>CM042684.1:135771457-138171457 GCA_023614405.1 Avena insularis | reverse complement strand
GTACTCAACCTCCATAGCTCTTGCCGCCTTGATGGATTGTTGCGCCTTGGCCATGTCTTCATCCATCTTAGCGCCCTGCTCCGCAATGCACTTGGCCTCCGCTAGGATTGCCGCATGTTTCTCATCAAGCTCTGTGACGCTCCAGATATGGGCGACGGTGATAGGCTCAATGAGGAGTGCACCGTAGATTGCCTTGTCAGCGGGAGTAACCAGTGGGTTGCCAGCTGCAGACATTGATGGTGGCATTGGTAGCTGATTTGACTATCTAGTAGTACTGGGGGCTGTGGTGAGTTCCTGCGCTGGTTGCGAGCGGATAACCAGAGGGGGCAAAGCCTTGGCCGGAGCCGGAGGCTCAGCGGCTTTCTTGGCTGCTGCCACTCTAGTAACCATTGGCGTCAGCGGAGCTCTCTCACGTTGCGTTTCCTGTCTGTCTTCTTCCATCACGCTCCCAATGGCGACTAGCACCTGGTGGGAAGTGTTCGTCTTCTCGGCGTGCTCCTCCTTCTCGATCTCCTGCTCGATCTCCCTCATAACAGCATCGTATTCCTCTGAGTTAGCGTCTAAGCCGCCGCCATCCATATTGATGTCGGAGTATAGTGCGTCAAGGACGGAGTCGGAGTTGGCTTCGGTGTTGTCGACAGTGGATGTCGTGGGAATGGCCACGGCAGTCGCTACCTGGGGTAGCGATTGATAGTATTGGGGGCGAGAGCTGGCGGCCATCTGCTATGCGAGATAGGGTGAATGCACATGAGTTTACCTAGGTTCGCCCCCTAGAGGGTAAAGACCTACTCCTGCTAGATTGTATTGGCAGAAAGCAAGTTATAGGGGTGGCGAGCTCGGCGTCTAAGTAGCGAGTCGCTTGAGGGGGTGTATGATGGAACGTAAGTACAAAGGGAACCCTAGGGAGGTTTATATAGGAGGCAGCTCAGTAGGGTTCACAAGGTTTACAACCGAACTAGTTTATGATTCGAAGGATTTGACCTAATCCGACTAGGCTTCGGCTATGCTTCTGGGCCTCCAGCTTCCAGTCGCCAGGCCTGCTTCTCAATCGCATTCCAGTCATCGTCCTGTAGGCCCACTCGCAAGGTCCTTGGGCCAGTCGAAACGTCCTGCTGGGCATACCCTGTTCGGCATATCCCCATCAGTAGTCCCCGAGGCCATCGTTGATTCAGCGCAGGTGTTCATTTGGTAGTAGGAGTAGGCGAGTCCAATTTGGACGCCCAGTCGAATCGGCGACGGACTCTGTCGAGAATGGAGGAAGTTTTCCCACCTGGTTTCCAATCGTAGCTTTGGCGAATGTATTCATGCTCGAGTCGTTGCCCCTAAATATTGGACAAGGCGTACCAGCAGGCGAGTCGAGTGGAAGAAGTTTTATCGTCAGTTTGGTCAAACTAGCCATTGGGTAATCCAACGGTAACTTCAGCATAATTACCAGGGGTAACGGCTATCCCGAGATTGGCGGGTAGCGCGTCTTTATAAGGAGAGTGATGGAAAATTCCTATAGATCTTCTCCCGCATTCCTCACTCTCGTGCACCCCATTCTCTCTATCTCTCCATGATCCAGAATCCCTAGACCGAGCGACCTTGTTTCTCCCTCGATGGCGCCTCCAAAAGATCTGTGGGGGAAATCCAAGTGCACCACGGCGCAACTCAAATCATTTGAGGATGCGGGGGTCCACTATAAGGGGAATTGGCGAATTCCCGCATCCTCCGAGATCGAGCCGAAGCCACGCGCCGGCGAATTCATCTGCTTCCCGAGCCATTTGGAGAGGGGCTTGGGATTCCCCACCTTAGTCTTCTTCCGACAGTTCTGCGCGTACTACGCGATCAAGCCGTCGGATCTTGGCCCTCACAGCATCAAGGAGCTGGCGATCTTCGTCACCTTCTGCGAATGCTACCTCGGCTGCAGGCCATACTTCCCGTTATGGCTGGAGCTGTTCCATGGTTGCATCAGCCGCAACGGAGCTAGCGGCCCTATCTTGGCAACGGGCGGCGTCACCTTCCAACTGAAGCCAAAGGCCAACTTCTTCAAACTCCTGCTGCCGAAGAAGGCCGCGAGCGAGTGGAAGAAGAGCTGGTAATACGTGAAAGAATCCACTCCCTCCAGCGAAGTGGCGCTCCCTACATATGTTGCAGAGAGAAGCACACCTTGTCGGCTGATAGCGTCGAAGCTCCCCAAGGACCATAAGATGGCCGTCATGGAGATGATGGAGCAGATCAAGGTCTTAAAGAACAAGGGGCTTCAAACAATCAACCTTTACAATTGCTGGCTCGGGCGACACTTGGTCCCGCTAGCGACTCGGCCTCATTGGATGTACGAGTACACCGGGAAGAATGACCCCTCCAGGACGAGCAGGGAATCTTGGGAGGCCACGGACTACAAGGCCGCCCTGAAGAAGATCACGGACGTAGAGTTTGCCGATACATCGGCTGGACTCACTCCGTATGTAGCCGGGAAGAACGATGCTCCCACGGTAAGCCTTTCCCTGTCCCTGCTTTGTCCTCAGTCATGGCTCGCGCGGGTGCAATTTGCATTCGCGACTCATGACATTCAGTCATGGTCTCTGACTTGGTCAATTTTCCTTGTCCACTCTCAGTTGTTTCAGGTCCTCGAAGGCTGGCTTCCCCCTCTCGATGAGGAGATCCCCAAAGAACTCGAGGAGGAGGGCGAGGGAGAATCCTCCGAGAGTGAGGAGGAAGCGAAGGAGGCCCCTCTGGCAGCGCCCGCGGCCCGCAAGACTCACATGTAGAAGCAGCACGAGATCGAGGCGAGCCGCAGTCTTGAAGAGGACGATGATGACGACGAAATCTTGCAGGAGCATAGCTCGCGATGAATGGCCACGCCGGTGAAGCCCATGCAGAACCGGCAAAGAAGCCGGCTCCGAAGCCGGTGTTGCCGCCCAGATTCATGGTGGCGTTCGAGTCGGATGAAGATTCCGATGACGAGGCGGCCAAAGCCTCAGCCGAGATCCCTGAGGACGCAATTCCAATGACGGGGTCAGAGGCAGTGGACATGGTGGTGGAAGCGGAGGTTCCGCTTGCCGCGATTTTTCAAATAGTCCCGGAAGCCGTGGATCCAGGGGCTGCTGAAACCGTGGGGGCGAGGTCGCCGCCACCAGCTGGAACGGTTGTGTCACCCGGGTCGGAGATCCCTGCAACCGTGACCTCGACGTTGAAGAAGACCGAGGTGTCGTGGGCTACGAGTGTCTTCGAGAAGGTTCTCTTGCGCAAGATGGGCCCGGAGCTGGATAAGCCCGCCCATATTAGCACGGGGCTGCGCGTCCTTCCGGTCGCTAAGTAAGTCTAACATTCTCTTTTCCGTGCTTCAACATTTCTTTGCATAATTTGTTTACTGACCGTGGCGATTTCGTAGGTCTAGTGCCAAGAAGATAGGTCTCCCTACGGTGGCCAAGATTCCGTCAGTCGATGCTGGAGGGGAAACCGACCCCTCCAAGAAGAGGAAACCTGTTGCGGAGGATGCGCCAGCCAAGGGCGCGAAGAAGAAGAAGAAGGGGGACGTCACTAACACCATGGAAGAGGGTGACTCCGCTACTCATGCCGAATAAGCAACGACCGCCCTATCGGAACCAGCCAAGGGGGCTCCGCCACCAGAACCATTGGCCCCGATGACTAGCACCCCAACAAAGACGGTCGCGTCATTTCCGTGCTTCATGGCGAAGGCGTTCTTGACCATAGCGGAGACCCATTCTCCGCAAATTCTAGAGATTGTTGATGAAGATGTTGGACAACATCGAGGGTGCATGTATTTTGTGGTTCCTTTGATGGACACCAGCGAACTTCATCGCATGCTCGGTGCCGCCATTCAGGTGTGTCTAGTCCTCGAGTGCCTGATCGCTTAATTTCAGCGGTTAGGCACTTTAAATATTCTAGTCGCCCAGTCCCTGAGGTTCTAGTTGCTGAATTTCAACGGCTAGACACTTGGAATTTTTGATCGTCCAGTCCCCGAGGGTCCAGTCACTGAATTTCAGCGGCTGGACACTTGGAATTTTTAATCGTCCAGTCCTCGAGGGTCTAGTCGCTGAATTTCAGCGGTTGGACACTTGGAATTTTTGATCGTCCAGTCCCTAAGGGTCTAGTCGCTGAATTTTGATCTTCCAGTCGCTTAGCATTGTTCTATTGGCAGGGCCTGCAGAGGGAATCATCTGATCGGCAAGCTACGAATGACCGCCTAGAGCATGACATGCGCGTGGCACAGGAGGCTAACCGGCAACTTCAAGAAACTGTTGGTAGGTTGTTGCCTCCCTTGGCGAGCTCGAACTGTTGCTGCTTACACGCGACTGACTTGTGTTGCTTTTGCTTCATACATGGGCTTCCAGCTGCGATTGCCAATGCCCGAGAGGGATATGTTCCTGCTATTGAACTAGATACAACAAAAGAGCGGATCGACTCGCTGATGAAGGATCTGGAAGAGGCGAAGGCGTCGATGGTCTCTTCTGAAGAGCGGGCCAAGTCCACAGTCGCCGCGGCGGAGGAGGAACGGAAGGCTGCCAACTCGATCATCCTCGGGTCGTAGTGCGACCTTGGTTTCCTTGAGAACCATGTGACGGAGAGCTTCCTGAAACTCCTCGGTGAGTGATTACTCTTTCCCTTTGATATGCAGCGAGTCCTCGAGTGGGTGGGTCCTTAGTGACGTTGGGTGTCTGACATTGCAGATTTGATAGGACAAAGCAACCCGGTGGTGCAGACCTTCAATGCCTCACAATGCGTGACTACGGTGGTGAACGCGTCCACCGCCTCGGCGCTGTGCGTCCAAGCCATGCTCCAAGGGATGTCCCCCACCGAGGTTATTCCTGGGGGGTTGACTGAGTGTGGCACTATCTGGAGGAGGCGCCCGCCATCGTGGAGTGGATGGCGCGATTTGCCTTCAAGCGTAGTGCCACCAAGGCGTTGAGCCTGGGGCTCGCACATTTCCCTGATGACCTCGACCTTGACAACGTCACTAGTGGCTACCCTTAGGCGACTGGCTCGGTGGAGATGTCGGAGGTTCTGAGGATGACCGCCAAGGCTGCTCCATTCGTGGAGCGGGTGCTGGCGATGGGGGACTTGTTGCCGTACCAGGAGATGGTGGTAGCGCCGGGTGACCCCGAGCCAGAGCATCACAACCTGAAGTTGGAGAAACCATTCTGGTCGGCGTTGTCAAAGTCACTGACGATGTACCCAACGAATCCGTGGGAGCCGTTCATCCGTGTCAAGGGTGATGGTGGCGCTTCTTCTTCAGAGCTTGCAAAATGAATCACCGCCCTAAGGGGCTTTTGTAAGTCGTGGCGATTGGCCACTTTTGTAATGTAAACAATATTTGTGAATGGAAGTAAGAGGAGTCACTCGACTCGCAATGCATGTTTGAAGTGTGTTTTTGTTGATTTTTAAGGTGAGCGAGTCCCCGAGCGCGTCCTCCCTTTATTGGGGTTTACCTCGTTTATATGTGAATATGATTGTGTTTAGTTTCTATGTTTGTTGGGGTTGGGTCATCGGCCTAGTGCTTGGTGACCCCGAGCTTGAACAAGGGCAGTATAGGCGAGTCCCCGAGCGTGAGGATCTGGTGCGTTGTTTGTAACGCGTCTCTCCCCCTAGCTCGGAGAGTCAGTCGTGTGGCGAGTCCGGGGAAGGCTCTCTTACTTGGTGTGTTCCCGAGCCGCATAGGGGTTATTGTAGACAAGTCTCCGAGCGTGGTACTTAACTGTTCGAGTCACTGTGCATGAGGATAGGGAGGACATGTCGCTGTGGGAAGCGTTTGTCGGTTGTCTTGGCCCAGAGCGCCAGTCGGGCGAGGCGACTCCATATGGGGGCTCCGGGGTAGCATGTTCGTGGACGACACAAGGCCCGAATTTGTTCGGTGCCCTTGGGCCGCACTACTTAGCCGTGCCGGTTGCTCTACCAAAGGTTAACTTCCATGGGTAGCATATTGTGAAACGTACGAGTGCGAGTGGAACAAGAGTATGGCGAGTAGGCACAATTTGTGTGATCCGAATTTTATTATGTAGCAGCAGAGTACAAGCTTTAGTTCTATGTGTAGAACTTGCGGAGGAGGTTTACATTCCATGCCTCCCAACTTCAACCTGGCCATCGCCTCGTACATCGATCAGGTAGTAGGCGTCGTTGCCAAGGACTCGCCCGATTTCGAATGGCCCCTCCCATGGGGGGAAAGCTTGTGCATGCCCTTCTTGTTCTGGACCAATCACAGGACTAGGCCGCCTTCCTGGAAGGTGCGAGTCCAGACTCGGCGGCTATGGTAGCGACGGAGTCCTTGCTGGTAGATGGCGGTGCGGGAGCGAGCTAGGTCGCGTGCTTCGTCGAGCTGGTCGACTCCGGCTTGGCAGGCGATCTCATTTGCCACTTCGACGTAATTGATGACCCGAGGCGAGTCGTGTTCTAGGTCCGTTGGCATTACGGCCTGAGCATCGTACACCATGAAGAAAGGCGTGAACCCCATAGACCGGTTGACGGAGGTGCGAATGCCCCATATCACGGAGGGGAGCTCTTCGACCCAGCATCCGGGGGTGCGCTCGAGGGGAACCTAGAGTCGCGGCTTGAGGACGTGGAGGATGCTTTGGTTGGCGCATTCTACTTGTCCGTTCGACTCCGGGTGGGCGACTGAGGCGAGGTCGAGCCTTATGTTGTGCTCCTTGCAGAATTCTGCCATGGCACCTTTGGCAAAGTTGGTGCCGTTGTCTGTTATGATGCTGTGCGGGTAGCCGTACCGGTAGATGAGCTCACGGAGGAACCTTGTGGCAGTCTTGCTGTCGCATTTCTTGATCGGCTTTGCTTCAACCCACTTGGTGAACTTGTCGACTGCGACCAGGAGGTGGGTGAAGCCAGATGGGGCCTTCTTGAATGGGCCGACCATGTCCATGCCCCATAAGGCGAATGGTCAGGTGATGGGGATGGTATTGAGTGCCGAACCAGGTATGTGCGTCTGGTTGGCGTACTTCTGATGCCCGACGCACCGTTGGACGATGTCGATGGCGTCGCCATGCGCGGTGAGCCAGTAGAAGCCATGTCGCATGGCTTTGGCGACCATCGACCTGGCGCCGGCGTGATGGCCGCAGTCGCCGGTGTGGATGTCCTGGAGGATCTTGGGCCCTTCTTCTGGTTGTACGCAACGTTGGAATACGCCTGTCACGCTGCGTTTGTGGAGGTCGCCATTGGTGATGACGAAGGATTTGCACCAGCACACGATCATCCGTGCTTCCGTCTCGTCGCTTGGAAGGATGTTGTGCTCGAGGAAGGCGACGTATGGTGTGGTCCAGTCGCTGGTTTCGGTGACCATGGCAACTACAGCGGGCTCGGGCTGCAGGGGTATCCCGACGTCAATCTCCTTTGATGGGGAGACCGAGGGCTTGTGTATGATGTCGAGGAAGACGCCTTCGGGTGGAGTTTGGCGGGCCGAACCGATGCGGGATAGGGCGTCGGCCTCCTCGTTCTTGCGCCTATCGATCCACTCGATGGAGTAGCCGGTGAAGTGGCCCCCCAGCTAGTCCACCGCTTGCCGGTATGCTATCATTGTAGGGGAGACGGCGTCGCAGATCCCAGAGACTTGGCCGACGACTAGGTCGGAGTCGCTGTAGCACCGTAGATGATTGACATTCATCTCCTTTGCAGCCCGCATGCCATGGAGGAGAGCCTCGTATTCAGCCATGTTGTTGGTGCAAGGCGTGAAATCGAGGTGGAGCACGTAGCGGAGCTTGTCGCCTTTGGGGGAGGTGAGGACGACCCTAGCCCCTGCGCCGTCCGCGTTCTTGGAGCCGTGAAAGTGGAGTGACCAGTAGTGGAGGTAGGGTAATTTCTCTGGCTGCTGTGCCTCTTACCAATCGGCGTGGAAATCGGTCAGGGCCTGCGATTTCATCGCTTTGCACAGCTCGTACTTACTGTTGTGGACGCCGATCTCGACGGGCCACTTAGCGACTCGCCCAGTCACCTCGCGGTTGCGGATGATGTCCTGCAGCAGCGTGAAGGAGACGATTGTGATGGGGTGCTCCTAGAAGTAATGCGAGAGTCACCGCTAGGCTCTGAAGACCGCATACACCAATTTTTGGTACTATGGGTAGCGCTGTCTTGAGTCTGTCAAGACCTCGCTAACGTAGTAGACAGGGCGCAGTACGGGGCGCTCCTTGCCTTCCTCCGGTCGCTCGACGACCATCATGGCGCTAACGACTCGAGTGGAGGCCATGATGTAGAAGAGCATCGGCTCTTTGTCGGTTGGGGCGGCGAGCAATGGTGATGCCAGCAGCACTTCCTTGAGCGCTTTGAGCGTGTTGTCCGCTTCTTCGTCCCATTGGAACGTGGGGTTCTTGCGCATTAGGGGGTAGAGAGGCATTGCCTTCTCACCGAGCTAGGGGATGAAGCGACTGAGGGCCACAACTCGCCCGCTAGCTTTTGGATGATGCACAGGCACTCGGGCCGCCCGAGTCTTGCGATGGTGTCGATCTTGTTGGGGTTAGCTTCGATGCCTTGTTTGGAGACCACGTACCCAAGGAGCTATCCTGTTAGCACGCCGAAGGTGCAATTCCCTGGGTTGAGCTTGATCTTGTACCTCCACAGATTTGCGAAGGTTTCAGCCAGGTCGGCGAGAAGGTCGCTTTGGCGGGCAGACTTTACCACCACATCATCAATGTAGACGTGGATGTTGTGGCCAGTTTGGCTCGCAAGGAACTCCTGCATGCACCGCTGATAGGTCACGCCAGTGTTCTTTAGACCGAACGTCATTGCAGTGTAGCATAAGGCGCCGAATGGCGTGATGGACATTGTCTTCTCTTCATCCTCGACCGCCATTTTGATCTAGTTATAACCAGAGTATGCGTCGAGGAAGCACAGTGACTCCAATCCCATGGTCGAGTCGATGATTTCATCGATGCGTGGTAGGACGAACTCCTCCTTCGGGCAGGCGCTATTGAGGCTGGTGTAGTCAATACACATTCGCCAGGTATTGTTCTTTTTTAGGACAAGGACTGGGATTACCACCCACTTGGAGTACTTGATGGGCCAGATGAATCCTGCGGTGAGTAGACGCTGCACTTCTTCGGCAATTGCTCGGCGGCGCTCTTCATTGAAGGGCCGTAGCGACTGCTTTACTGGTCGCACTTTGGGGTCAGCATTAAGTTTGTGCTCAGTGAGTTCCCTCGGGACACCAGGCATGTCGGAAGGCTTCCATGCGAAGATGTCGCAATTCTCACGTAGGAACTCGATGAGCGCGCTTTCCTATGCGGGACTCATGTTTGTCCCGATGGTAACCGTCTGGCTAGAGTCGGCTGGGACTAGCTCGACGGTGCGGGTGTGCGTGGTCGCATCGAAGGTGGAGCTTGTAGCGGTTGGCTTCTTCAGTATGGTGGAGTTGTCCTTGTCAATGTTGCTCGCGTACTTTGCGAGCTCGTCCGCGTGATTTGCTTCCGTGGCGATGACGGTGTCGGCGAGCTCGGCGCCTTTGTCTTCGCACTCCACGTCCATGTCGGGGTCGCCGTGGATAGTGATGATGTTGCTTGGCCCTAGGAGCTTCATCATGTTGTAGGCGTAATGCAGGGTCGCCATGAACTTGGCGAACGCCTGGCGCCCTAGGACACAGTGTTAGGGGTTGAGGAAGTTCACCAACTCGAAGATGATCCACTCGGTGCGAAAGTTTGGTGGTGTGCCAAAGGTGACTGGCAGCGTCACCTTGCCGATCGAGTACGCCTTCCGACCGGGGACGATGCCCTGGAAAGTGGTGAGTGTCGGCTCGATCGCCGACTCTGGGAGGTGGAGCCTCTTGAATGTGTCCAAGTACATGATGTTGATGGATCTTCCACCATCCATCAGCGTCTTGGGCAGCCAGTAGTCGGCCACTTTGGGCCTGACCACCAGGGCGACTCGCCCTGGGTACTCGATCCTGGGCGCGTGATCTTGGCGACTCCAGGTGATGCTTTGCTCGGACCAGTTGAGGAAGCGGGGGATGTCGACTTGGGTCACCGCATTGACGGCGACTGCACGGGTGAGCACCTTCTTCTCGTGTTTGGTGCCGAGCCCGATGAAGGTGTGTAGAGAGCCGACGGCGTTGCCAAACCCGCTGACATTACCGTTATCCCTAGGTGGGTTGTTGTTGGGGTCCTCCCTTGCTTGCCTTGACTTTTCGATCTCCTTCAGGGAGTGGCAGTCCGTGGTGGTGTGGGTGGCGGGTTTTCCCTCCCTGTTGTGGTAGACGCAGGGTTGGTTGAGCAGGGCGGTGGGGTTGAATTTCGGCCTCGTCGCGTTGTTGGCGCGGTAGTTTCCTCCATCGCGGCGGAAGTTCTTCGGGTCGTGTTGGCCGTAACTGGCGTTAGCGACTAAGTCGACTCGCCCATCACCGCGGCGTTTGCGGGTGAGGCGAGTGTTGCTGTAGAGCATGTCGCATTGTCGCCCTTGTCATGGTCGCTCATGCGGCGCCTTCCTCCTAACTCGCCGTCGGAGTCCTGGTTGGGGTCCTTCTCCGCGTACCGCTTGGCAATCTCGAGGAGGTCGGGGATGTTGTCGAGCGTCCGGTAAACCCTCTTGATCTTAGCGACCAGGGGCTCGTACCGGCATGCATTCTTGAAGTAGTGGATCGCCGTGTCCAGGTGAATGCCGGAGGCGTTGATCCATAGTTCCTGCCACCTTTGGATCTAGGGCGGGTCGATTCACGCGGCCCCTGGATGCACCGGTCTAGATCCTCGATGGTGGTGGCGCGGGTGTAGGAGCCTTCGAAGTTCCTGACGAAGGCGTCGCGCATCTCCTCCCACGAGTCGATGCTGTCGGCGGGGAGGGTGTTGATCCATTGCCTAGTTGCTTCCTCCATCGTCAGGGGAGGTAGTGAGCAGCTAGCAGGTCAGTGTGGCCGGCGATTCCCATCGCCATAAGGTACGTGTCCAGCCACACCGCTGGGTCGTACATGGGATCGTACTTTTCGATCTCCTTGGGCGCCTTGAAGTTGGTGGGGTACTTCGCGCCTCACGTCATTGGTCTGAAGCACTGTGGGCCGACTTGACTGAACGAGCCCCTTGGTTCGGGGTCGCCGCGACGGGTGAGGGTGTGCCTCAAGTCGTTGGGCTAGCACGCCTGCCAGGCCTGGTTGTTGACGATGTGCATTCGTGCGTCAATGGGTTGGCCGTTGGCAGCGACCGTGTTGTTCACCGGCCGCGGCTCATTGGTGGAGAGCGCGGGGTTGTCGACCCGTGGCTGGGGCACCAGGGGCTGGGGTGGTGGGAAGGTGACAGTGTTGGCGACGATGGAGGGCCGCTTGAGGCTGCCCTGCTTGCCGATGAGCAGGAATACATCGCCCCCACGGGTCGACTCCTGCAGCTTGCTGCTCGACCACCCTAGTGAGTAGGGACTTGGCATACTAGATCTACAGCGCACCCTCTCCTTGGATGTCGAGGTGGGAGACCGCGGCGTCGGCCACGATGATGTTGTCCATTAGAGTGGAGTATAGTGGGAGCCCGTTGGCGTCGCGGGCCTATGGCGATATGATGATTCGCGGCTAGTCCGGTGGGGGCGTGCGACCAATGGGTGGCGGTGGGGCTCCAGTCGCCGGTGTGCAGGTGGTGGTCGGTTGCTGCCGCCTGGTGGCGCATTCTTGCATTATTCACGCTCGGCTGCGCATGCAGGGCCGCTCTCGTCGTTGAAGTTTAGGACGCGGCCCTGGACGTTGGAGTTCAGGTGGGTCCTGATGCGGCATTGATGGTAGAGTGACACCTCCTGCGCTGTTTCCCGCTCGAGGCGGAATTTCTCGTGCTCGGCTAGCTCGCTGTGCTGCGCCTCCTCCAGTTGCAGATGGGCTTCTTCCACTTCTATCCCTATTGCAGTCGGTGGGATTGGCATGGAGAATGGATCTGGAGGGGCGCTCGTGCTGCCCGCCATGTAAAATCACTTTGAAGCGATTGGATCTGGCGTGGAATTCCTTAGGGGACTCCAACTCGGAGTCCGAGTCGAAGATCCCGAGGATGGAGGGGTCCTCGAAATCCTCAGGGTTGGAGACCCACGTGATGGAGTCCTCTCATGATGCGGCGGTGATGGATCTGGCGTCCGAGGCTGGGGTCGCCGAATCGGCGCGTCTGCAGCCGCGCTCGTGGCGGCATCGCCGCTGCGTTCTTTGGCGGCGAAATACTCGGTGGCGGCTGATGGAGCGGAACTGGTCCTCCGAGAGCAGATCATGACGTGGTGGCGATCTGCTGATGATCACTGTCCCTGCCGGATTGACTGCGTCGGTGAAGCCAACGAATAGGATGGCATCACCACGCTATGCATGATGGGCGCGACGCCGGGATGTAGCTGCTAGGCAGGATCTGCAAGATCCCACCACTGGCGATCATGTGGCCGGTGGCTATCGGCCGATCGATTGGCGTGTAGGGTCTCGCCTCAGAACTCAGGCAAAACTGGCCACACCCCACGATGGGCACCACTGTCGTGGGAATGGCCACGACAATCGCTAGCAGGGGTAGCGATTGATAGTATTGAGGGCGAGAGCTGGCGGCCATCTGCGGTGCGAGATGGGGGCGGATGCACATGAGTTTACCCAGGTTCGGCCACCGGAGGGTAAAGACCTACTCCTGCTAGATTATATTAGCAGAGAGCGAGTTACAGGGGTTGCGAGCTCGGCGTCTAAGCAGCGAGTCACTTGAGGGGGTGTATGATGGAATGTAAGTACAAAGCGAACCCTAGGGAGGTTTATATAGGAGGCACCTCGCGAGGGTTTACAAGGTTTACAACCGAACTAGTTTATGATTCGGAGGATTTGACCTAATCCGACTGGGCTTCGACTATGCTTCTGGGCCTCCAGCTTCCAGTCGCCAGTCCTTCTTCTCAGTCGCGTTCTAGTCGCCATCTTGCAAGCCCACTCGCAAGGTCCTTGGGCCAGTCGGAACGTCCTGCTGGGCATACCCTGTTTGGCATATCCCCATCAACGAATGTTGAGGGTGATGGAGGCAGACCATTGTTGTTGTTGTTGTTTCCTCTGGCTTCTGGCCAAGGCATATCTTGGGTGTTCTCCTCAGTGTCCGCGTATTCGTTGACGATTGCGACCATCTTACCACGTGTGAGAGGACCCGCGGCCTACTGCCTTCAGAGGGTATGCCGGAGGAGTGTTCTAGGTGTGAGCCCTTCCACAAAGTGGTACACGAGCTCATCGGTGTGGTCACCCTCTAGGGTTTCCCTCACCCTCATCCATCTAGCGAGGTATTCGCGGGGAGGTTCTCCGTCCCTTTGAAGGCATCTAGCCAGATCAAAGATGGTGACGACACCGACAAAGTGCGACCTGTGCATCTCTAACGCTCGGGGAAGCCAAGCGGATTTGCGGGGTCCTTCCACCTTTATATCCTACACAAGGGCGGTTTTGGTGGGCCTTGAATTTTCCTGATCCGAGTCACCATACTCCAAGGAGAGATATGGCCCAGATCGTTCCACGAACATGTCCTGCTCATAGGCGGTCCGTGCGGGGCTTGACGAGCTTCCGACTTCCTCGGAGCTGGGACCTGAGTCGGTTTGACCGATGAAGATGTGTATGTCTCTGATGGGGATGACGGAGCAACGCGTAGGGTTCGTTTTCACCGGCACCCAAAACCCATCTAGAGGGACGATTGGGATGTTGCCGGAGAAGAGAACACGCTCGATGGCTACGGTGTCGCTGATTCTCGCGAAGAGATTGGACCTCGCCCGGTGTAGAGCTCGAAGCGCCTCTTGCCCCAAGGTGGGCGCCAACTGTCGTGGTATTGCCGACGAGTACGCCATGGAAGGGTCCTCACAGTGCATGTTTAGAGACGTGGGGTAAGGCAGAGAGTTGGCGGGTACGAGGTAACACAACTTACCTAGGTCCAAATCCCACAACGGTGGCGGAACTCTAGTCCTGCTATAAATCACTATAATGGCAATACGCCAAGTTATAGAGATAGGTTCGCTGTGTGATGTGTTGCACGTTGTACGTAGAAATCTAAGAGGTTGTGCCCTAAAGGCTCCCATAGGTCCGGCTTATAAAGGCACCAGAACCTAGGGTTTATAGGGAAAGGTCCTTGCCAGACAAGGTAAAGAGTCCTACACTAATACGAACTAGTCTTCCGTGTCTTGTACTCCAAGGCTCCGAGTATGTCGGTGAATCCTGCGTAGCCTCCTTTATCCGGTGTGGGCCTCCCTTCTGGATCCATCTAACTAGGCCGCCCAGCAGGCCATAGGCCTTGCTACCAACTATGGGCCACTCGGGTTAGCCGGATTGGTGACATGCTATGAGGATACCCATATAGCATATCCCTAACAGTGATATTATATTATTGTGACATAGTAACATGCTTGCAAGCTCATTGATGTAATCTCGCCGAGTGGGCCTAGAGTATCTATCAGTCACTTGGATAGGAAAATCTCGATATCGATACATCCGCCTCAACTATTCCTCTGTAATATCCAATACACACATTTATAGCCACCCAGTTACGGTCATGGCGGTTAATGTAATCAAAGCAGCCACATGAGATAGTGATTAAACATGATCTCATGGTCGAAGGATTAAGTTACTATGCTTTGCTAGATATTGCAATGTTGAACATTGTGACTAGATCACATTGCAATACTATGGTCGGGTGTGTCCATCACTTTGTTAAGTGACCTTGTTGCCAACTGACACTTTAGTCAAATCATGATCTGGAAACCTTGATCATCATCAACCCAACGAACTAGTACTAGAGGATACTAGGGACATATTTGCTTATATACCACACCTATATTAATGTTTCTTCTTAATAAAGTTATAGCATCATACAAAACTATTATGAACATTAGAGATATATCAATAAAACAACTTTATTTATTGGCCTCTAGGGCATATCTCCTTTAGTCTCCCACTTGCACTAGAGTACAAGTACACTAGTTTACATCAGACAATAATCTAACACCAATATCATGTTGGTGTGGATCATGCTTTTCTTGTGGAAGAGGCTTTGTGAATGGATCAGCTACCACTACAAGAAAAGTGTCCATCCGCAACGACTTGTCCTGTTAGTCATCATAGAAGGTGCGTCTTCACCACGACGAAGTTTTCGGCTTGACTGTGGCTGATGGGAAACCTTTTTTCTGGTTTTGCGGCCCTCTACTATGACGAAACCGCTAAAAAATGGAGGAAGCTCGGCTAGCGTGTGGCAGAAGCAAGATTTTCGGTTCCTCGCACGATGTTGACTCGCTGAAGTCTTTTGAGGTGTGTGGGTACCGGATGTCAGTGTCTCTAGTGGACCATACTTTTCGGTCGTGCCTCCCTTATTTGAACTCGATAACGTTGCTCAATGCGTCTGCCGCTTAGTCAAGTTGTTGGGTCCCACATGTCAGCCTCTCATTAGAAGAATCGCATGTATGATGGAAATTCGCTCGTGCTACCCTATTTGGAACTTGATAGCGTTACTCGATGCATCTACCGTTTAATCAGGCTATTGGGACCCACATGTCATCCTCTCATTAGAAGAAACATGTGTATGATGGAACGTTTTCCTTCATTTGCACTACCCTGTTCCAAACTTGATAGCGATGCTCGATGCATCTACCGTTTAATCACGCTACTGGGCCCCACATGTCATCCTCTCATTAGAAAAAACGTGTGTATCATGGATTTTTTCCCTCGGTCGCGCCTTCATGTTCCAAACTTGATAGCGTTGCTCGCTGCATCAGCCGTTTATTCGGGCTAGTGGGTCCCTTATGTCGGTCTCACATTAGAAGAATCGTGGGTATGATGGAATTTTTTTCTTCTCTAGCAATACTCTGTTCCAAACTAGATAACATTGCTTGACGAATCTGCTGTTTGGTCACGCTGTTGGGTGCCCCATTTCAGCCTCTCATTACAAGAAATGTATGCATGCTGAAGTTTTTTATCGCTCGCGCCTACCTGTTTTGAACTAGCAACATTGCTCGATATAGCATTTGTATAAGGTCGCGCTGCTGGGTCCCACATATCAGCCTCTCTGTAAATGAAACATGCGTATGATGGAATTGTTTTGGCCCCGTCCGCTGTTTTGACCATATTAGCCTCTTTGTAAATTAAAAGTGTGTATGATGGACTTTTTTCTGGCCGTGTTTGCCATTTTAACCTTGGCAACTTGCTGGGTCCCAGATGTCAACCTCCTCTATGCAGGAAACATATCTATGTTGGGTCCCAGATGATAGCCTCTATTTGAAAGAGATGTGTGTATGTTGGACTATTTTTTGGTTCCCAGATGTTCGCCTCAGAGTACAAAAAATGCTCATAAAGACCGAATTAAAAAGATTCAGGGCTAACTCGGGGCGGATGACCTATTCGTCATGGCTTATATTCCATGGGCTCACTCCTAAATTGAATGGGCTATGGTCGATGGCCACAAGACCACGAAAAGGCCGAATTAGAAGGTTTTGGGATATGCTTGGGGCTGATAGGCTAATTTCATGGGCTATGTTTAGGCCTGCTGGGTCCAACATGCAGCTTCTCTGTAAGTGCAACGTGTGTATGATGGACTTTTTTCGGCCGCGTCTGATTTTTCCCCGTGGCAGTCGTGTATGGTCTTACTACTAGGGCCCTTATGTCATGGTGGTGTCATGGAAGATGCCATAGATAGGCTAAAGATGGGGCCAATGTGCGCTAGTGTTATCCAAGGAGGGATAGTGTGGTGATTCCACACACAAAGGTTTGTACTTTCGAGATCAATGAAGGTTACAAATGCTCCTTGAGCAGTATCGTGGAGAGGAGGAAGATGAACTTCTTCTCTGCTCACCCCTCTCTCTAGGGTTCTTCCCTCTAGTAAAATGGCCCACCCCCTCCTTGGAGGTCCTGGCTCACCTTATAATGGGGTGGACAGGTTACACTTAGGGCATACGTGGAGAGCATATTCTACGAATATGCTCCTCCTAGAATAGCAAAGCGGTGCTCCCCTTTTCCCTAGCGTAAGCCTCCTAGAGACTGTGGCATAAGCCTCTCTAAGACCATGCCTTAAGCCTATGTGCCTCCATGTGACCCGACCAGCAACGGTCAATCAACGTCACCTTTATTGGCCCGTACCTCTGGTCCTCGTCTCTTTGTCTTCTGCGCTCTCTCTATAGTGGCTCCAGTAGAGAGAAAAACGCTGACCATGGGGAGATCCCTTCCTTCTTCTATAAGCCAACTAGTAACCTGCCTCCCACCTGGTTAACTCGGCCTAGTCGATACCTGCAAACACACAACATGGTGGTGCCGACATATGCTTTATGTCTGCTGAGGTCTTGTTGGGTGGACACAACCATGGATAAGTCGACCGCAACACAGCTAGCCTTCCGGTACCTCGGTCAGCACTTTCTTTGACCTTGTTATACCTCGGCATACATTGTCTTTATACCTCGGCTCGACCCTCCCTTGGGTCATCCCCCCAACATTAGTCCCCAAAGATGGTGAGGTCTTAGCAACTTTAGTTGGTAAGGCTACAGCAGGTTCAACCCACTTGGATCTTAGTTCTTCTCACCGAGGTATTTTTATGTCGTCCCGTTTCGATTCCAACTCGGCTGCTTCAATTGCTGACTTGATTTCCACTTTGACCTTCCATGGATATTTCTGAGGTAGTTCTCATTGTCCAGGTCATAGTATTGCACCTGGGGTATTTCTCTTAGATACCTTCCTTCTTGTTTACACTTCCCTACATCCTACATGGAAGGTAATCATCACCTTTGCCTCATTTTAAGGGTTGTGGCAGCAGATACTGACAGGCGCCACCAGAGGATTACTGCACCCCCATCACATCGTGGGGTGCCTCTTCGATAACTACAAAGCCACGTCGCATCACCTGATCTTCTGTGCTATGTGACCGTTTGTGTGGCTTGCTGCTAATGCGTTCGCTCTGGAAATACATGCCCGAACTACGCAGTCTACCGCAATCTATGGTCCCACTACCCACAACTTGGGCATGGTTAAATAGGGGAGCGAGGGAGGTCCTTGGCCACTTTCCCCCACTCTCTTATGCCTCTTCTTCTTCCTCCTAGTGCCGCCGCCGCTGCTCTATGCTTAGCATCAGCGTCACCGCCATTGCTTTATGTCGCTCCACCGTGATACATTGCAAATGTATCTATAATTTTTGATGTACCATGCTTGGTTTTATCCACTTTCTTGTGTTTTGTTCCAACTTTGGAGTACTTTTCATATGATTTCTTGGACTAACCTATTAACAAGAGCCACGGTGCTAGCTGCCTGTTTTCTGCTATTTTTGGTTCCAGGAAAGTTAGAAAATGAATATTCTCGGAACTGGACGGGACAAAAGCCAAAGTGCCTATTTTTCCGGAAGTCATCAGATGCAAGAATACGAGACGGAGAGGGTCCAGAGGCCGGCCACACCACCTGGTCGCGCAGCCAGGCTTGGCCCACGCCAGGGGGTTGTGTGGTAGCCCCTGGCACCCCCTCGGCCTCTCCTTGCGCTATATTGCCCCCGGGACAAAAACCCTAAGTGCTCGATCAAAAATCCACGAAAGAGTCTGTAGCCGCTGTCATCTCCATCCCTAGATCTGGAGGGATCTGAAGCTCTTCCTGGCACCCTGCCGGAGAGGGGAATTCACCCTGGAGGCCTTCTTCATCACCATGCAAGCCTCCGGTGTGATGCGTGAGTAGTTCATCCTTGGACTACGGATCCATGTAGTAGCTAGATGGCTGGTTCTCCTCCTTTGTGCTTTCATGTCTAGATCTTGTGAGCTCCGTTCATGATCAAGATCATCTATTTGTAATTCTGCATGTTGTGTTTGCGGGGATCCGATGGATATTGAGATGCTATTTCGGATTGATTATTGATTCTATCATGTCTTTGTTATTTGTGATCTTGCATGCTTTCCGTTGTTAGTAGCTATCTTGGCCAAGTAGATGCTAGCAAATCCAAGAGTTAGTATTTATGCTCGATAGTGGGTTCATGCCTCTGGTAATCTGGGGAAGTGACATAAACCTCTAAGGTACTAGATGTGTTGTTGCTACTAGGGAGAAAACAACAATCCTTTGTTCATAGAACAATCGTATTGTTTACTTTACACGCAGTTCGTAAAGCAATAATCTATTGCTTGCAACTTAATACTGGAGGGGGTTCGGATGATAACCTGAAGGTGGATTATTAGTCATAGATGCAGTTGGATGGCGGTCTATGTATAATGTTGTAATGCCCAATCAAGTGTCAAAGGAGTCAAGATGATTAGTATATGCATGTATTGCTTTCTCGATGTTTGTCAATTGCCCCGCTGTAATTTGTTCACCCAGCATGTTATCTATCTTACGGAGAGCCACCTCTAGTGAACTATGGATCCCGGTCCTTTCTTTTACATATAATCTATAAACTGTTTACTGCTTTGTGTTTACTTTTTGCAAACTTCTACTTCTTTCCATTCGATACGTTTAATCCTTTGTTTTCCGCAAAACACGGTGAGATTGACAACCTCATCACAAGTTGGGGACAAAGTTCTGTGGTTGTGTTGTGCAGGTCTCCACGTTGCTACTAGCACCGGTAGTGCGCCCTGCCAAAGCTCAGCTAGTAACACCTTTGGGGTGTTTCCTTGCTCCTACTGGTTCGATTAAACCTTGGTTTCATACTGAGAGAAACTTGCTGCTGTGCTCATCATACCTTCCTCTTAGGGTTCCCAACAAGCTCTACATCAACACCGCTCCAACATTTTTCTGGCGCCATATACAGAGCCATCAAGCATTTTTCTAGCGCTGTTGCCGGGGAGTCAAGGACATCTTCACAAGGGGAGTCCCTCATAACCAATGTCTTTACTTTGTTATTTTTGTTTTGCTTAGTTTCTTTTGCTTTGTTTGCTTGTTTCTTTTTCAAAAACACAAAAAAAATTAGTTTTACTAGTTTGCTTTCTTATTTCAAAAAAACAAAAAAAATCAGTTCCTACTATAGTTGGTATTTTCATTGGTCTATTATTGTCTTGCTTTATAATGCTTTCTATCAATGGTTGGTTTCTTTGAAACTGAATCTTATTGGCAAGGTGGGTTCACGGAAGAACAAGAATATTATTATAAGGAACACCGCTTGTCACAAAAAGGGAAACACTTATGGGAACAAATTGATAAATTGAATACCATTGCTAGAAACGTGTGCTCTACTTATAATGTTACTTATTGCTTTGATAAATCCTGTTGCTGTAGGAGGTATAAACACCTCCCTTTTCAATGTGAGTATAATGATAATGTTACCATATCTTCTTATGTTAAAAGAAATTATGACTTTTATGATGTGGAACAAATTGAAGAATTTATTGCTTGGAAGGGTGCATTTGAACATGCTAGTTTGCTTGAAAATACTGATGATTCACCTTATAAATATGAGGTTTATGATATACTTAAATATTGCTTTGATAATTACAAGGTAGAAAATGGCCATATTCTTGAATATCTTAATAGGTGCTCTCCACCAATGGAAGAGACTAATGCCTTGCAGGAACCTATGGAAGAAGAAATTGCTGAAACTGGAAGCTCATTGGATGAAAAAGAGGAGGAGAGTGATGATCAAGAGGAGAAAGAATGTATCTACCCATCCCTACCTTCTAATGAGAGTAACTCTTTACCCCTTACATTATTTGATTGTCTCCCATGCTTACCAAAGGAGGACGAATGTCATGTTCCTGCAGATTCTTTTGAAAATGTTTATAATAAAGCTCTAGTGTTTGTAGATCATGAAAAGCATGCTTTATGTGATAGTTATATTGTTGAGTTTATTCATGAGGCTACTGAAAATTATAATGAGAGAGGAAAATATGGTTGTAGAAGTTTTCATGGTAATGAAACACCTCTCTATGTGCTGAAAGTTTTGAAGTTGCTCTTGTTTTATCTACCCATTCTTGTTACTATGTACTTCTTTGATTTATTTTCTTACAAGATTCCTATGCATAGGAAGTGGGTTATACTTAAATGTGTTTTGAATTTGCTTCTTGATGCTCTCTTTTACTTCAATTCATATTTCTTATGCGAGCATCTTCTCAAACTATTATGCCTAACTTAAAGGCGTTAACGAAAAGTACTTATTGGGAGATAACCCAAAAGTTTTAGATGAGTCTTGGAAGTTATTACTTCAGTAATCACCTCTCCTTATCCTTTTTATTTGCCTTTTGTGCCAAGAGTAACCTCTAATGAGAGAGAAGTAATGATTGGGAAAGTTGCTGTCCCGAAACAGATTTCTGTGCTTCACCGTAAACATTCGTGTAAAATCTGTGAACGTCTTTTTGAGGCGTGAATTTTTTTGCTTCTGCCCCAGGTTGTTATCTAACTTTTGTTAGTTCAACACTTTTTGATTTGAGCAACAGAAGGTCTTCGAAAAAATTCGTCTTTATCTGCTGGTCTGTTTTGACAGATTTCTGCCATTTTCTGCATTTGCTTCTTGTTGGTTCCTTTTTGAGTTCTTTTGGGGAATTGAGCTTTTTGAGGGAAGTGGTACAGTAGCTAGTGTTCTAATGGAAGTTTATTTGGTGTTAGAACTGAACCTTAAGACTTATTTATCTTGAGTGCACTAATGTTGCTAATAAAGATTGTGTGAAATTTTGTATGACGAAAAAATTTCAGGTGTATGGAAGGAATGAGTAATGAGATGAGGGATGGACTAAAGCTCAAGCTTGGGGATGCCACGCGTGTCACCCAAGAAAATATCCAAGAAGTACAAGCGTCAAAGCTTGGGGATTCCCAAGGCATCCCCTTCTTCATCAATAAAAATCCCAGGTTTCTTCCAAACGCTTCATTTTTATTGTTTCATGCACAGTTGTGTTGTTCTTGGAGCGTCTTCTTTTTCGTTTTCATTTTGGTTTTTCGTTTGCTTTGTTTGCTTAGTTTGCTGAATAAATTGGTTGGACCCCCTCTTTCATACACTGGTTTGCAAATAGTTTGGTTTGGTTTGGAAAAGAGTAGGAAAGTTCATGCTTATGTGGTAAAAAGAGCTTGTTTTTGACTGTGGCCTATGCTTTGTCATACCATGCTTGATATTGTTTTGGCTTTATGCTTAGTATTCTTTGCTGTAGCATGACTTGTTATAAACAATTGAGATTGCTTAATGTGCCTTGGATGAATCATGCGTTGTTTTAGCATATTAAAGCACAGTATAGTGGTATTCTCCTTTGATGCTTTATTTGGGTTGACTTGGCGCATGCTCACACCATGTTATGACTATCTCAAGTCACCATAGCCTTGATGATCCTTTAGTTTTCAACTTGTAGTATCACTTTATGCTTTGATCAATGATGTTTTGTCGCTCTGCATGATTATGGCCATTATTGCTCTCCTAGTTTGTCGCTCCCAGTCTTTTGCTAGCCTCCACAACCAAGTATGAGTTCCACTCATGCATCCAACTCCCTAAACCAAGTTATTTCAAAGAGTCCACCATATCTACCTACTAGCTTATGCTATTCCAAGTATATTCATGCTTTTGTTTACCTTCCGAATTAAACTTGTTATGAGAAAACTAGTGATTAAATCTCTCACGAACTTGATGACACACTTTACTTTTCTTGCCCTTAATACACTTGAACCATTGTGTCGTCTCTGTTGTGTATGCTTGCACTTATTTGTTGCGAATTAGCAGAACCATGCTTTCATGGGGAACGCTTTCAACATTGCACTTGGTACTTATACCTAGTTGATATCATGCTCTTTTGTATATGGATGTAAATCGATGTGAAATGAAAGGGGAGCTTGTAAGTCCATGGAGTTATGTATATGTGTTAGAGAAACGCCTAGGCCGCTAGTCTAATCCATGCTGACATGGTGGAAACCTGCAGCGTAACCATAATGAGCTGTCTATGAAGCATTCTTCTTATATAAAAAAGAGTCCTATATTTAGAAGAAAAAAAGAGAAAAAGAAAAAAAAAGATTATGAAAAGAGGAAAGAGAGAAAAAAGCACCATATTCCCATGGTAAATAAGAAGATTGCTGAGATGCTCGTTATGCCTTGCCTTGTCATTTTGATATGGGGATTCTTCCGTATCATCGGGCAAGGGGTACCCCGTTGGCGGTTCTCTATGATACACATGTACTTACAATGACAAGAACTTACCGGTGACTAAACTTGAGTAGCATGAGGAGCGGCCCTCGTATACAAGGGACATGATATTTCTAACTTATACTTCGTCAAGCATGTACACCATAGTTTGTTCACTTTAACCTTAATCACTTCAAGATGCTTATGATAGGGGTAATGAGAGCTGAAAGCTATAAGTACCATAATTTTTGGAAGCTCTTTATGAGACTTGAATCCCTACTTCCTTTTATGAAGGCCTTTCTTCCACCATTATATTGAGTCTCCACCTTCTACCTTTATGCACCACTTTGAGAGCATAGTGGCCATTCTTAGTTCTATGTGCATTGTCCCAAGACTAGTTGATTAATGCATAACTTGATATTGCTTGTTTTAAACTATTTGTATCTAGTCACTCTTATGAACTTTGAAGGTGTCCTATGCATTTATATTTGCTACTCTATTGAGGGACAAGCTGAATACTATTATGCTATGTTTCCTTTATGTGAAACAAACAAACGTCTTGCAAAGCATTTTTATTCATGAATCTTTTGTTTGTGCCTTTTCATGTTGCATCATAGTTTCTTTGTCTTATTGCTAGAACTTTGTCTTTCATGTTATGATTGAAGTACTATGATCCCAGCTTTGAATGTTTTACAAATACTTTGATCAAGTCTTTGATGGTGCATGTCACCTCAAAAATTATTCTTTCTTTTTATCACTTATCTACTCAAGGACGAGCAGGAGTTAAGCTTGGGGATGTTGATACATTGCAAATGTATCTATAATTTTTATGCTCCATGCTTGGTTTTATCCACTTTCTTGTGTTTTGTCCACACTTTGGAGTACTTTTCATATGATTTCTTGGACTAACCTATTAACAAGAGCCACAGTGTCAGCTGCCTGTTTTCTGCTATTTTTGGTTCCAGGAAAGTCAAAAAATGAATATTCTTGGAATTGGACGGGACAAAAGCCAAAGTGCCTATTTTTCTGGAAGTCATCAGATGTCAGAGTACGAGACGGAGAGGGGCCAGGGGTCCACCACACCACCTGGCTGTGCGGCCTAGCCTAGCCCACGCAAGCGGCGGGGGGCCTCCTTCCCCCGCTCATGGAGGCGACTGCGCGGGCCGGGTGGCCATGGCAGGCGGCCTGCTCGGTGAGGGGCACGCTAGTGCGACTCCTACTGTGCGGATACCTTGCGCCGAAGTGTGGACGACGGTTGCCCCCGAAGGCGGTGGTGACGGCCTGAGCTCTGCTATGGTATTGGGAGACGTCGTCGGGATGGCGGAGGCGACATCGCGTCAGAATAAGGATGTCGGAGCTCGATCCCCATCTCGGGAAGGCCACTTGTGGCGGCGCCGACGAACCGCTGGCCTGGTATCCTCTCAGATCTACGGATCTGGAGAGGGTGGTCTCTCCGGGCGTGATACATTGCAAATGTATCTATAATTTTTGATGTTCCATGCTTGGTTTTATCCACTTTCTTGTGTTTTGTTCCAACTTTGGAGTACTTTTCATATGATTTCTTGGACTAACCTATTAACGAGCCACGATTAGCTGCCTGTTTTCTGCTGTTTTTGGTTCCAGGAAAGTCAGAAAATGAATATTCTCGGAATTGGATGGGACAAAAGCCAAAGTGCCTATTTTTCCGGAAGTCATTAGATGCCAGAATACGAGACGGAGAGGGGCCAGAGGCCGGCCACACCACCCGGCCGTGCAGCCAGGCTTGGCCCGCGCCAGGGGGTGGTGTGGTGGCCCCTGGCACCCCCTCGGCTTCTCCTTCCGCCTATATATTGCCCTCGAGACAAAAACCCTAAGTGCCCGATCAAAAATCCATGAAAGAGTCTATAGCCGCCGTCATCTCCATCCCTAGATCTGGAGGGATCTGAAGCTCTTCGGCACCTCACGGAGAGAATTCACCGGAGGCCTTCTTCATCACCATGCAAGCCTCCGGTGTGATGCGTGAGTAGTTCATCCTTGGACTACGGATCCATGTAGTAGCTAGATGGCTGGTTCTCCTCCTTTGTGCTTTCATGTCTAGATCTTGTGAGCTCCGTTCATGATCAAGATCATCTATTTGTAATTCTGCATGTTGTGTTTGCGGGGATCCGATGGATATTGAGATGCTATTTCAGATTGATTATTGATTCTATCATGTCTTTGTTATTTGTGATCTTGCATGCTTTCCGTTGTTAGTAGCTATCTTGGCCAAGTAGATGCTAGCAACTCCAAGAGTTAGTATTTATGCTCGATAGTGGGTTCATGCCTTTGGTAATCTAGGAAGTGGAAATCTCTATGGTACTAGAGGTTCTGTTGCTACTAGGGAGAAAACAACAATCCTTTGTTCATAGAACAATCGTATTGCTTACTTTACACGCAGTTCGTAAAGCAATAACCTGTTGCTTGCAACTTAATACTGGAGGGGGTTCGGATGATAACCTGAAGGTGGATTATTAGTCATAGATGCAGTTGGATTGCGGTCTATGTATAATGTTGTAATGCCCAATCAAGTCTTAAAGGAGTCAAGATGATTAGTATATGCATGTATTGATTTCTCGATGTTTGTCAATTGCCCCGCTGTAATTTGTTCACCCAGCATGTTATCTATCTTAAGGAGAGCCACCTCTAGTGAACTATGGATCCCGGTCCTTTATTTTACATACAATCTATAAACTGTTTACTGCTTTGTGTTTACTTTCTGCAAACTTTTACTTCTTTCCATTCGATACGTTTAATCCTTTGTTTTCCGCAAAACACGGTGAGATTGACAACCTCGCCATAAGTTGGGGACAAAGTTACGTGGTTGTGTTGTGCGGTCTCCACGTTGCTACTAGCACCCGGTAGTGTGCCCTGCCAAAGCTCAGCTAGTAACACCTTTGGGTGTTTCCTTGCTCCCTCTTGGTTCGATTAAACCTTGGTTTCATACTGAGGGAAACTTGCTGCTGTGCTCATCATACCTTCCTCTTGGGGTTCCCAACGAGCTCTACATAAACACCGCTCCAGCATTTTTCTGGCGCCATATACAGAGCCATCACACCGCAACACCGTTGCTTGCTGTCACTACAGGGCCATGGTAGTCAAGGCATCTCTCCCCCGAATCGGACCCTGCATCATAAGAGGAAGATTTGAGGATGCCTCGCGACATCGTCGCTGTGGAGGAACCTAAGGAGATCATCGTCGCCCATGAGCGTGGCGCCTGGGCTGGATCCAAGGCGACAGAGCGAGAGCTTGATTGGCTCGTTAGCACTCGCCGCATCCCTACTAGAGTCAGTTGCCGCCTCCCTAGCGATGAACAAATCCCTGTCCCTAAAAAGGGTGAGTTCATCATGGTCATCTATCACTTTGCTCGCAGTTTCGGCCTCCCCGTTAGCAAGTTCTTTGTAGACTTCCTAGAAACTTTCGGCCTACAGCCTCACCATCTCCTAGCCAACGCTCTCGCTTCTCTCTCCACCTTTGCCTTCGGGGTTGAGGGATACCTTGTCCTTTGGCCCTATGTTAACATCTGGGCCAAATACTTCTAGTTCAAGGCCAACATCGTTCCTAACAAGAATATCCGTCCTGGTGAGAAATCCTTGACCCAGTGTGGGGCGGCGTCCATCTCACCCCGGAAGAGCTCCAACTTCCCCCAGATTACCGTCCTTGAGTCTTGCAAGGGGTGGGCAAAGACGTTCTTCTATGTGAAGAACAATACCTTCGACGACAAGATCTGGCTCCCTGCCTTTTCTCTTGGCATTCCTACGAAGAAGAATTGGGATCTCGACCCCAAGCGGGACAATGATTTCATCAACCTCATGGAAAAGCGCGTCCTTGAGCTGACAGATGCCGGGTTAACTGGTGAAGATTTGATGGATACCTTCATCTGTAGCCAGGTTTGCCCGTTGCAACAAAGGAGCCACAAGATATGCCACATGAGCGACCCTCGTGATCCTAACCGGGTTTCTTCGGTTGAGCTATTCCACACTCAATTCTATCGCGAGTCAAGACCATCTTCAAGACGGCCATGACCGAGGATTAGACGTGGGGGATGGAGCCCTTTAGCCAAAGTAACCTTCCTCCCAACGTAAGTTCTTCATGTATCTTCTGCCGAGTTAAGCTTTATGTTGTCCCATCTTCGCCATTTAACTTTCCTATACTCTTTTATCCAGAAATTCCTCCAACAGACCATTGAGGATGGTAAAACTCCTGCCCTTACTTGGGGTCTACATTGGGAGACCTTGGATGCCGAGGAACCTAACTCTGAGGAGTTCATGCCCATTCCGGACTCCAGCTCCAGCCGATCTTCCGGTAGGACTTCTATCTTGAAGGACTGGCCAGACGATGATGATGATTGCGAGATCTTGGAGGTATTTAATCCCGTGCCTATTTATTATGCCTTTCCGACTGATCCCCCTCTAGCTAACCCGGCTGGTCAGGTGCATGATGTGCCTCCTGTGGTAGTGGGAGATCAGGGCCTGGCGAAGAAGCAAACCGCAACTTTGGCTCGTCCTTCCGAACTGCCCAGGGCAGGAAAAGATACAAAAGGCCCGCCAACAAGGTCAGTAGTAAACCCCCTATTAAGGCCACCACCCGGAGAGCTCCAAGGATCAAGGACCCACCTGCTATGTCCGAGTAATTCTTCCCTTCTACAGCTGTTCCCCGAGTTTCACATTTCCTTTTATCTATATTTCTTGTATCTCTCTTTCTGATATAACTCGATATTTCTTTATGTTTGACTCAGCAGGGCTGCCAAAGATATCTCCCAGAGTGGTTCCAGCATAACCTCTCCTCTTCGCGAGGATACACCCTCTCCTCGTCGTGACGATGCTCCCGTTCTGAGTCCTATCCAGGAAAATTCTCCCGCTGCGCCAAACGTCAGTTCACCTCGGCGGGAGGAGGGAAACATTGGCATAAGTGGAGGGGGTGCCTCCGAGGACACGCCCATGCTGGATTAGCATGGTGCTTCCTCCACCGCCCAACCAGAAGATCATGGCATTAGCAACATTGGTGCTGATTAAGTTTCTACCGTGCTGCCGGAAACCCCGGTACCGGCTCCAACTCAACCTCTTGTTCAACCTCAACAAGTTCCAGTTTCAAGTTCTCTCCAGCAAGCACCTCCAGCCTCGTTCGAGTCTCACCAGACTCGGCGAGAAACCTCGGCAGAGCCCGCACACCAAGTCTCCTATGGCAACTTCGGCGACTGAAGCTCAACCCCCAGCTCCGCAGCAGCAAGTCAAGCTAGCAACTAAGGCCAAAAAAGTTGCCAAGGTGACCAAGGTAAAGAAAACTGTCGAGGTGGCCAAGTCGATGCCCAAAGGATCCACGGTGGTGTCTGGGCAGCGCACCATTGCATCCATGATGCAACAGGGCAACGCTGCTTCTGGCTCTTCTTCGGATAAGCAGATCATGTTGCATACCAGTCTGGCCCTACCAAGGTTGCACGCCAAGCCGCACATGAGAATGGGTTAGTCCTGACTCGGACTATTAGTGGTGGGAGTCTAAGCTCGCTCGTTGAGTATGCTGAGAACTGGAATAACGCTAAATAGGTTGATGTCAGCTCTGGTAATCCGGCGAAGTTTGGTCCTGTGGAGATTGGTGCGCAAATGAACATTGATATAAAAACCATTGCTTATTCTGGCAAAATGATGGAGGTAAGCCTTTTGGCCATCTTTTTTACATACACGCAAGTACTTGTAGATATATCCTCCTGTCCCCGAGCCTCCGGGGGAGTAACATGTTACTCGGCCGGATGCTCTTAGCAATAAACTTGCGCAATTTTTCCATATCTTGCACCCTATTCTGAAGTATCTTAACTTAGCCATTTAGAAACTAGACTAACATTTCATTTAGCCAACCACCTAGAGTCGAACTTAGTTTTACTTGGTTCAATTCTTGAGTAGCCTCAAATATTCAATCACCTAGAGCCGAGTTAATTTCCACTTGACTCGGATCTTGATTAACTTTGAATATCCAATCACTTAGAGCCGGGTTAAGTTCCACTTGACTCGGATCTGCTTTACTTCAAATATCCAATCACCTAGAGCTGGGTTCAGTTCGATTGGGCCTGGATCTTGAATAACTTCAAATATCCAATCACCTAGAGCCAATTTAAGTTCCACTTGGCCTAGATCTTGAATAATTTAAAATATCCAATCACCTAGAGCCGAGTTAAGTTCCACTTGGCCTGGATCTTTATTAACTTCCAATATCCAATCACCTTGAGCCGGGTTAAGTTACACTTGGCCTGAATCTTGAATAATTTCAAATATCCAATCACCTAGAGCCGGGTTAAGTTCCGCTTGGCCCAGATCTTGAATAACCTCAAATATCCAATCACCTAGAGCCGAGTTAAGTTCCACTTGACTTGGATCTTGATTAACTTTAACTGTCCTTATTACTCATGAACTAACACTTTCCATTTTAGATCACCACTAATCGTCAGACCGCCGAGTTCTAGCAGCTTCTTGACGCCCACAAAGAGCATTCCGTGAAGCACAATTCACTACTGCCAAAGCTGAAGCAGAAAGGTAAAGCTTCACTCCATTGCCTTCAGTTTAGTTCTTTGTGTTCTAGCCTTGCCGAGCTAACATGTGACTCGGATCTTGCCAGCTGATGTAGAAGCCCAGAACCAGGAATTGCGGAAGCAAGTGGCCAAGCTCAAAGGTACTTTTCTTTTGTTTCTTATCCCTTATAATTTTTCCTTCTGGATTAGCAGGTAATCATACATCGGCTCTGCCGGGTCAAAAAATTATTGTAGTGTCTCTTCAAGATAGCGTGTACATGCCTAATCTAATGCTTCATTTTCTTGAACAATTAGGACAACACCAGGCCCAACTAAAGGAGAAGGACGAGGAAATTTCTCGGCTCCATGCCGAGAATGAAAAGCTCCAACAACTCCAAAAAATTGAATTGGACAAGCTGCATCAGGAGTTCTCCGAGGAGAAAAGCCGGCTCACCGGCCAACTTGACAAGGGAAAGGAGCTTCTCCAAGAGACCGATGCCAAGTTTGAGTCGGTTAACACCGCCCTTGTGGATCTCCAAAGGAAACATGCTAACTGGTTGGCTGAATTAACTCGGATTCATGGCCCTATAGCTAGTAAATTTTTCTATGCCATCCTTACTTTTTATTGCTGAGGTACCCACTTATCCCTTTTTGCTCTTTTCTGACTTGCTCTTTTGCTCATCTGTTCAGAGGATTTCCCTTAGTCTGAGGCGCGTGCTGACATTGCCATCTGCAACTTCCGGGAGAAAAAAGCTACAGTAGGTCCCATCTCCGAAGAGGTCGGCCATGACGAGTCCCTAGTTGATCTTGCAGCTAGCCTCGGACCCATGAAGGTTTTTGGGGTTGGGCTTCTCAGCACCGTGCTTGAAGCTTTCCACGTTTTGTGGCCAGAAGAGACTGCTCCCAAGCAGGTTGCAGTGTTGTCTGAGAAAATCAAGGATGGTAGCCAAACACAACTCAATTTGTGGAGAGAATCTGCTGCACGTGCTGGAGCTGACACGGCCTTGGCCTTCGCTATGTCCTGGTATGAAGGCATTCATGTGAATATGCTCAGCCGCATGTGCACTGGATCTAGATATACCACATACCCGGCCTGCATCGCTCAATGGCAAGCTCAAGCTTTCTACCTCATTCAATATGCTCACTGTCATCAGTGGAACGAGGGGCCGAGTTTCCTTGATGCCACCGACGATGAATATGTTGAAGGAGGCACGGAATAAGATGAAGATGATTCGGACAATGCCGAGGATGCCGAGGATGCTGAGGCAAACCCGGATGTTGATGCTGAAGTCGAGGCTGCCAATGAGTCTACCATTATTCAGTTGGTTTCATTTTCTTGTTCTCTCAATTCAGTGACTCGGCTCGTGTCTACGATTATTCGGCGTTCGACTTATGAGTCCAAGGTCAAAAAATTAATCTAACAATACTTGAAACCTTTAGGATTAGCTCAAGATAATTTGCCATAACAAAAATAAAGTAAATACAGGGGTTAGTATGAAAAACAAACATCAGCTCGATTACGTTCCTTTGCTTAGTCGTTTTTCATGTGCCTAGCAATTCCAAACTTGTTTTCTTCCTTGCCATGAAGCCAATTCTTTTTGGATAGCAGCAAGTCAAAGAGTTAGTCTTTTGTGCCGACACATTACTAACTCGGCTAAGGTGTAATTTAAGTCAGCCGACATATAAAAATAAATACATAAAAAGACAATTACTGCTAAGGCAGTCCCCGAGTTTCTGCTCGGGGTGCCAAAATTTCATTGATAAGCTCATTGCCGACATATAGGCCGACATATGAGAGTTCGAGATACATACACTTCTTCTAAGTGTAAAATGGACGAATTAACGCTATATTCCATGGCCTCTTTGATTCCTTGCTTGACATGTCCGCCTTATTCTTCTCCTGTGGTTGTGCATCAATGAGGTAATACGCATCATTGTCCAGTGCCTTGCTTAGAATGAATGGTCCTTACCATGGGGGTAGCTTATGCATGTCGGTAGTGCGTTGCACCAGCCGAAGTACTAGATCTCCTTCCCCGAAGACTCAGGGGTTCACTTTCTAGCTATGATAGCATCGGAGATTTTGCTGATATATGGTCGATCTGGACAATGTCAATTCCCTTGCATCTTCCAGTAGATCACCATCATTTTGCCGGGCTTCTTGCACTTTGGCTTCTGTGTATTGGGTGACTCTGGGCGATTCATGCTCTATGTCGGCTAGTAATACAGCTTTGGCCCCATATACTAGAAAGAAAGGCGTATACCCTATCGATAAATTCGGAGTTGTTCTTAAGCTCCATAACACTGTTGGAAGTTCATTAGTCTAGCACCTCGCTGATCTTTGTAGTGGATCAATGAGCCAGGGATTTATCCTGGATAGTACTAGTCAGTTGGATCTTTCCACTTGCCCGTTCGATGTGGGGTGGGCCACTGATCCGACATCTAGCCGAATTCTCTTATCTTGACATAACCGAGAAAATGCTCCCTCGGTAGAATTTGTGCCATTATCTATTATTATACTATGTGGGTACCCGTATCTCAAGATAATGTCCTTGAGGAATGATATAGCAGTAGGATCCATCACATTTTTTGATTGGCTTTACCTCAATCCACTTAGTGAACTTGTATACCATGACTAGGATGTGAGTCATGTTTTCTCGGGCCAGCCTAAATTGTCCAACCGTATCCAAACACCATACATCAAATGGCCAAGTTATAGGTATAGTATTGAGCTCGGAGGACAGCACATGTATTTTGTTGGTGTACCTCTGACACCCATTACATTTATTGACTAGTTCCTCGGCTTGCTACAAGGAACCGGGCCAGTTAAACCCATGCTGAAAAGCTTTTGCCACTAAGGCCCTGGAAGAGGCATGATGCCCACATTCGCCCTGATGGATATCTCGGAGGATGTGCAGCCCTTCTTCTGGGTTAACACATCGCTGCAAGACATTTGTGACACTTCTCTTGTATAACTCGGCATTGATTATGGTATCTGCATTTGCTCTTCTCTGCACTTGCCTAGAGAGTACCTCGTCACTTATCAAAATTCCAACTTTCAAGAACTCAAATATTGGCTGCACCCATGCTGGTACAACACGGGCCGGGAAAAGCACTTCGTCAACCTCCATTGGATCAACTGACATAACCTCTGCCAGGTTAAGCTGAATAGTCCCCGGGTTCTGCAAAGCAGTCCCTGGGTTTACCGAGGCAGTCCCTAGGTTTGCCGAGGTAGTCCTCGTGTTTGCCAAGGTGTTCCCCCAGTCAATGTTCATTGGGGCAACTTCTGATCCGGGGTTTGCCGGGATATAAATTGACTCGGATTCCGGTGAATGAGTAATAGATGGTTTTCTTAGATGCTCCAAGGCAACTCCTGGTGGGATGGCTTGCCGAGATGAACCCAACTTAGATACCACGTCGGCTGCCTCATTTTCAGCTCTTAGCACATGATGGAATTCACATCCCTTAAAGTAGCCACATATCTTTTGGATGTGAAATCTGTATAGGGCCATGTTTGCGTCCAGCGCATCCCAATGACGAGAAACTTCCTACACCACCAAATCCAAATCTCCCAAGCATTGTATCCAACGTATCCCATTTTCCTTTGCTACTTTTAACCCATGCACGAGTGCCTCATACTCGGCCACATTGTTTGATGCTCAGAAGTGGATCTGAAGCACATATCTCAGTTGGTCTTTCTTGGGTGGAGTAAGGACTACCCTGGCCCCTAATCTGTCCTTCAGCTTTGATCCATCAAAGTGCATCCTCCAGTAGTTTGAGTCCGGCAAGGGTGGTTCATACTGCATATCCGCCCAATCCACGAAAAAGTCTGCCACAGCCTGAGACTTGATTGCATCCCTTCTATCATATTGTGGAGCATAAGGGGCTAACTCAATTGCCCATTTGGCGATCCGGCCACTTGCATCCTTGTTGCTCATTATCTTGGATATAGGTGCTTCACATATCACCTTTATAGGGTGCTTTTCAATATAGTACTGCAGCTTCTTAGCCGCCATATAGACGCCATATGCCTTCTTCTGATACTGAGGATAGTTCTACTTTGAAGTGGATAATACCTTGCTTAGGTAATATACTGGCCTCTACATTGACTTACCCTCCTCGTTATGCTCCACCACTATCATAGCACATACGACTCTGTTGGTCACTGCTATGTAGAGCAACATCGGCTCTTTCGATAATGGAAAGGCTAACACATGTGCATAGGCTAGCATCTTTTTGAGCTCATGAAATGCACTATCTTCCTACGGTGTCCATGTGAACTTATCCGCCTTTTTCATTAGTTGGTAGAGAGGCAAAGCCTTTTCTCCTAGCTGACATACACACTGACTTAATGATGCCAGGCAACCAGTGAACTTCTGAACATCATTAAGACACTTAGGCATCTCCATTCGCTCAATAGCTCGGATTTTAGTTGGGTTGGCCTCGATACCTCGGTAGGACACAAGGAAGCCGAGTAACTTTCTAGCCGGGACACCAAAGGTGCATTTTTCCGGGTTAAGTTTCATTCGGAACCTTCTTAGGTTTGCAAATATTTGTCGGATATCATCTAGGAGTGTTTTACTTTCCTTGGTTTTTATCACCACATCATCTACATATACTTGGACATTTTCCCAATTTGATCATGTAAACATTTTTTGCATGCACCTATGATACGTTGCCCCTGCATTACGTAAGCCAAATGGCATAGTGCGATAGAAATAAGCCCCATACGGGGTAATGAAAGCAATCTTTATTTGATCATCCGGGTTCAAGGGTATCTGGTGGAAACCCGAATATGCATCTACGAATAATAAGAGGCCACACCCAGTGGTTGAGTCAATGACATGATCTATCCTTGGCAGTGGGAACGGATCTTTTGGACGTGCCTTATTCAGGTTCGTGTAATCGATACACTTACGCCATACCACTGCTACGTTCATATCATCTTTCTTCTTTTCTACCAGCACCGGATTAGACAGCCAATCCGAGTAAAGAACTTCCATGATAAACCCGACTGCAAGGAGCCGAGCTATCTCATCACCAATGACTTTTCTCCTATCTTCGGCGAAGCGGCGGAGAGGTTGCTTCACTGGCTTTGCGCCGGGTCTGATGTGCAAAGAGTGCTTGGCCAACTCCCTTGGCACACCTTGTAGATCCTGGGTGGACCAAGCAAAGACATCCCGATTCTTATGGAGGAAGCTGACGAGTTCGCTTTCCTATTTGTCGCCAAGTCCCGCACTAATGGTTACGGTGCGCTCTAGGAATGGATCATCAATTGGCACCTTCTTGGTATCTTTTGTCGGCTGAAATGACACACTTCCATGCGGGTTACTTAGAGCTAGCATATTCAACTGCGTGGACTGAACCTGTGTCGCAACCTCTTAGATCCTTTTCTTCTCTTGAGCGATAACCAATGACTCGGCTAGGTTTGACCCGGTTGAGGAACACTCCATGGAGCTCCTAAAGTCCCCTACTCTACTGATGACCCCGTTTGGTCCTAGCATCTTCATCTTTAAGTAACTGATGTGGTCACTTGCCATAAACTTTGAAAGAGCTGGTCTGCCAAGTAATGCATGGTAGCTGCTGTCCAAATCCACAACCTCGAACTCCAAATTCTCTATCCGACAATTGTCTCTTGTGCCGAATAAGAAATCAATCCAGACCTTTCCAATAGGCTAACGGGACAAACCCGACACAATTCCATGAAAAGTGGTCTTGGTTGCTTGTAACATATTCTCCGAGACTCCCAGCTTGTGGATGGTGTCCTTATACAATATATTAATGCTGCTTCCATTGTCAATCAACACCTTGGAAAACATCACGTTAATGTTTGGCCCGATGAAAGTTGGGTCAAGCACCAAAGCATATGATCCAGGACTCGGCATGAGCCTGGGGTGATCCTTGATACTCCATGTGATTTCCTGGTCACACCAATGCATGTACCTTGGCACGACTGACATAACCACATTGAGCTCCATATGTCGGTGTTGCACGCTCTGCCTATCAGTTTCTTCCATGGTAAACACACAATAAGCTTGATGGTGTTCTATGTACTCATTTATTCCATCATTGCCAGGGTTTCCTCGGTTCCCCTGATTCTGGTTTTCCACCTGATGCATTGCATCCCTTCTGTCATGATTCTCATACCTCGGCGGGGGCAGTGGCAACATAGTTGCTTTGCATTTGCTCCAGAGAGCTGCTGCTGCCGAGGTGAATCGTGTCGTGGTGCATCATGCCAAGGTTCCTGCGCATTCCTCGTGTTACTTTGTTCTATCTTCCTCATCCACTCACACTGCCAAGTCGTGTGGCTCGCCAGGTTATTTGGGTTTGGCGTGTGAAACTTGCATGGTTGATCCAACATAGCCTCATACATATACCTCGTCCTGTCTTTATTTTCTTGCCACTGTTTCTTCTGCTTTGGTGTCCAAGTTTTCCTGCCATCATTTCTCGGGGTCCACTGTTGTCCTCTATTCTTCTGGCACTAGCTATTCCCAGCTCCGGTTGATCTTGATCTACAACAGCAACTTGATGCGAGCCATATCTGTAATCCTGCATATCATCTCTTCTCTTACCTCGGTAATCATTTCGCCGGGTTGACCCTGCTCCATTGCGAGGGTAATATTATTGATTTGACTCACTTGCCATAAGCTGAGGTTGAGTTGGATCACCCAATGCATATGAGTCGGAAATTCTGATTGTTGCAGTCAACGTAGTTGGCATATCTCTTTGTAGCCTTTGCCACAGTACACTTGTGTATCTGCATCCTTGTGCAAACCAAGTAATTTCTTGTGACTCGATTACCCCTTCACATGAGTTGTGCATGTTGCACCACCAATTCAGAAACTCGCAGTCTGTCTCATTTGGCCTCTGTTTACACATCGCTAGTTGCCACGGCCTGTTCGGCCTCTTGTAGGTACTGGTGAAATTGCTAATAAACATCTCCTCGAAATCTATCCAGCAGTTGATACTTTCTGTTGGCAGATTATTAAGCCAAACTCTTGCTGGTCCTTCTAACATCTTAGGCACATACCTCACCGCCCATCTCAAATTACCTGTGGCAATGTTCATAGCTGTGGCTTAATCAATCAACCAATCTTCTGGCTTGGTACGTCCATCATATGTCTTTCTCCCTCTGGCCAACTGGAAGTTCGGCATGGGAGGTTCTCTCATAATTCATGGTCGAAAGCATGCTGGACCCGAAGGACCCTATCCTTCCATTATTTCTGACCTATTAATCCGGTTCAGTTTCAACCTTGCATCATCTGGTTGTAGGTTCCTGTTTCCTAGCCTCGACCCTATCACATGATGATCCGGCCTGGGAAAGCCGGCATTTTCCATTGCCGAATAACCACCATCATATCTGTTTTGACCCGGATTAACATATTGTTGCTGCATCGTTGGGCTGGCTATTTTCTCTTACCAAGGTATGTACTATTGCTAGTGCTACTGAGGTGGATTTTTTCTAGCTCCTGCCGAGTTACGCTGTCCGGCATTGCCGTACCTAGCATTTCCCAGTCCTGCATTGCCTTGGTTGAGGTTACCTCGTCCACCTTCACCTCACCTGGCACTGTGACGATCCTCATCACAGTGTATTGCTTTTCCTTTCCCTGCCCTTGCCGGGTCATATGGTACCATATGCTTATTTTTTCTTCCCGAGGTCACCACCTCTTCTCTTCTTGGGCCTACATGTGGGGATGATGCTGCCCCGACAGATTTTGTCGGAGCACCCCCCGCCGAATGAACGACTCAGGAGCCCCCTGCCCTTGGTGGGTTTGCTTTGAGAAACTCCTCATTTTGCTGGTTAGCAATTTTTACTAACTCAACGACTCTTTCTTGCTTCCTTTGCCGAGCTTCACCGGTCAGACCCTCTAACTCGGATGTTGCCGCATCTGCAGCCCTGCGGTTCTTTGCCGGGGTGCTATACCTCGCCAGACCTACTGACATGAGGTTAATCGAGTCCCCTGGCCTAAATACATATTCCTTGTCTATCTCACCGATGAGGTTTCTACCCCTAATCTTCACACTGCCCATACAAGTGGGACTAGTGTTAATCTTGTTTGCTGTCGCGTACTCACACAACATGATGTTCAACGCCTGCTGAGCTGCTGCTAGTTTCTTTGCCCCTGCTAACATTTTCAGCCGGGTCTCCTCTAGCTTGGCCTGTGCTTGAGCCGGATCCACTATATGAGCTATGGGAGTAGCGAGAGTCTCTATTGCCTGCTTCAATATGTTCTATGGCCTCTCTAGTGTAGAACCTCGAGCCCTAGGTACCTTTGGGGTTGTCTCCGGGTCTTCTGCTGGATCTTTGCTCGCTCTAGCGTCAAGCGCAGTCATCATCACCTCGACGCAGCTAGCGGGGCAAGTGCTACATGGACCGCGAGCTGCGCTGAGAGGAGGATCTCCTCCCTCGACGACGTGCTGCTGGTGCACGCAGGACTCATCGATCCTGACATAGATCTTTGGGCGCCGAAGCTGATGAAGAGCCCGTTACGCGGAGGAGGGCAGTTGCTGAAGCTGCGTGCATTGTTGCTGACATAGTCCAGCGCTCCAAAGCATTGAACCATCCTGGAGACGATGCGCTCCCTAGTGACTTTGAAGTTTCCCGTCCGGATCTTGACTCTAGCTAGCACCGCTGCTGTCCCCATGGTGGGTGCCAACTTTCATGGTGGTGTCATGGCAGATGCCATGGATAGGCTAAAGATGGAGCCAATGTGCGCTAGCGGTATCCAGGGAGGCACAGTGTGGTGATTCCACACACGAAGGTTTGTATTCTCAAGATCAATGAAGGTTACATATGCTCCTTGAGCTGTATCGTGGAGAGGAGGAAGATGAAGTTCTTCTCTACTCACCCTTCTCTCTACGGTTCTTCCCTCTAGTAAAATGGCCCACCCACTCCTTGGAGTTCCTGGCTTACCTTATAAAGAGGTGGCCATGTTACACTTAGGGCATACGTGGAGAGAATGTTCTATGAATATGCTCCTCCCAGAATAGCAAAGCGGTGCTCCCCTTTTTCCTAGCGTAAGCCTCCCAGAGACTATGACATAAGCCTCTCTAATACCATGTCGTAAGCCTCTGTGTCGCCATGTGACCCAACCAGCAACGTTCAGTCGATGTCACCTTTGTCTAAAGCCCGTAGCTCTGGTCTTCGGCTCTCTGTCTTCTGCGCTCTCTCTAAAGTGGCTCCAGTAGAGATAGAAAAGCGTTGACCATGGGTATATCCCTTCCTTCTTCTGTAAGCCAACTAGTAACCTGGCTCCTGCCTGGTTAACTCGGCTTAGTCGATACCTGCAAATACACAACATGGTGGTGCCGACATATGCTTTATGTCGGTTGAGGTCTTGTTTGGTGGACACAACCATGGCTAAGTTGGCCACAACTCGGCTGGCCTTCAAGTACCTTGGTCAGCACTTGCTTTGACCTTGTTATACCCCGGCAGACATTGTTGTTATACCTTGGCTCGACCATCCCTGGGGTCATCCCCCCAACACCTCATGTCAGCCTCTGACTTGTGGGTCCCTGATGCTGCGCTGTATGTTCTGTCTGGTGGGTTCCCAATGCCAGTCTCTCTGTATAAGTATTTAAACTTCTTTTTCAAACTCACCCTAAAAAAAATCGAGGGATGATGCAGGATGGTGGGTCCGTGATGTCAGCCTCTCCGTAATGCGATATTGCTAGAAGATAAAAAAATATAAATCTAGGATATATATATACACACAGGCGATTCGAACAAAAGACCTTCAAATCAAATAAATGTAAACTGAGTGCATTGCCATGACAACAAAGATATTTATAGAATAAATATCATTAAACTTTTATTAGTACTACAACTTATGTATTAGTCTTCTTAAAAATATATTGTGTGTCTATGTTTATCTCTTTTAAAATATAAAAGGGCAGCGCTCGCCGCATCAAAATATATAAAATGCCACATAATGGAGTATTTTCTTAAAAACATTGGTAGGCGGAGTTTTTTATTTTGAGAGGTGGGGGTCAATGCCCAAAAAGCAGAATTAAAAAGAGTTTGACTATTCTACATAGGATGCTCTACGTGGGTTATACTCCATAAGCTATGCTTCATGGGTTTATTTCTCAAATTTCACCGGACTGTGCTCAGTAGTCACCTGACCCCTAAAAGGTTGAATTAATATGTTGTCAGCTATACTCCATGGGCTCCTTTTCTAAAATTTCACTGGGTTGTGATCAACAGTCCCCTGACCCCGAAAAGACCGAATTAAAATGTTTTAGGCTAAAGAGGGACCGAATGAGCTAGATGTCTTCTCCTGGTTAATGAAAATTGCATTGTGATGTGGCTCGGCCAGGTTCAAAACAAATACCTCAGAGAGGGAGGGGGTAAGCGATAATTATTTTTGGCAGATATTAATGTCAAAATTCGACAGTCTAGAATAGGGGTAATTGGATAGACGCCACTACAAAATTCGGCTATTTGAAAAACGTCACTACAATTTGGCAGATATTAATTTATAACCATATTTCTCCGGTAATATTTTATTCTCACAAATTTATCGTGTGTGTTTTGTAGTTTTAAGTCTGATTCTAGTGGGCCTCGCCATACATATGTATATATGATGGAAATACAAGGGTATACTATCAATATATGTGAGGTTAAGTGGCGTAATGGAATATGTGGGACGTACATAGAGTTGAAGTGGCATTTTTCTAAAGTGGAAAATTGTAGTGGCATTTCTCAAATAGCTGGATTTTGTAGTGGCGTTTATCCAATTAACCCTATAGAATAAGATAGAAAAATTATCAACAGATTCACCATTCATATTTAGCAGAACTTGACCAATTCAGTAGCATTTCAAAGTGACCAATTCAGCAATATAGGCACTAAAATACAATAGCAGTACAGAGAGAACTAGTTCTTATCGTAGCTCTATAAACCTTGTTGCGCGATCAGTTTTCCCTTTTCACCAAACACACTCCCATTAGAGCAAGCAAAACTGACGATCATGTCTACTTTGAGTACCTTCTTCTCACATCAATGCCCGTGTGACCCTTGTATGCAACCCAAAATGCCCAAATCTCATCTAGATTGTGACAAGACCATGTTTCAAAAGAAAAGCAAGACTATCTACTTCTCTTGATTTAAATAAGTACTAGTACATCAGTATTAGTTTCACAAAATGATTTTGTAATAGCAACAACAGAACATTTGAGAGATTCAGTAGCTTTCCTGCTTGAAATTCAATAGCAGTACAAAGAGAATTAGTTCTTGTTCTAGCTAAAAAAACCTTGCTACACGATTAGTTTGGCCTGTTCTACGAAGAGACTTGATCACTGGAGCAAGCAAAACTGACGATCAAGTATGCTTCTGTGTGAATACCTCATCTTTATGTCAATGCCTGTGTGACCGTCCATATGCAACCCAAAATGCTCAAGACTCATCTAGATAATTATGACAATGCTAAGTTTCAAAATAAAAGCAAGACAATCTAATATACTTCATCTAAACAAGTACCAGTATATCACATTTTGTTCTACAAAATATTGTACTAATATTAACGACGGAACATTTGACAGATTCAGTACCATTTTAAAGATCTAGTAGTATAGAATAAGACCGTAAAAATATCAAACAGATTCCCGGTTCATATTCAGCACTACTTGACAGAGTCATCACAGCATTTCGAAGTGACCGGTTGGCAGTACATAGAGAGGACTGGAAGAATTTACGGATTCAGCAACGTGGAACTTGAAATTCAATAGATGTAGCAAGGCCTGATTCAAATGGAAAGCGAGACCATATTCTGCACTCGACCGGTCGATATGAACAAGTACCGAACAAAACTTTTGACAGGTTCAGTAGCATTTGAAAGATTCAGTAGTACATAATAAGAAAGAAAAATATTGACAGATTCCCAATTCACATTCAACGGCACTTGGACATATTCAGCAGCATTTCAAAGTGACTGATTCAGTTTGTCATTTTCTCCGAACACTCGATCATTGGAGCAAGCAAAAATGACGATCAAGTCTGCTTTTATGTGAATGCCTCCTTCTCACATCAATTCCTGTGTGTGACATCCATAGGCAACTAAAAATTCTCAAAACCTCATCTAGATTATGATTTTATGACAAGGCCAAGTTACAAAAGAAAAGGAAGACCATCTACTACACTTGATCTAAACAAGTAGCAGTATATCAATATTAGTTCTATAAAATTCAAAGTTCCAAAAGAAAAGCAAGACAATCTGCTGCACTTGATCTAAACAAGTACAAGTACATCACAGTTAGTTATACAAAATATTGTATTGTACTAATAGTAACAACAGAACATTTGACAAATTTAGTAGCATTAAAAGATTCAACAATACAGAATCAGACCGAAAAAATATCAACAGATTCCCAGTTCATATTCAGTAGCACTTGACAGATTCTCAGTTCATATTCAGCAACACTTGACAGATTCAGCAGCATTTTAAATTGACCGAATTAGCAGTACCCAGACAATAATTGATAGATTCAGCAATGCACACATTTAAATTCAATAGATGTAGCAAGGCCTGATTCAAAAGGAAAGCGAGACCATATACTGCACTTCATCTGTCGATCTTAACAAGTACTAGTACATAGTTATTATTTCAAAATAGATTAGCAGAGGAAGAACCCTATAGAAAATACTTAGAACTACCTTAAGCTAGGAACCACATCTCCTAAAATGATAAGTATCAGTACATACAGTAGGTATTACTACAAAATACATTAGCAGTAGTTGAACTCTATAAAAATACTCCTAAGAACAACTACTAAGAACATTTAGTAAGTCTTTCTAGCAGTTCAAATACTCCAACGAACATTAAGATGTGTTTATCTCACTCATGAATCCTGTTAATGCGAAGACAATATTCCAGGGTGAACACTGACGGTCGACGAGCGACTAGGTGCGACATCGGCACCGGCAGGAGCCACTACAGCTCATCGAACGGGACATCGTCCGGTGACGCGGTGCTCTCCAGCACGCATAGCTTGGATTTCTTATCCTTCTCCCCTCAATCACAATCAACGACCAAAACTTCACCATGTACCGCAACGACAAGCACGCCGCCGACCTGATGAATACAATGTGTAGAGCTTGGCACATGTCAAATCACACTGCAAACACAGTACCATCGTCCCGAGATCTGATGATATCTACTGTCCGCAGGCCTGTTGTCAATAGAGGCTTAGAGGTGTACCTACGTGTTTTGCCATAGCGGAATCTGCGCACCCTCATCGAGTGAGCTTCACTTAGGTAGGCGAGGAGCATTCTTGGCAAGGCGGCGAACATGCATCCATCCTCCATGTACTTGCAAGGGTCATGCGTGCATGCGATCTTGTGGTTGTGGACCTAGCAGTAGTCAACCAATGTCTCACAACCGTCATTAGGGCATCTGCTGCCTTTTCTGCTGGTGACTCAGAGGTTCAACTCCTTGGAGCATGCGGCCAGCTAGACGGTGCTGGTAGTGTCCATACGCATAGCGATCTCATTGAAGACATCGACGCTGACCTTACTCCATCCGCCGTACCGCCGGTTGAGCCCCGAATCTGCCATCGCGTCCCGATGGATTGGGGGCGAGGGTGGATCAATCTATGACTATTGGGAGGTTTTGGAGGAGAGGGGTGGCGGCATGGAAGGATCGATGTTGTGGGAGAGATGGCGAGGAAAATGAGTGAAGCGCGTGCTAGAAATGATACCAAATGCTTCCAAAGATGGGGAAGATGGTATTTCTCTTTGAACGAGGAGTTTTTGACGTGTTCCTTCATCGGTCTTCTGCTGCAGGGTATAGCTGCATCGGGGATACTTTAATTAGCTAGCTAGTCTAGCACGCCAATGTTGTCTAGTACTACTAGTAGAGAAAATTGCATATAACACCAGTCTTTGTGGCATTTGTTGCACCAAACACAAAAATTAAACATTTTTTGCAGCTAGCATATGTCGTGTCTTAATTTTTTACACCTTGCACAAGAACAACTTTACCTCGTTAACATGATATGTCCGATCCGTAAAAAATGTATATAAAATTTTCTAAAGTCAAACGATGTTAGATTTGACCAAACTTATGAAATAATATATTGAAAACTAAAATAATCTATAAATAATACTACTATTATACATGACATGATGTATCTAATGACATTGATTTGACATTCTAGATATTGGTTTTTGTATTAGATTGGTCGAAGTTACATCATTTTATTTTACTTTTTGAAAATTTATACGCCTTTTTTATTGCAATTTATACGCCTTCTAATATGGAAGGGAGGTATCTGATAGGTTGGGTCCACTATATTACTGCACTGATTTTGTTAGAGTTAAATCATACTCCATCCAATTCATCCAAGTTTTGACAAATCTGCGACATCTTTTTTGAGACGGAGGGAGTACTAATATTGCTAGAGTTAAAATTTATTGATTTTTGCTAGATTTAAACTTTATAAATTCCTAGAGTTAAATTATACTGACAAACACTTTGTATTTCTGTAGGTTGGAGATCTTTGATGAACCGAAAATAGCAGACTCGGCATGTCAGGTAGCACCTTAATAAGATTAAGTTGTTCATTTGGGCCAGGTGCAAAGGATTAAGTAACAAACTGTGCTAGCTGCAAAAAAGATGTTGCTTTTGTGTTTTGTGTAATAAATACCACAAAGGTTGGTGTGAGCTGCAATTTTCTCCTAATAGTAGAATGACATATCATCACAATATAAAATTATAATAGGTAAAGCTGAGAAAATAATTATAATTTCGAGCCGCTTCCATAAAGTATCGGGTGTATATTTGGTTCGTGTACTTGTGCATAGCGTTCGTTGTGCTAAAGTCTATCAATAGAATCTCCTACTTCCTTCTTTTCAAAATATAAGATGTTTTAACTTCTGCAAAACAAATGTATCTAGACATCTTTTACTACACACTAAAATTAGTGTGTAGGTTCGGAGTGAACCACACACTAAAAGTCCTATAGATACATTTGTTTTGCAGAAGTTAAAACATCTTATATTATGGAACAAAGTGAGTAGATGCTAGAATGGAAAAAAAAATTCAAGGATTAGCAATGTTGGAATTTAGTCTTGATACAATGGTTAATGTTGAAAGTTAACCATATACTATATAGTGGTAAGATAAGATAAGATAACTCTCTAAAATATATGATCTTGTCACATCAGCTTAATCAAAGAGTAGTGCATGAGGCTAGAATCGTTGAAGGCAAGGTTGTCTACATAGAGTACGACCCTTACACAAGAATTGAGGTGATTGTTCCTTAAAGTGTATGGCATGTGGTCGTAACATCCTGTTGATGCTAAAATTTCCATAATTTCTAAAGGAACTCTAGAATCGGCGGACTAAAGTGCATCATGCTAAAGGTCCAAAAAATAGTCAAGTTCATGCGAGTAACGAAACATAGTACCGATACAAGGACATGTTTCAAAGGAGAGAGACCAGCAAGTTGAAAGATGATGACTTCAGACAACCAAACAAAATAAACAGTTCAATAGGGTCGAGAACTAGTTCTCTAATTGTAGTACCAAGTATTACATATGAATTGCATCAGTACATACTATGGGAAAAAGTCTTCTTTCTTAGTTAAGAATGAGGCCGGTTCCAATCGAGGCCATTCGCGAAGGTTGGGATGAACCAAAGAGGATGCTTCACCGTTCCTATCCAGAAGCGCCAGGACTATCGCAGGACCTTGAAAAATGTAGAATGCGTTAACTTATGATTCCGGCAGCATGATATAGTGAATCCTACTGAACAATTTCCTTCCAATTCAACTGCATGCAAATTAGCTCGAACATAGGAAAAACAACTACGTCCTATAATCATACAAAGAAAACAAAGCATTATATAATAACGAAATTTCAAAAAGAATGGACTCATCTTTTTTAACAAGACGCGAAATTTTTGGCTCATTTTATGTAAAAAGGCAAAGAGAATTAACCTCTTCATTTTTTGGGGAACTTGCCAAAAACCCGTACAAATGCAGAAACACATAGGATAGAAAGACACGGGATTGTACATTTGCATGTCCATTTTCACTCCTGCAGGATTGCGGTGTGTTGGATTACATTGCGGGAAAAACCATTGAACATATTATTTTTAGGAGCTTCAAGTAGATCTTAAATTCCTATTGAATGAACTAAAAGACGTCCAGAAAAATATACTGTGCATAACTCAATCCGATGAATCAAACGACTGCTATAAGAAAAAATCCTACGGAAATCCTTTGATTCGTAAGTTCATAGAGTTTAAAATAACTACTCGTATTTTCATTTAAACGAAACACTTCCTAAGTCAATTCAGTAAAATAGCTTGGGCACATGAGTAATTAAGCTAGTATACTACATACGAAGGAATAATTAGCAGGATGTAGAGGATCCCAAACATGAACATTGCCATACAGAGCTATGCCGAACACCAGTCCATCATGGGTAATATCATCATTGTAACTATAAGGGCTTAGGGTGTGGTTAAGAGGAAGTAGAAGAACTGTCCATCCATCGTCATCGTCCTGAAGGACAACAATTCTGACCTTGAAAACTGCAACAAGCGAGAAATCTTTATATCTCACAACAGCTGTGGGAACTTGGCAAATAGCAATCTTCTACATTATAGCTGAAAGGTCATTATCCAACAAGAACGTGGTTGGCTGGTCGGTTGCTTGGAACGAAAATGTTGGGAGAGGAATCTTGCAATGAGTGTACATGTTGTGAAGCTCCAAATTGCCTCTGAAGCCATCCGTGTCAATCCAATCTCCATTGGTGCCTACCCACTGCCCAGAAGTATAGCCTGGTATCATAGCATTAGAGGAGAACCTGTTCTATGGCGAAATCTTGCATGGGAGGCTATCAATTTTGAAGTAATACAATAAATCTAGCAGTCCCTTTGTCGGGGGAAATGAAGAACACATGAGAGGCCAAATGGCAGTGAAGCATCCAGAGTTGCACTAGCTTTCGCAGATTGAAGAAAAAGTTTGGACGAACTGATTAGGCTAGCGGCGGTGATGACGTTGCATCTGGTTATGAGTTCTTCAAAGGGGCCTTTGGTAAACACATCGTGAAACAGCTCAGAATCATGCTCACTATTCTTGGTCGATGATGCCATCGCAAGGCAGCGTCTATATTTTATTGATTGGGGTTTCGGAAGAGAGAGGGAATCGATGGTGACAACTGCGTGAGCGAGACGTGGAAGATAATCCAAAAGCGGCATATGGTGTCAGTGGCGGCGTGTGGTGTGGAAGGGGAAGATAGCGGGAAGAGAAGGAAAAGACACCCTGGAGGGGCAGGGGAATAGGAAAGGGGGAAAAGCTAGATTAATCAATACAGGCGTGCGCTCCTCAGCTACATTTCGAGGAGATAGTGACCCGCCGACTCCCTACTCCCTAGTACTAGTAGACGTTTAGACGGTCAGAGTAGTTAATTTGGAGGAGACTGTGACCGTCCTGACTCCCTAGTACTATACGCCTAGGTACGAATGTACTGTAATTCGGAAATCCGAGCTCTATTTTTTTTGCATGGATGAGCTCTATATTTCTTTTTCACGAAACGAGATCTGTATTAATGAAGTTTTGGGTGTATTTTATAGAAAGGAGCAGAAGAAAACAAGGAGACACAACTAGGTCCCACAAAATTACAACAAGCACCCTGCAAGGATTCATCAGAACGCGATCCAGTCCCTGTAAGAACGAGCTATGTATTCTGTTTGTCAATTCAATGCCCATGAAAAGCTAGTTTGGCAAGGAGCTACACTTTTAGTCCCGCTACTTACATCCGGGGTGCAAATTAGTCTCACATCTTGTAAATGGGGCAAAACTAGCCCCACAACTTGCACCCCGGACGCAGTTTAGTCTATTTCAAACAGATTCGATGGAATTTGAATGAACTAAGAGAATTTGACCGTGCTGAGTTGTCCTTACCGGGCAGTTTTGCAGGTTAGTCCATACTAGTAAGTTGTACCTGCCTTGCACGTTAGACTTAGATAATAGAAGTATGACATATCATCACTATAAAATTATAATAGGTAAAGCTCGAAAAACATTTATACTTCTGAGCCAAATCTATAAAGTATTGGGTGTATATCTGGTTCTTGTGCTTTATACAATGTAGATTTCAACCTTTATTAGTTACTTTGGGAACATGTGTTTAAGGTTTGTGCGTAAATTTCATTGTACTAAAGACTATTAATAGAATCTTCTAGATTCAATAATAGAAAAGAAGATCCAACTTGATCTTCTACATGTGTTGGGATTTGACAATCTTGATCCAACGGCTAGTGTTTAAAGTTCTTCGTACACTATATAGTTGTAATATGTAAGATAAGATAAGAAAAGCAAGGCCAGGGTAATTTATGGGCCCACACAAGGTATCATTATTTACAAAAAATCCCATGTGTTGAAGCTAAAATCTTAGGAATTTGACATGATATGCGAACATCATATGTCCATGTGTTGATCCAATGTACTTCGCAATGCTCAAGTTGAATTGTCACATATAAAAATTGATTCATATGGATTATGAAGTGTATAAGAAAAGAATCAAATTTGGTAAGATTTCAGCTAACTGGAAACTGACGATGCAGTATTGAGTGAAATACACACATGTGCAGTTTTAGTTAACTTGAGCATTGTAAAGGATATTGTTCATCCAACCGAAAACATCCATCTACACAAAAATGCTACATGAACTTTCAAAAGCAATAGAAGTCGTGGAAGGACACAACTTATTGCCGATACTATTTTAATGTCTCAGTCGCAAAAACGCGCGTTCAGGACAGCTAAACGTGTACGAATTTGGTGAAATGCACTCAAATATGTTAGAAATGGACTGTTTGCACCAGGGATGCATGTTTTGGGATTGATTTTATCCACTTTGCGAGATATGGACTAATTTATACATCGGGTGCGAGAAGTGGGACTAAAACTATATTTACTTCGATCTTTGATAAGAAACAAGTTACACAGATCCTCTAACTTATATAAGAAAAGTTAGAGAAGATGTAGGATCATAACTTTCCTTCTTTTAGACAATACAATTAAGGTCTAAATGTCGTAAAATTAATTTGTACTACCTCTAGCCTAGCTTAAGGCTCATTTTTTTTGAAAAGTCAAACTACGTGACAATACAAAATTCGTATTGTTTGATACATCATGAAACATATTTTGACATGGTATCTATATAATATCATACGTAGTAGTTCTTAATAATTATTTCTAAAAGTTTGGTCAAACTTTTCATAGCTTGATTTTCAAAAATAAAATAAGCCTTCAGCTTTGGTACGGAGGGAGTATAATGCAAATCTATGTTACTCCCTCCATACCGGTTTATTAGGTTAACACTTAGTTTTTTCTAAAAGTTTGGTCAAACTTTTAGTAGCTTGACTTTTCAAAAAAAACTTAAGATTTGAGATGGAGGTAGTATGTAGGTACGTAGCCCAATGAACTAGTATGAAAGTAGTATGTACGTAGTACTATTGAGTTACTATTACGTACATGCAAAATTATGGTGTAATGAAATTTAGTCTCGGATTTTTATGTCTACAACAATTATATATAATAATTAGTTATAGATTATAATGTAACATCCCAAATTTTATAATTTCAGATGTTACTAAAAGCATGCATCATATCTTATGAATCATGGCATTACACAATAAAAGTTGCAGGAAATACTTTTCCCTAAACCCTATAGTCATATAAAGACAAGAAGGGGTTATGATAAATGTAACATTCTAAATCCTTGTAAAAGTGTTATTTTATAATCCCATATTAATGTCCTTTCTATAAAATTTTAGAGACCAATTTTATTATTGGAGTCCGTTTGCAAAAGTTATTAGACAAATAGTGAAACAAAAAAAGAAAAGGAATAAATACAAAATAAAAAAGAGAAATAAATCTAAGCGGGCTAGCCGAGCCAGCCCGCCCTATCTACCGCCACGTCCGGCCAGCAAGGAGCGCGTAGCTCAGTGGGCCGGCCCAGCTCTGCCCACCCGCGCAGCCCGCCCACGCCTCTAGCCGCCGACACGTGGGGCCCACCCCGTCGTCTCTCCGACGAGTTCGGAGCAAACTCAAACCACCGCCGCCGCGTCTGGAACTGATTCGTGGCCGCATCGGAGGGGATTTCGTGACCTCCGCTCCACGTTTTCTCCCCCATATAATCCCCCGCATCGAGCTGCCACCGAGACCCTCGAAAACCCTAGCCGAAGCCGCCAGGCTGTTGTGCAATTCCTCCTGGAGTTGCTCGATACCAAAGCAGGAGGCCTTGGTACTCGTCGTTTCGCACCGCCCGCGCCTCTCCTTTCCCCTGATCTGTTTTCCCCTTGCAGTACTAGTTCGGCTCATGCTCTTTTCCCTCTTTGTAGCGTACCGCAGCAATTGCAATTCGTCGCCGGAGCCTCGCCGGAATCCGTGAAGGCCAACCATCGCCTGACGCTGCTCGAGGAGGAGATAGGCGAGGTCACCCTAGGGAACGGAACCGCAAGGGAGAGGAGGTCATCGTCGTCTACTTTGTCGAGCCGGGGACCCTTTGCACCGCCGCCGTCGACCACCGCCGAGCATGCCACCATCGCCGGCAACCCCGCCACCGCCGCCGGCATAGGTAATCGCTGCCCCTTCTATCCCTTAGATCACAAAAGAACGACCCAGATTAGATTGGTTTACCGAATCGGTACTGACGAATAGCGTCACGCCACGTGGCATGTGCCGCGTCAGCGCCAGTCGCCCGCGCGGCCCGTAGCGTTGCTACGCGTGACAAGGCTGTCGGGTTAACTACATAAATTGTTTTTAATTAGGCAGATTATTGATTTAACTTGTAAAATCCATAGTAAATCAAATACTTGGCCAAAAATTGCGTATAATATACCATTGGATTCATAAAATTGAGTAGAACACTGATCTGAAATAATATTATTAGGTTACTGTACTGTTTTTGTGGTAGGATTTAAAGTTTAGTTTGGAGTATTTTAATTATAGGAAAATAATCGTAACTCCGTTTTAGTTGATTCTTGTTGCGTTGGCTTTGTATCAATGAGATCTACTGTTTAAAATTGGTATATTGTGTTTAGAGTGTTTAGATATGTTTCGAGATAGATTATAAGTGTAGATCTATTTATGAGCATATTTAATTAAGTAATAATCCAAAATACTTAAAATCTGTGGGAAATCGATACTAATGACATCACCAACTCAATAACACCCCTGAATAAAATTCTTGGTCGAATTTGAACCCATCCTTGCATATTACCATGTTGCATGCATAATTACTTTTGTGGCATTGTTTTATGCAAGTTGTGATTGGATTTATGTTTGTGTTTCATTAGATTGTTCGGAGTACGCTGAGGAGTACAGTTGTGTAGAGTACTGCTCGGATCAAGGCAAGTTACACCACTCGTTCATGTTTATGTCCCAGTTTTGACTATGCATGTCTTACTCTTCAAATCTTGTAGTATGCATGTGTTGGTTTTTAGTAGAATTTCTTAGTGAAGGGAATATGCCCGAGAGGCAATAATAAAGTGGTTATTATCTTATTCCTTATTTATGATAAAAATTTATTTTGCATATAATTGTATTAATTTGGAAACGTTCATACATGTGTGTTTAATAAACAAAAGGAAAGTTCCTAGTTATGCCTCTCTTATAAACTAGCTCATTGATTAACAAGATGATCAAGGTTTCCTGATCATGGACATTGGATGTCGTCAATAACAAGGTCACAACATTGGTGGAATGATGTGATGAACATTCATCCGAAGTATAGCATTACGATCAGAGTCATTATGTTTATATTGCTATAACATCATACGAAGTAATATTAGTCCTTAGACCATGAGATCATATTAATTGCTAACACCGGAAGAGTATCTTGATAACATGAAACGTCACACCGTAACAGGGTGACTATAAAGGTGGGTTCAGTGCTACGAAGGTGTTATGTTGAGGCTCATGGATCAAGAGTGGGATTTGTCCATACCGATGACGGATAGATATACTCTGGGCCCTCCCGGTGATATCACATTAAGATAGCTTGCAAGCAAGTGATGTGATCACTAGAATGTTATATCACGGGAACGAGAAAAGAGTGCATGTCGGTAACGAGATCAAACTAGGTATTTGGATGCCAATGATCGAATCTTGGACATGTAATATATCGTGAGACAAAGGGATTTAGTTATGACGTTAAAGGTTCACACGATCACAAGAGTCATCATTGAATATGTGGGAGTCAGTACGGATCTCCAGGTCCCGCTGCTGATTATTGATCGGAGAGGGGTCTCGATCATGTCTGCATTATTCGCGAACCATAGGGTGACACACTTAAGGGATACCGACACCATTTAGGAGCAATTATGTTTCAGATAAAGATTAAGAAAGCACTAGAATTATTTCAATAGACACCGAAACTGTTTCTGGTGAAATTGCTGAAATTAGTTCTGCATGTAATATTGAAATATCGCAGGGGGTTTTATGTGAATGTTTGTTAATTAAAGTAAATTAACAAAAATTCTGAATAAAATTAATAAAAGAGTTTTATTAAATGAGAGAGCATTAAATTTGGAGAAATTTAATGCATTTAAAGTGGAGACTTTAAAAGAGAATGTGAAGGGGCATTTTAATGTGGAGGGGGTTACGACCACATGAATGGGGGAGGTGAAGGGACACCCTCCCCTCCTCCTATAAAAGGCCCCCTCTCACTCTTTCTTCCTCACACCTCCTCGTGAAGGATCTCTCTCCTCCTCTAGTATTATTCCCCGATGGTCTTGGATTAGCGAGATACATGTTCCCGGTGGCTTTATCTAGAAAGGAGTTGCTGCTTCCGCTGCTTTGCTGGAGCGAGGGACGGAGGTTGTCGGGGTATCGGACGTGTGTGCGATCACGGATGCACCACTGCTTTGCGGTGCTGGACTTGGTGGTGCTGGATTTGATGGAGTTGGATCTGAAGGACGTGCTGGAGCCGGACCTGCTGGACTTCATCACGATCTTGAGATCGGCAAGTGTATGACTACATCATCCATGAGTTCCATCTTGTTAACAAAGCTTTGTTGTCTTCGAGGTTAGGTTCTCCACGGATGTATATCCACCCGTTTTTTGTATCTAGTAGATAGATCTTGGCGTATAGTTCCCATCATAGGAAATTTTTTGTTTTCTATGTTGCGAACCCAACAGTTGTATCAGAGCCCGATCTATGCGTAGGTGCTTTGCACGGTAGTACACATATGTTTATATGTGGGCGATGATAATCATGTTATTGCATCTTCCATGTATTTTGGATATTGGTGGCATAGTGGGATGAAGCGGCCCGGACCAACCTTACATGTCATCGTACATGAGACCGGTTCCACGACTGACATGCAACTAGTTTTGCATAAGTGGCTAGCGGGTGTCTGTCGCTCCTACTATAGTCAATATCTGATTTACAACGAGTTGCTAATAACTTGGTTATCCTCGTTGTGGTTCCATGTTCATAGGTAAAAATGGTTCTATCTCCGAAAGCCCTAAGCCACATAAAACTTGCAATGGATAAATTAGAGGCGTCTAGTTTAGATCGTTGTTGGGCTAGTGTCATGATATGGTAATGTTGTAAGTAGATGTATGATAGATACTCTTACAACACACCTAACGTGTAAGTTCCATAGACCTTGGCCTTATAGACAAAGGAATGATAGAGATCATACCATGATGCATATGATAGAGATCAAATGCATGGACCATATCATCTCACTTTACACATTAGATGTTAGCATCTTATACTGCTAGTTTGGCATTTTTTGTAGCATTATAAGATGATCCCTCATTTAGATATCAAGATAAAATGTGTTCTTCCTTAAGTATGCACCGTTCTGTGGATCGTGTTTCAAGACATCACGTGATGATCGGGTATACTCGACTCTATGCTTTCATATAACAGGTGTAAGACAGTTTTACACACGTGAATACTAAGGTTCTTACTTGGCGAGCCTAGCATGTATAGACATGGCCTTGGAACACGGACCGAAAGGTTAAGCATGAGTCATATAGTTGATATGATGCCCATATAGATGCTCGCCTTTGAAGCTACACCGACTCACGTGATGATCGGACTTGGTGTAGTGGATTTGGTTCATGTAATCACCAAAAAGGCACGAGGGATGTCATTTTTGAGTGGGAGTTCATTTCTAATTTGGATTAGTCGAACTCAATTTGTCATAAACTAAATCGAAGTGAATTTGCATAATTGTTTATAATCATTGGCATCTGTTTACTACCTTACGCTTAGTTTTAATTGAGATAATAGAACTATATAATTCTGGATATTTACTTTACGAACTGACATCGTATTGTTTTGAATGTCAATTTAAAGTTTAGAAGTCCTATTGCAAACTTTCAGCAAACTCTATTTACTCCATGAAGTTTAATAAGCAATATTAAATCAAGAGTAAGAATTCCAATGTTAGTATCTAAAGTATCATGTTTGCCTCCATGATTATTGATATTCAAAAGTTGTTTTAATATCAAGATTATATAGGAGCTAAAAATTGTTTCAGAAACCATCATGTGTGAAAGATATTGTGATATCTGAAACAATGTTTTTGGTTGCATTATGATAGAGTATAATTTAGCAAAATACATGTTCTCATATTGTATGAGAATTTGTGAAGGATGGAGATGCTAAGCATCCGGATCTCCCAAAAAGGTTTTGGGAACTAACATTATACTCGCGATTCTTCCTTACAGGCTATAGTAGCTTGATCATGAAAGTTGTCATGATAAGGATGAATAGAAGATGTAAGTAAAATGTTTACTACACTAAGAGATTACTAAAGAATGGATTTTTGAAAGAACACCAAACATTTGATGATGGTGATCCACTTCAAAGTGCAAGTTCAAAGGTATTAGTATTTAACTATATACACTTTGTACTATGTGTCGTGTGAATGACACCACTATTGATGTTGATAGATTCTTTTAAAAGAAAAGGAATTGTTGAAAGAGAATCTATAAAATATTTGGCAAAAAAAGAAAAGCTTGGAGATGTCCAACTTAGGTATATAGAAGATATACATGTTATAGTTGTATTCCTTGCTTGTTAAACAATGTGATTCTGAGGTATTGGATACCGGTATTGGATACCGAATTGGTTGGTATGAACTGTCACACAGGACAACGAAATTCATGAACTGCAATGGCCTAAGTAACTAGCAAGAGAATAAGTGATGATGTTCATCGAAAACAAATAAAGTGTTATTGTGTTTTTCGTTGTTGTGAAACCTAGCCTTCAAGATTTGTTTTAACAATTGTTATTTTGTTCCGGTATTACGAGAACAATGGTTGTTCAAATAATTATCGTATTCCATAAAGGATGGATGAACTTTTACAAGTCTAGTGGGAGAAATCACATCCATAAACACTATTGCTAAAATGTCGCAAGACAAATGATTGAAAGATCACTTATGAAGTGACATCGCTGTTTAAATTATATTGGAAAGAAAACATGAAGAAACTCCATGTTGATGGATTTTTGGAGTCTTTGATTTTGATCAATTGACGCTTGTGAGACATTCCTCGAGATAATTGAAACTCCGTCCATAGGCCAAAGAGGAACGGATGACTAACTTATTGGATATTATACATATTGATGTATATAGTCCATTATATGTAGCCATATGCGATGGATCTTTTTGCTTTATATGCTTTCTCCAGAAATTTGAGTGAATATATCTATATATTTACTTAATAAGGAAGAAGTATGAAACATTTGAAAATTGTTCAAAGACTTTCAAGATGAAGTGAAAAATCATTATAACAAGAAAATAAAAGAGTTTATGATTTGATCATAAAGGAAGATATTTGAGTTAAATGTTTAGCAAAACACTTAAGATTTGAGGAATTGTTCCATGATTTGTGTTTTCCAGTAAATCATAGGAGTATGGCATATTCGAGAGATGAAATCAAACCATGTTTGACATGGTAAGATCAAGGGTGTCATTTATAAAACTGCCATTATGTTTTAAGGATTGAAGCTTTAGAGACTACCGCTTTTACACTGAAAAGAGCACTATCGTGATCCGTTGAAATGACACCATATAAGTTATGGTTTGGGATAAAACCAGAATTGTCTTTTCTTAAATTTTGGTATGCTATGCATAAGTAAAATGTTTACAACCAAAGTCGGATAAGCATGTCTTTGTAGGTTATCCCAAAGAATTTGTTGGGAATTTCTCCATAACACCGAGGACAAAAGAGTTTGTTACTTGGAACGTCAAGTTTCTTGAGAAGGAATTTTTCGTGAAAACTTAAGTGGGAGGACAGTGGAACTTTGATAAGGTTGTTGAACCTTAGCTATATGTGCTAAGTAGCTTGGCCAGGAAAAGTGTCGGTGGCGGCCACAATGCTCATGGCTCCCGTGATTACAAAGGATGTGATCTTGGAGATTAGAGTTCCTATTGAACCGTGTGGGTCGGTAAGAATCAAATAGTGTGATTTGATAAGCAAGTCGTTATTGTTTTGACAATGATGAACCGACTACATGCAAAGAAGCGATGATGGGCCCTGACTCCATAAAATGACTAGAAGTCATAGAATCCGTGATAGTATCCATACACGAGAAATCAAGTTTCTGAACTTGGAAGACCCTCTAGAAAGGCGTGAAGCCTATCAGTCGTGTTTGGATCTATAAAGAAATAGACATGGATGTTTAACATCTATGAAATAGTCGACATGTCGGAAAGAAGTTTACAACAATGTTCAAGGAGTTGACTATGACAAGATTTTATCTTTCATAGCGATATTTAGTCTTGACGAATTAATGTAGCAACCACTACATATAATTTGGTATATGGTAGTTGAACAAACAAAACAATGTTCTTCTAATTGAATGGTTACCTAGGACGTGTACAAGACATGGTCCGAAGGGTTTTGTTAATTCAAAGGGTACTAAAAGGGCATGCAAACTTCAATAGTTGGAGTAAGCATAGCGGAGTTGGAATCTTCACCATGATGAAAATGTTAAAGGACTTTAATTTTATCGGAGATGATGAAGATGCTTGCATTCGTAAGAAATTAAGTGGGAGCGCTGAGACAAATTTCCAATACATTATGTAGAGTACATATTGTTAATTGGAAATGATGTATCTTTTATTGACACAAGTTAAGAATTTCATTAAAATAAGATTTCGATGAAAGACTTGGGCAAACCCGGAATATTTGGCATCAATATCTATATGGATAGATTGAGGCGCTAATATGGTTGTGCCAGACATACATATATGAGATATTGAAAGGGTTCAATATGGAAACAACAATAAAGGTTCTTGCTTCATGGAAAGGATTGTATCAAGATTCAAGTGTTTCAACACTTGGTGAGTAAAATCACATGAAGATTTTGATCGATTATACCGTGATATGTATATATCCAGAATTTCCTATGCTCTAAATGTTATGAGCACATACCAGAGTGATTCATAAGATGATCATTGGACGATAGTAAAGATGTTCTTATGAGCTTTGGAAGAACTAAGAATATTTCATGTATAAGTGACAAATAGTTAAAGGTAGTTCATTGTAAAGTGTTACATTGATACTAGTTTTGTCACAAGATACAAATTAAATTTATCTCAATTTATAATATGGGTGGCACAATGTAATGGAAAGGATGTTCCATGATGGATTTGGATGAGTTCCAAAGTTGAGACATTGTGACAGATACTACAACAAAAGACTAAGTATATGACTGCTATAGTAGCAGCATAGGAGTGCATTTGTGTTAAGTAGTTTGTTATCAAACTAGGTGTTGTTCAAAGTGGGCTAATACTATGAAGATATATTGTATGACAATAATATCAACATATTTTAACTCAAACGAACTAAAGGTCTCACCAAAGGACCAAATTTATACAATGCCATCTCATTTGAGAATGAGTGATGCGTAGAGACGCAAAGACATGCAAATACACACGGACCTGAAACTGTCAGAGTCGAAGATTATGTTAACCACTAGAAATCGCGTATATGCAACACCAGAAATCCATAGGTGTTCAATACGCAAAGTTTTTCAAACTAGATTATTGACTCTAGTGCAAGTGGGAGACTGAAGGGAATATGCCCGAGAGGCAATAATAAAGTGGTTATTATCTTATTCCTTGTTTATGATAAATGTTTATTTTTCATGCTATAATTGTATTAATTTGGAAACGTTGATACATGTGTGTTTAATAAACAAAAGGAAAGTTCCTAGTTATGCCTCTCTTATAAACTAGCTCATTGATTCACAAGATGATCAAGGTTTCCTGATCATGGACATTGGATGTCGTTAATAACGAGGTCACAACATTGGTGGAATGATGTGATGAACATTCATCCTAAGTATAGCATTACGATCGGAGTCATTATGTTTATATTGCTATAACATCATACGAAGTAATCTTAGTCCTTAGACCATGAGATCATGTTACTTGCTAACACCGGAAGAGTATCTTGATAACATGAAACGTCACACCATAACAGGGTGACTATAAAGGTTGGTTTAGTTCTACGAAGGTGTTATGTTGAGGCTCATGGATCAAGAGTGGGATTTGTCCATCCTGATGATGGATAGATATACTCTGGGCCCTCTCGGTGATATCACATTAAGATAGCTTGCAAGCAAGTGATGTGATCACTAGAATGTTATATCATGGGAACGAGAAAAGAGTGCATGTCGGTAACGAGATCAAACTAGGTATTTGGATGCCAATGATCGAATCTCGGACATGTAATATATCGCGAGACAAAGAGATTTAGTTACGACGTTAAAGGTTCACACGATCACAAGAGTCATCGTTGAATATGTGGGAGTCAGTACGGATCTCCAGGTCCCGCTGTTGATTATTGATCGGAGAGGGGTCTCGATCATGTCTGCATTATTCGCGAACCGTAGGGTGACACACTTAAGGGATACCGACACCATTTAGGAGCAAATATGTTTCAGATAAAGATTAAGAAACCGCTGGAATTATTTCAATAGACACCGAAACTGTTTCTGGTGAAATTGCTGAAATTAGTTCTGCATGTAATATTGAAATGTTGCAGGGGTTTTATGTGAATGTTTGTTAATTAAAGTAATTAACAAAAATTCTGAATAAAATTAATAAAAGAGTTTTATTAAATGAGAGAGCATTAAATTTGGAGAAATTTAATGCATTTAAAGTGGAGACTTGAAAAGAGAATGTGAAGGGGCATTTTAATGTGGAGGGGGTTACCACCACATGAATGGGGGGAGGTGAAGGGACACCCTCCCCTCCTCCTATAAAAGGCCCCCTCTCACTCCTTCTTCCTCACACCTCCTCGTGAAGGATCTCTCTCCCCCTCTAGTATTTTTCCCCCATGGTCTCAGATTAGCGAGATACATGTTCCCGGTGGATTTATCTGGAAAGGAGTTGCTGCTTCCACTACTTTGCTGGAGCGAGGGACGGAGGTTGTCGGGGTACCGGATGTGTGTGCGATCACGGATGCACCACTGCTTTGTGGTGCTGGACTTGCTGGAGCTGGATCTGAAGGACGTGCTGGAGCCGGACCTGCTGGACTTCATCACGATCTTGAGATCGGCAAGTGTACGACTACATCATCCATGAGTTCCATCTCGTTCACAAAGCTTTGTTGTATTCGAGGGTAAGTTCTCCATGGATGTATATGCACCTGTTGCTTGTATCTAGTAGATAGATCTTGGCGTATAGTTCCCATCGTAGGAAATTTTTTGTTTTCTATGCTGCGAACCCAACACTTAGTACAATTTTTGCAAGTGCGGTTTTGTAGTATGCCATGAGTAGCTCTATGCTTAGGATTTTCCATCCCAATAGGTTATCCTGTTTTGCTAAGTTATGCTTGCTATGCTATATATTTATATATATATATCAAGTACCATTGGGGGGTTCAATGGACTCAAAAGTTTTCTAAGTATAAGAGCTCTCTCGAGCGAACCTTTTCTTCTCAAAACCCCCTTCAAAATAAAAACTAAGTTTTCTTTTGGGCGGAATGGTTGTCGGGACAACGATTGGAATTTTGGTGGAGGACGGCCGCCCAGGAATCAAAGAAGTCTACCATGTTTCAGAATTCAGAAGCTTCCAGTGCAGCCACAATACATATGGGCTCTATCTTGGCTTAGTACTTAGTGGGAAACCTCACCGGGGTACCAACATTTGGAGGTTCTTTGCACGGTTGGATCCAGCTGGTAGAGGGGATACTAAGGGAAGGCTTCACCATGGTCTTATCTGTAAAAGGACTTGATCATGGATTGTGGGGAAAGTGCATGACCTCTCGAGAGTATTGCAATCTGATCGATCAGCCGAGTTCACGGAAAAGAACACTTTGAGCATCTGAAGGATGGAGCCTCTGGAAGATCTTCCTCTTTCTTTTCCAAACTTAATGTTTTTATAAAACCCAGAGCGTGAGTAATATCGCCATTGGGTGGGATTTTGGGGACTTGGTGCGTAATATCCAAGTGCTAGGTTGATTGGACACTTAGTGAGTAATATCCTTGTGTTCCACTCGACCCTATACTACTTAAACAATGTTTACAAAGTAGGGTAAAACTCTCCCTCTTTTCTTCTTACTTAGAGAAAATTGGCTTAATGCAAATGAACCCCAAAGCCTACTCCGAGCCTTGCATGTAGAGTTAGTATTATTCTTTCCTTGGTGTAATTTGCCAATACATTTAAAGTATTGACCCAACTTGTTGGCTGCATGTCTTAGGTGCAGAATCCGAAGATTGAAAGGTGCGTAGGGATCGCGGGTCTTCACGCAACTAGCCTGAGTCGTTGATGGACTCAAGTTTTATTTAGTTTCCGCTATTTTTTTGAGCTAGCTATAAGCTATGCAAGTTGTAATAAATATACTCTGGATTATTCGTGTAATAATGACTTGTGTTTTACATGATATTCATCGACTGTGAAGTGCTAGCTATTGATCCAGGGACTAGCATGTTAATCACAGGGACTTAGGATCTTTAACGATCCGAGGTCACAACATATAATGAGATAATTAAGCAATAGCATATTGACTTTCCTTCTTTCTTTTTCCTAATGTTAGAGCATCTAGTTGTGCAACGTATACTACTCTGTACTGCAGAAGTAGCACATGTTCAAACTTACAAAGTTTTGGTTTGACGAAATGTTGGATGCATTGAGCACTACAAAGGCTGGGTGAAACCAACAATTTGCAAAAGGAGTGAGAGGAGGAGAATAAATTGTATCATCCCAACCATACAAGTTAGGAGTATCAAGAACCAATGCCTCGCTGCATCTCTTCTCGAGAAACAAGAGACATCGTCGGGGTGATCTTGACCCAAGAAGACGAGGCACGAACCACATGGATACATGTGTGCTGACCTTGTCGGCCCCTCCGATTGCAGGTTCTGGTGTTGACCAGTTAGAAACGGGCAACGAATCCAATCCACCGGCATATAGCTAGTCTCTAAAACTAAGGCGGTCAGAAGCAATGTACACGAAGCCTAACCTCCCGAACGGCATGTTCTTGGTGTGAGGGACATGCATCACACCATTATTCACAAACCTAATAAGGAGATGATTTAGACCCAGTAAGAGAGAAACATGTTGGAGATGGCTTTGAACCCACTCTGGTTGAGGAAGGTCATGGTGGCAGCTACTACAACGTTGGGCTACTAACCTATGGAAGATATGGCACCGAAGCAATGGATACACTTTGAATGTCCTACCTTGGTGAATAATCTTCTCCTTGGAAGTGGTTTTCTTGCCCCGGATGTGTATCCACATAAGTGTTGGCCTGAAATAAGCCAGGAACTAGCACGAACGAGAATCTACGCAGCCACAATCTAGGCCATCGACATTGTCGTTTGGCACAGCGTGCTCATCCTCGTCTATTATTAGGGAATGCACCTTCATAGGATCTACATCAACACATGTCCAATCCACACAACAGACAACAAATATGTACTGCAGTAATTAGCTCCTGTTGTGCTAAGCACAGTAACAAAAGCAAGTCAACAAAAAAGAGCTGTAACTACAGTTTGGTACTGAACTCACCGTATTTGAAGGGTTTCCATGTAAAAACAGATCCAGCATTCGATATAGTGAAGATAATCTCGGGGCAAGACAGCTGTGCCTAAGTACAATCCATGTATCATCCCCTAAAAACTCCTCCATGTCTAGGATGGCAATGAACTTATCGAATATCGTGATGAGCTTGTACAACCACTTGTTGTAGCGTGTGGACATCTGCGGTTCAATACCAATATGTATCTTAAGTAGCCTAGTGATGGCCTTTCGATACGAAAAGAAACCTACATGTGTACCCCGAAACCCAGCAGTTTCAGGTGATGGGACCTGAATGATGGTGCCAGTATACAAATTCAACAGACTCGTACTAATGAATTTTCGGGACCAGGATGACCAGCGAGATCAATCATGGCTACCCATTTGCGGCTATAACCAGCCCAATAACCACAACCGGATTTTGGGACGATGATGGGGGCTAGCATATAAGGGCGGTCTAGCGGTATCATGTTGGCATCAATTACTCCATTTTCAGTACTAGTGGGAGATGGGGAAGAAGATGGATAGTAGTTCAGAGGGGAAGGATAATTATAGGGGAAGTAGAGCGGCTTCTGAAGTGCAACCCATTCGAGGGAAAGGTATAGATTTGGGATGGCCTCGGAGAAACGGAACATGCTAAGAGGATCGGATCAACTAGCAATTACACGGAGAGCATCATTATCTAACTTTGACCAGTTGCGGACAGGGTTGCATGGACCGGCTCCTTCCATGCTAGATTCACCATCACGCTGGTGATGGGTTTTGGGAGGGGGGAATTTCAGGGCGCAGCGAGGCTAAACCTAGTCGCTGGTGAGGGTTGTGAGGGGGACTCGAGGCTTTGAGTTTGTTTTGAAAAGGCGACCCTGCGCGTGATGGGGGTGGAGTAGTCCGAGCAGGCGGGCATGCGGCATCGCGATGTGCGAGGAAGGGTGTCAGTGTAACTCACACTGATAGGACGACCCACCGTATGGTGGACCTCACGTGTCAGTAAATCAAGACCGACTAAATACTATATACTCCATACTACTCCACCATGGGGAACCCAAACCAGCGTGGGAAATCGGAGAATATCTGGAACCTGTTCATATTCTTATCTAGGAGCAATAACTGACACAGTTCCAGCAGCATGCATTGAGTACGAGTGCACTGTAACACGACGAGTCTAGTCTCTACTCAGAATTCACTCCACTGTGATCTGAATATTTGCATGTAGTACCTTGCGTGTATATTTTTGTTATACCTGCATCCGTGTGCAAATGGTCAACCACCACACCCACACAGGCGCAAGAATAGTACACCTGCTGTTTCATTGCGCAACGGTTCTTTGAAGCTATAGTTAAGAGAATATTTGCCCAACTAGACATGAGTCTTAACGCTACACAACATGAGTCTAGCAAAAAGATTCTCGTAGCATCTCCAAGAGGCTTCATATATTTGCCAACAATTTGTATTTTAGCAATTTGGCTCAAAAACACTGCTCTAGCAGCATTGTTAAAAGTGGTCCCCTACCAAAAAAAAGGAAGCTCAGTATATTTGGCCTGCCACTTGGTATAGTATTTACCAATTCAACATACCACTTTCTAAAATATAGCAATCTGGTTTTAGTGGTCTCCTTCCTCCCATTTGTCCCATTGACAAGTGATACCAACCTTGTAGACCATTTGTAATGTACTAGTGTGCGCTACATAGTGTACGTGTGTGCTAGCGTGCGTGCACATGTTCTAGTGTGTGCTGCATATGCTATCATTTGTGTGGCCATGTGTATATCTATTTGTATATGTCCGTGTATACGAGTATTGTGTGCGGCTATGTACATGTATACGTGTAGCTGTTTGCGCATGTGTGTGACATGTGAGTGGCCAAGTATCTACATGCGTGTATATATATATTTACATATACATGACATGTTTTAGTATATGTATGAGAGCAAGCTGTGCTATAAACATATATATATATACATGTGCTATTGTGATGTATGTATGACATACTCACCCCACCCATTAGCACACACACAAACAAACTTTAAGATTTCTATATATTATAGGAAGACTAGCAAAGCAGGATTTTTTTGGGATTGCTAAACCTTCTCTATCCTCTTCCTACATCTAGTTTTTAGCAATCCAAAATAGCAATTACGTTGGAGATGATTGATGACCCACAAGTATAGGGGGTGTATCGCAGTATTTTCGAGAGAAGTGAAACCCAATTTGTTGATTTGACACAAGGGGAGCCAAAGAATATTTATAAGCCTTAACAACTGAGTTGTCAATTTAGCTGCACGTGGAAACAAACTTGCTCACAACAGTTTATTAGTAGCAACAGTTTTATAATAGCAATAACAAAGTAATAGCAGTAGTGAAAGTAAAGACAGTACTAACGATTGCAGAAAACAGTAGGATTAAAGCACGGTAGGCATAAGGATGGATGGACGAGCGTTACATGGACAAGACAATTCATATGGCAATCAAAACATAGGGCATTTGCAGATAAATAAGATAAAGAATCCAAGTACTAAATAATCATAGGCACGTGTTCCATATATAGTCATACGTGCTCGCAATGAGAACTTGCACAACATCTTTTGTCCTGCCATTTGCCGTTTGCAAGGGCCTCAAGGGAACTACTGGCAATTAAGGTGCCCCTTTTAATAGAGCACCGGAGAAAAGCATTAACACTCCATGAACACATGTGATCCTCACATCAAAGCCATTCCCTCTGGTTATCCCGATTGCTGTCACTTCGGGGCCTTTGGTTCCGGACAACAATATGTGTATACAACTTGCAGGTAAGACCATAAACAATATTATCATAATGAATCAATAACATGTTCAGATCCGAAATCATAGCACTCGGGCCCTAGTGACAAACATTAAGCATAACAAGTTGCAACAAAGTCAAAAAGCACTAATAATAGATACTAGGCACCATTCCCTAACAATCTGATGCCATTACATGAACGATCTCATCCAATCCCTACCATCCCCATAGCCTACAGCGGGGGATTACTCACTCATATATGGAGGAAACATGGATGGTCGATGGAGAAGCGATGGTGATGATGATGGCGATGATCTCCTCCAATTCCCCATCCCGGCAGGGTGCCAGAACAGAGTTTCTGCTTCCAAATCGTGGAATCTGGTGGTGGCGGCACAGGGAAACTCTTTCTGGAAAAACGTCGAACCCCCCTTGGTTTTTAGGTCAAGAGGCAACTTATAGGCAAAGAGGGAGGCTGAGGGGGTGACCGAGGCGGCCACACCACCCACATGCGCGACCTGGCCTGGCCCACGTGGCCAGGTGGTGAGGGCCCCTTGTGGCCTTCCTCCATCTCGTCTTCTGGCTCCGTGAGTCTTCTGGTGAAATAGGATTTTTGGCATATTTTCTGGCATTTTTCCTGATGGTTGATTTTCTGCACAAAAACTAGACACCAAGGTAATTCTGTTGAAAATGGCGTCAGTCCGTGTTAGTTGTATCCAAATCACACAAGTTTAGAGGAAAAACAATAGCAAAAGTGTTCAAGAAAGTAGATACGTTTTGGACGTATCAACTCCCCCAAGCTTAGCTTATTGCTTGTCCTCAAGCAATTCAGTTGAAAACTGAGTGCGATAAAAGAAACTTTTACGAACACATTTGCTTCATAAGAAGTATATATTCTCAGCATATGGTCAATTACTCAGGCAATTCATAATAAAGAGTATGCAACTAAGTTTACTTTATAGTCATTGCAAGCTATGAAGAGATTCTAACTCAAAAATAGTAAGTAGCATGAAACATAAACATAAGCGACATTGCAATGCTCATAAAAAGGTATGATAGAGTGGTATCTCGCTTGCCTTTGATTGTAGAGCAAACACAAATTCCAAGGCACCTCTGGAGTTCAAGTGAAGACTAGAAGTAAAGATGTCAAAGATACAAGCATCAAAGTCATAACACAATTAATCAAGTTTTGAGACAAGCACATTACACTAAGAATGACAATTATGCTCTCAAGAAAGTGCTCATAGAATATGTGGAGACTCAACAAGGAAATGAAAAGGTTTTGAAAAGTTTGAAAGGCTTCCAAATGCTGAAAGTATGGTACTCATTAGCTTTGAGCTCTCATTGCCCCTATCATAAGCATCTTTAAATGGTTAAGGTGAAAGTGAGGTCCAATCTGAGTTATATGCTTGACAGACTATAAACTGGAAATCTCATGTCCCTGGAGTACGAGGGCCACTCCTCATTCTACTCAACTTTAGTTACCAGTAAGTTCTTGTCATAGTAAATACATGCGTATCATAGAGAACCACCAACAGGGTACCCCTTGCCCGATGATACGGAAGAATCCCCATATCAAAATGACAAGGCAAGCAGATAACGAGCATCTCAGCAATCTTCTTATTTACCATGGGAAAATGGTGCTTTTTTATCTCTTTCCTCTTTTCTCATATCTTTTTTTTCTTTTTCTCAATAGCTATCTCTCTTTTTTATAAGAAGAATGCTTCATAGATACTCATTATGGTTACTGACATGGGTATACTCTACAGGTACTCGAGCTTGGTATATACGGCCTGAATACGTAGAGGCCCACGGTGTCGCCAAGGCCCAAATGAGGAACTCGAGTAACCTACGGACTCTCGATTGATTAAAGAACAAGAAGAAGTTAAAGATAGAAAGTTCAAAGAGGAAAACCCTAACTTGTAACCGACTCGACCTGCTACCCGAGACCTAGCCTATCTATATAAAGGATAGGAGGGGGCGGCGAGGAGGACACACGCAACCCTAGTTTCCATAACCCTCGCCAGATTGCATCTGCGCACCATTGTAATCTTCGATTCCTTTGATAATTCCACGAGAAGACAAGCAGGAGTAGGGACCTCTACGAGGCCTGAACCTGGGTAAATCTTCGAGTTGTTGGGTTTCGCAGCATAGAAAACCAAAAAATTTCCTACGATGAGAACTATACGCCAAGATCTATCTACTAGATACAGAGCAACAAGTGGATATACATCCATGGAGAACTTACCCTCGAAGACAACGAGTTTTGTTAACACGTTAGAACTTGTGGATGATGTAGTCGTACACTTGCAAATCTCAAGATCGTGATGAAGTCCAGCAGGTCCGGCTCCAGCACGTCCTTCAGATCCAGCTCCAGCAAGTCCAGCACCACCAAGTCCAACACCGCAAAGCAGCGGTGCATCCGTGATTGCACACACGTCCGGTACCCCGATAACCTCCGTCCCTCGCTCCAGCAAAGCAGTAACTCCTTTCCAGATAAAGCCACCGGGAACATGTATCTCGCTAATCCGAGACCATGGGGGAATAATACTAGAGAGGGAGAGAGATCCTTCACGAGGAGGTGTGAGTGTGAAGGTGTGAGAGGGGGGCCTTTTATAGGACGAGGGGATGGTGTCCCTTGACCTCCCCCATTCATGTGGTGGTAGCCCCCTCCACATTAAAATGCCCCTTCACATTCTCTTTTCAAGTCTCCACTTTAAATGCATTAAATTTCTCCAAATTTAATGCTCTCTCATTTAATAAAACTCTTTTATTAATTTTATTCAGAATTTTGTTAATTACTTTAATTAACAAACATTCACATAAAACCCCCTGCAACATTTCAATGTTACATGCAGAACCAATTTCAGCAATTTCACCCCGAAACAGTTCCGGTGTCTATTGAAATAATTCCAGCGATTTCTTAAATCTTTATCTGAAACATATTTGCTCCAAATGGTGTCGGTATCCCTTAAGTGTGTCACCCTACGGTTCGCGAATAATGCAGACATGATCGAGAGCCCTCTCCGATCAATAATCAGCAGCGGGACCTAGAGATCCGTACTGACTCCCACACATTCAACGATGACTTATGTGATCGTGAGAACCTTTAACGCTAGTAACTAAATCCCTTTGTCTCGCAACATATTACATGTCCGAGACTCGATCATTGGTATCTCCATACCTAGTTTGATCTCGTTGCCGACATGCACTCTTTTCTTGTTCCCGTGATATAACATTCTAGTGATCACATCACTTGCTTGCAAGCTATCTTAATGTGATATCACCGAGAGGGCCCTGAGTATATCTATCCGTCATCGAGATGGAAAAATCCCACTCTTGATCCATGAGCCTCAACATAACCCCTTTGTAGCACTGAACCCACCTTTATAGCCACCCTGTTACGGTGTGACGTTTGATGTTATCAAGATACTCTTCCGATGTCAGCAATTAACATGATCTCAAGGTCTAAGGACTAAGATTACTTCGTATGATGTTATAGCAATATAAACATAATAACTTTGATCGTAATGCTATAACTTTGATTATTATTGCCTCTCGGGCATATTTCTTTCAGTCTCCCACTTGCACTAGAGTCATTAATCTAGTTTGTAAACTTATATATACAACACCTAGGTGTTGAATATATGCGTTTGCTAGTGGTTAACATAATCTACGGATCTGGCAGTTTCAGGTCCGTGTCTATTTGTATGTCCTTGTGTCTCTATGCATCACTCATTCTCAATCGAGATGGCATTGTATAAATTTGGTCCTTTGGTGGGACCTTTAGTTCGTTCGGGTTAAAACATGTTGATATTATTGTCATACAATATATCTTCATAGTATTAGCCCACTTTGAACCACACCTAGTTTGATAGAAAACTTCTTAACACAAATGCCCTCCTTTGCTGCTACTATAGCAGTCATATACTTAGCCTTTTGTTGTAGTATCCGTCACAATGTTTCATCTTTGGAACTTATCCAAATCCATCATGGAACATCCTTTCCATTACATTGTGCCACCCATAGTCTAAATTGAGATAAATTTAATTTTTATCTTGTGACAAAACTAGTATCAATGTAACACTTTACAATGAACTACCTTTAACTATTTGTCACTTATACATGATATATTCTTAGTTCTTCCAAAGCTCATAAGAATATCTTTACTATCGTCCAATGATCATCTTATGAATCATTCTGGTATGTGCTCATAACATTTAGAGCATAGGACATATCTGGATATATACATATCACGGTATAATCGATCAAAAACTTCATGTGATTTTACTTACCAAGTGTTGAAACACTTGAATCTTGATACAATCCTTTCCATGCAGCAAGAACCTTTCTTGTTGTTTCCATCTTGAACCCTTTCAATATCTCATATATGTATGTCTGGCATAACCCTATTAGCGCTTCAATATATCCATATAGATATTGTTGCCAAATATTCCGGTTTTGCCCAAGTCTTTCATCGAAATCCTATTTTAATGAAATTCTTAACTTGTGTCAATAAAAGATACATCATTTCCAATCAACAATATGTACTCTGCATAATGTATTGGAAATTTGTCTCAGCACTCCCACTTAATTTCTTGCAAATGCAAGCATCTTCATCATCTCCGATGAATTTAAACTCTTCTAACATTTTCATCATGGTGAAGATTCCAACTCCGCTATGCTCACTTCAACTATTGAAGTTTGCATGACCTTTTTAGCACCCTTTGAATTAACAAAACCCTTCGGACCATGTCTTGTACATTTCCTAGGTAACCATTCTATTAGAAGAACATTGTTTTGTTTGTTCAACTACCATACATCAAATTATATGTAGTGGTTGCTACATTAATCCGTCAAGACTAAATATCGCTATGAAAGATCAAATCTTGTCATAGTCAACTCCTTGAACATTGTCGTAAACTTCTTTCCGACATGTCGACTATTTCATAGATGTTAAACATCCATGTCTATTTCTTTATAGATCCAAACATGACTGATAGGCTTCACGCCTTTCCGGAGGGTCTTCCAAGTTCAGAAACTTGATTTCTGGTGATGGATACTATCACGGATTCTATGACTTCTAGTCATTTTATGGAGTCAGGGCCCATCATCGCTTATTTGCATGTAGTCGGTTCATCATTGTCAAAACAATAACGACTTGCTTATCAAATCACACTATTTGATTCTTACCGACCCACACAGTTCAATAGGAACTCTAATCTCCGAGATCACAACCTTTGTAATCACGGGAGCCATGAGCATTATGGCCACCACCGGGACACTTTCCGGCGCTAAGCTACTTAGCACATATAGCTAAGGTTCAACAACCTTATCAAAGTTCTATTGTCCTCCCACTTAACTTTTTGCAAAAAGTTCCTTCTCAAGAAACTTGACGTTCCAAGCGACAAACTCTTTTGTCCTCGGTGTTATGGAGAAATTCCCAACAAATTCTTTGGGATAAGCTACAAAGACGTGCTTATCCGACTTTGGTTGTAAACATTTTACTTATGCATAGCATACCAAAATTTAAGAAAAAGACAATTCGGGTTTTATCCCAAACCATAACTTATATGGTGTCATTTCAACGGATCACGATGGTGCTCCTTTTTAGTGTAAAAGCGGTAGTCTCTAAAGCTTTAATCCTTAAAACATAATGGCAGTTTTATAAATGACACCTTTGATCTTACCATGTCAAACAAGGTTTGATTTGATCTCTCGAACATACCATACTCCCGTGGTTTATCAGGAAATGCAAATTCATGGAATAATTCCTGAAATCTTAGGTGTTTTGCTAAACCCGTAACTCAAATATCTTCCTCTATGATCAAATCATAAACTCTTTTATTTTCTTGTTACAATGATTTTTCACTTCATCTTGAAAGTCTTTGAACAATTTTCAAATGTTTCATACTTCTTCCTTATTAAGTAAATATATAGATATATTCACTTAAATTTCTGGAGAAAGCATATGAAGCAAAAGGATCCATCGCATATGGCTACACATAATGGACTATATACATCAACATGCATAATATCCAATAAGTTAGTCATCCGTTCCTCTTTGGCCTATGAACGGAGTTTCAATTATCTCGAGGAAAGTTTCACCAGCGTCAATTGATCAAAATCAAAAGACTCCAAAAATCCATCAACATGGAGTTTCTTCATGTTTACTTTCCAATATAATTTAAACAGCGATGTCACTTCATAAGTGATCTTCCAATCATTTGTCTTACGACGTTTTAGCAATAATGTTTATGGATGTGATTTCTCCAACTAGACTTGTAAAAGTTCATCCATCCTTTATGGAATATAGTAATTATTTGAACAACAATTGTTCTCGTAATACCGGAACAAAATAACAATTATTAAAACAAATCTTGAAGGCTAGGTTTGACGACAACAAAAACAAATAACACTTTATTTGTTTTCGATGAACATCATCACTTATTCTCTTGCCAGTTAGTTAGGCCGTTGTAGTTCATTAATTGTGTTGTTCTGTATGACACTTCACACCAACCAATTCGGTATCCAATACCTTAGAACCACATTGTTTAACAAGCAAGGAATACAGTCATAACATGTATATCTTCTATATACCTAAGTTGGACATATCCAACCTTTTCTTTTCTGCCAAATATTTTATAGATTCTCTTTCAACAATTCCTTTTCTTTTAAAAGAATCTATCAACATCAATAGTGGTGTCATTCACATTACACATAGTACAAAGTGTATATAGTCAAATACCAATACCTTTGGACATGCACTTTGAAGTGGATCACCATCATCAAATGTTTGGTGTTCTTTCAAAAATCCATTCTTTAGTAATCTATTTGTGTAGTAAACATTTTACCTACATCTTATATTCATCCTTATCATGACAACTTTCATGATCAAGCTAATATAGCCTATAAGGAAGAATCGCGAGTATAATGTTAGTTCCCAAAAACCTTTTTGGGAGATTCGGATGCCTAGCATCTCCATCCTTTACAAATTCTCATAATATGAGAACATGTATTTTGCTAAATTATACTCTATCATAATGCAACCAAAAACATTGTTTCAGATATCACAATATCTTCCACACATGATGGTTTCTGAAACAATTTTCCAGCTCCTAGATAATCTTGATATTAAAACAACTTTTGAATATCAAGAATCATGGAGGCAAACATGATACTTTAGATGCTAACATTGGAATTCTTACTCTTGATTTAATACTATTTATTAAACTTCATGGAGTAAATAGAGTTTTCTAAAAGTTTGCAATAGGACTTGTAAACTTTAAATTGACATTCAAAACAATACGATACCAGTTCGTAAAGTAAATATCCAGAATTCTATAGTTCTATTATCTCAATTAAAACTAAGCATAAGGTAGTGAACAGACACTAATGACTACAACAAATTATGCAAATTCACTTTGATTTAGTTTATGACAAATTGAGTTCGACTAATCCAAATTAGAAATGAACTCCCACTCAAAAACGACATCCCTCGTGCCTTTTTGGTGATTACATGAACCAAATCCACTACACCAAGTCCGATCATCACGTGAGTCGGTGTAGCTTCAAAGGAGAGCATCAATATGGCCATCATATCAACTATATGACTCATGCTTAACCTTTTGGTCCGTGTTCCGAGGCCATGTTTGTACATGCTAGGCTCGCCCAGTAAGAACCTTAGTACTCGCGTGTGTAAAACTGTCTTACACCTGTTGTATGAACGCGTAGAGTCGAGTACACCCGATCATCACGTGATGTATCGAAACACGATCCATAGAACGATGCATACTTAAGGAAGAACACATTTTTATCTTGATATCTAAATTAGGGATCATCTTAAAATTCTACTAAAACGCCAAACTAGCAATATAAGATGCAAACATCTAATGTGTAAAGTGAGATGATATGGTCCATGCATTTGATATCTATCATATGCATCATGGTATGATCTCTATCATTCCTTTGTGTGTAAGGCCAAGGTCTATGGAACCTACACGTTAGGTGTATTGTAAGAGTATCTATCATACATCTACTTACAACATTACCATATCATGACACTAGCCCATCAACAATCTAAACTAGACGCCTCTAATTTATCCATTGCAAGTTTTACGTGGCTTAGGGCTTTCGGAGATAGAACCGTTCTTACCTACGAACATGGAACCACAACGAGGATAACTAAATTATTAGCAACTCGTTGTAAATCAGATATTGACTATAGTAGGAGAGACAGACACCCGCCAGCCACTTATGCAAAACTAGTTGCATGTCAGTCATGAAACCGGTCTCATGTACGATGACATGTAAGGTTGGTCCAGGCCGCTTCATCCCACTATGCCACCAATATCTAAAATACATGAAAGAAGCAATAATATGATCATCATCGCCCACATATAAACATATGTATACTACCCGTGCAAAGCACCTATGCATAGATCAGGCTCTGATACCACTGTTGGGGTTCGCAGCATAGAAAACCAAAAATTATCCTACGATGAGAAGTATATGCCAAGATCTATCTACTAGATATAGAGCAACAGGTGGATATACATCCATGGAGAACTTACCCTCGAAGACAACGAGTTTTGTTAACAAGTTGGAACTCGTGGATGATGTAGTCGTACACTTGCAAATCTCAAGATCGTGATGAAGTCCAGCAGGTCCGGCTCCAGCACGTCCTTCAGATCCAGCTCCAGCAAGTCCAGCACCACCAAGTCCAACACCGCAAAGTAGCGGTGCATCCGTGATCGCACACACGTCCGGTACCCCGACAACCTCCGTCCCTCGCTCCAGCAAAGCAGCAGAAGCAGCAACTCCTTTCCAGATAAAGCCACCGGGAACATGTATCTCGCTAATCCGAGACCATGGGGGAATAATACTAGAGAGGGAGAGAGATCCTTCACGAGGAGGTGTGAGTGTGAAGGTGTGAGAGGGGGGCCTTTTATAGGACGAGGGGATGGTGTCCCTTGACCTCCCCCATTCATGTGGTGGTAGCCCCCTCCACATTAAAATGCCCCTTCACATTCTCTTTTCAAGTCTCCACTTTAAATGCATTAAATTTCTCCAAATTTAATGCTCCCTCATTTAATAAAACTCTTTTATTAATTTTATTCAGAATTTTGTTAATTACTTTAATTAACAAACATTCACATAAAACCCCCTGCAACATTTCAATGTTACATGTAGAACCAATTTCAGCAATTTCACCCCGAAACAGTTCCGGTGTCTATTGAAATAATTCCAGCGATTTCTTAAATCTTTATCTGAAACATATTTGCTCCAAATGGTGTCGGTATCCCTTAAGTGTGTCACCCTACGGTTCGCGAATAATGCAGACATGATCGAGAGCCCTCTCCGATCAATAATCAGCGGACACGGAGATCCGCATCGACTCCACACACATTCAACGATGACTTATGTGATCGTGAGAACCTTTAACGCTAGTAACTAAATCCCTTTGTCTCGCAACATATTACATGTCCGAGACTCGATCATTGGTATCTCCATACCTAGTTTGATCTCGTTGCCGACATGCACTCTTTTCTCGTTCTCGTGATATAACATTCTAGTGATCACATCACTTGCTTGCAAGCTATCTTAATGTGATATCACCGAGAGGGCCCTGAGTATATCTATCGGTCATCGGGATGGACAAATCCCACTCTTGATCCATGAGCCTCAACATAACACCTTTGTAGCACTGAACCCACCTTTATAGTCACCCTGTTACGGTGTGACGTTTGATGTTATCAAGATACTCTTCCAATGTCAGCAATTAACATGATCTCATGGTCTAAGGACTAAGATTACTTCATATGATGTTATAGCAATATAAACATAATGACTTTGATCGTAATGCTATACTTCAGATGAATGTTCATCACATCATTCCACCAGTGTTGTGACCTCGTTATTAACAACATCTAATGTCCATGATCAGGAAACCTTGATCATCTTGTTAATCAACAAGCTAGTTTATATGAGAGGCAGTACTAGGAACTTTGTATTTTGTTTATTAAACACACATGTATTAACGTTTCCAAATAATACAATTGTAGCATGCAAAACAAACATTTATCATAAACATGGAATAAGATAATTACCACTTTATTATTGCCTCTCGGGCATATTCCCTTCACGAGTCCCCTGTGTGCTTGTTTGCTAGCTGATAGATGTCTCCAGCGCTCCCTCCTTCTCCAAAACCCAAGTCCATAACAATGGGCATTGATGAGTTAAACCCTCGTCAATTGGCGCCATCTGTGGGAATTGGGAGGGTTGATGTTGCGACTTCTTCGACCCCATCAACCGCGATCTACAACTCCGCAATAGCGGAGATTCGCCAGCTCTTCGGCGCATTCGACTTCACCGTCCACACGCCGGACACTCGCCCGGCTTTCGAGTCCGTGGGCGACGGAATCAGTCTAGCAATCGGGTGCTTCCGCTTCCAAGTTGGTCAGATGGGCACGCTTCGCATGCCTGACCAGCCGACGGTACCATCGATTACTCTAGCATCGTGGTTCCCTCCATCGATCGACACCCTTAGTGAGCTCAACGCCCCGACAACAGTCGAGAATACGGTCAGCGACAGCAGTCGCGACTCTGATGTGAGCAGTCTGGCAACTGAAGATGGAGCCTATGGCTTCGGATCTGAGAGTTACGGGAGCAGCAGCTTCCCCAATCACTTCATGTGCGCCATCATCAATGCAGGCGACACCTCCGCCAATCGCGACAACACGGGCAACGGTGGCCATGGAGCTGACCCGCCAAACGGCGGCATACCCAACGGCAGACCACCGCCAAACGGCGGACCATCACCAAACAGCGGCCCCACCAACGGTGCCCCCGTCAACAATGGAGGAGCAGCCGAACCTCCAACCATGATAAATGAGCAAACTAGCGAACGCGTCGTGATCAGGCTCAACGATCTCGAGTGGGCCCGTTGCCGTGAAGCCCTACGAGGCCATCCTCTACCTTTCGGTTTCCCACAAGAACTGCTGATGGGCTACCACTGGCTCCTGAAGGAGGAATACAAGTGCCAGCTACAAACAATCACGCAACTCGAGGCACGAAAAAAGGCGGCTGATGAGTCAAGCCTCCGACAAGCCGGGCTCTCCTCCCACGGAGGATCCTCCTCCAAGTGCAACGAGTACATTGCCAACAAGAGACGATCTCGACTCACGCACCTCATTGAATAAGAACATGTAGAAGCCGCCAAAGTCCTCGACTTCGGCTCCATGACGGTGGATACACATGGCAATGTGCTCCCGAAAACGCTGCAGGCCACAGTAACGGCGGCCACCATGTACCTCCTCAACAACCAGCCGCCAGCTGGAGACCCTCGAGCTGCCATGCACCGATCTACGATCGCAGGCTTGGGGTTAATCGAAGCTGCCCTCGATAAAGACCCGGCGTCAGAACCGAAGAAAGGCAAAGCGCTAGCAAAGCGCTACTCCTCGCCCTCGTCCAGCGATGACAGTCATGACCTGTCTCGATGTCGCCGCTCACGGCGACACGACCATGACTATGATGCACGCGACGACCTCACGTAGCGCAAGATCGACAAATCAAGAGCGCGACGTGCTCGGTCGACTGACTCAGAAGACGAAGATGTGGAGCTCTGTGGCGCTAGATGCTTCAGCAAGGCCATCAGGCAAAAGAGAATGCCCAAGGGGTTTAAACTCCCATCAGAGAACCCGAAGTTTGACGGCCTACAGGACCCCAAGATATGGCTGGAGGACCACATCTCCTCTGTCAGGCTCCATGGCGGAAGTCGAAGCACGACCATGTAATGCTTACCGCAACAGCTACAAGGCGCCACCAGAGCATGGCTCAACAACCTCCCACGCGGATCCATTCGCAGTTGGGAAGAGCTGGTTTACAGCTTCGTGCGCAATTTCAAGGGAACAGACAAATGGCCCGTATCAATCAAAGAGCTGAGATGCTACCAGCAAAGATCGGGCGAATCGCTACGCTCCTACATCCAAAGGTGGTCCATCATCAAGAACTCCGCAGAGAACATCTCGGAGGATCGCGCAATTGACGCATTCAACGGCGGCGTACGTCGCATAGAGCCCAGGGAGGAGCTAGGCCGCTCAAAGCCCAAAACAATCGATCACCTGATGGAAATCGTGAATCGCTGGGCAGATGGAGAAGATTCGGCAAAAAATCGCGTTCACTCTGATGACGAGGCAGAACTCGAGCGCAGACGCGACCACCGAAGCAAATGCCGCATGCACATCTACGATGACCGTGACGACGTCAACATGGTCGCAGCCGGCTATGCCGATGACGACAACATAGCCAGCAATGGCTACAGCACCGCGACTCCGGAAAGACCACGCAAGTGTGGCAGCACCGCAATCGCGATGAGGCACCCGCAACATCCATTGAAGACAAGCTGTCCGGGCCATGCACTGTGCACTTCTACATCGACAAGCATGATGGAAAGAAGAAGTCCAGCCACCTCCTCAAGGACTGCCGCAAGTTCCTCAAACTACATGAGGGACTAGCTCGGATGAATCACAGCGCAGTCGAAAGGGGCTATGGAGCCGCTCCAGGCACCGTGGCACATGGCGCTCCGCCACCACCACTTGGACTACCCCCAAATGCAGCTGCGCCAGACCAGCACCAGGGAGGCGAACCATACCCATGGGCCATGGGTACCATGATGATCCAAAAGGGACGCCCCTCGAATAGGGTGCAGAAGGCCATCACTCGCCAAGTCAACTTGGCTACAAACTCGCCACCATCTACCACTGAGTACCTCAGCGGAAGCGAGTCCTGCATCACCTTCGACAAGCGCGACCACCCGCGCCAAGTACCGCGAGTGCATCGATTTCGAGGTCGTCGACTGGCCCTTGCAGTACCACTGCATCCTCAGACGTGTCGCGTTCGCTAGGTTCATGGAAGTGCCACACTACGCCTACCTGCAGATGAAAATGCCAGGACCTAATGGCATCATCACAATCAACGGAAGCTTCGAGAGGTCCGACAGCTGTGATAGGGAATTCAATAGAATCTCCCAGTCCTTCGGCATGCAGGAGGAACTCGCAAGATTAAAGGAGTCAACAGACAACGATGCCTCCCCGAGCGGCCAAGTTCACCGACCTATCCTTCGACTCATCGATACACGAAGAAAGTTCAGGTCCACCCGGATCCGCCAAGACGGCTCTCGCCGCCAACAACTTGAGTCCCGATAGAACTTCGCGCTCGTCGAATTCCTCCGTGAGCACTGGGAAATCTTTGCCTGGTGTCCAGCGGACATGCCAGGAGTTCCCAGGGAATTCGCCGAGCACGCACTCAACGTCAACCCAGACGCAAGGCCAGTCAAGCAAACAATTCGGTGACTATCTGAACCAAGAGCAAAGGCAGTCGGAATGGAGATCAATAGATTCCTCGACGCTAAATTCATACGCGAGATCAAGGAAAGCACTTGGCTCGCCAACACGGTGCTAGTGCCAAAAAAAGGACACAGATATCCCACAGATGTGCATGGACTTCACCTCTTTGAATAAGCATTGTCTGAAGGATCACTTCCCGCTACCGCGAATCGACCAGATCATCGACTCCACCGTGGGATGCGAGCGCCTCTATTTCCTTGATCCCTACTCAGGCTATAATCATATTCAAATGAAGGAGGAAGACCAAGAAAAAATAGCATTTACAACGCCTTTTGGTGTGTTCTGCTACAACATAATGCCCTTCGGGCTAAAGAACGCAGGAGCCACCTACCAGCAGTGCATGCAGGCTTGCCTCAAGAACCAACTCGATCGCAACATTCAAGTCTATGTCGACGACATAGTAATCAAGACCAAAGCGGAAGCCTCACTAATCGACGATTTGCGTGAAACCTTCGCCAACCTCGATCGCTACCGGATCAAGCTCAATCCGGACAAGTGCGCCTTCGGCGTACTAGCTGGGCAACTACTCGGGTATCTTACCTCCGCGAGAGGGATCGAGGCGAACCCGAAGAAAATAAAAGCCATACTGGCCATGGAGAAGCCGAAAAACATAAGGGGCGTCCAACAACTGGCTGGGCGAATCGCGACTCTCAGTCGATTTATCAGTCGGATGGGTGAAAAAGCACTGCCCTTCTACCAACTCCTCCGCAAAGCTGACAAGTTCGAGTGGACCAATGAGGCCCAGGAAGCATTCGAAGACCTCAAGCGCCTGCTATCCACCTCGCCAGTACTGGTGACCCCACGAGAAAGGGAACCATTGTTGCTATACATCTCCGCCACCAACCAGGTGGTCAGCACAGTGCTCGTAGTCGAACAGGCCAAAGAAAACAAGGTCCACGGGGTATAGCGCCCAGTCTACTACCTCAGCGAGGTACTCACGCCAACAAAGCAGCGGTACCCGCACTACCAGAAACTGGCGTATGGCGTCTTCATGACGGCTCGTCGACTGCACCACTACTTCCAGGAACACCCAATCGTGGTAGTCAACGACGCCCCGCTTGGGCACATCCTCAACAATCACGACGCCACCGGACGAGTCACACTTTGGGGAATCGAACTGTCTCCACAAGACATCACATATGAAAAACGCGACGCAATTAAGTCGCAAGTTCTCCCTGACTTCCTCGTGCACTGGATGGAGAACCAACTCCCCGAAAAACCAGATATGTCCTACCTATGGACAATGCACTTCGACGGATCCAAGCGGAAGGACGGAGCTGGTGCAGGTGTTATACTGACATCGCCCTAGAGCGGCAAGCTGAAATATATCCTGCGAATGCAGTTCACCGCCTCCAACAATGAAGCTGAATATGAGGCCCTGCTACACGGGATGAGGATGGCAAAAGCCTGTGGCGTGATACATTGCAAATGTATCTATAATTTTTGATCTTCCATGCTTAGTTTTATCCACTTTCTTGTGTTTTGTTCCAACTTTGGAGTACTTTTCATATGATTTCTTGGACTAACCTATTAACAAGAGCCACAGTGCCAGCTGCCTGTTTTCTGCTGTTTTTGGTTCCAGGAAAGTCAGAAAATGAATATTCTCGGAATTGGACGGGACAAAAGCCAAAGTGCCTATTTTCCGAAGGATCAAGTGCGAGAATACGAGGCGGAGAGGGGCCGGGGGCCACACCACCTGGCAGCGGCCAGGCCTGGCCGCCAGCGGTGGTGTGGTGGCTCCGGCACCCCTCGGCCTCTCCTTCCGCCTATAAGTTGCCCTCGGACGAAAACCCTAAGTGCCCGATCAAAATCCACGAAAGAGTTCATGGCGCCATCATCTCCATCCCTAGATTGGGAGGATCTGAAGCTCTTCGGCACCTCACGAGAGGGAATTCACCACAGAGGCCTTCTTCATCACCATGCAAGCCTCCGGTGTGATGCGTGACTAGTTCATCCTTGGACTATGGATCCATGTAGTAGCTAGATGGCTGGTTTCTCCTCCTTTGTGCTTTCATGTTTAGATCTTGTGAGCTCCGTTCATGATCAAGATCATCTTTTTGTAATCCATACATGTTGTGTTTGTGGGGATCCGATGGATATTGAGATACTATTTCAGATTGATTATTGATTCTATCATGTCTTTGTTATTTGAGATCTTGCATGCTTTCCGTTGTTAGTAGATATCTTGGCCAAGTAGATGCTAGCAACTCCAAGAGTTAGTATTTATGCTCGATAGTGGGTTCATGCCTCCGTAACTGGGAAGTGACAGAAATCTCTAAGGTACTAGATGTGCTGTTGCTACTAGGGAGAAAACAACAATCCTTTGTTCATAGAACAATCATATTGTTTACCTTACACGCAGTTCGTAAAGCAATAATCTGTTGCTTGCAACTTAATACTGGAGGTGGTTCGGATGATAACCTGAAGGTGGATTATTAGTCATAGATGCAGTTGGATGGCGGTCTATGTATTATGTTGTATTGCCCAATCAAGTCTCAAAGGAGTCAAGGTGATTAGTATATGCATGTATTGCTTTCTCGGTGTTTGTCAATTGCCCCGCTGTAATTTGTTCACCCAGCATGTTATCTATCTAAGGAGAGCCACCTCTAGTGAACTATGGATCCCGGTCCTTGTCTTTTACATACAATCTATAAACTGTTTCTGCTTTGTGTTTACTTTCTGCAAACTTTTACTTCTTTCCATTCGATACGTTTAATCCTTTGTTTTCCGCAAAACACGGTGAGATTGACAACCTCATCGCAAGTTGGGGACAAAGTTCTGTGGTTGTGTTGTGCAGGTCTCCACGTTGCTACTATCACCGGTAGTGCGCCCTGCCAAAGCTCATCTAGTAACACCTTTTGGGTGTTTCCTTGCTCCTACTGGTTCAATTAAACCTTGGTTTCATAACTGAGGGAAAACTTGCTGCTGTGCTCATCATACCTTCCTCTTGGGGTTCCCAACGAGCTCTACGTCGATCGTCGAGCGCATCAAGACGTTTTCTGGCGCCGTTGCCGGGGAGTCAAGGACATCTTCACAAGGGGAGTCCCTCATAACCAATCTCTTTACTTTGTTGTTTTTGTTTTTCTTAGTTTTATTTTTGCTTTGTTTGCTTGTTTTGTTCTTTCAAAAACACAAAAAAATTAGTTTTACTAGTTTGCTTTCTTATTTGAAAAACACAAAAAAATTAGTTCCTATCTTAAGTTGCCTTCATGTCTAGCCTTGATCCAATCACTATGTCACCCGAGGAAATGATTTTCACTTTTAAACAAGGTATTGAGGAAAGTTTTAAGGAAGCTTGGTCTAGAATCTCTGATCTACATGAAAAAACTGACCCTAAAATGACTCAAAGCTTGATCCTTAGCAGTTTTTACCTTGGGATTGCTCTTTGCTATAGATATGCTTTAGATGCTGTTGTGGGAGGAGATTTCCTCCAATGTAATGAGGATGATGCTATTAATGCTATAAAGAAATTGATCCTCACTTAAACATGCCTAGCCAAACTGATACTTCCTTCGCAAAAATATTTGCTAGGTTGGATACTCTTGAGGCTAGCACTACTAGATTAGAAGGGTGCTATAATACGCTTAGGGAGCATCAAAATTATGTTCCAATAAACTCTGAACCATCAAAGTGGCTCCCTACAGTAAAGATGGCTCCCTACAGTAAAGATTGAGATAAACACTGAAACTTTTCGAGCCCGCTATGATATCATGTCTGAATTTTGCCTTATGCCCAAGGATATTTATGAATCTTTGAATCTTTGGGGGCTTACGGAAGGAGGAAAATAAATATCTCTTGCTAATAATACTACCATATTACCTCTTGGAATAGCTGAAGGAGTATTTACAAAGAACTTTGGGAAAATGATTTCTATTGATTATCTTGTTATTGAATGTGCAGGAAAAGGACAAATTACACTTGGAAGGTCCCTATTAGAACTCCTTGGAGCAATAATAGATGTGGAAAAGGGGACCATGCACCTTTCTTCTCCACCAAACAATCACATTTTCCCAAAGGATAAGAATAAAAATAAGAGAGGTAAGGGCAAGAAAGTTGGTCTTAATGCTTCTTCATTTGAGAACACTTGATTCTTTCTTTGGTTCTTATGCCTAACTTAAAGGCGTTAAAGAAAAGTACTTATTGGGAGATAACCCAAAAGTTTTAGATGAGTCTTAGAAGTTATTACTTCAGTAATAACCTCTCCTTATCCTTTTTATTTGCTTTCTGTGCCAAGAGTAACCTCTAATGAGAGTGAAGTAATGATTGGGAAAGTTTTTGTCTCGAAACAGATTTCTGTGCTTCACCGTAAAAATTTCTGAGAGAGCTCTGTATGTCGGAATGAGCTGTAATTTTTGTGCTTCTGCCCCAGGTTGTTATCTAACTTTTGTTAGTTCAACACTTTTTGATTTGAGCAACAGAATGTCTTCGAAAAAATTCGTCTTTACCTGCTGGTCTGTTTTGACAGATTTCTGCCATTTTCTGCATTTGCTTCTTGTTGGTTCCTTTTTGAGTTCTTTTGGGGAATTGAGCTTTTTGAGGGAAGTGGTACAGTAGCTAGTGTTCTAATGGAAGTTTATTTGGTGTTAGAACTGAACCTTAAGACTTATTTATCTTGAGTGCACTAATATTGCTAATAAAGATTGTGTGAAGTTTTGTATGAAGGAAAATTTTCAGGTGTATGGAAGGAATGAGTAATGAGATGAAGGATGGACTAGAGCTCAAGCTTGGGGATGCCACGCGTTTCACCCCAATAAATATCCAAGAAGTACAAGCGTCAAAGCTTGGCGATGCCCAAGGCATCCCCTTCTTCATCAATAAAAATTCCAGGTTTCTTCCAAACGCTTCATTTTTATTGTTTCATGCACAGTTGTGTTGTTCTTGGAGCATCTTCCTTTTCGTTTTCGTTTTGGTTTTTGGTTTGCTTGGTTTTCTTAGTTTTCTGAATAAGTTGGTTGGACCCCCTCTTTCATACATTGGTTTGCAATTAGTTTGGTTTGGTTTGGAAAAGAGTAGGAAAGTTCATGCTTATGTGGTAAAAAGAGCTCGTTTTGGACTATGGCCTATGCTTTGTCATGCCATGCTTGATATTGTTTTGGCTTTATGCTTAGTATTCTTTGCTGTAGCATGAATTGTTATAAACAGTTGATATTGCTTAATGTGCCTTGGATGAATCATGCGTTGTTTTAGCATATTAAAGCATAGTATAGTGGTATTCTCCTTTGATGCTTTATTTGGGTTGACTTGGCACATGCTCACACCATGTTATGACTGTCACAAGTCACCATAGCCTTTATGATCCTTTAGTTTTCAACTTGTAGTATCACTTTATGCTTTGATCAATGATGTTTTGTCGCTCTGCATGATTATGGCCATTATTGCTCTCTTAGTTTGTCGCTCCTAGTCTTTTGCTAGCCTCCACCACCAAGTATGAGTTCCACTCATGCATCCAACTCCCTAAACCAAGTTTTTCCAAAGATTCCACCATACCTACCTACTAGCTTATGCTATTCCAAGTATATTCATGCTTTTGTCTACCTTTCACTTGTTATGAGAAAGCTAGTGATTAAAGCTCTCACGAACTTGATGGCACACTTTACTTTATTGCCTCTAATAAACTTGAACCATTGGGTCCTTCTTTGTTGCGTATATGCTTGCGCTTTATAACTTGAAGTTAGCAGAACCATGTTTCATGGGGAACGCTTTCAACATTGCACTTGTAATTTGTACCCCATTGATATCATGTTCTTTTGCTTACGGATCCCGGCGGTGTGAAATAAAAGTGGAACTTGTAAGATCATGGAGTTTGTATGTGTGTTAGAGAAACGCCTAGGCTGCAAGCCTAAGCCATGCCTAATCATTGTGGAAACTTGCAGCATCACCATAATGAGCACTCTATGAAGCATCCTCAATAAAAACCTATGCAAATAGCAAATAAAAAGATCGCTAAGATGCTCATTGTCTGATTGCCTTGTCATTTTGATTATGGGAAAGCTCTCGTATCATGTGCAAGGGGTACACCGTTGGCGGTATGATACGCATATACTTACAATGACAAGAGCTTACTCGTGACTGAAGTTGAGTAGCATGAGGATCGGTCTTCGTAAGTAAGGGGCATGAGATTTCGGTTTATAACTTGTCAAGCATATCCACTTAGTTATGTCACTTTAACCTTAATCACCTTCAAGATTCTTATGATAGGGGCAATGAGAGCTGAAAGCTATAAGTACCATAATTTTTGGAAGCTCTTTATGAGACTTGAATCCCTACTTCCTTTTACAAAAGGCCTTTCTTCCACCATTATATTGAGTCTCCACCTTTTATCTTTATGCACTACTTTGAGAGCATAGTGGCCATTCTTAGTTCTATGTGCATTGTCCCAAGACTAGTTGATTGATGCATAACTTGTTATTGCTTGTTTTAAACTATTGTATCTAGTCACTCTTATGAACTTTGAAGGCGTCCTATGCATTTATATTTGCTACTCTATTGAGGGACAAGCTGAATACTATTATGCCATGTTTTCTTTATGTGAAACAAACAAACGTCTTGCAAAGCATTGTTATTCATGATTCTTTTGTTTGTGCCTCTTCATGTTGCATCATAGTTTCTTTGCTTATTGCTAGAACTTTGTCTTTCATGTTATGATTGAAGTACCATGATCCCAGCTTTGAATGTTTTGCAAATACTTTGATCAAATCTTTGATGGTCCATGTCACCTAAAAAATTATTCTTTCTTTTTATCACTTACCTACTCGAGGACGAGCAGGAGTTAAGCTTGGGGATGTTGATACATTGCAAATGTATCTATAATTTTTGATGTTCCATGCTTGGTTTTATCCACTTTCTTGTGTTTTGTTCCAACTTTGGAGTACTTTTCATATGATTTCTTGGACTAACCTATTAACAAGAGCCATAGTGCGGTACTGTTTTCTGCTTTTCGTTTCGGAAAGTCGGAAAATGAATATTCTCGAATTAGTGGGACAAAGCCAAAGTGCCTATTTTTCGGAAGGATCGGATGCGAATCTGAGACGGAGAGGGGCCATGGGCAGCCACACCACAGCCCGCGCCCGGTGGTGTGGTGGCTCCGGCAACCCCTCGGCCTCTCCTTAGCCTATAAGTTGCCCTCGGGGCGAAAACCCTAAGTGCGATCAAAAATCCACGAAAGAGTGCATGGCGCCGTCATCTCCATCCCTAGATCGAGAGGGATCTGAAGCTCGTCGGCACCTGCGGAGAGAATTCACCTGGAGGCCTTCTTCATCACCATGCAAGCCTCGGTGTGATGCGTGAGTAGTTCATCCTTGGACTACGGATCCATGTAGTAGCCAGATGGCTGGTTTCTCCTCCTTTGTGCTTTCATGTTTAGATCTTGTGAGCTCCGTTCATGATCAAGATCATCTTTTTGTAATCCATACATGTTGTGTTTACGGGGATCCGATGGATATTGAGATACTATTTCAGGTTGATTATTGATTCTATCATGTCTTTGTTATTTGAGATCTTGCATGCTTTCCGTTGTTAGTAGCTATCTTGGCCAAGTAGATGCTAGCAACTCAAGAGTTAGTATTTATGCTCGATAGTGGGTTCATGCCTCTAGTAATCTGGGAAGTGACGAAATCTCTAAGGTACTAGATGTCTGTTGCTACTAGGGAGAAAACAACAATCCTTTGTTCATAGAACAATCGTATTGTTTACCTTACATGATTAAATAAAGCAATAATCTGTTGCTTGCAACTTAATCTTTGGAGGTGGTTGGATGATAACTTTGAAGGTGGATTATTAGTCATAGATGCAGTTGGATGGCGGTCTATGTATTATGTTGTATTGACCAATCAAGTCTCAAAGGAATCAAGATGATTAGTATATGCATGTATTGCTTTCTCGGTGTTTGTCAATTGCCCCGCTGTAATTTGTTCACCCAGCATGTTATCTATCTAAGGAGAGCCACCTCTAGTGAACTATGGATCCGGTCCTTGTCTTTTACATACAATCTATAAACATTTACGCTTTGTGTTTACTTTACACTTTTACTTCTTTCCATTCGATCGTTTAATCCTTTGTTTTCCATAAAACACGGTGAGATTGACAACCTCGCCATAAGTTGAGGGACAAAGTTACGTGGTTGTGTTGTGCAGGTCTCACATTGAATGGAAAGTAAGAAACAGTGGACGAGAAAGTGAAATGTGTAACATATCTAGAAAGAGGGCATGAGATGACGGCGGCATGCACTCTTTCGTGGATTTTTGATCGGGTACTTAGGGTTTTCGTCCCGAGGGCAATAAATAGGCGGAAGGAGAGGCCGAGGGGGTGCCGAGAGTGGCCACACGACCCCCTGGTGTGGGCCAGGCTTGGCCGCGCGGCCAGGTGGTGTGGTGGCCCCCTGGCCCCTCTCCGTCTTGTATTCTGGCACTTGATAACATCCGGAAAAATAGGCACTTTGGCTTTTGTCCCGTCCAATTCCGAGAATATTCATTTTCTGACTTTCCTAGAACCAAAAACAACAGAAAGCAGTAATGCACTGGGTCTTGTTAATAGGTTAGTCCAAGAAATCATATGAAAAGTACTCCAAAGTGTGGACAAAACACAAGAAGGTGGATAAAACCAATCATGGAACATCAAAAATTATAGATACATTTGCAATGTATCAATCATCACCGACAATGGGACGAACTTACATCCAAAGAGTTCCAAGAATTCTGCGAGAATCTGGGAATCAACATCAGCTACGCCTCGGTAGCACATCCACAGACCAACGGTCAGGTCGAAAAAGTGAACGGGCTCGTCTGCGGCGGCATCAAGAAGCGACTCCTCCGGCCACTCGAACAAGCCGCGGGTTGCTGGCCAGACGAACAAGCCGCGGAGCCTATGCACAACTCCAAACAGTGCTACAGGGTACACCCCGTTCTTCATGGTGCACGGGGCTGAAGCGGTGCTACCCGTCGAAGTGCGGTACAAAGCACCATGCGTGGTCGCTTATAGGAAGCAAGAGTCAACCCTGGCACTCGAAGACTCCGTTGACCTCCTAGACGAGGCAAGGGAAATCGCCATGGAAAGATCAACGATCTACCGGCAGAACCTGCACAACTACCATAGTAGGAGGCTATGCCCCAGATCCTTTGTTGAAGGCGACCTGGTCCTGCGTCTGAAGCAGCAAGGGCATCTCAAGCTCGAGTCCTCCTGGGAGGGACCATACGTGATTACAGAAGTAATCCCAGGTGGCACCTATCGCCTTCAAGATTTAGAGACAGGAGTCCCTTACTCCAACCCCTAGAACATCACGCAGCTGCGACGCGTCTACCCTTAGTCGCTTTTTACTTTTACATTGCAAATAAGGCTACTCAGCCAAGGCTACTTAGCCACACATTGTACTTCGTACTATCCCACGAATAAATAAAGCTAAGTGCCCCAAAACTCGGTGTTTTCCTTTATTTTTTGCAACTTATCCACTCGGGGGCTGCGCCACCCTATACACATATGTTCTATGAACTAAAACATGATATCCTGAGTAGCTGGCACACCAATCCAAGCCCTTGACAAACATCAACCCAGTCGCAACGCACCTGACAGGTTGACAAGGGACTGAGATACATACATGGCCAGGCTAACAAAAAGGAGTCGCATAGTGCAACGCACTCACAAAACATACACGCTAACAACCTCTTTTATGCATCATCAACAATCAATTATACACAGCATACATACGAACTTTACAACATTGGTACAATTATGTGCAGGATACAAACTAAATTACTATTGCAACAAGAGAACATTGGTTTGCTCCTCAAAGAAGTCGACGATCTCCTCTACTGGGCGATCCACCGCCTGATAGTGCGGCACCATATTCCAAGCAGAACCCACTGGTGGCGCAGGTGGTCCAGCCGCAATTGCCGCAACGTCTACATCAGGCCTATGCAGTCGCACTAGCGACGACGTGGCCTTGGCACCAGCCACCAACTGCTGTCTTACACACTCGCAGACTGCAATCAAGTCTTGGAATTTGGCAAGGAGGGCCAACAGGCTCGATGGAGCAACATCCAGCGGAAACATCGTCCAATAAATGTTCTTCAAGCATGATTACGACTTGTTCAGGAAGTGCAGCACTCACGACGCACGATCCTGCAGGGTCGCCAGTGTGATTGCACGATCATGATCCACCCAGAAGTATCCACTCTCCTGAAGCTGCTCTTGGGTCAGGTCATTCATGTGAATGGCAATTCGATCCTTCTCATCCTGCGGATGGCGCGCGCTGACAACTATACAAGGCAAAAGCGGAAGTATGAGGACAACACACCATCGCGAGTGACTACAAGGAAAAGATAAGAGTAAGAAAGCTAACATTTAAATTGGTCGCCCAACTGCGTCACCTCCCCCAACAGATATTGTTCTCGGGCGGTGGCCTTCTCTTCCTTCGATTTCCATACATCTGCGTTATCGCGGAGTACGGGCAATTCACGCTCCAACTGCTTCACATGATCACGGAGTCGTGAGAGCAGAGACAGCTCATCCACCCTTCAGCGCGGCCGTTCCAAAGTGTCATCATGGGGTGGCAAATCCTGAGGTTCCCTTAGTGGTTCACTCGATGTGCCCTATCACAAGCCAAGCAAGAAGCAATAAGAAGACTAAAGCAATGCACATACAAAAGATTCGAGTGCATTCAAGATTATTAAAAGTATCAGCAGATACACTCGCCAAAAGGCATGTTTCGACAAGAGACATAAGCTATCTAACTATTACAAGGCTACTGAGGAGCAACTGGTTTCTTCGACTTGGACTTTGGCTTTGGGGGCCTCATCGAGTCCGTGGCGGTATCAAATGCCACTGACTTTCCGCCGGCCCCTGACGCCGCGGCCTTCGCCGCTTTCTTGGCTCGCTGCAGCTCCTCAAAGTACTTTGCAACGGTGTTGATCAACTGTTGCCCATATTTGCCACAAGCAGTCGCAAAAGGAGTAAAGACTACCTGCTGGCCGTCCGTGCTGATGGGCATCGCCCTTGAGACTGCTGCAGGATCAACTTCGACTCCGTGGGCTTGCACCATCGCGAGTGACATTGACGCACCAGCTGCACAGAGCGAGTTCTTGAAGATCGCAGGAACGCCTCCGGCAAGTGACTCCACCAGCTCATCAAGATTTTCAATCAACTCAGCCTTGGGTGTCATCTCCTCCTGAAGACGGCTGAGCACGCCTTTAGCCTTGGCGAGTGTACCCTGCACAACAGCATTGCGGTCTTCGACTGCCGAGACGGCACCCGCCAATGCGTCATCACGGCGGAGCGCCTGTGCGTCAAAGCTCAGATCGCCGGCATCTACACAAGAATCAAGCATTGGCACAACGTCAGCAGAAAATAGCAACATCGAAGGCAATCGAAAAAGCGGCAGTTGGTAAAATTGCAGACCATCACATACCTGAGAGAGCCTTGGCAATCGAAAAAAGCTGTTCTTCGAACAACTTCTCCCTAGCTGCGATGGAGGCACATAGATCCTCTTCGCGCTTTTGCGCCTCGTCACGCGCCGCGATTGCGTCATCGCGGCTCTTCACAGCAGAGGCGAGTGTCTTTTCCATGGTGGCGGCGTTGCGAAGAAGGGCATTATGTTCAGCTACAAAACAAAACAAAAGGGATAGACTATCATTCGACTACATAACAACGATGCAGTAGACGAAGAAGTAAAATGCACTTACTTTCCACCACCTGATAGCACGTATCCAGCATGGCATCCTGGCGACCCATCGCAAGCACCTGCTCCACCAGGTGAGCGGCTTCCTTCACAAGGAGCTGTCGTAAAAAGGAAAACAACAGAGGATCAGCAGATGACATAGATAAAATCGTCTGCAACATCAGAAGAAGAGATACTACACTTACATGACCCTCCAATGACTCCGAAGTCGATTGGTGTGCAGTCATCCGGGCAACCATCCGATTCTCCCCATCGTGTGGAGAGCTTGATGAGTTGTACCCGGAGTGGGCCGCCAATGGAGGGGAAGGAGCACGCTCAACCTCTTTCTTGGCTCTAGAGGTTGCGACTCTAGATTCTTTCAAAAATTGGACGTCGCCAGAAGATGACGACGCCTGCTGACTGCAAGACCAAACCAACATCAAGAAAAGGCAACTACAAAGAATAACCAAAAAGGAAGACTTGAATACTTACCAATAAAACTTATCAAAATCGAAGGTTTGATCCTCCAACTCCGACGACGACTCCTTAGGCAGCCGCATCTTCTTGCGAGAGGAGGGAACCATGGCACTCATAGGAATGGCAGGGATCAGCGACTCTGCACCAACACCTGCACCTTCCGGAGTCGAAGGGGATGACGCATCCGAATCCTCGCTGTGCGAACGCTTGCGAGTATCCGGACTACCCGACTCGAGGGCTTCCTCCTCCACATCAGATAGGACGGTCGACTCCGACTCGTCCTCTTCCAAAGCTTCACGAGGAATAACCCCCTCGGGAAGAGGGGGCATACAGGGCAACACCGCCCAATCCTGCATACAGAAAACAAATTTAACACAAAGTCAAGAAACAGCAAAGAAGCAATCGACAAACAAGGCTATTATGTAGCACAACCGTACCTTAGGAGGAGGGTTAGAAGCATCGAACGAAGGAATGACTGGCTCACTGGGGAGCACATCCTTGACGGTGTACTTGGTGACCAGTCGAACCCTTTTATCTACCTCACTCGCGGACATGCCATCGGCAGACACGCGAGTGACATCGTCCGCGCCAGCCCACTGGAACATGGGGTGGACTGGCCTGCACGGGCTAGACGCGACAGTGCAGCCATGTGCGAATGAGGGCGCAGCTGCCCTCCTCCTTGCCCATGCGACTCTTGAGGTCGCAGACACGCGCGTATAGCACCTCTGTCTCCGTGGACTCGCCGGGCATAACCACATTCTTCCAGGAGCGCCTCCTCCTGCACAGCGTTGCGGGGTCGAAGGGCGCGAGTCCGTAGTGGTCTCCGTCGGCCTTCTGGTCGCGGACGTAGAACCACTTGTCCCTCCACCCTTGGATGGACATCATCAGCTTGATGTCAAAATACATGAAGGAGGGGTCGACGTGGATACCGCAACCGCCTACATCATAGACTATGGAGCCAGAAGCCGATTGGCGCTTCAACTTGAAGAGGCGCTTGAAGAGGCCGAAGTGCGGCTCGATTCCGAGCCAGCACTCGCAAAGGGTAATGTAGCAAGCTACGTGGAGGATGGAATTGGGGGACAGCTGATGGAGCTGGAGCCCGTAAAAACAGAGAAGGCCCCTGAAGAAAGGATGCAGGGGCAACGAGAGGCCGCGGATGATGAGCGCTAAGAACATCACCCGAAAGCCGGCAGGAGGAGAGGGGATTACCTTGCTGCCAGGGACGCGCACGTTAGCGACTGCGGATGACAAAACTCCGACTTGGCGAAGAAGATGAACTTCTGAGGACTTGATCACAGATGGACGCCACGTGCCATTCGTGACGCGAGTGCCCGTGCCCTTCTTCTTTCCACCGGCGGCGGTGCTGGTGCCCGTAGCGGCGGAGCCGCCTTTCTTCTTCATTGCAGCAGCAGCAGTAGTAGAATCGGCCACAGCACCTCCCTTTTTCTTCCCCATTCCGCGGTGGCGATGTGACCGGAGGAAGTAGCTGGGAAATACATGGAGCTAGTCCAGCGCCGCGAAGGAAAGGAGCGCAAAGAGGCAGAGGAGCAGCAGCAATGGCGATGGAGGCAAAGGATGAAAAGAAGTAGATGTGAAATTTACCGTCGCCGCATCGCTACTTAACCCCCTGGAAGATGCAATCCAACGGCTCAGAAAAACCCTATCAGACGCGTGGCGTTCATCATGCTCGACACGTGGAGGAACTGAAGCGCGAACCGTGCCCCACTACTCCCATTACGCGCGGAAATCGAGGAGGCACAGTTAAAATAAAGATTACGCACGCCTAGTCAAATTAGAGTCAGGAAATGGGACCCACCGCTCGTCATGTCCCGTCAAACTCGCTCACACGGGCAACTGAGGTCATGGAATCGTCAGCACTAACATCATCAAAAACTACGCAGCAGAAGACTTCGACTACTTTAGTCCTTGCTCGAGTCTTCGACTCCACCAAGCACTCGGGGGCTACTCCCATAGGGAGCGCTGGTCGTGCACCCTATGATTTTTCTTCTTCTTTTTGCAGGAACATGGACAATCAAAGCAAACCCAACCACTCGAAACACGGTTCGACTATGGACATGGTTACTCCCATAGGGAGCGCCAGAAGCAAATTCGACTGAAACAAGCAAACAATAGGCGACAGCAGTCGCAAAAGTTCTTTAGTCCCTGCGTGAGTCTTCGACTCAACCAGGCACTCGGGGGCTACTCCCATAAGGAGCACTAGTCGCGCACCCTATAATTATTTGTACAAACTACTGTGTATTGATAACATCCACACTCGAAGCTTATGGCGACACCGCCTCATGACTTTTCCCTACAAAGAGACTACGTCTCCTGGGTCACCTGAATCGTCCCCGCGATGACAAAATTTGGATGCCGCGCTTACAACATGAAGATAAGACCTGAATAAGGCCTGGCAACACATTTGCTATGCACTACCAGAAATATAACCGTACCTACAGGCACGATGAACATTCCTTGACGGACGCATCGAGTGCTCACACCCATACACTGGAATTCGACTCCTGTAAGAGCTCCGTGGCTTGAGTCGAATTACACTAGCACTTTTCCGGATTCGAGTCTGGGGACTCGAGTTCGAGTAGATGGCGTTGTTTTACCCTAAGGTAGTTAACTGATACCAATACATCGGTTAAATCAGGCACACACATCAACAATCCCTATGACACAAACATGGCAGTCGAAAAACACACTCAGTCATGCACTCGAAAGGCTTCATAAAGTCTCCAGTCGAATCTGCGATTCCACTAGGCACTCGGGGGCTACTGACATGGGTATACCCTACAGGTACTCAAGCTTGGTATATACGGCCTGAATACGTAGAGGCCCACGGTGTCGCCAAGGCCCAAATGAGGAACTCGAGTAACCTATGGACTCTCGATTGTTTGAAGAACAAGAAGAAGTTAAAGATAGAAAGTTCAAAGGGGAAAACCCTAACTTGTAACCGACTCGACCTGCTACCCGAGACCTAGCCTATCTATATAAAGGCTAGGAGGGGGCAGCGAGGAGGACACACGCAACCCTAGTTTCCATAACCATCACCAGATTGCATCTGTGCACCATTGTAATCTTCGATTCCTTTGATAATTCCACGAGAAGACAAGCAGGAGTAGGGACCTCTACGAGGCCTGAACCTGGGTAAATCTTCGAGTCCCCTGTGTGCTTGTTTGCTAGACGATAGATGTCTCCAGCGCTCCCTCCTTCTCCAAAACCTAAGTCCATAAGAATGGGCATTGATGAGTTAAACCCTCGTCAGTTACGCTACAGGTTTCCACCATGATTAGGCATGGATTAGACCAGCGGCCCAGGCATTTCTCTAACACACATACATAACTCCATGGACTTACAAGCTCCCCTTTTATTTCACACCGACGACATCCGCAAACAAAAGAGCATGATATCTACTGGGTATATATTTACAGGTGTTGAAAGCGTTCCCTGTGACAACACAGTTCTGCTAATCCCCAACCTATAATTTGCAAGCATATAACTTTCATGGACAGTGACAATGGTTCAGGTTTATTAAGTGCAAGAAATAAAGTGTGCCATCAAGTTCGTGAGAGCTTTACTAACTAACTTTCTCATAACAAGCAAACATTTTATTCGGAAGAAAACAAGACATACTGAATATGCACGGAAAAACAAATGATGCTAGTAGGTAGGTATGGTGGACACTTTTGGCAATATTGGTTTTAGGGAATTGGAAACACGAGTAGAGCTCATACTCAGTGCAAGTGAAGGATAGCAATAGTATGGGAGCGATAAACGAGAGAGCAATAACTGTCATAATCATGCTTGCAACAAAACAGGACCAATCATGGCATGAAAGTGATTCAAGACCCCTGAGGCAAAATAATTCATCGAGGCTTAACTGATTATTGTTTCAGTCATATACATGCATGAGCATGTGCCAAGTCAATTCAAGCGAATTCAGAGGAGGATACCACAGTATCATACCAAGTTATGAATAGAGCAATGCAAGCAAACATTCATATGACATGCTACAAACTATTAGCAAGCTGGAGCTAATCATAAGAAAGCAAGAACTACTAAGAATCCTTAAATAACATACACCCTACATGAACAGACTAAGCATGCCCACAATGATGAGTATATGTACAAAAATGAAAATAAATAGAGTTCGTTACCAGCCTCTTACCACACCTCAAGTTGTCATTAATCCTCATTATTGCCCTTTACTTGTGTAGCTTGAATAATAACATAAAACCAAATTCCACTGAGGACTGCTGAACCCTGCAACAAACTTCACAAAACGAAAGAAGAACGACAAATATTTTTGGTGTTTTTGATTTTTAAAGGCAAGAACAAAAAGGAAGAACAAACAAAGCGAAATCTTTTTGGGTTTTTCGAATAGTTCGAACAAAGCAAAAAGGTAGAAACAAACCAAGGCAAAAAGAAAAAGAAGCAAACAAAGAGAAAATATGGAAATATTTTTGGTCTTTTTGTGTTTAGAAAGCAAAAGCAAAGAAAGAACAAAAACTAAATAGAGAACGAAACATGGATATACAAAGTACCGACTAAACTGGAGATGAGTGTGATGTCAGTGTACCTCCCCCCAAGCTTAGGCTTTTGGCCTAAGTGAGTATCAATCCCAAGCTGGCCAAGATGGAGCACCTCCGTAGTACGGCGAGGAGGTACCCTCGTCCTAGTACGAGCTCGAGGACGCCCTACCATAGTGCGGGGAGTAGTCGTAAGAAGGCACATCCTCCTGGTGCTGCCTGTGGAAACCAAGCAAGCGGAGCTGCTTGTCCACCTCCTCCTTGGAACGCGACCATGGCCTCCTGTGAATACTGAACAAAGTAGCTTGAGGCAAAGGAATCTCCCTCTCGTCCCCGTCAGTAAACAACATCCTGTATACTAAACCCTCCATACTAGAGTCAGTAGTGACGAAGTGATGTGTTTCATAGAAGCAAGATCAAGCCTTTGTGGTGCCAATACAGTGTCATTAGGATCCACAGAAAGTTCTAATGCAACAACCATACGTGAAGCAATAATGCCCCCATAAATAGGTTCCCTAGAAGCTAGGCGGCGAGCAATGAGAGAGCCAAGATTGTACCTGGTATCATTATTAAGTGCAGCAGCGAGGAAGGCTAAATGATAATTAGAGATATTACTAGTGTTCTCCCTACCAAGAATGCTAGTAGCAAGATAGTAAGCAAAATATCTAAGAGCTGGGAGTTGAATGTTCCTTATCTTCCCGCACTGAGCTACGCGGTCATCATCATTTGTAACACTTCGATAGAGATCCAGCAAATCAGCGGGTCGACCTTGGATCTTCTTCACTATCCCCGTCATGCCTATACCTATAATGCTGCAAAATCTTTCCAATGACATGGTAATAGGCTGATTATAAATTCCGAACAAAACAGTTGACTGATAAGGGGTGTTAGTGAAAACGAAACTCTCAACAAAAGTTTTGGTGAGCAAGGCATACTGCTTACTCTCATCCTACATGTAAGTGGTCAAACCGACCCTCTGAACCAGTAGTAAGAAGTCATCAAGGATCCCTGCAGCTTGCAAAAAGATAAAACAAGGGAAAGTAGATGGGTGAGCATCTCCCTCATCTCCTTCATTGCCAAAGCGTGGTGCAATAAGATCTTCATTGTATGAAGGCCTAAACTGAGAGGCTGATCTTGAGGGCCTTGACCTCCTAGATGTGTCCCTCTCAAATATTTCTCCAAAGGTGCGGTTGTTCATCTTTGATATTGTGAAATTTAAACATCCATTATACAAGTGATTGCAAAGTGAATACATAATGAACGGAACTACTCATAGGGACTTCTAAGAGGCCTAAACATGCATCAAAACAATATCTCTAAGCATTGAACAAGCTTACAAGCTCTCATAACCTGTCACCTATAGCAACAAAATACTCAAGATATAAACCACTAAACACAAATCTACTTGGACAAGCGGAGAAGTCACATACCGGAGAACAAATGTTCCAAATTTCAGCAACAAAGATGGGCTAAGCAAGGAGATCAAAAAATCGCGAGCAAGAATAGCAAGAACGCGAGTTTGAGCAATGAACTGGTGTTTTCTCGGGAGAGAGAAAGCAGTGGGAAGTGAGAGAGTGAGTGGAGGGCCAGGGGTGGCCCACACGATGTGGCGGCCTGGGCAGGCTGGCGCACCACCAGTGGTGTGCACAGTGGCCCCCCGGTACTCTCCAGGCACTTCTCTGCCCCTTTTTTCACGTAAAAATTTAATATGAATTTTCTAGAATTTTTCGAGACACTTTATTTTTGAGCAATTTTCAGGTATAGATGGATGATTTTCTGACAGAAAAAAGTTTCTAGAATGATGCAAAAGCAAAACAAAGCTAAAACTTCAGAAGTTCTAAAACACTCTAATATACAAGCAACTAACTATAGATGAGTAAACTAAATGAAAGCAAAAACTAGAATGGATAAAATAAAAGTAAGCAAAGGTAATCATGGTGAAAACATTGTTTCGTTCATTAAAATCCTTTTGTTAACAAGGTTGATCAGGTCTTGTTACCAAAACATTTTTATATGAAACAAAACTTTGTATTCCACTAATGATTATGTTACCTCAACCTTGATAACAATGGTCCCAATCATAATAGTTTCATATTTTTCTCGTGGTATGGGACAATATATTTCTCCAACTTGAATGCCCTCAACATGTTCAATTGAATTTAAGCCATAAGTCCTATCAATCTTCTTAGGGAAATAGACAGTATGCTCCTTGTCATTAACATTAAAAGTCACCTTTCCTTGACTACAATTAAGAACAGCTCCTGTAGTATTAAGAAAAGGTCTCCCAAGAATAATTGACATGTTATCATCTTCAGGCATTTCAAGCACAACAAAATCAGTTAATATCAAGCAATTATGAGCCACTTGAACAGGTACATCCTCACATATACCAACATGAATAGTAGTAGATTTATCAGCCATTTGCAAAGATATATCAGTTGGTATTAGGTTTTCCAGTTGAAGTCTCTTATAGAGGGAAAAGGCATAACACTAACTCCTGCTCGCAAATCACACAAACCAGTTCTAACATAATTATTTTTTATAGAGCAAGGAATAGTTGGAATCCCTGGGTCTCCAAGTTTCTTAGGAACCTTACCATTAAAGGAATAATTAGCAAGCAAAGTAGAAATTTCTTCATTAGGGATCTTCCTTTTATTCGAGGCAATATCCTTCATATACTTTGAATAAGGTGGTAATTTAATAGCATCAATCAAAGGAATTTGCAAGAATAAAGGTTTCATCCACTCACAAAACTTATTATAGTGTTTATGTTCCTTTGACTTGTGTTTCTTATCAGGGAAAGGCATAGGTTTTTGGACCCATGGCTCTCTTTCACTACCATGTTTCTTAGCAACAAAATCTTCTTTAGTGTATTTAGTATTCTTAGTGTGCCTTTCAGGTTCTTCTTCAAATTTTTCTTTATCAGGATCATCATTTTCCTCATTACCACTTTCATTTTTAGCATCAGAGACAGATATACTATTAGGCTCTTTAGCAGGTTCAAAAGGTTCTACAATAGTTTCATGTTTCTTTTTTTTCTTAGGAGTAGTACCAATATTTTCAGCTTGTTGAGAATCCTGCTCAATTCTTTTATGATGCCCCTCAGGAAATAGAGGATCCTGGGTAGCAGCACCACGTCTAGTTCTAATTTCATAAGCATGTTTTTCTTTAGCAGAATTAACTAGCAAGTCTTTTTGTACATTAATAAGCTGATCAATTTGAGTTTGAACCATTTGAAAATGACAAGCATATTAACATCATTAGAGGATCTTTCCACAATATCTTTTAACTCAATAATAGCTCTAGAGTTTTCCATTAAATGATTTTGCACCCTTTTATTAAAATTATCTTGCTTAACAATAAAAACATCAAATTCTTCTAAGCATTGATCAGGAGGTTTAGAGTAAGGAATATCACCTTCATCAAAATGTTGGAGAGAGTGTACCTCAATAGTGGATGCGTGGGAGATTGGCTTACATAATTCTTCCATAGGAGGTAAATTCTTCACATCTTCAGCTTTAATTCCCTTCTCCTTAAGACATTTCTTAGCTTCCTTCATCACTTCATCATTTAGTTCAATAACTCCCCTCTTCTTTGATGTTGGTATAGGCGCAGGAATAGTTGGTTCAGGTATAGTTGTCTCAGGTATAACTGGTTCAGGAGGAGTCCAGTCTTTATAATTCTTGCTTATTTCAGCCATTAATTCCTCAGCTTTCTTTGGAGTCCTATTCCTAAAAACACAACCAACACAACTATCCAGGTATCTCCTAGATTCTTCCGTTAGTCCATTATAAAATATGTCAAGAAGCTCATTCTTAGGTAATGGACATCCATCATGTGCGTGAATCAAAGCACAAAACCTTGCCCATGATTCAGGCAATATCTCCTTTTCTCCCTTTTTAAAATCAAAAAGTTCCTGCAAAATAGCATGTCTAGCACTAGGTGGAAAATATTTCTGAAGGAATGTACTAATCAAGCAATCAGGGCTATCAATAGATCCAGGAGGTAAATTATTAAACCAAGTTTTAGCTTCTCCTTTCAGTGAAAAAGGGAAAATTTTAGTAACAAAGTAGGTGCACATCTTAATATCATCAGAAAATAAACCATTCATGGTAGAGAGCTCAGTCATATGTGCTACCGCACTTTCATTCTTAGTCCCACAAAAAGGTTCTTTCTCAACAATAGTTATGTAAGATAGATCAAGAGAGAAATCATAATCCTTATCTTTAATGTTTATGGGAGATGTAGCAAACTTAGCATTAGGAGACAATTTGGGTTTTATAGTACGCCTCTCAAGGAGACTCTTAATAGCACTCCGATCATGGGTGTTTTGACATTCTTTAATAAATTCATCGGTCATCTCTATATAACCGTCTTTAATATCATAGCTCTCTCTAGACTCAGGTGAACTGACAGGTGTAGTAGTATCTTCATTAGGAGTTTCAGTATTTCCAGCTATAGTTCTAGCAATCATAGCATCTAGGAAACGACCTAATGAACCACTCTTATCAAGCACAGTAGAAGCAACATCATAAGTATCAGAAGTTTCAGATTTAGCAGTAGTAGCAGTATGTGTTGCATGTGCATGTGGTGGTGTAAGGAACTTACTCATAACAAATGGTGAATCAAGAGCAACAGAGGTGTTCAGAACCATACCTCTCCTTGTAGTGGATGGTAAAATAGGAACCTTGCCATCACGATACTTACCCATGATGAATGGATGGCGGCGAACAATAGTGATTCCAAGTGAACTTAATAAATAAAGCTATGCTCCCCGGCAACGGTGCCAGAAAATAGTCTTGATGACCCACACGTATAGGGGGTGTATCGCAGTATTTTCGAGGGAAGTGAAACCCAATTTATTGATTTGACACAAGGAGAGCCAAAGAATATTTATAAGCCTTAACAACTGAGTTGTCAATTCAGCTGCACCTGGAAACAATCTTGCTCACAACAGTTTATCAATAGCAACAATTTTGTAATACAAATAACAAAGTAATAGAAGTAGTGAAAGTAAAGATAGTAGTAACGATTGCAGAAAACAGTAGGATTAAAGCACGGTAGGCATAGGGATGGATGGACGGGCGTTGCATGGACAAGACAATTCATATGGCAATCAAAACATAGGGCATTTGCAGATAAATAAGATAAAGCATCCAAGTACTAAATAATCATAGACATGTGTTCCATATATAGTCATACGTGCTCGCAATGAGAACTTGTACACCATCTTTTGTCCTGCTAGCCCGTTTGCAGCGAGGCCTCAAAGGAACTACTGGCAATTAAGGTGCCCCTTTTAATAGAGCACCGGAGCAAAGCATTAACACTCCGTGAACACATGTGATCCTCACATCAAAGCCATTCCCTCCGGTTATCCCGATTGCTGTCACTTTGGAGCCTTTGGTTCCGGACAACAATATATGTATACAACTTGAACGTAAGACCATAAACAATACTATCATAATGAATCAATAACATGTTCAGATCTGAAATCATGGCACTCAGGCCCTAGTGACAAGCATTAAGCATAACAAGTTGCAACAAAGTCAAAAAACACTAATAATAGATACTAGGCACCATGCCCTAACAATCTGATGCCACTACATGAACGATCTCATCCCATCCCTACCATCCCCATAGCCTACAATGGGGGATTACTCACTCATAGATGGGGGAAACATGGATGGTCGATGGAGAAGCGATGGTGATGATGATGGCAATGATATCCTCCAATTCCCCGTCCCGGCAGGGTGCCAGAACGGAGTTTCTGGTTCTGAATCGCGGAATCTAGTGGTGGCGGCGCAGCGGAACTCTTTCTGGAAAAACGTCGAACCCCCCTTGGTTTTTAGGTCAAGAGGCAACTTATAGGCGAAGAGGGAGGCCGAGGGGGTGACCGAGGCGGATACACCACCCCCAGGCGCGGCCTGGCCTGGCCCGCACAACCAGGTGGTGTGGGCCCCTCATGGCCTTCCTCTATCTCGTCTTCTGGATCCATGAGTCTTCTGGTGAAATAGGATTTTTGGCATATTTTCCGGGATTTTTCCTGATAGTTGATTTTCTGCACAAAAACTAGACACTAAGGTAATTCTGCTGAAAACAGCGTCAGTCCATGTTAGTTGTATCCAAATCACACAAGTTTAGAGGAAAAACAATAGCCAAAGTGTTTGGGAAAGTAGATACGTTTTGGACGTATCAATGATCTCACGGCTAAGGGCACCCCCAATGTGCAAAAAAGCACACCTTAAGGCCTATGTGGCATTTCCTAAGGTTCACCTTATATGATGTGGAGAAAATAAACATGTCTCTAAGCCTTGTACTAGACCTAGGCCATTCGTAATACATCTTATCTTATCTTAACACTATATAGTGTATGAATAACTTTGAATATTGACCGTTGGATCAAGTCTCGCGAATCCCAACATTTCCGGCCGTTTAATCTTCTTTTTCCATTCTAGTATCTAGAAAATTCTCCATCAAACGTCTATTATCTCAAAACACACTTCTCCATCATTCTACAATCTTCTCCCTCGTTTCTCTAGACCATGTTACCAAAAAATTTAAGTTTTAGATAGCTAATAATAATTTACTTCTACATGATATACAAAGTACAAGAACCAAATATACACCCATACTTTATAGATGTTGATCAAATTTATATTTTTTTCTGCTTTACCTATTATAATTTTATATAGTGATGATATGTCAGACGTCTATTATCTCAGTCTCACGTGCATGGCACATGCCACTTATTAGTATATATAAGTTGCACATGCCTTGTACATGTGAGAATTCGATAATATAAGTAGGACATATCATTTTCTATATAAAATTGTAATAGGTGAAATAATTATAATTTTGATCCACATCCATAAAGAATCGGGTGTATATTTGGTTCTTGTACTTTGTATCATATACTTCCTTTGTTGTAAATATAAGGTGTTTTAGCTTTTGTGCAACGAGTGTATATATACACCTTTTAGTGTGTAGGTTCGGAGTGAACCTATACATTAAAAGGTGTCTATATACACTCATTTCACAAAATCTAAAACATATTATATTTTAGAATGGAGGGAGTAGCAACCAACCTATTAGCTACCAAATACTTGACATGCTCTAGTGAAATGACTAAGAAGATTGTAGAATTATCAATAGTAGCTTCAGGATGATAAAATGGAAAAGGATATCCGATGGCTCGCAATGTTAGGACTCACGAGTCTTGATCCAACAGTCAATATTCAAAGTTATTCACACAGTATATAGTGCTAAGATAAGATAAGATAAACAATAGTATCTTCTATACAATACTAGAATGGAAAAGAAGATCCAACAACTGGCAATTAATGTTGGAATTCGCGAGCCTTGATCCATCCAACGGTGAATGTTCAAGTTATTTGTATGCTATGTAGTGGTAAGATAAGATAAGAAAGACTATCAAAATTATCTTCTATATGATAGAATGGAAAGAAGAGGATCCAACGTCTAACAATGTTAGGATTCGCGAGTCTTGATCCAACGGTCAATATTAAAAGTTATTCGTACAATATATAGTGGTAAGATAAGATAAGAAATAATATCAATAGTATCTTGATGTAATTAGGGTGCTTCATGCTAAATGTATGGACCTCGGTGTAATTTACCCCTTTTTAGGTTCTTGATGTAAAATGTACTCCCACCGTCCGTATAAAATTCGACCTAAAAGTAAGTGGTAAAATTAAAACATATTTAAGCTTAGTTGTCAATGAGTATGAAAAGTCTTCGATTTCAAGCCGAACGACCAAGGTCATGGCTATATCTAAATCATAATTTATGCTGATGATGATCCCATATCCAAGAACCTGCATGCTGCCAAATTTGGCCATATTTTGAAAACAAACGAAGAGGGAGTAGTATGAAGAGTATGGTTCGATCAGCTCCTCTCTCGAGAAGGAGTCGAACCCGACTATTTTTCTTGCTTAATTTTAGGGTGCTTCCTGCTAAATATATGGACCTCCATGTAATTTTACATTTTTTGGTCCTTGATGTAAAATACACTCCCACCACGGTCCGTGTAAAATTTGAACCTAAAAGTAAGCGCGATAGATTGCTCTTAAAATTTTCCTAAAATCTTTTGAAGCTAACTAAGAATTTAGTACATCGATAACCATCAAAAGTTCTAAAATATTGATGTTCTTTCTATGCACTACATCCCGACAAAGTTGACACGGTTTTGATGTCATTAAAATAGAGAATAAAACTTATAATATTTTTTATGTGGCATCATGTTATGTGTATCTAGAAACATACGTTATAAAAAGTATAATACATACATTATTAATTAATCTTTGGTTTTAATAAGCTTAGTTTTCAATGATGGAGAAGTCTATTATGAGGTTTGTGCCTAGCATTCATTGTGATTAAGACTATCAATAGAATATTCTGGATGCTAGAATGCAAAAAAAGATCCAATGGCTGGAAATGTTGGGATTCATGAGTCTTGATCGAACAATCAATATTCAAAGTTATTCATACACTATATAGTGGTAAGATAAGATATATATAGAACTAGTAAGTTGCATGTGCCATTCACGTGAGACTCAGATAATAGACATATGGCATATCATCATTGTATATAATTATAATAGGTAAAGCACAAAAAATTATAAATTTGATCAACATACATAAAGTGTGGGTATATATTTGGTTCCTGTACTTTGTATCATCATGTAGAAGTCAAAGATTATTAGCCACCCAACACTTGAAATTTTTGGTAACATGGTATAGAGAAACGAGGGAGAAGATTCTAGTATGATTGAGAAGTGTGTTTTGAGGTTTGTGCATAGCATTCATTATGCTGAAAACTATCAATAGAATTTTCTAGATGCTAGAATGGAAAAGAAGATTTTGAGGTTTTGGATTCACGAGTCTTGATAGAGCGGTCAACATTCAAAGTTATTCATACACTATATAGTGGTAAGATGAGATAGTGGTAAGATATACTACTATGGTTGCTCCATGTCACACACCGAGAAGACGAAGGACACACGCATTCATCAAACACACACACAAAGTCTATGAGTGCATACAACACAAGCGTATGGAATAGTTTATGCATATTTCACCCTTTTATGTTTTTTCCAATCTTTTTGGCTAACATTGCTCAATTAAATGATATTTTAGGTTAACTTGTGAACCTTATTAGATCAACTTTTAACTGCAAGCGTGCAATATATTTCTCTTAAATTTATTTGGCTGATAGTAGTATAATCCTTCTATTGTTATGTGCTAACAAATTCGCCCACTTGCTTGAAAGACTTTAAGTGAATTTACATAAATTAGGTCAGCTTTGATCTAGAAGCGTGTGGTATATATACCACACCTAAAATTGTCGACGAATTGTTTTACATAGAAAGAGAAACATAATTTATGGATAATTCCCTAGTTTTAAGAGTTTCCAAGCCTCGCTCCTATGTCATTTCACCCACTTAAACTGAAGTTAGGTTAATTTTGAACTTCAATCGAGTCTCACAAAGATTGCTCTTGAAGTTATACTATGAAGCTATTTTGAAGGTGTACATGATCGGTCAGTATCTCAAAAATCGCTAAGATTTCTGAACAACTCATTATATTGATATATATGAATTTGTGTGCTGGCTAGTCTTACACGAACTTGAGAAAAAACAAAGAAGATAAAAAATGAATAAACGAAAAGGGTTCGCATAACAACCTCTCGTGTGCAGTACCTACCATAAAAATGGTAAACCTGAGACCATCGTCACATTAGATATGGATTACCATATATGAACACTCGAGGGTTTCTTGAGTCGGATGACCGATTAAGTCGTGGCCATAACATTATCATAGTTCATTATAATGTTCCTATATTTGGTAAATGGGTGTGTCTTGCCATGGTAAACAATAATACCGGGGGTGGGAGTTTTGAACTAGTATTAGGAAAAACGTGTTCAAATTTCTGAGTGTATCTTTAGGGTCCATGTTGTAAAAGTGTAGGTACCGGATGTATTTTGGTTTTCTTTTTGGACTGCTATGTAATTTTTATGCCCACCCTTGGATTTTAATGCGCACCTTCTTGGTACTTCGGGGCAAATTTCTCGTTAAAAAGAAAAATAAAAGGTTCCTAGTGACCAGAATTTTTTTGCGGACAAAATATTTTGGATCTGAATGTGACAGACCCAATTTTCAGACAAAAGGGACTATTGTGCAAAACTTGAGTAGTCCGTACTTCTATTAAACCAGGGGCACCAGAAAATTAACCCCAAAGCTGCCAAAGAAAAAACAAAGTGCAGGAAGAGATTATTAGAGAATATAAATGGGAGGCAGCGTGAGAGCAGCGAAGAAGTCGAAGGCAGTGCGATGTCAGAGTAAATCTAGTTTGACGGGTTTCTGACAGGAGGTATAGGTACCTACTACTAGTAGTACTACTATGTTTTCTCTCCCCTTTACTGTCTCTCACCATCTATCCTCCCTCTCCCCTCCTTTGCAGCGCCCACTCGCACCGGCCGACTGATCTCTCCCTCGTCCCACTGTGTGGCACTGCGCACATGTGCCTTGGTATGGTTGCGTTGTGTGTGTGGAATTTTTTTTATTTTTTCTTGAGAAGAGTCTCTAGCGTGTTGGTCAGCTGCCTTAGTGTGCATATATAGGAAGAGGACATCACAGATTTCACCATGTCCTGCTCCATGTGTTACACAAACCACCACTTGGACAATTGTTTTACAGCTTTCACCAGCTGTTGGTCTGATCCGTTGTAGTTTCCACCACTTGGTCATCTAATTATCTATTTAGATCTGCTGACAACATAACAGACAGTTGAGCCCGCCTTGTCAGTACTCCCATTAATTTAAAAAATTGTAAAAACTTACATATTCACAAAAGGTTAGTAATTCATCCAATATTTATAATTTTTTAAATGATCTGTTGAATGTAATATTCTCCACTCTATATGTAGCACCATTTTCAAGCATTTTTTGGTTATAGTTTTTTTACCCATGACACGCTAAACGGTTCATAAGAAAATAATTATACACTAGATGCTTTATAGGGTCGGATGTACCTATTTTTGAACATAATTGTTCATACCAAGAGCAATAATAGAGGTAATGTAAAAAAAATAGAAGAGAGAGGGGCATGTCTAGAGAAAAATAGAGGATATATATGGGATATATTTTAGTCCTAGCTATGCCACTACTAGTAAGTAGCACGTGAGACTCATATAATAGAAGTATGACATATCATCACTACTGTATATAAAATTATAATTGAAAAGCTAAGAAAATAATTATGATTTTGATCCATATCCATAAAGTATCAGTTATATATATATATTTGGTTCTTGTAGTACTTTATATCTTGGAGAAATCAACCTTTATTACCTACGCCCCCCTCCCGCAAAAAAAGTTTATTACCTACAGAAAACTCAAAAAGTTTGCTAGCATGCTCTAGAGAAACAACGGAGAAGATTCTAGAATGATGGAGAAGTGTGTTTTGAGGTTTGTGCATATAGCGTTTCATTGTGCTAGAGACCAACAATACTACTAGTAAGTTGCAAGTGAATGCATGTGAGAATCAGATAATAGAAGTATGACATATCAATTTTTATAAAAATTATAATAGGTGAATCTCAAAAACTAATTATAATTTCAAGCCATGTCCATAAAGTATCGGTGTGTTTAGTGCTTGTACTTTGTATCATGTAGAACTCAACCAATTAGCTATACCTAGTACTCGACATGCTCTAAAGACATGACGAAGAATATTTTATAATTGTTGAGAAGTGTGTTTTGAGGTTTATGCATAGCGTTCATTGTGGTAAATAGACTATCAATAGAATCTTCTAGATGCTAGAATGGATAAAACATACAGCGGTTAGTAATGTTGGGATTTGTCAGTCTTGATCCAATGGTCAAAGTTTAAAGTTATTCATACACTATATATACTAGTAAACTATAGTATCTTCTAGAGATGATGCTAGAAAGAAAAAGAAGATCCAACGGCTGGCAATGTTGGTATTCTCGATTTTTGATTCAACCGATCAGTATTCAAAATTTTATTCGCAAACTATATAGTGGTAAGGTTTTTTATGTAATAGGTAAACCTAGATCAAAAAAATGAAATTTGATCGACTTCTACACCACTATATAATTTGCAGGTTTTGAATTGGGTCTAACGCATCAATTTCAGCCCTTGGTCTTCTAAATCCAACGGCTAGAAACAATGGGATTCGCTGTGAATAGTATATTGGAGCTGTCTCTCGATGTTCTAGAACCGTCTCACTTATTCGCGTAGCCATTCTCCAAAAAGGAGGATGATGCATGTGGCCCATGCTGCAACATAGCAACCATGTATTGATCACAAGAGAGATGACCTAGCAGGAGGACCTAGAGATAAATGGGTAGATTAAACATCTAATTATATGGATCCTACAAGATGCATATATGTAGTATTTTTTCAATCTTCTCTCTCTATCACCGAACCACCGAACAATGGGATTTGTTACTATTTTTTTACTTTTATAATCCTTTCTGCATTGGACATTGATAATATTATTTTTCCTTAGATCTATATCATCTGTGCTATTTTGCAGTTTTTTTGGCTCCAGAGCACCTTTAAAAATCAAAAATCTTATTTATGAGTTTTTTAAATAAATCTAGATGTACTCCCTTCATTTCAAAATATACAATGATTTAGCTTTTTCTAAAACAAATGTATCTAGACGCATTTTTGTGTATATGTTCACCCATTTTGTTCCAAACCTACACACTAAAAATCATTTAGATAAATAGGTTTTAAAAAAGGCTAAAATATCTTATATTTTGAAAAGGAGGGAGTAGTTAATGATTTTCTCACAAAGTGCAAAGTATCTATTTACAATTCTTTGTATTCTGAGCTACACAAAAAATAACAAAAGTATGTATCTATCCATGTATTTTTTAAATACAAAACTTTATCCGGTTTTGTGGTTCTGATGTAGACCCAAAATAAAAAAAATCCATGTTGCAATTTTGCATACTTGTAGAATACAATCTTGATTACGTACAAAACTATTTTCATTTTTAAAAAACTTGTAGATATAATTTCTTTTTAAACAACTACATCTCTACCACTATAATGGAGTGGTTTTGAATTGGATAAATAGCACCAATCATGGCCCTTGAACTATTAGGTCTAATGGTTTAGAGAACCTGGATTCATGTTAAACAGTACATAGAGAAAACTCCACCATGTTCTAGAACCATCATGCCCCCCCTAAAAAATCCATAGCATTGTAGGATGTATACTCAATATGTGTAGATAGCTATTATTGATAGAATTAATGTATGTTTTTTCTCTAACAAGTTTGTTGGTTAACAACAACTTAATGTTTGTTAATAAATTATATTTCATATAGTATATATACATGTGTAGCACGTGCCTTTTACTAGTTATCTATAAAGTATGGGTACACTATATAGTGGTAAGATGGTAAGATAATGGAGCAGTTTTGAATTGGATACATATCACCAATCATAACTGTTGGGCTGTTAGATCCAATGTGTCAGAGTAGCTGGATTCGTGTTGAACAGTACCCAGAGCGGATTCCACCATGTTCTAGAACCATCATGTCACACCCCTCCCCAAAAATATTCCATAGCACCGTAGGCTATATTCTTAATATGTGTATATAGTTATTATTAATAGACTTAATGTATGCCTTTTTCCTCTAACAAGACTATTGGTTAATAACAACTTAATGTTTGTTAAACCCACATGTGATCTATCCATATAAATGACATGGTGAAAGTAACCATGGAGCATCATCTGTTGGGTCCGCAACATAGAATTTTTTTTCCTACAATGAGAACTATATGCCAAGATCTATCTACTAGATACAGAGCAACGGGTGGACATACATCCATGGAGAACTTACCCTCGAAGACAACGAGTTTTGTTAACGAGTAGGAACTCGTGGTTGATGTAGTCGTAATCTTGCCAATCTCAAGATCGTGTGGAAGTCCGAGCGCCACAAATCAGCAGCGCATCCGTCCTCACACACACGTTCAAGCCACCGGACAACCTCCACCTCCTCGCTCCAGCGAATCAGCGGAAGCAGCAACTCCTTCCAGACGCAAGGCCACCGGGAACATGTATCTTGCTAATCCGAGACAATGGGGGAATATCTAGAGGGGGAGAGAGATCCTTCACGAGGAGGTGTGGTTTGTGAGAGGGGAGAGGGGGGATTTATATAGGAGGAGGAGACCCTCCTCCCATAGCCGGCGCATGATGGGGGGGACTCCTCCCCTCCTTCATTCATGTGGTGAACCTCCACTCACATAAACATGGCCTCCACCCAAAATCCCACTCACATGTATTTAATTTCCACCAAATTAAATGCAACTCTCAATTAATAAAACTCTTTTATTTATTTTATTCAGAATTTTGTTAATTACTTTAATTAACAAACATTCACATAAAACCCTTGCAACATTTCAATATCACATGTAGAACCACTTTCTGCAATTTCACCCGAAACAATTCCGGTTTCTATCGAAACAATTCCTGTTTCTATCGAAACATTTCTTGCGCTTTGCAAACCTTTTGTCTGGAACATATGTGCTCCTAAATGGTGTCCGACAACCCTTAAGTGTGTCACCCTACAGTTCGCGAATAATGCAGACATGATTGAGACTCCTCTCAGATCAATAATCAGAAGCGGGACCTGGAGATCCATACTGACTCCTACATATTCAACGATGACTTCTGTGATCATGAGAACATTTAACATCAGCAATTTAATCCCTTTGTCTCATGATATAATACATGTTTGAGATTCGATCATCGGTATCCAAATACCTAGTTTGATCTCGTTACCGACATACACTCTTTTCTCGTTCCCATGATATAACATTCTAGTGATCACATCACTTGCTTGCAAGCTATCTTAATGTGATATCACCGAGAGGGCCCAGAGTATATCTATCCGTCATCGGTATTGACAAATTCCACTCTTGATCCATGAGCCTCAACATAACACCTTCATAGCACTGAACCCACCTTTATGGTCACCCTGTTACGGTGTGACGTTTGATGTTATCAAGATACTCTTTCGGTGTTAGCAATTAACATGATCTCATGGTCTAAGGACTAAGACTACTTTGTATGATGTTATAGCAATATAAACACAATGACTTGATCGTAATGCTATACTTCGGATGAATGTTCATCACATCATTTCACAAATGCTGTGACCTTGTTATTAACAACATCCAATGTCCATGATCAGGAAACTTTGATCATCTTGTTAATCAACAAGCTAGTCTATAAGAGAGGCATAACTAGGAACCCTTTTTGTTTATTAAACACACATGTATTGATGTTTCCTATCAATACAATTATAGCATGCAAAATAAACATCTATCATATACAAGGAATACATAATAACAACTTTATTATTGCCTCTCAGGGCATATTTCCTTCAGTCTCCCACTTGCACTAGAGACAATAATATAGTTTATATAGTGATAAATCTAACACCCATGGAGTTCTGGTGTTGATCATGATTTACCCTAGGGAGTACTTTAGTCAACGGATCTGCTACATTCAGGTCCGTGTGCACTTTACAAATCTTTATATCTCCATCCTTGACATGCTCGCGGATGGAGTGAAACCGGCGCTTAATATGCTTGGAATTCTTGTGAGACCTTGGTTCCTTGGCGTTGGCTATGGCTCCACTATTGTCACAATAGATCACCATTGGGTCCAACGCACTAGGAACCCCACCTAGTTCCGTTATGAACTCCTTCATCCAAACCTCTTCCTACGCTGCTTATGAAGCAGCAACATATTCCGCCTCCGTCGTTGATCCAGCCACCACAGGTTGTTTGGAGCTCCTCCAACTAACTGCTGCTCCGTTCAAGATAAATACGTATCCGGATTGAGACTTAGAGTCATCTGGATCAGTGTCAAATCTAGCATCAACATAACACTTAGCGACTAGCTCTTCTTCACCTCCGTATACAAGAAACATATCCTTAGTTCTTCTCAAGTACTGAAGGATATTCTTGACCGCTATCCAGTGTTCCGAACCTGGATCAGATTGGTACCTACTAGTCAAACTAATAGCATGTGCCACATCCGGTCTTGTACATAGCATGACATACATTATAGAGCCTATGGCTGATCCATAGGGGATCTTGTCCATTATCTCTCTTTCTTCCGCCGTAGCCGGACTTTGAGTCTTACTCAATGTCTTGCCTTGCAACATAGGTAAGTACCCTTCTTACTTCCGTCCATATTAAACTTCTTTAATATCTTATCAAGGTATGTACTCTGCGATAGCCCAATTAGGCGTCTTGATCTATCTCTATAGATTTTAATGCCTAATATATATGAAGCTTCACCAAGGTCCTTCATCGAAAATTTGCTGTTTAGATAACTTTTAACACTGTTTAAAAGATCTATATCATTTCCAATCAATAATATGTCATCCACATATAATATCAGAAATGCCACATTGCTCCCACTCACTTTCTTGTAAATACAAGCCTCTCCATGAGTTTGGACAAATCCAAACTCTTTGATCACGTCATCAAAGCGGAGATTCCAACTTAGGGATGCTTGCTTCAGTCCATAGATGGATCGCTGAAGTTTGCACACCTTACAACATCCTTAGGATCGACAAAACCCTTAGGTTGTATCATATACAACTCTTCTTCAATATTACCATTGATGAACGCAGTTTTGACATCCATCTGCCATATTTCATAATCGAAATATGCAGCAATTGCTAACATAATCCTAACCGACTTAAGCATCACTATGAGAGAGAATGTCTCATTGTAGTCAACTCCTTGAATTTGTCGAAACCCCTTTGCGACAAGTCGAGCCTTATAGATGGTTACATTACATCAGCATCAGTTTTTCTTTTGAAAATCCATTTATTCTCAACGGCCTTTCGATCGTGAGGTAAGTCCACCAAGGTCCAAACCTGGTTTTCGTACATGGATTCCATCTCGGATTTCATGGCTTCTAGCCATTTGTTGGAATCAGGGCTCATCATCGCTTCTTCATACGTCGTAGGGTCATCTATTTCATCAATCATGAAATTCATAACAGGATTGTCGTACAGTTCAGGAGCTGCACGTGTCCTGCTTGACCTGCGAGGTTCAGTAGTGTTCTCTTTCGGAGTTACATGATCAATATCATTACCTCTCTCTTCATTAGGTGAAGTTAACTCTGAAACAACTTCCGGTGCTGCGCTACTCGCCATTTCATGAAGAGAAGGTTCAATAACCTCTTCGAGTTCTACCTTCTGACTACTCACACCTTTCGCGAGAAACTCCTTCTCAAGAAAGGATCCATTCTTGGCAACAAAGACCTTGCCCTCAGATCTGTGATAGAAGGTATACCCAATCGTTTCCTTAGGGTATCCTATGAAGACGCATTTTTCCGCTTTGGGTTCGAGTTTATCCGGTTGAAGTTTCTTCACATAAACATCTCATCCCCAAACTTTAAGAAATGACAGCTTAGGTTTGTTTCCAAACCATAATTCATACGGTGGCTTTTTAACAGATTTAGATGGTACCCTATTTAAAGTGAATGCAGCGGTTTCCAGTGCATAACCCCAAAATGACAGTGGCAAGTCAGTCAGAGACATCATAGATCGAACCATATCCAATAAAGTACGATTACGACGTTCTGACACACCATTACGCTGTGGTGTTCTGGCAGGCGTGAGTTGTGAAACTATTCCACAGTCTTTCATATGTGTGCTAAACTCGTAACTAAGATACTCTCCTCCACGGTCGGACCGCAGAAATTTGATCTTTCTGTTACGATGATTTTCCACTTCATTCTAAAATTCTTTGAACTTTTCAAAGGTTTTAGACTTATGTTTCATCAAATAGATATACCCGTATCTACTCAAATCATCCGTGAAAGTAACAAAATAACGATATCCACCTCGCGCTGACACACTCATTGGTCCACACACATCAGTATGTATGATTTCCAATAAATCTGTCGCCCGTTCCATTGAACCGGAAAACGACGTTCTAGTCATCTTGCCCATAAGGCATAGCTCACATGTATCAAATGATTCAAAATCAAGTGATTCCAAAAGTCCATCAGAATGGAGTTTCTTCATGCGTTTAACGCCAATATGACCTAGACGGCAGTGCCACATATATGCAGATATATCATTATCAAGTTTAATCCTTTTAGCATCAACATTATGAATATGCGTAATACTACTATCGAGATCCATCAGAAATAAACCATTCAACACAGGTGCATGACCATAAAAGATATTATTCATATAAATCGAACAACCATTGTTTTTAGACTTAAACGAATAACCACTTTGCATCAAACACGGTCCAGATACAATGTTCATGCTTAGTGCAGGCACCAAATAACAATTATTCAGGTTTATAACTAATCCCGACAGCATATGGAGAGGCAGCGTTCCGACGGCGATCACATCAACTCTTGATCCATTGCCGACCCGCATCATGACCTCATCCCTTGCTAGTTGTCGCTTGTTCCACAGCCCCTGAACCGAGTTGCATATATTAGCAACCGATCCCGTATCAAATTACCAGGTTCTTCTGCGATTACTAGTCTATTAAACATCAATAACATGTATATTACATATACCTTTGTTTGGCTTTCCGGCCTTCTTGTCCTAAAAATACTTGGGGCGATTCTTCCAATGGTGATCCCTTGCAATAGTAGCACTCGGTGTCAGACTTAGGGCCAGCTCGGGGTTTCTTTTCAGGCGTGGCAACAGATTTGCTGCCCTTCTTTCCCTTCTGCTTGCCTTTCTTGTCCTTCTTGAAACCGGTGGTCTTATTGATCATCAACACTTGATGTTCTTTCCTAATCTCCACTTCTGCAGTCTTAAGCATTGACAGAAGCTCGGGAAGAGACTTCTTCATGCCCTGCATATTATAGTTCATCACGAAGCTCTTGTAGCTAGGTGGCAGAGATTGGAGAACACGATGTATGCCTAAGTCAATGGGAATCGTTATTCCCAAGGACACAAGCTTATCGGTGTACCCAGACATTTTGAGTACGTGCTCACTAACGGAGCTGTTCTCTTCCATCATGCAGCTAAAGAACTTTTTAGAAGCATTATAACTCTCTACGGCAGCATGGGTATCGAAAATCATTTTCAATTCTCCCATGGTATCAAAGGCATTGCCATTTTTGAAACGTTTTCGAAGTTCTGGCTCTAGCCCATACAGTATGCCGCAATGAACTAAGTTGTGGTCCTCCTGACGAGTTATATAGACGTTCTTTTCCTCGTCAGGGGCATCAGGAGCTGGTGGGGGGCCTAGTGGCGCCTCTAGCACATATTGCTTTTGTGCAGCAGTGAGGAAAATCCTCAAATTCATAGCCCAGTTGGTGAAGTTGCTACCATTCGCAGCAAGCTTCTCTTTCTCCATGAACACATTGAAATTAAAAGCAGGTGGTGCCATCTACAATAGAATTTGTAAAATATATTTAGACCAAGTTTATGATAGATTGAGTTCAACTAATCCAAATTACTAATGAACTCCCACTCAAAAACGACATCCCTCGTGTCCTTTTGGTGATTACATGAACCAAATCCACTACACCAAGTCCGATCATCACGTGAGTCGGTGTAGCTTCAAAAGCATATATATATGGGCATCATATCAACTATATGACTCATGCTTAACCTTTCGGTCCGTGTTTGAGGCCATGTACGTACATGCTAGGCTCGTCAAGTAAGAACCTTAGTATTCACGTGTGTAAAACTGTCTTACACCCGTTGTATGAAAGCGTAGAGTCGAGAACACCCGATCATCACGTGATGCCTCAAAACACGATCCACAAAACGGTGCATACTTAAGGAAGAACACATTTTATCTTGATATCTAAATGAGGGATCATCTTATAATGCTATCAAAAGCGCCAAACTAGCAATATAAGATGCTAACATCTAATGTGTGAAGTGAGGTGATATGGTCCATGCATTTGATCTCTATCATTTGCATCGTGGTATGATCTCTATCATTCCTTTGTGTTTAATGCCAAGGTCTATGGAACTTACATGTTAAGTGAGTTGTAAGAGTATCCATCGTACATCTACTTACAACAATACCATATCAAGACACTAACCCATCAATGATCTAAACTAGATGCCTCTAATTTATCAATTGCAAGTTTTACGTGGCTTAGGGCTTTCGGAGATAGAACCGGTCTTACCTACGAACATGAACCACAACGAGGATAACCAAGTTATTAGCAACTCATTGTAAATCAGATATTGACTATAGTAGGAGAGACAGACACCCGCTAGCCACTTATGCAAAACTAGTTGCATGTCAGTCGTGGAACCGGTCTCATGTACGATGCCATGTAAGGTTGGTCCGGGCCGCTTCATCCCACTATGCCACCAATATCCAAAGTACATAGAAGATGCAATAACATCATCATCATCGCCCACATATAAACATATGTGTACTACCCGTGCAAAGCACCTACGCATAGATCAGGCTCTGATACCACTGTTGGGTCCGCAACATAGAAAACAAAAAATTTCCTACGATGAGAACTATACGCGAAGATCTATCTACTAGATACAGAGCAACGGGTGGACATACATCCATGGAGAACTTACCCTCGAAGACAACGAGTTTTGTTAACGAGTAGGAACTCGTGGTTGATGTAGTCGTACGCTTGCCGATCTCAAGATCGTGTGGAAGTCCGAGCGTCGCAAATCAGCAGCGCATCCGTCCTCGCACACACATTCAAGCCACCGGACAACCTCCACCTCCTCGCTCCAGTGAATCAGCGGAAGCAGCAACTCCTTCCAGACGCAAGGCCACCGGGAACATGTATCTCGCTAATCTGAGACCATGGGGGAATATCTAGAGGGGGAGAGAGATCCTTCATGAGGAGGTGTGGTTTGTGAGAGGGGAGAGGGGGGCTTTATATAGGAGGGAGGGAGACCCCTCCCCTCCCATAGCCGGTGCATGAGGGGGGACTCTCCTCCTTCATTTATGTGGTGAACCTCCACTCACATAAACATGGCCTCCACCCAAAATCCCACTCACATGTATTTAATTTCCACCAAATTAAATGCAACTCTCAATTAATAAAACTCTTTTATTTATTTTATTCAGAATTTTGTTAATTACTTTAATTAACAAACATTCACATAAAACCCTTGCAAAATTTCAATATCACATGCAGAACCACTTTCTGCAATTTCACCCGAAACAATTCCGATTTCTATCGAAACAATTCCGGTTTCTATCGAAACAATTCCTGTTTCTATCGAAACATTTCCTGCGCTTTGCAAACCTTTTGTCTAGAACATATGTGCTCCTAAATGGTGTCCGGCAACCCTTAAGCGTGTCACCCTATGGTTCGCGAATAATGCAGACATGATTGAGACTCCTCTCAGATCAATAATCAGAAGCGAGACCTGGAGATCCATACTGACTCCTGCATATTCAACGATGACTTCTGTGACCGTGAGAACCTTTAATGTCAGCAATTTAATCCCTTTGTCTCATGATATAATACATGTCCGAGATTCAATCATCGGTATCCAAATACCTAGTTTGATCTCGTTACCGACATGCACTCTTTTCTCGTTCCCGTGATATAACATTCTAGTGATCACATCACTTGCTTGCAAGCTATCTTAATGTGATATCACCGAGAGGGCCCAGACTATATCTTTCCATCATCGGGATTGACAAATTCCACTCTTGATCCATGAGCCTCAACATAACACCTTCATAGCACTGAACCCACCTTTATGGTCACCCTATTACGGTGTGACGTTTGATGTTATCAAGATACTCTTCCGGTGTTAGCAATTAACATGATCTCATGGTCTAAGGACTAAGACTACTTTGTATGATGTTATAGCAATATAAACATAATGACTTGATCGTAATGCTATACTTCGGATGAATGTTCATCACATCATTTCACAAATGCTGTGACCTTGTTATTAACAACATCCAATGTCCATGATCAGGAAACTTTGATCATCTTGTTAATCAACAAGCTAGTCTATAAGAGAGGCATAACTAGGAACCCTTTTTGTTTATTAAACACACATGTATTGATGTTTCCTATCAATACAATTATAGCATGCAAAATAAACATCTATCATATACAAGGAATACATAATAACAACTTTATTATTGCCTCTCAGGGCATATTTCCTTCATCATCATACGTCTTCCCTTCTCTTTTTTTTCTGAAAAGGATCCGCGCATTTAAAGAAACAGCGAACAGTATAAAGCACCTCAACAAAAATGAAATTAAATCAAAATTCTTGAGATGCCTTCGTCTTCAACCTCAGTTCCCTGCACCACAAGGAGCAACGGTACCTACCAGGTTAACTTTTTTTGCAAAGTTGTCGAGGATATCCTTGCGACGGAGGATGGTGGCCGTGCATGCATTGTTTAGGCCCGATGTGCCCTGAAATACACACTGCTCAAGGAGGCTGATGAAGAGGTCCAGCAGGTCGTGATGGGCAAGATGCTGCACGAGAACAACTACCTCCATGTAGACGTCTGTCGATGTGGCGGACATAGCCTCGGAAAGCTGCAGGGCCATCAGTGTGCGGAATAGATCATCTCTAGAGAGACTAGCCAGGGAAGTGTTGAGCGTGGCAACAACCTGGGGTGGATCACCTGGGCCAAAAATTGGGGCTAAAAGTCACATATAGGTAGGCTAGATGAATGAAGTCCATAGAAGAAAATGATATCGCTACCGGTAGCATGCATTGTGGCAAATGTACCTATTGGGTATGCGTCATGGCACATGGCCTGAAGGCAGGCATTGAGGTCATCCACCTTGTCGGTGACGATGCTGAAGCTAGTGAGGAAATAGTCCACCGTTTTCTTGAGCCAGGATGCGAAGATGGCATCATAATGGGTGCGTGCCAGCACGACACAGAGGCGCTGCAAAGCGTCGATGTAGGGGTGGGCGTCCCTGGATTTTTGGCTCAGACGGATGGTGCTCACAACATAGTCTCCATATTTCGTTCTCTCTCTCTCTCTCTGGATATTGCTCTGCGGCAGACTCCACCACTTCTTAATGTAGGTACTTTTGTACTCTTGCTTTTGAAAGTAGTAGTACAAGCGATAAACGGTAGAAAGCTACTACCACCGGTCTGGTTGACCTTCAAGTATTAAGTGCCTAGCTAACCAAACCTGAATTCTTATCTTGGTAATTGTGCGGCCTCTCGCATAGCCAAATCACCACTTAACATATATTGTACTCCCTATGTTTGCGACTATTTTGTTGGTACCAAGATGTGGCCTAGAAAAGCGGTGAATCTCGGGAATGCTAGAGCTAGCCTCTTAACTGCACTATAATTGTCTCCCTTTGTTTTTTGTTCATGCTCGTGCACATGTTATTTTGTACCGCATGCAGGGAGAAAAGGCCATCTGGATGCCAGAAATTAGGGGCTGCAATAATTAAGGCGTTAGAAATTACTCCCTCCATCTCATTGAATTTACTACTACTCACTATATTTTGTACCTCGTGTCACGAACCCATTGCATCTTTGCTATGACATCGCACTGCTTGTGTACCTCTCTCCTACGGGTCTTACCAAAGTTAAAAGAAAATGCCATCGCCCCAATTATCAGACAGAGTGGACAGTGGACCATGTGGTTTCTTTATAATTCCCAAGTTTTTAGAACTAGGATTTTTCAAGCTTCCTAGCTAACTTCGCACACTTCAGAGACTTTTTGCCGATTTAATGAAAAAATAAGAAAAAATAAAATATTTACGCATGATGACCTATCATGTCACGTGCACTATGTGCCATGAAAATGGTAATAATGGAAAGTAATACGCGTAAGAGGACGCCACATGAAAGTATTTAGTTTGTTATAATTTCTTTGTTTTATTTACATGTCTTCAAAATATTATCAAATTTGTATGCATGAAGTAGATTCTTAGCATGAAGATAGTTGCATTTCTCAAAACACGCGCTGGTTCTTTGGTATATTGACAGTGTTGGTACCTTCAAACGATATTTGTAAAATTCAAGAGTAAACCTATTGCGCTTACTTGTAGCTCATATCTGACCTAATTTTGTTAAATCGACATAAAGTCCTCTAAGTGGGCGAAATTAGCTACGAAGCTTGAAAAATACTAAAACTTGAGAACTGTAAGAAAAGCATTGTCCACTTTGTCTGAAATGTGGGGTGGTGGCATTTTTCAACTAAGGTGGGCCTAGAACAAGCAAGATGCTTCATTAACAACTTAACATGGTCTGTGGAAGTGCATGTTACATCAAGGACCTCAAAAAATACATCCAAGTCCACATATTTAATACAAAGGGCCCTGAAAATAAGCACGGAAAAGAAGTCAGGTATGGCTCTCATTCTCCATCCACTAGCCGAGGCATACTCTTTGTACGGAGTACTAGAACTTGTACTTTCTTACCAAAGAAAATCAGCGTGGTGCTCACTTTAGCCAGATCTTGTTGATGAAGTGCACTGAATGCGATGGGACGTATCTATAACACCCCAAAATTATTAATCAAGATTATCAAGTTCAAATCACCCAAGTTTAGGGTTAACAAAAACTTTTATTATTAAATCTAATATGAGTGTATGTGTGAATTGCATTAGTATAGGACTGAATGCAATTGCCATGTTTGATTGCTACAAATGATAAGGAATGGTTTAAAAATGAATACTACATCATCTAGGCCATTTACAAACAAAATCAAAAGAAAAGAATATCAAATATGAATCATATGATCAAATGGTTATTTTGACCAAAATTATCCACTAGACCACTTTGAGTGTTTCTAGTAAAAGATTTCTAACAGAAACTTTCCCAATTCTTTTCACCCCTTGCTAGACCAAGTAAAAATGAATCCAAGCAAGCCTTACAAAAAGACAGAAACTAAATTCAAATCTATTTGAGAGACAATTCAAAATGGAATCAAGTGTATGTACTAAGATCACCCTTTTTCAAAAACCACTGAAATCATTTCACCTTGGCAAACCCAAGCAACCATAGACTATCAAGCAAGTACTCAGAACACTCACCAAATTTCATCCAAAAATTTAAACTTTGAATTCATGCGGCCATTTGGTCGAGCACCTGGCAGACACCAGTAAACACTTGCCTAACTTCTATTGTTCTGAGCAGTAATTGATCGCCACTAGTGCCTCAATTCTCTCCCCTGGTCTCCCCTAGTGCCCAGCAGCGCAGTGGACAAGCTCCCCCTTTGTCGTTCGCACCAGTGCAGCGCCGCCCGAGCTCGCCGTGCCGGTCGACCATGCTCCCATCGCCATAGACCGCACCGCCCTCTCCATGATGTCCAGGAGACAAGCGACACTCCACCGCCACCCTCTGTCCGCCCCTCGAACAGAGACAAGCCGTGGACTAGCCGCGTTCGCCGCGCCCATTTCTCTGTCTGCCATGCCGAGAGCGCGCCAGAGCGCCGCAGCCGACACGCGCACACACGCCGCGCCTAGACACGCGTGCACATACTCACCGTGACCCCAGCTACCCCCTAGACACGCCCGTTCGCCTCCGCGCAAACCGTGGACACTGTGCACCATCTCGAACGCCGTTGTTCCTGCAAAGAGCATGGACCGCTCCCGACCGTTCTCGACCGCCCCTTGCCGCGCCATCACTCGCATGACAACTGCCCTGAAGCACCGCGTCGACCCCTACCCTTAGCCATGCCGATAGCCCTCTGTAACGACGTCGCCGATGAGCCCGAGCCATGCCGCTCTGCCCCTCTCGCCCTGATGACCCATAAGTATAGGGGGTGTATCGCAGTATTTTCGATAAGTAAGAGTGTCGAACCCAACAAGGAGCAGAAGGTGCTGGCTAGTGGTATGGATCGGGAATTCTCTACAAATACTTAGCAAACGGATTTTTAGGGGTTTTTGATAAAGCAAGTAAACAAAGTACGAGTAAATAAAAGACAGTAGGAATAAATGCAGCAAGTGGCCCAATCCTTTATGCAGCAAAGGACAAGCCGGTTGTACTACTTAAAATGACCAAACGTTGTCGAGGACACATGGGAAGACTGTCAAGTGCTTTCGCTTCATATAGTTGATTAATCTTCTCTAGCTTGCTAAGTGTTGTGTGGGTGAACCTATGCTATTGTACCGTCCCATCCAAGACTAATACATAATTGTGATTATACCCCTTGCAAACATCCATAAGTACAAGAAAGTAATTAAGGTAGAAACCTAACCACAACTTTAAACTCTAAGACCCTTACATCCCTTGTGCAATGGTTTCCTAACGGGGGTTCAGGTTTTTGTAACTCCGTCAACCCCTACGATTAGTAGCCAAATACACAATGCATTCCACTAGGCCCATATAGGTGAAGTGTCATGTAGTCAACGTTCACATGACACCACTAGAAGAAGTACACCACAACTTAAATATCAAACTATTGAATCTTTCTCAACACAACTCCACTACTAACAACATGACTTCTCCCATGTCCTCAAGAACAAAACGAACTACTCACAAGACATCATATGGATCATGATCAGAGATGGAATAATGATGTATAACAATCTAAACATAAACAATAATTCAATGGTTCACTCAATAGCATCAACTACAAAGAGTAATCAACATCGGGAAAGTTTCCCCTATGAACTAATGCAAGATTCAACTCAATTGTTACAGCAATATGGAGATGGTGATGAGGGTGCTAATGGTCCCGATGAAGTCTAGCTTGATGGTGGTGTTGATGGCGACGATTTCCCCTCTCCGGGAAGGAATTCCCCCGGCAGAAATCTGTCTACCAGAGAGATCTTTCTCTCTCGATGTTTTCCGCCCTGCAGAGATGGCGGAATCTTTCTGTGGTCGCTCCCCGAGTCTTAGGGTTTTGGGAGGTTGATATACGCCAGAGGGGAGAGGCTGGAGTGGGCCAGGGTGGCCACACCACCTCCAGGCGTGGCCTAGGGCTGCCCGCGCCAGGGGATGGTGTGGGCCCCCTGTGGACCATCTCCACTCCGTCTTCTAGCATCCTTAGTCTTCAGGAAAAATAGGATTTTCCATATATTTTCCCGGATTTTCTGACCTTCACGAATTTTGCCTCCAAACAGCACCTTTTCCATCAGAATCCTGACTGCAGCGGTCCATGCTCCAAAAGTCATGAACCATGCAAAAACAGATGAAATAACATAAGTATCACCTCTCAATACGAAATATATCAATGAATAATAGTGAATTAAGACATAGAATAGTGATGCAAAATGGACGTATCAACTCCCCCCAAGCTTAGACTTCGCTTGTCCTCAAGCGAAACTGAGCTCAATAAACATGGCCGCAGGTTTATGGAGTTAAGAGTCGATAAAAGAATATGGACAAGAAGCATCACATCCATCAAGTACATAGATCATAATAGAAGACAACTCACTATTATATATCTCAACTTGCAATGAGTAAAGGAAACACAATAAAGATACATAAAGTGAATCATAATTGGTAATGGCAAACTTAGCTCTTGGTCGAAGAATAGTTGATAATTTGCTGGAGTTCACAAATAAATGGTTTTCCATGATAGCTTTCAAAGTAGTAAACATCAAGATAAGAGCAATGTGCTAAACAAGGAACATAAGAAACATGATTGAATAAATCATCATATGAATGAATGAAACACAACAACTCAAAATAATTGCTGAGATAGAAGGGAGTAGGTTTACTGACTCAACTACAAAGTAAAAGAAAGGCCCTTCGTAGAGGGAAGCAGGGATTGCAAGTCTCATAAAGAACTCCCAAAAATTATGATACTTACTAGCTTTCATCTCTCATTGCCCCTATCATAGGCATCTTTAGGTGATTAAGGTTAAAGTGATCAAATATGAGGATATGCATTGACAAGTTGTAAGTTGAGAATCTCATGTCCCTTGAATACGAGGGCTGCTCCTCATGCTACTCAAGTTTAGTCACCGGTAAGTTCTTGTCATTGTCACATCCCAAAACTTCAATCCAAGCTTAGCAAGATCTAAATCATCAAGTTTAGGGTTAACAAAAACTTTTCCAAATTAAAAATGAAAGCATTCATATGTGTGTGCATTTAAAATAGGAGTTGTTTTGAATTGCCATGATTGTGTGATCCAATGCTTGTAAAATGTTTCTGAGGTGAATTAAACATCATCTAAGTCATTCCCAAACTTTTCCCAAAGAAAAATAACTCAAAATGAATATTTGAGGTGAATGGTCATTTTGGCCAAATTAACTCTCATGCCTACTTGGGGCATTCCTAGTACTCAAAACTTAACAGAAACATGTGTGGATCTTTACACCCCTTGCTAGTACACATACTGAGGTACCAAGGCCCACCTTTGGATCTGCTAAAAACATTCAGTTAACTATTTTAATTGTCATTTGAAAATTGAATCCAATGCATATGCATAGATCACCCCTATTTCAAAACCGATCTTTTTGAGATCCACTTTCAAAACCCTTGCAACTAGAGACTACCTAGCACTAGTGTAGATCACCCAAAAAATTTGAAACCAAAATTCAAAAGTTTATTTCTTGCGGCCATTTCATCAAACACTTGGCAGGCAGGTTTAAACTCTAAATCCTAGCTCACTATTCTGCACAGGGTTTTGCCCCCATTTGATCTCCATTTAATCCCTATGTCCCCTCTTGGTCTAACCAGGCCCTTAGCACCCCTCTCCCATGTCCCTAGCCCCCATGCCATGCCAACCCGAGGACATGCTCGCCGGCCAAACCTTGCCCCGCTGCAGTAGACCACTCCCCCTTCCCTCGCCATGTCTAGGAGGTAGCCAGGAGCTCACCGCCACCCTCTGTCCCCTGCCCGAGCCAAGCCCTGTAGTGGACCATGGAGGAAACCATGCGCCACCCGAGCACCACGCACCCGCAGACGCTGCATAGCATCGCTCGACCGCAGCCCGCGCCCACCGCTCCACCACGACCTAGGGAACACCCCAGACACCCCCGTTCGCCGCCCAACTCACCACAACCACCGCTCGCTGTGGACACCGCCGCCTCTGCCGCTCAGAGCGCCACCTCGCCCAGACCGCATACCACCGCCCCTACGCTCGCATTCACTTCCTAGAGCACTACCAAGAGACCGCCTGTCGATCGCCACCCTCAGCCATGCCTCTAGCCGGCCGTAGCCATGTCACCACCGTCGCCTGCCCATCCCGCTCGGTCTCACCATCGGGCCTATATAAACCGGCATCCCAGCCTCTTCTCTCCACACCCACTCACTCCCCACCTCTCACTGAACCCCACCCACCTCTCGCCAGAGCCAAGCGAGCTCTGCCTCGCCAGAATTGGAGCCGGAGCAGCCGCAGCAAGAGGAGAAGGGCGCCGCTGATTGCGACCACCCCATGCTCCACCGAAACCGCGCCTCGCCTCGCCGTCGTCTTCTAGTTTGTTTGCCCGCCTCGCCTACCCCGCTGGAGCCCTGGTACGTCCCCAGCAGACCCCCACCGAGCCGCTAGGGTTCGAGCTCGCCGGCGACCTGTTCGTCGTCGACGACGACCCTCAGCCATAGATCCCCGTTCTAATCCTACGACCCACATCGCGCATAACGTTTCGCGTGTTAAGACCCACTGACAAGCGGGACCCCCTTGTTAGTTGAGCCCCGTGCCGCGGAGCGCCACTGGGCCGGCCCAAGTTCTTTCCCGCGCTAGCCCACCCGTTCAAATCTGGATTTTTTCTTTTTAATTAAATCTAGTTTCTATCCACTAGTTTAAAATTCAATTCAGAGAGTTTTATAAATCCAAATTGCATGAAACCAATTTTTTCTGAAAGGTATTGAGATGATCTATCCAAGACCGTTGGATTTAATTCAATTAGAGTTATAGATATCTCCTAATAAAAATAACAAAACAGAAGTATTTGCCACTTGCAACATTTTTATAAAATCAACTCAGATAGGTTTTGAGTTGATTCCAACTCTCAAAAATCACATTTCATCATATCTATCTAAATATGAAATAATATTAAGGTTTACATGCAGTGACTTTGGACGAGTACCAATATAATGCTATATAGGCATTTCTAGTCACTTTAAATCATTAAATAATGAACTTAAGCCAAAGTAATATTGACCCAACCCTTAAATCTCATTCCCACATGTTAGAATATGTGGTGATGACATGTGTCCACATGATCCCATATTTTAAGTGGTGAATATTAAATCTTAGTTAAATTTTCAATGAGTAGAAATTACTTTTCTAAATTAAAAAGAATGAAACTAGAGATTTAAACTTGTGATGCTTGTGATGATAATAGATCATCAAATGTGTGCCTTAGAATGCTACTTAGCCTAGTTAAGTATTGTTTGGTGATTGTGTACTCCGTATGTATTTATAGACGATAGTACCGACCAAGCTTACGAGGAGGAGGAGTGCTATCAAGACGAAGGAGAAGAAAACTTCAACCACTGCACCAACCAAGGCAAGCTAGCACTATCCAAGATTAACCCTTGCAAGTTATACTTGCAAGCCACCATTAACAATGCAAGCTAACCCTTGTAAGTTTAGTGCTTAGCAAACTAGAATCAAACTAGATGGTTTAGCAAAGATGCCTTAAACATGCTTTGAGCACCCCTTTTTTACTATTAGTACCTCAAGCCTTATTGACAAGTTTTACCTCCCTTAGTTTACATGAAGTTCTTTACTTATTTTGAAGGTAGCATAAAAAGTATAAAACTTGACCTACTTAGAAACCTTTAGATGTCATTCTATGGCATGAGATTGAACCTATCACTTCCACGTTAGTGAACACTCTTAACTTAGTACTTTAGAGTAGATCAAAAACGTGAGTCACTTTAGATGGGAACACTTGGTGAAAATGAATTGTGAAAACCTTAGAATGATGAGTCATTCTATTGAGATGTTTTGACATGTGTTGAGAAACACAACTGGTTTATGATGATGAAAATGATGAGGCATAAGCCTTAACCCTTTTATAAAACTGATGGTTGGATTCAGATACGATACCATTCCAAATTTACCGTACAACCACATTACCTGAATTGGGTAAGGCTTAGCTGGAAATTTATATGCATTAGTATTAGTTCCCTCACAGGAGAGGTCTGAGCTGAGGCTACCTCTCATGATGTCCACCTATGCACTGCCCAAGATGGCTGATGGTCATGGTTGGGAGGCCATGCTTATAGGAGAGGTGCTTGTACTAGGGTGTGTAAAGGGAAGGTTATGTTTGATTATCTGCATACTAAGTATGATGATTCAGGGTTATCCCTGATAGATGTATCGAATCTTGTGGTGAAAGTGTACCACCTCTGCAGAGTGTCAAACTATTCGAATAGCCGCATCCGTGGTTATGGACAATTGGAATGGCCATACTGTTTCGTTGTCAGATGTTTTCCAAATAACTTGAAATGAATGATGAACTTTGACTTGACCACAACAGGGTTGTGTTTATGATAATAGCTTCCCAACTTAAGTGAGTCTAGAACTTTACTTTACCTTTCTTTGCTTCAGAACTCAGCTTAGGTTCAAACTTAACTTTATAGTTAAACTTAGATTTAGTACTTTAACTTAGAACTATAGTACCTGTTAATAGTAGTTTGCGAGTACTTAAAGAGTACTCATGGCTTTTGTCCCTGGCTATTCTCATGGCCAGACTATGAAGGAGACTATCAAGAGGATGGTCATCAGGATGGCTATGATAACTAGGACTATCTCGCCTCACAAGATTGCCTCGTGCCCTTGAAGATGGACCCCACCGCTACGCTTACCTTTTATTTCCGCTGCTTGTTGTATTAAGACTAGATCATGAGATCCTTATTTGTGTAAGACCTTATGTATGGTTTGTAATGGATGATGTACTGTGATATCCAATCCGTTATGTCTCGGAAAAATGGTAATCCTGGGATTGCGAGGTATGGCATAACGGGCATCTGGGATTAAAAATCCGGGTGTTGACAAGTTGGTATCAGAGCCATCCTGACCATAGGAGACCCTAGTTAGAATGGACGTCCAAACAAAAAACTTAGCTTCAAAACCAAAGTGAGTATTTATGAAAAACTATTTCCTCTCTTACCCTTGTGAACTCATTCTTTCTCAAAAATTCATGTTCCTCAAAATTCTTACATTACTACTTAAAACTTGACACACTTGATCACCTCACTAATTTCCTCATCCTTAATTCTTGTAGATGGAGACTCAGTTCAGCAAGTTTTACCAGTTGGGAAACGGTGGTTAGCTGATCTTCGAGAGGGATCTGGATTCACTGTCGGAGTTACTGGGACGCCCACATCCGGAGTTTCTTGGAGCTCAACTTCCAGGACCCCCAGGAGGAGACCTATAGTGGCTAGTCACCGTAGATCTTAGAGGAAGCATCGAAGCACCCACTTTCAGGAGAATTCAGTTCTCCGTGAGAGAGAACAACTGGCTAGATGGATTAGCCAGGGCAATGCATGAAGCTCTCGCACGTCTATGTGCCCTCAACGTCAACAAGATCCAAGGAACCCGTTTTGCCCACTATGCAAGACGTGACTTCATGGGAATGCCGATGGAGATGCCAAGTCACCCAGAGTTGAGGCGTCAAGTGGAGAATCTTGACTTCTTGCTACACGACCGACAGCAGGAACTGGACAATGCCAGAGAGTTAGCCAACCAGAACCGTGCCATTACCGACCAGAAGGCCCAGACTTTTGCACTGCTCGAACAAGACCGCCAGTCTCTTCACAGCCAGCGTGCCAAGAAGGATCGCACCATCGCCCGACTTTGCAAGAAGGTGGCCGACCTCGAGAAGACCATCAAGGAACATGAATCTCAACTTGCCGCCAAGGAAGAAGAAGATGAGGGTGAAGACATCCAGGGAGACATGGATTCTTACCTCAACAACGATGATGACTTTCTGGAGGAGGATGTCGTGGACTTCTACACTGATGATGAGGACTCCGACTTCATCGACGATGAGTAGATGCACTAGAGCACTATCGTAGCATGAATTGTATCGGTCCCACTGTATCATAGCTGGCAGAATGGTTCTTCAAACCATCTGCTTTCCTTTGTTTGTTGTGGTGTGTGTTGTATCGTGTGCTTGCTTGCATAAATGAAAATGAAGTTAGTTGAAAAACCTGAGTCTAACTCAAAGTTTTAGCTTTGAAAACCCAAAACCATGAACCTTATAATTTCCCTCTTACCCCTATATCTATCTCAATCTTCAGATGACTCGTGGAAACCAAGGAGGGAGCAGCTCGTCACAGGACCCAATGCTGCAGATCTTGCAGAATCTCATCGCAGACCGTGAAGCAAGCAGGGCCGAGAAACAAGCCAACTTAGCAACATTGCAGAAGATCGCCCAGATGGCTCTCAACAACCAAGGGCATGGAAATCAGGATCACCAAGGATCTAAACTAAAAATTTTTCAGAACACCAATCCCCCAATTTTCAACCAATCTGAGAACCCATTAGATGATGATGACTGGTTACAGACCATGGAAAACAACTTAGAAGTTGCCAGAGTTGATGAAAATGAGAAAGTTCTCTTCGCCACCCACTATCTGGCGGGAGATGCCAGAGCTTGGTGGAATAGCATCCGCAATATGAACCATGGTCAAGTGATGACATGGGAAGCATTCAAAGTCAAGTTCAGCCGCACCCACGTGCCGCAAGGTCTCGTCAACAGGATGAGAGATGAATTCCGCGAATTGAAGCAAGGAAGAATGACTATGGTGGAGTACCGTGACAGATTCTTGTCACTTGCCAGATATGCACCTGATGTGATCAACACAGAGGCCAAGAAGAAGGAGAGATGCTTGAACGGACTGCATGATGAGATGCAGACTGTCCTCGTCAACATCCGTTTTCAGGATATCGAAGAGCTAGTTGACTCTGCCATTCAGATGGAAGGGAAGATTAACCAGGAAAATGACAACCGCAAGCGTCATATGATGCAATAGTCCGGATCCAGTAGTCACCAGAAGTACCGTCCCAACCCCTCACCAGGATATGCACCAAGAAACAACCGACCCCCAAATTCTTGCCCAAGCTACCCCAACCGTAGCGGAGGCAATGTGAAGTCCGGAGGAAACAATCACAACTCCGGTAATGCCAACCATTTCAACCGTGCCCCTCCCAAGAGCAACAACAACACTGCACCCAGAACTGGCAGCAATGCTGTGCCTGTCGCAGTCAAGGACAAGTCCCAGATCACTTGTTTCGAGTGTGGAGTGAAGGGTCACTACTCCAATGAGTGTCCCAAGAAGACAGCAGCCAATGCCAATGTGAATGCCCCAGCTCAGCAGCAGCGTCGTGTTCAACCAGGAAGGAGATTTGCCCTGTGGAACCCTCACAATCAACGGTCGCCTCTTCCACATGAACGCAGAAGAAGCCCGAAGCGCGGATGTAGTCTGGGTATGTTTTCTGTCAACTCAGTTTTAGCAAGAGTATTGTTTGATTCGGGAGCATCGCATTCATTTGTCACCGAAGAATTTGCATGCACTAGTAAGATTCACCCAACCAACCTGAAGCATGTCATGATAGTTCAAATCCCCGGTTCAACTACAAAGGCTAGAAAAATTTGCAAAGTTGTACCTATCAGAATACATGGGATAGATTTTTATGCCAACCTAATTGTACATGGAACCAAAGGATTGGAAGTAGTACTAGGTATGGACTGGATGTCAAGGCATAAAGGATTGACAGACTGTGCTAAGAAAGCCATCACCATGACCAGTAGTTCTGGAGTCACGGTAGAGCATATCTCTGAAACCTTACCCCGTCAATTCAAGTGCAACAAGAGTGTAGCCCTGCCCACCATAGACCAAGTCAGAGTAGTCTGTGAATACCCCGACATATTCCCAGATGAATTGCCAAGTATGCCCCCGGATAGGGATATTGAGTTCATTATCGAACTAATCCCCGGAATCGGACCTATAGCCCAGAGACCCTATAGCATGAACCCCTCAGAGTTAGTGGAACCGAAGAAGCAGTTGGATGCCATGTTAGCAACAGGCTTGATTCAGCCAAGCGCATCGCCATGGAGATCCCCAGTGTTATTCGTCGACAAGAAAGATGGAGGCAATCGTCTGTGTACAGATTATAGAAAGTTGAATGACGTCACCATCAAGAACAAGTACCCCTTGCCAAAGATAGAGGATCTATTTGATCGTTGATCGGAGCTCGGTATTCTCAAAGATTGATCTTAGGAATGGTTATCACCAACTTAAGATTCGTGCAACGGATATTCCGAAGACTGCCTTTACTACTCGCTATGGTTTATATGAGTATACGGTTATGTCTTTTGGATTAACCAATGCCCCTGCTTATTTCATGAATCTCATGAATAAGATCTTTATGAATTTCCTAGATAAGTTTGTAGTTGTGTTCATCGACGACATCCTTATCTACTCCAAGTCAGAAGAAGAGCATGAGCAACATCTGAGAATCATCCTAGAAACCCTGAGAGAGCATCAGTTATATGCCAAGTTCAGCAAGGGTGAGTTTTGGCTGAAAGAAGTAGGATTCCTAGGACATATTGTGTCGGAGGAGTCTGTTGATCCCGCCAAGATCAAAGATGTCGAAGAATGGGAAGCCCCAACCACTCAAACCCAAGTCCGTGCATTTCTCGGATTAGCGGGATATTACCGCAAGTTCATAGAAGGATTATCGAGCATAGCCCGACTAATGACCCAATTGTTGAAGAAGGACAAGAAGTTTGAATGGACAGACAAGTGTGAAGCCAGTTTCCAGGAGCTGAAGAAGAGATTGATATCAGCCCCAATTTTGATCATGCCAGACATCAAGAAGGCGTTTGATGTGTATTGTGATGCATCCAAGATTGGTATAGTATGTGTATTGATGCAAGAAGGCAAGGTCATCGCATATCTGTCTCGACAGCTGAAGCAACATGAGCAGAACTATCCGACCCATGATCTTGAGCTAGCAGCTGTGGTTCTAGCGTTGAAGACATGGCGTCATTATCTAATGGGTAATCGCTGTGAGATTTACTCAGATCATAAGATCTTGAAATATATCTTCACTCAGAAGGAGCTGAATATGAGACAAAGGAGATGGATAGAGTTAATCAAGGATTATGACCTTGACATTCACTATCACCCCGACAAAGCCAATGTGGTAGCGGATGCTCTTAGCAGATTGCCGTGTAGGCTAAACACCATGATCAAGGAGAAGCAACCAAGTTTGTATGAGGAGTTGGAGCAGTTCAGGACAGAGTTAGTTAGCAAAGGATTCTTAGCTAGCATTGAACTTCAACCCACTTTGATTAGCCAAATCAAGGAAGCCTAGAAGGGGAATGAAAGTATCGACGGTATCAAACGTCGTATTGGTACAGGAAAGGTACCTATATTCACGGAAGACGAAGAAGGAGTACTGTGGTACAAAGGACATATCTGTGTGCCAGCAGATTCGGAGCTAAAGGAAGTTATCATGAAGGAAGCTCATGATACTCTTTATTCTATCCACCCCGGAGGAACGAAGATGTATCAGGATTTGAAAGAGCAATTTTGGTGGCACAAGATGAAGAGAGAGATCGGAAGCTACATTGCCAAATGTGACATCTGTCAAAGAGTCAAAGTAGAGCATCAGAGACCTGCAGGATTGTTGCAACCATTGCAGATTCCGGAATGGAAATGGGATTTCATCGGAATGGACTTTATCACCGGTTTACCTACCTCCAGCAGGGGGAATGACTCAATCTAGGTCATAGTTGATAGACTATCCTAGGTAGCCCATTTTATACCTGTCAAGACTACCTACCAGAGTGCAAAGCTAGAAGAGCTGTATATTGCTAGGATTGTTAGTCTGCATGGAACCCCCAAGACCATCGATCAGATCGAGGAACCTAGTTTACCTCGAGATTTTGGCAGAACGTTCAGGAAGGTTTAGGAACCAAGTTGAACTTCAGTACCGCTTATCACCCGCAAACTGATGGACAGACTGAGAGAGTCAACCAGATCCTAGAGGATATGCTTAGAGCTTGTGCGTTGGAATACGGATCAAAATGGGAAGACTGCCTGCCTTTCACAGAATTCTCATATAACAATAGTTATCAAGCTAGTTTGTAGATGGCACCATTTGAATTCCTATACGGAAGAAAGTGTCGTACCCCTTTAAATTGGTCGCAAGTAGGAGAGAGTCAGATCTTCGGACCCGACATTCTCCGAGAAGCAGAAGAGAAAGTTCACAAAGTCTGTGAGCACCTCAAGACCGCCCAATCCAGACAGAAGAGCTATGCTGACAAGAGAAGGAGAGACCTGACTTTTAGTGTCGGAGATTTTGTATATCTCAAGGTTTCACCATTGAAGGGAACCCAACGCTTTAGTCTGAAGGGAAAGTTAGCCCCCAAATATATCGGTCCTTCCAAAATTCTGAACCATCGACGAGAAGTATCGTATGAGCTGGAACTGCCTGAAGAGATGTCAGCCATCCACAATGTGTTCCATATCTCGTTACTTCGCAAATGCTTGGAAGTGCCTGAGAAGACTGAAGTTTTCAAGAATATCGATCACAGAGCTGTGGAAATCAACAATGACCTGACCTATCGGGAAGTACCCATCCGTATCTTAGAAGAATCCTACAGAACCACCAGGACCAGGAGCATCAAGTTTCTTAAGATTCAGTGGAGCAACCATACCGAGGAGGAAGCTACTTGGGAGCGCGAAGATTACATTAGGACAGAGTTCCCAGATCTCTTTAGTTCCTAGTTTTCTTTGTAAATCTCAGGACGAGATTTTGTTTAAGGGGGGAAGGTCTGTAACATCCCAAAACTTCAATCCAAGCTTAGCAAGATCTAAATCATCAAGTTTAGGGTTAACAAAAACTTTTCCAAATTAAAAATGAAAGCATTCATATGTGTGTGCATTTAAAATAGGAGTTGTTTTGAATTGCCATGATTGTGTGATCCAATGCTTGTAAAATGTTTCTGAGGTGAATTAAACATCATCTAAGTCATTCCCAAACTTTTCCCAAAGAAAAATAACTCAAAATGAATATTTGAAGTGAATGGTCATTTTGGCCAAATTAACTCTCATGCCTACTTGGGGCATTCCTAGTACTCAAAACTTAACAGAAACATGTGTGGATCTTTACACCCCTTGCTAGTACACATACTGAGGTACCAAGGACCACCTTCGGATCTGCTAAAAACATTCAGTTAACTATTTTAATTGGCATTTGAAAATTGAATCCAATGCATATGCATAGATCACCCCTATTTCAAAACCCATCTTTTTGAGCACCACTTTCAAAACCCTTGCAACCAGAGACTACCTATCACTAGTGTAGATCACCCAAAAAATTTGAAACCAAAATTCAAAAGTTTATTTCTTACGGCCATTTCATCAAACACTTGGCAGGCAGGTTTAAACTCTAAATCCTAGCTTACTATTTTGCACAGGGTTTTGCCCCCATTTGATCTCCATTTAATCCCTATGTCCCCTCTTGGTCTAACCAGGCCCTTATCACCCCTCTCCCTTGTCCCTATCCCCCATGCCATGCTAACCCGAGGACATGCTCGTCAGCCAAACCTTGCCCCGCTATAGCAGACCACTCCCCCTTCCGTTGCCATGTCTAGGAGGTAGCCAGGAGCTCACCACCACCCTCTGTCCCCTGCTCGAGCCAAGCCCTGCAGTGGACCACCGAGGAAACTATGCGCCTAGTGCCACCGCACCATGTTGAGCACGCGCCAGAGCACCGCACCCGGCACACGTGCACAGACCGCCGCTCGACCGCAGCCCGCGCCCACCGCTTCGCCACGACACAGGGAAGAACCCAGACACCCCCGTTCGCCGCCCAACTCACCATAGCCACCGCTCGCCGTGGACACCGCCGCCTCTGCCGCTCAGAGCGCCACCTCGCCTAGACCGCATACCACCGCCCCTACACTCGCATTCACTTCCTAGAGCACCACCAGGAGACCGCCTGTCGATCGCCACCCTCAGCCATGCCTCTATCCGGCCGTAACCATGTCGCCACCGTCGCCTGCCCATCCCGCTCGGTCTCACCGTCGGGCCTATATAAACCGGCCTCCCTAGCTTCTTCTCTCCACACCCACTCACTCCCCACCTCTCACTGAACCTCACCCACCTCTCGCCAGAGCCAAGCGAGCTCTGCCTCGCCGGAATTGGAGCCGGAGCAGCCGCAGCAGGAGGAGAAGGGCGCCGCTGATTGCGACCACCCCAAGCTCTGCCGCAACCGCGCCTCGCCTCGCCGTCGTCTTCCAGTTCGTTTGCCTGCCTCGCCTACCCTGCTGGAGCCCTGGTACGTCCCCAGCAGACCCCCACCGAGCCGCTAGGGTTCGAGCTCGCCAGCGACCTGTTCGTCGTCGACGACGACCCTCACCGTGATCCCGTTCTAATCTCTACCCAACAAGCATATCGTTTCGCGTGTTAAGACCAACTGACAAGCGGGACCCCCTGTCAGCTGAGCCCCGCGCCGCGGAGCGCCACTGGGCCGGCCCAAGTTCTTTCCCATGCTAGCCCACCCGTTCAAATCTGGATTTTTCTTTTTAATTAAATCTAGTTTCTGTCCACTAGTTTAAAATTCAATTCAGAGAGTTTTATAAATCCAAATTGCATGAAACCAATTTTGTCTCAAAGGTATTGAGATGATCTATCCAAGCCCGTTGGATTTAATTCAATTAGAGTTATAGATCTCTCCTAATAAAAATAACAAAACAGAAGTATTTGCCACTTGCAACATTTTATAAAATCAACTAAGATAGGTTTTGAGTTGATTCCAACTCTCAAAAATCACATTTCATCATATCTATCTAAATATGAAATAATATTAAGGTTTACATGCAGTGACTTTGGACTAGTACCAAAATAATGCTATATAGGCATTTCTAGTCACTTTAAATCATTAAATAATGAACTTAAACCAAAGTAATATTTATCCAACCCTTAAATCTCATTCCCACATGTTAGAATATGTGGTTATGACATGTGTCCACATGATCCCATATTTTAAGTGGTGAATATTAAATCTTAGTTAAATTTTCAATGAGTAGAAATTACTTTTCTAAATTAAAAAGAATGAAACTAGAGATTTAAACTTGTGATGCTTGTGATGATAATAGATCATCAAATGTGTGCCTTAGAATGCTACTTAGCCTAGTTAAGTATTGTTTGGTGATTGTGTACTCCGTATGTATTTATAGACGATAGTACCGACCAAGCTTACGAGGAGGAGGAGTGCTATCAAGACGAAGGAGAAGAAAACTTCAACCACTGCACCAACCAAGGCAAGCTAGCACTATCCAAGATTAACCCTTGCAAGTTATACTTGCAAGCCACCATTAACAATGCAAGCTAACCCTTGCAAGTTTAGTGCTTAGCAAACTAGAATCAAAGTAGATGGTTTAGCAAAGATGCCTTAAGCATGCTTTGAGCACCCCTTTTTTACTATTAGTACCTCAAGCCTTATTGACAAGTTTTACCTCCCTTAGTTTACATGAAGTTCTTTACTTATTTTGAAGGTAGCATAAAAAATATAAAACTTGACCTACTTAGAAACCTTTAGATGTCATTCTATGGCATGAGATTGAACCTATCACTTCCACTTTAGTGAACACTCTTAACTTAGTACTTTAGAGTAGATCAAAAACTTGAGTCACTTTAGATGGGAACACTTGGTGAAAATGAATTGTGAAAACCTTGGAATGATGAGTCATTCTATTGAGATGTTTTGACATGTGTTGAGAAACACAACTGGTTTATGATGATGAAAATGGTGAGGCATGAGCCTTAACCCTTTTATAAAACTGATGGTTGGATTCAGATGCGATACCATTCCAAATTTACCGTACAACCACATTACCTAAATTGGGTAAGGCTTAGCTGGAAATTTATATGCATTAGTATTAGTTCCCTCACGGGAGAGGTCTGAGCTGAGGCTACCTCTCATGATGTCCACCTATGCAGTGCCCAAGATGACTGATGGTCATGGTTGGGAGGCCATGCTCATAGGAGAGGTGCTTGTACTAGGGTGTGTAAAGGGAAGGTTATGTTTGATTATCTGCATACTAAGTATGATGATTCAGGGTTATCCCTGACAGATGTATCGAATCTTGTGGTGAAAGTGTACCACCTCTGCAGAGTGTCAAACTATTCGAATAGTCGTGTCCGCGGTTATGGACAGTTGGAATGGCCATACTGTTTCGTTGCCAGATGTTTTCCAAATAACTTGAAATGAATGATGAACTTTGACTTGACCACAACAGGGTTGTGTTTATGATAATATCTTCCCAACTTAAGTGAGTCTAGAACTTTACTTTACCTTTCTTTGCTTCAGAACTCAGCTTAGGTTCAAACTTAACTTTATAGTTAAACTTAGATTTAGCACTTTAACTTAGAACTATAGCACCTGTTAATAGTAGTTTGCGAGTACTTAAAGAGTACTCATGGCTTTTGTCCCTGGCTATTCTCATGGCCAGACTATGAAGGAGACTATCAAGAGGATGGTCATCAGGATGGCTATGATAACTAGGACTATCTGCCTTCGTCAGCATTGCCTGTGCCCTTGAAGATGGACCCCACCGCTACGCTTACCTTTTATTTCTGCTGCTTGTTGTATTAAGACTGGATCATGAGATCCTTATTTGTGTAAGACCTTATGTATGGTTTGTAATGGATGATGTACTGTGATATCCAATCTGTTATGTCTCGCAAAAATGGTAATCCTGGGATTACGAGGTATGGCATAACGGGCATCTGGGATTAAAAATCTGGGTGTTGATAGTCATCGTAAGCATATGTGTATCATTGAAAACCGCCAACGGGGTACCCCTTGCCCGATGATACGGAAGAATCCCCATATCAAAATGACAAGGCAAGTAGACAACAAGTATCTCAGCAATCTTATTATTTACCATGGGAATATGGTGCTTTTTCTCTCTTTCCTCTTTTCATAATATCTCTTTTTTTCTCTTTTTCTCAATCTTTATATCTTTTTTATAAGAAGAATGCTTCATAGATACTCGTTATGGTTACGCTGCAGGTTTCCACCATGTCAGCATGGATTAGACCAGCGGCCCAGGCATTTCTCTAACACACATGCATAACTCCATGGAGTTACAAGCTCCCCTTTCATTTCACATCGATGACATCCATAGACAAAAGAACATGATATCAACTAGGTACAAAGTACCAGTGCAATGTTGAAAGCGTTCCCCATGACAACATGGTTCTGCTAACTCACAACTTACAAAGCGCAAGCATATACGCAACATAGGTGAGCACAATGGTTCAAGTTTATTAAGTGCAAGAAAGTAAAGTGTGCCATCAAGTTCGTGAGAGCTTTAATCACTAATTTTCACATAACAAGTTTAATTTGGGAGATAGATAAAACAAGAATTTACTTGGAATAGCAATATTGCTACTAGGTAGGTATGGTGGACACAAATGGCAAAGGTTTTGGTTTAAAGGAGGTGGATGCACAAGAAGAGTACCCTCTCAGTACAGGTTTTTGGCTAGCAAGGCTGGGTAGCAAGTACAAGAGTTGAAGGAAACAAACAAACATACAAGTGATAAAGACAAACATGCAATCTTCCTTGGAAGCACACAAGATCTTAACTAGATAATACTAAACTTATGAGCAAATCAAGAAAGAAAGATGATGAAATTATTTTTCTTTAAAGGTACTTTTATCTTTTCTTTCAGCTCTCAAAAATAGTGTTGCTACTGACCGAGCCAGGTTTGCCAAAACCAACTAAATTAACTCAATGATCCCAAAGTGATACCAATACTAACAACAAGATTAATCATATAACCCCGAATTGAAAACTAATATAAGCTATGCAAAAAGAGTGAATGATAGAACTTCTCATTAATATTTCATATCGGTAACTCACACCAAGGGATACATATCTAACGAGAAAGGGGACAATTCCACAATGCAAACCATACTACATAATAACTCCTCTATTCATGATATGACTCTACTAATAAGGTAAAAAGATAGAAGATAGTGATGTGATACCGCGACACTCCCCCAAGCTTGGAACAAACCAAGGGGATGCCAAACCTGATGACAAATTACTCCTTTGGTGGTGGTGGTATACTCTTGTTGAGCCCTCTGATCAATTTCCCCAAGTCCTCAATCTCGAAGGTGAGAGTACGAATCAACTCCGAGTTGTGCTCAATACGGCTCATGATCATTTCAGTTTGTGGATCCCAGCTCTTGTGATTATTTTTCTGTTCTTCCCTCTTGGAGTCTTCTTTTCCTGCATGGTTATGGATAAAGGTATGGAAGGGATTCTTCGTGTGTGGAGGAAGTGACCGTGGAGCCAAACTGTGACGGGGAGCTTTCCACCCAGTCTGCATCCGTGCCGTCCTTCTAACCCTGGCAGGTTTTGTCACCACTCCAATGCTTGCAATGGTAGTGCCGGTGTGCGGATGTTTGCCTTGCTCCTCTTCACCTTCACTCTTGATCTCCTTCTCCTTCCCGGGGTCTTGGAGGTCTTCCTCCATGGGCTCCTTCCCTTTATCCTTGGCGGACTCCATTGTGATTCTAAGCCTTCAAAGAGTATGTCCTGGCAGAAACAAATCGAAACAAAAACATGACGAAAACACGATATACGAACCTCGGGGGATCCGGGGGTTATATATTATGAAGTTTCACATTAAAAGGAAGGTACTGGGAGAAAACGAGTCGAAGGCGGAGTCCGGGGTGGAAACACCACCTGGTGGCACGGCCAGGGGAGGGCCCGTGCCACAGGGTGGCGCCACCCTGGCTCCGTTTCCGTCCCTTTTTCGCTTCGTAGCTCTCCTTATTGACTGAAAACTACAAAAATATAGTTGGATAGTGTTTTCGCGGAACTTTTCTTACTAGAACTGTTACCTATTTGGAGACAGACTCTACAGGTCTCTGAATTTGGTATCTAGTAGATTCTTTTGGAGTCATCACTTGAATATCATCGATATCTTCATCTTCATACACTTATTACTTGAGTCATAAAACCTTTCTCTTCCTTATTACACCATTATCTCCACTACCTGGAAATTTCTTTCACACAAAATTTCACACGGTTCTCATTAGCAACATTAGTATAAGTAAAGTGATAAAACCTTTTGAGCTCAATTTTAACTGAAAACCAACAAAACATAAGCTACTGTAGCAACTCCTTCAAAAAACCCAAAAATAATTCAAAAAGGAAATCGAATAAAGAAGCAAATGCAAGATTGGCTAAATCTGTCAAAACAGACCAGCAGGTAAAGATCAATTTTTTCCAAAATCTTTTGTTGCTCAAATCAAAAAGTGCCAAACTAACAAAAGTTAAATAACAACCTGATACAGAAGCACAAACAATTACAGCTCAATCCGACATACAGAGATCTCTCACGAATTTTTACGGTGAAGCACAAAAAATCTGTTTCGGAATAGCAACTTCCCCAAATCTTACTTCTCTCTCATTAGAGGTTGATTTTGACACAAAAACCAAACAAAACGGATAAGGAGAGGTTATTACTGAAGTAATAACTTCCAAGACTCGAAGAAACAAAAACAAACTGAAAGAAAAAACAAATTGGGTTGTCTCCCATAAAGCTCTTTCTTTATTGCCATTAAGATGGGCACAATAATTTTGAAGAAGCTCACTCAGGAATATGAATTGAAGTGAAAGGGAGCATTAAGAAGAAAAAACACACACACACATTTAAGTCTAACCCACTTCCTATGCAAGGGAATTTTGTAAACAAACAAGTTGTTGAAACCAAAGGCTACTTGCATAAGAAGGCAAAAGAAGTGCAACATAAAAACTTTCAGCATAAAACGAGGAAACTTGATATTATTGAGATGCATAAGAACACTTTTCCCTCTCTCATAGTAACTTTCAGTATCATGCATAAACTTAACAATATAGCTATCACAAGGACCATCATAGCAATGATCACTTATTCTAACAGAAAACACAGGAATACTAGCTCTCATAACACTACTATGTGAAACAATATTAGAGGTATCCTTACAAAGGATAGTGTGTCCCTCTTCATATTTAGTAACAAAGTCTTTTACATTTTCTATTATAGGTTCATCAACCTTTTGTTTATCAGGTTCAACAGCTTTATTCATACTTTCATTAACCATACTAGCTGTCATAGAATGTTCCCTTATCTTAACTGGGAAAGGCATTTTCTCAATATAAGGTTCAGGTAAAACATGATTAGCAGTATAAACTTCAGTATTTCTTGCAGGAACACTCTTAGCAATATCTTTATAAGGTTCATGATACTTATTCCACTTCTTTTTAGGCACTTCAATGTAGGAAGCAAAAGCCTTAAAATAAGAAGAAATAGCTTGAGAGTCCAGACCATAAGCATTTTTAATATTTTGAAAGTCATCAGTTCCCATAAAAGATTCAATGCATTCATAATCATAATTTATACTTGACTTTCTACCTTTGTCATTCACCCAAGCTTCAGCATTCTCTTGAATAAGGTCCAGAAGATCCCATTTAGCTTCTTCTTCCATGCGAGTGAATGATCCAGCACAAGAAGCATCCAATAAATCTTTATCATGTAGAGGGAGCCTTGCATAAAAGTTATTGATAATCATATTGTTGGGGAGCTCATGAATGGGACATTTGAGCATTAGTAACTTCAATATCCCCCAAGCTTGAGCTGTACTCTCTCCATCAAGAGGCCAAAAGTTGTATATTCGATTCCGATCTTTATGAATCTCACTAGGAGGATAAAACTTTGAATAAAAGAGAGGCACTATTTCCTCCCATTCCAGATCTTGACCATTCTTTAGCAGCTTATACCATTCCTCAGCTCTTCCTTTTAGTGATAATGAGAATAACTTCTTCTTAACTTGATCTGTAGTAATACCTGCACACTTGAACAACCCGCATAATTCGTGTATAAAGAGCAAATGATCACTGGGATCGACAGTTCCATCTCCAACATAGTAGTTCTCCATAACACGATCAATAATTCTTGTAGGTATTTTGAAAACATCATTTTCAGCAGGTGGTGGCTTATCTACTACCTTAGCAGTGGTAGTAGCATTACCAAATAAGAAACTCGGCGAATTATCCATAACGAAAATAAAGCAACTAGAAGAAGTAAACAATACTCACAGTAGAAGTTTCCTTTACTAGTTCCACTCTCCAATAGCGCTTCACTCCCAGCATGAACAGTAAAATAGTCTTGATGACCCACAAGTATAGGGGGTGTATCACAGTATTTTTGATAAGTAAGAGTGTCGAACCCAACGAGGAGCAGAAGGTGCTGGCTAGTGGTATGGATCAGGAATTCTCTACAAATACTTAGCAAACGGGTTTTTAGGGGTTTTTGATAAAGCAAGTAAACAAAGTACGAGTAAATAAAAGACAGTAGGAATAAATGCAGCAAGTGGCCCAATCCTTTATGCAGCAAAGGACAAGTCAGTTGTATTACTTAAGATGACCAAACGTTCTCGAGGACACATGGGAAGACTGTCAAGTGCTTTCGCTTCATATAGTTGATTAATATTCTCTAGATTGCTAAGTGTTGTGTGGGTGAACTTGTGCTAATGTACCGTCCCATCCAAGACTAATACATACTTGTGATTATACCCCTTGCAAACATCCATAAGTACAAGAAAGTAATTAAGGTAGAAACCTAACCACAACTTTAAACTCTAAGACCCTTACATCCCTTGTGCAATGGTTTCCTAACGGGGGTTCAGGTTTCTATCACTTCGGCAACCCCTACGATTAGTAGCCAAATACACAATGCATTCCCCTAGGCCCATATAGGTGAAGTGTCATGTAGTCGACGTTCACATGACACCACTAGAAGAAGTACACCACAACTTAAATATCAAACTATTGAATCTTTCTCAACACAACTCCACTACTAACAACATGACTTCTCCCATATCCTCAAGAACAAAACGAACTACTCACAAGACATCATATGGATCATGATCAGAGATGGAATAATGATGTATAACAATCTGAACATAAACAATAATTCAATGGTTCACTCAATAGCATCAACTACAAAGAGTAATCAACACCGAGAAAGTTTCCCCTATGAACTAATGCAATATTCAACTCAATTGTTACAGCAATATTGAGATGGTGATGAGGGTGCTGATGGTCCCGATGAAGTCCAGCTTGATGGTGGTGTTGATGGCGACGATCTCCCCTCTCCGGGAAGGAATTCCCCCGGCAGAAATATGTCTGTCGGAGAGATCTTTCTCTCTCGGTGTTTTCCGCCCCGCAGAGGCGGCAGAATCTTTCTGTGGTCACTCCCCGAGTCTTAGGGTTTCGGGAGGTTGATATACGCCAGAGGGGAGAGGCTGGAGTGGGCCAGGGTGGCCACACCACCTCCAGGTGCGGCCTAGGGCTGCCCGCGCCAGGGGGTGGTGTGGGCCCCCTGTGGCCCATCTCCACTCCGTCTTCTGGCATCCTTAGTCTTCTAGAAAAATAGGATTTTCCGTATATTTTCCCGGATTTTCCGATCTTCGCAAATTTTGCCTCCAACAGCACCTTTTCCATCAGAATCCTGACTGCATCGGTCCATGCTCCAAAAGTCATCAACCATGCAAAAACAGATGAAATAACATAAGTATCACCTCTCAATACGAAATATATCAATGAATAATAGTGAATTAAGACATAGAATAGTGATGCAAAATTGACGTATCACGCCCGTGTATAAATAGAGGCCACCCTAGCCCCAATTCGCCACACCATCTCACTCCCCTCTCTCTCAGAATCCTCCCACACCTCTCCTCGGAACAAGACGAGCACCAGCCCGCCGAAATTTCATCGGAGCCCGCCGCTGCAGAGGAGAAGAGGAACTGGAGCTAGGAGCCGTCGCGACCACCATTCGACTCGCCGTCGATGACAACCTCATTCGCCCCCATCGCCGACCTTAGCTAGAGCCTAGGTGAGCCCCCACGTACCCCCACCGTCGCGTTAGGGTTAAGCTCGCCGGAGCAGTGCGACGGAGACGATGAACCACAACTGTTAGATCCTAGTCTAATCGTAGGGCTGAGATTGAAACTTACCTCTTTGGCTTAATTGAGTCGCTGACGAGTAGGACCCGCCTGTCAGCAGCCTGCTGCGTGCGTGCCTCATAGCTGGGACAGCCCAATTAGTTTCCCGCATAGAGCCCGTTGATTCAAATAAACTTTTTCCATTTTAGTTAAAACTAGATTCTATCAGTATATTATAAAATCAATTCAAAGAGATTCACTAAACCAAATTGCATGATTCTAATTTTGTTAGAAAGGTATTCAAAATATCTATCCAAGCCTGTTGGATTCAAACCATTTGAAATTATAGATCACCTATACCAAAAATAACAAGACAGAGGCTTTTGCCACTTCAAACATTTTTCAAAAATCAACCATAAATGCTTTTGAGTTGATTCAAACTCTCAAAAATCACATTTGACAAGATCTATCTGAATATGTAAAAATATTTAGGTTACATCTAGTGATCTTGGACTAGTACTAAAAGAATGCTATATAGGCATTTCTAGTCACTTTAATTTTATAAAATAGTAATATTAAACTTTATAAAATGTGACCACCACTTTAAATCACATTCCCAAGTATTAGAATATGTGGTGATGACATGTGTCAACATGATACCATATTTTAATTGGAGAATATTGACTCTTAAGTATTTTTCAATGAGTAGAAATTACTTTTCCAAAATAAGATAAATAAGACTAGGTCTTTATTTCATGTGATGATGCTAGATCATCTAGTGTGGGCCTTTGTGTGCTAAATAGAAGTAGTTAAGTATTTTTTGGTGATTGTGTACCTCGTATTCATTTATAGACGCTAGTACCGAACCAAGATACGAGGAGGAGGAGTACTACTACGAAGTAGAAGAGAACTTCAACCACTGCACTAGTCAAGGCAAGCCTAAATTAGGATAGATGCCATAAATAGTATAAAACTAGGCCTAAGTAGTTATACTTAGATGCCATAAAAAGCATGAAACTAGATTTGGATAGTTACACTTGATTAGCACCCCTTATTAGTGACACCCTCATTGCTAGTTGCTAGTGCTAAACTAATACTGATCGCTTAGATGGGAATACTTGGAAGAAATGATTATGAAAACCTTGGAATGCGGATTCATTCTATTGAAATGTTTTTGACATGTGTTACGAACACAAAATGATTTGATGATGAAACTTCTTGAGGCACGAGCCGTGATTTTAATAAAAACTGATGGTTGGGTTCGGATGCGATACCATTCAAATTTTACCGTACAACCCCAATACCTGAATTGGGTAGGGCTTAACTGGAAGTTTATATGCCTTAGTATGGGTTCCCTCGCGGAAATAGGTTGAGCTGAGGCTACCTCGTGAATGTGAATGTCCACCTATGCAGTGCCCAGGATGGCAGATGGCCATGGCTGGGAGGCCAAACTCATAGGGGAGGTGCCTTTACTAGAGTGTGTAATTGAAAGGTTAGAATTGATTATCTGCATACCAAGTATGATGATTCAGGGTTATACCTGACGGGTGTATCGAGTTTTGTGGTTAAAGTGTACCACCTCTGCAGAGTGTCAAACTATTCGAATATCCACGTCCGCAGTCATGGACAGTTGGAGTGGCCATGCCGCTCCATTGTCAGATGTTTTCAAAAATGACTTTTGAATTGAACTATGACCTTGACTTGACCACAACAGGGTTGTGGACATGAAAACTAGGTTCCCACTTTGGTGATGTAGAAAATTAAATTAGGTTCTTTACTTTTGAACTCCTTATGAAATAAACCTGGGTTTTTGAAAATAAACCTAGAGCTTAAGATTCCTACTAGAACCACCTTACTTGTTAGTGATAGTTTGCGAGTACTTAAAGAGTACTCATGGCTTTGTCCCTGGCTATTCCCGTGGCCATACTATGAGGAGGACTACCAGGAAGATGGACAGTAGGAGGTCTATGACAACTAGGATCATCTCCCATCGTCAGCATTGCCTGTGACCCTAAAGATGGAGCCCCTACTACGTTTACTTTCTGCTGCTTTGATTGTATTAAGACTGGATCACGAGATCCTTTATTTGTAAGACCTTTATTATGGTTTGTAATGGATGATGTACTGTGGTACCAATTTTGTTATGTCTCGTAAAAATGGTAATCCTAGGATTGCGATGTATGGCATAATAGGCATCTGGGATTAAAAATCCGGGTGTTGACAGTATATCATCTTATCTTACCACTATATAGTGTACGAATAACTTTGAACATTAACCGTTAGATCAAGACAGGAAAATCCAAATATTGCTAGTCGTTGGATCTTTTTTCCATTCTAGAATCTAGAGATTCTATTGATAGTCTTTAGCACAATAAACCCTGCTAGCGTTTAATAAAGTGTGGCAACCCAAACTATGGCAAAAAACCAAACACATACCAAATTGCCAAACTTTGGCTTGGCAAATTGTGTCTAGGAACCAAACACTTCCAAAGTACTAGAAGCAAATATACACCCACAATTTATAGATGTCGATCAAATTTATAATTCTTTGAACTTTAGCTATTATATAATCTGGCAACTTAATATTATACAAAGAACTTTGAACTTTGACTGTGGGATCAAGACTAGCAAATCCCAACATTGCAAACCATTGGATATTCTATCCATTCTGGCATCTACAAGATTATATTGATAGTCTTTAGTACAATGAATGATATACACACAAGCCTCAAAACACTTCTCCATCATTCTAGAATATTCTCAGACATTTCTCTAGACCATGTTACCAAAAAATTAAGTATTAGGTATAGCTAATAAACATTGACTTCTACATGACTAACAATATTGGGATTCGAGAGTCTTGATCCAACAGTCAATATATTCAAAGTTATTTGTACACTATATAGTGGTAAGATAAGATTATATAAATAATAGTATCTTCTAGAGATGATGCTAGAATGGAAAAGATCCAACGGATGACAGTGTTGGGATTCGCAAGTTTTGATCCAACCGGTCAATATTCAAAGTTATTCGTAAACTATATAGTGGTAAGATAAGATAAGAAAGACTATCAATATAGTATATACTCCACCCTAAACCCTATACAGTAAATCTTAAAACCTAAACCCTAAACTCTAAACCATAAACCATAAACCATAAACCATAAAACCCTAACCCTAAACCATAAACCCTAAACCCTAAGTACTATATAGCAGAATGGAAAAGAAGATCCAACGGTTGGCAATGTTGGGATTCGCGAGTCTTGATCCAACGATCAATATTCAAAGTTATTCATACACTATATAGTGGTAATATAGTGGTAAGTTATGTTATATAACAGGTAAAGCTATATTAGAAAATTATAAATTTGATCGACATATATAAAAAGTATTGCTGTATATTTGGTTCTTATACTTTATATCATGTAGAAGTCAACGTTTATTAGCTATACCTAATACTTTAAAATTTTGGTAACATGGTCTAGAGAAACGTCTAAGAAGATTATTATAAAATGATGGAGGATTGTGTTTTAAGGTTTGTGCCTAGCATTCATTGTGCTAAAGACATATTATCTATAGTATCTTATAGTAGATGTGCTAACTAGAATGGCAAATAAGATCCAACGGCTAGCAATGTTTGGATTCGTGAGTCTTGATCCAATGGTGAACATATTCAAAGTTGTTCATACACTATATAGTGGTAAGTTAAGATAAACAATAATATAATTTAAGTGGGCAATGTTAGCCAAAAAGATTGAAAAAACATAAAAGGGTGAAATGTGCATAAACAATTCGAAGCGCTTGTGTGGCACTCACAGACTGTGTGTGTGTGTGTGTTTGATGAACGCGTGTGTCCTTCGTCTTCTTGGGGTGTGACATGGAGCAAAACCAGAGTAGTATATCTTACCACTATCTAATCTTACCATTACCTTACCACTATATAGCGTACAAATAACTTTGAATGTTGACCGTTAGATCAAGACTCGCGAATCTCAACATTTCCAGCCGTTGGATCTTCTTTTCCATTCTAGCATCTAAAAGATTCTATTGATAGTCTTCAGTATAATGAATGCTATGCACAAACCTCAAAACACACTTCTCCATCATACTAGAATCTTCTCCCTCATTTCTCTAGACCATGTTACTAAAATTTCAAGTGTTAGGTAGCTAATAATCTTTGACTTCTACATGATGATACAAATTACAAGAACCAAATATACATCCATACTTTATAGATGTTGATCAAATTTTTTTTTTGCCTTTAGCTATATTATAATTTTATATAGTGATGATATGTCATACGTCTATTATCCGAGTCTCATGTGTAGGGGATGTTCAACTTACTAGTTATATATGTGGGGGCCCCAGATTAATCCTCTGAAAATCCCTATTATGCATACACCACGATCCCATGATCAGTTAGTCATGGCACATAACTGACAAGTATCAAAGTAAACATCCATTACTTAAGCGGATACAAGTCATACCTGAACTGCCATTATGGCTACAAGCATCATCATTAGTGGAATTTTGTCGAAGCATAGAGCCCGAACCATGCCTTAACCTATAGGCAACTAACTTGGAGAACGTCCTAGCTTGCATAGTCGTCAACAAAACCTTCTTCTCCAGATCTGACCAAGTTAATAGCCAGGGACAAAGCCAGTGAGTACTTTGAATCTACTCGCAAACCACCTTAAGAGAATAATAATAACAAGAGGATATGCAATATGGTAGTGGTAGTATGAGGGCTCCAAGAGAGGTTCTTTTCTCAAATAGTTTCTCTTGTAGATATAGCATCTACATATCTTTGTTGAAAACTTTTGTAAAACATTTTGGAAACCTTTTTGAAAAGTTTTGGAAAACACTAGGACTGGGTCACCCATTTGTTTCTTCCTTTCGGTCATCTTATGACCAGACTCCTTTCCTTCCTTTCTGACCATCTCATGGTCAAAACATTTTCAAAGCCTTTGCTTTTCCGAAATCCTTTTTGAAAACAAAACCAGTACTGCTCTATAGTAGTTTGTCCAACCCGTCCTTAACTGTGGACATGGCTATTCGAATAGATTTACACTCTATAGAGGTTGTACACTTTACCCACACCATGCAGGTACCCTACCCTGATCTACCCCGATTGTGGGTCGAGTAACCGGTCACGACCCTCCGGATGCCACTCCAGTATAAGTGCCTACCCTATGAGTGTTCTTGCCCTCAACACCAAGACATCGGGTACCGTGTACCAACCAGAGCACCTTGGTACGCTTTCAATGAGAGGCTCATAGTAACGCATGGAGGCCCGTAGACCCTTTGTTCCTTCTCCTAGGTGTGAGGTACATTACAGGGACCCAGAGAAGGTCCACCCTCTAGGGATTTTGAATTCTCCTATAGTAGTTGTGAGGCAGCTTATACCAGAGTAAACAACCATCAAGTCTAGCCCTATCCCATACCAGAGTAATGTGGTTGCACGGGTTAATTTGTTATAGCTAAAGCTGCAAAGAAACGGGTGTGTTTTCATAAACATTTTCCTCCTTTTTCGTTTAGCATTTTGTAAAACAAAACCTTTTCCTTTCTCAAAGTTATCTTGGTAGGCCAAACCTCACCAAGGTTTTGTCATAAAACATTTCGCAAAACTTTTTCGAGTTCATCCCATCCTCTAGTTTTTGCTTCGTCTAAAACAGGGACTCCAAAGGGGTATGGTGTTATACACCAACTACCATACTAGGGACAGGTAGGATCATCAATGTACACAATATTACATAAGTGTAATGGTTTGGAAGAGCCAAGCCACTACCAGGTATATATCATTATATATTAAAACAATGCAGTTTCATGAACAATAGGTAAAACATGCATAAGTAAAATAGTAGGGCAAAGCTTATGAGAAAGAAGGTGGCTTTCCTATGATCAGCAAACTGGCAATATAATTCCCTGGACTTCTTCTTAGAATACCATAATATCCAAGATAATAACCATCTTCTTCGGTCCTTGAAATAATCACATCTATCATCATCAGGGATCATACATGCAAGCAAACAAGGCCACAATCAACACCAGGCATACAAACATCAATACGATACAGCAAGCAAGTATTCAATATTATGCTATATTCAGTAGGTTTTGATAGATTGAGAACATAACATTTGGAAATACTTTAATTGCCTTTTTGGAATTTTCTTTATGGTCTAATTGTCAAATACCACCTAATGAAGGTGTTTTGAACTAAGGCTTGGGTATGCATGATATCAATGTTTAAAATTGATATCAATAGATAGGTACTGAACTAACAAGGCCAACAAAAGTGGTTTCATGATTTTATCGATTTCCTTTAATTAGATATGTATTTTATAGTGGAAATACCCCTAGTTTAGGTGAATAATTCATCAAAATAGATTTGGGGCACAAAATAAATTTTTGTTTAGAGGATACTGTGTATCTTTGAGTTTGTGATTTTTCAGAGTTGGAATCACCTCAAAATAGTTACCGGAATGCCCTGGAGAAAATCCCAAAGTTAGTTATGTATTTAATTTGTCTTTTAACCAGGTTTGTTCTTGTAACTACCTCGGTGAATTACGCTCCTAGTGTAAGCCTGGATGATCAGAAATGGTTGAAATAGTACGGTGGGGCCCAAATGCCACTCACAGGTAGACCTTTCGGCCGTCCCAACCATTTCCAAACATTGGGACAAGAACGGGCGTAATCGGCGAAGGGATCAACTACATACACAAATGAGTATGTATGCAAGCCACCATACAATAGTACATCAGAGCCATTCCATCTAAAAAGAAAGGAAATATAGCAACGCTATACGGCAAGATCCAAATATCCTAGATAGATATAATAGTTTGGGATATCTCCTCATACATCAATCAACAGAGTATCAAGCGGAAGCGGAAGACAAAATCCGAGTACGGATAAGAAGCAAATCGGCATAAGATGCCCCATAAATAAGCACATCCCGCCCACAGATCTCACGGATCCCCGTTCCCGGAATCTCTACACCGAATGATCGTTGCCCACATCGTCCGTCTCTTCCACCCAGTATCCATCTTGCGAGGGTACCTGTTCAACCTGGGGTGACGCAATTGCAGCAAAAGGTAAACCCTAGCAATTATATAGATACTCGCTAACCATCCGCCTAACCAGAGATAGACGGATGTCCGTGAATTAATAACAACAGTTATAACGGTAATCTTAACAGATCCATCCTCCTCCTCGCTAAACACCAGGAAGCGGACGAACAACCCCCATCCGTTGGCAGTTTTATTATCCATTCCATGAGTGTTGCACTATTTACTAGTCAGGTACCTAGTCTAGTCAATTTAAAAGCGGTACTTTAGTTATGCTTGTCTATGATCGAGAAACTGTGCTCCAAGTCGTCCATAACCGCGGACACGGCTTTCAGAAAGTTTTATCTCATAGGGTGCACAAATAGCAACACACACTCGATATGCCTCGGAAAAACCAAATCAAAACCAACGAGCGATCACGACAAAGTGATCACAGATTCAGAAATATTTCAGGGGCCACCCCATTGAGCTACCATAGCGAACGGTTAATGACTCCGAGACGGCCTCAAGGTTTGTGGAGCCGGCTGTAAACGACTGGGAACCCGAAAGTGTGACTGGGCTTGTCGATACAGCGTAAACGGGTCACGGACCTAAACAGTACAGTGTGCTCCTCGCACAATCTTAAATAAAGCAGTAAAGCATGGCATAGGTACAGGATCGTAAATAAAACCTCAAACTAGTTTGTGGCCCCAAGAAATAAGAATGAATCAAGCTCTGGCTCAGGGGGGTCCATAAGCCTCCCGGATGTGGATAGCGCGAATATTCTTGGAACAGGAATCAAGTACTCGGGGTCTTACGGGACACAAGTGAGCCTGAAAAACCAAATAGCGAATATGGCTCACCGATGCCACTTTCATTAGTTATCCCATTACTACTCAGGTTAAGTTGTTTAGGTACCTCGTTATCCATCAGACACTCACATACCCTACATGTTGTTCTCGACTCGCATGGCTCAAACAACTCCTGTAGTAATGGCTCATAGGGTGGAGGAACAAGCTTCGGTGGGGTTTAAAAGTAAAGGCTATGCAATACTTGGGATTCAATTTAATGCAATCGCGACTCAATGATGCAAGAATAAGATAGAGGCAATAGGTACTATATGTATGCAAGCATGTGGTAGTGCTTGCCTGGCAGCTCAGTTGAAGCGAGAGATGGATCTGGGTAGTGCTCCTGGTTCTCTTGATATATCCCCTGCTCAGCGTCTATTCGAAGAAGAACCAAACAAACAAGGGCCAACATAAATAAAGTGCACAAGCATATGAATAAATGCGACAAGCAAACAATCATGCCATGATGAATGATGCACAATTTGCATGGTATTAAGGTAGCATGGCATGGGTGAGGTGTGGAAACAAGATTAAATCATTTTATGGGGTTTTTGTCCCATTTTATTCTCATATTAGTTGCTGTATACAATATATTTATATGATGCATGCTTCAAATCAAACCAAGGAATGCATAAACAGAAAGGTCTCGTCGAGCTAATCATTTTAGACATATTATTTGTTAAATTTGGAGTTATAAAACAAAAGTTATTAATTTATTAAAGAAAAGAGGCATTTATTGTAATTTAAATAAACTTGGAATTTTAAATGTCCAAAATATATTTTGAATGGCATATTTGAATTCCTCACATTTTTCTGATTTGAAAACATATATTATATGTATTATTTGGATTAATATTTGAAAAGATATTTAAAAACAGAAATATATTTGAATTTGAAATAATTAGAAAAGATTTGAATTTAAAACAGAAACAGATAGATACTTTTGTTACTCAGGATTAGCTAGACACAGACGTTGACGGGTGGGGTCACGCGCTGACTCAGCACACACGCGCACAGAAAAGCTTTTGTCACCGCTGGTTGAGCTAGCCCTAGAGGATGACAGGTGGGGCAACCGACTTCGCAGGCCCACGCGACAGCGGGCGACCCAGGGGGTGCCACGCGGCGCAGCGAGGGAGCGCGGGTTGAGCACCGAGAAGCGGGGGGGCTCTTTTGCAAGTTTGCTCGGCGACTGACTGGTGGGCCAAAACGTACCGCGGGTTAAGCGTAAAAACTAGCAGGGGGTTACGCGCAAAAAGGCCGCCGTACTGTTGATCTTCCTCTGACGACCGATCGGTCCGTGCGCGACAGAGGACAGCGCGCCGCGGTGGGGCTTCGAACGCGACACTGGACGCAGCACGCGCAGCGGTGACCGCTGGGCTAGGGCGGGGTTGCTGCTAGGAGGGTGGACGGGGCCTAGGTAGGGTTTGCGCGGCGCGGAAGCGGCAGGTAGCAGCTCACCATGTCGGGGTTAGGAGCTCACCGAGGTGGCGTTGGCGTGGTCGGATCAGCAGAGGCGGTAGATCGTCGGTGAAGCGGTGCGGCAGCGGCTAGGGTTTCGGCTGGCCTGCAGGTTCTGGTGGCTCGTCCGTCTCCTCGACGGCGTGTACATGCGTGGTGTAGAGGCTCGTCTTGGTCTCTCGATCACCTCCCGACGTGCTTGTCGTGCTGAACGGTGTAGGGGCCGAGGGTTGCCGGCGATGGCGTAGCCGGTGGCGATGGAGAAGAGAGGGGGAGAGGGCAGGGCGCCTTCGGGGTGGATCTGGGGTAGCTGGGCGAGGCAGAGTGGGTGGATAGGGAGAGGAGGGAGGTGCTGTGGGGAGGTGGTGGCCGATACAGGTGGCTCGGCCACCGTGTGTCCTCCTCCTCACGGGCTCGGCTGGGCGGCGAGGGCAGGGCAGGGCAGGTAGGGGAGCTGCCAGGTGGGGGAGGGCAGGCCAGGTGGGGTGGTTGACCTGGGGCCCCTGGGGCAGAGAGAGAGCTAGGGAGAGAGAGGTGAGGCTCGGGGTGGGGGGTGGTCGCGTCGGGGTCGGGGTGGTCCTCGGGTTGGGGGGAGTGGGAGCTTGGTGGGGCCCGGGAGCGAGGGGCCAGGTGGGGCCTGCATGGGTTTGGTTTAGAGAGGTGGCTCGGCTAGGGAGAGGAGAGAAAGAGGGGGGGTACTTAGGGTTTAGCTAGGATGGGGGTGTGGTTTAGATTAGACATAGATGGGGGTGGTTATTCTAAGACAAGATCAAGCATGATCACCAAACTTAAGCAAGCTAAAGCCAAAGGAGAGAAAAGAGGAGAAGTGGTGGTGGTATGGATGGTTATGGTGATGAGGTTTGGATGCTAGCATGCATCAAGCAAGACCAAACCTAAGGGGTAGAGAAAGAGATGATGATCCACTTAAAATTCAAAGAAAAACCGAATACTAGAAAAGGTGGCACTTGCATGGCCCATGCAACATATTTAATGCCATGTTGATTTTTGTGAGAACAATAATATTAAACATGGCATTATTATCATGCATTCCCAAAATTGGATTAAGAGCCAAGCAAAAGAATTTAAAAGGATGCCCCCTGTGGAAAAGATGGAGATGACCATATTTGAATTAAAATGGGACATGCTAGTGTGTATGTTCCACTAGATAATCAATAGTCCCCAAATTATTCCATCATGAGCATAATTCCATGATAATCCATATGGAAGCTAGGAGAAAGGTTCCACTCACAAGGCATGCAAAGGTGGCCATGTGGCTCTCATGTTTCAATATTGTGAAAACAACATGATGCTAAGATGAGAGTATGTGGATAAAGAATTGGATCCATCCCAACCCACATGAGCTAGAGGTAAAACCAATAAGTGCCAAGCTCATATTTGGTTGGATGGTGGAATTATAAGGTGTTGAAAGAAAAAGGTGGTGGAGTTAATAAGAGATATGCCCCCAACTCAACTTGGGCATTAAACAATATATCAAGAACCAAATACAATATCAAGAGGCAAATACAATTAATAGTGCATATGATATAAGAACCAAATCAAAAAGGGTTTTATATGATGCTCAAATGCAAGGAGGCATGATGACATGAGCATGATATAATGATGATGCTACAATTATATATTTGAAGTAGCATATATCTAGGCTAGGATAGTAGCATTGCAATTGTTAGACAATTGGGATGCTACAGTTCTATAGGTCCAAATGACATGAGGTAATGTACAATGCATAGGTATTGCAAATCCCTTCCAGTATAAATTTGATTCACTATTTTTGGAGTTGCTAAGTTTCTAAAATTATTTATTTAGTGAAAAAACCACATATAGAATTATTTAATTTATAAAAATTCAACCAAGGCTCAATAATTATTTGTCTCCTAGCTTTAGTTAGACAAGTTAGTGCAATTGTACTGAGAGTTGGATTCAGGTTAAACCCATTTTTGGTTTGGCCTAGAGAAATTCCTAAAATCAAAAATTAATTGGTTCTGTTATTTTTGTTAAAGGAATACCAGAGCTCCACTTGGACTAAGACCAATGCCATGAGATGGGTATGTTAGATGCCTACCATAGGAAGCTTGTTTTACCCAAATTGTAAATATAAAACTTACTGTGGAATTTAATTTGTACAAAGGATAATATTTAGTTGGTTAATTCTCAGAAAATAGCCAAAATTATTTTGGGAACAAGCCTGGCTCTACATGTTTAGGAAAACCATAGGAGACATGAATAATTTTAGATCTATTAATTTTGGTTCATTTTTTATTTTTGTTTTGATTTAAACTCGGATGTCTATTTATAGATCTAGAATATCAGGAGAAAATAAAAAATAAAAGGAGAAGCTGGGATGGAAATCCCCATGGAACTGGGCCACAGAGAGGGTTTTCGGCCCGCCTGACAGTGCGAGGCATGGGAGATGCGGTTCAAACGCCGGAGCATGGGGCCCACAGGTCAGTGAGATAGGGGAACCGAAAGGGTATTGGGCGATCTAGACTATTTGTTTAAAACAGGATCAACGACCTTGGGTCGTCATCCTCCTCTATTCCAGCTCGACGGAGCGGAAACCCTAACAGGGTCGGGGATGCCTGGGGATCTCACCTGAGGGGTCGGGAAGGAGATGTGGATAGGCGGAGACAATGCGGTGCACCGCCATGAGATGAACGAGGGGTGGCAGGGTCGGTTTTGACGTAGGGAGCTGTCTTGCATGACACGCTGACGGTAGGCATCGTGGTGCACTCGAGAACTCATTGGTGCTTCCTCAGAACTACATGCATGTCGGAAGGGAGACATTAGAGAGGTTGTTAGTACCCTGGGGAAGGTAGGATATGTGTGGTTACCGCTGTAAAGGACTCAGGAGGAGGGAGCTTCGTCGGAGAGGTTCCTCTCGGTCGTGCTCGATGGCAATGGCTCCAGGGCTCCTGCAGTGGAGGGAGGAGCAGGGGGAGGTAGTTCAGAGGTATTAGACCTTGAAACTAACACATGCAAGTGGTGGGAGCAGGGAGAGGGCAACCTCAGGCATGAGTTTGACCATGGCCAAAACTCCTCTTCCTTCTTTCTCTCGGCAAGGCAGGGCAGGGGAGGAAGAGGGAAGCTCGGGGGAGATAGGTGGGGAGGAGAGGAGCGAAATGGGACAATGGGAGGGGTCGGGGTGGCATGTGCCCTTTTACCCGAGTGAGAGAGTTCATGGTGGACAATGTCCATGTTTGTACATGGGCAAGGGTGCTAGGCTGGGATAGGGCAAGAGGGGCAATGTTGGGTAGTGTGTGGGGCCCTGTGGTCGAGTCCGGTAGTAGAGAGGAGGGGTGAGGCAGCTGTTGCACGTTAATTGCACGATATATGTTGGTTAGGTCTTTTATCTCACTCTCAAATCCTCCAAGGGGTATATGTTGGAGATATGCCCAAGAGGCAATAATAAAGTGGTTATTATTATATCTTTATGTTTATGATAAATGTTTACATCCCATGCTATAATTGTATTCACCGGAAACATTAATACTTGTGTGTTTTGTAAACATAAAAGAGTCCCTAGTAAGCCTCTTGTTAAACTAGCTTGTTGATTAATGGATGATCATGGTTTCCTGATCATGGACATTGGATGTCATTAATAACAAGATCATATCATTAGGAGAATGATGTGATGGACACACACCCATAGTAAGCATAGCATAAGATCAAGTCATTAAGTTTGTTTTGCTACAAGCTTTTCACAAATTAAGTTTATCTCAATTTAAACTATGGGTGGCACAATGTAATGGAAATGAAGTTCCATAACGGATTTGGTTGAGTACCAAAGTTAAAACATTGTGACAGATACTACAACAAAAGGCTAAGTATATGACTACTATTGTAGCAGCAAATGAGGGCATTTCCGTCAAGTAGTTTGTTATCAAACTAGGTGTGGTTCATAGAGGGATAATACTATGAAGATACATTGTATGACAATTGTATCAACATGATTTAATCTCAAGGAACTAAAGGTCTCACCAAAGGACCAAATTTATACAATGCCATCTCATTGGAGAATGAGTAATGTGTAGAGATGCAAGGAAATGCAAATACACACGGACCTGGAAGTGTCAGATCCGAAGATTATGTTTACCACTAGCAATAGTGTCTATACAACACCAGAAAGCCATAGGTGTTGAATGCACAAATTTTTAACTAGATTATTGACTCTAGTGCAAGTGGGAGACTGTTGGAGATATGCCCAAGAGGCAATAATAAAGTGGTTATTATTATATCTTTATGTTTATGATAAATGTTTACATCCCATGCTATAATTGTATTAACCGGAAACATTAATACTTGTGTGTTTTGTAAACATAAAAGAGTCCCTAGTAAGCCTCTTGTTAAACTAGCTTGTTGATTAATGGATGATCATGGTTTCCTAATCATGGACATTGGATGTCATTAATAACAAGATCATATCATTAGGAGAATGATGTGATGGACACACACCCATAGTAAGCATAACATAAGATCAAGTCATTAAGTTTGTTTTGCTACAAGCTTTTCAAATGCATAGTAACCTAATCCTTCGACCATGAGGTTATGTTAATCACCATCACCGGATGGATACTTTGATGACATCAAACACCGCTCAGAATCGGGTGGTTATAAAGGTGACATTGGGTATTCTGAAAGTATGTGTTGAAGCGCATGGACCAAGATTGGGATTTGTCCATCCATATGACGGATAGATATGCTCTAGGCCCTCTCGGTGGAATGTCATCTAGTTAGCTTGCAAGGATGTGACTAGGTCACAAGGGATGACATATCATGGAACGAGTAAAGAGTACTTATCAGTAACGAGGTAGAACAAGGTATGGAGATACCGACGATCAAACCTCGGATAAGTAGAGTATCGCGTGACAAAGGGAATTAGTTTCGTATGTTAATGGTTCTATCGATCACGAAGTCATCGTTGAGTATGTGGGAGCCGTTATGGATCTCCAGATCCCGCTAATGTTTATTGATCGGAGATGTGTCTCCATCATGTCTACATGTTCACGAACCGTAGGGTGACACACTTAAGGTTCGAAGTTGTTTTAAGTAGATATGGAATGTGCGTTGGAGACCTAATGTTGTTCGGAGTCTCGGATTGGATCCGGGACATCACGAGGAGATCCGGAATTGTCTGGAGAATAAGATTCATATATTGGAGATCATTTTCTAAGTTAGGAAATGTTCTAGAGTATTTGTATGGGGATTCTAGAAGGTTTCGGAATGTTCCAGAAGGTTCTAGAAGATTTCTCGGAGTTTACTTGAAAACCAAGAAAGGATCAAGGAATCCTTATGGGGCAAGACAAGGATTCGTGGGGGAGTAGGACTCTCCCCCCACCTCCTTGATCCGCCGGCCAAGGGAGAGGGGAGTCCTACAAGGACTCCACCTCCCCATGGCGCCTCCCTCCTTTAAATAGAGGGGTGGAGGCGCCACCCCCTTGCCCCCCACCAATCCTCAAACCCAAGCCGCCTCTCTCCTCCTCCTTCCCTCTGCTCTGGCGGCGAAGCCTGCAGAATTCTACTCCACCACCACCACCACACCGTCGTGCTGCTGGGATTCCGTGAGAGATCTACTACCTCCTGCTCATTTGGAACGGGAGAGGAAGGTGCCGACTCCGCACATGTGACCGATCATGAGCAGCCGAACGCTTGAAGGATCGTCTACTCGATCTTGAGATCGGCAAGTGATCGACTACATCAACCACGAGATGCGATCTCGTAACGCTTTCGGGTCTACAAGGGTTAGTATAGATCTATCTCGTTGCACATGTCTAATAGATTAGATCTTGGCTTTTATCTAGATTAGATCTGGGTTTTGTTCGTTCTTGCGGTAGAATTTTTTTGTTTTCCATGCTACGAACCCATCAGTGGTATCAGAGCCGTGTCTATGCGTAGATCTGTTGCACGAGTAGAACACAATGGTTTTGTGGGCGTTGGTGCTCGTGCCGTCTTTTGCTTTGTGTACTTTGCATCTTGCGGTATGGTGGGATGAAGCGGCTCGGGCTAACCTTACATGTCATCACACATGAGACTTGCTCCACGCTTGACGTGTAACTTGCTTTGCACAAGTGTCTTTGTGGGTGTCTGTCTCTCCCACCATAGTATAGATCCAATTTACACTTTGTACTTGATAACACTTGTATCAACGTTGTGGTTCAGTTTTGTAGGTAAGATACATTCTTATTCAAAATCCCCAAACCACGTAAAATTTGCAAAGAAAATTAGAGGCGTCTAACTTGTTTTTGCAGGGGTTTTGTGATGTGATATGGCCATCATGTGGTTGTGATTATATTTGATGTATGCAATGATCCTTGTTGTAACATGGCAACCGGCAGGAGCCTAATGGTTGTCTTTAATTCTATTAAGACATGTGTGTCTATTCATCTTGTAATAGCTTTATTCCAAGTAGTTGTAATAGTTGCTAGTGATGATGGACAACCATGAAGCGGCGCCACTGACCTTGACGCAATGCCGGTGATGATGGAGATCATGTCCGTGCTTTCGAGATGGAGATCAAAGGCATAAGAAGAAAGGGCCATATCATATCACACTAATTATGAATTTTCTGTGATGTTAATCCTTTATGCATCTTGTATTGCTTAGATCGCGACGGTAGCATTATAAGATGATCCCTCTCACTAAATATCAAGTAATAAAGTGTTCGTCCTTAGTAGGCACCGTTGCTAAAACTCGTCGTTTCGAAGCATCTCGTGATGATCGGGTGTGATAGATTCTACGTGTGCATACGACGGGTGCAAGCCAGATTTGCACATGCGGATACTAAGGTTAACCTTGACGAGCCTAGCATGTACAGACATGGTCTCGGAACAAGGAATACCGAAAGGTAAAGCATGAGTCATATGGATGATATGATGAACATGTTGATTGTTCGCCTTTAAAATCTACATCATCTCATGTGATGATCGGACTTGGTGTAGTGGATTTGGTTCGTGTAATCACTAAAACAACTCGAGGGATGTTTTTTTGAGTGGGAGTTCATTTGTAATTTGGATTAGTCAAACTCAATTTATCATAAACACAATCAAAGTGAATTTGCATAGTTTGTTGTACTCATTGGAATTCGTTCACCACCTTACGCTTAGTTATAGTTGAGATAGTGGAACTATAAAAATTCTGGATATTTTCTTTACGAACTGGTATCGTATTGTTTTGAGTGTCAATCTAAAGTTTAAAAGTCCCGTTGCAAACTTTCAGCAAACTCCGTTTACTCTATGAAGTTTAATAAACAGTATTAAATCAAGAGTAACAATTCCAGTGTTAGTATGTAATGTATCATGTTTGCCTCCATGATTCTTGATACTCAAAAGATTGAGTTGAAAGCAATGTTTCAAAAACCATCATATGTGAAAGGTATTGCGATATCTAAAACAATGTGTTGGTTACAACATGATAGAGTATATGTCCTCATATTTGATGAGAATTTGTGAAGGTTGGAGACACTGGTCGTCCTAATCCTCCAAAAGGTTTTGGAAAAGAAACATTATACTCGCAATTCACCTTTATAAGCTATAGCAGCTTGATCATGAAAGTTGTCATGATAAGGATGAATAGAAGATGTAAGTAAAATGTTTACTACACTAAAAGATTACTAAAGAATGGAATTTTGAAAGAATGCCAAACATTTGATGAAGGTGATCCACTTCAAAGTGCAAGTCCAAAGGTATTAGTATTTGACTATACACACTTTGTACTATGTGTCATGTGAATGACACCACTATTGATGTTGATAGATTCTTTTAAAAGAAAAGGAATTGTTGAAAGAGAATCTATAAAATATTTGGCAGAAAAGAAAAGATTGGAGATATCCAACTTAGGTATATAGAAGATACATGTTATGGCTGTATTCCTTGGTTGTTAAACAATGTGGTTCTGCGGTATTGGATACTGAATTGGTTGGTATGAAGTGTCATACAGGACAACACAATTCATGAACTGCAATGGCCTAAGTAACTAGCAAGAGAATATGTGATGATGTTCATTGAAAACAAACAAAGGGTTGTTGTGTTGCTCGTTAACATCAAAGCTTACCTTCAAGATTTGTTTCAATAATTGTTATTTTGATTAGGTATTATGACGACAAAAGGTTGTTCAAATAATTACCGTATTCCATAATAGATGGATGATATACAAGTCTGGTTGGAGAAATATCGACCATAAAACTAATGCTAAAATGTCGCAAGACAAATGATTGAAAGATCACTTGCGAAGTGACATCACCGTTTAAATTATATTAGGGATACATGAAGAAACTCCATGTTGATGGATTTTTGGAGTCTTTGATTTTGATCAAATGACGCTTGTGATACTTTCCTGGAGATAATTAAAACTCCGTTTGTAGGCCAAAAGAGGAATGGACGACTAACTAATTGGAATTTGTACATATTGATGTATATAGTCCATTATGTGTAGTCGTGGGCGATGGATTTCAACTTCATATGTTTTCTCCGAAGATTTGAGTGAGTAATGTATATACTTACTCAATAAGGAAGAAGTATGAAACATTTGAAAATGTTCAAAGACTTTCAAGATGAAGTGGAAAATCATTGTAACAAGAAAATAAAAAGTTTATGATTGGATCATAAAGAAAGATGTTTGAGTTACAAGTTTAGCAAAACACCTAAGATTTGAGGAATCGTTCCATGGATTTGCATTTCCCAAAACACCATAGGAGTATGGAGTGTTCAAGATATGTAATGAAACCTTGTTTGACATGGTAAGATCAAAGGTGTCATTTATAAAACTGCCATTATATTTAAAAGATTAAAGCTTTAGTGACTACCGCTTTTACACTGAAAAGAGCTCCATCGTGATCCGTTGAAATGACACCATATAAGTCATGGTTTGGGATAAAACCCAGGTTGTCCTTTATTAAATTTTTGGTATGCTAGGCATAAGTAAAATGTTTACAACCAAAGTCGGATGAGCATGTCTTTGTAGGTTATTTCGAATAACCATTGGGCATTCCTCCATAACACCGAAGACAAAAGTGTTTGTCACTTAGAATGTTGAGTTTCTTGAGAAGGAATTTTTGGTGAAAAGTTAAGTGGGAGGACAATAGAACTTTGACAAGGTTGTTGAACCTTGGCTAATATGTGCTGAGTTGCGCAGCGTCGGTAAGTGTCCCGAAGGCAGCAACAATGCTCATGGCTCACGTCCTCAAAGGATGTGGTCACGGGGATCTAAGTTCCTATTGAACCAAGTAGGTCGGGTAAGTAATCAAATGCCAAGATTTGAGAGTTAAATCATTGTTGTTTGACAATGATGAACCGACTACATGCAAATAATCAATGATGGGCCCTGACTTCGTTAAGTGGCTTGAAGCCATAAAATCCGTGATAATTCCATACACGAGAAATCAAGCTTTGAATTTGAAAGACCCTCTAGAAAGGTGCAAGACCTTACAGTCGTATATGGATCTATAAAGAAATAGACATGGATGTTTCACATCTATGAAATAGTCGACATGTCAGAAAAAGTTTACGACAATGTTCAAGGAATTGACTATGATAAGATTTGATCTTTCATAGCGATATTTAGTCTGGACGGATTAATCTAGCAACCACTACATATATTTTGGTATATGGTAGTTGAACAAAGAAAACAAGTTCTTCTAATAGAATGGTTACCTAGGATGTGTCCATGACACGATCCAAAGGGTTTTGTTAATTCAAAGGATGCTAAAAGAGTATGCAAAACTTCAATGGTTGAAGTGAGCATCGCGGAGTTGGAATCTTCACCGTGATGAAACCCAGCGACAGGAAACGAAAAATAAATTTCTATCAAATCAATAGAAGAAAGTATCCCTTCCCTGATTGGAATCCCGTCCTCCATCAAAGAGGGTATCTCTAGACTTTTCTATTCTATAATAACTCAAAAGATTTTCTCTATCTTGCGAATTACTACTTTGTTTTAAGTATATTTTAGTAATGCCGCGTGGAGGTGGAAGGCCTACGGGTCGTCAACTTCTTTTCTCGGAGAAGAAACAATGACGGTATCTGAGGAATAAGCATCAGCTAACTCTGTGCCAGCAGCCGCGGTAAGACAGAGGATGCAAGCGTTATCCGGAATGATTGGGCGTGTTAAAAGGTTTAATTTCATCAAAGACGATGAAGATGTTTGCATTTTGAAAGAAATTAAGTGGGAGCGCTAAGACATATTTCTAATACATTATGTGAAAGACATATTGTTGATTAGAAATGATGTATCTTTTATTGACACAGGTTAAGAATTTCATTTCGATGAAAGACTTAGGCATAACCCAAGAATTAGGCATCAATGTCTATATGGATAGATTGAGGCGCTAATATGGTTTTTGCCAAATGTACATAGATAAGATGTTGAATGAGTTCAATATGGAAACAACAAGAAAGGTTCTTGACGCACGGAAAGGACTGAATCAGGATTCAAGTGTGTGACACGAGATTCAAGTATTTTGACACTTGGTGAAATCACAAGAATATTTTGATCAATCATTCTTTGAGATGTACACATCCAGATATGTCCTATGCTCTAAATGTTATAAGCATATATCAGAATGACTCATAAGATGATCATTGGACAATAGTAGGGATATTCCTATGATCTTTGGAAGAACTAAGAATATATTATTTATATAGTGGTGACAAATAGTTCATTGTAAATTGTTACATTGATACTAGTTTTGTCACAAATTAAGTTTATCTCAATTTAAACTATGGGTGGCACAATGTAATGGAAAGGAAGTTCCATAACGGATTTGGTTGAGTACCAAAGTTAAAACATTGTGACAGATACTACAACAAAAGGCTAAGTATATGACTACTATTGTAGCAGCAAATGAGGGCATTTCCGTCAAGTAGTTTGTTATCAAACTAGGTGTGGTTCATAGCGGGATAATACTATGAAGATACATTGTATGACAATTGTATCAACATGATTTAATCCCAAGGAACTAAAGGTCTCACCAAAGGACCAAATTTATACAATGCCATCTCATTGGAGAATGAGTAATGTGTAGAGATGCAAGGAAATGCAAATACACACGGACCTGGAAGTGTCAGATCCGAAGATTATGTTTACCACTAGCAATAGTGTCTATACAACACCAGAAAGCCATAGGTGTTGAATGCACAAATTTTTAACTAGATTATTGACTCTAGTGCAAGTGGGAGACTGTTGGAGATATGCCCAAGAGGCAATAATAAAGTGGTTATTATTATATCTTTATGTTTATGATAAATGTTTACATCCCATGCTATAATTGTATTAACCGGAAACATTAATACTTGTGTGTTTTGTAAACATAAAAGAGTCCCTAGTAAGCCTCTTGTTAAACTAGCTTGTTGATTAATGGATGATCATGGTTTCCTGATCATGGACATTGGATGTCATTAATAACAAGATCATATCATTAGGAGAATGATGTGATGGACACAGACCCATAGTAAGCATAGCATAAGATCAAGTCATTAAGTTTGTTTTGCTACAAGGTTTTCAAATGCATAGTAACCTAATCCTTCGACCATGAGGTTATGTTAATCACCATGACCGGATGGATACTTTGATGACATCAAACACCGCTTCGTAACTGGGTGGTTATAAAGGTGACATTGGGTATTCTGAAAGTATGTGTTGAAGCGCATGGACCAAGATTGGGATTTGTCCATCCATATGACGGATAGATATGCTCTGGGCCCTCTTGGTGGAATGTCATCTAGTTAGCTTGCAAGCATGTGACTAGGTCACAAGGGATGACATATCATGGAACGAGTAAAGAGTACTTATCAGTAACGAGGTAGAACAAGGTATGGAGATACCGACGATCAAACCTCGGATAAGTAGAGTATCGTGTGACAAAGGGAATTAGTTTCGTATGTTAATGGTTCTATCGATCACGAAGTCATCGTTGGGTATGTGGGAGCCGTTATGGATCTCCAGATCCCACTAATGGTTATTGATCGGAGATGTGTCTCCATCATGTCTACATGTTCACGAACCGTAGGGTGACACACTTAAGGTTCGAAGTTGTTTTAAGTAGATATGGAATGTGTGTTGGAGACCGAATGTTGTTCGGAGTCTCGGATTGGATCCGGGACATCACGAGGAGATCTAGAATTGTCCAGAGAATAAGATTCATATATTGGGGATCATTTTCTAAGTTAGGAAATGTTCTAGAGTATTTGTATGGGGGTTCTAGAAGGTTTTGGAATGTTCCGGAAGGTTCTAGAAGATTTCTTGGAGTTTACTTGAAAACCAAGAAAGGATCAAGGAATCCTTATGGGGCATGACAAGGATTCGTGGGGGAGTAGGACTCTCCCCCCACCTCCTTGATCCGCCAAGGAGGGGAGTCCTACTAGGACTCCCCCTCCCATGGCGCCTCCCTCCTTTAAATAGAGGGGTGGAGGCGCCACCCCCTTGCCCCCCACCAATCCTCAAACCCTAGCCGCCTCTCTCCTCCTCCTTCCCTCTGCTCTGGCTTAGGCGAAGCCCTGCAGAATTCTCTACTCCACCACCACCACCACACCGTCGTGCTGCTGGGATTCCGTGGAGAGATCTACTACCTCCGCTGCTCATTTGGAGCAGGAGAGGAAGGTGCCGACTCCGACGCGTGTGACCGATCATGAGCAGCGGCGCCCGAACGCCGGAAGGATCGTCTACTCGATCTTGAGATCGGCAAGTGATCGACTACATCAACCACGAGATCCGATCTCGTAACGCTTTCGGGTCTACAAGGGTTAGTACAGATCTATCTCGTTGCACATGTCTAATAGATTAGATCTTGGCTTTTATCTAGATTAGATCTGGGTTTTGTTCGTTCTTGCGGTAGAATTTTTTTGTTTTCCATGCTACGAACCCATCAGTAGAGGACAAGGGAGGGGAGTTGATACAGTTGGGGTACTGTAGCATATGACCAAAAAGTGGGGGAGTGCTGTACAAGGTTGCTTGACCAAGATGGAGGAAGGTTTGGTGAGTTCTTAGCTTAGGGATTTGGTTAAAGACAATTCTGATCATAATGATGCTCATGAAGGGAGTCTAATAATTTTACCTGGATATGATGAGGCAAGGGTACTGGTGGGTAGGTATGGTCAAGACAATACTCCTAGAATTATTTGATATTTTTCCAAGGTTTAAGGGCCCACTAAAAATCACATAATCAAATAATGCTAAAATAGTTTCTAGAAGCTTATTTGATATTTTCGAATTGGGAAAGTGTGGTTTTTGGTGTGTGATGGTACTAGATATCAAAACACACTTTGGAGAATTTTCATAGAATTTATTTGGAAGTAAAAGTATTTTTAAGCTATTATTTCCTGTTTCTATCATTTAAGAAAAAGGGAAAAAAGAATTAATAAAGGATCTCAAAAATATTTATTTTTGGGGTGGGGAGATAGGGTAGGATGTATAGTCCTCAAATGTCCCTTGAGTTGGCAAAGTAGTTTGGATAAAAACAAACTTGCCTTTGTAGGAAAGGTTTTCAAGATTTTGCAAAGTAGAGAATTTAAATAGCTTTAGGGCCCAAATAATTATGGAAATTACTTGGTAAATGATTATATCCAAGGTGGATGATGTCAACTTGAAGTATCTATCATAATCAACCTTGGGTTTTGGTATTCTACCTTGAAAATGGAGGGAAACTAGGTTTTGAGGATCTAGGGTTTTGATATTTTTATACCACCTAAACTTGGTTTGATTAGGGAGCTCAGAGCTCACCTTGGTACAAGGGATAGATGGATAGGTAGACCAAGTTATATAGATGATCATGGCAACAAGAGGTGGGGTTGGTTGTATTTGAGGTGGTCTAGAAGTGATGTCAAACTTTGTTGAAAAAGAGGCTACCATAGCAGATGTATCATGAAACTTCATAAACCATGTGGGTTTAAGAAGCACAAAGCTCCATTTGAAACAAGTTAAGGGTGGATTGATAGACCATGGTTAGTAGATCATAACCAGGCAAATAGTTGGTCAAGGGAAGGTAGCATATGGATGTGAGCTTCTGCCAAAATAGGCATGATGCTAAGATTTGCAGAAAATATTATTATCTTGTCTACAAAGCCATCAAGGATGAGTGAGTCCAATAAGAGTTTAGCTAGGGAAAGAGTGCGCTTTGGTAGTACTAATGATGTACTACAAGATGGTTCAAGTACATTCTCAAGAATGCACATGGTTAGAATAGGTGGAGTCTCAAAGATTGAATCCAGTTAAGGATTCCAGACTTAGTCAAATTTGGCAGAGTTGGAGATTTTGACTAGAATATGAGAGGGGATGATTTTGAGAGGGTGCAAGGTTCCAAATAATCATCAAATGGATGATGTTGAAGTATATATGGTGTAGGAAGGATTCATTCTTGATATTGGTCTTTATTGACTTGGAAGCTTCTAGAATGAAATGAATTCAAAGGTGATCTAGTTAAGGGATTAGATGGTCACTTTAGTGCCCAGATCAAAGGGTAAGCTTAGATAATTTGCTTAGGGTTTATAAACTCACTTTATTTTGATCCTAGAGGATGAGATCCTAGGGTAGCTCATACTACTTCGTAAGCAAACAATTCAGACAACAAATCAAGGCAATTCATTAGACAGCAGATCAAGGAAATTCATCTTCCAAGCAATTAAACTCCTAGTAGGGTTACCATCAAACCTAGCTTGAGGTAAAGATGGGAATTTTGAAAGGTTGGAATTTGAATGAGGTGAGAGTCCTTGGTATCTCTACCAAGAGTAGAATTCAAAAGCTTTATAAAAGGTTTTAGGAAAACCTAGAGGTAAGAGTAGTGGAAAGTTCTGTCTTGAAAACATAGGATATTATATCATATAGATCTCCATAGTTTGATAAATAGAAGCTAAGAAAATAGATGTTGCTACAAAGGCATCCTTGCTCAAGTTTTGAAATCCCAGAACATTTGAGAATATGTAAAATGAGCCAGGACAGTTTTGTTAAATATCTTTTGTCAACTGGGTTGAGGTAAGGAGTATATCATCTACTATACTTTCAGATGCATAAGCACATGTAAACAACAAGCCAACACTACAGCATTTAACAAGAAAAAGGTTTTGTTCCCCCTGATTTTTGCATTCTAGACATCTAATCAGAGTTGCTGAAAGTGGGATGTTACAATATATATATCTTATCTTACCACTATATTTTTTATATATAGTTTATGAATAACTTTGAATATTGATCATTGGATCAAGACTCGTGAATCCCAACATTTCTAGCCGTTGGATCCTATTTTCCATTCTAGACTCTACAAGATTATATTGATAATCTTCATCACAGTGAATGCTATGCACAAATCTCAAAACACACTTCTCCAACATTCTAGAATCTTCTCCCTCGTTTCTATAGACCATGTTACCAAAATTTTCAAGTGTTAGATAGCTAATAATCATTGACTTCTACATGATATACAAAGTACAAGAACCAAATATACACCCACACTTTATAGATGTTGATAAAATTTATATTTTCATGCTTTACCTATTATAATTTTATATAGTTATGATATGTCAGACGTCTATTATCTGAGTCTCACGTGACGGGCACATGCAACTTACTAGTAAACAATATTATCTTCTAGAGATGATGCTATAATAGAAAAGAAGATCCAATGGCTGGAAATGTTGGGATTCGCTAGCGCTTTCATCCAACCGATCAATATTCAGAGTTATTCACAAAATATATAGTGGTAAGATAAGATAAGAAAGACTATCAATAGTATCTACTAGATGCCAGAATGGAAAAGAAGATCCAACCGATTGGCAATGTTGGGATTCACGAGTCTTGATCCAACAGTGAATATTCAAAATTATTTGTACACTATATGGTGGGTAAAATTATGTACTATCCATAGTGTATCTTCTAGTAGATGCTAGCTAGAATGGAAAATAAGATCCATATACTGGCAATGTTGGGATTCACGAGTCTTGATCCAATGGTCAATATTCAAAGTTATTCGTACACTATATAGTGTACGATACGAATAACTTTGAACTTTGACCGTTGGATCTAGACTCGCGAATCCCAACATTGCTAATTAACTATTGGATCTTCTATCCATTCTACTCCCTCCGTCTAGAAATATAAGACATTTTTGCTTTGTGAAACAAAGATATCGAACCTATACACTAAGAGACATCTAGATACATTCGTTTCTCAAAGCTAGAATGTTTTATATTTGTGTAAACGGAGTGGTACGGCTCAAGAGGGGCAACTTCAATTTATAGAATAAATTGTGAAAACCAGGACTCAAACTCGAGACCTTAGGCTCTTATATCATGTTAAGCTTCATGCACTAACTAACTATTCCAAAAAACCGATCTGATGGAAAGAGTTAGGAAATCCACTTAGACAGTTCAACACCCCCGCTCACGTGTGATGGGAAGACAAGTCAACATGTGTAAACAGAGTGGTATCAGAGCCTAAGGTCTCGAGTTCGAGTCTTGGTTTTCACAATATATTCTATAAATTGTCGTTGCCCCCTCTGTCTAGGTATTGGCCTCTTGAGCCATACCACTCTTTTTACACATGTTGACTTGTCTTCCCATCACATGTGAGGGGGTGTTGAACTATAAGTGGATTGCCTAACTCTTTCTATTAGATCGATCTTTTGGAATAGTTGGTTAGTGCATGAAGCTTAACAACAAGGGAGTAGCATCTAGAAGATTTTATTGTTAGCCTTTAACACAATGAACGCTATGCACAAATCTCATAACACACTTTTCAATAATTCTAGAATATTCTTTGTCATTTCTCTAGAGCACGTCGAGTATTAGGTTGGAGTAGCTAGGTTGATTTCTACATGATACAAAGTAGAAGAACAAAATAGACACCCGATACTTTATGGACGTGGCTCGGAATTAAAATTATTTTTTGAGCTTCACCTATTATAGTTACTTTTATATTAAAAATTATATGACATACTTTCATTATTTGATTCTCACGTGCAAGGCACATTCAACTTACTAGTCACAATTGTGGCTGTCGAGACCATGCTGGGTGACAACTTCTTACGGCTGTCTCTTCGATTTCTGTGTCAAGTACTGTATCTGAATGGAAATGGCTTTTTAGTACTCACATGGAGATGAGGAGGCCACCTCTCACGGACTCGACCTTGTTCCTCCTCCTTTTCACGACTGTAGCTCTTCTCTGCCAGATTCCTTTGTGTTGTGCTACTTCACCTGCATGACCGGGAAAAGTCCCGCCATAGAAGGGCTCGTGCCACGACGACGAACCTAGCAGAATACAAGAAGTCGGCTTGTTGTTCTTCCATTATGTCACTACCAGTACCAAGCGATGCCACGATCAATGGGTCCTAGTCGAATCCCTCGGCTACAGGCGAGAGGTGTTCAACTCAAGGTTCTTCAAAGCCGCTGCAGCCAGGGACAAATACCTTCAGTTAAATCTCTATTCTTGCCCAACTTTCCATGTCTTTGACTGTTTCTTGATTCGCCCATTTACCTACTAGCACATTCTACCTCAATGGTGTTTTTAGGTCATGCGGTCTTCGAATTCCCTTAGCACTCCTGCCTACAGAATCATCTTCACCGTCGCCGATGGAGACCGATACCTTTAGGTAAATCTCCGCGCTTGGACAACTTTCCATGTCTTTGACCATTTCTTGATACGCTCATTTCCCTACTAGTACATTCTTTCTCAATGTTGTTTTAGGTCAGGCGGACTTCGCATTCCCGTGACACCCTTGCCTGTAGAATCATCTTCACCATCTCCAATGGAGGCCGATTGGTATAGCCACAAGGTATAAAATCATTCGAATTGTGATTCCCTGTCTCTCTTCCTTGATAGTTCTCTATGTACACTTCTGAATTTGTTCTCCCTGTTCGTCTAATAGAATATTGGCTTTGAGATTGAGTTTATGGTGAAAAAGGAGATGGGCGATCTCTTCGTCAAGACAGCGGACAGAAGCGCCCTTGCCAAGGAGTGCACTGGACTTTACTCCAAACTCTCCGCTGACAAGGTCGGGCTTAGCCTCCTCAAGAATCTTGCCATGGAATACTTTATTGAGTGTGACGAGCTGAAGCGGCAGAACATCGGCATGGTGTAGGTGATGGGCATAAGCTTCGAATAGATCCAGGACCTTGAGGACCAAAAGGACGAACTCCTGGCCGAGCTGGCAAAGTTGACATGTGGAACACCTTAGTTAGTAGTCCATCTATTTTCACAATATAAGCCTATTTACAGAGATAAAATAGCTTACTAAAAAGGCTTATATATTATGGAGCGGAGGGACTACTTCATGATTGGATATAGATTGCAAAATGGCCCCAGTAAATTGAAAAACCTTTATTAGTAGTATGAACGTATGATCATGTACTTGCTGGTAAAGTATTTGGGTATTTGGTGAATGTGACATGCATCGCTAGCCACAATGTTGCCAGAGCCAAATTTAGGTGTGATTATCTTTTCTACTATAATATAATTAGTTTTTATCGCTTCTGTGTCGAGCGGTAGTTACCTTGCTGTCATTGTCATGCTGCATCTCACCAACCTCACTTGCTCAACATATAGAGCCTCCATTCTTCTTTACTCAAAAATAATAATAGAGCATCCATTCTTTCCCCATCTTCGTTTTTGGGCCTACTAACGGCAACGGTAGCGGTATCCCAGTGATGATGAATTTAGATCAGGATCCTGGCTTTTTCTCTGTGCAGATGCAGGGTAGTACTAGTCGTATTGTATAATCATTGCACCAAATCTTACAGGGGGAGGAAGAGGTAACTGCTGGGATGGATCCCTTTTGAACATACACCTTTATTAATTTACACTCTCCACAATTTATACATTGAAGGGATAACTACTTTTATAGCCATTTAAAAGAGTTTTGGGTGATTTTGTCAAATTAATTCAAACTTTAACTTCATGTGTGCTATAGTCTGGTCAACAAAATTAGAAAACAATATTTAGTAGTATATAGATTCTTCTAAAATTTGACGAACTTGTGACATCTATTTTGATACGAAGGGAGTAGTATTATGCGTTAGCCAAGATTTTGTATTTAAGAATTCATCCATTTGATATGAGTTTGCAGGCCCGCAATTTCATCTGCAAAAGAAAAAAACATAGTTTACGATGGTTAATATTTAACAATAAATTAAAAATTTCACATGGAAGTTCTCTACTTGTTGGACTGCAACTATATAAGGTATCTACAAAAATAACTTATATCACGTCCTATTAAAACTCTTACATACATGGCCTTCATTCTGCATAGTTTCAACCTGGTGGGATCATTCTCTCTCGAGGAGAGAGGCCTACACACTAAAAGGTGTCTAGATACATTCGTTTCACAAAAGCTAAAACATCTTATATTTTTGAATAGAGAGAGTACATAGGATCTAATAAAGAGAGGAGAGAGGTACATATATGAGTAAAAAATATGAGTTGCAAGAACAAGATGATGAATGAATATTCTATCAATGGTCTTCCCAACAATTTGTCACCCTGTTACAGAAAAATGTAACAAATCTAAAAAATATGCATGTATTACATTTTATGTGACAACGACTGTGCCCCTTGTGCCCTGGCACATAGCCAGAAATTATGTGGAAATTCTTGGACCGACTCAATTGCAGCGAGTCTATCGCAAAAAGAAAAAGGAAACTTCTGAAAAACAGTCAAATGACCTAACCCACTAGTGACTACTCGCTCTGTTTCAAAATGTAAGATGTTTTAGCTTTTCTGAAACGAGTGTACCTATATGCATTCCTTTCACAAAAGCTAAAACATCATATATTTTCAAATGGATGGAGTACAACAACCCATGAGGTCTCAACAATTAAGCTGATGTGCTCCCGATCAGGCCAGCTTCCTCCGGCTCGCTCTCACTTTCTTCACTCACAATTCCATCTCTCTCAATTCCTAACTTCCATTCATATCGATTAGTCTCAGTCTCAACCAACAGTGGTAGGAGAGGAATAGAGGAAGCTAGGTCAGCAAAGAAAGTGAGGAATCCATTATGTGTCTATCTTGAGCATGTGGTCGAATAGTGCTTGGCACCAGGACAAGCGACGACGAGCAGAGGTAGGCACCGGGTATGGGCGAGTGGCACCCTTGCGATGTCATTTTTTGGAGCGTGGCACACCCTCTGAAATTTTCGTAGCTAGCTCCGCCACTGACGTAGTCTTTTTATTTGTGAAGCATGCAAGCATGTAAAGCGAATATGGCTCAAAATGTCACTACACCTCAATTTTGATGAAAACTAAAGCATACCATCGTCTTTGATGGATAATTCCCTAAGTATGCAATATTCAAGCTTTGTAGTGTTTCTGGCTTTCTACCATTCAAAAAAAATTACGTGGATAACTTGAAAGTGGATTATTTTCAAATACACGTGTGACCATTTTTGCTAGTTTTATAAAAGTAATTTTGAGGTACCCAGTAGTATTATTTAAGTCGAAGAACCACTAACAATGTTAAAACAGTAGGCTCCTTGATATGACACGTCTTCCCAAAAGTTTTCACCTTGTTTTGAAGACAATCAAATAAAACAAAAAAATCCAAGTAAAATGAAAAACTTGTGCTTGTAGTACTTTCATGTGAGCTTAGTTGCCAAATAAATACCAAACTTTGAATGTGGACATATTCTTTTAAAAGTGTACTTTTTTTGAAAATCAAGTAAATAGAAGATATACCATATTTGATGGATAATGCCCAAGTTTTACAAATTTCCAAGAATTGTAGCTATTTCCACCTGTTCAAATGACTTTACAACAATGTTGTGAAACTAGATCGAACTTTCTTATCTTACCACGATATAGTGTAAGAATAACTTTGAAGGTTGACCGCTAGATGAAGACTGGCAAATCGTAACATATCTAACCGTTGGATCTTTACCATTCTAGCATCTAGAAGATTTAATGGATAGTCTTTAGAGCAATGAACGCTATGCTAAAACTTCAAAATATAATTCTCCGCCGTTCTAGAATCTTCTCTGTCATTTCTCTAAGCATGTTACAAAAATTTCTGAGTATTATTATGTACCAAGAACCAAGTATACACACATTAATTTATGGATATGATGTAGCTCAAAATTCTACTAGTCTTTTGAGCTTTACCTATTATAATTTTATGTAGTAATGACATGTCATATATTCCATCTCATAGCTAGAGATGACATGATAGTATTTATTTGAGTCTCACGTGCAAGGCACGTGCAACTTATTAGGCTACTACCTCCAATCTAGTTTATTAGGCAAATACATACTTCATGAACATAGTTTGACCATAAATTTAGTAAATAATATATAATCATATTTAATAAAAATTATACCATTATATTTATTTTCGAAAGAAGATTCCAATGGTACAGTTTTTGTGACATATAATTCATAAATTGGTGACCAAATTTATGGTCAAATTATTTTCTTGGAGTACGTATTTTCCTAATAAACCGGAATGGAGGTAATATACTATGTATTCTTTTTTCTGAGAAGGGGAGTATAACTAGAGTAGGAGTGCTTGAAGCAGAGGTCGTGCTAAGGATTGTGTATAGCTTTTCGAAGTAGGGACTACACGGAGTATGCACCTTGTAAAGGCTACTGGTGCATTCATACCTCACATCACATTCGATACACTTCCTCTAGTTCGGCTCCTAGCTAGTGTAGCAATAGAGTAGAGATCGCCAAAAAAATTGTCGGGTTCATCTCGTTCTAAAGTGAGATCACCAAATTTTGCATTACATTAGCGGATTTTTCTCTAAACTACTCGGCGCCACGCAATTCAAAAGTTTCGAACATACCACCGGCTCCATTGATACATATAAAAGGTGTCGTATCCCATGTCTCTCACTCGACCTAAGAGCCGGAGCATCTCCCACTAATATGGACTCACACCATCGTCTCTCCCCACCACCACAGCCTCCTCACCAGGTATCGTTGTGACCGAAGGCACCACTCCCTTGTTTAGCAAGACGGAGCGACTTCCCCACACTGACGACCACCGCGCATGAGTGTGTAAAGCATCGTTGGCAAACACTATACGGTCACTGCAAAGTCCCATATGCTTCACAGACTCACTGGTCTCTGGCACGGAGATATGGGAAAACGACCCCTCCCCGCGCGCTCGACCGCACCAATGCGAAGAAGTACTGCATTCTTTCTCATATACTCGATCGTTAGTAAAGTTTGCTAGATCCTTCATTACCATCGTTATGAAGCTCCTGTGATATGTGGAATATCTCCTAAAATGATTCTAGTTGAAGCTCCTCTGACAGTTGGTATACGTTAACTCTAATTGATTCCTGGAGCTGAATTAGTATGTCATGGCTCCTTGTTAGAGTATAACCAAGCAAGCATCGAGTGCCCTTCGTCTAAGAAAATCGATTTGATTCGATATGTTCAGTTTTTTTAAGAAAACTTTACACCGTACTAGTTATGTTATCAGTATTATTGTTAAGCCTGGAGATTAGTCGATTGTATTGAAACTTCATGTGTTTTCTTCTCACTCATAGTGCCATATGGTTAGAGTACTGTTGGAGATATGCCCAAGAGGCAATAATAAATATGGTTATTATTATATCTTTGTGTTTATGATGAATGTTTGCATCCCATGCTGTAATTGTATTATAAGGAAACACTAATACATGTGTGTTTGTAAACATAAAAGGGTCCCTAGTAAGCCTCTTGTTAAACTAGCTTGTTGATTAATTGATGATCATGGTTTCCTGATCATGGACATTGGATGTCATTAATAACAAGATTGTATCATTAGGAGAATGATGTAATGGACACACACACCCATAGTAAGCGTAGCATTAGATCAAGTCATTAAGTTCACATTGCTATAAGCTTTCGATACATAGTAACCTAATCCTTCAGTGAGGTTGTGTTAATCACCATCACCGGATGAGTACTTTGATGACATCAAACACCACTTAAATCGGGTGGTTATAAAGGTGTCATTAGGTATTCTGAAAGTATGTGTTGAAGCGCATGGACCAATATTGGGATTTGTCCATCCATATGACGGATAGATATGCTCTGGGCCCTCTCGGTGGAATGTCATCTAGTTAGCTTGCAAGCATGTGACTAGGTCACAAGGGATGGCATAACACGGAACGAGTAAAGAGTACGTATCGATGTGAGGTAGAACTAGGTAGGAGATACCGATGATCAAACCTCGAATAAGTAGAAGTATCGCGTGACAAAGGGAATTGGTTTCGTATGTTAATGGTTCTATCGATCACGAAGTCATCGTTGAGTATGTGGGAGCCATTATGGATCTCCAGATCCCGCTGATGGTTATTGATCGGAGAGGTGTCTTCATCATGTCTGCATATTCACGAATCGTAGGGTGACACACTTAAGGTTCGAAGTTGTTTTAAGTAGATATTGAATGTGCGTTGGAGACCGAATGTTGTTCGGAGTCTCGGATTGGATCCGGGACATCACGAGGAGATCCGGAATGTCCGGGAATAAGATTCATATAATGGGGATCATTTTCTAAGTTAGGAAATGTTCAGTGTTTGTATGGGGATTCTAGAAGGTTTGAATGTTAGGAAGGTTCTAGAAGATATCTTGGAGTTTATTTGAAAACCGAGATAAGATAAGATAAGATAAGGGAGTTTAAAGGGAAAACTTGGGGAAGGACTCTCCCCAAGCTCCCTAGTCTTGACCCTAAGGGGTGGGCCTAGGGGTGGGAACCCTAGGCCACCCCTCCCTCTATATATAGAGGGGTGGAGGCGCCACCCCTCCTTGCCCCCTCCCACTCCAAACCCTAGCCGCCTCTCTCTTCCTCCTTCCATCTGCTCCGGCTTAGGCGAAGCCCTGCAAAATTCTCTCCACCACCACCACCACGCCGTCGTGCTGCTCGGATTGCGTGGAGAAGATCTACTACCTCCATTGCTCATTGGAGCAGGAGAGGAAGGTCTGCCGACTCCGCGCGTGTGACCGTCTGGAAGCGCTGCGGACGCTGGGCGGAAGGATCATCTACTCGATCTTGAGATCGGCAAGTGATCGACTACATCATCCACGAGATCTAATCTCGTTAACGCTTTCAGTTCTACGAGGGTTAGTACCGATCTATCTTGTTGCTCATGTCTAGTAGATTAGATCTTGGCTTTTATCTAGATTAGATCTGGGTTTTGTTCGTCCTTGCGGTAGAAATTTTTTGTTTTCCATGCTGCGAACCCATCAGTGGTATCAGAGCCTTGTCTGTCGTAGATCTGTTGCCTGAGTAGAACACAATGGTGTTGTGGGCGTTGGTGCTCGTGCCGTCTTTTGCTGTGTGTACTTTGCATCTTGCGGTATGGTGGGATGAAGCGGCTCGGGCTAACATTACATGTCATCGCACATGAGACTTGCTCCACGCTTGACGTGCAACTTGCTTTGCACAAGTGTCTTTGCGGGTGTCTGTCTCTCCCATCATAGTATAGATCAAATCTACACTTTGCACTTGATAGCACTTGTATCAACGTTGTGGTTCAGTTTCGTAGGTAAGATCCGTTCTTATTTGAAAGCCCCAAACCACGTAAAACTTGCAAAGAAAATTAGAGGCGTCTAACTTGTTTTTGCAGGGGTTTTGTGATGTGATATGGCCATCATGTGATTGTGATTATATTTGATGTATGCAATGATCCTTGTTGTAATATGACAACGGCGGAGCCTAATGGTTGTCTTTAATTACATTAAGACCTGCGTGTCTATTCATCTTGTAATAGCTTTATTCCAAGTAGTTGTAATAGTTGCTTATGATGATGGAAAACCATGAAGCGCCATCGACCTTGACGCAATGCTGGTAATGATGGAGATCATGTCCGTGCTTTGGAGATGGAGATCGAAGGCACAAGAAGAAAGGGCCATATCATATCACACTAATTATGAATTGCCTGTGATGTTAATCCTTTATGCATCTTGTATTGCTTAGATCGTGACGGTAGCATTATAAGATGATCCCTCTCACTAAATATCAAGTAATAAAAGTGTTCGTCCTTAGTTGGCACCGTTGCTAAGACTCGTCGTTTCGAAGCATCTCGTGATGATCGGGTGATAGATTCTACGTGTGCATACAACGGTGCAAGCCAGATTTGCACATGCGGAAACTAAGGTTAATATTGACGAGCCTAGCATGTACGACATGGCCTCGAACACGGAATACCGAAAGGTAGAGCACGAGTCATATGAATGATATGATGAACATGAAGATTGTTCGCCGATGAAACTACATCTTCTCTCGTGAAGATCGGACTTGGTGTAGTGGACTTTGTTCGTGTAATCACTAAGACAATGTGAGGGATGTTGTTTTGAGTGGGAGTTCACCTAGTTAATTTAAGAATTGAAGTTGAACTCAATTTATCATAAACTTAGTCTAAACTACTTGCAAAATTTGTTGTAGATTATGGCGAACCTCTCCATCAATTTCAATGCGTTCCTAGAGAAAGAAAAACTTAAGAACAATGGAAGCAACTTCACGGACCGCTCCGTGGTCAAGATTGTCCTCGTGGCTGGTCAGATGACCTATGTGCTCGATGCACCGCTAGGTGACCCACCTGCAGAAGATGCCACCGATGATGTAAAAAATGTTTACGCCACTCGGAAAAATCATTACTCCACAGTTCAGTGTGCCATCTTGTACGGTCTGGAAATGGAGCTTCAGAAGCGCTTTGAGCACCACGACCCGTTCGAGATCATTAAGGAGCTCAAGCTCATTTTTGAGACTCACGCGGCCGTGGAGAGCTATGAGGCCTCCAAAAGTTCTTTACCCGCAAGATGGAAGAGGGAAGCATAGCGAGCACGTGCTCACCATGTCCGGGCACGCAAACAAGCTCCAAGAGTTGGGGATAACGATTCCTAATGAGTTAGGGATTCACCGTGTCCTCCAATCACCGCCACCGAAGTTATAAGAACTTTGTGATGAACTACAATATGCCTTTGCATGAACAAGACGTTGCGAACTATCGTCCATGCTGAAAATCTGAAGTGGAGATCAAGAAGGAGCACCAAGTGTTGATGGTCAATAAGACCACCAATTTCAAGAAACAGGGTAAGCCTAAGAACAAGGGCAAATTCAAGAAGGACGGCAAGAAAGCTGCCGCGCCTGCTAAGAAGCCCAAGGCTGGTCCTAAGCCTGAAACTGAATGCTTCTACTGCAAGGGTGCCGGTCATCGAAGCAATCGCCTAAGTACTGGCAGATTCAAGAACGGCAACATCAAGAAGAAAGGTATATTCGATATACATGTTATTGATGTGTATCTTACTAGTAATCGTAGTAGTGCTCGGGTATTTGATACTGGTTCGGTTGCTCATATTTGTAACTCAAATGTGAGCTGCGGAATAAACAAAGACTGGCGAGACGAGGTGACGATGGCGTTGGAAATGGCTCCAAGGTTGATGTGATCGCTGGCACGCTCCTCTACATCTACCTTCGGGATTAGTTTTAAATTTGAATAATTGTTATTTGGTGCCTGCGTTAAGCATGAACATTATATCTGGATCTTGTTTATTGCGAGGCGGTTACTCTTTTAGGTCCGAGAATAAAGGTTGTTCGATTTATATGAGTAATATCTTTATGGTAATGCACCTGAGATGAATGGTTTATTCTTCTTGAATCTCGATAGTAGTGATACACATGTTCACAACATAGATGCTAAGCGAACAAAATTGAATGATAATTCTACATACATGTGGCAATCGCTGCCTTGGTCACATTGGAGTGAAGCGTATGAAGAAACTCCATTCGATGGACTTCTTGAATCACTTGATTTTGAATCACTTGAAAGATGCGAAGCATGTCTAATGGGAAAATGACTAAGACTCCATTCTCTGAATAATGGAACGAGCTACGACTTATTGGAAATAATACATACCGATGTGTGCGGTCCAAGGAGTGCAGCATCGCGGGGTGGATATCGTTATGTTCTCACTTTCACGGATGACTTAAGTAGATATGGGTATGTCTACTTTATGAAACATAAGTCCGAAACTTTCGAGAAGTTTAAGGAATTTCAAAGTGAAGTGGAAAATCATCGTAACAAGAAGATTAAGTTTCTGCTCGACCGCATGGAGGTGAATATCTAAGTTATGAGTTTGGCATGCATTTAAAGAAATGTGGAATACTTTCATGATTGACACCGCCGAACACCACAGCGTAATGGTGTGTCCGAACGTCAGAATCGAACTCTCTTAGATATGGTTGGTCTATGATGTCTCTTACAGATTTACCGCTATCGCTTTTGGGGCTATGCATTAGAGACAGCCGCATTCACTTTAAATAGGGCACCATCTAAATCTGTTGAAATGACGCATTTAATTGTGGTTTGGAAAGAAACCTAAGTTGTCGTTCCTTAAAGTTTGGGGTTGCGAAGCGTATGTAAAGAAGTTACAACCTGATAAGCTAGAACCCAAAGCGGAGAAATGCGTCTTCATAGGATACCCTAAATAAACAATTGGGTATACCTTCTATCAAAGATCTGAAGGTAAAGTTTTCGTTGCCAAGAATAGATCCTTTCTTGAGAAGGAGTTTCTCTCGAAAGAAGTGACTGGAAGGAAAGTAGAACTCGACGAGGTTATTGAACCTTCTCTCGGGGTTGAGAGTAGCGCAGCACCGGAAGATGTTTTCGTGCCGCCTGCACCAACTGGAGAGGAAGCTAATGATGGTGATCATGAAACTTCGAACAAAGTTACTACTGAACCTCGCAGGTCAATGAGGGTTCGTACCACTCCTGAGTGGTATGACTCTGCCTTGAACGTCATGTTGGTGGACAACACTGATGACCCTGCGACGTATGAAGAAGCTATGGTGAGCCCAGATTCTGACAAATGGCTAGAAGCCATGAAATCCGAAATGGGATCCATGTACGAAAACCAAGTATGGACGTTGGTGGACTTACCGGATGGCCGTAAGGCTGTCGAGAACAAATGGATTTTCAAAATAAAAACAGATGCTGATGGTAATATTACTGTCTATAAAGCTCGACTTGTCGCGAAAGGGTTCCGACAAATTCAAGGTGTTGACTATGATGAGACTTTCTCACCAGTAGCGAAGCTAAAGTCTGTGAGGATTCTGTTAGCAATTGCTGCATATTTCGACTATGAGATATGGCAGATGGATGTCAAAACGGCGTTCCTTAATGGTGACATTGAGGAAGAGTTGTACATGGTACAACCCAAGGGTTTTGTCGATCCTAGTGATGCTGACAAGGTATGCAAACTTCAGCGCTCCATTTATGGACTGAAGCAAGCATCCCGGAGTTGGAATCAACGTTTTGATAAAGTAATCAAAAAATTTGGTTTTATACAAACTTATGGAGAAGCTTGTATTTACAAGAAAGTGAGTGGGAGCTCTATAGCATTCCTAGTACTATATGTAGATGACATACTGTTGATTGGGAATGATATAGAAATTCTTAATAGCGTCAAAGCCTATTTGAATAATAGTTTTTCAATGAAGGATCTTGGCGAAGCGGCATATATTCTAGGCATCAAGATTTATAGAGATAGGTCAAGACGCCTGCTAGCGCTTTCACAAAGTACATACCTGGACAAAGTTCTAAAGAAGTTTAGAATGGAAGAGAGCAAGAAAGGGTTCGTGCCCATGTTGTCGTGAAAGACCTTGAGTAAGACTCAAAGTCCAGCTACCAGAAGATAGAGAGAAGATGAATAATGTTCCTATGCCTCAGCCATAGGTTCTATCATGTATGCCATGTTGTGTACAAGACCGGATATAGCACATGTTAGTTTGACTAGCGTATATCAAAGTGATCCCGAATGGAGCCTTTGGACAGCGTCAAGAATATCCTTAAGTACCGAATAGGACTAATTATATGTTTCTTTCTTATGGAGGTGATGATCATCTTGTTGTAAATGCATACACCGATGCTAGTTGGAACACCGATCCGATGACTCAAGTCACATGCGGATAATGATTTATTTTGAATGGTGCTGTAGTGAGCTGGAGGAGTGCCAAGCAAAGTGTTGTGGCGAAATCTTCAACTGAATCGAATACATAGCTGCCGGAGGCTGCACAAGAAGCCATATGGATGAAGGAGTTCATTACTGAACTTGGCGTGGTTCCTAGTGCGTTGGACCCGATGGCCATCTACTGTGACAACACAGGTGCCATAGCTAATGCACAGGAGCCAAGGTCACATAGCAAGCTGAAGCACATCAAGCTACGTTTCCATGCCATTCGCGAGTATGTCCGAGATGGTGACATAAAGATTTGCAAAGTACACACTGATCTAAATGTGGCAGATCCGTTGACTAAACCTCTCCCTAGAGCAAAGCATGACCAACACCAGAACGCCATGGGTGTTAGGTATATTACCATGTAATCTAGATTATTGACTCTAGTGCAAGTGGGAGACTGTTGGAGATATGCCCAAGAGGCAATAATAAAAATGGTTATTATTATATCTTTGTGTTTATGATGAATGTTTGCATCCCATGCTGTAATTGTATTATAAGGAAACACTAATACATGTGTGTTTGTAAACATAAAAGGGTCCCTAGTAAGCCTCTTGTTAAACTAGCTTGTTGATTAATTGATGATCATGGTTTCCTGATCATGGACATTGGATGTCATTAATAACAAGATTGTATCATTAGGAGAATGATGTAATGGACACACACACCCATAGTAAGCGTAGCATTAGATCAAGTCATTAAGTTCACATTGCTATAAGCTTTCGATACATAGTAACCTAATCCTTCGACCGTGAGGTTGTGTTAATCACCATCACCGGATGAGTACTTTGATGACATCAAACACCACTTCGTAACTGGGTGGTTATAAAGGTGTCATTAGGTATTCTGAAAGTATGTGTTGAAGAGCATGGACCAAGATTGGGATTTGTCCATCCATATGACGGATAGATATGCTCTGGGCCCTCTCGGTGGAATGTCATCTAGTTAGCTTGCAAGCATGTGACTAGGTCACAAGGGATGACTAGGTCACAAGGGATGGCATAACACGGAACGAGTAAAGAGTACTTATCAGTAACGAGGTAGAACTAGGTATGGAGATACCGATGATCAAACCTCGGATAAGTAGAAGTATCGCGTGACAAAGGGAATTGGTTTCGTATGTTAATGGTTCTATCGATCACGAAGTCATAGTTGAGTATGTGGGAGCCGTTATGGATCTCCAGATCCTGTTGATGGTTATTGATCGGAGAGGTGTCTTCATCATGTCTGCATATTCACGAACCGTAGGGTGACACACTTAAGGTTCGAAGTTGTTTTAAGTAGATATTGAATGTGCGTTGGAGACCGAATGTTGTTCGGAGTCTCGGATTGGATCCGGGACATCACGAGGAGATCCGGAACTGTCCGGGGAATAAGATTCATATAATGGGGATCATTTTCTAAGTTAGGAAATGTTCCATAGTGTTTGTATGGGGATTCTAGAAGGTTTCAGAATGTTCCGGAAGGTTCTAGAAGATATCTTGGAGTTTATTTGAAAACCGAGATAAGATAAGATAAGATAAGGGGAGTTTAAAGGGGAAACTTGGGGGGGAAGGACTCTCCCCCCAAGCTCCCCTAAGGGGTGGGCCTAGGGGTGGGAACCCTAGGCCACACCCCTCCCTCTATATATAGAGGGGTGGAGGCGCCACCCCTCCTTGCCCCCTCCCACTCCAAACCCTAGCCGCCTCTCTCTTCCTCCTTCCATCTACTTCGGCTTAGGCGAAGCCCTGCAGAATTCTCTCCACCACCACCACCACGCCGTCGTGCTGCTGGGATTGCGTGGAGAAGATCTACTACCTCCGCTGCTCGCTGGAACAAGGAGAAGAAGGTCTACTTCGACCAAGACGCAGACCGTCTCATGAAGCGCTGCCGGAACGCGGCGCCGGAAGGATCATCTACTCGATCTTGAGATCGGCAAGTGATCGACTACATCATCCACGAGATCTAATCTCGTTAACGCTTTTGGTTCTACGAGGGTTAGTACCGATATATCTCGTTGCTCATGTCTAGTAGATTAGATCTTGGCTTTTATCTAGATTAGATCTGGGTTTTGTTTGTTCTTGCGGTAGAAATTTTTTGTTTTCCATGCTGCGAACCCATCAAGTACTCATAGCGGAAGTAAGTTACTGTACTAGAGTTGTGATGGGAATTATTGATTTTCGAGCAATCAACTATTTCAAGTACTCCTAATAATTTGCTCTTTTGCACACGATTACATGATGAATCTCAAAAGCTATTTTCTTCCAATGCAGGAAACGGAGTCAGAACAAGGTCTCGGAGTCTATTTAATCTAGTTGAAAATGACAACTAGGGCAAAAAAGGTAATAATGCAAAACACCAACATAAAACGTTGTGTCCTAATCCCGTACCAGTGGATCCAGTTGTATCGGCGGCTGCAAATAAAAAATACACATCCCACAGCCGTGAGTAGCTATTCCGATTACCCAACAAGAATTGGCAGCAGAACCAGTTTCAACAGCAATAATTCTCCGCCATTCTAGAATCTTCTCTGTCATTTCTCTAAGCATGTTACAAAAATTTCTTAGTATTATTATGTTCAAGAACCAAGTATACACACATTAATTTATGGATATGGCGTGGCTCAAAATTCTAATAGTCTTTTGACCTTTACCTATTATAATTTTATGTAGCAATGACATGTCATACATTCCATCTCATAGCTAGAGATGACATGATAGTATTTATTTGAGTCTCACGTGCAAGGCACGTACAACTTATTATGCTAGTACCTCGAATCTAGTTTATTAGGCAAATACATACTTCAAGAACATAGTTTGACCATAAATTTAGTAAATAATATATAATTATATTTAATAAAAATATACCATTATATTTATTTTCGAAAGAAGATTCCAATGGTACAGTTTTTGTGACATATAATACATAAATTGGCAACCAAATTTATGGTCAAATTATTTTTTGGAGTACGTATTTTCCTAATAAACCGGAATGGAGGTAATATACTATGTATTATTTTTTCTGAGAAGGGGAGTATAACTAGAGTAGGAGTGCTTGAAGCAGAGGTCATGCAAAGGATTGTGTATAGCTTTTTGAAGTTGGGACTACACGGAGTCTGCACCTTGTAAAGGCTCCTGGTGTATTCATACCTCACATCACATTCGATGCACTTCATCTAGTTCGGCTCCTAGCTAGTGTAGCAATAGAGTAGAGATCGCCAAAAAAATTGTCGCGTTCATCTCATTCTAAAGTGAGATCACCAAATTTTGCATTACATTGGTGGATTTTTCTCTAAACTACCCGACGCCACGCAATTCAAAAGTTTCGAACATACCACCGGCTCCCTTGATACATATAAAAGGTGTCGTATCCCATGTCTCTCAATCGACCTCAGAGCCGGAGCATCTCCCACAAATATGGACTCACACCACCGTCTCTCCCCACTACTACAGCCTCCTCACTAGGTATTCTTGTGACCGAAGGCACCACTCCCTTGTTTAGTAAGACGGAGTGGCTTCCCAACACTGACGACCACCGCGCATGAGTGTGTAAAGCATCATCGGCAAACACTATACGGTCACTGCAAAGTCCCATATGCTTCACGGACTCACTGGTCTTCGGCACCGGAGTTATGGGCAAACGACCCCCCCCACCCCCGTTCGACCGCACCAATGCGAAGGAGTACTGCATTCTTGCTCATATACTCAATCGTTAGTAAAGTTTGCTAGATCCTTCATTACCATCGTTATGAAGCTCCTGTGACATATGTGTAATATCTCCTAAAATGATTCTAGTTAAAGATCCTCTGACAGTTGGTATACGTTAACTCTAACTGATTCCTAGAGCTGAATTAGTATGTCATGGCTCCTTGTTTAGAGTATAACCAGGCAGGCATCAAGTGCCCTTCGTCTAAGAAAATCGATTTGATTCGATATGTTCAGTTTTTTTAAGAAAACTTTACACCCTACTAGTTATGTTATCAGTATTATAGTTAAGCCTGCAGATTAGTCGATTGTATTGAAACTTCATGTGTTTTCTTCTCACTCATAGTGCCATATGGTTAGAGTACTCATAGCGGAAGTAAGTTACTGTACAAGAGTTGTGATGGGAATCATTGATTTTCGAGCAATCAACTATTGCAAGTAGTCCTAATAATTTGCTCTTTTGCACACGATTATATGATAAATCTCAAAAGCTATTTTCTTGCAATGCAGGAAACAGAGTCAGAACAAGGTCTCAGAGTCTATTTAATCTAGTTGAAAATGACAACTAGGGCAAAAAAGACAATAATGCAAAACACCAACATAAAAAGTTTCGTCCTAATCCCGCACCAGTGGGTCCAGTTGTACTAGCGGCTGCAAATAAAAAATACACATCCCACAACCGCGAGTAGCCAATCCGATTACCCAGCAAGAATTGGCAGCAGAACCAGTTTCAACAACAGGTTCTTAGCAACGAACTGGTAATGATGTCCCAACGACCTTTAGTACTAACAGAGACATATACTACCTTGCAAAGGAGCATGACACCAATTTTTTTATGTGTTCAGATACTAGTAGTAGCATGCCATTTTATATGTAAAATATATATATATTGATATTTTGATGTAATTTTTTTAGTTGCACCACGACGAAGATTAACAAGGGGGCCGACGATGGGAAAAAATCCTGAGAAGATGCTTGAAATAACTAAATCAAGACTTTCGATCACATCTATAGCAGGATTCAAAAGGCCACTGGATCCACATGAATCTATTTATATAGCATCGATCACATGTGTTTTCGTGAGGAATGATATTCCCATCTTGCCTTCATGGAAACACAACCAAAATAACCCCGAGCATTTCAAAGTTTTACTGAAGAAGTTACATGTAAGTCATCTGTCTCTTAGACATACTCTATTGCTCTATCCCTTGTATTCTTAGCTTGCCATTTGTTATATATGCTACTCATTGTTGTCTACATTGATTTTCCATGTTCGATGAGAATAGCGAGAAAGTAAAGGTTGTTCTCAAAAGCATATTCTTCACATGTTTGCACCAGCAGCACCACAGGCTAAAGAAGCAACACTTCTCTAGCAAGTGTTTTAAGGATGTTACAAGAACGTCTCCGATGGATCACATGACTAACAATCAATGGGGTGATCTTCTCCACCACTAGCTTGATAAAAAGAATGAGGTATGCTTTGATAAGACTGTGAGACTAGATCGCATTGTCAATTCCTATTTATGCATGTGTCTTACAAGTCTCATTTTGTAGGTCATCACTCCAAGGAACTGTTCTAGCCGAAATAAAGTACGAGTACTAAGTCATATAGGATCCCACAGCATAATGGGGCACCTCTACCAATTGGTAAGGACTGGTTGTTTTGTACTAGTATATTTTAAATAAGTATGTAATAGATGTTGTGGAATCTGTATGCATCTTATCTTTTCATCCTTCATTTCCACCATGTGATGCATTTTATTTTCACTCATCCAAATGCAGATGAAGTCTAACGGGGATTCAAAAAATAGTTGACTCTACTAGAGAAATTCGAGGGATGCCAAACAAATTAGTTGGATTTATTGAAGAGGTCATCCACACTGAGTGGTCAACCAATCCTGTAATGGTCCCTAAAAAGGACACCACTGATTTAATAATGTGTGTCGATTATACCACCTTGACCAAGTCTTGTCCTAAAGATCCATTCGCTCTGCCTAGAATCGACCAAGTTATCGATTCAATAGCAGGATCAAAACTCCTATGTTTTCTCCACGCATATTCCGGTTATCACCAAATACGCATGAAGGAGTCAGACAAACTAAAGACTTAGTTTATCACTCCCTTCGGAACCTTCTGCTACATAACGATGCTTTTCAGGCTCAAAAATGCAGGAGCTACTTAACACCGCACTATGAAGCGTTGTCTCCATAATCAAATCGGACACAACGTACATGCATATGTGGATGACATAGTTGTGATGTCCAAAAAGAATGAAACTTTAATTTCCGACTTGGAGGAAATATTCACAAATCTACGAAAATACAACATAATGCTTAACCCAAAAAAGTGTTTCTTTGGAATTCCAGCCATAAAATTATTAAGTTTCAATGTGTCTCAGAGACGCATAGAGGTGAACAGAGACAAAATCAAGGCTATACTCAACATTACCGAGACAAACTCGCTTGAAGGACGTACAACGACTCATTGGTTGCATCGTAGCAGTTAGTCGGTTCGTCAGCCGGCTTGGTGAAAGAGCGATGGCTCGGTATTGATGTAGAGCTCGTTGGGAACCCCAAGAGGAAGGTATGATGAGCACAACAACAAGTTTCCCTCAGTTATGAAACCAAGGTTTAATCGAACCAGTAGGAGCAAGGAAACACCCCAAAGGTGTTGCTAGCTGAGCCTTGGTAGGGCGCACTACCGGTGCTAGTAGAAACGTGGAGACCTGCACAACACAACCACAGAACTTTGTCCCCAACTTGCGATGAGGTTGTCAATCTGACCAGTTTTGCTGAAAAACAAAGGATTAAACGTATCGAATGGAAGGAAGTAAAAGTTTGCAGAAAGTAAACACAAAGCAGTAAACAGTTTGTAGATTGTATGTAAAAGAAAGGACCGGGATCCATAGTTCACTAGAGGTGGCTCTCCTTAAGATAGATAACATGCTGGGTGAACAGGGCAATTGACAAACATCGAGAAAGCAATACATGCATATACTAATCATCTTGACTTCTTTGGAACTTGATTGGGCATTACAACATTATACATAGACCGCCATCCAACTGCATCTATGACTAATAATCCACCTTCAGGTTATCATCCGAACCCCCTCCAGTATTAAGTTGCAAGCAACAGATTATTGCATCACGAATTGCGTGTAATGTAAACAATACGATTGTTCTATGAACAAAGGATTGTTGTTTTCTCCCTAGTAGCAACAACACATCTAGTACCTTAGATATTTCTGTCACTTCCCCAGATTTCCAGAGGCATGAACCCACTATCGAGCATAAATACTAACTCTTGGAGTTGCTAGCATCTACTTGGCCAAGATAGCTACTAACAACGGAAAGCATGCAAGATCACAAATAACAAAGACATGATAGAATCAGTAATCAATCTGAAATAGCATCTCAATATCCATCGGATCCCCGCAAACACAACATGCAGAATTACAAATAGATGATCTTGATCATGAACGGAGCTCACAAGATCTAAACATGAAAGCACAAAGGAGGAGAACCAGCCATCTAGCTACTACATGGACCCGTAGTCCAGAGATGAACTACTCACGCATCACACCAGAGGCTTGCATGATGATGAAGAAGGCCTCCAGGGTGAATTCCCCTCTCCGGCAGGGTGCTGGGAAGAGCTTCAGATCCCTCCTGATCTAGGGATGGAGATGACGGCGGCTACCTACTCTTTCATGGATTTTTGATTGGGTCCTTAGGGTTTTCGTCCCGAGGGCATCTTATAGGCGGAAGGAGAGGTCGACGGGGTCACGGGGTCGGCCAGACCACCCCTGGCACGGGCTAGGCCTGGCCGCGCAGCCAGGTGGTGTGGCCAGCCTCCAGCCCTTCTCCGTCTCGTATTTTGGCATCTGATGACTTCCGGAAAAATAGGCACTTTGGCTTTTGTCCCGTCCAATTCCGAGAATATTCATTTTCTGACTTTCCTGGAACCAAAAACAGCAGAAAACAGGCAGCTGGCACTGTGGCTCTTGTTAATAGGTTAGTCCAAGAAATCATATGAAAAGTACTCCAAAGTGTGGACAAAACACAAGAAATTGGATAAAACCATGCACGGAACATCAAAAATTATAGATACATTTGCAATGTATCAAAGAGCCACACCATTATACAAGCTCTTGAAGAAGACCAACAAATTTGTCTGAACCGATGAGGCTAAGGCTACGCTCCAAGACCCGGAAGCAGTACTCTCATCCGCCCCTATTCTTGCAGCACTAGAACCTGATGAACCCATGTTGCTTTACATTGTTGTGACAAACAGAGTCGTCAGCATTGTCACGGTGGTGGAGCAAAGAGAGGATAAACAGGAACAGTTGATGTAGCATCCGACTTACTACCTCAGCGAGGTTCTGGCAGAATCGAAACAACGGTATCCTCATTACCAAAAGTTATCCTACGGTGTATTCTTTGAAGCCAGAAAGCTACGACATTATTTTCAAGAGCACAAAATGACTGTGGTGAGCACAACTCCCATGAGAGATATAGTCAACAGCAGCGATGCCATAGGACGTGTTGCTAAGTGGGGAATCGAGCTAGCAGCTTTTGACATTGAGTATTAACATCCCAGAGTTAAAATATTGGACCTTGCATTTTGGCGGGTCAAAAGCACTAGGGGGATCGGGAGTTGGCATGTTTCTCAAATCACCCCAAAGAGACAAATTGTCCTATATGTTGCAGATTCACTTCATGGTAGCCAATAACATTGCCGAGTATGAAGCGTTGCTGCATGGAATTTGAATCGCAAAAGACATAGGCATTCACCGACTCATGTGCTACAAAGACTCAGATTTAGTTGCTCAGCAAGTATCCGGTCACTTTAGGGAAAAAAGAACATGGCAGCATATCGAGCTGTCATGGATGAACTAGCAAAATCGTTTGAAGGATTTAAAGTTCAACACATTCCCTAACCAGAAAATGAGGAAGCGGCTGCACTATCAAGAATCACATCTTTATGGAAAAAAGGTCCCGCATGGCGCTTTTCTGGAGCACCTGAAAATTCCCTCTATCATAGGAGTTGATGAGGAGTATGAAGGTAATATGCGCGAGAGGCAATAATAAAGTGGTTATTATCTTATTCCATATTTATGATAAATATTTATTTTGCATGCTATAATTTTATTGATCGGAAACGTCAATATATGTGTGTTTAATAAACAAAAAGGGTTCCTAGTTATGCCTCTCTTATAGACTAGCTTGTTGATTAACAAGATGATCAAGGTTTCCTAATCATGGACATTGGATGTTGTTAATAACAAGGTCACACCATTTGTGAAATGATGTGATGAACATTCATCCGAAGTATAGAATTACGATCAAGTCATTATGTTTATATTGCTATAACATCATACGAAGTAATCTTTATCCTTAGACCATGAGATCATGTTAATTCCAAACACCGGAAGAGTATCTTGATAACATCAAACGTCACACCATAACAGGGTGACTATAAAGATGGGTTCAGTGCTACGAAGGTGTTATGTTGAGGCTCATGGATCAAGAGTGGAATTTGTCAATCCCGATGACGGATAGATATACTCTGGTCCCTCTCGGTGATATCACATTGAAATAGCTTGCAAGCAAGTGATGTGATCACTAGAATGTTATATCACGGGAACGAGAAAAGGGTGCATGTTGGTAACGAGATCAAACTAGGTATTTGGATACCAATGATCGAATCTCGGACATGTAATATACCGCGAGACAAAGGGATTTAGTTATGACGTTAAAGGTTCACACGATCACAAGAGTCATTGTTGAATATGTGGGAGTCAGTACGGATCTCCAGGTCTCGCTGCTGATTATTGATCGGAGAGGGGTATCGATCATGTCTACATTATTCGCGAACCGTAGGGTGACACACTTAAGGTATACCGACGCCATTTGGAGCAAATATGTTTCAGATAAAGATTTAAGAAAGCGCTGGAATTATTTCAATAGACACCAAAACTGTTTCGGGTGAAATTGCTGAAATTGGTTCTGCATGTAATATTGAAATGTTGCAGGGGGTTTTATGTGAATGTTTGTTAATTAAAGTAATTAACAAAAAAATTGAATAAAATTAATAAAAGAGTATTATTAAATGAGAGAGCATTAAATTTGGAGAAATTTAATGCATTTAAAGTGGAGACTTTAAAAGAGAATGTGAAGGGGCATTTTAATGTGGAGGGGGTTACCACCACATGAATGGGGGAGGTGAAGGGACACCCTCCCCTCCTCCTATAAAAGGCCCCCCTCTCACTCCTTCTTCCTCACACCTCCTCGCGAAGGATCTCTCTCCCCCTCTAGTATTATTCCCCCATGGTCTCGGATTAGCGAGATACATGTTCCCGGTGGCTTTATCTAGAAAGGAGTTGCTGCTTCCGCTGCTTTGCTGGAGCAAGGGACGGAGGTTGTCGGGGTACCGGACGTGTGTGTGATCACGGATGCACCGCTGCTTTGCGGTGCTGGACTTGCTGGAGCTGGATCTGAAGAACATGCTGGAGCCGGACCTGCTGGACTTCATCACGATCTTGAGATCGGCAAGTGTACGACTACATCATCCACGAGTTCCAACTCGTTAACAAAACTCGTTGTCTTCGAGGGTAAGTTCTCCATGGATGTATATCTACCCGTTGCTCTGTATCTAGTAGATAGATCTTGGCGTATAGTTCACATCATAGGAATTTTTTTGTTTTCTATGCTGCGAACCCAACAGTGGTATCAGAGCTAGGTTTATGCGTAGGTGCTTTGCACGGGTAGTACACATATGTTTATATGTGGGCGATGATGATCATGTTATTGCTTCTTTCATGTGTTTTGGATATTGGTGGCATAGTGGGATGAAGCGGCCCAGACCAACCTTACATGTCATCATACATGAGACCGGTTCCACGACTAACATGCAACTTGTTTTGCATAAGTGGCTGGCGGGTGTCTGTCTCTCCTACTATAGTCAATATCTGATTTACAACGAGTTGCTAATAACTTGGTTATCCTCGTTGTGGTTCATGTTCGTAGGTAAGACCGGTTCTATCTCCGAAAGCCCTAAGCCACGTAAAACTTGCAATTGATAAATTAGAGGCGTCTAGTTTAGATCGTTGTTGGGCTAGTGTCTTGATATGGTATTGTTGTAAGTAGATGTATGATAGATAGTCTTACAACACACTCAACGTGTACGTTCCATAGACCTTGGCCTTACACACAAAGGAATGATAGAGATCATACCACGATGCAAATGATAGAGATCAAATGCATGGACCATATCATCTCACTTTACACATATGATGTTTGCATCTTATATTGCTAGTTTAGCGTTTTAGTAGCATTTTAAGATGATCCCTCATTTAGATATCCAGATAAAAAATGTGGTCTTCCTTAAGTATGCACTGTTCTATGGATCGTGTTTCGAGACATCACGTGATGATCAGGTGTACTCGACTCTACGCTTTCATACAACGGGTGTAAGACAGTTTTACACATGCGAGTACTAAGATTCTTACTTGGCGAGCCTAGCATGTACAGAGATGGCCTGGAACACGGACCAAAAGGTTAAGCATGAGTCATATAGTTGATATGATGCCCATATTGATGCTCGCCTTTGAAGCTACACCGACTCACGTGATGATCGGACTTGGTGTAGTGGATTTGGTTCATGTAATCACCAAAAAGGCACGAGGGATGTCGTTTTTGAGTGGGAGTTCATTTCTAATTTGGATTAGTCGAACTCAATTTGTCATAAACTAAATCGAAGTGAATTTGCATAATTTGTTGTAGTCATTGGCATCTGTTCACTACCTTATGCTTAGTTTTAATTGAGATAATAGAACTATAGAATTCTGGATATTTACTTTATGAACCGTTATCGTATTGTTTTGAATATCAATTTAAAGTTTAGAAGTCCTATTGCAAACTTTCAGCAAACCCTATTTACTCCATGAAGTTTAATAAGTAGTATTAAATCAAGAGTAAGAATTCCAATGTTAGTATCTAAAGTATCATGTTTGCCTCCATGATTATTGATATTCAAAAGTTGTTTTAATATCAAGATTATATTGGAGCTGAAAATTGTTTCAGAAACCATCATGTGTGGAAGATATTGTGATATCTGAAACAATGTTTTTGGTTGCATTATGATAGAGTATAATTTAGCAAAATACATGTTCTCATATTGTATGAGAATTTGTGTATGATGGAGATGCTAGGCATCCGGATCTCCCAAAAAGGTGTTGGGAACTAACATTATACTCGCGATTCTTCCTTACAGGATATAGTAGCTTGATCATGAAAGTTGTCATGATAAGGATGAATAGAAGATGTAAGTAAAATGTTTACTACACTAATAGACTACTAAATAATGGATTTTTGAAAGAATACCAAACATTTGATGATGGTGATCCACTTCAAAGTGCAAGTCCAAAGGTATTAGTATTTGACTATATACGCTTTGTACTATGTGTCATGTGAATGACACTACTATTGATGTTGATAGATTCTTTTAAAAGGAAAAGGAATTGCTGAAAGAGAATCTATAAAATATTTGGCAGAAAAGAAAAGGTTGGAGATGTCCAACTTAGGTATATAGAAGATACACATGTTATGGCTGTATTCCTTGCTTGTTAAAACAATGTGGTTCTGAGGTATTGGATACCGTTTTTTGGATACCGAATTGGTTGGTGTGAAGTGTCATACAGAACAACACAGTTCATGAACTGCAATGTCCTAAGTAACTGGCAAGATAATAAGTGATGATGTTCATCGAAAACAAATAAAGTATTATTGTGTTTTCGTTGTCGTCAAACCGAGCCTTCAAGATTTGTTTTAATAATTGTTATTTTATTCCAGTATTACGAGAACAATGGTTGTTCAAATAATTACCGTATTCCATAAAGGATGGATGAACTTTTACAAGTCTAGTTGGAGAAATCACACCCATAAATATTATTGCGAAAATGTCGTAAGAAAAATGATTGGAAGATCACTTATGAAGTGACATCACTATTTGAATTATATTGGAAAGTAAACATGAAGAAACTCCATGTTGATGGATTTTTGGAGTCTTTGATTTTTATCAATTGACGCTTGTGAGACTTTCCTCGAGATAATTGAAACTCCGTCCATAGGCCAAAGAGGAACGGATGACTAACTTATTGGATATTATACATATTGATGTATATAGTCCATTATATGTAGCCATATGCGATGGATCTTTTTGCTTCATATACTTTCTCCAGAAATTTAAGTGAATATATCTTTATATTTACTTAATAAGGAAGAATTATAAAACATTTGAAAATTATTCAAAGACTTTCAAGATGAAGTGAAAAATCATTGTAAAAAGAAAATAAAAGAGTTTATGATTTGATCATAAAGGAAGATATTTGAGTTACATGTTTAGCAAAACACTTAAGATTTGAGGAATTGTTCCATGATTTATGTTTCCCGGTAAACCATAGGAGTATGGAATATTCGAGAGATGAAATCAAACCATGTTTGACATGGTAAGATCAAAGGTGTCATTTATAAAACTGCCATTATGTTTTAAGGATTGAAGCTTTAGAGACTACCGCTTTTACACTGAAAAGATCACCATCGTGATCCGTTGAAATGACACCATATAAGTTATGTTTTGGGATAAAACCCGAATTGTCTTTTCTTAAATTTTGGTATGCTATGCATAAGTAAAATGTTTACAACCAAAGTCGGATAAGCACGTCTTTGTAGGTTATCCCAAAGAATTTGTTGGGAATTTCTCCATAACACCAAGGACAAAAGAGTTTGTTACTTGGAACTTCAAGTTTCTTGAGAAGGAATTTTTCGCGAAAACTTAAGTGGGAGGACAATAGAACTTTGATAAGGTTGCTGAACCTTAGATATATGTGCTAAGTAGCGCAGCACCGGAAAGTGTCCCGGTGGCGGCCACAATGCTCATGGCTCCCGTGATTACAAATGTTGTGATCTCGGAGATTAGAGTTCCTATTGAACCGTGTGGGTCGGTAAGAATCAAATATTGTGATTTGATAAGCAAGTCGTTATTGTTTTGACAATGATGAACCGACTACATGCAAAGAAGCGATGATGGGCCCTGACTCCATAAAATGACTAGAAGTCATAGAATCCGTGATAGTATCCATAGACGAGAAATCAAGTTTCTGAACTTGTAAGACCCTCCGGAAAAGCGTGAAGCCTATCGGTCGTGTTTGGATCTATAAAGAAATAAGACATGGATGTTTAACATCTATGAAATAGTCGACATGTCGGAAAGAAGTTTACGACAATGTTCAAGGAGTTGACTATGACAAGATTTGATCTTTCATAGTGATATTTAGTCTTGACGGATTAATGTAGCAACCACTACATATAATTTGATGTATAGTAGTTGAACAAACAAAACAATGTTCTTCTAATAGAATGGTTACCTAGGACGTGTACAAGACACGGTTCGAAGGGTTTTGTTAATTCAAAGGGTGCTAGAAGGGCATGCAAAGTTCAATAGTTGAAGTAAGCATAGCGGAGTTGGAATCTTCACCATGATGAAACTAATAAAAGAGTTTAAATTCATCGGAGATGATGAAGATGCTTGCATTTGCAAGAAATTAATTGGGAGCGCTGATACATATTTCTAATACATTATGTAAAGGACATATTGTTGATTGGAAATGATGTATCTTGTATTGACACAAGTTAAGAATTTCATTAAAATAAGATTTCGATGAAAGACTTGGGAAAACCCAGAATATTTGGCATCAATATCTATATGGATACATTAAGGCGCTAATAAGGTTGTGCCAGACATACATATATGAGATATTGAAAGGGTTCAATATGGAAACAACAAGAAAGGTTCTTGATGCATGGAAAGAATTGTATCAAGATTCAAGTGTTTCAACACTTGGTGAGTAAAATCACATGAAGATTTTGATCGATTATACCATGATATGTATATATCCAAAATGTCCTATGCTCTAAATGTTATGAGCACATACCAGAATGATTCATAAGATGATCATTGGACGATAGTAAATATATTCTTATGAGCTTTGGAAGAACTAAGAATATATCATGTATAAGTGACAAATAGTTAAAGGTAGTTCATTGTAAAGTGTTACATTGATACTATTTTTGTCACAAGATACAAATTAAATTTATCTCAATTTAGACTATGGGTGGCACAATGTAATGGAAAGGATGTTCCATGATGGATTTGGATGAGTTCCAAAGTTGATACATTGTGACGGATACTACAACAAAAGGCTAAGTATATAACTGCTATAGTAGAAGCAAAGGAGGGCATTTGTGTTAAGTAGTTTGTTATTAAACTAGGTGTGGTTCAAGGTGGGATAATACTATGAAGATATATTGTGTGACAGTAATGTCAACATATTTTAACCCGAACGAACTAAAGGTCTCACCAAAGGGCCAAATTTATACAATGCCATCTCATTTGAGAATGAGTGATGCGTAGAGACGCAAAGACATGCAAATACACACGGACCTGAAACTATCAGATCCAGAGATTATGTTAACCACTAGCAATCGCGTATATGCAACACCAGAAAGCCATAGGTGTTCAATATGCAAAGGTTTTCAAACTAGATTATTGACTCTAGTGCAAGTAGGAGACTGAAGGGAATATGCCCGAGAGGCAATAATAAAGTGGTTATTATCTTATTCCATATTTATGATAAATGTTTATTTTGCATGCTATAATTGTATTGATCGGAAACGTCAATACATGTGTGTTTAATAAAAAAGGGTTCCTAGTTATGCCTCTCTTATAGACTAGCTTGTTGATTAACAAGATGATCAAGGTTTCCTGATCATGGACATTGGATGTTGTTAATAACAAGGTCACAACATTTGTGAAATGATGTGATGAACATTCATCCGAAGTATAGCATTACGATCAAGTCATTATGTTTATATTGCTATAACATCATACAAAGTAATCTTTATCCTTAGACCATGAGATCATATTAATTACTAACACCGGAAGAGTATCTTGATAACATCAAACGTCACACCGTAACAGGGTGACTATAAAGATGGGTTCAGTGCTACGAAGGTGTTATGTTGAGGATCATGGATCAAGAGTGGAATTTGTCAATCCCGATGACGAATAGATACCCTGGGCCCTCTCGGTAATATCACATTGAAATAGCTGCAAGCAACTGATGTGATCACCAGAATGTTATATCACGGGAACAAGAAAAGAGTGCATGTCGGTAACGAGATCAAACTAGGTATTTGGATGCCAATGATCGAATCTCGGACATGTAATATATCGCGAGACAAAGGGATTTAGTTACGACATTAAAGGTTCACACGATCACAAGAGTCATTGTTGAATATGTGGGAGTCAGTACGGATCTCCAGGTCCCGCTACTGATTATTGATCGGAGAGGGGTCTCGATCATGTCTGCATTATTCGCGAACTGTAGGGTGACACACTTAAGGTATACCGACACCATTTGGAGCAAATATGTTTTAGATAAAGATTTAAGAAAGCGCTGGAATTATTTCAATAGACACCAAAACTGTTTCGGGTGAAATTGCTGAAATTGGTTCTGCATGTAATATTGAAATGTTGCAGGGGGTTTTATGTGAATGTTTGTTAATTAAAGTAATTAACAAAATTCTGAATAAAATTAATAAAAGAGTTTTATTAAATGAGCTCCAAATTTAATGCATTTAAAGTGGAGACTTTAAAAGAGAATGTGAAGGGGCATTTTAATGTGGAGGGGGTTACCACCACATGAATGGGGGAGGTGAAGGGACACCCTCCCCTCCTCCTATAAGAGGCCTCCCTCTCACTCCTTCTTCCTCACACCTTCTCGTGAAGGATCTCTCTCCCCCTCTAGTATTATTCCCCCATGGTCTCGGATTAGCGAGATACATGTTCCCGGTGGCTTTATCTGGAAAGGAGTTGCTGCTTCTGCTGCTTTGCTGGAGCGAGGGACGGAGGTTGTCGGGGTACCGGACGTGTGTGCGATCACGGATGCACCGCTGCTTTGCGGTGCTGGACTTGGTGGTGCTGGACTTGCTGGAGCTGGATCTAAAGAATGTGCTGGAGCCAGACCTGCTGGACTTCATCACGATCTTGAGATCGGCAAGTGTACAACTACATCATCCACGAGTTCCAACTCGTTAACAAAACTTGTTGTCTTCGAGGGTAAGTTCTCCGTGGATGTATATCCACTCGTTGCTCTATATCTAGTAGATAGATCTTGGCGTATAGTTCACATCGTAGGAATTTTTTTGTTTTCTATGCTACGAACCCAACAGAGTATCCAACCAAATCTGACTCACCTCTGATAGTAGTTTTGGCCATTATTCCCAACTAGACAAAACCCTACCTAGATTTCTTGGTAGATGGAAAATTACCCGAAGACGAGGTTCTGAGCCGGCAGATCATCCGACGAGCAAAATCTTACAAAATAATCAGTGGTGAGCTCTATAAGCAGAGTGTATCTAGAGTTTTTTAGCATTGTGTTTCTCCGGAAGATGGAGTGAAAATCCTAAGGGAAATCCAAGAAGGCGAATGAGGACATCATGTTGTAGCCAAATACTTAGTGGCAAAAGATTTTCAACACGGATTTTTCTGGCTTACAGCTAAGGCAAATGCCAAGAAACTGGTTAAGACGTGCAAAGGCTACCAAAAGTACGCCAAGCAAGCCCATGCTCCAGCTAATCAGCTGCGAACAATTCCAATTACATGGCCCTTTATGGTCTACGGGATTGATATGGTAGGACCGTTTAAACGGGATCCAAGTGGATTTACTCACCTACTAGGTGATGGTGGATAAATTTACAAAATGGATTGAGGCTAAACCCTTCACAAGTTGTGATGGATCTAGAACCAAAAGATTCATCGAGGACATCATAATCTGATTCAGCTATCAGCACAGTATTATTACATACAATGGGAGGAACTTTTCAATGTGAGAACTTGCCGAGTTTTGCAAAGATCAAGGGATACGACTTGATATTGCTTCAGTCGTGCATCCACAAGCCAATGGATAGGTCAACTGGGCAAATGGTTTAATTCTCCAAGGCCTCCAACCTGGGCTCAAAGCACCACTTCATCCTGATGCGGGGGCTTGGGAAGATGAATTGTCGTATGTTAAATGGAGTTTACGAACTACTCCTAATAGTTCAACCAGATATAAATCTTTCTTATTGGTCTACAACACCGAAGTAGTTCTTCTGAGTGGTCTTAACCATCTTTCTCCCTGATTCGCTGCGTATGCCAAAGAAGATGCTGAAGTTTCTCGACAAGATGGCCTCGATGTGCTCGAGAAAGTTCGTGTCATTGCTCAACAGAGATCTATAGCCTATCAGCAGAAGTTACGCAAGTAACATAGTTAAAGAGTCAAAATAGGTCTTTTACAAAGGGTGATCTAGTTCTCCGACTAGTGCAGCAAAGAAAGCACAAAGTTTCCCCAATTTGTGAAGGCCCTTTATGGTTAGTAGAGTATTGCACAATGGTTCATACTATCTAATGGACATGAGGCCAGACAAATAAAGACCTGCTAGTAGGAAAAGAAAGAGATCTAGAGGCAGTACAGATCCGAATGAATTAGACCGTCCATGGAATATTGCTCATCTACATCCCTTTTATTCTTAAATTTTCTTTCTTTGAAATCATATCAATGTAGATGCTCAAAGTGAAATAAATTATTGGTTCTCTCAATTTTTTCTGAGAAGTTTTAAGTGCCACCTTATTTCCGAATGATCATGTTATAGTCAAAAATCCCAGAATACTTGAAAGTACTTTATGCTCATGTTTGTTCTGGTTGGATTTCTGATTCTAAATACAACGCTACCTTCGGGTGTAAGTCTCATTTTCTATTTATACTTTGGTTTTTGTCTGATTGCTTAGACGCGGGTATTTTCCGAGTAGTGAATTGTTGGTACTGGAAGTCGGCTCTGTTTTCGAGTTTAAATTGGTTTACAAATTGAGCTCTGTTGCTCGGCACCGTGCTAAAGGTTTACCGACTCACGAAAGGGACGAGGCAGAGAGCCGAATAAACGATAAGTATAAACTCAAAGTGCTTAAGTAATTTTTTCGAGAACAACAAAAACAATCAAAGTGCTAGAGTAAAGCATAAGTTCTTACAAACTAGCACGCCTAGATAAATAGTTTAACTATTACAAACTTATTTCAAAATAATGCATAGTTTCTTAAATCCTATGGTGCAGGTGAAGGAGGAGTGGATGACTTGCGGGTACCAGTGTCCACGTCACCCTGATCCTTGTCCGTGATGATTGCGTCAGACTCAGTCTTCTCGTCATCATCGTATGCATTTTCCGTTGGGGGCTGGGCGGTACCACAATGGAGTTCAAGAACGGCTTCACATAGTTGGTCATACCGGTCATGTGACAAGTGTATCCAGCACAAGACTCCCATATCGCTCCAATATCTTGGGCGTTGCCATCTTCGTCAACATCCGAGATACCCTTTGTGACCTACCAAATTTCCATGCTACCATGGTGACTCATCACCATGGTAAGTGCACTTTGAGCAGCAGTCTAGGCATAGGACATATTCTAGTCCTCAACCAGCTTTTGAAATTCTTTTGACCTATCCCACAAATCGAAAGAATATAGCTCATGCAGGTCGGAGATATTAACGGCTTCGCCAACCTCTTCAAGTGTTTGGCGGAAGTCATGGATCAAATCTCCGACTACAACGAGTCGGTCGTTGCGGGACTTGTATGAGGAGGAATCCAAAATGTTGAGAGGGGTTGTGAAAAGATAAAATTAGTAAATACTAAAAAAATTAAGTCATAAAACATTGAACCAGGAAAATATATGGTTTTGGTAGCAAAATTTACCAAGTATAGCATCATCTATCTTGGTATTCTCAGCTCGCAAACTTTGGAGTTCATCCCGAAGGGCTTGAGTCATATCTTTTTTCCGATGAAGTTCTGCCTTCAAGTTGGAGATTTCCTTGTCTTGGCGAGCAATGGCTTGGTCGCACTGTTTGGTGACCATATTTCTAGATTCCAGGATATTGATGACGCCACGTTTGTGGTCATGCCTCAATTTTGTAGTTCCTCTCGTAATCCGGCATTCTCGGACTCCAAGTCTTTGAAATTCTCAACTTGCTCCACAAGTTTGCAAGACTGAGTCAGCAAGCCTGGATTTGGAAAAGATAAAATTAGTCGAATTCAAAATTCGGCATAGCATAAAATTCCGTGAAGAGGTAGTCGGAAATACTTACTTTCCGCTTCATACTTCTCAACCTTAAGTTGAGCATTTTGAAGTCGGAGAGCCTTGACCTCTCTCCACTTGTTGAAGATGTTCTCCAATAATTCTTGGTTGTAAACATTAACTTTATGTAACTCATCATGATAACCAAAGTCAGAAGTCTACTAGGACTCGGGCTGCTATTTTAACTAAGTTAAATTTCAGCACCATCCTTGGGGGTTACACTACTTTTTTCTTTGGCATCCTATAAAAGCATAAACTCGGATTCTATATCTATCCAACTTCATGCTTGGGGGCTAGAGTATATGATATAAATATAATATAGATTTGGAAAATGACTTATAAAATGCTCATGTTGCAACTTGTTGAGGTTGCTATTGATCTCAGCAGAAACCTTCTCGGTCAAACTTAAAAGTATTATTGGTGGAGGCGGAACTGCACCATCCTTTAGATTTTCGTTGCAAAGACAAACTTGATCCAATAGATCGGCAAGCTTCACATCTTTAGCTTCCTGAGCCTCTTCCTCAGATGTAATATTCCTAGTCTCCAGGCAATTAAAGGCGAGCTTCTGAAGTTCTTCTGCACTTTTCTAAGTAAGGCCAAGATTTGCCATAGTAGAAATCTTTAGGGGATTGTTGATGGATTTTTCAACTAATGGATCATTACGCTTAGCGGGTTCACCCTTATCAATTCTTGAGTCACTCATGGTGACTTTGGTTTGTGAACCAAAGTTCACTTGCTCTTCAGAATGAGCCTTAGTATCCTCAGCGCATGGAGACAGAATATCTTCCGGCACCGACGATGATGTGCGATTGGGAGACGGAGGAGCAGTAGCAGGAGAAACCAGTCAACTTCTGTTGGCACACCGTTAGGCTTCCCCTTTCCTTTTCCCAATGGTTTACCACTGAGCCATAATAAGAAAGTAAGAATGTTATGACTCAGAAAGATGATGATAAACACAAGTATGAATAAAGTGGAGCTTATTTTTTTACGACTAGTAGTGTTTGTGGGCTAGCCGAAACAATCTGAGTCTTGCGCTTCTGAGTAAGTGCCTCCGGTAAATCTTCTAATTCTCCTTCCTCATGAAGAAGAATCGGATCTTTAGGAGGATAACCCTCGACAGAAGCAACCTCTGACTCGGGGAGGTCAGCCAACTGAAAGTTAGAATATATCTCAGCATTTCAATAATATGTACAAGATGGATAAAGTACAGTTAGGTAAGAGTCGAATAACTTACCGAGGTCAGGGGAGTCTCTGCTCTGTACATCAGTATGGAGATCTCTGGCACTTTCTGGTTAACCCGTTCCTTGATCAGCATTTGGATCCGGGACTTATAGTCCTTGGAGGGGATCGGTTTGGGACTAACCTTCAAGCTATCCTTCTCGTTGAGGGTGACTGAATGCATCAGCCAGTCCCCATGAAATTGAAGAGGTTGAATCCAACACGATAGCCAGCAGTGGACTAAGTCAGATCCTTCTAGTCCTTTGTTCTTCATTAGAAACTCAATCCGCCTCTTGGCGCGAATCAAGTCTTCAGTCAGAGTCGGCGCCTCCGTATCCCAAGATTCTTGGTGGGCAGCGGCAGCGTCAACAAAAATCGGCAAGCTTACTAGCTTGTCAGGAGCCGGTATATCCTTAGGATAGAAGAAAGTAGCTGGCGCTTCTTCACTGAATCGCTAGTTATGACCTTGGGATAGACTTGCTCTCTCCTAAGGACCAGGCTAAGAGTTCCGATATTGCATGGAACACCGACAGTGATGAATTTTTTCTGAGTTCTAAAATACTATCAGAAAAACAAAAGACTTGGTTTGATTCTGAGAAATCCCTCACAAAGAGATACATAAGCGCTAAGTTCTAGGAGAGAATTTGGGGGAGATTATGAAGATGGATGACATAGTAAGAAATTAGCTCAGAAAAGAATTCCGATGGCGGGAAGCTGAGGCCGTGATCCATATGGGTCGCGAAGTGGACCGTTCGCCATCACGTGGAGTGGGGAGAGCCTCGTCTAGGCCGCTCCGCCATGCGCTGGTGCGGAGAAGACCTTCCTCCTCCATGACTTTGAGCTTCTTGTCGCTCATCATACATGGGACCCAAATCCCGCGATACTTCTTCTTCTCTGCCATCGATGATGTCACGCCCACAGAGCTCGATGCATCAACCATCACGTGTGGAGATGATCACAAATGGGCGGGGCTGGTGGATTTGGGGAGGGAAGAAAGGAAGACAAGGAGCGCAAGTTTTCTCGAGGGGAAGAACAAGAACATGTGCACCAATAGAGAAGAAAAAGGAGGTTTATCCCTTAAAACCGAGATTAGCGTTTAAATGCATAGAAATAATGCCACGCGTCGCGACACGAGAGAGGCAACTTCCTCGTGAAGGCTTTGTCGCCTCGATTTCTGTGCATGCATTGAAACGGCACCTCGGTTCCACATAATGCAGACCTACCAACAGTCACACTGACAGAATATTTTTAAGTGACAAGACAAGGCGTGAAAACTTGTCAGGATATATCACCGAACAAATTTTGGCTCAGTTTGAAATTGAGCAGGAAAACAATGATGAGATATTAATAGGTCTGACTTGTTTGAGACTCGGATCCTACCTTTTGTTTTGAAGTTTCAGGAACCCTTCAAGATTCTATAGTCGAAGGAGAATCAAGCTAGACAATGAAATTCGACTTTGGATATTGGAGGCTTCCGGGGGCTACTGTTGGGGATATACTTTCCGGGTATACCCACTGTGACTCGTTGACTAGGGTGGCCCAATTCTTATTAGTGCTATGCTTCATGGGAGGTCCAGTAAAGGAGAGAAGATGGAGGCCTGTCTGGCTACGGGAAGGTCCAGAAGACTTACCGACTTAGGAACATAGGAATACTTGTAGTCCAAGATGTACTATGTAACTAACTCTGTATCGTAGCCGGATAGGAATCTCCTATAACGCTAGGACCGCATGACTATATAACCCATCCTAGGGGTTAGCCTTTAGGGCACCAAGCGTAACAACACAATAGCAATCACAACTCACACAGACAAAACCTCTCTTGTAATCTATACTTCTAGTTTTGCCGATATACTGGATTGCTAGAAGGAGTAGGATCCGTCCACTGCAGTCGGATCTAAATCTGGCTAAGCTTGTGTGCCCACCATCCCGGACAATCGTACGTCTCACCCTCCATATATTCCCATGCCTTAAGGACCCCCTCATGGCTTCAATCCAACGAAACTCAGACCTGGCCTGAGACACAAAGATGGCCTAGAGATCGGTGATGATCTCAAAGGCATTCTTGTTCTAAAAGCGCTTCTGCAGGCTAGTCTCCATGGCATAGATCATGCCGCTCTAGACACATGTGTTACCATCGGTCTTCTGCTGATAAACATTTTTATCACCCTAAGACACATTGGCAGCGGGTTGGTCACCTATGGCAGCATCAAGTATGTAGGAGAGTTTTTGGGGAACGAGGAGAATCTTTAGATTGTGGGGCCAGGCGGTGAAGTTCGGCCCATCAGTTTTGAGATTTTATTTCTCAAGAAAAGGGCCAAGGTTGAAGATAGGGCGAGACGTCTGTAATAGTATTTGCAAAGTAATCAATCTTAATGTTCATAATATGGGTTCTTATTTAGTCAAACTAAAATACTAGAACTCCCACTCAAACGAACATCCCTCAACATTCGTTTGGTGACTACACGATCTCTTTACACCGCATCATCCCCGATCATCATGGCCTTTGATGCAGCTTCCAGGGTAGATATGAACATATCGATCACATCATATGTGATTCATGCATAACCTTTCGGTCATCTGTGTTCCAAGGCCATGTATGTACATGTTAGGCTCACCAACTTTAACCACAGTGTATTGTAGTGCATACATGGCTTACACCCACCGTATGCGAAACATGGGGATGTCTAGCACCCGATCATCATGACCTGCATCATAACTGCAAACTTTCTTGGTGGTGCACACTTGTGGGAGAACACGAATATTGGAATTATATGGATTATCTTATTATTCTATAGTCGTAAGTATAATACTAGCACAACAAGATTCACACAACAGTTAACATCTAATGCAAACAGTTATATATGTGTGATTTGTAGTGGTTCTGTCGCGTCTTGATATCCATTGAAAACACCGGCATTTGAACCAGATTCACGGTGTTACCTTGCCTTCAGTTGTTCATACCATAAACACTTGCCTAAAACCACACATATCACTTGCCCTCCCACAAAACAAAGTCAGATGCTTCTACTTTATCTTTGCAAGTTTTACGTGGTTGTTTGGGATTTAGCACAAGAACTGATTCTTACCTATGAATCCAACCACAATATGGATTAAATAGTTGTCGCTTCCAATCCCTTTTCAGGGCCATCCTTTGTAAATTTCATATCAACTAATATCGGAGAGATAGACACCCGCCAGCCACTTATATGGTACAAGTCATATGTTAGTCTTGGAATTGGTCTCGTGTAAGGTTGGTCGACACTTCATCCGACATTGGCGCGATATTAGCAAGTACACATGGGAAGGTAGCAATTAGAAAATCAATGCCCACACAATCCACGCGTGTTCTAGCCATACTGGTACATCTATGCATAGATCGCTCTTATACCACTGAAGGAGTTCAGTGGTAGAAAACAAAAAAAATCCTACTACGAGAACGCACCAACCCAAGATATATCTATGGAGAAGTACAGTAACGAGTTCGATAAGGTATTCATACCTTTGAAGACCAATCACGAGATTATGTTCCTGCACAAACATTGCTGATGAAGCCGACCGAAGTAGACCTCGAGGTCTAGAAGGCTTCAAGCATTGGTATCTAGAAACACATGATGGTCCCTTCATATTCCACAAATTTGGTTGTTTGCTTATACCTTCTAAGTGTTAAGTCTTATTCCTGTTGCACAAGGATACCTGGTTTGTCCAAGACCTGATCACATGTATCCATATACAGTTTGATCTTGTTACCAACAAACACGTTTACTTGTTTCCGTGATATTACATCCTTATGACATAGTCACATGCTTACAAGCTCACTAATGTAATCTCACCGAGTGAGCCTAGTGTATCTATCTGTCACTCGAATAGGAAAATCCCGATCTCGATACATACGCCTCAACTATTCCTCTGGAATACTCAATACACACTTTTATAGCCACCCAGTTACGGTCATGGCGGTTTATGTGATCAAAGCAGCCGTGGGAGATAGTGATTAAACATGATCTCACGATCGAAGGATTAAGTTACTACGCTTTGCTAGATATCGCAATGTTGAACATTGTGACTGGATCACATTGCAATACTATGGTCAGGGGTGTCCATCACTTCGTTAAGTGACCTCGTTGCCAGTTAACATTTTAGTCAAATCATGATTGGAAAACCTTGATCATCATTTGTCCAATGAACTAGTACTAGAGGATACTAGGGACCTGTTTGTTTATATACCACACTTGTATTAATGTTTTCACTTAATACAGTTATAACATGATACAACTATTATAAACATTAGAGATATATCAATAAAACAACTTTATTTATTGGCCTCTAGGGCATATCTCCTTCACATTCTAGCATAACTCTCACACAAGTTCAGAGTCCACGGTTCATATGTATACTAACACTCCAAGTAATGTTTTGATACATGACCCTCCATTTTCGTCACTGAATTGTCATTGTGTACAATATATGACGATCTTATGACGAAAAACATATTGTCAAAAACTAAGCGTCAGTAATTACGTACAACGATGTTTTTTTTGAAATCGTCATAATCATCTATAACGATATTAGATCGTCATAACCTCTATGATGATCCAATATCGTCACTGGCAGTCTAGACTAACCACGTCAAGATCCTACGTGGCCAATCCTACATGGAAAAATTGTGACGAAATGAAATCGTGGTCATGCAAATTTAGCCCGATCCAGTTTGGTCGTTTATATGGGTCTAGCCCATTAATTATAGCCGTTTTTCTTGGTCCAGGCATTTTACAGTACATATCATTTTGGGTCTTGGCGTATTTATGATCTATTTCTTATTATTTGGGCCTTGGCGGATTCGAAGGCCAATTATTTGTAGGCATGCCATCGGCGTTTTCACCATTTACAATCGGATGCTTTGTTCCACAATTAGTCAATGGGCAGGCCTTTTTAAAGCCCAACTCATTTCAGATGATATTCAGGTTGTACATGCAAGTAACATTTGAAGCCTAGAAATTTCTAGATATACCAAATCAATCTTCATTGCAAAATGATACAGACTAGATTTCAAAATGAACTAACCAAAATTTCAAATAAACAGACCAAAAATTCAAATGACTAGACCATCACTCCTCGTACATTACAGAAAAAACAATTTAATGCATACCATCAAAAAGCCCACTTCTCAGCACCTCCAGGTCGCCAATGATGCCTCATGGTGCCTAGCACCTCCACGCGCGCCGGCCAACACCTCACTTGCTTCCTCCTCAACGCTTGGGGTGTTCCCGCTCACCCAGCAACTCGATAGGTGCCCACCGGCGATCTACAACAACAGCAACAACTTACGAATCATTAGTGATATGCGAAATCGTAGGAGAGCAAGAAATCACAAGAATAGATGGCCACTGAAATTATTTAGAATAATTAATCCAGTCAGAATACTCCTACGGCACACTATACATGGCCACCACAATGATCTGTGATATGACTAAATACTCCATTCAGTAGGGCAATAAATCATGGGAGTATTGCCTACTGCACCAGAAATTGAAATAAGCAACAAGCAATAAGAATCACAAGAGTATTTAGGCAATCATGTGAGATAAACACTAAGCAATAATAATCACGGGACTATTTAGTCAATGATGTGAGATAAACAGTAAGAAAGAAGCAACAGAAATTGAGGTAAGAAAAGAGCAAACTACTCCTAGGATATATGTTCATTGATTTACTACATCAGACTAGTGTGATGTGCCCCTAGAATTACTAGAGAAACAATGCACATGACTTACTCAACACATTCACACATTTATTGTGATGTACTCCGAGTAGTAATTCATTTCTACAACCATGCATAATTCATGGAGTTTCTCTGAAACTGTTTACTACTGCTGTTGTGAGTTAAATACACATGCACCAAATTATGCTACGGCAAGAGTATTCCTCATATGTGCAGAAATTATGCTACATCAAGAAAAATTATGCTATAGCAAGAGTATTCCTCATATGTGCAGAAATTATGCTACATCAAGAACAATTATGCTACACCAAACAAAAGTAGGAATAATTATTCAGCTATCTAGAAGTGGTATAATGCTGAAACTATTCAACATCTCCGATCACTTAACATTTCATTTGTTCTTACTCTGCCTCTTGTCACCTGCACACAAAAATAGCCTACATCACTACAATCTAGTAGAAGATCTAGACAACAAAATCAAATATGTAATGTAGAATCTAAACAACAATGTTGTTGCACTTAATCCTACATGAACCCTAAGAATATAAACAACAATGAAAATATAGAGTACTAGAGTTAATGCAGAAGGAACAAACAGCTTGCGGATCTAAGCATAAATCACCCCACAATCTATACATATGATTTGATAGGTAGAATCTTAGCGGTCAACCATACTAACCTTACAACAAGAAATAGGGTATAAAGGTCATAGTTGTGCTACAAAACAATAGTGGTGCTTACATTCATCATATTAATCTTAGAACATTGGTAATAGACAGCAAGAAGCAGCAATGGTGCTTACATTTAACACACTAATCTTAGATCATTGTGATTGTACAAAACAACAAGAAACAGCCATGATGCTTACATTCAACATACTAACCATGGATCAACATAAAATAGCAGTACTACTAAACATAGAACAAAATATGTATGGCCAAGACAATACAAGGACTAATGAATCAATTTTATCTATCCATGCAGATCTCTCAAGCAGAAAGCAAGAATAAATTTTATCTATCTATGCATCTCTATCCATTATCATGATGATGCATAATACAAGTGTTCTCATTAGGTCCAGATTTGCGTCCAAATTCAAACAGGAACCAACAATCATTAAACATTGATAATGGTGGCATAACCAGGCCATGACATGCTGCACATGGGCTCAGGTAACAGGAGAGAACTCACCAAAAAGGCCGCCGCCGCCGGCGGGGCGGCAGGAGCGGGAACGGCAACGGCATATGGGGTTTCCACATCTCTGGGGATGGAGATGACAACGTAGACGAGGACCCACATGTGCTCCATCTCTAGGTCGCGCATGGCCTCCAGGTGCCGCTCCTCTAGCAGTGTCGCCTCCCTCTACTTCACGGCTTTGACCCGCTCGTCCGTCCTTGCAAGCCTATCTAGAGCAGCCGCCACCTCCCTGCAGCCTGCACCTTCATTCCTGTGGTTGTGCCCCATGGAGGAGCTCACCAATGACAACTCCACCGTCGTCCTCCACAACTTTAGAACCGGTGGCAGGTCGCTGTGTAGAGGAGCCCTGTCCTCCTCCTCCGTCTTGGGTGTGGCCGCACGGAGGTGCGGGACGCCGAACGGAACCGAGGGGGCTTGCTGGAGGAGCTTGGGCAGGCGGCAGAGGTAGCCCGAGAGCAGCGGTGGTGGAGGGGGGCCTGAGCACTCGACCTTGAGGTGCTTCTTGAGGTAGTCCATCCGGTTCTTGTACTGGTCGACGGTGCGGGTGCGTGGCTGGCAGCATCACGGCTGGAGGAGACGGCGGCGACACAGGCCTTGGCTGTGGCCAGGGAGGACGGGAGCGTGGCAGTGAGGGCAGCCATGGTGTGTGGACTGTGGACCAGAGTGAACTGGGGGCTTCTGGCTGTATGAGGCGAGTGGTGGCTGGGAGCAGGAGAAGAACGAGTGGCGTCAGCGGAGTTAAGGAGGAGGAGGAAGGCTAGGAGAGGAGCGGTGGTTGAGATTGCGATCTAGAATATGAAGAAGTGGCGGAGGGGCATTGAGAGGTAGGTAGGTCAGGGTAGGGTTCCTCGCGCTGGTTATTCCTGGTAGTTGTATCGATGTGTCATGGACGTCTCAGATCGGTTTCTGGGGTTGATCCGTGGGTAGGCTAATCCTCTCTCTCCTGATTGGCTAGATGCGGGCGTCCATTTTCCGAGTGCAAAAACAGGTTATTTTGTGAAGCAACCACTAAATAAATATTTTAAAATGGATTCACCTTATTTTTCAAAAATACTAGACCACCTTCCGTGGTCAATATCCCAACTGTGATATCATAAACCTTTCTGTCCACCCCTCGTGAAAAAGACAAATTTTTACCGAATCAGTAGGAATTGGGTTATATTTGAACTGCGGGTACATTCTCGAATGCTCATGATTTTTTAAAAAATCATTTTTAGGTTCACAATATGCTATTTTATTATAGATCCATTGCAAGTTTAGCGAGGCTCAGTCCCAAGCTAAGAATCTTTATGCCCGCCGTTTTGACCATAGTTTGAAACGTACATAAAAAATTCAAAAACGATCCATGATAAATATTAACACGTGAACAGCCCACGTATGCAAAAAAAATGACACGTAGACGTGACACACACACGTACCCAGTTGCTGATGTGGCCGACTAGTCATATCAATAAATCTAAATTTAGACACTATGACGATTTCAATTGGTCATAATAGGCTACAAGTAAAAGCCTAAGGGCTAATTTGGTTGTCCGGGCTAGAAAAAACCCCAATGTGGGATTTCCCTGCTCAACACGGGACCCCCCTCCCTCCCTGGGAAAATAGCTCTGCTCATTTGGACACAGGTAGGTAGAGCGATCAGTGAAGACAGGAAGCTATTGTTCTAGCAATTCGGCGATGGTGATATTGTGGAATAGATGGAGACGAGCAGCTGGGTGAGATTTTGGTACATGTGATTTAAACGAAAATCCTCACAAATAACTTGTTTTTCTTATCATAACTTCATACCAACTCCGGAATATAAACTATTCTTTTTTTTACTTCAAGAAAACTCGGACAACAAATTAATCTAGAAATTGAAGGAAAATTAGGAAAAACAGAAATACACTGATAATTCAAAATAATTCAACTTACATCAACTCATACACACAACCAGTCTTATAGGTCAAGTCAGACAAACAATCCGACATCAAGGATAAATATAGTATGCTAATTATGTTATGAAAGTGAATAGGATAGAAGTTCAGCAAGGAACACTTTTTTACTCTTGTTAAAAAATCACAACTGTGTGAACTGTCAATACTGAGCCAGGTATAAGTTCCACCATCAACTTCTCGAACAGACTTGCAGAGAGGAACCCATAGAGCAAAGGTAGCTTTCCCAACTGTAGAATGGAAAATGTATACTTTTGAAAGACAGAGAAGAGGCATCTGTAATGTGCGCAATCTTCAGCTACTGTAGCGGTCACAATAAGTACCGACAAGTATTACCTGCTCATGCATGAGGGGTGTACCTCTAAACTCTCCATCAGCCAGCTACAAAAAACTTCAAAGCTCCAAATTAGCTCCAACCAAGAACCCATTTCTGCCAAAATTTAACGCCAAGACTTTTGCCTTGGACCTTTCTCTATAAGAATCTATCTACCTAATTATAAATGTTACAAATCACTTCCAGAAATAAAAACAAAGGAGATGATGCAGATTATTCCAGGAAAAAACGCAGGAGATGCTAAACATTGTTTCCAGAAAATTCCACAGGTGATGCTACATGTATTATTTAGTTTATAGCATATATCGGGCAATCTTGTAGAAAACTTGTACCTTGAAGTAGTCCTCAATGGTTTCAGTGCTAAACACAATATGGCATGAACTGTTTTTATCACCCGAATGAAAACAACCATTAAGCCAATATTGTTGTATCATTTCTCAAATACATTACGGATTTTGCTCTGTTACAACTACAGAACAAGCTAAGCTCGCAGAAACACTAGCTGTTGGGTTGTCCTAGACCTATATCTCAATATGAAAAGTTCATAGTTCTTAAATTGTCGTGTCCGAAGCAGCGACACTTCTGAAGAGCTAAGGTGACGCTCAAGTGTCTTACACTAGTCTTTCTCTACTCTGCATCAACATCAGGTATTGTAACTTGACTTGGGCAGAAATACAAGAAACAGTGTGTAATATGTTAATACCTGACCGTGTCGATTAATATGCAGCATTACTTGCCACATTACTTTAAATTACACCACATAAGTTTTTTAATAAAAGACTAAGAGATAAACATAAAGATCTGCAGCAAGTTGAGAATCAGTGCCAAAGATCTGCAGCAGATCACGGCATCTACGAAAGCAATTGATGTGTTTTTCCTCAATATATTTTAGATACAGTACTTAGATTCATTGCACATGAGCAAGCTACAGGCCAGTTTATACTCGTACGAAAGAACATAAACTTGGGATTACCTATATATGCATACATGTTTACTCGATCTTTTGATGCCATCGTTGTCAGGTTCCCTTGGGGAGGACAAAATGGAAACAAAAGCATGTTTATATCTAATAGATACACATATGAGAACTAAAACCTTATGTTGGGCATCATCATTTAGCAAAAAAATACTAATCCACACAGTGACTATATTACATCTGCAGACATCAAGAAATGTCCAAAGTAAACTAAAATTTTCTTGCAAGATCTAGTGTATAGCATGGATGGTGGAGGGGAGAGAAGAGGGGGGGGGGGGGGAAGGTTTGTGCTCACCGCTGATTTGGGGACTTTTGGGGACTGCCGGGCAATCGCCGGAGGAGATGAGGAGGAAGACCACCGTCCGCTCGAAGGAGAACACCGTCACGGGAGGAGGAACACCGTCCGCTTGAACGAAGGTTACGGAGGCGGAGAGGGGAGGAACCTCGAGTCGCTTGGGAGGTGCCTCGCTCCATTCGTCGGAGGAAGAAACTCGCGAGGCCGGAGGAAGAAAGCTCCCAGCGCCGCCGCCTCACTGTCGCGCAAGAGAGAAAGCGATCCGAGGAAACCTTCCCCCACCTATCGATACGTGGAAGCTACGCCCGGGGAAGGGACGGGGAAAGGCCGGGGCTCTCTCCCCTCATTGAAAACCAAATGGCCAAGCGGGCTCGCCTAGGGGATACTCGGCCCGCGGTTCTTTTGGCCGGGCAAAACACGGGGATCCCCTCGGGATACCCTAGAACCAAACGAGCCCTAAGATGTATTGTGCAGACTATGATGATTTCATTTGATGAAATTACGACGATTCCGACATCAAACGTCATAATTCTACATGGTTTTGACTCTTCAAATGACCTATGACCAACTTGTGCAAAATCGTCATAGATCAATGACGATTTCATTTCCCTTAACTATGAGAAGGTCACAAGTAAACACGTTTCTTGTAGTGTAATTTCTATTTATGTAAATTATACAGGGTCATGTAAAACCTCTTAGAGCCTATGCATGAGATAGTAATATGGGCACTCATAAACAACTTACTCGACTCTTTTGGCTGGGCAGGACGTAAGTATGCGTTCAGCACCTGGCCGGGTCGGCGAACAAACACACACATGACACACACCTATTATATGTCTCATTATTCATACAAGCGATGAGCCGGTGACACAAATTTGCCAAGGAACAGTGGAAGTTGGTTCTGGATTCCTTTCGTAGAAAACCACAACAGGTACATCTCTGGACTTTTGTGTTGTGTAGCTGACACATAGTATCTTTCATTTCAGAAATTATATATCCTGCAGTTGTGAGTAGAAGACCTACACCTCAGCCATGGATAGCTCCTTCATCATTGCCAACACTTCCATCACTTCTCTCTAGATGCCTGCATATGATGAGCTGAAATTAGACCACACTTGATTTTGTTTTCAGAAAGAATATATCTTGCAGTAATGCAAATAACCTTATTCAGCTCAACAATCATGTAAGGGAAAAACAACCATGGAAGCCTATACTTGAGATAGGCAATCAAACACAACATCTCTAGATCATATTCTTAAGTTCGGTTGAAATTGGCGGCGGGGCGCAGTCTTGATCTGCCTCTGACCGGCGATTGTGCCGCTGGATTAGTCTATTCGGATGTTGTGGGCAGTGGAGCGAGACGGCCTATGAAGAAACTAGCGGCGAGAAGCGTCTCGCGTCGTTAGGGAGTCAGGTCGGCGGGCGCCGCCACGCCGTCACATAGAAAGCGAACCGAGCACGACTCGGCACTCACGTTGATGGTAGAACTAGGCGATGGCAGGCCTCGGGAGCGCCGATACGATCTTCAATCGTGCCGAGGCCTGATTCTGGAGTACCGACACCCCCTCGCCAGATAGGCCATACGTACGGAAACAGCCGCAGCCGGAAGAAAAAAGTTGCCGCCTCTCCGTCTCCTTGTAGATCGGTTCCCCTTCCTCCGACAGGCCTCGCCGGCATCATGAGGGGTGGGGAACCTAATCTATAAGTGAAATTTTTAAATAATAGTATCGATTTTGTCAGATTAGGTTTAGAGTTTTGCTAGCCATGTTCGTCCCAATGAAGATGGCATATCTACAATAAGCGATCTTCGACCATTTGTTCGACAACGAGATCTCTTTCGCGATGTCAATGGTGGTGTTAGAAGATTAAAGTTTTCTAGGTGTAGGTCTTCAGATCTTGCTTCGTCAGATCTATTTTGAATTTTTTTCTCATGGTTGCAGCGAGGTTTGTCCTTGCAATATTTGTCCCGGCGGCTACGTCCTCGACAATGATGATTCCCTACTATCGGTTTATCAGCGACGTCGATCAAGCTGTTCGGTTATTATTCCCTGAAATATTGGTGTTGGTACTCTTGCCGATGTTGTTTGATTACTTCAATGGCTGCGCGCCTGCACACAGCCTTGGCATTGCGGCGCAAATTAAAATTATAGGAGAACCAACGTTGGTATTTACAAGTCTCTGGTTTGGTTTCTATGTCAGTTTAGTTCGGCTGCCTTTAGGAAAGTGCAATATTATGTCATGGAAGAAGAAGAGTATGAAGACATCGAAGATTTGTTGGTTTCTTTTAGACTTTATTTTGTAATCATTGGAGTCATCTTATGTATCTCTACCATATACTATTTGCTTCTATTAATATAATATGGTATTGATTTAAAAAAAAAGTCGAAGCCGACACCCGATACCTGCCTTACAAGATTGATTTCGATAGTTATGTCTTGCGCCCAAATCCCACGGACTAAGATCGACCGGGATGCATGACTATGAGTAGCCGGTGTTTTCTACTTATAAAAAACCACAATAACATACCTAGTGTGACTCGAGTTCTAGTCGAGTTGTACTCGGTTGAAGGCCACATCGATTGGATGCATTGGCATAATGGACCATAATTCTTTATATGTGTGAACTCATTTCGTCGGTCGATTGAGACGTGTAGGGATTGAACTCGGATCAGGCATGGAGGGACAAATTTTCCACGGTGAACGCGATGGAATCGATTTTTTACTTACCGGTGATATTGGTGGGTAATATTCGGTTCGGTGGAAGGGCAAATTGGTCTAGAAAACTGTTTGATGAACAAGAAACCTTAACTCTTTTATTATTGGGTCTGGCTACACTAAGGTCGACCTAGATCTGGTTTATACCGAGGTCAGTTCCGTCCAGGTGGTCCTTCCCTATTTACTCGCCGTGTAGCATCAGGACTTCTCGAAAACAGCTAGTAGGAAACTCGCGAGCCCCCGGCGCCGCGCGTGGAATTGGCGCTGCCAGCTAGACTGTCCTCCCCTCCCTCACCCCCGATATGATCCCCTTCTTCCCCAAGCCAATATTACATCTGGATCTCGTTCTAGCCTCCATGGAAATAGACTAGATAGATAGAAAGAAACATCCCCTCCCTCCCCTCCTTCCCCACCAGGTACCTGCTGAAGTAATTACTAGTTACATCGCCGGGATTACCTCCTCTTTCAGTAGGAGAAAAAAACAGCGTTGCTCTCCTGTAAGTCACATGATCTGTGTTCTCCTCCACTCCCCCAATCCCTCTCCTCCTCTTATTTTTTATAGCAGTTTTGTCAACAACTATGATCCCTGGAGCCTTTCTCTTTGCATAGTTACATGGCCATGAAGAACACATAGAAAAAGATGACATCCTAGCCATGAAGAACACAGAAAAATAATCTAGCATGGATAACATCCTACCATGTAGCCATCCATGGTAACATCCTAGCATAGGTAACATCCTAGCAGTTTGTAACATCCTATCAACGCAAAACTAGATTGCAAAACAGTTGATAGAAAGCAGTGATCCATGGTAACATCCTAGCATGTATAACATCCTAGTAGTTTGTAACATCCTATCGGTGCAAAAGTAGATAGCAAAAGCAGTAGATAGCAAGCAGTGAACATCCTGAAACACAAAAAAGGGTTAGCTTAGAACAAAAAGAAATCCTGAGTGTCTTTAAAGCCATAGAGACACATCCCATACTAGTTTTTATGCATTCCCCATAAACAGGTTCATATCTTGGGTGCAATATCATTCTTCCTTCTTGGTAGGGTAGAACATAAAGACATAATTCTTCCACCTTTTTGCCATGAATCCTCCACTTTTTTGTGATGTAACATGAATTTGCAGTTACGGGTAGAGGAGGGTTAGTAAAAAATGAACTAGCTTTGTGTTCTGTAATAACTTTGTAATAAAAGTAACTTCACTAATAAAAAGACATCGATCTGATCGAAAAAGCTTTGTGTTCTATAATTTCAGGAGTGAATGAAAAAAATGACAAGATGTTTTGAGTGGTGGTTTGGAGGGATTGATCTGAACCAACCATGAAATTGAGACGAAGAACCAGATGTTCAGGGCGATGGGGCTGCGACATCAGCTGCCCCTGATGTTCGAGGTGATGGTGCTGGAACATCAGTTAGTCCTCCTAATACAGATGTGCTAGATGTGCCAGATGTGCAAGCGGGTCCTGATGTTTCTTCTCGTGCACACACATGGGTGACGCTTTCTAGTGAGGATGAGGTTTAGTCTACTCCGGAGGGGTTTGTTCCAAAAACACCATTCATTGGGATGTTTTTTGCGTCTCTTGATGAAGTGTTAGTTCATTACAACAGGTACGCTAATCATGTTGGATTCTCAGTGAAAATGGAGTCATCAAGGAAAAATCCAGAGGGAGAAGAAGTGTCGTTGAAGCAAAGAAAATGTACTATCACCAAGTTATGTGATTGCAAGGCGAAGATGAGGGTGAAGCGCAATGGTTCTAGATGGAAAGTGAGACAGTTTGTTGAGGAACACACTCATGATGTTGAAGAAATATTTGAGATCGCACAAGAAAATTCCAAAAGAGGAGAGAAAATTTATAAACTTATTGCATGAGGTGAACCTCAGTTCAGGCAGGATTATGCAGATTACAGCTGAGCTTTATGAAAGCAAGCAGAATGTAAAATATGACAGCAAAACTATGAGAAACTAAATGGCAAAAAGTGGCAAAAGGACAAATTTTAAGATATTCCTGAGTTATTGGATAATTTTGAAGAGTTGAAGAAACAAGACCCGCGTTTTTACTACAAGTTCTACCATGACGAGTTGTCTCGAGTTGAGAGAATCTTCTGGGTAGATGGTGCTGCGCGAGATTCTTATAATCTGTACAATGATTGCATTTCCTTTCACACGACGTACATGACAAACAAGTATAAGATTTTGTGTGCGCCGATCATAGGTATCAACAGATACGGGCAATCCATTCAGCTTGGGTGTGGTTTTATTCGGAATGAGAGGATAGAAGATTTTGTATGGCTGTTTGAAATGTTTCTAGATGCAATGGATGGGTTACATCCGGATAACATTATAACTGACCAAGATGGTGCTATGAGGAGTGAAATTCTTGCTTTGTTGGTACACACTATGCATATAAATTGCAGTTGGCATATAATGCAGAAAGTGCAAGAGTGGCTCGGTCCTTTCATAGCAAACAAAGAAGACTTTAGGAAGCATTTCAATGAAGTCATTGATTACAGTTTGATAATAGAGGAGTTTGAGACCAAGCGGTCTGAGATGTTAATCAAGCATGATATTGTTGACAATGATCATTTTCTTGATATTTATGATCTAAGAGAGAACTTTGTTCCAGTTTACTTCCAGCACTGCTTCTTTCCCTTCCTACAGACTGTATCAAGAAGTGAAGGGTTCAACGCGGTACTTAAGAAGTATGTTAGTCCCCATGATAGCCTTTTTCTCTTCTTCAAATAGTACATGAAGTTGTAGGAGCAAATTGATGTGGCTGAAGATTCACATGAGTTTGTTGGCGAGGATAAAACTGTTAGACATTGGTCAGACTTTCCTATGGATAAAACTATTATACACTCTCCCGATATACAACCGCTTTCAAGTTGAGTTGCGTAAGATAACTTCCTACAATGCTCTTGATCATGGAGGTGGTGTCTTTGAAATTTTTCCAATACGGGGGGGGGGGGGTTGTATATGGTTATGCCAGAAGAAGTTACATGGTTGATGTTGATTTAGAAAATGAAATGTACAACTACCAATGTTGTAAGATCAAGAAGGATGGTATTTTTGATCCCATGTAATGAAGGTTATGTCCCATTTGGATGCGGTGAATAGAATACCAGACCACTACATCCTTGCTAGCACTATAAGAAAAGTTGGCTTTTACAACGGACGATTTTCGTGGTTGAAGGCTTGTTTTTCGTGGCCAAAGAGTCTTCCGCGACAGATGGCCTTCGTGGTAAAAGCCCCGTCACAAATGAATTAACCACGGTTTTTTTCGACCATGGCGGCTTGCACCCTTCAGCCACGAAAACTTGTTCCATCGTAGATCTGTTCACCAGCCGTGTTGACTGCTGACGTCATGCAAACTGCCACGTGGCAGCCCCTGTTAGTGGTCGGTTACCGCCGTTAATGGTCATAGAAACTGTGGAAGAAGCCAGGCCCAGCCAATGCCTGCTAAATACTAACTGGTCCGACCAATCAGGGGAGCCTAATAAGACGATGTCCCATTACTGTTTTGTCCTGCACTGTTTCAAATGGGCTCAGAAATGAAGCCAGCAGCGGCCCGTGAACATTCATGCCCGATTCTATTTCGGCCTACAGAAGGCCCATGTTGGTCCAACACTGTGTGGCCCATTAGCAGCATGCGCCAAGTCGCTCATGTACACATAAGGCCTGCGGTCAGCCCATCACTGTTATCGTAGCCCATCGTCGATCGCCTACTGACGGCCCTTCTCTGAGATGGTTCGTTACTATTCTAGCATGTTACTGTTCTGGCCTTTTACTGTTCTGGTCTTTAGTTGCTCAGGCCCACAAACGACCCTTTACTGTTCTAGCCTAGTAAATTTGTCAGCCTGTTACTGCCCTCGTCTAGAAATTTCTCGGCCTGTACTATTCAGGCTCGTCATTGTTCTGGCCTCTTACTGTTGTGGGCCATTACCATTGAGGCCCGCTACTGTTTTGGCCTGTAACTGTTATGTGATTTTTGCAGTTTCTTGCTGATGGCCCAAAATATATCAAGCTCGTTGGGGAACCCCAAGAGAAAGGTATGATGAGCATAGCAGCAAGTTTTCCCTCAGTACGAAACCAAGGTTATCAATCCAGTAGGAGCAAGGAAACACCCCAAAGGTGTAGCTAGCTGAATGATGGCAGGGCACACTACCGGTGCCAGCAGCAACATGGAGACCTGCACAACACAACCACAGAACTCTGTCCCCAACTTGCGATGACGTTGTCAATCTCATCGGTTTTGCTGAAAACAAAGGATTAAACGTATCGAATGGAATGAAGTAATAGTTTGCAGAAAGTAAACACAAAGCAGTAAACAGTTTATAGATTGAATGTAAAAGAAAGGACCGGGATCCATAGTTCATTAGAGGTGGCTCTCCTTAAGATAGATAACATGCTGGGTGAACAATTTACAGTGGGGCAATTGACAAACATCGAGAAAGCAATACATGCATATACTAATCATCTTGACTCCTTTGAGATTCGATTGGACATTACAACATTATACATAAACCGCCATCCAACTGCATCTATCACTAATAATCCACCTTCAGGTTATCATCCGAATCCCCTCCAGTATTAAGTTGCAAGCAACAGATTATTGCTTTACGAATTGCGTGTAATGTAAACAATATGATTGTTCTATGAACAAAGGATTGTTGTTTTCTCCCTAGTAGCAACAACACATCTAGTACCTTAGAGATTTCATCACTTCCCAGTTACGGAGGCATGAACCCACTATCGAGCATAAATACTAACTCTTGGAGTTGCTAGCATCTACTTGGCCAAGATAGCTACTAACAACGGAAAGCATGCAAGATCACAAATAACAAAGACATGATAGAATCAATAATCAATCTGAAATAGAATCTCAATATCCATCGGATCCCCGCAAACACAACATGCAGAATTACAAATAGATGATCTTGATCATGAACGGAGCTCACAAGATCTAGGCATGAAAGCACAAAGGAGGAGAACCAGCCATCTAGCTACTACATGGATCCATAGTCCAAGGATGAACTACTCACGCATCACATCGGAGGCTTGCATGATGATGAAGAAAGCCTCCAGGGTGAATTCCCCTCTTCGGTAGGGTGCCGGGAAGAGCTTCAGATCCCTCCCGATCTAGGGATGGAGATGACGGCGGCTACAAACTATTTCATGGATTTTTGATCAGTTACCTAGGGTTTTCGTCCCGAGGGCATCTTATAGGCGGAAGGAGAGGTCGTGGTCAGAGTCGGGTCACCCGCATCGGCTAGGCCTGGCCGCGCAGCCAGGTGGTGTGGCCAGCCTCCAGCCCTTCTCCGTCTCGTATTTTGGCATCTGATGACTTCCAGAAAAATAGGCACTTTGGCTTTTGTCCCGTCCAATTCCGAGAATATTCATTTTTTGACTTTCCTAGAACCAAAAACAGCAGAAAACAGGCAGCTGGCATTGTGGCTCTTGTTAATAGGTTAGTCCAAGAAATCATAAGAAAAGTACTCCAAAGCATGGACAAAACACAAGAAAGTGGATAAAACCAAGCATGGAACATAAAAAATTATAGATACATTTGCAATGTATCACTTGCCTGCTACTGTAATGGGCTATTTCTTTTTCATACTCATGCTACCGCCCTCGCTCATCGTTATGGCCTGTTATAGCATGTTACCGCTACGCCCTGTTTACTGTTACTCTCGTTATGGCATGTTATCATACGACTGTTACCACATGCGGGTCAGCCCGTTATGTTTACGGCCTTTTACAGTTTCGGCATTTCTGAAGCCCATGCCAATATCATAAAATGTGTATAATAATCCAGCATTTTTTAGTGTTCATCATCGGTCGAATACACGACGGGCCAATAACAAAGCATGTTATTGTTCCCTAATCGACGTACCTGGCATAGTTACCGTAACGACGACCGTAATGTGTGGACGGTGTCAACAAAATGCCTACATGGCCTACGCGAGTTATCTATATATTACATCAGCTGCAAACATCTTAAAATTATTACATATTATCAACTGAAGGGAAAGAAAAATCGGCATTTCAGTTGACAATCAAGTTGATAGAAGAGTCCTCAATTTGCTTTCTAAATCGATCACCTACATCTTCCATTGAGTGTGACAGCTACATTGGAGGAGACATGATCTTGCAGCCCCCTCTTTGGTGGTGATAGCAATAATTGCAGTCTAAAACTAAGTGATAACAAGTTAATACATCAAACAAGACAACTACTCATTTGACTGATATGATAGGAGCTATGAACTGGAGTTTACAACTGGTCAGTGGTTCAATTATTGAGCAACACTTCAAACAAACATGACAAGCAAGCACGCATTAAACAAGTATGACTACCGTGAAACGAGCAATCAAAATGTGTGCATGTGTGGCTTATAATTTCAGAAGATATAAACTAGCTAGGTCATTTTGAACAAATATATATGGAAGTAGTTCTATACTCTAAAATGCAAGAGACGTTGGATGACTCAGAATTTGCACTGAGCCACAAAACAGCATGCAGTTACTATCATAGCGAAGAATGAACCAGATAGAAATTATAACCGCATCATACGAGAACCTGTAGAGCAAAAATGCAAACGACGAATGAACTATATATTGTAGAGGATAGTTATGTCGTGACTTAGGACTAACCAGATCCAGAACCAGATGTGAGATATAATAGCGTTGCTCATGAATCTGTAGAACAGGACAAACAAGCATTAGACAAGTGTACCTAGAATGAAATTAGCAATCAAACAAAGTGTTTCTTAGAATTTCAGCAAAAATATACACTAGCAAGGTCATTTCAGCAAATATATATGGAAGTAGTGGCATCTCCTGGAATGCATAGAGTCATTGGGTGACTCAAAATTTGCGGTGAGCTACACAATGGCATGTAGTTATTGTCATAGCTAAAAATCAACCAGACAGAAATTATAATGGCATCATAAGAGAAATTCTAGAGCATGAATGCAAACCACGAGTGAACTACATAGTAGAGGACAGTTATGCCGTTGCTAGGGACGAACCAGCACTAGATAAGGAAGTAATGGCATCCCTTGTGAACCTGTAGAATAGGCTATGCAAACCAACATGTTCATTGTTCCATTTTGAGCTCTATGCAAGAAAAAGGAAATAGTTAGTGATGTAGCTTTTGAAGAACCAGATGGCATTATGGCAACAACAAAATTATAATCGAATTAGTACGAAGAGTTTAAATGGCTACTACAGGATAGCAGAACGATGCCAAGGAGGAAATAATACAAGGAACTGATCTCAGGACGAACCAGATAGATTCAGCAAGTGTAGAGCAGGGAATCCACATTAATATTATCCACTGACTATAGGTTTTGCAAGAATTACACGGTAGCAGACAATTACTATTGTATGGAGTAGCTAAGAACATGTGCATGACAAAATAACAGACATGTGCATGACTTGATATTTGTAGAGAAGCGAATACAAACCAACATGTCTAATGACCTTGCATGTATTAGCATGAAGAACAGACGTGCCCATTGACTTGTATGTACGAGCACGATTACAAAAATGCAGTTCACTGCTACATGCTTGAACCTGCTACACCACTGACAAAACAAAAATGGGTTGGAGATTTGGTTAACCTTTGTCGGAGAGGCGTCTAAGCATCATCGGTACAGTGCATGTGACGTCCAGGTCACCGAGCGTGCTGCGATTGCGGTGGTTGTTGGCGTCGAGGAAGCAGATCTTCGGCGATCGATGTTGGCTTGAACACGGTTGACGAGAGCGTTGCTGAGGCAGATCCAGTGTAGTGAACGCGATGGTCGTGCAGCTGGTCTGGAGCGGTGGACATGGAACTCTCTGCACTAGATCATGCCCGGTGGACACCGATGAAGCGGATCCGGTACGGTTGGATAGATTTCAGCCACGAGGAAACAGAGCTTGGGCGATCGATGACGCCATCGGCATGGTGAATGACACTGCAGCACATAGATCTGGTGGGTGAGCATCGATGAAGCGACTGCGCGGCGGTGCACGAGACCGTAGCTCAAGCCGGTGCACGCGATGGTCGTGGAGGGGACAAAGGAGCTTGGAATTTTTGGGAGGGCCGACGGGAAAAACTAGGGGAATCAAGACCATAGAGGTGAGCAGAAAAAATAATTACGATCGTGCCCCTGAGCTACCGACTTTAGCATTCCCATTTGTCGTCTAAACAATGGGTAGATTTGGAATTTTAAATTCTAAAGTTTTTGAAACGGAAGGACGCAAAATTCTTCAATGTTGGTGTGTGGTTTTGCCGCTCGATTGAGAATTTGAATTTGGCTAGCGCCCATCTAATCTAATAATAATAATAGAAAAATGGTACTCCTCTGGTCGGTGGGATATTTTGGCTCAAAGTTTTTGAAACGGTGGGGCGGGAAATGCTTCAAGGTAGGTGGGTGATTTTGCCGCTCGATTGAGATTTTGAATTTGGCTAGCCTCCATCTAATAATAGAAAAAAGATAGTAGACCGTATGCTATCTGTCCAGGAATTCAAGGCCGAGAGTCACATCAACTGATCATCCATAACCATTTTTTTTCATAGAAACTTGGATACCTTCGATTCACACAGCATAGGTGGTAAATTTTGCCACTTGACTCAGATTTTAATTTGTCTAGCATCCATGTAATAAAATAAAAATGGTACTACCTCGGTGGGGGATTTTTCCTGAAAATGTTTGAAATAGAGGGGTGCGAAATGCTTCGGGGTCGGTGGGTTATTTTCCCACTCCTACAATTTTAATTTGGCTGTCGGTCAAGTTTTTATTACTAGAAAAAAGGTTGTGTAGGTCGAACACCATCTGGTCAGGAATTTAAGGCGAGACTCACATCAACTGATGCATCCGATTCAAACGGGGTAGGCGGTAGGTTTTGGCGGTCGACAATGATTTTGAATTTAGAGATTGTCCAAAGAATAATTAAAAAATAGGCTGTTCTCCCTCTATTTCAGGGATCCAAGTCAGGGAGAGTGATTATCTACCACGCGTATGAAAATGCAGATCTCCAATACAAGAATGTTTGTTTAACATAACAACAAATAAATGTCTGAAGTAGCTCTGATTCAAGCATGTGAAAATGGTGTGCAACCAAGGTCTACTAATTATTTAGGTGAAGGCATAGACTCTTCAATAGGAAGCACTAACTAAATGGTAGTACTAATTCATATCAAATAAAAAGCCTTCTGCGAAACAAATACTCCTACTACAGCATACTATCAAAACACAAACACCAGCTAAAGTATATGTAGAACACATAAAACAAGATTTCATCACGCATGCACTACTATATAGAGAACACAATTTCATCATATAAAACAATGTTTTATCAGACACACATAGGCCCCCAAAACGAACAGACAACTCTAATATTCTAGCCCCTACCGCTATGACTGCAGCACAAACAAAGGTGCCTCCACAGTTCCATCAGCTACCAAAACAAACAAACATCAAACTACATCTCCAAATAACACAACCTAGGCAAACACATGCTTGCCCAAACAAGCCTTGCTTGTTCATCCGAATGTTATTTTCATCTCCTTGATGTTGCAATCTGAATCAGTTGTGTTGCTGACATGACTTCCTTTTCGTTTCTTTGATTTAGCACTCGGAATCACTTCGGTTGCTGAAGGAAATGAACAAAATGAAAACATAGGTGTACAAAAATGCAAGGGTTGCACATGAATGACTGCACTAACCAGGTGTCATAATGTAGGGATGTAAATTACAACAACGTTTACGAGATCTAAACTTCTTAGACTTCATGCTGCTGCGATCTAACTCAAATACTCCCTCCTTCTCCTATATAACCACCATTTCTCTATCCTCAAATGTGCAGAGTAACCTTACTACATCTTTCCCACCAGATTCTACTGATAGTCTTTAGCACGATGAGCACTAGTATGCGCAAACCTCAAAACACATAGTGACATAGGTATGCCCTACGGACACCTACTATTGGCCTACCTGGTGCGACCCAACAGAAGGACCACTCGAAGATATATCAAGGTCCATGACGCCCAAGACAGTTCGGGTGGTATGAAGCCCATATGGACACGGACTCCCAAACGCACAAGACAAGGAAGTCTCAATGCTAGAGTTTAAATATAACTTGTAACCAACTCGTATTGGTACCTGGGACCTAGCCTCCCCATATATAAAGGCTAGGAGGGTCCAATGAGGAGGGCAACTCCCACAATACACAATAGATCTAGACGTTGTAATAGACAGATCTACGATCTCTCATAATAGACACTAGATCTAGACAACACCGTAGCATACACACACGCCAGATCCAATTTGCATATCCACCGCCATCGGCGACATTGTAATCCTTCAGATCATCTGTAACTACCTCGGTGAATTACGCTCCTAGTTACAAGCCTGGATGAGCGGAAATGGTTAAAATAGTACGGTGGGGCCCAAATGCCACTCACAGGTAGACCTTTCGGCCGTCCTAACCATTTCCAAACATCGGGACAAGAACGGCGTAATCGAAAGGAAGGGATCAACTACATACACAAATGAGTATGTATGCAAGCCACCATACAACAGTACATCAGAGCCATTCCATCTAAAAAGAAAGGAAATATAGCAACGCCATACGGCAAGATCCAAATACCCTAGTTAGATATAATAGTTTAGGATATCTCCTCATACATCAAACATCAGAGTATCAAGCGGAAGCGGAAGACAAAATCCGAGTACGGATAAGAAGCAAATTGGCATAAGATGCCCCATAAATAAGCGCATCCCGCCCACAGATCGCACGGATCCCGCTCCCGAATCTCTACACCAATGATCGTTGCCCACATCGTCTGTCTCTTCCACCCAATATCCATCTTGCAAATGTACTGCTCATCCGAACCAATAATTTATCGTGAGACCCTAGGTACTCAAGAAGTCTTTATGCCTCTAAAGGGGACACAACCTGGGGTGACGCAATTGCAGCAAAAGATAAACCCTAGCAATTCTATAGATACTCGCTAACCATCCGCCTAACCAGAGATAGACGGATGTCCGGGAATTAATAACAATAGTTATAACAGTAATAACGGTAATCTTAACAGATCCATCCTCCTCCTCGCCATCGACGAGGAAGCTTTAACAACCCCCATCCGCTGGCAGTTTTATTATCCATTCCATGAGTGTTGCACTATTTACTAGTCGTACTTAGTCAAATTAAAAGCGGTACTTTAGTTATTCTTGTCTATGATCGAGAAACTGTGCTCCAAGTCGTCCATAACCATGACACGGCTTTGAAAAGTTTTACGCAGGGTGCACAAATAGCAACACACACTGATATACCGGAAAACCAAATCAAAACCCAACGAGGCCACGACAAAGCAATTACAGGATTCAGAAATATTTCAGGGGGCCACCCCATTGAGCTACCCGCAACGAAGTTAGCTGACTCCGAGACGGCCGCAAGGTTTGCGTCAGTGGCTGTAAATGACTGGGAACCCGAAAATGTGACTGGGCTTGTCGATACCGCGAAAACACTCCGCTTACCTAAAAAGATCTGCGATTCGCACAATTTAAATAAAGCAAGAAAGCATGGCATAAGCACAGGATAGTAAATAAAACCTCAAACTAGTTTGTGGCCCCAAGAAATAAGAATGAATCAAGCTCGCTGGGGGTTCATAAGCCTGGATGTGGATAGCGTGAATATTCAAGGAACAGGAATCAAGTACTGTGGTCCTACGGGACACAAGTGAGCCTGAAAAACCAAATAGCAAATATGGCTCACCGATGCCACTTTCATTAGTTATCCCATTACTACTCAGATTAAGTTGTATAGGTACCTCGTTATCCATCAGACACTCACATACCCTACACATGCTGTTCTACGACTCACATGGCTCAAACAACTCCTGTAGTAATGGCTCATGGGATGGAGGAACAAGCTTCAGTGGGGTTTAAAAGTAGAGGCTATGCAATACTTGGGATTCAGATTAATGCAATCGCGACTCAATGATGCAAGAACAAGATAGAGACAATAGGTACTATATGTATGCAAGCATGTGGTAGTGCTTGCCTGGCAGCTCAGTTGAAGCGAGAGAAGGATCTGGGTGGTACTCCTGGTTCTCTTGGTATATCCCCTGCTCAACGTCTATTCGAAGAAGAACCAAACAAACAAGGGCCAACATAAATAAAGTGCACACGCATATGAATAAATGCGACAAGCAACCAATCATGCCATGATGAATGATGCACAATTTGCATGGCAATAAAGTAGCATGGCATGGGTGAGGTGTGGAATACAAGAATAAACCATTTTATTGAGTTTTAATCCCATTTTATACCCATATTAGTTGCTGTATACTTTATATTTATATGATGCATGCTTCAAATCAAAACATGGAATGCATAAACAGAAAGGTCTCGTCGAGCTAATCATTTTAGACATATTATTTGTTAAATTTGGAGTTATAAAACAAAAGTTATTAATTATTTAAGGCATAAGGGCATTTTATTGTAATTTTTAATCAACTTGGAAAATAAAGTGTCCAAAATAGATTTTGGAGGGCATATTTGAATTCCTCACATTTTTCTGATTTCAAAACATATATTATATGTATTATTTGGATTTGTATTTTAAAAGATATTTGAAAACAGATTTAAAATTTGAATTTGAATTAAATTTGAAAAGATTTGAATTAAAACAGAAAAGCAGAAAAACTTTTGTTACACGCACGTAATCTAACCACAACTAGCCACTGCAATGGGTCCACTGGTACTGAAAACAGTGAGACGCAAGTGGGAGAGGGGGGTTTTTTCTCTGGATTTTCTCACCGAGGGGAATCTCACCACAGAGGCCGACGGCCTGTGCAGAGGTTGGCAAGGCCATCACGACCCACCTGTAGGCGTGACACGTGGCGATCCCAGCGCCGGGAGGGACTGGTCCGCCGTCGGTTCTCCTAGGGTGTTTTAGAAAAACCTAAGGCCGACCGGTGGGGCTTCCGGCCGGGTTGAGGCGAAAAGGGGCCTTTCGCGAAACACGTCGGCTGCCGCGACAGTCGGTAGACTGCAGAAAGCAGAGGAACGGCCGGAGTTTGGACGACGTTGGCGACCAAACGGCGGCGAAACTCGCCTAGCCGCAAAAAGGAAAGCTGGAGAGGGATGCAGGGGCTACAACTTTCCTACAGGCGGCATCACCGGAGAAAGGATACAACGCGCGGGGCACGACGGAGAACAGAGGCGGGAAAAGTTGCTTTCACAAGGCATGCGTGTGCTCGAGGTTGCCGACGGAGCGTCCGGCGCATCTGGGCCGCTAGGAGGAGGACGGGCATGTCTGGGGAATAGGGATGCTCACCAGGAATGCGTCGGTGTAGGCGAAGGAGCTCGGGGCGGTCGCGATCTGGCGCGGGGCTTGCTGGCCGGAGCTTCGGGTTGCGGCGGTGCACAACGGCGCTAGGCTGCTCCGGCGAGGCCCTGGTGCTACCCCGCGGCCTGGGCATCGAAGAGGAAGCAGAGGACGCCCCTGGTGCTCCTGGATCGCCTTGGGAAGCTTCAGGCCGACGAGGTGCAGAGGTATACGGTCTAGGGTTTGGGTTCGGCATGGAGGAGGTGTGTCCATGGCCAGGATGTGGTGGGGAGGAAGGAGAGGGGTCTGGCTTCGCCCAGATGGGATCTGAGAGGAGTTCTGGGTGGTTGGGGTAGAGAGGGGAGGGATGCGCACATGGGGGTGGTGGCTTTGCAAAAAGGTGAGGGAGGAGGTGATCGGGTAGGTGCTTCTCTTCTCTCCCTTTCTCCTTGTCTTGAAGCCAAAGAAAAGGTGGGGCAGAAGAGGGTGACGTGGTGGGGCCGAGCTAGGAGAGAGGAGAGGGCCGAGAGAGAAGGGAGGAAGCTAGGGTTAGCTAGAGGACTCGGTTTATGGTAGGTTTAGATGGGGTATGGTTTAGAGAGGAGGTTAAGAGAGATAGAGAGAGATGTGGTGTGGTCATCTTTTGACAAGATCAAGCATGCTCAAAACAAGCTCAAGCAAGATATAGCCAAAAGAGAGAAGAGAAGAAAAGGTGGTGATGGCAAGGATGGATATGGTGATGGGGTTTTAGGGTTAGATGCTTGCATGCATCAAGCAAGATCAAGCATAAGAGGGTAGAGAGAGAGATGAGGAAGATACACTCCAAGATTCAAATAAAAACCAAAAGGCTAGAAGAAGGTGGTACTTGCATGGCCCATGCAAAATATTTAATGCCATGTTTATTCTTGTGAGAACAATAATATTAACATGGCATTATTATTATGCATTCCCAAAATTGGAATAAAGCCAAGCAAAAGAAATAAAAGGATGCCCCATGTGGAGTAGATGGAGATGACCATATTTGAATAGAAATGGGACTTGCTAGTGTGTATGTGCCACTAGGTATTTAGTAAGCCCAAAAATATCTCAACATGATAATAACCCCAAAACAACCCATATGGAAGCTAGGAAAAAGGTACCACTCACAAGGCATGCAAAGGTGGCCATGTGGCTCTCATATATCAATAATGTGAAAACAACATGATGCTAAGATGAGAGCATGTGGAAAAAGAATTGGATCCATCCCAACCCACATGAGCTAGAGGGAAACCCAAATAAAGTGCAAAGCTCATATTTAGTTGGATGGTGGAATTAAAAGGTGGTGAAAGAAAGGTGGTGGAGTGGAATAAAAGATATGCCCCTAACTCAACTTGGGCATTTAACAATATATCAAGAACCAAATACAATATCAAGAGGCAAATACAATTAACAATGCATATGAGAGAAGAACCAAAACAAAAAGGGTTTTATATGATGCTCAAATGCAAGGAGGCATGATGACATGAGCATGATATAATGATGATGCAACAATTATATGTATGAAGTAGCATATATATAGACTAGGCTAGTAGCATTGCAATTGTTAGACAATTGGGATGCTACAACTCTCCCCCGCTAAACAAGAATCTCGCCCCGAGATTCCTAGGAAAAAGAAAACGACACAAGGAGAGGCGGGTGTTCGAACGAAGGTGACCCTCACGTTCCCAAGTTGATGAACCATGGAATGGTGCGACCACTACACCTTGAAAACTTGCTAGACTTGTTGCGAGTCTTGCGTTTTGCTTGAGAAACAACGGTCAGAAGAGTTGAAGGATTGTCGTGAGACAAGAAGGATAAGATGGACATAGCTCCGGTTTTCTCAAGAAACGTGATAGAAGGCTAGAACCACTTGTGAAAGAAAAGGAAAAGGATGGTGTATCATGGATAACAAAAACGCACCGTTAAGATTAATGATTTACCGATACTAGAGAGGATGAAAACTTTTTCTCGCCGGAAGAAAAGAACTAGGTTGGAGAAGTTTTGATCCACTATGACAATAGCATCGTATCTTCTCTCGGATTTGAGAAATGAAGTACGGAAACAATATTGCCTTCAAACAATAGAGTCCCTTGATATCAATAGAAAGATTTAGTTAGACATCGTCGGATTAGATTCTTCTTGCGCCGGTAAGACCCAAAGGATCACGCAATTGAGGTGCGCGGATATAACTTTGAGAGACAGATGTGAAGCCAGATCATGGTGGGATCCCGAGAAGCAAAGAATATGGAGGATCTGGAGTGTATTGTAGAGATACTTATTGCTTTCTTTAAACTTGAGGCTAATGCAATAGATTTGCGGCTGATGGCATCAACCATAATTGGCTTTACCACAGAAAAGAATTGATGAAACAAAGAGAGAGATAGCTTCCTTTCATCTTGTTTGGGGATATCAAGCACCGGTAGAAAGACGAGGATAGAAAAGAGTTTGCGTTTGTTTCCACCAGATAATTGAGGATTTTGCTCCGTGTAGAAAGGGTGAGATCACCAACAAGAGATTATTGATTACTTTCTTCGAGAGAGCACTCCGGAAAAACAAAGACGGAAGTAAAAGTATCGAGGGATAAAGGCCACTTCTAACTTCCGTGGAATGAGTGAAATCACATTAATTCGCCAATTCAATGTACAAGAGCGAATGATAAGAGTAGTGGTATGGTAGCTACTCCATCCCGCACTCAAAGCATTACTCCGCACATGAATAAGAAAACCATGCAATCCAACTACCGAAACAGACTGAAGGTATTGACAAGTAGAGCTCATGGAACTCCGCTAGAAAACAAGGATAGATACAAACGATTCACCGGATCCAAGATAGATAATGGTGATGATGTTGTCGTCATGTCTGAAGTACCAAGCCACCGGAAAGATATGAAGGAAGGTTACGGAGAACAACTGCAAGATTCAACAGCTACAGAAAAGATAGCACCAACTTGAACGGAAGGAAAACAAGATCTGAAAAGTCTTCATGGCCTCCGGTGGATTGAGCATAGACGATAGAGCGAGAGGGTTCAAGAGATTACTTAACGAGATAGAGGTGAAAGGAACTCCATGTTGTTCTTGAAATGATTGAGAAAGATTTAGCAGTCTTGAGGAGAATCTTTAGCGGAACGACGACGATAACTTGCCAACAAGGAACAACTCCGGATTGGTTGAAGATGAGGGATGGAATTAACAACGGACTTGCTAATTCCAGAATTGAAGCAATGTATTTAGCAGAAGGACGTGGTCGAGATAGGTGACTTCAAGAAGCCAGAATTCACGCTTTGAGAACTTTGCACACAGGCAGTGTTCTCGAAGCTTGAGAGAAAGAGACACAGACGATCTTCCATGTCCTCCCATAGATATCGAATAGGCAAGCATATTAACAACATATACCACCATGGATTAACAGGTTATTCCAGAATACCAAGTTCCAAAGGCGAGAGAAACGAACAAATGCTCGAACACTTCCTGAGCTCAACGCTCTTAGAAAGATCGATATTAAGAGCACGGGTTCGTGTTGAAGAAGATGCACTGGAAGAATAGATTATCTGGTACTTCGGAAGAAAAAGAGATGTCACCTGGTTCACATTGTCGATAGGATCACCGGTTACAAAGATAAAGAGATCTTGGATAAGAACCGATGATAGCTCATACCTCAAGCAAAGCTACCAGAGACGAAAAGATGCAATTCCCTCGTATCCAGGAGAATTGTGCAGCATGATGGACAGATGATAGACCGCCGTAGTGTCTTGAGAGACTCCGGATTGCCAAAGATACTTGAATATGCATAGATATGATCACGGTGTACTCAAAATCACAGGAGATAACCGTCACCATTTGGAGGATAGAGTTGATAGCATTTTCCATATTCCAATCATCACTTATCATGAGTGGAATATAGCTATGCCAAGAGCCAAATTACAATCATCAGCATCGGATCGACACATGTTATGTAATTAGCCCAAAAGAATTGAAGATGAAAAGAAACTCCAGGATTAAGCGCCGGTGACAAACGAATGAGTTAGCATGGACATGCTGATAAAAGGGAGATAGATAACGTTTCACACACGACTGAAAAGGAGTGTGGAAGCACAGATGTATCAAAGAAAAATTTTCCGCATTTTTCGGTATTAAAATACCAATAGATGCGCAAAATCACTTATCAGGTAGAGATTAGCAACAGATGCTTACACAGAACGTGAAGTTGCTATAAGGAAGGACACCCTTAAAAAGATGGCACCGGTTAACAAGGAGTCAGATAGATCGCGCCGGTTTTCAAAAGCCTGTCAGTATGGAATGTACCAACAGTTGATAACCAAAGGCAGATTGTGATAACAAATTGGATGCAACAGATAGACAAGGAATTACACACACACAGACACTTTCTATGGTACTACGGAAACCCAGAACACGTGAATCCTAGTTTGAATTTTAAGAAGAGGATTGAAAACGTTACACTTCCTTACCAGAAAAGGGTGGTGGGTGGGTAAGAAGAAAAGTGGAAGCAGTCCTACTCTCACGTTTTGTTTTTTCCTAGTATACATATCTACCAAAAATATTTGGTAGACAGACAACGACCATTTGGCTGAGACCCTGAAGGTCGGGATGGCTCTGATATCAATTGTAACTACCTCGGTGAATTACGCTCCTAGTTACAAGCCTGGATGAGCGGAAATGGTTAAAATAGTACGGTGGGGCCCAAATGCCACTCACAGGTAGACCTTTCGGCCGTCCTAACCATTTCCAAACATCAGGACAAGAACGCGCGGCGTAATCGGCAGGCGAAGGGATCAACTACATACACAAATGAGTATGTATGCAAGCCACCATACAACAGTACATCAGAGCCATTCCATCTAAAAAGAAAGGAAATATAGCAATGCCATACGGCAAGATCCAAATACCCTAGTTAGATAAAATAGTTTAGGATATCTCCTCATACATCAAACATCAGAGTATCAAGCGGAAGCGGAAGACAAAATCCGAGTACGGATAAGAAGCAAATTGGCATAAGATGCCCCATAAATAAGCGCATCCCGCCCACAGATCGCACGGATCCCCGTTCCCGGAATCTCTACACCGAATGATCGTTGCCCACATCGTCCGTCTCTTCCACCCAGTATCCATCTTGCAAATGTACCTGTTCATCTGAACCAATAATTTATCGTGTGAGACCCTAGGGGTACTCAGCAAGTCTTTATGCCTCTAAAGGGGACACAACCTGGGGTGACGCAATTGCAGCAAAAGATAAACCCTAGCAATTCTATAGATACTCGCTAACCATCCGCCTAACCAGAGATAGACGGATGTCCGGGAATTAATAACAACAGTTATAACAGTAATAACGGTAATCTTAACAGATCCATCCTCCTCCTCGCTTACCGACGAGGAAGCGGACGAACAACCCCCCATCGATTGGCAGTTTTATTATCCATTCCATGAGTGTTGCACTATTTACTAGTCAGGTACTTAGTCAAATTAAAAGCGGTACTTTAGTTATTCTTGTCTATGATCAAGAAACTGTGCTCCAAGTCGTCCATAACCGCGGACACGGCTTTCAGAAAGTTTTACCTGAGGTGCACAAATAGCAACACACACTCGATATACCTCGGAAAAACCAAATCAAAACCCAACGAGGCAGTCACGACAAAGCAATTACAGGATTCAGAAATATTTCAGGGGGCCACCCCATTGAGCTACCCGCAACGAAGTTAGCTGACTCCGAGACGGCCTCAAGGTTTGCGTCAGTGGCAGAAACGATCGGGAACCCGAAAATGTGGACTGGGCTTGTCGACACCGAAAACACTCCGCTTACCTAACAAAGACAGTGCAAAGACTTGCACAATTTAAATAAAGCAGTAAAGCATGGCATAAGTACAGGATAGTAAATAAAACCTCAAACTAGTTTGTGGCCCCAAGAAATAAGAATGAATCAAGCTCTGGCTCAGGGGGGTTCATAAGCCTCCCGGATGTGGATAGCGCGAATATTCAAGGAACAGGAATCAAGTACTCGGGGTCCTATGGGACACAAGTGAGCCTGAAAAACCAAATAGAAAATATGGCTCACCGATGCCACTTTCATTAGTTATCCCATTACTACTCAGATTAAGTTGTATAGGTACCTCGTTATCCATCAGACACTCACATACCCTACACATGCTGTTCTACGACTCGCATGGCTCAAACAACTCCTGTAGTAATGGCTCATGGGATGGAGGAACAAGCTTCGGTGGGGTTTAAAAGTAGAGGCTATGCAATACTTGGGATTCAGATTAATGCAATCACGACTCAATGATGCAAGAACAAGATAGAGACAATAGGTACTATATGTATGCAACCATGTGGTAGTGCTTGCCTGGCAGCTCAGTTGAAGCGAGAGAAGGATCTGGGTGGTACTCCTGGTTCTCTTGGTATATCCCCCGCCGCCTATTCAAGAAGAACCAAACAAACAAGGGCCAACATAAATAAAGTGCACAAGCATATGAATAAATGCGACAAGCAACCAATCATGCCATGATGAATGATGCACAATTTGCATGGCAATAAAGTAGCATGGCATGGGTGAGGTGTGGAATACAAGAATAAACCATTTTATTGAGTTTTAATCCCATTTTATACCCATATTAGTTGCTGTATACTTTATATTTATATGATGCATGCTTCAAATCAAAACATGGAATGCATAAACAGAAAGGTCTCGTCGAGCTAATCATTTTAGACATATTATTTGTTAAATTTGGAGTTATAAAACAAAAGTTATTAATTATTTAAGGCATAAGGGCATTTTATTGTAATTTTTAATCAACTTGGAAAATAAAGTGTCCAAAATAGATTTTGGAGGGCATATTTGAATTCCTCACATTTTTCTGATTTCAAAACATATAATATATGTATTATTTGGATTTGTATTTTAGAAGATATTTGAAAACAGATTTAAAATTTGAATTTGAATTAAATTTGAAAAGATTTGAATTAAAACAGAAAAGCAGAAAAACTTTTGTTACACGCACAGAACTAGCCATAGTCAATGACCAGTGGGTCCACTGGCTGACTCAGCGCAGTGAGCTGGCGATGGAGGGGCGGGGGTTTTTCTCTGGATTTTCTCACCGAGGGGAATCCCAGCCACAGAGGCCGACGGCGCCCGAGGTTGGCGGGCCACCATAAGTGCGCGACCCAGCCGTGACACGTGGGCGATCCCAGCGCGGGGAGGGACTGGTCCGCGTGCCGGTTCTCCTAGGGTGTTTTAGAAAACCTAAGGCTCGGTGGGGCTTCCGGGGCTGCGGGTTGAGGCGGGGAAAGGAGGCCTTTCGAAAACGTCGCCGTCATGACTGTCGGATGCTCGAGCGTCGCAGAAAGCGAGAACGCCGGAGTTTGACGACGTTGGCGACCAAAACGGGCGAAACTCGCCTAGCCGCAAAAAGGAAAGCTGGAGAGGGATGCAGGGGCTACAACTTTCCTACAGGCGGCATCACCGGAGAAGGGATACAACGCGCGGGGCACGACGGAGAACAGAGGCGGGAAAAGTTGCTTTCTGGCGTGGCGTGCGCTCGGAGGCTCGGCCGGAGCGCCCGATCTGGGCCGCTAGGAGGAGGACGGGCATGTCTGGGGAATAGGGATGCTCACCAGGAATGCGTCGGTGTAGGCGAAGGAGCTCGGGGCGGTCGCGATCTGGCGCGGGGCTTGCTGGCCGGAGCTTCGGGTTGCGGCGGTGCACAACGGCGCTAGGCTGCTCCGGCGAGGCCCTGGTGCTACCCCGCGGCCTGGGCATCGAAGAGGAAGCAGAGGACGCCCCTGGTGCTCCTGGATCGCCTTGGGAAGCTTCAGGCCGACGAGGCGCAGAGGTATCTGGTCTAGGGGTTTGGGGTTCATGGAGGAGGTGTGTCCATGGCCAGGATGTGGGGAGGAAGGAGAGGGTCTGCCGCCCAGATGGGATCTGAGAGGAGTTCTGGGTGGTTGGGGTAGAGAGGGAGGATGCGACATGGGGTGGTGGCTTTGCAAAAGGTGAGGAGGTGATCGGTAGGTGCTTCTCTTCTCTCCTTTCTCCTTGTCTTGAAGCCAAAGAAAGGGTGGGTAAGAGGTGGCGTGGTGGGGCCGAGCTAGGAGAGAGGAGAGGGCCGAGAGAGAAGGGAGGAAGCTAGGGTTAGCTAGAGGACTCGGTTTAGGGTAGGTTTAGATGGGGTATGGTTTAGAGAGGAGGTTAAGAGAGATAGAGAGAGATGTGGTGTGGTCATCTTTTGACAAGATCAAGCATGCTCAAAACAAGCTCAAGCAAGATATAGCCAAAAGAGAGAAGAGAAGAAAAGGTGGTGATGGCAAGGATGGATATGGTGATGGGGTTTTAGGGTTAGATGCTTGCATGCATCAAGCAAGATCAAGCATAAGAGGGTAGAGAGAGAGATGAGGAAGATACACTCCAAGATTCAAATAAAAACCAAAAGGCTAGAAGAAGGTGGTACTTGCATGGCCCATGCAAAATATTTAATGCCATGTTTATTCTTGTGAGAACAATAATATTAACATGGCATTATACTACATTGATTTATATGCGAATCTCGTTACTTCTATACAGAACTAATCAATGCCACATTTGTTGTTATATTACATGTACTACATGACCTGATGGAGGGTGCATCAATGCCATATTTTGATCATGGCCTCCTACATCGATGATCCCTCATTTGCATCAGCTCGGCCCGACAATCACCTTGCTTCCCACTCCACGCTCGGGGCTATGATGTACAACTAGCCAACACATCGATTATACGTCCGCTGCGATGTCTATGTCCGGCCACGTTGACTCTATGTCCGGGGCTGCGCTGACTCCACCATGTGACCCACTGAGTCTTCGACTGTGTTGGCCCGCTGCTGCCATCGGCCCCGGTGACCTGCCACAGTCTTCGTCTCTGGTGACTCAGGGGCTCCCTCGGCTCCGGCCACCAGCTTCAGTCTCCGGATGCGAACCAGTCATTGTTTTTGTGCCATGGTAAACCGTGTCGCCATCGGTTGTGACCCGTGACGCGTCGACTCCGCCCGCGACGCTTCACGAACTCCGTCTCGACTCCATCAACCAACTCGACGCTACACTTGGGGGCTCGTTCAGCTCGAGCGACCTGCTGTGGTCTTTCGATCCACCGACCCGTTATGGTCTTTGGATCTAGCGACTCGGGGGCTCCCTCGACAGTGGCGGCCCGCTGTGGTCTTTAACTCCATCGACCTGCTGTGGTCTTCAACTCCATCGAACCGCTACGGTCTTCAACTACGGTGACCCACCGTGGTCTTCGACTCGGGTGATCCACGGGTTGCATCAGCTCTCGCGACCCGTCACCTCCATCGGCCAGTGAACCGCTGTAGTCTTCGACTGCGGCTACCCATTACAATCTTCGGTTGGTGGCGAGTCGCACGCTGGTGTCGAGTCCGTTCGCCATGTCAACAACCAATAAAGCTAAGTGTTCCCTCTACTTAGAGCTGATTTCTTTTTAACTCGCAGTCGAAACACTCGAGGGCTGCACCCTCTTCGAGTAACCTAATGTTTCATCGGCTCAGCGCACTCGAGCACCTCATACGCGACAGCCCGAGTAGTTGATTCTTCTTGATCGTTGAATCCTTGAACTCTGAGTACCTCGGCAAGGTACTGAGACTAAGGGTAATCAGGCTAACAAAATGTTTGAGCATGTAGTGCAAAAGTGTTGAGTCGATTGGCACCAGAATTTTACTTTACGAACCAACATGCAAATATTCTTTACAAGCTACAAGTACTTCACAATTCTTAATATTTCATGCAGCTTACAAGGACGTCGACTGTGTCAACCTATTCTATTAGGTCCTCCAACAGGAGTCGACAATACAACTAGCTACGACATACACTCAAGACCCGAGTCGAGTCCCTCCTCCGATGGTTGCATCGCTTGATGCTACACACGTGACGTTGGCCACGCACCCAACATAAGTGACTGTGTCGACTCCATTCGCATCGTCGACTCACCCAGCTAATCGCCGCATGACTCCGCTACGTCGACTCCGACTACATCATCGACTCTTGGCTCCTTATACGTGAGACGCTAACTCAATGCACTTCGGGTTCAGTGGTTTCTCCTCGCATAATTTTCAACTGCATCTACAAGATACAAGTCTCGAGTCTTTACCCGAGTCTACGACTCCGCCAGACACTCGGGGGCTACTCCAAACTGGAGCGTTGGACGCGCATATACAAGATCTTCGAGTGGCACGCTCCGAATTCTCACTCGAATCCAGGATTCGACCAAGGACTCTAGGGATACTCCCATAGGGAGCGCTGGTCGCACATTGGAAAAAGTGCCGGCATTGATGACATTCGCAAGATCATCCGAATCTCTTATGGATTGTTGTGTCTATGCAATCGACGACTATAAGTCTCTGCTCGAGTCTACGACTCAAACAGACACTCGGGGGCTACTCCCAAAGGGAGCGCTGGTCGCGCACCCTATAGAAAACAAAAGATTCACATTACAGTTTGTTGTGTCGACGGCGTCCATAATGTCGACTCGGTTACAGAAATCGATTGAATTGACGACTTCGCCGGCTATACACTACAATGTCAAGTTCAGAGACAACGTCTCCTTGGCCACCCGAAACACCTCCGTGGTGATAAACCTTCAAATGCTGCATCCATAACGTAAAGATAAGACCTATAGATACAATCTGATGGCCTGGCAACTACATGCGCTGCGCTCTACCAGATAAATACCGTGTCTACGACATGAAGAAAATCCCGACGGACACGTTGGGTACATACTCATGAACTGGAGTTTGACTTAATAAGGCCTCCGCGGCATGAGTCGAACTACACCAGCAATTTCTGGATTCGAGTCTGGGACTCGAATTTGAGTAGGTAGCGTTGTTTTGGCCTTAGAGCAATTAACTGGTCCCGATCCGTCGAGCGCACCAGGCATGTTTACCATCATCCCTATGAACAACAACAAATACGGCTGACCCGATGAACTTCTGGGTGTGTGCTTCACACTCGACACAATTGTCGACTCCGACATCCTAATGCAGGATTCAAGATCAACTAAGTCTCCACCCGAATCTATGATTCAAATGGACACTCGGGGGCTACTGACATAGGTATGCCCTATGGACACCTACTATTGGCCTACCTGGTGCGACCCAACAGAAGGACTACTCGAAGATATATAAAGGACCATGACACCCAAGACGGTTCAGGTGGTATGAAGCCCATACGGATACGGACTCCCAAATGCACAAGACAAGGAAGTCTCAATGCAAGAATTTGAATCTAACTTGTAACCAACTCGTATTGGTACCTGAGATCTAGCCTCCCCATATATAAAGGCTAGGAGGGTCCTACGAGGAGGACGACTCCCACAATACACATTAGATCTTGACGCCGCAATAGACAGATCTACGATCTCTCATAATAGACACAAAATCTAGACAACAGCCGTAGCATAGACATATGCCAGATCCAATCTGCATATCCACCGTGTTTTACTTACGATTCCCATGTTTTATGAGTTTTTAAGGTTCCTAGCTGACCCCGTCCACTTGTTGAATGACTTTATGTCGATGTATCAAAATAAAAGGTCAAATTTGAACTACAAGCAATAAATTGTAGGTTGGTTTGAAAGTTTTATGTAAAAAGATTTTGGGGGTACCCATCAAACGGTCAATGAATATATCAGTTGAGACTGTTCGACTTCTAGCTTCTAAGATTTTGCATCTTGAAATTTTTGAACCCCTTTTGAAAATGATCACATGAAATAAGGAGAGAGGGGAAATTATTTTTCTATTCTCTATGGTCAATACACAAGCTTGAGGTGCACCTTAGGCTTAAAGATACTTTATAGTTTCCACTATGTATAAGGTGAACCTTAGCGCATGCCACATAGTAGGCCTTATTAAGGTGTGGTTTTTTGCTACTACTATAATGGATCAGTTTTGAATTGGATCCATAACACCAATCATAACCATTGGGCTGTTAGATCCAATGGTTCAGAGTAGTTAGATTCATGTTGAATAGTACCCAGAGCAAACTCCACCATGTTCTTGAACCATCATGTCACCAACCCCAAAATTTCAAAGCGCGGTAGGTTGTATTATCAATATGTGTAGATAGTTATTATTAATAGATTTAATTTATGCATTTTGGGGGTGGTGACATGATGGTTCTAGAACATGGTGGAGTTTGATCTAGGTCTATACTCCCTCCGTCCGAAAGTATAAGGCGCCTAAGGATTGGTCAAAAGTCAAACCTTACTAACTTTAACCAAATATTTAGAAAAAAATATCTACATCTACAATATTGAATGGACATATTAATAAAATATACTTTATGGTGAATCTATTAATATTAATTTAGTATTATAAATTTTTATATTTTTTGTATAATCATGGTCAAACTTAAAAAATGTTGACTTTTGACTAATCCTTAGGCGCCTTATATTTTGGCAGAGGGAGTACTATTCAACACGAATCCAGTTGCTCTAAACCATTGGATCTAATAGCCCAACGGTCATGATTGGTGCTATGGATCCAATTTAAAACTGCTCCACTATAGTAGTAAATTTCAGGACCTATTCACGCAAAACAAACCATGTGTTTTCTCTCTCCTTCGCTATGCTCCATCTTCCTCCCCTTTCCCCTCGCGTACCGGTCCGGCTGGTCTCTCTCCCCTCGTCCATAGCGTGGCACTGCGCATGTGTGCCTTGGTATGGCGGCTCTGTGTCTCTGGTGTGTTCGACAACCACGCATTGGTGTGGAGTATGGACGAGGAGTAGTAGTAGTACATAGGAAGGAAACCACTTTGGTCCTTGGTGGCACAAAAATTGAAACTTTTCCGGTTTTAGAAATTTTCACTTACTTCCCAAACATCAGGAGGGAAGGTTATTCAAAAGATCGGCCAAACATCGGGAGGGAAGGCAATTTTGAACCTGTTTTGAACATTGACCGTTGGATCAAGACTAGCAAATCCAAACTTTGAACATTCTCCGTTGGATCAAGAATGGCAAATCCAAACTTTGCTAACCGTTGGATCTTATTTTCCATTCTTAGCATCTAGAAAGATTCTACCGATAATCTTTAGCACAATGGACTCTAGTATGCGCAAACCTCAAAACATACACTTCATTGCTCAATTTCAGGGTCCTTGTGCTAAATGCATGCATGGACTTGGAGGCAATTTTCATTTTTTATGATGTCCTTGATGTAATTTGTACTTCCACCGACCGTCTTAACTTTCAAGCACCTCGCGCCTACGAGTCCAACCATTAGGTCAGTCATTCACGGTACTTCTTATCTTATATTTATCTTGTCTTATCTCTTACAATACCATACCACCATTGTATAGTGTACGAATTAACTTCGAACATTGACCGCTGGATCAAGACTAGCAAATCTAAACATTGCTAACCGTTAGATCTTCTATTTTCCCTTAGCATCGAGAAATATTCTATTGATAGTCTTTAACACGATGAATGCTAGTATGCGCAAATCTCAAAACACACACACTACATTATTTAGTTTAGGGTCATTGTGTTAAATTGATGGAATTGGATGCAATTTTCATTTTTTATGAGGTCCTTGATGTAAGTTGTACTTCACTCGATCGTGTTAACTCTCAAGCACGTCTCTCCTACGAGACCTACCATAGTTAAAATAAAATGCAACCACTCCAATTATCACACAAACTGGACCAATGGTTTCTTATACGTAATCCCAAGTTTTTAGTACTAGGATTTTTCAAGCTTCCTAGCAAACGTTGCACACTTCACTGACTTCTTGTCGATTTAATGAAATTAGATCAAACTTGAGCTACAAGTAAGCACGATAGATTGCTCTTGAATTAAATGTATTTTCGTAGGTAGATGGGTGCATCTTCTTGTAGTAAACAATTTCGTCGGTGTGAGTTTTTAACTATGAGGAAAGAAAATCCTCAGTTTTCCGAGTGACAACGAGATGGTTCTTTTCTGTAAACAAAGTCTAAAGAATAAGGATCTCAATGCCATAAGCCACGCTTTTAGACATATTAAGTGGACCATCGTGTTTTACTTACGATTCCCATGTTTTATGAGTTCTCAAACTCCCTATATAGCTAACTAACTTTGCCCCACTTGAATGACTTCATGTCTATATTTATCGAAATTTGGTCAAACTTGAACTGCAACAACTAAATTGTAGGTTGCTTCTAAATAATTACAAAAAACTTTTGGAGGTGTACCTATTGGGGGATCAGTTAATATATCAGAAACCAATTGAGAGTTTTGACAATAGGTTTTTAACTCCTTTCTAATTAAGATTTTGCATCTTGACAATTTAACAAAAAATTAGCTCAAACTTGAGCTATAAGTAAGCGCGATAGATTTTTCTTTAATTAAATGTCTCTTTGGAGGTAGATGGATGCATCTTCTGGTAGTAATCAGTACCGTTGGTGTGAGTTTCAAACTATCAAGAAAGAACATTCTCAATTTTCTGAGTGATGATGAGATTATTGTTTGTTTTCATAAACAAAGTCCGAAGGATATGGACCTGAATGCCACGAGCCAAGCTTTCAGACATATATAGTGAACCATCATGTTGTACTTATGATTCCCGTGTTTTATGAGTTTTCAAACTTATTCATATAACTGACTTTGCCCACTTGAAAGTGATTTTATGTCGATTTATTGAAATTAGGTCAATTTTGAACTACAAGTAAATTGTAGGTTGCATTGAAAGTTTTACGTTTTTTGAGTTAACCATTGGGGGCTGATTTAATATATCACAAACCACCACCGATAGTTTTTACAACAAGTTCAACTTCTTGCTAAGATTTTTCATCTTGACAATTTAATGAAATTAGGTCAAACTTCAGCTACAAGTAAATGCGATAGATTGCTCTTGAATTAATTTTCTTTCTGAGGTAGATGGGTGCATCTTCTTGTAGCAAACAATGTCATTGATGTGAGTTTCCAAATATCAGGAAATATCATTCTTAATTTTTCGAGTGATGACGAGATTATTCCTTTCTGTAAAGACAGTCTGAAGTGTATGGATCTGAATGCCACACGCCATGTTTTTAGACATCTTACCACTATATAGTGTAAGAATAACTTTGAATATTGACCGTTGGATTGAGACTCACGAATCCGAACATTTCCAGCCATTGGATCTTATTTTCCATTCTAGCATCTAGAAGATTCTATTGATAGTCTTAAACACAATGAATGCACTTTGCATAAACCTCTCAAAACACACTTCTCCATCATACTAGAATCTTCTCCCTCGTTTCTCTAGACCATGTTAACAAAAATTTCAAGTGTTAGGTAGCTAATAATCTTTGACTTTTACACATGATGATAGAAAGTAGAAGAACCAAATATACACCCATACTTTATATATGTTGAGCAAGTTTATATTTTTTTCACTTTCCCTGTTGTAATTTTATATAGTGATGATATGTCAGATGTCTATTATCTGAGCCTCACGTGCAGGGCACGTGCAACTTACTAGTATCTTATCTTACCACTATATAGTGTACAAATAACTTTGAATGTAGACCGTTGGATCAAGGCTCACGAATCCCAGCATTTCTAGCCATTGGATCTTCTTTTCCATTCTAGCATCTAGAAGATTCTATTGACAGTCTTCGGCATAATGAATGCTATGCACAAACCTGTAAACACACTTCTCCATCATACTAGAATCTTCACCCTTATTTCTCTAGACCATGTTTTCAAAAATTTCATGTGTTAGGTAGCTAATAATCTTTGACTTCTACATGATGATACAAAGTACGAGGACCAAATATACACCTATAGTTTATAGATATTGATCAAATTTATAAATTTGCGTGCTTTACCAATTATCATTGTATATAGTGATGATATGTCATACATCTACTATCTGAGTCTCACGTGCAACTTACTAGTAGCTAATAATCGTTGACTTCTAATATTGAACGTTGGATCAAGACTCGCGAATCCCAACATTTCCAGTCGTTGGATCTTCTTTTCTATTCTAGCATCTTGAAGATTCTATTAATAGTCTTTATTACAAACCAGTATATAGTGTACGAATAACTTTGAATGTTGACCGTTGGATCAAGACTCGTGAATGCCATCTTTTCTAGCCATTGGATCTTCTTTTCCATTCTAGCATCTAGAAGATTCTATTGATAATCTTAGGAATAATGAATGCTATGCACAAACCTCAAAACACACTTCTCCATCATACTAGAATCTTCTCCCTAGTTGCTAATAATCGTTGACTTCTACATGATCTTATCTTATCTTATATTACCACTATATAGTGTACGGATAACTTTGAATATTGACTGTTCGATCAAGATTCGTGAATCCCAGCATTTCTAGCCGTTGAATCTTCTTTTCCATTCTAGCATATAGACGATTCTATTGATAGTCTTCGGCATAATGAATTCTATGCACAAACATCAAAACACACTTCTCCATCATACTAGAATCTTCTCCCTTGTTTCTCTAGACCATGTTATCAAAAATTCCATGTGTTAGGTAGCTAATAATCTTTGACTTCTACATGATGATACAAAGTACAAGGACCAAATATACACCCATACTTTATAGATGTTGATCAAATTTATAATTTTTTGTGCTTTACCAATTATAATTTTATATAGTGATGATATGTCATATGTCTACTATCTGAGTCTCACGTGCAAGGCACGGGTAACTTACTAGTTTACACAATGCGGGAGTAGTATATTTCTTTGCTTAGACATATGGTCACTCTGTCCGCGCGCTGTACATGCTGAGAGAATTAAACATTGGCAGGAGAAGAGGGCAGCAGCGAAGAGAAGTTGAAGGCGATTCCATGTCAGAGCAAAGTTGTGATGGGTTTCTGACATGAGGTACTCCTGCGGACTTATATTGTACACTCTACTAGTAGTAAATTTCAGGACCTATGCATGCAAAACAAATCGTGTGTTTTCTCTCTGCTGCACTATGCTCCATCTCTCCCGCTCTTTCCCCTCGCGCACCGGTCTGGCTGATCTCTCTCCCCTCGTCCACAGCGTGGCGCTACGCACGTGTGCCTTGGTACGATGGCTTTGTGTCTCTGGCATGTTCGGCAGGCGCGTGTTGGTGTGGAGTAGGGACGAGGAGTACTAGTAGTACATAGGAAGGAAACCACTTTGGTCCTTGGCGGCACAAAAATGCAAACTTTTCCGGTCTTCAAAATTTTTACTTGCTTCCCAAACATCAGGAGGGAAGGTTATTCAAAATATCGGCCAAACATCGGGAGGGAAGGAAATTTTGAACCCGTTTTGAACATGATCACATTGAATAAACAAAAAAAACAAAAATTTTACTCATGATGTCCTATCATGTCTTGTGCACCACGTGCCATGAAAACTGTAATCATGGGATTAGATAAGTTTTGGAAAAATAGCTTCACAATATTGTCCTACCATGTGTATGGACATTATTGGGTTTATTTCAACCCGAACGACCAAGGTCATCAAGGCCATATTGACATCACAGTTTGTAATTTGATAGAGTTCCCATGATAGTTTGGTATATGGGTTCATCTTGGTGTAGTAAGCATTGTTGCATGTGGGAGTTTCTAACAATTAGGAAAAAAAGAAATTCAATTTTCCTAGTGAGGACGATGATGTTTGTTTTGAAGAAAGTCCAACTAATATGGTTCATAATGCCACAAGCCAATGGTTTCACACATACTATAGTTGATCATGGTTTATCTAACTTTGGCATAAAAGTTAGTACATATTACGATGGGTCATGACACGCGGTACTAATACACATACTACTAGTAGATTTTCTCTCTCCTTCGCCCCCCTCTCACCATCCATCCACAATCCTCTCCATTTCTCCTTCCTTCCCGTCTAAGCTTTCACGCAATGATTATACTTCTAGTCTAATATGCAGCGATGCAGAAAAAGATGAGTCCCATACCATATCACCATCAATCAAGTTCGGTGATGCAACTTTGTGAAGAGTATACGTATACTAGTAGTATTGTAGCTAGATAAGCATGTACTACTATATACACTTATTTTTTAACGGAGGAAGTAAGAGACACCGAGTAATTCAGCAGGATCTGCATGACTCTCTTCATTTTTGGATAAAGCGGGGCGCCTCCTGAATTCTCTGGGCCAAGAAAAATTAAGAAACAACAACTCTGCTATAATTATTTTTTGTTGACGGGAGGAGTCTGGTACAATCTGTTTATGATATTTTAGGATAGTTTTTAGGGTATTAACACAAGCATGACTATAAATAGACATTATAAATTACAAGAGTACACACTCCTACTTTCACCCAAAACACCCAACCTATCGTTTCTTAGAACTCGATCTCTCTCTCTCTCTCTCTATTTCCTTCCAAAATGTCGTATGACAACTCTCTCTAGAACACGTCGATTGACCTGACAGATTGGAAAGGCCCTGAAACTCTGCCTGGAAGCCCAGACTCAGTCGACGGGCCATGGCTTCCACCGCTATCTGGCTCCTCTGATGAAGAAGATAGCCAATGGTAGCACTTTTACAAAGGGACGCCACCACCAACGCCGAGCGACTCCGATAAAATGGAAGATGAGACTAGGGAAGAGGAGGAGTCTAAGGTCGACCTTGAGGAGGAGGCCGAAGATGACGACCGAGAGGAGGCCGAGGCTGACGATGAGGAGGTCTCTCCCTCCCAAAGAAGCGTGCCCGTGTGCAAAATTAAATGGCGTCCACAGAAGAGGCGGGCAATGTACTATATCTTGTTCTAGGAAGCATCTTGGCTTTGGTAAATAATGTTGTCATTGAGAGTTCCGAACTTTTAGGAAAATGCTTTTCAATTTCCAAGTGATAGGATTTTTTTATTAATTAAGTATGTCTGTATAATTTGGCTTAGAGTGCACTCACTGTATTCTAGCAAAATATAAATAATTTCCACCGCATGTTAGTACTATATGAAAATACTTATTTTCAATATGTGTAATGATACATAGTTTTTTGGGGGAGGGGGTGTAATGATACATAGTTGAAACTTAAATGGTGTCCTCTTATATTTGTGCTTGTTTGGACGAAAACTAAAAACATGGATTTAGACAACTTTCGAAAAACTTGCTACACAATATGGTCATAACCATGTATGAACATTGTTCACATTTTAAGCCAAGTTAGGTCATATCTGCATCACTCGTCCCGTTTATTGGGATAATAAATTATAGAAAAGTAAAGATAACAATAAAAAAGTTAAGCACTTATGTATGGTTTCCTCTTTCGTAAATGATAAACATGAATTTTGACAAGGTTTAAAAACACTTCTTCACAATATGACTAGCGATGTGTTAACATACTTGGGTTTCAAGTTAAATAATGGCAAAGGTCGTGTCCATTTCTGGTAGACAGGCTGCATCTTGGCATGGTATACTAATGTTGTTAATTGGACTTTTCAACTTTTATGTATAGAATTTTGTTAAATAATTTTAGAAGTGCCACATATAATTATTTTTTTAAGAAAAGGCAAAGAGTATGGCTCTGAATGCCACAACACACTAAATTTCACACAAAATAGAGTATGTTTCATGGTTAACAAGTTTCTTGAATTTTCAAGCCTTCTAGCTAATTTCGCATAATCAAATGACATTTTGTCAATAAAACCAAAGTAGGTAAATTTTGAACTACAAGTGCGTGATAGATTGCTTGTAAATTTGTCATAAATTCATATAGTACTAATTATTGTACCCACGCAGTCATACTGAAAACCGACTATTGTTTTGAAAGATACAACTTATTTGTATGAATTTTCATGCTGACACTTCTGACCATGTTTCAAAAAAGTGAAAGAAAATAAGGAAACATGCACACAACCTTTTAGTAGTATTAAAAGTTCATACTTGTAAAACAGTAAAGACGACGTTCTTAAAGTTTCAATACAAGGGACCTGGGCACCTTCACCGGCCCTCCACAATTAGCCTTTCTTCCTCTTCTTCCCCTTGCTCCTTTAAGACTTTGCAGCTATGGCTCCACAGACCAGAGATCCCCGTGGGAAGAAGAAGAAGACCCAAGTGGCGGCGACAAAGGTCGTGGAGAAAAAGAATAAATGTCGTCGGCTTTCGAATCCTGCTCTAGCCACCCCAAGTCGTAGTCTTGCACTAGGAAGCCATAGGAAGAAGCAGGTGTCGAGGTCCATCAAGGCCGGGCTGCATTTCCCCGTTGGTCGGATCGGGCGCTACCTCAAGGAGGGTCGGTACTCCCAGTGCATAGGCTTCGGGGCTCCCGTCTACCTCGCAGCCATTCTCGAGTACCTCACCACCGAGGTGTTGGAGCTCGCCGGGCAAGCCGCGAAGGATAGCAAGAATATCCGCATCATCCCAAGGCACGTCATGCTCGAGGTCATGCGCGACGAGGAGCTCAGCAAGCTGTTGGCCGGTGTTACCATCGTGCACAACGGCGTGCTGCCCAACATCCACGAGTCCTTGCTTGGCGATGGTACCGCGGAGGACGCAGCCAAGTTGCCCGCAGTGGATGCTTCCAAGTCGCCTGAGAAGACCGCGGAGTCCCCCTAGAAGTCATTAAGTTGTACTACTACTACTCCGTATGTGTTTGGGTTTGCTCTGTTTGCAGTTTAGTTCATCATCAGTGTTAATGTAATATTCAGATCTGTGATGCTAAGAAATAGCTTGTGAGGGTTCTCAAAAAAATGATGTTTTCCTAATCTTATCCTATACTCCATTTATTTAATATTACTCAGCATATTTGGTTTAGTCAAATTCAAATGTTACAAAGTTTGACCAACTATATACAATATTAAATAGTATACTCATTGAAAAAAAATCAATATACAGTAAACAATGTCATCGATGTGAGTTTTGAACTATCAAAAAAGAAAATTCAATTCACAATTTTCCGAGAGATGACAAGCAAGGTTTTTTTCGTAAATAAAGTCCGAAGAATATGGATCTGAATGCCACAATCCTGGTTTTCACACATATATAGTGGACCAACATGTTGTACTGACAATACCCATGTTTTATGTGCTTTCAAACTTCCTATCTAACTCTACCAACTTGAATGACTTTATCCCGATTTATCGAAATTATATTAGGTTAAATTTGAACTACAAGTAAATTGTAGGTTGCTTCGAAAGTTTTATGAAAAAGCTTTTGGAGGTACCCTTCGGGGGAGGGGTGAATTAATATATTAGAAACCACTATGAGCTTTGATGATAGGTTCAACTTCTTTCTAAGATTTTCCATCTTGACAATTTAACAAAATTAAGTCAGAATTGAGCTACATGTAAGCGCGATAGATTGCTCTTGAATTAAATGTATTTTCGGAGGTAGATGGGTGCATCTTCTTGTATTCAACAATGTTTTCGGTGTGAGTTTCCAACTATCAGGAAAGACCATTCTCAATTTTCTGAGTGATGTCAAGATTATTCTCTCTCAAGGAAGTTCAAAGAATATCGATCTAAATGCCAGAAGCTAAGTTTTCACACACATATATATATAGTGGACCAACATATTGTACTCATGATTTCCTGTGTTTTATGAATTCTCAAACTCGCTACCTAACTTTGCCCACTTGAATGACCTTATGTCGATTTACCAAAATTATGTCAAATTTGAACTACTACAAGTAAATTGTAGGTTACTGTGAAAGTTTTATGAAAAAGCTTTTGAAGGTACCCATCGGGGGGTCACAATTAATATATGAGAAACCATCCAACGAGATTTTTGATGACAAATTCAACTTCTTGCTAAGATTTTGCATTTTGCCAATTTAACAAAATTAGGCCAAACTTTAGTTACAAGTAAGCGCAATAGATTCCTCTTGATTTAAAAGTCTTTTTGGAGGTAGATATAGGTGCATCTTCTTGTAGTAAACAATGCCGCTAGTGTGAGTTTTCAACTATCTTAGGAAAGAACATTCTTAATTTTTCAAGTGATGACTAGATTGTACTTTCCCCTAAAGAAAGTCCAAAGACTATGGATTTGAATGCCACAAGCCAAGTTTTCACACATATATAGTGGACCAACATGATACACTTATGATTTCCCATGTTTTATCAGTTCCCAAATTTCCTAGCTAACTTCACGCACTTGAATGATTTTATGTAGATTTATTGAAATAAGATAAGATTTGGACTACTGCAGGTAAATTGTAGGTTGGTTTGGAAGTTTTACGAAAAAGCTCTTAGAGGTACCCATCGGGGGTCAATTAATATATATTATAAACCAATGAGAGTTTTGACAACATGTTCATCTTCTTGCTAAGATTTTGCATCCTAACTATTTAATGAAATTAGGTCAAACTTTGCTCACCGTTTCAGGAAATTAGGTCAAACTTTGCTAACCGATTAACTTTGAACATTCTTAGCATATATAAAGATTCTATTGATAGTCTTTAGCATGATGAACACTAGTATGCGCAAACCTCAAAACACACATTACTTCATTACTCGGTTTTAGGGTCCTTGTGATAAATGCATGGACTTGGATGGAAATTTCATTTTTATGAGGTCCTTGATGTAACTTGTACTTCCACCGACCGCTCGAGCACCTCACTCTTACGAGACCTACCATTAGATCAGGCATTCATAGTACTTCTTATCTTGTCTCTTGTCTCTTATCTCTTACAATACCATATATACCATCACTACATAGTGTAGGGATTAACTTATTTTGAACATATTAACCGTTGGATCAAGACTGGCAAATCCAAACATTGCTAACCGTTGGATCTACTTTTCCATTCTTAGCATCTAAAAGATTCTACTAATAGTCTTTAGCACAATGAACACTAGTATGCGCAAACTTCAAAACACATAGTACTTCATTACTCGGTTTAAGGATCCTTGTGCTAAATGCATGGACTTGTTGGATACAATTTTCATTTTTTATGAGGTCCTTAATGTAACTTGTACTTCCACCGACCGTGTTAACTCTCAAGCACCTCGCTCTTCTGAGACCTAACATTAGATCGGCCATTCGCGGTACTTCTTATCTTATCTTTATCTTGTCACTTATCTCTTACATACCATACCACTACATATAGTGTAGAGATTAACTATGAACATTAACAGTTGGATCAAGATTGGCAAATCCAAACATTGCTAACCCTTGGATCTTCTTTTCCATTCTTAGCATCTAGAAAGATTCTACTGATAGTCTTTAGCATGATGAACGCTAGTATGCGCAAACCTCAAAACACAGTACTTCATTGCTCCTGAGGTACTTGATGTAAGTTGTACTTCCATCGACCGTGTTAACTCTCAAGCACCTCACTCCTACGAGACCTACCAAGGTTAAAAGAAAATGCAACCGCCCCAATTATCACACAAACTGGACCAAGGTTTCTTATACGTAATACCCAAGTTTTTAGTACTAGGATTCCTAGCTAACTTCACGCACTCGGTGACTTCTTGTCAACTTAATGAAATTAAGTCCAACTTTAGCTACAAGTAAGTGCGGTAGATTGCTCTTGAATTAATTTATTCTCGGAGGTAGATGTGTGCATCTTCTTGTAGTAAGCAATGTCGTCGATGTGAGTTTCCAACTATCAGGAAAGAAAATTCTCTGTTTTCTAAGTGATGACGAGATGATTCTTTTCCGTAAAGAAAGTCTGAAGAATATGGATCTCAATTACATAAGCCAAGCTTCTAGACATATTATCTAGGTGGACCAATGTGTTTTACTTACGATTCCCATGTTTTATGAGTTATCAAGGTTCCTATATGACCCCGTCCACTTATTGAATGACATTATGTCGATGTATCGAAATAAAAGGTCAAATTTGAACTAGAAGTAATAAATTGTTGGTTGGTTTGAAAGTTTTATGTAAAAAGCTTTTGGGGGTACCCATCGAGCGGTCAATTAATATATCAGTTGAGACTGTTCGACTTCTAGCTACTAAGATTTTGCATCTTGAAAATTTTGAACCCCTTTTGAAAATGATCACATGAAATAAGGAGAGAGGGGAAATGATTTTTATATTCTCTATGGTCAACACACAAGCTTGAGGTGCACCTTAGGCTTAAAGATACTTTATAGTTTCCACTATGTATAAGGTGAACCTTAGCTGATGCCACATAGTAGGCCTTATTAAGGTGTGCTTTTTCTCTACTACTATAATGGAGCAGTTTTGAATTGGATCCATAGCACCAATCCTGACCGTTGGGCTATTAGATCCAATGGTTCAGAGCAGCTGGATTCCTGTTGAATAGTACCTATAGCAAACTCCACCGTGTTCTAGAACCATCATGTCACCAACCCCAAACTTTCAAAGCACAGTAGGTTGTATTCTCAATATGTGTAGATAGTTATTATTATGCATTTTGGGGGTGGTGACATGATGGTTCTGGAAGATGGTGGAGTTTGCTCTAGGTCTGTACTCCCTCCGTCCCAAAATATAAGGCGCCCAAGGATTGGTCAAAAGTCAAACGTTACTAACTTTTACCAAATATTTAGAAAAAAATATCTACATCTACAATATTGAATGGACATATTAAGAAAATATACTTTATGGTGAATCTATTGATATTAATTTAGTATTATAAATTTTCATATTTTTGTGTATAATCATGGTCAAGCCTAAAAAATGTTGACTTTTGACTAATCCTTAGGCGCCTTATATTTTGGCGGAGGGAGTACTATTCAACACGAATCCAGTTGCTCTGAACCATTGGATCTAACAGCCCAATGGTCATGATTGGTGCTATGGATCCAATTCAAAAATGCTCCATTATAGTAGTAGATAGAATACAGCCTACTGTGCCATGAAATTTTGGGGTTGGTGACATGATGGTTCTAGAACATGCATGGTGGAGTTTGCTCTAGGTATTATTCAACACGAATCCAGCTTCTCTAAACCATTGGATCTAACAGCCCAGCGATCAGGATTGGTGCTATGGATCCAATTCAAAACTGCTCCACTATAGTAGTAGAGATATATTACCACTATATAGTGTATGAATAACTTTGAATATTGGCCATTGGATCAAGACTCGTGAATCCCAACATTTCCAGCCATAGGATCTTCTTTTCCACTCTAGCATCTAGAAGATTCTATTGATAGTCTTCATCATAACGAATGTTATGCAAAAACCTCAAAACACACTTCTCCATCATACTAGAATCTTCTTCCTCGTAGCTAATAATCGTTGACTTCTACATGATCTTATCTTATCTTATCTTATCTTACTACTATATAGTGTACGAATAACTTTGAATGTTAACCGTTTGATCAAGATTCGGAAATCCTAGCATTTCTAGTCATTGGATCTTCTTTTCCATTCTAGCATCTAGAAGATTCTATCGATAGTCTTCGGCATAATGAATGCTACGCACAAACCTCAAAACACACTTCTCCATCATACTAGAATCTTCTCCCTTGTTTCTTTAGACCATGTTATAAAAAAAATTCATGTGTTAGGTAGCTAATAATATTTGACTTCTACATGATCATACAAAGTACAAGGACCAAATATACACCCATACTTTATAGATGTTGATTAAATTTATAATTTTTTGTGCTTTACCAATTATAATTTTATATAGTGAAGATATGTCATACGTCTACTATCTGAGTCGTGCAAGGCACGTGCAACTTACTAGTTTACACAATGCGGGAGTAGTATATTTCTTTGCTTAGAAATATGGTCACCGATGTCCACGCGTTGTACATGCTGAGAGAATAAAACAATGGCAGGCGAAGAGGGCAGCAGCGAAGAGAAGTTGAAGGCAGTTCCATGTCAGAGCAAAGTTATGATGGGTTTCTGACCTATGCACGCAAAAACAAATCGTGTGTTTTCTCTCTCCTTCGCTATGCTCCCTCTCTCCTCCTCTTTCCCCTCGCGCACCGGTCCGGCTGATCTCTCTCCCCTCGTCCACAGCGTGGCGCTACGCACGTGTGCCTTGGTACGGCGGCTCTGTGTGTCCTGTGTGTTCGGCAACCACGCATTGGTGTGGAGTAGGGACGAGGAGTAGTAGTAGATAGGAAGGAAACCACTTTGGTCCTTTTCGGCACAAAAATTCAAACTTTTCCGGTTTTTGAAATTTTCACTTGCTTCCCAAACATCGGGAGGGAAGGTTATTCAAAAGATCGACCAAACATCGGGAGGGAAGGCAATTTTGAACCCGTTTTGAACATTGACCGTTGGATTAAGACTGGCAAATCTAAACTTTGAACATTGACCGTTGGATCAAGACTGGCAAATTGTGGCATCCCGCAAAAACCACTACTAGAAAATCGTGTTATTTTTGTGCATTGCATCATCATGATCGCATGCTCATGTCATCATGCCACATTGCATTTGAGCATCGTCATGTCATTATGCATTTGTTTGTCTAAAATTATTTTCGAAACGCCTAGTTTTGTTTTCTAAATATTCCCTGTCTTAATTTCAAATCAAAACTCCGGTGTTTTCCGGTTCTTTTATTTGTCTAAAATTATTTACAAAAGTGTATTTTAAATTAAAATAAAAGATTGCATTATTTTTTGGGAGGCAGCCAGCCAGGCCCGAAAGCCTAGCCGGCCACCTCCAAAATAAGCCCTATCTGTCTAAACCCAACTAACCAAACCCTAATTCTACCCACCACCAAACCAACCACACCACACTGACCGACCCGGCTACCCCTAATCCCCACCTGTACCATCCCAATTGTCTAACAATTGCAATGCTACTAGCCTAGTCTATATATATGCTACTTCCTACATATAATTGTGGCATCATAACTATATCATGCTCATGTCATCATGCCACCTTGCACTTGAGCATCATATAAAACCCTTTTTGTTTTGGTTCTTCTCTCATATGCATTATTAATTGTATTTGCCTCTTGATATTGTATTTGGTTATTGATATATTGCTTAATGCCCAAGTTGAGTTGGGGGCATATCTTTTATTCAATTCCATCACCTTTCCTTGTCACCACCTTATAATTCCACCATCCAACTAAAGATGAGCTTTGCACTTTATTTGGTTTTACCTCTAGCTCATGTGGGTTGGGATGGATCCAACTCTATCTCCACATGCTCTCATATATGCACAATATTGTTTTCACATTATTGGTTTATAAGAGCCACATGGCCACCTTTGCATGCCTTGTGAGTGGGACCCTTTTCTAGCTTCCATATGTGTTATTTTGGGAATATTTTCATGTTTGGATATTTTTGGGCTTACTAAATACCTAGTGGCACATACACACTAGCAAGTCCCACTTCTATTCAAATATGGTCATCTCCATCTACTCCACATGGGGCATCCTTTTAATTCTTTTTGCTTGGCTTTTATTCCAATTTTGGGAATGCATAATAATAATGCCATGTTAATATTATTGTTCTCACAAGAATAAACATGGCAATAAATATTTTGCATGGGCCATGCAAGCATCCCCACATTCTAGTCTTTTGGAATTTTATTTGAATTTCTGAGTGGATCATGTCCCATCTCTCTCTCTACCCCTCTTCATGCTTGATCTTGTTTGGGTCTTGTTAAAACCCTATAACCTTTCCCCATCTATGCAAGCCTTGTGTGACCATCTTACCCCTACCCCTTCTCTCCTCCTCCCCAACCTTTTCCTCTTTGCTTGTTTCTTTGTGTTGGTCTTGCCTAAACCAAAACCATGTGCTTGATCTTGAGTGGTTCATGATCACACCCTAACCCTATCACTCACCTCTACCCCTAACCCAAAACTAAAACCCTAACCACACCCTCTCTAATCCCCCTTTCTAAGCCACACCCCACCTAACCTCTCCATGCCGAGCCTCCCCAGGCCGGACCCACCTGGCCACCCTCTCTCCCTGGCCACACCCCAGCTACCTACCCCTCCCCAACCCTAGTACCAAACCCTAACCGAGGCTCCCCAACCTAGCCCGAGCCTCCCCTCTCCTCTCTCTCTCTCCTCTCTCTGCCTGGCGTGCCCCACACCGAGCCTACCTCCTTGGCCTCACCCTGCCCCACCTGGAAGCCCCTGCCCGTGCCTGCCCTGGCCTTCCAGCTCGAGCACGTGAAGGAGAGGGAAAGGTGGCACCCGAGCCACCTTTTTCCCTTCACCACCTCCCCACGGCACCCACGCCTCTCCTCACCTTTCCCTCCTCCCACACGCCTCCTCTGGCCTCTCCAGATCCGCCCAAGCCGGCCCCTCTCCTCCCTTCTTCTCCATCGCCACCAGCTACCCCATAGCCGGCCACCGTCGGCATCACCCTACCACCACCGTAGCAGAAGGAGAGCGAGGTGTCTGGACGTTGGGGAAGACCAAGCCGAGCACCAGCGTCACCCCATGCAGAGCCAGAAGGAGGAGCCCAGGCTGAACCACGCCGCCCGACGCGAAACCCTAGCAGCGTTACTCGCCTGCGCCCGGCGATCGAGCGCTCCGCTGCCCGAACCACCACCGTCAACAGCCCCGCGGTGAGCCTCCCTCTCACCCTGACATGCTCCGCCACGCCATCGTCGCCTAGGTCCGCCGGTCCTTTCATCGAACGGCCTGACGCTGTGTGTGCGGCACGTCTCTGCGCTCCGCGCGCCAGCCTATCTAGCCGTGCAGCCCTTCCCCACCAGCATCCCCGCAGCCACCGTAGTGGTCTGAGCCTCTGCGCGCACGCCCAGATCCTGGGTTCGATCCCCGCCTCGCCAGCGCCGTCGACGCCGACGGCGAAGAAGAAAACGATGCGGGCGCCCTTTTGCGCATACCCCCTGCGTCTTTTTGATGCTCAACCCGCGGTCCAGCCCAGGCCCACTAGTCGATTATACTGCTTTTACAAAAATGTACCTGCACTCTATTTTCATCAACCCGCAGTCCCCCGCCGTGCCGCGTGGCAGCCCCGCACTCGCCCACTGGCGTATGGGTCCGCAGTGCCTCAGACCCCACCTGTCATCCTCTGCGACTGGGCATGCTCGCGGTGACAGAAGGTTTTTCTTTGTTGTGACGTGATCAAAGGTAGCAGCCCCATTATTTGTGGTGGCTGCTGCTTGGGCTGGGTGACAAAAGTATTTCTGGATTTCTGTTTTGATTTAAATTTCCAGAAAATGTTTTAAATTCAAATTTCAAATCTGTTTTCAAATAACTTTTAAAATATAAACCCAAATTAAACATATAATATATGTTTTGAAATCAGAAAAATATGAGGAATTCAAATATGCCCTCCAAAATATATTTTGAACATTTAAAATTTCGAGTTGGTTAAAATTACAATAAAATGCCCTTTTTCTTAATTAATTAATAACTTTTGGTTTATAACTCCAAATTTAACAAATAATATGTCTAAAATGATTAGCTCGATGAGACCTTTCTGTTTATGCATTCCTTGTTCTGTTTTGCAGCATGCATCATACAAATATAATGTATACAGCAACTTAATTGAGGTTAAAACATGATTAAAACTCAACAAAATGATTTATACTTGTATTCCACACCTCACCCATGCCATGCTACATTATTGCCATGCAAATTGTGCATCATTCAGTATGGCATGATTGTTTGCTTGATGCATTTTATTCATATGCTTGTGCACTTTATTTATGTTGGCCCTTGTTTGTTTGGTTCTTCTCCGAATAGACGCTGAGCAGGGGATATATCAAGAGACCTGTGAGCACTACAGATCCTTCTCTCGCTTCAACTGAGCTGCCAGGCAAGCACTACCACATGCTTGCATACATATAGTACCTATTGCCTCTATCTTATTCTTGCATCATTGAGTTGCGATTGCATTAAATTGAATCCCAAGTATTGCATAGCCTTTACTTTTAAACCCCACCGAAGCTTGTTCCTCCATCCCATGAGCCATTACTACAGGAGTTGTTTGAGCCATGCGAGTCGTAGAACAGCATGTGTAGGGTATGTGAGAGTCTGATGGATAACGAGGTACCTAAACAACTTAACCTGAGTAGTAATGGGATAACTAATGAAAGTGGCATCGGTGAGCCATATTTGCTATTTGGTTTTTCAGGCTTACTTGTGTCCCGTAGGACCCCGAGTACTTGATTCCTGTTCCTTGAATATTCGCGCTATCCTCATCCGGGAGGCTTATGAACCCCCCTGAGCCAGAGCTTGATTCATTCTTATTTCTTGGGGCCACAAACTAGTTTGAGGTTTTATTTACTATCCTGTACATATGCCATGCTTTACTGCTTTATTTAAAATTGTGCAAGGTAATGCACCTGTACTGTTTAGGGAAGCGGAGTGTTTTCGCGGTATCGACAAGCCCAGTCACATTTTCGGGTTCCCAGTCGTTTACAGCCACTGACGCAAACCTTGAGTCCGTCTCGGAGTCGGCTAACTTCGTTGCAGGTAGCTTAATGGGGTGGCCCCCTGAATTCTGAATCCTGTGATCGCTTTGTCGTGAATGCCTCGTTGGGTTTTGATTTGGTTTTTCCGAGGTTGATCGAGTGTGTGTTGCTATTTGTGCACGCCTGCAGGGTAAAACTTTCTGAAAGCCGTGTCCGCGGTTATGGACGACTTGGAGCACAGTTTCTCGATCATAGACAAGTATAACTAAAGTACCGCTTTTAATTTGACTAAGTACCTGACTAGTAAATAGTGCAACACTCATGGAATGGATAAAACTACCAACGGATGGGGTGGTTGTTCGTCCGCTTCCTCGTCGGTAAGCGAGGAGGAGGATGGATCTGTTAATATTACTATTATAACTGTTGTTATCAATTCACGGACATCCGTCTATCTGTGGTTAGGCGGATGGTTAGCGAGTATCTATAGAATTGTTAGGGTTTATCTTTTGCTGCAATTGCGTCACCCCAGGTTGTTTCCCCTTTAGAGGCATAAAGACTTGCTGAGTAACCCTAGGGTCTCACACGATAAATTGTTTGATTCAGATGAACAGATAAGCTCGCAAGATGGATACTGGGTGGAGGAGACGGACGATGTGGGCAACGATCATTCGGTGTAGAGATTCCGGGAACGGGGATCCGTGAGATCTGTGGGCGGGATGTGTTTATTTATGGGGCATCTTATGCCGATTTGCTTCTTATCCGTACTCGGATCTTGTTTTCTGCTTCCGCTTGATACTCTAATGTTTGATGTATGAGGAGATATCCTAAACTATTATATCTATCTAGGATATTTGGATCTTGCCGTATGGCGTTGCAATATTTCTATTTTCTTTTAGATGGAATGGCTCTGAGGACTATTGTATGGTGGCTTGCATACATACTCATTTGTGTATGTAGTTGATCCCTTCGCCTGCCGATTACGCCGCCCGTTCTTGTCCCGATGTTTGGAAATGGTTAGGACGGCCGAAAGGTCTACCTGTGAGTGGCATTTGGGCCCCAATACTATTTTAACCATTTCCGCCATCCAGCTTGTAAGTAGGAGCGTAATTCACCGAGGTAGTTACAATTGGTATCGAGCCATCCGCCCTTGTGGTCTCAGCCAATTGGTCGTTGTCAGTCTAGCAAATATTTTTGGTAGCTATGTATACTAGGGAAAAACAAAACGTGAGAGTAGGACTGCTTCCACTTTTCTTCTTACCCAACCACCCACCCTTTTCTGGTAAGGAAGTGTAACGTTTTCAATCCTCTTCTTAAATTCAAACTAGGATTCACGTGTTCTGGGTTTCCGTAGTACCATAGAAAGTGTGTGTGTGTGTAATTCCTTGTCTATCTGTTGCATCCAATTTGTTATCACAATCTGCCTTTGGTTATCAACTGTTGGTATATTCCATACCGACAGGCTTTTGAAAACCGACGCGATCTATCTGACTCCTTGTTAACCGGTGCCATCTTCTTAAGGGTGTCCTTCCTTCTAGTAACTCCACATTCTGTGAAACCATCAGTTGCTAATCTCTACCTGATAAGTGATTTTGCGCATCTATTGGTATTTTAATGCCAAAAAATGCGGAAAATTTTTCTTTGATACATCTGTGTTTCCACACTCCTTTCCAGTCGTGTGTGAAACATTATCTATCTCCCTTTTATCAGCATGTCCATGCTAACTCATTCTTTTGTCACCGGCGCTTAATCCTGGAGTTTTATTTCATCTCCAATTCTCTTGGGCTAATTACATAACATGTGTCGATCCGATGCTGGTGATTGTAATTTGGTTCTCAGCATAGCTATAGGACACTTATCATGAGTGGAATATGGAAAATGCAATCACCTCTATCCTCCAATGGTGACGGTTATCTCCTGTGATTTTGAGTACACCGTGATCATATCTATGCATATTCAAGTATCCTTGGAAATCCGGAGTTTCTCAAGGCACTACGACGATCTATCATCTGTCCATCATGCTGCACATCTTTTTCAACTCCATATCTGCAAAATTCTCTTTGAGACGAGGGAATTGCATCTTTTCGTCTTTGGTAGCTTTGCTTGAGGTATGAGCTATCATCATTTCTTTATCCAAGATCTCTTTATCTTGTAACCGGTGATCCAGTCGACAATGTGAACCAGGTGACATCTCTTTTTCTTCCGAAGGACCAGATAATTTATTCTTCCAGTGCATCTTCTTCAACACGAACCCGTGCTCTTAATATTGATCTTTCTAAGAGCGTTGAGCTCAGGAAGTGTTCGAGCATTTGTTCGTTTCTCTCGCCTTTTGAACTTGGTATTCTGGGAATATCTTGTTAATCCATGGTGGTATATGTTGATAATATGCTTGCCTATTCCATATCAATGGAAGGACATGGAAGATCATCTGTGTCCCTTCTATCAAGCTTCGTGAGCACTGCCTCTGTGCAAAGTCACAAAGTGAGAATTCTGACTTTTTGCAGTCACCTATCTCGGCCACGTCCTTCTGCTAAATAGATCGCTTCAATTCTGGAATCAACAAGTTCATTGTTAATTCCATCTTCCATCTTCAATCAAACCCGGAGTTTTCCTTGTTGGCAAGTTATCATCGTCGTTCCGCCGTAGATTTCCTCAAGACTACTAAATCTCTCTCAATCTTTTCAAGAAGAACATGGAGTTCTTTCACCCCAGTCTCGTCAAGTGATCTTTTGAAACCCTCTCGTTCTATCGTCTATGCTCAATCCACCGGAGGCCATGAAGACCTTCCAGATCTTGTATTCCTTCTGTTCAAGTGGGTGCTATCTTTTCTGTAGCTGTTGAATCTTGTAGTTGTTCTCCATAATCTTCCTTCATATCTTTCCGGTGGCTGGTTACTTACGACATGACGACAACATCATCATCTTTATCTATCTATGAATCCAGTGAATCATTTGCATCAATGTTTGTTTTCTTACGGGGTTCCATGAGCTCTTTTTGTCGATACCTTCAGTCTGTTTCGGTAGTTGGGTTGCATGATTTTCTTATTCATGTACGGAGTAATGCTTTGAGTGCGGGATGGAGTAGCTACCATACCACTACTCTTATCATTCGCTCTTGTACATTGAATTGGTGAATTAATGCGATTTCACTCATTCCACGGAAGTTAGAAGTGGCCTTTATCCCTCGATACTTTTACTTCCGTCTTTGTTTTTCCGGAGTGCTCTCTCGAAGAAAGTAATCAATAATCTCTTGTTGGTGATCTCACCCTTTCTACACGGAGCAAAATCCTCAATTATCTGGTGGAAACAAACGCAAACTCTTTTCTACCCTCGTCTTTCTACCGGTGCTTGACATCCCCAAACAAGATGAATGGAAACTATCTCTCTCTTTGTTTCATCAATTCTTTTTCTGTGGTAAAGCCAATTATGGTTGAGGCCATCAGCCGCAAATCTATTGCGTTAGCCTCAAGGCTAAAGAAAGCAATAAGTATCTCTACAATAAACTCCGGATCCTCCATATTCTTTGCTTCTCGGGATTCCACCATGATATGGCTTCACATCCGTCTCTAGAAGTTATATCCGCGCACCTCAATTGCGTGATCCTTTGGTTCTTACCGGCGCAAGAAGAATCTAATCCGACGATGTCTAACTAAATCTTTCTGCTGATATCAAGGGACTCTATTGTTTGAAGGCAATATTGTTTCCGAACTTCATTTCTCAAATCCGAGAGAAGATACGATGCTATTGTCATAGTGGTTCAAAACCTCTCCAATCTAGCTCTTTTTCTTCCGGCGAGATAAAGATTCATCCTCTCTAGTATCGGTAAATCTTTAATCTTAACGGTATGCCTTTCTTTATCCATGATACATCATCTTTTCCTTTCTGTCACAAGTGGTTATAATCTTTTATCTTGTTTCTTGAGAAAACCGGAGCTATGTCCATCCTATCCTTCTTGTCTAACGACAATCCTTCAACTCTTCTAATCGTTGTTTCTCAAGCAAAACGCAAGATTCGCAACAAGTCTAGCAAGTTTGCAAGGTGTAGTGGTCGCACCATTCCGTTCTTCGTCATCTTGGGAGCATGAGGATCACCTTCGTTCGAACACCGCCTTTTCTTGTGTTGTTTTCTTTTCCTAGGAATCTCAAGAGATTCTTGTTTAGTGGGGGAGAGTTGTAGCATCCCAATTGTCTAACAATTGCAATGCTACTAGCCTAGTCTATATATATGCTACTTCCTACATATAATTGTGGCATCATAACTATATCATGCTCATGTCATCATGCCACCTTGCACTTGAGCATCATATAAAACCCTTTTTGTTTGGTTCTTCTCTCATATGCATTATTAATTGTATTTGCCTCTTGATATTGTATTTGGTTATTGATATATTGCTTAATGCCCAAGTTGAGTTGGGGGGATATCTTTTATTCAATTCCATCACCTTTCCTTGTCACCACCTTATAATTCCACCATCCAACTAAAGATGAGCTTTGCACTTTATTTGGTTTTACCTCTAGCTCATGTGGGTTGGGATGGATCCAACTCTATCTCCACATGCTCTCATATATGCACAATATTGTTTTCACATTATTGGTTTATAAGAGCCACATGGCCACCTTTGCATGCCTTGTGAGTGGGACCCTTTTCTAGCTTCCATATGTGTTATTTTGGGGATATTTTCATGTTTGGATATTTTTGGGCTTACTAAATACCTAGTGGCACATACACACTAGCAAGTCCCATTTCTATTCAAATATGGTCATCTCCATCTACTCCACATGGGGCATCCTTTTAATTCTTTTTGCTTGGCTCTTATTCCAATTTTGGGAATGCATAATAATAATGCCATGTTAATATTATTGTTCTCACAAGAATAAACATGGCAATAAATATTTTGCATGGGCCATGCAAGCATCCCCACATTCTAGTCTTTTGGAATTTTATTTGAATTTCTGAGTGGATCATCTCCCATCTCTCTCTCTACCCCTATTCATGCTTGATCTTGTTTGGGTCTTGTTAAAACCCTATAACCTTTCCCCATCTATGCAAGCCTTGTGTGACCATCTTACCCCTACCCCTTCTCTCCTCCTCCCCAACCTTTTCCTCTTTGCTTGTTTCTTTGTGTTGGTCTTGCCTAAACCAAAACCATGTGCTTGATCTTGAGTGGTTCGTGATCACACCCTAACCCTATCACTCACCTCTACCCCTAACCCAAAACTAAAACCCTAACCACACCCTCTCTAATCCCCCTTTCTAAGCCACACCCCACCTAACCTCTCCATGCCGAGCCTCCCCAGGCCGGACCCACCTGGCCACCCTCTCTCCCTGGCCACACCCCAGCTACCTACCCCTCTCCAACCCTAGTACCAAACCCTAACCGAGGCTCCCCAACCTAGCCCTCCCCTCTCTCTCTCTCTCCTCTCTCTCTCTCGTGGCCCCACACCGAGCCTACCTCCACCTCCTTGGCCTCACCCTGCCCCACCTGGAAGCCCCTGCCCGTGCCTGCCCTGGCCTTCCAGCTCGAGCACGTGAAGGAGAGGGAAAGGTGGCACCCGAGCCACCTTTTTCCCTTCACCACCTCCCCACGGCACCCACGCCTCTCCTCACCTTTCCCTCCTCCCACACGCCTCCTCTAGCCTCTCCAAATCCGCCCAAGCCGACCCCTCTCCTCCCTTCTTCTCCATCGCCACCAGCTACCCCATAGCCGGCCACCGTCGGCATCACCCTACCACCACCGTGAGAAGGAGAGGCGAGGTGTCCTGACATTGGGAAGACCAAGCCGAGCACCAGCGCCGCCTCAGACATGGAGCCGAGAAGGAGGAGCCCGAGGTTGAACCACCGCCCGGCGCTAAACCCTAGCGCGTTCTGCGCCTCGCTGACGATCAGGCTCCGCCCGAACCACCACCGTCAACAGCCCGCGGTGAGCCTCCTCTCGCCTCGACATGCTCCGCCACGCCATCGCCGCCTAGGTCCGCGGTCCTTTCGTCGAACGGCCTCGACGCCGGTAAGGCCGACGTCTCAGACGCCTCCCGCGCACCCAGCCTATCTAGCCGTGCAGCCCTTCCCCACCAGCATCCCCGCAGCCACCGTAGTGGTCTGAGCCTCTGCGCGCACGCCCAGATCCTGGGTTCGATCCCCCGCCTCGCGCCACGCACCGATCGGTCGCCAGCGACGCCGAGAAGAGGAACAGTACGGGCGCCCTTTTGCGCATACCGCCTGCGTCTTTTTGATGCTCAACCCGCGGTCCAGCCCAGGCCCACTAGTCAGTGTCTGTTACCGTTTTACAAAAAGGTACCTGCACTCTGTTTTCATCAACCAGAGTCCCTCATTGCAGCGTGGCAGCCCCTTTCGCCCCCACTGGATGGGTCGCGGCCTTTCGGACCCAATTGCCATCATCCTCTCTGACTGGCATGCTCAAAGGGTGACAGAAGGTTTCATACACAGGTCGCCTGGGGCCAGCCCAGTGGGCCTAATTGCACTGGGCTCAGCAGGGGCTGGTGACAAAAAATTTCTGGATTTTGTTTTGATTTAAATCACATGCATTGGTCGCTTCAGCTAGACCACCTGGTGTTAGCTGTGGCTCGCTAGCACTGGCCGGGTGCAAAAAGTATTTCGGGATTTTTTGATTTAAATTTCCAGAAAATGTTTTAAATTCAAATTTCAAATCTGTTTTCAAATAACTTTTAAAATATAAACCCAAATTAAACATATAATATATGTTTTGAAATCAGAAAAATATGAGGAATTCAAATATGCCCTCCAAAATATATTTTGAACATTTAAAATTTTGAGTTGGTTAAAATTACAATAAAATGCCCTTTTTCTTAATTAATTAATAACTTTTGGTTTATAACTCCAAATTTAACAAATAATATGTCTAAAATGATTAGCTCGACGAGACCTTTCTGTTTATGCATTCCTTGTTCTGTTTTGCAGCAGGCATCATACAAATATAATGTATACAGCAACTTAATTGAGGTTAAAACATGATTAAAACTCAACAAAATGATTTATACTTGTATTCCACACCTCACCCATGCCATGCTACATTATTGCCATGCAAATTGTGCATCATTCAGCATGGCATGATTGTTTGCTTGATGCATTTTATTCATATGCTTGTGCACTTTATTTATGTTGGCCCTTGTTTGTTTGGTTCTTCCTAATAGACGACTGAGTGGGGATATATCAAGAGACCAGAGCACTACCTGATCCTTCTCTCGCTTCAACTGAGCTGCCAGGCAAGCACTACCACATGCTTGCATACATATAGTACCTATTGCCTCTATCTTATTCTTGCATCATTGAGTCGCGATTGCATTAAATTGAATCCCAAGTATTGCATAGCCTTTACTTTTAAACCCCACCGAAGCTTGTTCCTCCATCCCATGAGCCATTACTACAGGAGTTGTTTGAGCCATGCGAGTCGTAGAACAGCATGTGTAGGGTATGTGAGAGTCTGATGGATAACGAGGTACCTAAACAACTTAACCTGACTAGTAATGGGATAACTAATGAAAGTGGCATCGGTGAGCCATATTTGCTATTTGGTTTTTCAGGCTCACTTGTGTCCCGTAGGACCCCGAGTACTTGATTCCTGTTCCTTGAATATTCGCGCTATCCACATCCGGGAGGCTTATGAACCCCCCTGAGCCAGAGCTAGATTCATCCTTATTTCTTGGGGCCACAAACTAGTTTGAGGTTTTATTTACTATCCTATACTTATGCCATGCTTTACTGCTTTATTTAAAATTGTGAGGTAATGCACCTGTACTGTTTAGGGAAGAGGAGTGTTTTCGCGGTATCGACAAGCCCACCACATTTCGGTTCCTCGTTACATGTACCATCGACGCAAACCTTGAGTCCGTCTCGAGTCGGCTAACTTTGCTATGGTAGCTTAATGGGGTGGCCCCAAATATTTTTTGAATCTTGTGATCGCTTTGTCGTGAATGCCTCGTTGGGTTTTGATTTGGTTTTTCCGGGTTGATCGAGTGTGTTGTTATTTGTACACCCTCGTAGGTAAAACTTTCAAAGCCGTGTCCGCGGTTATGGACGACTTGGAGCACAGTTTCGATCATAGACAAGTATAACTAAAGTACCGCTTTTAATTTGACTAAGTACCGACTAGTAAATAGTGCAACACTCATGGAATGGATAATAAAACTACCAGCAGACGGGTTGTTCGTCCGCCTCGCCGGTAAGCGAGGAGGAAGATGGATCAGTCAATATTACTATTATAACTGTTGTTATCAATTCACGGACATCCGCTCATCTGTGGTTAGGCGGATGGTTAGCGTAGTATCTAGAATTTTAGGGTTTATCTTTGCTGCAATTGCCACCCCAGGTTGTGTCCCTTTAGAGGCATAAAGACTTGCCGAGTAACCCTAGGTCTCACACGATAAATTGTTTGATTCAGATGAACAGTAAGCTCGCAAGATGGATACTGGGTGGAGGAGATGACGATGTGGCAACGATCATTCGTGTAGAGATTCCGGAACGGGATCCGTGAGATCTGTATGCGGATGTGTTTATTTATGGGGCATCTTATGCCGATTTGCTTCTTATCCGTACTCGGATCTTGTTTTCCGCTTCCGCTTGATACTCTGATGTTTGATGTATGAGGAGATATCCTAAACTATTATATCTATCTAGGATATTTGGATCTTGCCGTATGGCGTTGCAATATTTCTATTTTCTTTTAGATGGAATGGCTCTGAGGACTATTGTATGGTGGCTTGCATACATACTCATTTGTGTATGTAGTTGATCCTTCGCCCGACACGCCTGCTCGTTCTTGTCCTGATGTTTGGAAATGGTTAGGACGGCCGAAAGGTCTACCTGTGACTGGCATTTGGGCCCCACCGTACTATTTTAACCATTTCCGCTCATCCAGGCTTGTAACTAGGAGCGTAATTCACCGATGTAGTTACACCACCCCACCTATTTTCCCTACCACCGCCAGACCCACACCACACGCATCCCGCATGACCCTGCTCCCCTAGCCCCACCTGTCCTGCGCGCGGGCCAAGGCCACCTGCCAGCCGCCCACGCCCCGCTCTTCTCTCGCGCCTACACGCTCTACCATAGGCACCCACCTACCACCCATGCTTCCCATGTCGCCTTCCTCGATCCCCTCCCCCCGCGGGCCCACCAACCCCACCCGCCCCGCGCCTCTCTCTCCCCATCCCCGCGTTCTCTCCACTCTCACCGCCAGAGTCTCGGCTTGCTTGTTGCTCTTAATTGTTCCTCTCGATCGCCGCCCAGCTCTCCTCCCTGGCCCTCGCCTCCGTCGTGGCGGACCTCGCCTCGGCCCCGCTCGTTTCCCCTCCGAGCTGCCTCCCCCGGTGCTCCTCCGCCGCCCTTGTCGGACCTGCCCGACGACCTTGACCTCTGCCGCCGCAGGACCCGCCGCCCGAGCCACCTCCTCTTCTCCCTGATGTGCCGCCCTCCTCATCGCCGTACGACAGCCATCACCGCGCCTCCTCTGTCCGGTGCTCGCCGCCTCGTAGAGCACCACCGGTCGCCGTCCTCCCGAACACGCGCCACCGTCCCGACCTCGTCGCCGAGCACCCCCTCCTCGCCAGTCCTTGCCCGACCAGCCTCCCCTCCTCCCAGGTCGTCGGCCGCCTCGCCATCCCCGCCGCCTCAGGTCTTCCTCGCCCGGCCGTCCCCTTCCTCGTCTTCCGGTTAGCGGCCATGCCAACCGTCGACGAGCTGGCCGCCCTGACCGCTGCCCCGTGCCGCCACGGCCGCCCTCTTCCTCGAGACAGACGCCGCGTACTTCTTCCCCGGTCCAAGATCTGGCGCCTATGGCCAGTGCGTCCATGTCGTCACCGTTCGAGAGAACCCTGCACTACCTTGCGGACCATCTTCAGGTGCAAGACGTTTTCTGCTTCACAGGCGAGGCCCATCTCAGTGTGTTCCGTCTACAGCCATCACATGCGCGCCCTATGTTTACACTAGCATTGCTGCATCTGTGCCATGTCTTTGTGCTCTGTATGTTTCTGTCGTGTATGTGTGTATGAGACGCCCTCGCTGCAGATCCAAGTTGTCCTTTGATGCTCATGACCACCACCAAAGTAGGACGACAAGATCTTCGTAACCGGAGAATGAGATGAATCGAAGACAGGCGGCTCCAACCAGGAACATCGAGTTCTCCATCACAGAATGGTAAGTTCGTCAACAGGGACCCGGTGACCCAAAGATCGACCGCAGGGAGCACCGAGAACTCCTTCCTGGACCCGAAGACCGCACCCGGCGCTCTTCTTCCTCTCAAACCCGAAGACCGATCCCGCCGAAGACCGAACCCTGGCGCCAAGTTCTTCGACCCCGAAGACCGATCCATCAAAACGCCAAGACCTCCGTCCAAACCCGAGTTCTTCGCCACAGGCGTCAAGATCTTCTTCTCGGACCCGGTGACCGCCAAGATCGCCACATGGAACGACAAGCGCTTCATCTCGGAGCACCAAGTCCTTCTTCACCGAAACGCCAAGCTCTCCTTCCGTTGTTCGAGAACAATCCCGTCGAACCGTTCTCCCCCGTCAAACCCTGAGACCGGACCCCGAACCCCCGGAACCCTAGATCTTCCGAACCCAGATGTGTGCCCCTAAGCCTCTACTTTTATAATATGACATTACCAACTGTCGCATATTAATTGTTCATCAAGCATGCATACCTGTCTGTGGTTTGGGGGCATTATGCCGATTCACCACATAATTAAATATGGAGTCGATATGCGGAATACCTTTGTCTTCTTCCGGACTCCATTTAAATTGGTGTAGCGAACTGATGCCATGTTTCGCCCTGTTTAAACCACATTTAAATTGCGGGGGTTATAAATAACTTGAACCGTGTAATGAATTGTCGGGACCCTGGTTCCGCTTAATATTGCCTAATTGCATCGCATCTGTGCCATGCCATGCATCATATCATAAGCATGCCGGATCTTCTGTCGTAGTATTAAATATTGCATCCGGTGTTTCTTCTAGTGTTTGCTTCTTCGCGGATTAGGCCGATGAGTTGATGCGAGTATCGATAAGTTCTCCGGATATGAACCTTCGGCAGTGTTTCCCAGGCGAGCATCTCTCCCCGTTCTACCTATTTTGCATTTATAGTCTTTATTCCCTCCTGTTGATCTATTGCTATCCGTGTCGCGATGCTTTAGTTTCCGTGCCCCAGTTATATCCCGTGCAACCTCTATATTGCCTTGGACACCTCCTATTACCCGTGTTTGGTAGATAGCTGGCCTTGCGAGTCGTAGTTTCTTGCTCAGGTGAGATCTCGTGTTGTCCAGTACCACAGTTGTTGAAATGCTAGTAGATACTTATTGGTGGAGATGCTTACTGGTGGAGATGATCATGTCTTTAATTACAACTATTAAAATCCTAGCTATAACTAATGTAGAGGCATCGGTGGGCAATAGATGTTATTTGGTTCTTCCACGCCCACTTGTGTCCCGTAGGACCCCGAGTACTTGATACCTGTTCCTTGATTTTTTCGCACTATCCACATCCGGGAGGCCGTGGACCCCCCTGAGCTAGAGCTTGATTCATTTCTATTTCTTGGGGCCACAAAGTAGTTTGGGGCTTTATTACTATCCTGTACTTATGCCATGCATTACTGCTTTATTTAAGATTGTGCGTGGAGCACCTGTACTATTTTGGATGTGGAGTGTTTTCGCGGTATCGACAAGCCCAGTCACACTTTCGGGTTCCCAGTCGTTTACAGCCATTGACGCAAAACCTGGGTCCATTTCGGAGCCGGCCAACTTCGTTGCGGGTAGCTTAGTGGGGTGGCCCCCTGAAATATTTCTGAATCCTATGATTGCTTTGTCGTGAAAGCCTCGATTGGTTTTGAGTTGGTTTTTCCGAGGTTGATCGAGTGTGTGTTGCTATTTGTGCACCCCTGGAGGGTAAAACTTTCTGAAAGCCGTGTCCGCGGTTATGGACGACTTGGAGCCTGAGATCTCGATCATAGACAAGCATAACTAAAGTAGTGCTATAAATTTGACTTAATATGTGACTAGTAAGCAGATGCAACTATAATGGAATGGATAATAAAAATGCCAACAACTGGTGGATCTGTGGTGATCTGTGTCATACTATACCTGCCTAGTAAGTATTGCAACTCCAATGGAATGTGATAAAAGTGCCAACAACTGCTGGGTTTTGGGATTCCTCAGGACAATTATATCTGACTAGTAAAGGTTCCAACTACCACAGAATGGTAATTGAAACTGCCCACTACTTATGCTTCAGGACGACTCATGCTCTCTATATCTGATTAGTAATTGTAGTAACTATAACGGAATGAGTAAAATTGCTAACTGTGTGAGTTCCTTGGTCTGACTTCCTCGTTGGTCTCGAGGGGGACATACCAGGATGGGTTTGTTTGGTGTTAGCTTCAGGTTGGATCCGAATAGGTATTTCTTATCCCTCTCTAATAACCGCCAGTTGTACCGAGTCTCTATAGGTTGTTTAGTGCCGCTACGCTGCCTCTTCAGCCCACCATACCTATGTAGGCGAGAGAGTCAATTCTAACCTCGCTGTACAGCCTCGATCGACGCTCCTCTTTTTCCTTTGCCCTTTGTCGGCACCCCTTTTGTTTTAGCAGGTTTGAGATTGCCGTCGTTAGCAGGGTTACCCTTCCGGCTTGGCCTGGGCAGGGTTATGGACGCCATTGGTTATTCTTCAGGGCTCTTAGCCCCATTTGCATCTTGTCCGTAGTTGGACGCTCTATCGTTTTCAAGGTGATTTGGATCTTTCCATTGTATATCTGTATTCTTGACTCGTTGAGTCGCTGTTGTATATATATCTGTTCTGTGGGTCCCCTCGAGGACTGTTGTGTAATGGTATTACTTTGTTTTCCACCCGCACGAAAGTGCCTGGTGGGCGTCCTTGAATCGTTTCTATGCAGGTTTGGCGGGAAGTGCTAAAACTTGCATAGGGCCGATTCGAGGGTGTTATAGAGTGGTATCAGAGCTCAGCAATTGCGATACCCCACAAGTACAGCCTATAGGATAACCTAGCTAACGGCCGAAGTAGAGTGTCAAAACTATTTTTGAAAAATCGGTTGGATAGATCTGATTAGGTCTGATTTTACTCCTTACCCCTATGCTATTCTCCTCTTACCTCTGCGTGTTTTGAATCTGCTCTCTTATCTTTTCTTCGAGTCCAGAAATTCTCGTGGTTGGGTTTCCGTCGTACCTTTAGGGTTTCGCTTCCTCCTTTGATAACGGTGCTTCTACATCCGGTCTTCGTGCTATCAGAGGAGTCGCTCCTCTGTTGAACTTCTCGTTGTTCCTCCTTCGTGCCTTCTGGTGTTTCCGACGCGACGACATCCTCTACGCGAGATCCGATGCAGAGTCTGCATCACTCCTTTGTTCCGAACCTCGATTGTCGAGATCTTCAGTCTGATTCCGAGAGTTGGTTGCATAATTCACCTATTCGTGTGCAGAGTAATGGTTTGGGTGCGCGATGGACTGATCGCCATCCGACTACTCTTATCATTCGCTTTTGTACATCGAATCGGTGAATCAAACAATTTTACTCTGTCTACGGAAGCTAGAGGTGGCTTTATTTGTTGATACCTCTACCTTCGCCCTTTGTTCCCGGAGTGTTCTCTCGACGATCACGGACAATAACACCTTGTTGTTGGTGTCGCCGATTCCAAGATGGGTCAAGAATCTTTGTTAGTGTTGTCGCGAGGATCTACACGAAGCGAGAAGAATCCGATCGTCAGCCTTCTCCCCGGTACCATGAGGCGGATCTCGAGGGCGAGATCCATTGTTAGTGGTGTCAAATTGTGGCATCCCGCAAAAACCACTACTAGAAAATCGCGTTGTTTTTGTGCATTGCATCATCATGATCGCATGCTCATGTCATCATGCCACATTGCATTTGAGCATCGTCATGTCATTATGCATTTGTTTGTCTAAAATTATTTTCGAAACGCCTAGTTTTGTTTCCTAAATATTTCCCGTCTTAATTTCAAATCAAAACTCCGGTGTTTTCCGGTTCTTTTATTTGTCTAAAATTATTTACAAAAGTGTATTTTAACTTAAAATAAAAGATTACATTATTTTTTGGGAGGCAGCCAGCCAGGCCCGAAAGCCCAGCCGGCCACCTCCAAAATAAGCCCTATCTGTCTAAACCCAACTAACCAAACCCTAATTCTACCCACCACCAAACCAACCACACCACACCGACCGACCCGGCTACCCCTAATCCCCACCCCACCTATTTTCCCTACCACCACCAGACCCACACCGCACGCATCCCGCGTGACCCTGCTCCCCTAGCCCCACATCTGCTTGAGCCAAGGCCACACTGCCCGCCCGCTCTTCTCTCGCGCCTACACGCTCTGCCCCAGGCCCCCACCTACCGCCCACGCTTCCCCTATCGCCTTCCTCGATCCCCTCCCCCCGCGGGCCCACCAACCCCACGCGCCTCGCGCCTCTCTCCCCATCCCCGCATTCTCCTCCACCTCGCCGCTCGCTGCATCTCTACCACCGCTGCGCTTGCTCGCCCCGACCCCGTTCCTCTCCGACCGCCGCCACCCAGCTCTCCTCCCTGGCCCTCGCCTCCGTCGCCGCGGACCTCGCCTCGGCCCCGCTCGTTTCCCCTCCGAGCTGCCTCCCCCGATGCTCCTCCGCCGCCCTTGCCGGACCTACCCGGCGACCTCGACCTCCGCCGCCGCGAGACCCGCCACCCGAGCCACCTCCTCTTCTCCCCGATGTGCCACCCTCCTCATCGCCCGTCTGATGTAGCCATCGCGCCTCCCTCTGCAGTGCTCGCCGCCTCATGATCACCACTGTCGCCGTCCTCCCGAACATGCGCCACTGTCCCGACCTCGTCGCCGAGCACCCCCTCCTCGCCAGTCCTTGCCCGACCGGCCTCCCCTCCTCCCAGGTCGTCAGCCGCCTCTCCATCCCCGCCGCCCCAGGTCTTCCTCGCCCGGCCGTCCCCTGCCTCGTCTTCTGGTTAGCGGCGCGCGCCCGTTGAGCAGGCTGGCCGCTGACCACTGCCCGTCACGCCCACCGCCCTCTTCCTCGAGACAGACGCCGCGTACTTCTTCCCCGGCCCAAGATATGGCGCCTATCGCCACTGCGTCCATGTCGTCGCCATTCGAGAGAACCCTGCACTACCTTGCGGACCATCTTCAGGTGCAAGACGTTTTCTGCTTCACACGCGAGGCCCATCTCAGTGTGTTCCATCTGCAGCCATCACGTGCGCGCCCTATGTTTACACTAGCATTGCTGCATCTGTGCCATGTCTTTGTGCTCTGTATGTTTATGTCGTGTATGTGCGTATGAGACGCCCTTGCTGCAGATCCAAGTTGTCCTTTGATGCTCATGACCACCACCAAAGTAGGACGACAAGATCTTCGTAACCGGAGAATGAGATGCATCGAAGACAGGCGGCTCCAACCAGGAACATCGAGTTCTCCGTTACCGAACGGCACGTTCGTCAACAGGGACCTGGTGACCCAAAGATCGACCGCACGGAGCACCGAGAAGTCCTTCCCGGACACGAAGACCGCACCCGGTGCTCTTCTTCCTCTCAAACCCGAAGACCGATCCCGCCGAAGACCGAACCCTAGCGCCAAGTTCTTCGACCCCGAAGACCGATCCATCGAAATGCCAAGACCTCCGTCCGAACCCGAGTTCTTCGCCACAGGCGTCAAGATCTTCTTCTCGGACCCGGTCACCGTCAATATCGCTACACGGAACGACAAGCGCTTCATCTCGGAGCACCAAGTCCTTCTTCACCGGAACGCCAAGCTCTCCTTCCGTTGTCCGAGAACAATCCCTTCGAACCGTTCTCCCCCGTCGAACCCTGAGACCAGACCCCGAACCCCCGGAACCCAAGATCTTCCGAACCCAGATGTGTGCCCCTAAGCCTCTACTTTTATAATATGACATTACCAACTGTCGCATATTAATTGTTCATCTCGCATGCATATCTGTCTGTGGTTTGGGGGCATTATGCCGATTCACCACATAATTAAATATGGAGTCGATATGTGGAATACCTTTGTCTTCTTTCGGACTCCATTTAAATTTGTGTAGCGAACCGATGCCATGTTTCGCCCTGTTTAAACCACATTTAAATTGCGGGGGTTCTAAATAACTTGAACCGTGTAATTAATTGTCGGGACCCCGGTTCTGCTTAATATTTCCTAATTGCATCGCATCTGTGCCATGCCATGCATCATATCATAAGCATGCCGGATCTTCTGTCGTAGTATTAAATATTGCATCCGGTGTTTCTTCTAGTGTTTGCTTCTTCGCGGATGAGGCCGATGAGTTGATGCGAGTATCGACAAGTTCTCCGGATATGAACCTTCAGCAGCTTTTCCCAGGCGAGCATCTCTCCCCGTTCTACCTATTTTGTATTTATAGTCTTTATTCCCTCCTGTTGATCTATTGCTATCCGTGTCGTGATGCTTTAGTTTCCGTGCCCCAGTTATATCCCATGCAGCCTCTATATTGCCTTGGACACCTCCTATTACCCGTGTTTGGTAGATAGCTGGCCTTGCGAGTCGTAGTTGCTTGCTCAGGTGCGATCTCGTGTTGTCCAGTACCACAGTTGTTGAAATGCTAGCAGATGCTTATTGGTGGAGATGCTTACTGGTGCAGATGATCATGTCTTTAATTACAACTATTAAAATGCTAGCTATAACTAATGTAGAGGCATCGGTGGGCCATAGATGTTATTTGGTTCTTCCACGCCCACTTGTGTCCCGTAGGACCCCGAGTACTTGATACCTGTTCCTTGATTTTTTCGCACTATCCACATCCGAGAGGCCGTGGACCCCCCTGAGCCAGATCTTGATTCATTTCTATTTCTTGGGGCCACAATGTAGTTTGGGGCTTTATTATTATCTTGTACTTATGCCATGCTTTACTGCTTTATTTAAGATTGTGCGTGGAGCACTGTCTTTATTTTGGATGCGGTGTTTCGCGGTATCTACAAGCCAGTCACACTTTGGGTTCCCGATCGTTTATAGCCATTAGCGCAAACCACGGGTCCGTTCGAGCCGGCCAACCGTTCGCTGGTAGCTTAGTGGGGTGTCCCCCGGAAATATTTCTGTATCCGGTGATTGCTTTGTCGTGAAAGCCTCGTTGGGTTTTGAGTTGGTTTTAGAGGTTGATCGAGTGTGTCTTGCTATTTGTGCACCCAGCAGGGTAAAACTTTCTGGCCGTGTCCGTGGTTATGGGCGACTTGGAGCACGATATCTCGATCATAGACAAGCATAACTAAAGTAGTGCTATAAATTTGACTTAATATGTGACTAGTAAGCAGATGCAACTATAATGGAATGGATAATAAAAATGCCAACAACTGGTGGATCTGTGTCATACTATACCTGCCTAGTAAGTATTGCAACTCCAATGGAATGTGATAAAAGTGCCAACACCTGCTGGGTTTTGGGATTCCTCAGGACAATTATATCTGACTAGTAAAGGTTCCAACTACCACAAAATGGTAATTGAAACTGCCCACTACTTATGCTTCAGGACGACTCATGCTATCTATATCTGATTAGTAATTGCAGTAACTATAACGGAATGAGTAAAATTGCCAACTATGTGAGTTCCTTGGTCCGACTTCCTCGTTGGTCTCCAGGGGGAAATACCAGGATGGGTTTGTTTGGTGTTAGCTTCAGGTTGGATCCGAATAGGTCTTTCTTATCCCTCTCTGATAACCGCCAGTTGTACCGAGTCTCTATAGGTTGTTTAGTGCCTTTCTGATGCGCTTCAGCCCACCATACCTATGTAGGAGAGAGCGCGAATTCTAGCCTCGCTGTCTTGGCCTCGATCTTGGCGCTCCTCTTTTTCCTTTGCCCTTGGTCGGAACCCCTTTTGTTTTAGCAGGTTTGAGATCGCCGTTGTTAGCAGGGTTACCCTTTCGGCTTGGCCTGGGCAGGGTTATGGATGCAATTGGTTATTCTTCAGGGCTCTTCGCCCCATTTGCATCTTGTCCGTAGTTGGGCGCTCTATCGTTTTGAAGGTGATTTGGATCTTTGCATTGTATATCTGTATTCTTGACTCGTTGAGTCGCTGTTGTATATATCTGTTCTGTGGGTCCCCTCGAGGACTGTTGTGTAATGGTATTACTTCGTTTTCCACCCGCACGAAAGTGCCTGATGGGCGTCCTTGAATCGTTTCTATGCGAGTTTGGCGGGAAGCGCTAAAACTTGCATAGGGCCGATTCGAGGGTGTTACACAAATCCAAACTTTGTTAACCGTTGGATCTTCTTTTCCATTCTTAGCATCTAGAAAGATTCTACCGATAGTGTTTAGCACAATGGACTCTAGTATGCGCAAACCTCAAAACACACACTTCATTGCTCAGTTTCAGGGTCCTTGTGCTAAATGCATGCATGGACTTGGCTGCAATTTTCATTTTTATGAGGTCCTTGATGTAACTTATACTTCCACCGACCGTCTTAACTCTCAAGCACCTCGCTCCTACGAGACCAACCATTAGATCGGCCATTCATCGTACTTATTATCTTATCTTTATCTTGTCTTATGTCTTATAATACTAGACCACCATTGTATAGTGTACGAATTAACTTCGAACATTGACCGCTGGATCAAGACTGGCAAATCCAAACATTGCTAACCGTTAGATCTTCTATTTTCCCTTAGCATCGAGAAAGATTCTATTGATATTCTTTAGCACAATGAACGCTAGTATGCGCAAACCTCAAAACACACACACTTCATTATTCAGTTTTAGGGTCATTGTGTTAAATAGATGGACTTGGATGCAATTTTCATTTGTTTATGAGGTCCTTGATGTAAGTTGTACTTCCATCGATCGTGTTAACTCTCAAGTACCTCTCTCCTACGAGACCTACCATAGTTAAAATAAAATTCAACCACCCCAATTATCACACAAACTGGACCAATGGTTTCTTATACGTAATCCCAAGTTTTTAGTACTAGGATTTTTCAAGCTTCCTAGCAAACTTTGCACACTTCAGTGACTTCTTGTCGATTTAACGAAATTAGGTCAAACTTGAGCTACAAGTAAGCGCGATAGATTGCTCTCGAATTAAATGTATTTTCGTAAGTAGATTGGTGCACCTTATTGTAGTAAACAATGTCATCTCGGTGTTAGTTTCTAACTATGAGGAAAGAAAATCCTCAGTTTTCTGAGTGATGACGAGATGGTTCTTTTCTGTAAAGAAATTCATAAGAATATGGATCTTCCATAAGCCAAGCTTTTAGATATATTAAGTGGACTAACATGTTTTACTTATGATTCCCATGTTTTATGAGTGTTCAAACTCCCTATATAGCTAATTAACTTTGCCCCACTTGAATAACTTCATGCCTATATTTATCGAAATTTGGTCAAACTTGAACTACAACAAATAAATTGTAGGTTCCTTCTTAATACATTGCAAATGTATCTATAATTTTTGATGTTCCATGCTTGGTTTTATCCACTTTCTTGTGTTTTGTCCACACTTTGGAGTACTTTTCATATGATTTCTTGGACTAACCTATTAACAAGAGCCACAGTGATAGTTGCCTATTTTCTACTGTTTTTGGTTCCAGGAAAGTTAGAAAATCAATATTCTCGGAATTGGACGGGACAAAAGCCAAAGTTCCTATTTTACCGGAAGACTCACGGAGCTAGAAGCAGAGACGGAGGAGGGCCAGGGCCTGGCCACACCATATGGTGGCGCGGGCTAGCCCTGGCCGTGCCACCAGGTGGTGTGGTCCCCCTGGCACTCCACCGACCTTGCCTCTTCACCTATAAGAAGCCTCCTGATGCATAAACCCTAAATCGTCAAGCCTCTAGCCACGAAAAGTTCCGCAGCACCGCCGCCACCGAAGGGGAGATTCGGGGGATAGAAAGTCTCTGTTCCAACACCCTGTCGGGACGGGGAAGTGCCCCCGGAGCCATCTCCATCGATCTCCACCACCATCTCCATCGCCAATGCTGATTCCCATGATGAGGAGGGAGTAGTTCTCTCTCGAGGCTAAGGGTTCTACCGATAGCTATGTGTTCATCTCTCTCTCTATGCATGATCATATTGTGATCATGAGCTTGTAATCTATAGATCTACTTTGCTACTCAAGTGCTTTAATAGATCTCTGCTCTCCCCATGTGTGTGAAAGTCACAACATGCACACCATGGTGGCACTTAGGCTAGAGATTACAAATACTTGTTATGAGTTATATTTGGAGTTGGATGTCTTTATGAAATTGTGGTGTTTGTTGGACTCATCTAGTACTCAAGGTGACAGTGTGGGGTTTTCTAGATGGGAAAGACTTACTTTGAGGTGTGCTGTTATAGCCCTACCATAGATTAGAGTGTTCAACCGGAGAGTAGTTAAGAGTAGTATCATGAATATAATATATCTATATGAGAGAGTTCACTAGTGAAAGTATGATCCCTAGGCCTTGTTTCTAAGCATTGATACACCATTTGCCATTAGATCTATTACATGTTTGCTTGCTTCTATCTTTATTTCAGTTTGCCTTTAGTCTTTTCCATGCCATCAAGCTATTTTCTATCACCGTTACCACTTATAATTATCTATACCACTTGTATTTCACTATCTCTTCACCGAACTAGTGCACCTATACACCTGACAAGTGTATTGGGTGTGTTGGGGACACAAGAGAGTTCTTGTATCTTGATTGAAGGGTTGCTTGAGAGGGGATACCTTTGACCACTTCCTCCTTGAGTTCGATAAACCTTGGTTGATCCACTTAAGGGAAAACTTGCTGCTGTTCTACAAACCTCTGCACTTGGAGGCCCAACAACTGTCTACAAGAATATAAGTGCATAGACATCACTTCTAAAGAATTACAAAAAACTTTTGGAGGTGTACTCATTGGGAGCTCAGTTAATATATCAGAAACCAACCGAGATTTTTGACAATAGGTTTTTAACTGCTTTCTAATTAAGATTTTGCATCTTGACAATTTAACGAAAAGTTAGCTCAAACTTGAGCTACAAGTAAGCATGATAGATTTTTATTTAATTAAATGTCTCTTTGTAGGTAGATGGATGCATCTTCTTGTAGTAATCAGTACCGTCGGTGTGAGTTTCCAACTATCAGGAAAGAACATTCGCAATTTTCCGAGTGATGATGAGATCATTGTTCGTTTTCGTAAACAAAGTCCGAAGGATATGGATCTGAACACCATAAGCCAAGATTTCAGATATATATAGTGAACCGTTATGTTGTACTTATGATGCCCCTATTTTATGAGTTTTAAAACTTATTCCTATAGCTAACTTTGCCCACTTGAAAGTGATTTTATGTCGATTTATTGAAATTAGGCCAATTTTGAACTACAAGTAAATTGTAGGTTGCATTGAAAGTTTTACGTTTTTTGAGGTAACCATTGGAGGATGATTTAATATATCACAAACCACCACCGATAGTTTTTACAACAAGTTTAACTTCTTGCTAATATTTTGCATCTTAACAATTTAACGAAATTAGGTCAAATTTGAGCTACAAGTAAACGCGTTAGATTGCTCTTGAATTAATTGTATTTTTGGAGGTAGACGGGTGCATCTTCTTGTAGTAAACAATGCCATCGATGTGAGTTTCCAAATATCAGGAAATATCATTCTTAATTTTCCGAGTGATGACGAGATTGTTCCTTTTTGTAAAGACAGTCTGAAGAGTATGGATCTGAATGCCACAAGCCATGTTTTTAGACATCTTACCACTATATAGTGTACGAATAACTTTGAATATTGACCGTTGGATCGAGACACACGAATCCGAACATTTCTAGCCATTGGATCTTCTTTTCCATTCTAGCATCTAGAAGATTCTATTGATAGTCTTGAACAAAATGAATGCACTATGCATAAACCTCTCAAAACACACTTCTCCATCATACTAGAATCTTCTCCCTCATTTCTCTAGACCATGTTAACAAAAAATTCAAGTATTAGGTAGCTAATAATCTTTGACTTCTACACATGATGATACAAAGTAGAAGAACCAAATATACACCCATACTTTATAGATGTTGATCAAATTTATATTTTTTCCACATTACCTATTATAATTTTATACAGTGATGATATGTCAGACGTCTATTATCTGAGCCTCACGTGCATGCCACATGCAACTTACTAGTATCTTATCTTACCAGTATATAGTGTACGAATAACTTTGAATGTTGACCGTTGGATCAAGACTCGCGAGTCGTAGCATTTCTAGCCGCTGGATCTTCTTTTTCATTCTAGCATCTAGAAGATTCTATTGATAGTCTTCGGCATAACGAATGCTATGCACAAACCTAAAATGTTGATCAAATTTATATTTTTTTGTGCTTTACCAATTATAATTGTATATAGTGATGATATGGCATACATCTACTATCTGAGTCTTACATGCAACTTACTAGTAGCTAATAATCCTTGACTTCTACATGATCTTACCACTATATAGTGTACAAACAACTTTAAATATTAACCATTGGATCAAGACTCGCGGATCCCAACATTTCTAGTTGTTGGATCTTCTTTTCCATTCTAGTATCTTGAAGATTCTATTGATAGTCTTCATTACAAACCACTATATAGTGTACGAATAACTTTAAATGTTGACCGTTGGATCAAGTCTCACGAATCCCACTTTTCTAGCCGTTGGATCTTCTTTTCCATTCTAGCATCTAGAAGATTCTATTGATAGTCTTCGGCATAATGAATGCTATGCACAAACCTCAAAACACACTTCTCCATCATACTAGAATCTTCTCCCTTGTTTCTATAGACCATGTTATCAAAAATTTCATGTGTTAGGTAGCTAATAATCTTTAACTTCTACATGATGATACAAAGTACAAGGACCAAATATACACCCATACTTTATAGATGTTGATCAAATTTATAATTTTTTGTGCTTTACCAATTATAATTGTATATAGTGATGATATGTCATACATCTACTATCTGAGTCTCACGTCTGCACGTCTGAACTTACTAGTATATATAGTGGACCAACATTTTGTACTAACGATTCCTATGTTTTATGAGTTTTCAAACTTCCTAGCTAACTCCGCCACTTGAATGACTCTATGTAGATTCATCAAAATTAGGTCAAATTTTGACTACAAGTAAATTGTAGGTTGCTTTGAAAGTTTTAAGAAAAAGCTTTTGGAGGCACCCACCGGACAGTCAATTAATATACTCCGTATTAGAAACCACGGAGAGTTTTGACAAGAGGTTCAACTTCTTCCTAAGATTTTGCATCTTTACAAACTTAAACTAAGTAAGCGTAGATACTTGTCTTGAATTAAATGTCTTTTCAGAGTTAATTAATGAAAAAATAAAGTGATGTAATAACTTAGCTAGTTACCATAACATCACACATACCAAGACTAGTAGTATATGATTCTACTCTCTCTGTTCAGAAATATAAGATGTTTTAGCTTTGTGAAATGAATGTATCTAGATGCCTTTTAGTGTATAGGTTCACTCTGAACCTCTACGAACCCATACACTAAAAGACGTCTAGATATATTCGATTCACAAAGCTAAAACGTCTTATATTTCTAAACGGAGGGAGTACAACCTAATTAATTAGGCCTTTGCATGACACTACACACATGTTGTTACCCACTATGAAGGTACATGTGCAAGTTACTAGTCTACGTTATATAGCACTATATGACCATCCTAAATCAGAACGGAGGTGTATGTATTGTATGCCTTAAAGGCACCTGTTCCCCTGTGCTTCAAGCTGTTCACCACTCGTGTCGTCTCTCACTGGTCAGACGGATAAAGTCACTGACTTGTTGATTTGCTATTGTATATCGTCGATCTTCTTCCGTCACTGAAAGAGAATAAATCCTTCCGCCGCTTGCAGGCGCGTGCTTTCACGGAGCTACAACCAGTAGCTCAGACGACTACTCCCGCGCGGCGCTCGAGCAATTGCAACTGTCCATTCATAATGAACGGGAAGCATTAGACAATGGATTTTCTTTTGGTGGATGGTTGATTTTTTGAGATATTGTCGACTTTTTTTATTTATTGAACTGAGAGATGTTCGATTTGGGGTCCGATAACAGGGGCGTAGAGGCTAACAGGGGAGAGAAAATTGGCGGTGTGGTAGGCAAGCTTATTTGAGGTGGCAGCGTGTGGGTGTACAGATGGTACTGGTAACCCATTTTGTGAGCATTTTGTTATTGTACTACACATGAGTTCGAGAGTAGTAGTATTCCAGTTTGGTTCCTTAATTACCGGTGGAACCTTTCTGTGTTTATTAGTTATAGTAGTACTTGTTCCAAATGTGCCTGCACAAGATAATGAATCTAGAATATCGAAGGATTTTTACATTCGGATAGAGGAGCTCCGAGTATACTCCAAACCGTCTCTCTGCCATGACCATTTATTTAAGAGGACAGTACAGCTCCATCCCGTGCTAGGCTGGCTTTGTTGTACTACTCCTTGAAAGGCCTGGCCTATTTACTTGATAGGCACCAGGAAACACAGAGAAGAGAGAAAAACCACGCTCGATAGGCGGTATGATTTCAATTGATTTATTCTATTTTCCTTTTCTCTCCGTCCTCTTCCTCTCCATCTTCTCGCCGATCCCCACTTGCCCACCTTTAGCACACGCCAACGCCCCCATGTCGCTTTCGGAGCATCTCCGTAGCCCAATTCGATAGGCACAGTCGATTTAGCAGAGAGAAAGAAGGCACACTTGGTTTTATTTCATTCCGTATTTCTATTTGCCTTGATCTCCATCCTCACGACACCTCCAGCATCCCGCCGATGACCATTACCACTACTTCACAATACGACGCAGCCAGCAGCCGCCATGCCGCTTTAGGATCAGCTCTGGCGCCCAGTTTGATAGACTGTTTTCCGTCTTGCCCTGCCAACTGCCGCTCGTTCTCTCCTTCAAAACCCCCAATCAAAACCAAACGCCATCGCCAGCCACCTGCTCGAGCTCTTCCTCGCGATGGCCCAATTGATCGATGATAGTGACACTTCTAGGGTGTTTTCCGATGCCCCCCTTGAAGAAATCTCAGCCAGATATGATGTCATCACCGCCGTGAGCCTCGTCGCCTGCTGCAAACATTATCTTTACTCAGCAACACATAGTGCATCCCTGTCAAAATCTCATCCGTTTGGTCTCCCCTGTGTTCTTTATACTCACCCAACTGAGGTACCGCGTGAGTACAATGTCTTCTACCATGGCAATCGCATGAAGTAGTTCTATAGGGGCAGCTACTATTGCAGCAGGGGCAAGCAGAAGCCACGGAAGAAGTTCGGGTGGACCTTGTGTGAGCTGACATCGCTAGATAGGTTGTAGCACCCCGATAAAATCACTACTAGAAAATCGCGTGTTGTTTTTATTTTGTGCATCATCATGACTGCATGCTCATGTTATCATGCCACATTGCATTTGAGCATCGCCATGTCATCATGCATTGTTTGCCTAAAACTATTTTCTAAATGCTTATCTTTGTTTTCTAAATATCCCCTGTCTTTATTTCAAATTAAAACCCTGGTCTATTCTAGATATTTTATTTGTCTAAAAACAGATTACAAAAGCCTTTTAAATAAATAAATTAAAACTTATATTATTTTTAGGAGGCAGCCAACCAGGCCCAAAAGCCCAGCCGGCCACCTCCAGATCAAACCCTAACCCACACCTACCCAAACCCTAGCTACCCAAACCCCACTCCCTCCACCAGCCGCCGCATGCTTTGTGAGGCCACCCCCGCACACACACCGACCTAGCCCCACTCACGCGCGTGCTCACCCTGCCTGCCTAGCCCCACCCCGCTGGCATGCAACACGTCCACCCCGTGTGCGTGACACGCACCGCACATGGACATCGACCCGACCGACCCGCTGAGCTCGCCGCGCGCCCTACCCCGCACAATCCTCCCATCAGTCTCGCGACCCCAACTCCGCATCGACCGCGCGTTCCCCACCTACCCAATTCCCCTCGCTCGCTCTCTCTCCTCGTGTCCCTCGCTCATACGCTGCGGGGACCGTGTGCCGGACTCACTGCTCGATGTCGCCCGCAGGGGCCTCGCCTACCGTCTTCCGCCCCGTGCTTCTTCCTCGTCGACCATGCTGCCGCCATCTGCAATATCTCCGGCCACCGCTGGCGGTTGCTGCCGCGTCGTGCCCTCTGCCTGCGACAGTCCGCGCGTCGCAGATGGCTGTCGTCGCGCCTCTCGCCTCACCTCGCCGCGCCCTTGCCCGACCTCTACGAGCCAGCTGCACCGGCCACCGCCTCCCTGAAACCGTCGCCACCTTGTCCCTGCTCCGCCTGCGGCTTCCGCCTCGAGGTCCCTGCAACACCATCACCGACGCCACCCTGGGCCTGCTCTCCCTCGACCCCGGGCGCCCGCATCCTGCAGCCACGGCGACGACTGCGTCCCGTCTTCCGTGCCAAGCACTGATGCGGCCGGCATCGCCTCGTCATCCTCGAACCAGAACACCCTGCGCCAGCCCCTCCTCCAAGGTGTCCCCATCGGCATGTAGCTCTACTGCCTTCTCTTTGTCCATGTGCGTCAAGGCCACATCCTTGACATCATGCGCGCGTCTGTTGCCATCCAGCGAGAGTGCTACATCCCTGTGCCTGAATCGCTCGTGGTTTTGGCATGGCAGGATGTACTGTGAATGTTTGTGATATGGTGCGAGTGGTGATTTCGTACATGGACATGAAGATGATAATCCCGTAACAACAAGATGGAAGCCGGTGCCCCCAAGATCTCCTTCACGGAAACCTCAAGTACTTCTTCATGGTGCCCCCCGAAGACCCCAACGCCGATTCCAAGTCCACCGTTGATGAATAAGGTGAAACCCCAAGGGCTTCGACATGGACAAGATCTACCACACGGACACCAAAGACCACCAAGCTCTCTGACCTAGTATCCGAAGACACCGAGACCCTAGACGCCAAGATCACCTCACGGTTCCTGGAGCCCCGTTCCAAGAGTCCGAAGGCCGATCCCGCCAAGACCGAACCCCATTGACCCCAAATTCGTCGGACCCCAATGTGTGACCTTTTTTCCGAGTCCTATTTTATAAATGCCATCTATATAAATTATTGCATATTAAATTGTTCATACTTGCATGAATATTATGGGTGTTTGGGGCTACTTCGACAATTCCCCTAAATTAAATATGGAGTCCATATGCGGACAAATATAGTCTTATATTGGCTCCATTTAATTTGTGTAGTGAACCGATGCTATGTTTTGCCGTGTTAAGACAATATTTAAATTGCAGGGTATCTAAATAACTTGAACCTTCTAATTAATTTTCGGGACCCCGGTTCCGCTTAATATTGCCTAGTTGCACCGCATCTTTGCCATGTCATGCATCATACATGCATCATGCCTGATCTTCTGCCGTAGTATTAAATAGTGTATCCGGTGTTTCTTCTAGTGCTTTCCTTCTTCACGGACTAGGCCGATGAGTTGATGCGAGTGTCGATTCGATCTTCGGATGAACCTTCGATAGTGCTTCCCAGGCGAGCATCTCCCCCTTTCTACCTATTTTGCATTTATAGTCTTTATTTCCTCCTGTTGATCTATTGCTATCCGTGTCGCGATGCTTTAGTGTTCCGTACCAGATATATTCCGTGCAGCCTTTATATTGCCTTGGACACCTCCTATTACCTGTTGTTTGGTAGATAGATGGTCTTGCGAGTCGTAGTCGCTTGCTCATGTGCGATCCTGTGTCGAGAAGTACCACACAGTTGTTGGAATGTTGTCATATGCTTTACGGTGGAGAGGATCATGACTTTAAATACAACTATTAAATTGCTAGGAATAGATATAACTAATGCAGAGGCATCGGTGGGCAATAGATGTTATTTGGTTCTTACACGCTCACTTGTGTCCCGTAGGACCCTGAGTACTTGATACCTGTTCCTTGACTATTCGCACTATCCACATACGGGAGAGTCTATGAATCTCCCTTAGCCAGAGCTTGATTCATTTCTTATTTCTTGGGGCCACAAACTAGTTTGGGGCTTTATTACTATCCTGTACTTATGCCATGCTTTACTGCTTTATTTACGATTGTGCGTAGAGCACATGTACTGTTTTGGATGCGGAGTGTTTTCGCGGTATCGACAAGCCCAGTCACACTTTTGGGTTCCCAGTCGTTTACAGCCATTGACGCAAACCCTGGGTCCATCCCGGAGTCGGCCAATTTCATTGCGGGTAGCTTAGTGGGGTGGCCCCCTGAAATGATTTATTAATCCTGTGATTGCTTTGTCGTGAAAGCCTCGTTGGGTTTTGATTTGGTTTTTCCGAGGTTGATCGTGTGTGTGTTGCTATTTGTGCACCCCCTGCAGGGTAAATCTTTCTGAAAGCCATGTCCGCGGTTATGGACGACTTGGAGCACAGTATCTCGATCATAGACAAGCATAACTAAAGTAGTGCTATAAATTTGACTTAATATGTGACTAGTAATCAGCTTCACTACAATGGAATGGATAATAAAAGTGCCAACAACTGGTGCAACTGGTTTGTATCGTGTCATGGTATATCTGCCTAGTATGTATGGCAACTCCAATAGAATGAAATAAAAGTGCCAACAACTGCTGGGTTTGGGATGTCACATGCTAATTGTATCTGACTAGTAAGTACTGCAACTACCACTGAATGGCTAACTAAAACTGCCCACTACTTATGTTATAAGGATGACTCATGATATCTATATCTGACTAGTAAGTGCTACAACTATAATGGAATGCATAAAACTGCCAACTGTGTGAGTTCCTTGGTTTAACTTCCTCGTTTGATCTCGAGGGGGAATACCAGGATGGGTATGATTGGTGTTAGTATCAGGTTGGATCCGAATAGGTCTCTCTTATCCCTCTCTAATAGCCGATAGATGAATCGAGTCTCTATAGGTTGTTTAGTGCATGCTTCGCTGCCGCTTCAGTCCACCATACCTATGTAGGCGAGAGCCGCCGAATTCTAGCCTCGCCGTGTACTGGCCTCAGTACTGACGCTCCTCTTTTTCCTTTGCCCTTTGTCGGCACCCCTTTTGTTTTAGCAGGTTTGAGATCGACGTTGTTAGCAGGGTTACCCTTCCGGCTTGGCCTGGGCAGGGTTATGGACGCCATTGGTTATTCTTCAGGTCTCTTAGCTCAATTTGCTTCTTATCCGTAGTCGAATGTTGTATCGATTTCAAGGTGATTTGGATCTTTGTACTGTATATCTGTATTCTTGACTCAGTGAGTCGTTGCTGTATATATATCTGTTCTGTGGGTTCCATCGTGGACTATTGTGTAATGATATTACTTCGATTTCCACCCGCACGAAAGTGCCTGGTGGGCGTCCTTGAATCGTTTCTATGCGGGTTTGGCGGGAAGCGCTAAAACTTGCATACGGCCGATTCGAGGGTGCTACATAGGTTCTCCTCCAGTGTTGTGATGCCAGATTGTGAGGCTAAGAAGTGGGCAGGCACCCATGGAGATTGGATCACCACTGTTGGCCTCGCCTAGAACCGGTAGCTTGTGAATGTGTTCACTCGTCACCGGATTCCTCTACCAGCAATCTTCGATTTTGAGGCCACACCCAAGGTACTTAAGTTTATCGCGGCTGTCCAGCGTACTAATTTACTGAAGATAGCCATTTGCTAAGTTCCCACAGTAGCTGGGAACTATAAGGATATCTATGTCCTAGCCATCTTCGACATGGTAATTGCCTTCTTTGATGGTTCTCATGGTATGTGGATGGTTCTTGAGAACCAGTTCAGCATGTTCAGCTACCGCGATGCAATTATCCATAAGGGAGTTGTCTATGCTATAACTCAGATTGGCAATGTTTATGCATGGGATCCTCGGGCATGGGGTAAAATTTCCATCCTTAAATTTTCGAGCTTCATCATTCAAATTTTGCTCAGCTGACCTCTGAATGTGCTTTTCTTGCAAGGTCCTATGCATATTCCAGGGCCACCTAAATTAGACGGTAATCGTAAGTACAGTCCTAATCTGTGGTGGTTAGCAAGATTTCCTGATGGTGGTAGCCTTATTCTGATCAATACTGTGGGCGTTAGTGCTAGGCGGTATGACACTACTTATGGTGGTTATCCTGTGGCTGAAAATGTTGGTTATCATCACGGCTGGAATATTCACACCTATTCTACTGGGTTTTGCTACCATGTCTTCTCAATTGACACTAGTAGGTTACCACCACCGAGTCAATGGCGGAGGGTTTTAGACCTTGGAGCATTTTCTATTTTCCTTGGATTGAAATTTCCGATTACCATTCCAGTTGGCACGGTAGGACTTGGCCCTGGAGATCTAATGAGGAGCAACTATGTATACACCTCGCTGCATGCAGTTAGTCTCGGTGGATTTAATCTTCATCCTGAAATATGCCACTTTAGTATGAATGCTCAAGATGCCACTGTTGGTTTCTCAACCAACATTGGCTGGAATTTCCCCAAAAAAACATTGGTTAGAATTGGTGGCAAACTCCGTTGTGGTTGGTCCCAAGCTTGGCCAACGCGAAGGATTGGAGCCGGCATAATTAACGATTCAAGGGAGATCGTATGGAATAGGGATTTTCGTATCTTCAATTATTTGCTTTGCATTATTTGTATCGTATGGCCTCAGTCGTTAAATTGCTATACTCTAATACTCATTTCGCTGCAATGTAGTTCAAGGCCTGCAATTTGATCAAACTCCTTCTGTATGCAAGCCATATTTTTAGTCAGTGCGGGTCAAATATTCTGCAACTCGTTGCGCCTGCACCCCTTTATTATTGTTGCACTTTTGAGTTCTCAAAAAATGTGAAATAAATACGGAACATTGGCTATGTTGTATCTTATGCATCTACAATATTCGGTCCCACAATAAGATCTTATGTGACCTATGTGAATGAAAAAGAAAAAACCTAAGCGAACAATATCTTGTGTTCATTTGTTCATTTTGTGCTGGTCAGACCATGTAATAGTAATATTTTTGGGATGGAAATTTGTAGATGAACTATATAAATATGATCTATGTTCATGATTTATTTCACATTTTTTGAAAACTTGGAAGTGCCACATGCAACAGCTTGTTGCTGGTGCAAATAGATGCAAATTGTAATTTCTGTCGTGGACGTACCTAGTGGCAACAAGCACATGGTGCATGCAGATTCTCACTAGCAGGTGGGGCCGACCTAAACAGGGCCCACATGTCAGTGAATCAGAGCCACACAGAGTCATGCATGTTGCCTGACTTGAGCGAAATCTGATGTCCGTACACGTCTCTCATTTTGTTGCGTGGTTGCATGTTGTACACGTGTAATTCCATGTAGCTTGTACTAGAACATATATGAATACATGCAACATACAAAAAATACCACGAACACACCCGTACTATGCATTATATCCGTTGTATATATTTTCGATTCTGTGCTACGAGTTTTGCATGTAGGGGAACAAGATGAAAGTACATGTGTGCATATCGTGGCTACTACTACTATTAGTAGTTCGTCCTCCTATTTTCCGTTGAAAATACTACACTATGTTGAAATAAAAGCTGTAAAAAGAAAACCCTCTGGTCAAACTGATGTGACTAGACAATACTACACCTCTAATACATAGTAGTAAGTAGGAGTATTGTCAAATTACTAGTTGTGTGGCGTGCTAGTCTAACATATAGTGAAGTCTAGGCGGCGGTGTCCTCGATGCTGCTATTGACTAGACAGAGCAAGCAAGTAAAATCTCCTCCCTTGTTTTTTCTTTGCCTCTCCATCTTCTTCCCCAATCCCCACTCCGCCCACGATCTCCCCCACGCTCTCTCTTCTCACCCATTCCTAACGCTCCCCTCCTCCTACAGAAAACCCCAGCCGCACTTGGCATCCGCCTAAATCCATCCGGCTATGATGGCCGATTCGAAGCTTAGCGGGCCATGCAAGTGGGATCAACTCAGCACAAACGATGTCGACCTCATCGTTCAGCGTCTGGACATTTCCAGCACCGTCAGGCTAGCCGCATGATGCAAGCTGATGTACGATCGTATCGCCAACAACAAAGGTACTAAATGGACTTCACCATTGGAACGAATCCTGCCTACTATTGCCTCAGCCTGCTTATTGGTTCGATGAGTACTATGACAGTACGAGGGTACATCATCTACATGACACGATGTAAAACGTGGTGCCCCTCGACCATCCTCGGTGCATCGCCATCCTGCCCTTCATGCACAAAAAATTCTGGGTTGGCATGAACGGTGACTGGCTCGCCGCCGTGGACCAGCATGGGGTCTGGTTCCTAGCGAATATCTTCACCTATCGAGTAATCGACCTTCCATCGATGGATACTTGTCGCATTGAGGCCGCCTCACCTCCAGTATATAACGTGTAATGCTACTAGCCAGCCAGGGTTCCCCTAGTTACATTTAGTCATTTTCTGAACTCATTCACATTTCAAAAGTTTTTTTTGGCGAATCCGCAGGTATGGAGAAAATTTCAATAAGTCGTGGGATGGATCTCTTGAGCTATTGAAGATCGTAATCTGAAGAGTGCCCACAAAAGCTGGGGGTTACACAGACTATAAGTTGCGTTGTTCGATGGTGAAATCGCCTACTTGGAAGGCGGTAGCCAAGTTGAGAGATGTCTGGAACATTTAGGTCATGGAAGACGACAGTACTATGATACCATTGAACTTGGTGGCCTTATTTTTGCGGTCGCAAGTCAAGGCTACACCTACTGCTGGGATCCCACATCGGAAGGTAATTCTAGTTCCATGATGATACATTGTGAGTGATTCAGTGAAGTTGTTCTTTAACTACCTTGTTTATGTTTTACCTTTCATATGACTGAATGAGCACACGTTTTATGTCCTAAAAAATTGAATGAACCATTGCCAGTAATGAATTAGTACCAGTAATATGCCTTCCAAAAATATAGTGTATGACGGTGTCCCTGCACTAGTAAGTTCGTTCATTGTTAGAATATGAAATGTATTATTAACTAGCTCTCAATTGTGAGCGCAACACAATGAAGCCAGGTTTCTTTATCTGTTTATACTTTCAGGCCCTCCTCGGATTGTAGGAATCACATAGGATTTTTGTAGGACACCAATCTTTCCTTTTTGGATTTTGACTTAGGATTCAGAGGAATTGTGTAGGATTTTTGTAGGATTTGGATCCTTAGGATTTTTTCTATAAAATGTTGTTTGATTTGAAAGAGTATAATCCTTAGGAATTCCTTCAAAGGATTCCTTTGCACTCTATTTTGGAGGAAAATTTCCATCCACTCCAACCTCTTTGTACAATTCCTTTGGTTTTCCTCTGCAATCAAACACCACTTGATCCAAAATACTGTAGGCATCTAATCCTATCGGATTCAAGTGGACATGCCTCTATATCAATAAAAAGTGGCGCTTCCTCTTTTGAAACTTACAACAACTAGGAAACTAAGATAAGCAAGAAATCCAAATATTCAGAATAGAAGAGTAAGAAATGAAATTCCTAATGTTGTTAATTTGTTGAGTAATATTATTATCAGGATTTGCCTATTCTCACTGTTAGCATGAACAATGAAGAATGCTGGTGTTAGAATATGTATGCCAGTAATGCACTTTTTCTCTCGAATTCGGATGTTGTAGGAAACAAGGAGCTTCCGTTTGTAATCCCAGCACCTATTCTGAATGATTATCCAGGCATGTGGTTCCTTGCTCGATCGGCTGATGGTGAATGCTTGATGATCATAATTACAACATATGGCATGGCGGTTTCCCATGGCGAAGAGGGTGAAATCATTCTCCATGCTCAAAATAGGACTAACCTACACCTATATCCTGCCTCTCATGTCTACATTTTTGAAGAGGATCCTAGCTCTGCTGGACCTCCAGGGGTCATCGTTTGGAGGCAGGTTAACAGCCTGGGGGACAACTCTCTGTTTCTCAGTCTCAATTATCCAATCATAGACAAGATGATAAAGAAACGCAGATGCAAGGCTGTTGATGGCACATTGTTCCCATTCATGAGGAAAAACTGTGTGTACACAACATACAGGAGCTTTCGCGGAATACAATTCCCTAAGATTAAACGCTGCAACCTGCAACCAACTGAAGGTGAGCCTGTGGTAGTTATCAACCTTCCCAAAGATGGTTAGAACTGTGTGCGACACGTGACAATTTGGTTTAGGCCTAGTTTAGGTGTGATAGGCTCGTTGTGCCGTCCCTAGACTAAGCTGTGGATCTTTTTGGTGTATCGTTGTGTCATCTTTTTTTGCATCGTGGTTCAACTATTGACTGTTAGTACACTGCTTTTTGGGGACAACTTGAATTATTTTATATGAGCCCTGTCATGCTTTTGTATTTAGTATTGCCTAATCCATGTAGCGGTGCTTATTTCATAGCATGTTTTCTGTACTATACTTTTCAGTACTGTTACTGGCTTGTATATACGCGACTCCCGCAGCTTTTTTTTGAACCATCACACCTCGTGTAGCTTTGTGTTTTGAGAGGAATATTCCTTCTTTCCTCTTAGCAAACAGGGAAAAGTAGGTCAGTGCTTCTTATAGGGCCAGAAAACAGGCCTTAACTGGGCCGTAATTGATATTGGCTTGGTACACAAAAGCAGACCGAAATGCCCTAGGATGATAGCTGCAAATGTTTAAGCCGGTATTCTAAAAAAATAGTTAATGCACACCAATCCAAAAAACAAAAATTGTTTACGCAGACCCCATATTGTCTCTGATACATGACATACTTTTGACGCTACCGTGAAATTGCTTGTTCAATACAGTATGTATCCTTGCTCATTCTGCTGTATGTGAAATGAACAAGTCAAGCTCTGATGTGACATGAGAAAGTCAAGCTCTGATGTGCTGACATTGTACTGTCTGTGCTAGTGTACAAACTGGTTGTATTATTGTGTTCAAAACTGTGAACTAAATGTGCGAATTCTGAGCCTTTTTGCATGATGACAATGCCACATGTTGGCGCTAATTGCAGCATGTACTATTTGAATGTACAGAAGCATACAACTTAGAGTGATCAGTATAAGATGGTGCTTACCCGAGCTGTCTAAAGCTGGGCAAGTCAAGGCCACTGTGTGTCTATCGCCAACAGTTTATATGGCATGATTACAAAGTTTTGAGTACATCAAATTGATTGGGAACTTAGGCCAATTGAAAGCTACCCAAACCATCTCGAAATATATCCTTTGCTGAAAAGATGATTGCGCGCTCTAAGACTTGATATGACACGATTTTAAGTCAATCAGTCAAACTCCCTCCAGTACTTTCCATGTTCGAATCCTGTGCTGCCCAAGTTCCTCGCTATGTTCGCTATGTATAATAAGGCGCAATATCGGTCACTTTTCTCCATTTCCAGCTTCATTCTTTTGGATCCGGCGTAGGTACAGCCAGGTCAGGTGGACCATCGACCTTCAGTATAATATATTTTTACTACTCAGCCTATGAAAATGAATATTTCAACCCCACTTCAGACAAAAAACATCCCATATTCTTGTTTCAAAAAATCCCTTAATTAGCCTTTCGTGGTGAGCAGGGTATATATATTTTAGGGCACCAACTGCATTATTTTAGGATGGGGTACGAACTATATTGAATTTTCACTAAGGACCTAGCGAAAAGATTACACTTTCGTCCCAACACTAGCCCAAAACCTTGAAAATTTAGCATGCCGGGTCAGGTGGACTGCTGACCCCCGACATATTGAGTACATTGAATTTTCAGTGAGGAGGTTATTAGAAAATAGTACTACATTCTATGCAATTGTGGCCCCAAACCTCGTCAATTTATACTTCCGGGTTCAGGTTGGCCATGGGCCGCTAACCCTCAACACATTGTTACTTGGTTTTTAAGCATGAACCACACTGAAGAAGTTTCAGTAAGGAGCCCACGATAAGAAGCCCATTGGTTCACAAGATTGGACCCAAGTTATTTTTTGTATTGCCCAAAATCGTCTTAATTTAGTATTTCCGTACCATTCTGATAAAGTATAGGACAAGCTTCTCCTACCCATGTTGTATATGTACAGAACATTTAGCATTTTTTATGGCAAGTCGTCAGGGTCGCTGCCTTTTCATTTTAAGTGATTTTCAACATTTCTAAATGTAATCTTTTCCAGTAGTGGCATAGATGGTTCTGGCGTAGTGGAAGCACACGCGGTTCCCATTTGTTGAAGTCTTGAGTTAGATTCCTAGTTTTTTCAATATAAATATATAATATATAGTATAATCTATGTCGTTCTTTTACATTTTTTCCAGCATACACACGTTTCTTACACAGAGAAGGCTGACATCTGGGACCCAACAATGTTGCCAAGGTCAAAATATCGGAGTTCATCATAGACACGTTGCATTTGTAGAGACGCTGACATGTTGGACCCAGCAGAGACCTTATACAGATGTTGCATCGAGCAATCAATATTTCATTTACAGAGAGGCTAATATGTGGGACCCAGCAGCGCGACCTTATACAGATGCTGCATCGAGCAACATTGCTAGTTCGAAATAGGGAGGCGCGAGCGAGAAAAAGTTCAGCATGCACGCGTTTCGTGTAATGACAAGCTGAAATGGGGGACCTGATGACCCACAAGTATAGGGGGTGTATCATAGTATTTTCGATAAGTAAGAGTGTCGAACCCAACGAGGAGCAGAAGGTGCTTGCTAGTGGTATGGATCAGGAATTCTCTGTAAATACTTAGGAAACGGATTTTTAGGCGTTTTCGATAAAGCAAGTAAACAAAGTATGAGTAAACAAAAGACAGTAAGAATGAATGCAGCAAGTGGCCCAATCCTTTATGCAGCAAAGGACAAGCCGGTTGTATTTCTATAGATGACCAAACGTTCTCGAGGACACATGGGAAGACTGTCAAGTGCTTTTGCTTCATATAGTCGATTAATCTTCTCTAGCTTGCTAAGTGTTGTGTGGGTGAACCTGTGCTAATGTACCGTCCCATCCAAGACTTAATACATACATGTGATTAAACCCCCTTGCAAACATCTGTAAGTACAAGAAATTAATTAAGGTAAAACCTAACCACAGCTTTAAACTCTAAGACCCTTACGTCCCTTGTGCAATGGTTTCCTAACGGGGGTTCAGGTTTCTGTCACTCCGGCAACCCCTACGATTAGTAGCCAAATACACAATGCATTCCCCTAGGCCCATATAAGTGAAGTGTCTTGTAGTCGACGTTCACATGACACCACTAGAAGAAGTACACCACAACTTAAATAACAATCTATTGAATCTTTCTCAACACAACTCCACTACTAACAACAAGACTTCTCCCATGTCCTCAAGAACAAAGCGAACTACTCACAGGACATCATATGGATCATGATCAGAGATGGAATAATGATGTATAACAATCTGAACATAAACAATAATTCAATGGTTCACTCAATAGCATCAACTACAAAGAGTAATCAACACCAGGAAAGTTTCCCCTATGAACTATAACAAGATTCAACCAATTGTTACAGCAATATGTAGATGGTGATGAGGGTGCTGATGGTGGTGATAATGATGATGATGATCCCGATGAAGTCCAACTTGATGGTGGTGTTGATGGCGACGATCTCCCCTCTCTGGGAAGGAATTCCCCCGGCAGAAATCTGTCTGCCGGAGAGATCTTTCTCTCTCGGTGTTTTTCGCCCCGCAGAGGCGGCAGAATCTTTCTGTGGTCGCTCCTCGAGTCTTAGGGTTTCGGGAGGAAGATATACGCCAGAGGGGAGAGGCTGGAGTGGGCCAGGTTGGCCACACCACTCCCTGGCGCGGCCTAGGCTTGCCCGCGCCATGGGGTGGTGTGGGCCCCCTGTGGCCCACCTCCACTCCATCTTCTGGCATCTTGAGTCTTCTAGAAAAATATAATTTTCTGTATATTTTCCCGGATTTTCTGATCTTCGCGAATTTTGCCTCCAAACAACACATTTTCCATCAGAATCCTGACTGCAGCGGTCCATGCTCCAAAAGTCATCAACCATGCAAAAACAGATGAAATAACATAAGTATCGTCTCTCAATACGAAATATATCAATGAATAATAGTGAATTAAGACATAGAATAGTGATGCAAAATGGACGTATCAACTCCCCCAAGCTTAGACTTCGCTTGTCCCCAAGCGAAACTGAGCTCAATAAACATGACCTCGGGTTTATGGAGTGCAGAGTCGATAAAATAATACGGACAAGAAGCATCACATTTATCAAATACATAGATCATAATAGAAGACAACTCACTATTATACAACTCAACTTGCAGTGAGTAAAGGAAACACAATAAAGATACATAGAGTAAATCATCATTGGTAATGGCAAACTTAACTCTTGGTCGAAGAATAGTTGATAATTTGCTGGAGTTCACAAATAGCTGGTTTTTCAATGAAAGCTTTCAAAGTAGTAAACTTCAAGATAAGAGCAATGTGCAAAACAAGGAACATAAGAAACATGATTGAATAAATCATCATATGAATGAATGAAACACATCAACTCAAAATACTTGCTGAGATAGAAGGGAGTAGGTTTACTGACTCAACTACAAAGTAAAAGAAAGGTCCCTTCAAAGAGGGAAGCAGGGATTGCAAGTCTCATAAAGAGCTCCCAAAAATTATGATACTTACTAGCTTTCAGCTCTCATTGCCCCTATCATGGGCATCTTTAGGTGATTAAGGTTAAAGTGAGGTCCAATCTGAGTTATATGCTTGACAGACTATAAACTGAAGATCCCAAGTCCCTTGAGTACGAGGGCCGCTCCTCATGCTACTCAACTTTAGTTACCGGTAAGTTCTTGTCATCGTAAGTATGTGCGTATCATTGAGAACCGCCAACGGGGTACCCCTTGCCCGATGATACGGAAGAACCCCATATCAAAATGACAAGGCAAGCAGACAATGAGTATCTCAGCAATTTCTTATTTACCATGGGAAAATGGTGCCTTTTTCTCTCTTTCCTCTTTTCATAGTATCTCTTTTTTCTTTTCTTTTTCTCAATAGCTATCTCTCTCTCTCTTTTTATAAGAAGAATGCTTCATAGATATCATTACGTTGCAGGTTTCCACCATGTCAGCATGGATTAGACCACCGGCCCAGGCGTTTCTCTAACACACATACATAACTCCATGGACTTACAAGCTCCCCTTTTATTTCACACCGACGACATCCGCAAACAAAAGAGTAAGGTATAAATTGGGTATATATTTACAAGTGTTGAAAGCGTTCCCCGTGATAGCACGGTTCTGTTAATCCCCAGCCTATAATTTGCAAGCATATAACTTTCATGGAGAGTTCACAATGGTTCAGGTTTATTAAGTGCAAAAAATAAAGTGTGCCATCAAGTTCGTGAGAGCTTTAATCACTAACTTTCTTATAACAAGTTTAATTTGGGAGGTAGATAAAACAGGAATTTACTTGGAATAGCAATAATGCTACTAGTTAGGTATGGTGGACACAAATGGCAAATGTTTTGGTTTAAAGGAGGTGGATGCACGAGAAGAATTCCCTCTCAGTATAGGTTTTTGGCTAGCAAGGCTGGGTAGCAAGTACAAGAGTTGAAGGAAACAAACAAACATACAAATGATAAGGACAAACATGCAATCTTCCTTGGAAACACAAAAGATCTTAACTAGAGAATACCAGACTTATGAGCAAATCAAGAAAGAAAGATGGTGAAATTGTTTTTTTCTCGAGTACTTCTATCTTTTTATTTTCAACTCTCAAAAAGGGTGTTGCTACTGACCGAGCCAGGTTTGCCAAAACCAACTAAATTAACTCAAAGATCCCATAGTGCTACCAATACTAACAACAAGATCAATCATATAACCACGAATTGAAAACTAATATAAGCTATGCAAAAGAGTAAATGATAGAACTTCTCATTAGTACTCCATAATGGAAACTCACACCACGGGATACAAATCTAACAAGAGAGGGGACACTTCCATAATGCAAACCATACTACATAATAACTCCTCTATTCATGATATGACTCTACTAATAAAGTAAAAAGATAGAAGATAGTGATGTGATACTGCGGCACTCCCCCAAGCTTGGAACAAACCAAGGGGATGCCAAACCTGATGACGAATTACTCCCTTGGTGGTGGTGGTATCCTCTCGATGAGCTCTCTGATCAGTTTCCCCAAGTCCTCAATCTCGAAGGTGAGAGTACGAATCAACTCCGAGTTGTGCTCAATACGGCTCGTGATCATTTCAGTTCGTGGATCCCAGCTCTCGTGAATCTTTTTCCATTCTTCCCTCTTGGAGTCTTCTTTTCCTGCATGGTTATGGATGAAGGTATGGAAGGGATTCTTGGTGTGTGGAGGAAGTGACCTTGGAGCCAAACTGTGACGGGGAACTTTCCCCCCAGTCTGCATCCGTGCAGTCCTTCTTATCTTGGTAGGTTTCACCACTCCAATGCTTGCAATGGTGGTGCCGATGTGTGGATGTTGGCCTTGCTCCTCTTCACCTTCACTCTTGATCTCCTTCTCCTTCCTGTGGTCTTAGAGGTCTTCCTCCATGGGCTCCTTCCCTTTATTCTTGGCGGACACCATTGTGCTTCTAAGCTCTCAAAGAGTATGTCCTGACAGAAACAGATCGAAACAAAAACACGACAAAAACACAATATACAAACCTCGGAAGATTCGGGGGGTTATATATTACGAAGCTTCATATCAAAAGGAAGGTACTGGAAGAAAACAAGTCGGAGGCGGAGTCCGGAGTGGCCTCACCACCTGGTGGCGCAGCCAGGGGTGGACCCACGCCATGGGATGGTCTGGGCCACCCTGGCTCCGTTTCCGTCCCTTTTTCGCTTCGTAGCTTTCCTTATTGACTGAAAACTGCAAAAATATAGTTGGATTGTATTTTCGCGGAATTTTTCTTACCAGAACTGTTACCTATTTGAATACGGACTATGCAGGTCTCTGAATTTAGTATCTAGTAGATCCTTCCGGAGTTATCACTTGAATATCATCGATATCTTCATCTTCATATACTTATTACTTGAGTCATAAAACCTTTCTCTTCCTTATTACACCATTGTCTCCACTTCCTGGAAATTTCTTTCACACAAAACTTCACACAGCTCTCATTAGCAATATTAGTATAAGTGAAGTGATAAAACCTTTTGAGTCCAACTTCAACTGAAATCCATCAAAAAAAAAGCTACTGTAGCAACTCCTTCCGAAAACCCGAAAAGAATTCAAAAAGGAAATCGAATAAAGAAGCAAATGCAAGATTGGCAAAATCTGTCAAAACAGACCAGCAGGTAAAGATCAATTTTTTCGAAAATCTTATGTTGCTCAAATCAAAAAGTGCAAAACTAACGAAAGTTAAATAACAACCTGGGGCAGAAGCACAAAAAATTACAGCTCAATCCGTCATACAGAGATCTCTCACGAATTTTTACGGTGAAGCACAAAAATTCTGTTTCAGGACAGCAACTTCCCCAAATATTACTTCTCTCTCATTAGAGGTTGATCTTGACACAAAAACCAAACAAAACGGATAAGGAGCGGTTATTACCGAAGTACTAACTTCCAAGACTCAAAGAAACAAAAACAAACTGAAAGCATAAACAAATTGGGTTGTCTCCCATAAAGCTCTTTCTTTATAGCCATTAAGATGGGCATGATAATTTTGAAGAAGCTCTCATAGGGATATGATTTGAAGTGAAAGAGAGCATTAAGAAGCAAAAACACCCACACATTTAAGTCTAACCCACTTACTATGCAAGGAAATTTGTAAACAAACAAGTTATTGAAACCAAAGGTTACTTGCATAAGAAGGCAAAAGAAGTGCAACATAAAAACTTTCAGCACAAAACGTGGGAAACTTGATATTATTGAGATGCATAAGAACACTTTTCCCTCTCTCATAATAATTTTCAGTATCATGCATAAACTTAACAATATATCTATCACAAGGACCATCATAGCAATGATCACTTATTCTAACAGAAAACACGGGAATACTAGCTCTCATAACACTACTTTGTGAAACAATATTAGAGGTATCCTTACAAAGGATAGTGTGTCCCTCTTTTTCATATTTAGCAACAAAGTCTTTCACATTTTCTATTATAGGTTCATCAACCATTTGTTTATCAGGTTCAACAGCTTTACTAGTACTTTCATTAACCATACTAGCTATCATAGAATGTTCCTTTACCTTAACTGGAAAAGGCATTTTCTCAATATAAGGTTCAGGTAAAACATGATTAGTAGTATAAACTTCAGTATTTCTTGAAGGAACACTCTCAGCAATATCTTTATATGGCTCATGATACTTATTCCACTTCTTTTTAGGCACTTCAATATAGGAAGCAAAAGCCTTAAAATAAGAAGCAATAGCTTGAGAGTCTAGACCATAAGCATTTTTAATATTTTGAAAGTCGTTAGTTCCCATAAAAGATTCAATGCATTCATAATCATGATTTATACCTGACTTTCTACCTTTGTCATTCTCCCAAGCTTCAGCATTGTCTTGAATACGATCTAGAAGGTACCATTTAACTTCTTCTTCCATACGAGTGAATGATCCAGCACAAGAAGCATCTAATAAATCCTTGTCATGTAGAGGGAGCCTTGCATAAAAGTTATTGATAATGATATTATTGGGGAGCTCATGAATGGGACATTTGAGCATTAGTAACTTCAATCTCCCCCAAGATTGAGCTGTACTCTCTCCATCAAGAGGCTAAAAGTTGTATATTTGATTCCGATGTTTATGAATCTCACTAGGAGGATAAAACTTTGAGTAAAAGAGAGGCACTATTTCCTCCCATTCCAGAGCTTGACCATTCTTCAGCAGCTTATACCATTCCTCAGCTCTTCCTTTTAGTGATAATGAGAATAACTTCTTCTTAACTTGATCTGTAGTAATACCTGCACACTTGAACAACCCACATAATTCGTGTATAAAGAGTAAATGATCACCGGGATGGACAGTTCCATCCCCAACATAGTAGTTATCCATAACACGATCAATAATTCTTGTAGGTATTTTGAAAACATCTTTCTCAGCAGGTGGTGGCTTATCTACTACCTTAGCAGTGGTAGTAGCATTACCAAATAAGAAACTCAGCGAATTATCCATAACGAAAATAAAGCAACTAGCAGAAGTAAACAATACTCACAGTAGAAGTTTCCTTTACTAGTTCCACTCTCCAATAGCGCTTCACTCCCCGGCAATGGCGCCAGAAAATAGTCTTGATGACCCACAAGTATAGGGGGTGTATCGTAGTATATTTGATAAGTAAGAGTGTCGAACCCAATGAGGAGCAGAAGGTGCTGGCTAGTGGTATGGATCAGGAATTCTCTGCAAATACTTAGCAAACGGATTTTTAGGGGTTTTCGATAAAGCAAGTAAACAAAATATGAGTAAACAAAAGATAGTAAGAATGAATGCAGCAAGTGGCCCAATCCTTTATGCAGCAAAGGACAAGCCGGTTGTATTTCTATAGATGACCAAACGTTCTCGAGGACACATGGGAAGACTGTCAAGTCCTTTCGCTTCATATAGTCGATTAATCTTCTCTAGCTTGCTAAGTGTTGTGTGGGTGAACCTGTGCTAATGTACCGTCCCATCCAAGACTTAATACATACTTGTGATTAAACCCCCTTGCAAACATCCGTAGGTACAAGAAAGTAATTATGGTAAAACCTAACCACAACTTTAAACTCTAAGACCCTTACGTCCCTTGTGCAATGGTTTCCTAACGGGGGTTCAGGTTTCTGTCACTCCGGCAACCCCTACGATTAGTAGCCAAATACACAATGCATTCCCCTAGGCCCATATAGGTGAAGTGTCATGTAGTCGACGTTCACATGACACCACTAAAATAAGTACACCACAACTTAAATAACAATCTATTGAATCTTTCTCAACACAACTCCACTACTAACAACAAGGCTTCTCCCATGTCCTCAAGAACAAAGCGAACTACTCACAAGACATCATATGGATCATGATTAGACATGGAATAATGATGTATAACAATCTGAACATAAACAATAATTCAATGGTTCACTCAATAGCATCAACTACAAAGAGTAATCAACACCGGGAAAGTTTCCCCTATGAACTATAGCAAGATTCAACCAATTGTTACAGCAATATGGAGATGGTGATGATGGTGATGATGGTGGTGATGATGATGATGATGATCCCGATGAAGTCCAGCTTGATGGTGGTGTTGATGGCGACGATCTCCCCTCTCCGGGAAGGAATTCCCCCGGCAGAAATCTGTCTGCCAGAGAGATCTTTCTCTCTAGGTGTTTTCCGCCCTGCAGAGGCGGCGGAATATTTCTGTGGTCGCTCCCCGAGTATTAGGGTTTCGGGAGGAAGATATACGATAGAGGGGAGAGGCTGGAGTGGGCCAGGGTGGCCACACCATTCCCTGGCGCGGCCTGGGCTTGCCCGCGCCATGGGGTGGTGTGGGCCCCCTGTGGCCCACCTCCACTCCATCTTCTAGCATCTTGAGTCTTCTGGAAAAATAGAATTTTCCTTATATTTTCCTGGATTTTCTGATCTTCACGAATTTTGCCTCCAAACAGCACCTTTTCCATCAGAATCCTGACTGCAGTGGTCCATGCTCCAAAAGTCATCAACCATACAAAAACAGATGAAATAACATAAGTATCACCTCTCAATACGAAATATATCAATGAATAATATTGAATTAAGACATAGAATAGTGATGCAAAATGGACGTATCAGGACCCAGCAGCGTGAGCAAATGGCAGATTCATCGAGGAACGCTATCTAGTTCAGAATAGGGTAGCGCTAGAGAAGAAAAAAATTCCATCATACCCACGATTCTTCTAATATGAGGCTACCATAAGGGACCCACCAGCCTGAATAAACGGCTGATGCAGCGAGCAATGCTATCAAGTTCAGAACATGAAGGCGCAATAAAGGGTAAAAATCCATCATACACATGTTTCTTCTAATGAGAGGATGACATGTGGGGCCCAACAGCGTGATTAAATGGTAGATGCATCGAACATCGATATCAAGTTCGGAACAGGGTAGCGCGAGCGAAGGAAAAAATCCATCATACACACATTTCTTCTAATGAGAGGATGACATGTGGGGCTCTGGAGGCTGTTTAAACTGTAGATGTGTCGAGCAGCACTATCAACTTCGGAACAGGGTAGTGCCAGCGAAGGAAAAAATTCCATCATACACATGTTTCTTGTAATGAGAGGATGACATGTGGGTCCCAGGAGGTTGATTAAACGGTAGATGCATCGAGCAGCGCTATCAACTTTGCAACATGGTAGCGCGAGCGAAGGAAAAAAATTCCATCATACACACGATCCTTCTAGTGATAGGCTGACATGTGGGACCTAGCAGCCTGACTAACCGACAGACACATCGAGCAACATTATCGAGTTTAAATTAGGGAGGCGTGACCGAAAAGTATGGTCTGCTAGAGACACTGACATCCGGGACCACACGCCTCAAAAGACTTCGGCGAGTCAACATCACACGATGAAACGAAAATCTTGCTTCTGCCATGCGCCAGCCGAACTTCCTCCATGTTTTTAGCGGTTCCATCGTAGTAGTGGGCCGTGAAACCGGAAAAAAAGTTTTCCATTAGCCACGGCCGAGCCGAGAATTTCATCGCGGAAGACGCGCCTTCTACGATGACCGTCGGGCTAAGTCGTTGCAGAAGGAAAATTTTCTTATAGTGTAGGTGGTCAAATCCTCCTCTAGATAAAGTTGTTCATCCATCTAAGAAACTGTCAAGAAAAGATATGAGGATGTTGCGTTATGAGAACCTATGGAATGATTTTTCTAAGCTTGTTGTTGGTTTGGCGTCCTCGGATAAATCAAAAGAGATTGCTGAGAAACACATGAAAGCAATGGAGAAAGAAACGATCGATCTCAAAAAGTGTTGCAGATGCGTTGAAAAGGAGAAGGGGAAAGGTCCAGCAGTTCCTGAGACCAGCGACATGGCAGGTGGTGTACCTATGGAAGAAGATCCCATCGTTGGTGACAAAAGAAGAGCGCAAGACCCTCTAGTCACAGCCACTAAGGGGAGACCAGCTCAAAAGAGGAAGAAGAGTGGGCTACATCTTCAGAAGCCTCGTCCGACTAAATGCACTCTTTGCAAAGAGATAGATCAAGATAGCCAGAACTGTTCATTGAGGCTAGCTAATCTGAAAAAGTACCCTACATTTTCGTTTTTCAAGTTGATAAGGAAAAGAATTGGCTTCTTTATTGTTCTCTTAGTTATGTGAAAATTGGCTTGCTGATGGACAGAAGTTGTATTGAATTTAAATTGGCTTGTTGGAAACAATGCTTTTAACTTTGTTTTGGATTTCTTTTTCTTTGCTAATACAATAAAATACCATGTCTAATTGTAAAGCATGTTTTGTAATGCAAGTTTACAATTTCTTGAACAAGACAACAACAAAGAAAGATAAAAAGTAATTCCAGGGGTGTTTTTGATGATAAAACAAAGGCATTGGACTTGTAATCAAATGCAACATTCTGTTGTTATAGGAGGAAAAGAAGTACGTACTTCTAAACTAGATGTAACAATGCCGAGTTGTTGTGTTCTTTTCAAAGCGAAGCCATTTATTCGTGTATATCTTCCTTATGTTTGGTAAGTCCTTCTAGGTTTATGTTGGCGCCTCTCTTCCATGCTTTTCTTTCAGGTTTTTAAGAGTGAAAAACCCAGCCATACCTGATAAAAACTCGTTTAGGAGGGATGTAGAAATTTGGTCAGGTTTCTTTAGGTTTTTAAAAAGAATAACATCTTATAAAACAGAGGAAGTAAACAAACATCCAGCTCTTAAAGTGTAACTTAGTAAGAAACATCAAAAGGAAAATAAGCATTCAAGTAAGAAACATCCAAAAGGAACTAAACAATAGAGATGTTATTTATGAAAATTTGAATGCAACCATGTGTTTTTAAGCTGGTAGTTTCTAACTGAATTTTGCACTACATAGAAGTAGAATAATGTGGCAGGGTGTGGTTGTTAACTTACGTGTTAGTTTGCTATGGTCTTTCCATAATTTCAATTTGCCAATTAGCAGTTTGCACTTTTGAATCTTTGAAGTATCTTGCCCACATTTTATTGATCCTAGCCACTAGTAGGTGGCAACTATGCATGATTAATGCTTCACCGTTTGCACTTAGAGTCGAAGATCTCAAACCTTTGTGCTCTAATGTTTAGAACAACCAGCCAGTAGTGTCCTGATTGAGGAGTAGGAAGGTTTGTTAACTTCTGCAAAGTTGGGAAGCAAAGCGTGCAAAAAAAGGAAGTAATTTTTCTTCTTGTTAGTTTATATGTTAAGAACATCAATGTTTCAGAATATTTACAAAACAGATAATTATGAGGTTCTTACAACTTCTTTTTCATCTAGTTTGTTAGTAGGGATTATCTCAAAACATCTTGTACCATCTTTGAGATCAAAGTGGCAGTCGATTGGGTACTCTTGGACAACATGGAGATGCAGATGTTACATTACAACAAAAAGGTAGATAGTTCCAACTCCTTGGACCAAAGACAAACAAATTGACCAATATGTTACATTTAAAAGAAAGGGAACATTTAACTTACAGCTACGCGTAGTGGCATGATGTACTTTGTTGGGGTTGTGTTCTCTTCTTTAATTATATGAATAACAATATCATCCACCATGTTCATCAGTTTCTTCCCAGGTTTCACGGAATCAGCTAGATCACCAAGACTCATGTTGGACTATAACACCCCAGTTTTACTTAAATAGTAATTAGGGTTTGTTTGTGCATCATGAGCATCATTATTTTGCTAAGAGTAAAAATACCTGGAAAGAAAATTGATGAAAAACTCTAAACCCTAATCCTCCCCATCTTTTTGAAAGAAATTTAAAAGGGTTTTGAAATTTGAAAATTACAAAATACACGGAACCCAAATTGTTATAAGGGGTGCCTGCTGTATTTTCATATTTTACAAACCTTCTTGTATTTTTGAAATTGTGCAAAATAGATTTGAAATGTTTTTGCAAAGAGAGAAAATACAAAACAATTTTGGAAAAAAAAGGGTTCTGGAAATAAAAATAGTAGTTAAACCTAGCCAGACCGGCCCATCGTTTCCACCTTTCCTACCCGCCGCTCATGCACAGCTCCTGCGGCCCAGCAACCGGCCCAGGCCGAGATACCGCTTTGCTCCCCTCCCCTGTTGTCTTCCTCCCGCACGGCAAGAAACTATGTGCCTCCGCCGATGTCGTCTGTCGCCACTGGCCGCGCCACTGCCAGGAGAGGAAGATAAGACCGCCACGATGCCCCAGCCTCCTCCCTATCTCCTCTCTCTCTCTTACATGACCTCTCTCTCGCTCCACAAGCGGACCCGAAACCCTAGCGCACCACTGGCTCGAATCACCGTCGTCTCCAGCCACCCTAGACCCAACCGACACACCTTGGAGCTCCGCCTCACTTCACTCCACCTCCATGATAGAGGAATTGCATCGCAGAGCTTGGAGTCGACCCCAATATCACTATCTTCCCCGCCTTCGACGACCGCCGCCGCGGTCCTCACCATTGACACCGTCCATACCTGGCCTCTCTGTCATGTCCATCACGCTCAGGGTGAGCCACTGGTTCACTTGAACCCTTCCCCTTCCTCCCTCTCTCTCTGGTTCGTCCTCCCCTTGCAGGATGATACGTTGCTAACGGATCCATAATTTTTGGTGTTCCATGCTTGGTTTTACCTACTTTCTTATGTTTTGCCCACACTTTGGAGTACTTTTTATACACTTTCTTGGACTAACCTATTAACAAGATGCCACAGTGCCAGCTGCCTGTTTTCTGCTGTTTTTGGTTCCAGGAAAGTCAGAAAATGAATATTCTCGGAATTGGACGGGACAAAAGCCAAAGTTAGTTTTTCACCGAGGGGGACACGGAGCCAGAATACGAGACAGAGAGGGTCCAGGGGCCAGCCACACCACCTGGCCCGCGCTAGGGGGTGGTTTGGCCGCCTAGGGCACCCCCTCAGCCTCCCCTTTTGCCTATAAGATGCCTCTGACAAAGAAACCATAAGGACCCGATCAAAATTCCACGAAAGAGTCTGTAGCCGCCGTCATCCCCATCCCTAGATCGGGAGTGATCCGAAGCTCTTCCCGGCACCCTGCCGGAGGGGAGAATTCACCCTGGAGGCCTTCTTCATCACCATCCAAGCCTCCGGTGTGATGCGTGAGTAGTTCATCCTTGGACTACGGGTCCATGTAGTAGCTAGATGGTTGGTTCTTCTCCTTTGTGCTACCATGTTTAGATCTTGTGAGCTCCGTTCATGATCAAGATCATCTATTTGTAATCCTACATGTTGTGTTTGCGGGGATCCGATGGATATTGAGATGCTATTTCAGATTGATTATTGATTCTATCATGTCTTTGTTATTTGTGATCTTGCATGCTTTCCATTGTTAGTAGCTATCTTGTCCAAGTAGATGCTAGCAACTCCAAGAGTTAGTATTTATGTTCGATAGTGGGTTCATGCCTCTAGTAATCTGGGGAAGTGATAGAAATCTCTAAGGTACTAGATGTTTTGTTGCTACAAGGGAGAAAATAGCAATGCTTTGTTCATAGAACAATCGTATTGTTTACTTTACACGCAATGCGTAATGCAATTATCTGTTACTTGCGACTTAATACTGGAGGGGGTTCGGATGATAACATGAAGGTGGATTATTAGTCATATATGCAGTTGGATTACGGTCTATGTATAATGTTGTAATGCCTAATCAAATCTCAAAGGAGTCAAGATGTTTAGTATATGCTTGTATGCTTTCTCGATGTTTGTCAATTTCCCCGCTATAATTTGTTCACCCAACATGTCATCTATCTTAAGGAGAGCCACCACTAGTGAACTATGGACCCCGGTCCTTTCTTTTATCATCAATCTACAATTGTTTACTATTTTCTGTTTACTTTCTACAAGTATTTAATTTCTTCCACACAATATGTTTAATCCTTTGTTTTTGGCAAAACCGGTGAGATTGACAACCTCACTGTAAGTTGGGGGCAAAGTTCTGTGGTTGTGTTGTGCAGGTTTCCACGTTGCTGCTAGCACTGGTAGTGCGCCCTGCCAAAGGCCAGCTAGCAACACCTTGGAGGTGTTTCCTTGCTCCTACTGGTTCGATAAACCTTGGTTTCATAACTGAGGGAAAACATGCTGCTGTGCTCATCATACCTTCCTATTGGGGTTCCCCAACGAGCTCGATATATTTTGGGCCATCAAGCTATTTTTCTAGCGCTGTTGCCAGGGAGTCAAGGACATCTTCGCAAGGGGAGTCCCTCATAACCAATCTCTTTACTTTGTTATTTTTGTTTTGCTTAGTTTATTTTTGCTTTGTTTGCTTGTTTCTTTATCAAAAACACAAAAAAATAGTTTTACTACTTTGCTTTCTTTATTAAAACACAAAAAATGACTACTCTTGAAAACAATAAGTTGTGTGACTTGACTAGCACCAACAACAATGATTTCATGTGCACACCTATTACTCCACCTGTCCCTGAAGCTACTTTCTTTGAAATTAAACCTGCTTTACTCAATCTTGTTTTGAGAGAACAATTTTCTGGTATTGGTAATGAAGATGCTACTGCTCATCTAAATAACTTTGTTGAACTTTGTGAGATGCAAAAGCATAGGGATATAGATGGAGATATTATTAAGCTTAAATTGTTTCCTTTCTCCTTGAGAGGAAAAGCTAAAGAATGGTTGCAATCCCTAACTAGGAATAGTATTGATTCTTGGACTAATGCAAATATGCTTTCATTGGAAAATACTATCCTCCTGCTAAGATTATATATATGAGAAGTGAAATAATGAAATTTAAACAATCTGATAATGAACATGTTGCTCAAGATTGGGAAAGAATGAAATCTTTGGTAAATAATTGTCCCACTCATGGACTGACTGGTTGGATGATTATCCAAACCTTTTATGCAGGATTGAACTATTCTTCAAGAAATCTATTGGATTCTGCTGCTGGAGGTACCTTTATGACCATTACTTTGGGTGCTGCAACAAAGCTTCTGGATAATATGATGGTTAACTATTCTGAATGGCATACCGAGAGAGTTCCACAAGGTAAGAAGGTAAATTATGTTGAAGAAACCTCCTCCTTGAGTGATAAAATTGATGTTATTATGTCTATGCTTGTTAATGGGAAGGCTCATATTGATTCAAATCATGTTCCCTTAGCCTCTTTAGTTGCCCAAGAAGAGCAAGCTGATGTGAACTTTATAAGAAATAACAATTTTAGCAACAATACCTACAGGAATAATTTTGGTAACAACAATTATAGGCCATATCCTCCCAACAATGGTAATGCTTATGGAAATTCCTACAACAATAATAGGAGTGCTCCCTCTGAACTTGAAGTTATGCTTAAAGATTTTACTAGTAAACAAACTACTTTCAATAAAACTATTGAGGAAAACTTCTCTAATGCCGAAAGAAATATAGCATCATTGGCTGAAGCTCAACCTTCTTTGAATAAAATGGCTGTTAAACCTGAAACTATTGATAATCCCTTTGCTGCTACTAATGCCATACAAGTTAGAATTGATGAAAATGTTAGACTATTAGCTGAATTTCATGCTAAGTGGGAAAGAGAAGATGAAATTGCTAGAAACATTAGTGTTTCTACTATCACTACCACTAGTGTTGAAGCTAGTAATATCTCTACTACTTTAGATGAAAATTATGATTTTGATCTTGATGGTTGCAATATCTCTGAAGTTATTAAGTTCCTACAAAAGTTTGCTAAAAGTCCTAATGCTAGTGCTATGAATATGGCCTTTACAAAACACATTACTGATGCTCTCATAAAAATTAAACAAGAGAATATGAAACATAAAGCTTCTATTCCTATAAAACAAGAAGATGGTTGGGAAGCCATCATTAATATGAAAGTGAATGATTTTGATTTCAAAGCTTTATGTGATCTTGATAGTAGTGTTTCTATTATGCCTAGAAGGATTTATGATATGCTTGATTTGCCACCATTGGAAAATTGTTATTTGAATGTCCCACTTGATGATAATGCTAAAAATAAACTCATGGGAGTATTAATGATGTTATTATTATGGTTAACAATGCCTATGTCCCCGTTGATTTCTATGTTTTGGATGTTGAATGCAATGCTTCTTGTCCTATTACTTTGGGAAGACCTTTTCTTAGAACTGTTGGTGCTATTATTGATATGAAAGAAGGCACCATTAAATATCAACTCCCACTCAAGAAAGGTATATAAAACTTCCCTAAGAGAGAGAGAAGATTTCTTTTGCCTCTCCTATGAAAACAAAATTTTCTCTTAATGCTTCTTCATTTGAGAACACTTGATTCTTTTTCTTGATTCTTATGCCTAACTTAAATGCGTTAAAGAAAAGTACTTATTGGGAGATAACCCAAAAGTTTTAGATGAGTCTTGGAAGTTATTACTTCATTAATAACCTCTCCTTATCCTTTTTATTTGGTTTTTGTGCCAAGAGTAACCTCTAATGAGAGAAGTAATGATTGGGAAAGTTGCTGTCCCGAAACAGATTTCTGTGCTTCACTGTAAAAATTCGTGTAAAATCTCTGTACGTAGTTTTGAGGCGTGAATATTTGTGCATCTGCCCCAGGTTGTTATCTAAGTTTCGTTAGTACAACACTTTTCGATTTGAGTAACAGAAGGTCTTTGAAAAAATTGGTTTTTACCTGCTGGTCTGTTTTGACAGATTTCTGCCATTATTTGCATTTGCTTCTTGTTGGTTCCTTTTTGAGTTATTTTGGGGAATTGAGATTTTTGAGGGAAGTGCTACAGTATCTTGTGTTTTAATTTAAGTTTTATTGGTGTTGAAACTGAACCTAAAGACTTATTATCTTGAGTGCACTAATGTTGCTAATAAAGATTATGTGAAGTTTTGTATGAAGGAACAATTTCAGGTGTATGGAGAGAATGATTCAATGAGATGAAGAATGGACTAAATCTCAAGCTTGGGGATGCCACCCCGTGTCACCCCAAGAAATATTCAAGAGGTACAAGCATCAGAGCTTGGGGATTCCCAAGGCATCCCCTTCTTCATCAATAAAAATCCCAGGTTTCTTCCAAACACTTTATTTTTATTGTTTCATGCACAGTTGTGTTGTTCTTGGAGCGTCTTCTTTTTTGTATTTGGTTTTGGTTTTATTTTGCTTGGTTTTCTTAGTTTTCTGAATAAATTGGTTGGACCCCCTCATTCATGCATTGGTTTCAAATAGTTTGATTTGGATTGGAAAAAGAGTAGGAAAAGTTCATGCTTAAGTGGTAAAGAGAGCTTGTTTTTGACTGTGGCCCATACTTTGTCATGCCATGCTTGATATTGTTTTGGCTTTATGCTTAGTGATCTTTCCTGTAGCATGACATGTTATAAACAATTGAGATTGCTTAATGTGCCTTGGAAGAATCATGCGTTGCTTTAGCATATTAAAGCATAGTATTGTGGTATTCTCCTTTGATGCTTTATTTGGGTTGACTTGATGCATGCTCACACCATGTTATGACTATCCCAAGTCACCATAGCCTTTATGATCCTTTAGTTTTCGACTTGTAGTATCACCTTATGCTTTGATTAATGATGTTTTGTCGCTGTGCATGATTATGGCCATTATTGCTCTCTTAGTCGGTCACTCCCAGTCTTTTGCTAGTCTCCGTAACCAAGTATGAGTTCCACTCATGCATCCAACTCCTAAAACCAAGTTATTCCAAAGAGTCCCCCATACCTACCTATTAGCACTTGCTATTCCAAGTATATTCATGTTTTTATCTACCTTCCGAATTAAACTTGTTATGAGAAAACTAGTGATTAAAGCTCTCACGAACATGATGGCACACTTTACTTTTCTTGCCCTTAATAAACTTGAACCATTGTGTCATCTATGTTGTATATGCTTGCACTTATATGTTGGGGATTAGCAGAACCATGCTATCATGGGGAACACTTTCAACATTGCACTTGTACTTTGTACCTAGTTGATATCATGCTCTTTTGTCTATGGATGTCATTGGTGTGAAATGAAAGGGGAGCTTGTAAGTCCATGGAGTTATGTATGTGTGTTAGAGAAAAGCCTGGGCCGCCGGTCTAATCCATGCCGTCATGGTGGATACCTGCATCGTAACCATAATGAGCTGTCTATGAAGAATTCTTCTTATAGATAAAGAGTCAGATATTGAGAAAAATAGAAAAAGAACAAGAGAGATATGAGAAAAGAGGAAAGAGAGAAAAAAGCACCATTTTCCCATGGTAAATAAGAAGATTGCTGAGATGTTTGTTGTATGCTTGCCTTGTCATTTTGATATAGGGATTGTTCCGTATCATCGGGCAAGGGGTACCCCGTTGGCGGTTCTCTATGATACACATGTACTTACTATGACAAGAACTTACCGGTAACTAAACTTGAGTAGCATGAGGAGCGGCCGTCGTATTCAAGGGACATGAGATTTCCAACTTATACTTTGTCAAGCATATAATCCATAGTTTGTTCACTTTAACCTTAATCACTTCAAGATGCTTATGATAGGGGCAATGAGAGCTGAAAGCTAATAAGTACCATAATTTTTGGAAGCTCTTTATGAAACTTGAATCTCTACTTCCTTCTACGGAGGCCTTTCTTTTACTTTTATGTTGAATCTCCACCTTCTATATTTATGCACCTATTGAGAGAGAATAGTGGTCATTCTTAGTTCTATGTGCATTGTCCCAAGACTTGTTGATTGATGCATAATTTTGATATTGCTTGTTCTTAAACTATTTGTATCTAGTCACTCTTATGAACTTTGAAGGTGTCCTATGCATTTCTGTTTGCTACTCTATGAGGGACAAGTTTAATGCCACTATGCTATGTTTTCTTTATGAGAAACAAACAAACGTCTTGCAAAGTATTGTTATTCATGAATCTTTTGTTTGTGCCTTTTCATGTTGCAACATAGTTGCTAGGTCTTATTGTTAGAACTTTATCTTTATGCTATGTTGAAGTACTATGATCCCAGCTATCAATGTTTTACAAATACTTTGATCAAGTTTATGATGGTGCATGTCACCTCAAAAATTATTCTTTCTTTTTATCACTTACCTACTCAAGGACGAGAGGAGTTAAGCTTGGGGATGTTGATATGTTCCTAACGTATCCATAATTTTTGATGTTCCATGCTTGGTTTTATCTACTTTCTTATGTTTTGCCCACACTTTGGAGTACTTTTTATTCACTTTCTTGGACTAACCTGTAACATCCCAAAACTTTAATCCAAGATTATCAAGATCAAATCATCCAAAAATAGGGTTAACAAAAACTTTTGCAAATTTAAAATGAAAGCATTCATATATGTATGCATGTAAAATAGGAGTTGTTTGAATTGCCATGATTGATTGATCCAATGCTTGTAAAATGTTTCTTAGGTGATTTAAACATCATCTACATCATTCCCAAACTTTTCCTAAAGAAAATCAAATAAAAAAGAATTAAAAAGAAGGAATGGTCATTTTGGCAAATTTAACTCTCATGCCTACTTTGCCTACTCCTAGTACTCATTTCTTAACAGAAACAATTCTTGATCTTTGCACCCCTTGCTAGTACACATAATAAGGTACCAAGGCCCACCTTTTGATCTGCTAAAAACATTCTGTTAACTAATTTAAATGACAGTTTAAAATTGAATCTAATGCATATGCATAGATCACCCCTATTTCAAAAACCATCTAATTGAGCTCCATTTTCAAAACCCTTGCAACCAGAGACTACCTATCACTAGTGGAGATCACTCAAAATTTTTGAAACCAAAATTCAAAACTTTCTTTCATGCGGCCATTTCATCAAGCACTTGGCATGCATAATATCACCTCTAATCCTAGCTCACTGTTTACAACAGAGTTTTGCCCCCAAATGACCTTCATTTATCTCCTCTGTCCCCTCTTGATCTAACCAAACTCCTAACACCCCTCTCCCTTGTCCCTAGTCCCCAGGCCATGCCATGCCGAGCCATGCCTCGCCGGCCAACCCTTGCCCTGCTGCAGCAGACCACTCCCTCTTCCCTCGCCATGTCTAGGAGGTAGCCAGGAGCTCACCGCCACCCCCTGTCCCTTGCCCGAGCCCAGAGCAGCAGTGGACCACCGAGCACAACCCGCGCCCAGTGCCACCGCACCATGCCAGTGCTGCCCCCAGAGCGTGCCATGTCCCCGCTCGCACAGACCACCCCTTGGCACGAGCCCGCGCCCGCCGCTCCACCTCGACCTGGAGAACACCCCAGACATCCCCGTTCGCCGCCCAAAGCCTCAGAGCCACCGCTCTCCGTGGACACCGCCGCTTCGGCCGCGCAGAGCGCTACCTCGCCCAGACCGCGTGCCACCACCCCTACGGCCGCATTCAATTCCTAGAGCACCGCTAGGGAACCACACATCGATCGCCAACCCTAGCCATGCCTCTACCCCGCCGTAGCCTTGTCGCCGGAGTCGCCTGCCCATCCCGCTCGGTCTCACCGTCGGGCCTATAAAAGGAGCCCTCCCTAGCCTCTTCTCTCCATACCATTCCACTCCCCTTACCTCTCTGAAACTCACCCACCTCTAGCCGGAGCAAGTGGAGCAGCAGCTCGCCGGAATTGGAGCCGGAGCAGCCGCGGCAGGAGGAGAAGGGCGCCGTTGATTGCGACCACCCCAAGATCCGCCGCAACCACGCCTCGCCTCGCCGTCGACTCCCACGTCGTTTGCCCGCCTCGCCAACCCTGCTGGAGCCCTGGTACGCCCCCAGTAGACCCCCACCGAGCCGCTAGGGTTCGAGTCATGGCGACTGTTCGATGCTGACGACGACCCTCAGCCGTTGATCTCGCTTCTAATCCTACGGCCCACAGCGCGCGTACCATTTCATGTTTTAAGTGCCGCTGACACGTGGGACCCCCTGTCAGCTGAGCCCGCGTCGCGGAGCGCCACTGGGCCGTCCCAAGTCCTTTCCCGCGCTAGCCCATCGATTCAAATCTGGATTTTTCTTTTTAGTTAAATCTAGTTTCTGTCCCCTAGTTTGAAAATCAATTCAGAGAGTTTTAAAAATCCAAATTGCGTGAAACCAATTTTGTCTGAAAGGTATTAAAATGATCTATCCAAGGCTGTTGGATTTAATTCAATTAGAGTTATAGATCTCTCCTAATAAAAATAAGAACACAGAAGCTTTTGCAACTTGCAACATTTTTATAAAATCAACTAAGTTAGCTTATGAGTAGATTCCAACTCTCAAAAATCACATTTCATCCTATCTATCTAAATATGTAATAATATTAAGGTTTACATATAGTGACTTTGGACTAGTACCAAAATAATGCTATATAGGCATTTCTAGTCACTTTAAATCATTAAATAATAAAATTAAACTAAAATAATATTGATCCAACCTTTAAATCTCATTCCCACATGTTAGAATATGTGGTGAGGACATGTGTCCACATGATCCCATATTTTGGTGATGAATATTAAATTTTAGTTAATATTTCAATGAGTAGAAATTACTTTTCTAAAATAAAAAGGATGAAACTATTGAATTAAAACTTGTGATGTTTGTGATGATAATAGATCATCAAATGTGTGTTTTAGAATGCTACTTAGCCTAGTTAAGTATTGTTTGGTGATTGTGCACTCCCTATGTATTTATAGACGCTAGTACCGACCAGGATTTCGAGGAGGAGGAGTTCTACCAAGAAGAAGAAGAAGAAGAAAACTTCAACCACTTCACCAACCAAGGCAAGCTATTGTTAGCAAACTAGAATTAAGCTAGATGAATGAGCAAGGATGCTTTAGGCATGCTTTGATCCCACCCCTTTTTAACTATTAGTACCCCAAGCCTTACTTACAAGTTTTGCTCCCCTTAGTATGCAAAGTTCCTTACTTATTTTGAAGGTAGCATAAAATGTATAAAACTTGACCTACTTAGAAACCTTTAGATGTCATTCTATGGCATGAGATTGAAACCATCTTTTCCACTTTAGTGAACACTCTTAACTTAGTATTTTAGAATAGATCAAAAACTTGAGTCACTTTAGATGGGAACACTTGGTGAAAATGAATTGTGAAAACCTTGGAATGATGAGTCATTCTATTGAGATACTTTGACATGTGTTGAGAGACACAACTGGTTATGATGATGAAAATGATGAGGCATGAGACTTAACCTTTTTATAAAACTGATGGTTGGATTCAGATGCGATACCATTCCAAATTTACCGTACAACCACACTACCTGAATTGGGTAAGGCTTAGCTGGAAATTTATATGCATTAGTATTAGTTCCCTCACGGGAGAGGTTTGAGCTGAGGCTACCTCTCAATGTTGTCCACCTATGCAGTGCCCAAGATGACTCATGGTCATGGTTGGGAGGCCATGCTCATAGGAGAGGTGCTTATACTAGGGTGTGTAAAGGGAAGGTTATGTTTGATTATCTGCATACTAAGTATGATGATTCAGGGTTATCCCTGATAGATGTATCGAATCTTGTGGTGAAAGTGTACCAGCTCTGCAGAGCGTCAAACTATTCGAATAGCCGCATCCCTGGTTATGGACAGTTGGAATGGCCATACTGTTTCGTTGTCAGATGTTTTCTAAATAACTTGAAATGAATGATGAACTTTGACTTGACCACAACAGGGTTGTGTTGATGATAATAGATTCCCAACTTAAGTGATTCTAGAACTTTACTTTATCTTTCTTTGCTTCTGAACTCAGCTTAGGTTTCAAACTTAACTTTATAGTTAAACTTACTCTAGCACTTTAACTTAGAATTATACTCCTTGTTAGTAGTAGTTTGCGAGTACTTAAAGAGAACTCATGGCTTTTGTCCCTGGCTATTATCATGGCCAGACTATGAAGGAGATTATCAAGATGATGGTCAGCAGGATGGCTATGATAACTAGGACTATCTCGCCACAAGCATTCCTCGTGCCTCAAGATGGACCCCACCGCTACGCTATCTTTTATTTCCGCTGCTTGTTGTATTAAGACTGGATCATGAGATCCTTGTTTGTGTAAGACCTTATGTATGGTTTGTAATGGATGATGTACTATGATATCCAATCCGTTATGTCTCGCAAAAATGGTAATCCTGGGATTGCGAGGTATGGCATAACGGGCATCTGGGATTAAAAATCCGGGTGTTGACAAGTTGGTATTAGAGCCATCCTGACCATAGGAGACCCTAGTTAGAATGGACGTCCAAACCAAAAACTTAGCTTCAAAACCAAAGTGAGTATTTATGAAAAACTATTTCCCCTCTTACCCTTGTGAACTCATTCTTTCTCAAAAATACATGTTCCTCAAAATTCTTACATTACTACTTAAAATTTGACACACTTGATCACTTCACTAACTTCCTCATCCTTAATTCTTGTAGATGGAGACTCAGTTCAACAAGTTTTACCAGTTGGGAAACGGAGGTCAGCTGATCTTCGAGAGGGACCTGGATTCACTATCGGAGTTACTGGGACGCCCACATCCAGAGTTTCTTGGAGCTCAACTTCCAGGACCCCCAGGAGGAGACCTATAGTGGCTAGTCACCGCGGATCTTCAGGGAAGCATCGAAGCACCAACTTCCGGGAGAATTCAGTTCTCCATAAGAGAGAACAACTGGCTAGATGGAGTAGCCAGGGCAATGCATGAAGCTCTCACACGTCTATGTGCCCTCAGCGTCAACAAGATCCAAGGAACCCATTTTTCCCACTATGCAAGACGTGACTTCATGGGAATGCCGATGGAGATGCCAAGTCACCCAGAGTTGAGGCGTCAAGTGGAGAACCTTGATTTCTTGCTTCATGACAGACAGCAGGCATTGGACAATGCCAGGGAGTTAGCCAACCAGAACCGTGCCATTGCCGACCAGAAGGCCCAGACTTTCGCACTGCTCGTCCAGGATCGCTAGTCTCTTTGTTGCCCGCGTGCAAAAAAGGATCGCACCATCGCCCGTCTTTGCAAGAAGGTGGCCGACCTCGAGAAGACCGTCAAGGAGCAGGAAGCTCAGCTTGCCGCCAAGGAAGAAGAAGATGAGGGTGAAGACATCTAGGGAGATATGGATTCTTACCTCAGCAACGATGATGACTTTCTGGAGGAGGATGCTGTGGACTTCTACACTAATGATGAAGACTCCGACTTCATCGACGATGATTAGATGCACTAGAGCACTGCCGTAGCATGAGATGTATCATCTCATTGTATCGTAGCTTGCAGAATGGTTCTTCAAACCATCTGTTTTCCCCTTTGCTTGTTGTGGTGTGTGTTGTATCGGGTGCTTGGTTGCATGAATGAAAAAGAAGTTAGTTGAAAAACCTGAGTCTAACTCAATGTTTTAGCTTTGAAAACCCAAAACCATGAACCTTATAATTTCCCTCTTACCCCTATATCTATCTCAATCTTCAGATGACTCGTGGAAACCAAGGAGGGAGCAGCTCGTCGCAGGACCCAATGCTGCAGATCTTGCAGAATCTCATCGCGGACCGTGAAGCAAGCAGTGTCGAGCGTCAAGCCAACTTGGCAACATTGCAGCAGATCACCCAAATGGCTCTCAACAACCAAGGACATGGAAATCAGGATCACCAAGGATCCAAACTCAAAAACTTTCAGAACACCAATCCCCCAATCTTTAACCAATCTAAAAACCCATTAGATGTCAAGGATGGTTACAGACCATGGAAAACAACTTAGAGGTTGCCAGAGTTGATGAGAATGAGAAAGTTCTCTTTGCCACCCACTATCTGGCGGGAGATGCAAGAGCTTGGTGGAATAGCATCCGCATTATGAACCATGGCCAGGTGATGACCTGGGAAGCATTCAAGGTCAAGTTCAGCCGTACCCACGTGCCGCAGGGTCTTGTCAACAGGATGAGAGATGAATTCTGCGAATTGAAGCAAGGAAGAATGACTGTGGTGGAGTACCATGACAGATTCTTGTCACATGCCAGATATGCACTGGATGAGATCAACACGGAGGCCAAGAAGAAGGAGAGATTCTCAAACGGACTGCATGATGAGATGCAGACCGTCCTCGTCAACATCCGTTTCGATGATCTCGAAGAGCTAGTCGACTCTGCCATTCAGATGGAAGGGAAGATTAACTAGGCAAACGATAACCACAAGTGTCGTATGATGCAGCAGTCTGGATCCAGTAGTCACCAGAAGTACCATCCCAATCCCTCACCAGGATATGCACCAAGGAACAACCGACCCCCAAATTATCGCCCAAGCTACCCCAACCGTAGCGGAGGTAATGTGAAGTCCGGAGGAAACAATCACAGCTCTGGCAATACCAACAATTTCAATCGTGCCCCTCCAAAGAGCAACAACAACAACAACACTGCACCCAGAACTGGCAGCAATGATGTGCCTGTCGTAGTCAAGGACAAGTCCCAGATCACTTGTTTCGAGTGTGGAGTGAAGGGTCACTACTCCAATGAGTGTCCCAAGAAGACTGCCGCCAATGCCCCTGTGAATGGCCTAGCTCAGCAACAGCGTCGTGTTCAACCAGGAAGGAGATTTGCCCCAGGGAACCCGCACAACCACAACGGTTGTCTCTTCCACATGAATGCAGACGAAGGCCAGGAAGCGCCAGATGTAGTGCTGGGTATGTTTTCTGTCAACTCAGTTTTAGCAAGAGTATTGTTTGATTCTGGAGCATCGCATTCATTTGTCACCGAAGAATTTGTATGCACTAGTAAGATTCACCCAACCAACCTGAAGCATGTCATGATAGTTCAAATCCCCGGTTCAACAACAAAAGCTAGAAAAATTTGCAAAGCTGTACCTATCAGAATACATGGGATAGATTTTTATGCCAACCTAATTGTACTTGGAACCAAAGGATTGGAAGTAGTACTAGGTATGGACTGGATGTCAAGGCATAAAGGACTGATAGACTGTGCTAAGAAAGCCATCACCATGACCAGTAGTTCTGGAGTAACAATAGAGCATATCTCTAAAACCTTACCCCGTCAATTCAAGTGCAACAAGAGTGTAGCCCTGCCCACCATAGACCAAGTCAGAGTAGTCTGTGAATACCTCGACGTATTCCCAGATGAATTGCCAGGTATGCCCCCGGATAGGGATATTGAGTTCATTATCGAACTAATCCCCGGAACCGGACCTATAGCCCAGAGACCCTATACCATGAACCCCTCAGAGTTAGTGGAACTGAAGAAGCAGTTGGATGCCATGTTAGCAACATGCTTGATTCAGCCAAGCGCATCGCCATGGAGATCACCAGTGTTATTCGTCGACAAGAAAGATGGAGGCAATCGTCTGTGTATAGATTACAGAAAGTTGAATGATGTCACCATCAAGAACAAGTACCCTTTGCCAAAGATAGAGGATCTATTTGATCAGTTGACTGGAGCTCAGGTATTCTCAAAGATTGATCTTAGGACTGGTTATCACCAACTTAAGATTCGTGCAACGGATATTCCGAAGACCACCTTTACTACTCGCTATGGTTTATACGAGTATACGGTTATGTCTTTTGGATTAACCAATGCCCCTGCTTATTTCATGAATCTCATGAATAAGATCTTTATGAATTTCCTAGATAAGTTTGTAGTTGTGTTCATCGACGACATCCTTATCTACTCTAGGTCAGAAGAAGAGCATGAGCAACATCTGAGAATCATCCTAGAAACCCTGAGAGAGCATCAGTTATATGCCAAGTTCAGCAAGTGTGAGTTTTGGCTGAAAGAAGTAGGATTCCTAGGACATATTGTTTCTGCCGGAGGAGTCTCTGTTGATCCCACCAAGATCAAAGATGTCGAAGAATGGGAAGCCCCAACCAATCAAACCCAAGTTCGTTCGTTTCTCAGACTAGCGGGATATTATCGCAAGTTCGTAGAAGGATTCTCGATCATAGCCCAACCAATGACCCAATTGTTGAAGAAGGACAAGAAGTTTAAATGGACAGACAAGTGTGAAGCCAGTTTCCAAGAGCTGAAGAAGAGATTGATATCCGCCCCAATTTTGATCATGCCAGACATCAAGAAGCCGTTTGATGTGTATTGTGATGCCTCCAAGATTGGCCTAGGATGTGTATTGATGCAAGAAGGCAAAGTCATCGCGTATCTGTCTCGACAATTGAAGCAACATGAACAGAACTATCCGACCCATGATCTTGAGCTAGCAGCCGTGGTTCTAGCGTTGAAGACGTGGCGTCATTATTTGATGGGTAATCGCTGTGAGATTTACTCAGATCATAAGAGCTTGAAGTATATCTTCACTCAGAAGGAGCTGAATATGAGGCAAAGAAGATGGATAGAGTTAATCAAGTATTATGACCTTGGCATTCACTATCACCCCGGCAAAGCCAATGTGGTAGCGGATGCTCTTAGCAGATTACCGTGCAGGCTTAACACCATGATCAAGGAGAAGCAACCAAGTTTGTATGAGGAGTTGGAGCAGTTCAGGACTGAGTTAGTTAGCAAAGGATTCCTAGCTAGCATTGAACTTCAACCCACTTTGATTAGCCAAATCAAGGAAGCCCAGAAGGGAAATGAAAGTATCGACGGAATCAAACGTCGTATTGGTACAGGAAAGGTACCTGTATTCACCGAAGATGAAGAAGGAGTACTGTGGTACAAAGGACGTATCTGTGTGCCAGCAGATTTGGAGCTGAAGGAAATTATCATGAAGGAAGCTCATGATACTCTTTATTCTATCCACCTAGAGGAACAAAGATGTATCAGGATTTGAAAGAGCAATTTTGGTGGCACACGATGAAGAGAGAGATCGAAAGCTACATCGCCAAGTGTGACATCTGCCAAAGAGTCAAAGCAGAGCATCAGAGACATGCAGGACTATTGCAACCATTGCAGATTCCGGAATGGAAATGGGATTCCGTTGGAATGGACTTTATCACCGGTTTACCTACTTCTAGTAGGGGAAATGACTCAATCTGGGTCATAGTTGATCGACTGTCCAAGGTAGCCCACTTTATACCTGTCAAGACAACCTACCAGAGTGCAAAACTAGCAAAGCTGTACATTGCTAGGATTGTTAGTCTGCATTGAACTCCCAAGACCATCATCTCAGATCGAGGAACCCTGTTTACTTCAAGATTTTGGCAGAAAGTTCAGGAAGGTTTAGGAACCAAGTTGAACTTCAGTACCGCTCATCACCCGCAAACAGATGGACAAACTGAGAGAGTCAATCAAATCGTAGAGGATATGCTTAGAGCTTGTGTGTTGGAATACGGATCAAAATGGGAAGACTGCCTGCATTTCGTAGAATTCTCATATAACAACAGTTATCAAGCTAGTTTGCAGATGGCACCATTTGAATTCCTATACGGAAGAAAGTGTCGTACCCCTTTGAATTGGTCGCAAGTAGGAGAGAGTCAGATCTTTGGACCCGACATTCTCCGAGAAGCAGAAGAGAAAGTTCACAGTGTCCATGAGCACCTCAAGACCGCCCAATCCAGACAGAAGAGTTATGCTGACAAAAGAAGGAGAGACCTAAGTTTCAATGTCGGAGATTTCGTATATCTCAAGGTTTCACCATTGAAGGGAACTCAACGCTTTAGTCTGAAGGGAAAGTTAGCTCCCAGATATATCGGACCTTTCAAGATTCTGAACCACCGAGGAGAAGTATCGTACCAACTAGAACTGCCTGAAGAGATGTCAGCCATCCACAATGTGTTCCATATCTCGTTACTTCGCAAATGCTTGGAAGTGCCTGAGAAGACTGAAGTTTTCAAGAATACCGATCACAGAGCTGTGGAAATCAACAATGACCTGACCTATCGGGAAGTACCCATCCGTATCTTAGAAGAAGCCTACAGAACCACTAGGACCAGGAGTATCAACTTTCTCAAGATTCAGTGGAGCAACCATACCGAGGAGGAAGCTACTTGGGAACGCGAAGATTACATTAGAACAGAGTTCCCAGATCTCTTTAGTTCCTACTTTTCTTTGTAAATCTTGGGACAAGATTTTGTTTAAGAGGGGAAGGTTTGTAACATCCCAAAACTTTAATCCAAGCTTATCAAGATCAAATCATCCAAAAATAGGGTTAACAAAAACTTTTCCAAATTTAAAATGAAAGCATTCATATATGTATGCATGTAAAATAGGAGTTGTTTGAATTGCCATGATTGATTGATCCAATGCTTGTAAAATGTTTCTTAGGTGATTTAAACATCATCTACATCATTCCCAAACTTTTCCTAAAGAAAATCAAATCAAAAAGAATTAAAAAGAAGGAATGGTCATTTTGGCAAATTTAACTCTCATGCCTACTTTGGCTATTCCTAGTACTCATTTCTTAATAGAAACAATTCTTGATCTTTTCACCCCTTGCTAGTACACATAATGAGGTACCAAGGCCCACCTTTTGATCTGCTAAAAACATTCTGTTAACTAATTTAAATGATAGTTTAAAATTGAATCTAATGCATATGCATAGATCACCCCTATTTCAAAAACCATCTAATTGAGCTCCATATTCAAAACCCTTACAACCAGAGACTACCTATCACTAGTGGATATCACTCAAAATTTTTGAAACCAAAATTCAAAACTTTCTTTCATGCGGCCATTTCATCAAACACTTGGCATGCATAATATCACCTCTAATCCTAGCTCACTGTTTACAATAGGGTTTTGCCCCCAAATGACCTTCATTTATCTCCTATGTCCCCTCTTGATCTAACCAAACCCCTAACACCCCTCTCCCTTGTCCCTAGTCCCCAGGCCATGCCATGCCTCGCCGGCTAACCCTTTCCCCGCTGCAGCAGACCACTCCCTCTTCCCTCGCCATGTCTAGGAGGTAGCCAGGAGCTCACCGCCACCCCCTGTCCCTTGCCCGAGCCCAGAGCAGCAGTGGACCACCGAGCACAACCCGCGCCCAGTGCCACCGCACCATGCCAGTGCCGCCCCCAGAGCGCGCCCTGTCCCCGCTCGCACAGACCGCCCCTTGGAACCAGCCCGCGCCCACCGCTCCACCTTGACCTGGAGAACACCCCAGACATCCCCGTTCGCTTCCCAAAGCCTCACAGCCACCGTGGACACCGCTGCCGCTCGGCCAGCAGAGCGCCACCTCGCCTAGACCGCGTGCCACCGCCCCTACGGCCGCATTCAATTCCGAGAGCACCGCCAGGGAACCACACATAGATCGCCAACCCCAGCCATGCCTCTACCCCACCGTAGCCTTGTCGCCGGAGTCGCCTGCCCATCCCGCTCGGTCTCTCCGTCGGGCCTATAAAAGGAGCCCTCCCCAGCCTCTTCTCTCCACACCATTCCACTCCCCTCACCTCTCTGAACCTCACCCACCTCTAGCCGGAGAAAGTGGAGTAGCAGCTCGCAGGAATTGGAGCCGGAGCAACCGCGGCAGGAGGAGAAGGGCGTCGTTGATTGCGACCACCCCAAGCTCCGCCGCAACCGCGCCTCGCCTCACCGTCGTCTTCCACATTGTTTGCCAGCCTCGCCGACCCAGCTGGAGCCCTGGTACGCCCCCAGTAGACCCCCACCGAGCCGGTAGGGTTCAAGCTCGCCGGCGACCTGTTCGTCGTCGACGACGACCCTCAGCTGTTGATCTCGCTTCTAATCCTACGACCCACAGCGCGTGTACCGTTTCGCATTTTACGTGCCGCTGACACATGGGACACCCCTGTCAGCTGAGCCTCGCTCCGCCGAGCGCCACTGGGCCGGCCCAAGTCCTTTCCCGCGCTAGCCCATCGATTCAAATCTGGATTTTTCTTTTTAGTTAAATCTAGTTTCTGTCCCCTAGTTTGAAAATCAATTCAGAGAGTTTTAAAAATCCAAATTGCATGAAACCAATTTTGTCTGAAAGGTATTAAAATGATCTATCCAAGCCCATTGGATGTAATTCAATTAGAGTTATAGATCTCTCCTAATAAAAATAAGAAGACAGAAGCTTTTGCAACTTGCAATTTTTTTATAAAATCAACTAAGTTAGCTTATGAGTAGATTCCAACTCTCAAAAATCACATTTCATCCTATCTATCTAAATATGTAATAATATTAAGGTTTACATAAAGTGACTTTGGACTAGTACCAAAATAATGCTATATAGGCATTTCTAGTCACTTTAAATCATTAAATAATGAACTTAAACTAAAGTAATATTGATCCAACCTTTAAATCTCATTCCCACATGTTAGAATATGTGGTGAGGACATGTGTCCACATGATCCCATATTTTGGTGGTGAATATTAAATTTTACTTAATATTTCAATGAGTAGAAATTACTTTTCTAAAATAAAAAGGATGAAACTATTGAATTAAAACTTGTGATGTTTATGATGATAATAGATCATCAAATGTGTGTTTTAGAATGCTACTTAGCCTAGTTAAGTATTGTTTGGTGAATGTGCACTCCCTATGTATTTATAGACGCTAGTACTGACCAAGCTTTCGAGGAGGAGTTCTACCAAGAAGAAGAAGAAGAAGAAGAAAACTTCAACCACTTCACCAACCAAGGCAAACTATTGTTAGCAAACTAGAATTAAGCTAGATGAATGAGCAAGGATGCTTTAGGCATGCTTTGATCACACCCCTTTTTAACTATTAGTACCCCAAGCCTTACTTACAAGTTTTACTCCCCTTAGTATGCAAAGTTCCTTACTTATTTTGAAGGTAGCATAAAAAGTATGAAACTTGACCTACTTAGAAACCTTTAGATGTCATTCTATGGCATGAGATTGAAACCATCTTTTCCACCTTAGTGAACACTCTTAACTTAGTATCTTAGAATAGATGAAAAAATTGAGTCACTTTAGATGGGAACACTTGGTGAAAATGAATTGTGAAAACCTTGGAATGATGAGTCATTCTATTGAGATGTTTTGACATGTGTTGAGAGACACAACTGGTTATGATGATGAAAATGATGAGGCATGATCCTTAACCTTTTTATAAAACTGATGGTTGGATTCGGATGCGATACCATTCCAAATTTACCGTACAACCACACTACCTGAATTGGGTAAGGCTTAGCTGGAAATTTATATGCATTAGTATTAGTTCCCTCACGGGAGAGGTTTGAGCTGAGGCTACCTCTCAGTGTTGTCCACCTATGCAGTGCCCAAGATGACTGATAGTCATGGTTGGGAGGCCATGCTCATAGGAGAGGTGCTTATACTAGGGTGTGTAAAGGGAAGGTTATGTTTGATTATCTGCATACTAAGTATGATGATTCGTTATCCACAGCAGATCTATCGAATCTTGTGGTGAAAGTGTACCACCTCTGCAGAGTGTCAATCTATTCGAATATCCGCGTCCGTGGTTATGGACAGTTGGAATGGCCATACTGTTTCGTTGTCAGATGTTTTCTAAATAACTTGAAATGAATGATGAACTTTGACTTGACCACAACAGGGTTGTGTTGATGATAATAGCTTCCCAACTTAAGTGATTCTAGAACTTTACTTCATCTTTCTTTGCTTCGTAACTCAGCTTAGGTTTCAAACTTAACTTTATAGTTAAACTTACTCTAGCACTTTAACTTAGAATTATACTCCTTGTTAGTAGTAGTTTGCGAGTACTTAAAGAGTAATCATGGCTTTTGTCCCTGGCTATTATCATGGCCATACTATGAAGGAGATTATCAAGATAATGGTCAGTAGGACGGCTATGATAACTAGGACTATCTGCCTTCATCAGCATTACCTGTGCCCCTGAAGATGGACCCCACCGCTATGCTATCTTTTATTTCCGCTGGTTGTTGTATTAAGACTAGATCATGAGGTCCTTATTTGTGTAAGACCTTATGTATGGTTTGTAATGGATGATGTACTATGATATCCAATCCGTTATGTCTCGCAAAAATGGTAATCCTGGGATTGCGAGGTATGGCATAACGGGCATCTGGGATTAAAAATCCGGGTGTTGACATAACCTATTAACAAGATGCCATAGTGCCAACTGCCTGTTTTCTGCTGTTTTTGGTTCCAGGAAAGTCAAAAAATGAATATTCTCGGAATTGGACGGGACAAAAGCCAAAGTCAGTTTTTCACCGAGGGGGACATGGAGCCATAATACAAGACGAAGAGGGGCCAGGGGCTAGCCACACCACCTGGCCGTGCAGCCAGGCCTGACCCACACCAGGGTGTGGTCTGGCCGCCTAGGGCACCCCCTCGGCCTCCCCTTTCGCCTATAAGATGCCTCCGACACAGAAACCCTAAGGACCCGATCAAAATTCCATGAAAGATTCCGTAGCCGCCGTCGTCTCCATCCCTAGATAGGGAGGGCTCTGAAGTTCTTTCCGGCACCCTGCCGGAGGGGAGAATTCACCCTGGAGGCCTTCTTCATCACCATGCAAGCCTCCGGTGTGATGCGTGAGTAGTTCATCCTTGGACTACGGGACCCTGTAGTAGCTAGATGGTTGGTTCTTCTCCTTTGTGCTACCATGTTTAGATCTTGTGAGCTCCGTTCATGATCAAGATCATCTATTTGTAATCCTACATGTTGTGTTTGCGGGGATCTGATGGATATTGAGATGCTATTTCAGATTGATTATTGATTCTATCATGTCTTTGTTATTTGTGATCTTGCATGCTTTCCGTTGTTAGTAGCTATCTTGGCCAAGTAGATGCTAGCAACTCCAAGAGTTGTTATTTATGCTCGATAGTGGGTTCATGCCTCTAGTAATCTAGGGAAGTGACAGAAATCTCTAAGGTACTAGATGTGCTTTTGCTACTAGGGAGAAAACAACAATCATTTGTTCATAGAACAATCGTATTGTTTACTTTACACGCAATGCATAATGCAATTATCTGTTGCTTGCAACTTAATACTGGAGGGGGTTCAGATGATAACATGAAGGTGGATTATTAGTCATAGATGAAGTTGGATTACGGTCTATGTATAATGTTGTAATGCCCAATCAAATATCAAAAGGAGTCAAGATGTTTAGTATATGCTTGTATGCTTTCTCGATGTTTGTCAATTTCCCCGCTGTAATTTGTTCACCCAACATGTCATCTACCTTAAGCAGAGCCACCACTAGTGAACTATGGACCCCGGTCCTTTCTTTTATCATCAATCTACAACTGTTTACTGTTTTCTATTTACTTTCTACAAGCAATTACATTCTTCCACACAATACATTTAATCCTTCGTTTTCAGCAAAACCGGTGAGATTGACAACCTCACTGTAAGTTGGGGGCAAAGTTCTATGGTTGTGTTGTACAAGTTTCCATGTTACTGCTAGCACCGGTAGTGCGCCCTGCCAAAGGCTAGCTAGCAACACCTTGGAGGTGTTTCCTTACTCCTACTGGTTCGATAAACCTTGGTTTCATAACTGAGGGAAAACTTGCTGCTGTGCTCATCATACCTTCCTCTTGGGGTACCCCAACGAGATCGATATATTTTGGGCCTTCACAGGACACTGTCTGCCGCCTTCGGACTCCGTCATGTCGTTGCTTCGATTGCCAAAAACCGTAAGCGCCACCTCTAGTCGGTCTGCCTCGACCTCGCCCCTCCAACGAACATACCCGCACAGCCCTACTCGTTGTATTTTGCCGCCCCCGTCACTGTCCTGTGAGCCACCGCTGGCATGACATCATGTCGACGTCATGTTGATGTCAGCAGTGCGGGTCAGACATGGTCAAACCCGGGCTAGGTCCCACCCTACCCATGTGGCTCTTGAGGTGGCCTAGGGCCCCTTTGTCAGCTGCTGTGGGTGTCCTCTGCCTCGCTATAAAAAGGCTAAAGCCATGCGCTGATGTCATGCTGACACAATAAAAGTTTAATAAATTGTTTTAATAATTTCAAAAATTGGTTTAAATCTTATAAATTCGATAAATAATTATTTATAAGTCAGAAAAATGTGTATAATATATCAAAATGTTCAAAAAAACAAGATCTATATATTATCATCAAGATCATGCATTGATAAACAACTTTAACTACAAGTTTAATTAGAAGAACAAATGAACCCCGGTAGGTGATTCCGAGGTTTCTCCCTGTTCTAGGGTTTGGACTCCTCGGACCCTGATTAAAATGCCCAAGCATGCCTAGGGTTTCATTTAAACTCTATTTAACTTGTAATATCATCATCCTTGCTTGAGCATTGCATATATGCCATGTGTTGATTGTTTCCCTTTGTTTCCGATGTTTGAGTTATCAATAGGCAAAGGCAAGCATAGCCCGACCATTATACAATCCTATGATTTCGAAAGCACTTTAATTCTTGCCATGATGCACACGATCCTAATGTGGTCTTTTATCGATAGATAGAGTATCCTATTTGTTGCATTACTCCCGTTGAGCTTATACTACCTGATCCACTGCTCCTAGCATAACTAGGTTTGGCGTGTGTGCATTACTAGAGCTTATATCTGTGTCTCGCTTAGCCATGCTTAGCTGTCAGTGCTGTTTCATTGTCAACACCCGGATTTTTAATCCCAGATGCCCGTTATGCCATACCTCACAATCCTAGGATTACCATTTTTGCGAGACATAATGGATTGGATATCACAGTACATCATCCATTACAACCCATACATAAGGTCTTACACAAATAAGGATCTCATGATCTAGTCTTAATACAACAAGCAGCAGAAATAAAAGATAAGCGTAGTGGTGGGGTCCATCTTCAGGGGCACAGGCAACGCTGACGAAGGCAGATAGTCCTAGTTATCATAGCCGTCCTGCTGGCCATCATCTTGGTAGTCTCCTTCATAGTCTGGCCATGAGAATAGCCAGGGACAAAAGCCATGAGTACTCTTTAAATACTCGTAAACTACCACTAACAAGTAGTATAGTTCCAAGTTAACGTGCTAAATCTAAGTTTAACTATAAAGTTAAGTTTGAAACCTGAGCTGAGTTCTGAAGCAAAGAAAGATAAAATAAGGTTCTATAATCTCTTAAGGTGGGAAGCTATTATCATAATCACAACTCTGTTGTGGTCAAGTCAAGATTCATCATTCATTCATAAGTCATTTTGAAAACATCTGACAACGAAACAGTTTGGCCATTCCAACTGTCCATAACCACGGACGTGGCTATTCGAATAGTTTGACACTCTGCAGAGGTGGTACACTTTCACCACAAGATTTGATAGATCTGTTAGGGATAACCCTGAATCATCATACTTAGTATGCAGATAATCAAACATAACCTTTCCTTTTACACACCCTAGTATAAGCACCTCTCCTATGAGCATGGCCTCCCAACCATGACCATCAGTCATCTTGGGCACTGCATAGGTGGACAACATTGAGAGGTAGCCTCAGCTCAAACCTCTCCCGCGAGGGAACTAATACTAATGCATATAAACTTCCGGCTAAGCCTTACCCAATTCAGGTAGTGTGGTTGTATGGTAAATTTGGAATGGTATCGCATCCGAATCCAACCATCAGTTTTATAAAAGGGCTAAGGCTCATGCCTGAACATTTTCATCATCATAAACAATTTGTGTTTCTCAACACATGTCAAAACATCTCAATAGAATGACTCATCATTCCAAGGTTTTCATAATTCATTTTTACCAATTGTTCCCATCTAAAGTGACTCAAGTTTTGATCTACTCTAAACTACTAAGTTAAGGGTGTTCACTAAGGTGGAAAGATGATGGGTTCAATCTCATGCCATAGAATCACATCTAAAGCTTATCTAAATAGGTCAAATTTTATACTCTTTATGCTACCTTCAAAACAAGTAAGGGACTTTGTGTAAGGTAAAGGAAGTAAAGCTTGAAAGTAAGACTTGGGGTAACTAGTAGACAAAGTGGTAGGATCAAAGCATGCCTAAAGCATCTTTGCTTGGGTTATCTAGATTGCAAGGATTAGCTTGCATTGTTAATAGTGGCTTGCAAGTACAACTTGCAAGGGTTAACTTGGATAGTGCTACCTTGCCTTGGTTGGTGCAGTGGTTGAAGTTTTCTTCTTCTTCTTGGTAGCACTCCTCCTCCTCGTAAGCTTGGTCGGTACTATCTTCTATAAATACATACGGAGTACACAATCACCAAAAAATACTTAAATAGTTTACTTAGTACTCTAAGGCACACAATTGATGATCTATTATCATCACAAGCATCACAAGTTTTATTCAATAGTTTCCTCCTTTTTATTTTAGAAAAGTAATTTCTACTCATTGAAAATTTAACTAAGATTTAATATTCACCATTTAAAATATGGGATCATGTGGACACATGTCATCACCACATATTCTAACATGTGGGAATGTAATTTAAGGGTCGGATGATGAATACTTTGGTTTAAGTTCATTATTTAATGATTTAAAGTGACTAGAAATGCCTATATAGCATTATTTTGGTACTAGTCCAAAGTCACTGCATGTAAATCCTAATATTATTACATATTCAGATAGGTATGATGAAATGTGATTTTTGAGAGTTGGAATCAACTCAAAAGCTAACTTGATTGATTTTATAAAAATGTTGGAAGGTGCAAATGCTTCTGTTTTATTATTTTTACTAGGAGAGATCTATAACTCTAAATGAATTAAATCCCACGGGCTTGGATAGATCTTTTCAGTAGCTTTCTAACAAAATTGGAATCACTTCATTTGGATTTGTAAATCTCTCTGAATTGAATTTTGAACTAAGGGACAGAACTAAGTTTAAACTAAAAAAGAAAAATCCTAATTCAAACTATCTGGGTCGCGCGGGAAAGCTAACGGGCCGGCCCAGTGTCACTCCACGGCGCGGGGCTCAGCTGATAGGAGGGTCCACCAGTCAGTGGCTCATAACGCGCGAAGCGGTACGGGGCGATGTGGGACGTTGGATTAGAGTGGGGATCAACGGCTGGATCGCGTCGATTGACACGGACCTGTCATCAAGTAGCTCTAACCCTAGCGGCTTAGTGGGGATGCATAGGGGGCGTACCAGGGCTCCAGCGGCAACGGCGAGGCGGGCAAACGGACTGGTGGTCGACGGCGAGCTTAGGGATGGTCGAGGTAGCTCCAGGGGTGGTCGCAATCAGCGGCGCCCTTCTCCTCCAGAGGCGGCTGGCTCTAGTACAATTCCGGTGAGCTGCTGCTCCCCGTGCTCCAGCTTCAGGTGTGGGACGATCAGTGAGGTGAGGGGAGTGGAGTGGTGTGCTGCAAACGGCTCGGGGTGCCCTCCTTTTATAGGCTCGAAGGCGAGACCGAGAGGGATGGGCAAGCGACGGTGGCGACATGGCTATGGGCTGCTAGCGGCATGGCTGAGGGTGGTGATCGACGCGCGGTCTCCTGGTGGTGCTCTAGGACTTTATGCGGTCTTAGGGGCGGTGGTAAGCGGTTGGGCAGAGCTGGCGCTCTGAGCGGCAGAGGCGGCGGCTTCGATGGCGAGCGGTGGCTATGAGGCATTGGACGGCGAATGGGGGTGTCTGGCGTGCTCCACAGGTGTGATGGCCTTGGGCGCTCTGGCGGCGGTCGGGCGTGCTTTCGATGGCGCGTGGCGAGGGGCGGGGTTTTCTCGGTGGTCCACGACTGGGCCTGGCTCAGGGAGGGGATAGTGGGCGGCGGTGAGGTGCGGGCTATCTCGTAGACATGGCGAGAGAGAGGGGGACGGTCTGCTGCGGCGGTGACCAAGTTGGCCGGCGAGTTTGTTCTGGGGGTGGCTTGGCACTATTGCTAGGGACAGGGGGGTGAGGTGTTAATGGTATGGTTTGATCAAGAGGGGACAAAGGGATTAATTGGAGATCAAATGGGGTTAAAACCCTGTACAATATAGTGAGCTATGTTTAGACTTTGATTCTTGCCTGCCAAGTGTTTGTGAAAATGGCCACAAGAAATAAACTTTGGAATTTTGAAAAGATTTTTGGTGGGTGTGCTAGTACTAAGCTTGGGACTTTGTGGGTACTTGGGTTTTGAAAATTGAACTTTTTTAGTGGTTTTTGAAATAGTGGGATCTTCCCATATGAAATAGATTCAATTTTAAACTGTCATTTAAAATTAGTATTTGATTGTTTTTAGCATATCACAAAGTGGGCCTTGGTACCTCATTATGTGTACTAGCAAGGGGTGTAAAGACCCACAAATGTTTCTGTAAGTTTTGAGTACTAGGAATAGCCAAAGTAGGCATGATAGTTAATTTGGCCAAAATGACCATTCACTTTAATTATTCATTTTGAGTTGTTTTTCTTTGGGAAAATTTTGGAATGATTTAGATGATGTTTATTGCACCTAAGAATCATTTTACAAGCAATGAATCACAAAACCATGGCAATTCAAATCAACTCCTAATTTAAATGCACATACACATGCATGCTTTCATATTTTGAATTGGAAAAGTTTTTGTTAACCCTAATTTTGATGATTTGGATCTTAATAATCTTGGATTAAAGTTTTGGGATGTTACAAACCTTCCCCCCTTAAACAAAATCTCATCCCGAGATTTACAAAGAAAACTAGGAACTAAAGAGATCTGGGAACTCCGTCCTAATGTAATCTTCGCGCTCCCAAGTGGCTTCCTCCTCGGTATGGTTGCTCCATTGAATCTTGAGAAATTTGATACTCCTGGTCCTGGTGGTTCTATAAGCTTCTTCGAAGATACGGATAGGCACTTCACGATATGTCAGGTCATTGTTGATCTCTACAGCTCTGTGATCGATGTTCTTGAAAACTTCACTCTTCTCCGGCACTTCCAGGCATTTGCGAAGTAACGAGATATGGAACACATTGTGGATGGCTGACATCTCTTCAGGTAGTTCCAGTTGATACGATACTTCTCCTCGATGATTCAGAATCTTGAATGGCCCAATATATCTGGGGGTTAACTTTCCTTTCAAACTAAAGCGTTGGGTTCCCTTCAATGGCGAAACCTTGCGATACACAAAATCTCTGACATTGAAAGTCAGGTCTCTTCTTCTCTTGTCAGCAGAACTCTTTTGTCTGGATTGGGCGGTCTTGAGGTGCTCACGGACATTGTGAACCTTCTCTTCAGCTTCTCGGAGAATGTCGAGTCCAAAGATCTGACTCTCTCCTACTTGTGACCAATTCAAAGGGGTTCGGCACTTCCTTCCATATAGGAACTCAAATGGTGCCATCTGCAAACTAGCTTGATAACTGTTGTTATATGAGAATTCTGCGAAAGGCAGGCAATCTTCCCATTTTGATCCATATTCCAACACACAAGCTCTAAGCATATCCTCTAAGATCTGGTTAACTCTCTCAGTCTGTCCATCTGTTTGCGGGTGATACGCGGTACTAAAGTTCAACTTGGTTCCTAATCCTTCTTGGACTTTCTGCCAAAATCTCGAGGTAAACTGGGTTCCTCGATCTGATACTATGGTCTTGGGGGTTCCATGCAGACTAACAATCCTAGCAATGTACAGCTCTGCTAGCTTCGCACTCAGGTAGGTAGTCTTGACAGGTATAAAGTGGGCTACCTTGGACAGTCTATCAACTATGACCGAGATTGAGTCATTTCCCCTACTATAAGTAGGCAAACTGGTGATAAAGTCCATTCCGATGGAATCCCATTTCCATTCCAGAATCTGCAATGGTTGCAACAATCCTGCAGGTCTCTGATGCTCTGCTTTGACTCTTTGACAGATGTCACACTTGGCGATGTAGCTTCCGATTTCTCTCTTCATCTTGTGCCACCAAAATTGCTCTTTCAAATCCTGATACATCTTCGTTCCTCCGGGGTGGATAGAATAAAGAGTATCATGCGCTTCCTTCATGATAACTTGCTTCAGTTCTGAATCTGCTAGCACATAGATACGTCCTTTGTACCACAGTACTCCTTCTTCGTCTTCCGTGAATCCAGGTACCTTTCCTGTACCAATATGATGTTTGATGCCGTCGATACTTTCATTCCCTCTCTGGGCTTCCTTGATTTGGCTAATCAAAGTGGGTTGAAGTTCAATGCTAGCTAAGAATCCTTTGCTAACCAATTCAGTCCTGAACTGCTCCAACTCCTCATACAAACTTGGTTGCTTCTCCTTGATCATGGTGTTTAGCCTACACGATAATCTGCTAAGAGCATTCGCTACCACATTGGCTTTGCTGGGGTGATAGTGAATGTCAAGGTCATAATCCCTTATTAACTCTATCCATCTCCTTTGCCTCATATTCAGCTCCTTCTGAGTGAAAATATACTTCAAGCTCTTATGATCTGAGTAAATCTCACAGAGATTACCCATCAGATAATGATGCCATGTCTTTAATGCCAGCACTACGGCTACTAATTCAAGATCATGGGTCGGATAATTCTGCTCATGCCGCTTCAGTCGCGATGACTTTGCCTTCTTGCATCAATACACATCCTAGACCAATCTTGGATGCATCACAATATACATCAAATGGCTTCGTGATATCTGGCATGATCAAAATTGGGGCTGATATCAATCTCTTCTTCAGCTCCTGAAAACTGGACCCACATTTGTCTGTCAATTCAAATTTCCTGTCCTTCTTCAACAATTGGGTCATGGGTCGGGCTATGCTCGAGAATCCTTCTACGAACTTGCGGTAGTATCCGCTAATCCGAGAAATGCACGGACTTGGGTTTGAGTGGTTGGGGCTTCCCATTCTTCGACATCTTTGATCTTGGCGGGATCAACAGAGACTCCTTTGGCAGACACAATATGTCCTAGGAATCCTACTTCTTTCAGCCAAAACTCACACTTGCTGAACTTGGCATATAACCGATGCTGTCTCAGGGTTTCTAGGATGATTCTCAGATGTTGCTCATGCTCTTCTTCCGACTTGGAGTAGATAAGGATGTCGTCGATAAATACAACTACAAACTTAACTAGGAAATTCATAAAGATCTTATTCATGAGGTTCATGAAATAAGCAGGGGCATTGGTTAATCCAAAAGACATAACCGTATACTCGTATAAACCATAGCGAGTAGTAAAGGCGGTCTTCGGAATATCCGTTGCACGAATCTTAAGTTGGTGATAACCAGTCCTAAGATCAATCTTTGAGAATACAGGCTCCGATCAACTGATCAAATAGATCCTCTATCTTTGGCAAAGGGTACTTGTTCTTGATGGTGACGTCATTCAACTTTCTGTAATCTATACACAAACGATTGCCTCCATCTTTCTTGTCAATGAATAACACTGGTGATCTCCATGGCGATGTGCTTGGATGAATCAAGCCTATTGCTAACATGGCATCTAACTGCTTCTTCAACTCAACTAACTCTGAGGGGTTCATGCTATAGGGTCTCTGGGCTATGGGTCCGGTTCCGGGGATTAGTTCGATAATCAACTCAATATCCCTATCCGGGGGCATACCTGGCAATTCATCTGGGAATACATCGGGGTATTCACAGACTACTCTGACTTGGTCTATGGGGGGTAGGGATAGACTCTTGTTGCACTTGAATTGACGAGGTAAGGTTTCAGAGATATGCTCTACTGTTACTCCAGAACTACTGGTCATGGTGATGGCTTTCTTAGCACAGACTACCAGTCCTTTATGCGTTGACATCCAGTCCATACCTAGTACTACTTCCAATCCTTTGGTTCCAAGTACTATAAGGTTGGCATAAAAATCTATCCCATGTATTCTGATAGGCACAACTTTGCAAATTTTTCTAGCTTTTGTAGCTGAGCCGGGGATTTGAACTATCATGACATGCTTTAGGTTGGTTGGGTGAATCTTACTAGTGCATGCAAATTCTTCGGTGACAAATGAATGTGATGCTCCTGAATCAAATAATACTCTTGCTAAAACTGAGTTGACACAAAACATAACCAACACTACATCTAGCGCTTCTTGGGCTTCTTCTGCGTTCATGTGGAAGAGACGACTGCTGCGGTTGTGAGGGTTCCCTGGGGCAAATCTTCTTCCTGGTTGAACACGACGCTGCTGTTGAGCTGGGGCATTCATAGTGGCATTGGCGGCAGTCTTCTGGGGACACTCATTGGAGTAGTGACCCTTCACTCCACACTCGAAATAGGTGATCTGGGACTTGTCCTTTGCTGCGACAGGCACAACATTGCTGCCAGTTCTGGGTACAGTGTTGTTGTTGTTGTTGTTATTGTTGTTGCTCTTGGGAGGTGCACGGTTGAAATTGTTGGCATTGCCGGAGTTGTGATGGTTTCCTCCGGTCTTCACATTTCCTTCGCTACGGTTGGGGTAGCTTGGGTGAGACATTGGGGGTCGGTTGTTCCTTGGTGCATATCTTGGTGAGGGGTTGGGACGGTACTTCTGGTGACTGCTGGATCCTGATTGCTGCATCATATGATGTTTGCGGTTGTCGTTTGCCTGATTAATCTTCCCCTCCATCTGAATGGCAGAGTCGACTAGCTCTTCGAGATCCTGAAAACGGATGTTGACGAGGACAGTCTGCATCTCATCATGCAGTCCGTTCAAGAATCTCTCCTTCTTCTTGGCCTCCGTGTTGATCTCATCAGGTGCATATCTGGCAAGTGATAGGAATCTATCACGGTACTCCACCACAGTCATTCTTCCTTGCTTCAATTCGCGGAACTCATCCCTCATTCGGGTGACTAGACCTTGCGGCACGTGGGTGCGGCTGAACTTGACTTTGAATGCTTCCCATGTCATAACCTGACCATGGTTCATATTGCGGATACTAGTCCACCAAGCTCTTGCATCTCCCGCCAGATAGTGGGTGGCAAAGAGAACTTTCACGTTTTCATCAAATCCTGCAACTTCTAGGTTGTTTTCCATCGTCTGCAACCAGTCATCAGCATCTAATGGGTTTTCAGATTGGTTGAAGATTGGGGGATTGGTATTCTGAATTTTTTTGAGTTTGGATCCATGGTGATCCTGATTTCCATGCCCTTGGTTATTGAGAGCCATCTGGGCGATCTGCTGTAGTGTTGCTAAGTTGTCTGACGTTACGCCTCGCTTGCTTCACGGTGCGATGAGATTACGCAAGATCTACTGACATTGGGTCTTCTGACGATTGCTCCCTCCTTGGTTTCCACGAGTCATCTGAAGATTGAGATAGATATAGGGGTAAGAGGGAAATTCTAAGGTTCATGGTTTTGGTTTCAAGGCTAAAAATTTGAGTTAGACTCAGGTTTTTCACTAACTTCATTTCATTCATGCAAACAAACACACGATACAACACACACCACAACAAACTAAGGAAAACAGATGGTTTGAAGAACCATTCTGCAAGCTACGATATAGTGGGACCGATACATCTCATGCTACGACAGTCCTCTAGTGCATCTACTCATTGTTGATGAAGTCGGAGTCCTCATCGTTAGTGTAGAAGTCCACGGCATCCTCCTCCAGAAAGTCATCATCATTGCTGAGGTAAGAATCCATGTCTCCCTGGATGTCTTCACCCTCATCTTCTTCTTCCTTGGCGGAAAGCTGAGCTTCCTACTCTGTAACATCCCAAAACTTTAATCCAAGCTTATCAAGATCCAAATCATCAAAAAATAGGGTTAACAAAAACTTTTCCAAATTGAAAATAAAAGCATTCATGTGTATGTGCATTTAATTTAGGATTTGATTTGAATTGCCATGGTTCTATGATCCATTGCTTATAAAATGTTTCTTAGGTGAAATAAACATCATCTAAGTCATTCCCAAATTTTTCCCAAAGATAAATAACTCAAAATGAATATTTTAAGTGAATGGTCATTTTGGCCAAAGTAACTCTCAGGCCTACTTTGGCTATTGCTAGTACTCAAAACTTAACAGAAACATGTGTGTATCTTTACACCCCTTGATAGTACACATAATGAGGTACCAAGGCCCACCTTGTGATCTGCAAAAATCTTTCAAATGCTAATTTTAAATGACAGTTCAAAATTGAATCTATTTCATATGGAAAGATCCCACTTTTTCAAAAACCACTCAAACAAGCTCAATTTTCAAAACCGAAGCACCCACACAGTATCAAGCTTATATCTAGCAAACCCACCAAAAATCTTTTCAAAATTCAAAAGTTCATTTCTTGCGGTCATTTAATCAAACACTTGGCAGGCAGGTTTAAACACCTAATCATAGCTCACTGTTATGCACAGGGTTTTGCCCCCATTTGATCCCCATTTAATCCCTCTGTCCCCTCTTGATCTAACCAGGCCCTTAGCACCCCTCTCCCTTGTCCCTAGCAACCATGCCATGCCAACCCGAGCACCTAGTCGTTGGCCAAACCATGCCCCGCTGCAGCAGACCACTTCCCCCTCTCTCGCCATGTCTAGGAGGTAGCCAGGAGCTCACCGCCACCTTCTGTCCCCTGCCCGAGCCAAGCCCCGCCGTGGACCACCGAGGAGAGCACCGCGTCCGACACGCGTGCTCAGACCGCCCCTCGACCGTAGCCCACGCTCATCGCTCCGCCTTGACCCAGGGAACACGACGGACACCCCCATTCGCCGCCCAACGCACCACAGCCACCGCTCGCCGTGGACATTGCCGCTTCTGCCGCTCAGAGCGCCAACTTGCCCCGACTGCATACCACCGCCCCTAAGCCCACATTCACTTTCTAGAGCACCGCCAGGAGACCGCCTGTCGATCGCCACCCTCCGCCATGCCTCTAGTCGGCCGTAGCCATGTCTCCACCGTTGCCTGCCCATCCCGCTCGGTCTCACCGTCGGGCCTATATAAACCGGCCTCCCCAGCCTCATTTCTCCATACCCACTCACTTCCCACCTCTAAATGAACCTCACCCACCTCTAGCCGACGCTGCTCGAGCTCTGCCTCGCAGGAATTGGAGCCGGAGCCGCCGCAGTAGGAGGAGAAGGGCGCCTGCGATTTAGGGCACCCCAAGCTCCGCCGCAACCGCGCCTCGCCTCTCCGTCATCTTCTAGTTCGTTTGCCCATCTCGCCGACCTTGCTGGAGCCTTGGTACGTCCCCGATAGACCCCCACTGAGCCGCTAGGGTTCGATATCGTCGGCGACCTGTTCGTCGTCGACGATGACCCCCAGCTGTAGATCCCAGTTCTAATCCTACGGCCCACAGCGCGTGTACCGTTTCGCGTGTTAAAAGCCACTGACAAGCGGGACCCCCCTGTCAGCTGAGCCCCGCACTGCGGAGCGCCACTGGGCCGGCCCATGTTCATTCCCGCGCTAGCCCAGCCATTCAAATTTGGAATTTTCTTTTTAGTTTAAATCTAGTTTCTGTCCCCTAGTTTGAAAATCAATTCAGAGAGATTCATAAATCCAAATTGCATGAAACCAATTTTGTCTGAAAGGTATTGAAATGATCTATCCAAGCCCGTTGGATTTAATTCAATTAGAGTTATAGATCTAGCCTAATAAAAATTACAAAACAGAAGCATTTGCACCTTGCAACATTTTTATAAAATCAACCAAGTTAGCTTTTGAGTTGATTCCAACTCTCAAAAAATCACATTTCACCATATCTATCTAAATATGTAATAATATTAAGGTTTACATGCAGTGACTTCGGACTAGTACCAAAATAATGATATATAGGCATTTCTAGTCACTTTAAATCATTAAATAATGAACTTAAACCAAAGTAATTATGATCCAACCTTTAAATCTCATTCCCACATGTTAGAATATGTGGTGATGACATGTGTCAATATGATCCCATATTTTAAATGGTGAATATTAAACCTTAGTTAATATTTCAATGAGTAGAAATTACTTTTCTAAAATAAAAAGGAGGAAACTATTGAATTAAACTTGTGATGCTTGTGATGATAATAGATCATCAAATATGTGTCTTAGGATGCTAATTAGACTAGTTAAGTATGGTTTGGTGATTGTGTGCTCCGTATGTATTTATAGACGATAGTACCGACCAAGTCTACGAGGAGGAGGAGTTCTACCAAGAAGAAGAAGAAAACTGCAACCACTGCACCAACCAAGGCAAGCTACTATTAGCAAGCTAGGATTGAACTAGATGGTTTAGCAAAGATGCTTAGGGCATGCTTTGATTATACCACTTTGACTAGTATTTACCCCAAGTATTATTTTCAAGCTCTACTTCCTTTACTTTACCCAAAGTTCTTTACTTGTTTTGAAGGTAGCATAAAAAGTATAAAACTTGACCAATTTAGATAACTTTAGATGTCATTCTATGGCATGAGATTAAACCCATCACTTCCACCTTAGTGAACACTCTTAACTTAGTAGTTTATAGTAGATCAAAAACTTGAGTCAGTTTAGATGGGAACAATGGGTGAAAATGAATTGTGAAAACCTTGGAATGATGAGTCATTCTATTGAGATGTTTTGACATGTGTTGAGAAACACAAATGGTTTATGATGATGAAAATGGTGAGGCATGAGCCTTAACCCTTTTATAAAACTGATGGTTGGATTCGGATGTGATACCATTCCAAATTTACCGTACAACCACACTACCTGAATTGGGTAAGGCTTAGCTAGAAATTTATATGCATTAGTATTAGTTCCCTCGCAAGAGAGGTTTGTGCTGAGGCTACCTCTCATGATGTCCACATATGCAGTGCCCAAGATGACTGATGGTCATGGTTGGGAGGCCATGCTCATAGGAGAGGTGATGATACTAGGGTGTGTAAAGGGAAGGTTATGTTTGATTATCTACATACTAAGTATGATGATTCAGGGTTATAACTGATAGATGTATCGAATCTTGTGGTGAAAGAGTACCACCTCTGCAGAGTGTCAAACTATTCGAATAGCCGCGTCCGCGGTTATGACAGTTGGAATGGCCATACTGTTTCGTTGTCAGATGTTTTTTTTAAATAACTTGAAGTGAATGATGAATCTTGACTTGACCACAACAAGGTTGTGTTTATGATACTAGCTTCCCAACTTAGGTGATTCTAGAACTTTATTTTATCTTTCTTTGCTTCAGAACTCAGCTTAGGTTTCAAACATAACTTTATAGTTGAACATAGAGTTAGTATTTGACTTAGAACTATATTAATTGTTAGAGGTAGTTTGCGAGTACTTAAAGAGTACTCATGGATTTTGTCCCTGGCTATTCTCATGGCCAGACTATGAAGGAGACTATCAAGATAATGGCCAGCAGGACGGCTATGATAACTAGGACTATCTGCCTTCGTCAGCATTGCCTGTGCCCTTGAAGATGAACCCCACCGCTACGCTTATCTTTTATTTCCGCTGCTTGTTGTATTAAAGACTAGATCACGAGATCCTTATTTGTGTAAGACCTTATGTATGGTTTGTAATGGATGATGTACTGTGATATCCAATTCGTTATGTCTCACAAAAATGGTAATCCTAGGATTGCGAGGTATGGCATAACGGGCATCTGGGATTAAAAATCCGGGTGTTGACAAGTTTGTATCAGAGCCATCCTGACCATAGGAGACCCTAGTTAGAATGGACGTCCGAACAAAAAAAACTTAGTTTCAAAACCCAAGTGAGTATTTACGAAAACTATCTCTTCTCTTATCCTTGTGAACTCATTCTTTCTCAAGAAAATTCATGTTCCTCAAAATTCTTACATTACTTCTTAAAACTTGACACACTTAATCACTTCACTAATTTCCTCATCCTTAATTCTTGTAGATGGAGACTCAGTTCAGCAAGTTCTACCAGTTGGGAAACGGAGGTCAGCTGATCTTCGAGAGGGATCTGGATTCACTATCGGAGTTACTAGGACGCCCACATCTGAAGTTTCTTGGAGCTCAACTTCCAGGACCCCCAGGAGGAGACCTACAGTGGCTAGTCACCGCAGATCTTAGAGGAAGCATTGAAGCACCAATTTCTGGGAGAATTCAGTTCTCCGTGAGAGATAACAACTAGCTAGATGGATTAGCCAGGGCAATGCAAGACCTCAGCGTCAACAAGATCCAAGGACCCCGTTTTGGCCACTATGCAAGACCTGACTTCATGGGAATGCCGATGGAGATGCCAAGTCACCCAGAGTTGAGGCGTCAAGTGGAGAATATTGACTTCTTGCTGCATGACAGACAACAGGAACTGGACAATGCCAGGGAGTTAGCCAACCAAAACCGTGCCATTGCCGACCAGAAGGCCCAGACTTTCGCACTGCTCGTCCAGGACCGCCAGTCTCTTCGCCGCCAGTGTGCCAAGAAGGATCGCACCATCGCCCGTCTTTGCAAGAAGGTGGCTGACCTCGAGAAGACCATCAAGGAGCAGGAAGCTCAGCTTGCCACCAAGGAAGAAGAAGATGAGGGTGAAGACATCCAGGGAGACATGGACTCTTACCTCAGCAACTATGATGACTTTCTGGAGGAGGATGCTGTGGACTTCTACACTGACGATGAGGACTCTGACTTCATCGACGATGAGTAGATGAACTAGAGAACTATCGTAGCATGAGTTGTATCGGTCCCACTATATCGTAGCTTGCAGAATGGTTCTTCAAACCATCTGCTTTCCTTTGTTTGTTGTGGTGTGTGTTGTATCGTGTGCTTGCTAAAGCCTGAGTCTAACTCAAATGAATGAAAATGAAGTTAGTTGAAAAACCTAAGTCTAACTCAAATTTTTAGCATTAAAAACCCAAAACCATGAACCTTAGAATTTCCCTCTTACCCCTATATCTATCTCAATCTTCAGATGACTCGTGGAAACCAAGGAGGGAGCAGCTCGTCGCAAGACCCAATGCTGCAGATCTTGCAAAATCTCATCGCAGACCATGAAGCAAGCAGGGCCGAGCGCCAAGCCAACTTAGCAACATTGCAACAGATCGCCCAAATGGCTCTCAACAACCAAGGGCATGGAAATCAGGATCACCATGGATCCAAACTCAAAAAAATTTAGAATACCAATCCCCCAATCTTCAACCAATCTGAAAACCCATTAGATGCAGACGACTGGTTACAAACCATGGAAAACAACCTCGAAGTTGCAGGAGTTGATGAAAATGAGAAAGTTCTCTTCGCCACCCACTATCTGGCGGGATATGCAAGAGCTTGGTGGAATAGTATCCGCAATATGAACCATGGTCAAGTGATGACATGGGAAGCATTCAAAGTCAAGTTCAGTCGGACTCACGTGCCGCAAGGTCTAGTCAACAGGATGAGAGATGAATTCTGCGAATTAAAGCAGTGAAGAATGATTGTGGTGGAGTACCATGACAGATTCCTGTCACTTGCCAGATATGCACCCGATGAAATCAACACGGAGGCCAAGAAGAATGAGAGATTCTTGAACGGACTGCATGATGAGATGCAGACTGTCCTCGTCAACATCTGTTTTCAGGATCTCGAAGAGCTAGTCGACTCTGCCATTCAGATGGAAGGGAAGATTAAACAGGCAAACGACAACCACAAACGTCGTATGATGCAGCAATCAGGATCCAGCAGTCACCAGAAGTACAGTCCCAACCCCTCACCAGGGTATGCACCAAGGAACAACCGACCCCCAATGTCTCGCCCAAGTTACCCCAACCGTAGCGGAGGCAATGTGAAGTCCGGAGGAAACAATCACAACTCCGGCAATGCCAACAATTTCAACCGTGCACCTCCCAAGAACAACATTGCACCCAGAACTGGCAGGAATGTTGTGCCTATCGCATCCAAGGACAAGTCCCAGATCACTTGTTTCGAGTGTGGAGTGAAGGGTCACTACTCCAATGAGTGTCCAAAGAAGACTGCCGCCAATTCCCTTGTGAATGCCCCAGCTCAACAGCAATGTCGTGTTCAACCAGGAAGAAGATTTGCCCCAGGGAACCCTCACAACCGCAACGGTCGTCTCTTCCACATGAACACAAAAGAAGCCCAGGAAGCGCCAGATGTAGTGCTGGGTATGTTTTCTGTCAACTCAGTTTTAGCAAGAGTATTGTTCTATTCGGGAGCATCGCATTCATTTGTCACCGAAGAATTTGCATGCACTAGTAAGATTCATCCAACCAACTTGAAGCATGTCATGATAGTTCAAATCCCCGGCTCAACAACTAAAGCTGGAAAAATTTGCAAAGCGGTGCCTATCAGAATACATGGGATAGATTTTTATGCCAACCTAATTGTACTTGGAACCAAAGGATTGGAAGTAGTACTAGGTATGGACTGGATGTTAAGGCATAAAGGACTGATAGACTGTGCTAAGAAAGCCATCACCATGACCAGTAGTTCTGGAGTAATAGTAGAGCATATCTCTGAAACCTTACCCCGTCAATTCAAGTGCAACAAGAGTCTAGCCCTGCCCACCATAGACCAGGTCAGAGTAGTCTGTGAATACCCCGACGTATTCCCAGATGAATTGCCAGGTATGCCCCCGGATAGGGATATTGAGTTCATTATCGAACTAATCCCGGAACCGGACCCATAGCCCAGAGACCCTATAGCATGAACCCCTTAGAGTTAGTGGAACTGAAGAAGCAGTTGGATGCCATGTTAGAGAAAGGCTTGATTCAACCAAGTGCATCACCATGGAGATCACCAGTGTTATTCGTCGACAAGAAAGATGGAGGCAACTATCTGTGTAGAGATTACAGAAAGTTGAATGATGTCCCCATCAAAAACAAGTACCCCTTGCCAAAGATAGAGGATCTATTTGATCAGTTGACTGGAGCCCGGGTATTCTCAAAGATTGATCTTAGGACTGGTTATCACCAACTTAAGATTCGTGCAACGGATATTCTGAAGACCGCCTTCACTACTCGCTATGGTTTATACGAGTAATACGGTTATGTCTTTTGGATTAACCAATGCCCCTGCTTATTTCATGAATCTCATGAATAAGATCTTTATGAATTTCCTAGATAAGTTTGTAGTTGTGTTCATCGACGACATCCTTATCTACTCCAAGTCAGAAGAAGAGCATGAGCAACATTTGAAAGTTATCCTAGAAACCCTGAGAGAGCATTAGTTATATGCCAAGTTCAGCAAGTGTGAGTTTTGGCTGAAAGAAGTAGGATTCCTAGGACATATTGTGTCTGCCGGAGGAGTCTCTGTTGATCCCGCCAAGATCAAAGATGTCGAAGAATGGGAAGCCCCAACCACTCAAACCCAAGTCCGTGCATTTCTCAGATTAGCGGAATACTACCGCAAGTTCATAGAAGGATTCTCGAGCATCGCCCGACCCATGACCCAATTGTTGAAGAAGGACAAGAAGTTTGAATGGACTGACAAGTGTGAAGCCAGTTTTCAGGAGCTGAAGAAGAGATTGATATCAGCCCCAATATTGGTCATGCCAGACATCAAGAAGCCATTTGATGTGTATTGTGACGCATCCAAGATTGGTCTAGGATGTGTATTGATGCAAGAAGGCAAAGTCATCGTGTATCTGTCTCGACAACTAAAGCACCATGAGCAGAACTATCCGACCCATGATCTTGAGCTAGCAGCTGTGGTTCTAGCATTGAAAACATGGCGTCATTATCTGATGGGTAATCGCTATGAGATTTACTCAGATCACAAGAGCTTAAAGTATATTTTCACTCAGAAGGAGCTGAATATGAGGCAAAGGAGATGGATATAGTTAATCAAGGACTATGACCTTGACATTCACTATCACCCCGGCAAAGCGAATGTGGTAGCGGATGCTCTTAGCAGATTGCCGTGTAGGCTAAACACCATGATCAAGGAGAAGAAACCAAGTTTGTACGAAGAGTTGGAGGAGTTCAGGACTGAATTAGTTAGCAAAGGATTCTTGGCTAGCATTGAACTTCAACCCACTTTGATTAGCCAAATCAAGGAAGCCCAAAAGGGGAATGAAAGTATCGACGGGATGAAACGTCGTATTGGTACAGGAAAGGTACCTGGATTCACTAAAGATGAAGAAGGAGTACTGTGGTACAAAGGACGTAGCTGTGTGCCACCAGATTCGGAGCTGAAGGAAGTTATCATGAAGGAAGCTCATGATACTCTTAATTCTATCCACCCCGGAGGAACAAAGATGTATCAGGATTTGAAAGACAAATTTTGGTGGCACAAGATGAAGAGAGAAATCGGAAGCTACATCGCCAAGTGTGACATATGTCAAAGAGTCAAAGCAGAGCATCAGAGACCTGCAGGACTGTTGCAACCATTGCAGATTCTGGAATGGAAATGGGATTCCGTCGGAATGGACTTTATAACCGGTTTACCTACTTCCAATAGGGGAAATGACTCAATCTGGGTCATAGTTGATAGACTGTCCAAGGTAGCCCACTTCATACCTATAAGGACTACCTACCAGAGTGCGAAGCTGGTAGAACTGTATATTGCTAGGATTGTTAGTCTGCATGGAACCCCCAAGACCATCGTATCAGATCGAGGAACCCAGTTTACCTCGAGATTTTGGCAGAAAGTGCATGAAGGATTAGGAACCAAGTTGAACTTTAGTACCGCTTATCACCAGCAAACCGATGGACAGACTGAGACAGTCAACCGGATCTTAGAGGATATGCTTAGAGCTTGTGTGTTGGAATATGGATCAAAATGAGAAGACTGCCTGCCTTTCGCAGAATTCTCATATAACAACAGTTATCAAGCTAGTTTGCAGATGGCACCATTTGAATTCCTATACAGAAGAAAGTGTCGTACCCCTTTGAATTGGTCGCAAGTAGGAGAGAGTCAGATCTTTGGACCCGACATTCTCCGAGAAGCAGAAGAGAAAGTTCACAAAGTCCGTGAGCACCTCAAGACCGCCCAATCCAGACAGAAGAGTTATGCTGACAAGAGAAGGAGAGACCTAACTTTCAATGTCGGAGATTTCATATATCTCAAGGTTTCACCATTGAAGGGAACTCAATGCTTTAGTCTGAAGGGAAAGTTAGCCCCTAGATATATCGGACCGTTCAAAATTCTGAACCGTCAAGGAGAAGTATCGTATCAACTGGAACTTCCTGAAGAGATGTCAGCCATCCACAATGTGTTCCATATCTCGTTACTTCGCAAATGCTTGGAAGTGCCTGAGAAGAGTGAAGTTTTCAAGAACATCGATCACATAGCTGTGGAAATCAACAATGACCTGACCTATCGGGAAGTACCCATCCGTATCTTAGAAGAAGCCTACAGAACCACCAGGAAGAGGAGCATCAAGTTTCTCAAGATTCAATGGAGCAACCATACCAAGGAGGAAGCCACTTGGGAGCGCGAAGATTACATTAGGACATAGTTCCCAGAACTCTTTAGTTCCTAGTTTTCTTTGTAAATCTCGGGACGAGGTTTTGTTTAAGGGGAGAAGGTTTGTAACATCCCAAAACTTTAATCCAAGCTTATCAAGATCCAAATCATCAAAAAATAGGGTTAACAAAAACTTTTCCAAATTGAAAATAAAAGCATTCATGTGTATGTGCATTTAATTTAGGATTTGATTTGAATTGCCATGGTTCTATGATCCATTGCTTATAAAATGTTTCTTAGGTGAAATAAACATCATCTAAGTCATTCCCAAATTTTTCCCAAAGAAAAATAACTCAAAATGAATATTTTAAGTGAATGGTCATTTTGGCCAAAGTAACTCTCAGGCCTACTTTGGCTATTGCTAGTACTCAAAACTTAACAGAAACATGTGTGTATCTTTACACCCCTTGATAGTACACATAATGAGGTACCAAGGCCCACCTTGTGATCTGCAAAAATCTTTCAAATGCTAATTTTAAATGACAGTTCAAAATTGAATCTATTTCATATGGGAAGATCCCACTTTTTCAAAAACCACTCAAACAAGCTCAATTTTCAAAACCGAAGCACCCACACAGTATCAAGCTTATATCTAGCAAACCCACCAAAAATCTTTTCAAAATTCAAAAGTTCATTTCTTGAGGTCATTTAATCAAACACTTGGCAGGCAGGTTTAAACACCTAATCATAGCTCACTGTTATGCACAGGGTTTTGCCCCCATTTGATCCCCATTTAATCCCTCTGTCCCCTCTTGATCTAACCAGGCCCTTAGCACCCCTCTCCCTTGTCCCTAGCAACCATGCCATGCCAACCCGAGCACCTAGTCGCCGGCCAAACCATGCCCCGCTGCAGCAGACCACTTCCCCCTCTCTCGCCATGTCTAGGAGGTAGCCAGGAGCTCACCGCCACCTTCTGTCCCCTGCCCGAGCCAAGCCCCGCCGTGGACCACCGAGGAGAGCACGCGCCCAGTGCCACCGCACCATGCCGAGCACGCGCCAGAGCACCGCGTCCGGCACGCGTGCTCAGACCGCCCCTTGACCGCAGCCCGCGCTCATCGCTCCGCCTTGACCCAGGGAACACGACGGACACCCCCGTTCGCCGCCCAATGCACCACAGCCACCGCTCGCCATGGACATTGCCGCTTCTGTCGCTCAGAGCACCAGCTCGCCCCGATCGCATACCACCGCCCCTAAGCCCGCATTCACTTCCTAGAGCACCGCCAGGAGACCGCCTGTCGATCGCCACCCTCCGCCATGCCTCTAGACGGCCGTAGCCATGTCGCCACCGTCGCCTGCCCATCCCGCTCAGTCTCACCGTCGGGCCTATATAAACTGGCCTCCCCAGCCTCATTTCTCCACACCCACTCACTCCCCAACTCTCACTGAACCTCACCCACCTCTAGCTGATGCCGCTCGAGCTCTGCCTCGCCGGAATTGGATCCGGAGCCGCCACAGCAAGAGGAGAAGGGCGCCTGCGATTTAAGGCACCCCAAGCTCCGCCGCAACCGCGCCTCACCTCGCCGTCGTCTTCCAATTTGTTTCCCCGCCTCGCCAACCTTGTTGTTGCCCTGGTTCGTCCCCGATAGACCCCCACCGAGCCGCTAGGGTTCGAGCTCGCCGGCGACCTGTTCGTCATCGACGATGACCCCCAGCCGTAGATCCCAGTTCTAATCCTACGACCCACAGCGCGCGTACTGTTTCGCGTGTTAAGAGCCACTGACAAGCAAGACCCCCTGTCAGATGAGCCCCGCGCCGTGGAGCGCCACAGGGCCGGCCCATGTTCGTTCCCGCGCTAGCCCATCCATTCAAATTTGGATTTTTCTTTTTAGTTTAAATCTAGTTTCTGTCCCCTAGTTTGAAAATCAATTTAGAGAGATTCATAAATCCAAATTGCATGAAACCAACTTTGTCTGAAAGGTATTGAAATGATCTATCCAAGCCCGTTGGATTTAATTCAATTAGAGTTATAGATCTCGCCTAATAAAAATAACAAAACAGAAGCATTTGCACCTTGCAACATTTTTATAAAATCAACCAAGTTAGCTTTTGAGTTGATTCCAACTCTCAAAAATCACATTTCACCATATATATCTAAATATGTAATAATATTAAGTTTTACATGCAGTGACTTTGGACTAGTACCAAAATAATGCTATATAGGCATTTCTAGTCACTTTAAATCATTAAATAATGAACTTAAACCAAAGTAATTATGATCTAACCTTTAAATCTCATTCCCACATGTTAGAATATGTGGTGATGACATGTGTCAATATGATCCCATATTTTAAATGGTGAATATTAAATCTTAGTTAATATTTCAATGAGTAGAAATTACTTTTCTAAAATAAAAAGGAGGAAACTATTGAATTAAACTTGTGATGCTTGTGATGATAATAGATCATCAAATATGTGTCTTAGGATTCTAATTAGACTAGTTAAGTATGGTTTGGTGATTGTGTGCTCCGTATGTATTTATAGACGATAGTACCGACCAAGTCTACGAAGAGGAGGGGTTCTACCAAGGAGAAGAAGAAGAAGAAAACTTCAACCACTGCACCAACCAAGGCAAGCTACTAGTAGCAAGCTAGATTGAACTAGATGGTTTAGCAAAGATGCTTAGGGCATGCTTTGATTATACCACTTTGACTAGTATTTACCCCAAGTATTATTTTCAAGCTCTACTTCCTTTACTTTACCCAAATATTATACCACTTTGACTAGTATTTACTTGTTTTGAAGGTAGCATAAAAAGTATAAAAATTGACCTATTTAGATACCTTTAGATTTCATTCTATGGCATGAGATTGAACCCATCACTTCCACCTTAGTGAACACTCTTAACTTAGTAGTTTAGAGTAGATCAAAAACTTGAGTCACTTTAGATGGGAATAATGGGTGAAAATGAATTGTGAAAATCTTGGAATGATGAGTCATTCTATTGAGATGTTTTGACATGTGTTGAGAAACACAACTGGTTTATGATGATGAAAATGTTGAGGCATGAGCCTTAACCCTTTTATAAAACTGATGGTTGGATTCGGATGCGATACCATTCCAAATTTACCGTACAACCACACTACCTGAATTGGGTAAGGCTTAGCTAGAAATTTATATGCATTAGTATTAGTTCCCTCGCGGGAGAGGTTTGATATGAGGCTACCTCTCATGATGTCCACCTATGTAGTGCCCAAGATGACTGATGGTCATGGTTGGGAGGCCATGCTCATAGGAGAGGTGTTGATACTAGGGTGTGTAAAGGGAAGGTTATGTTTGATTATCTGCATACTAAGTATGATGATTCAGGGTTATCCCTGACAGATGTATCGAATCTTGTGGTGAAAGTGTACCACCTCTGCAGAGTGTCAATCTATTCGAATAGCCGCGTCCGCGGTTATGGATAGTTGGAATGGCCATACTGTTTTGTTGTCAGATTTTTTTTTAAATAACTTGAAGTGAATGATGAATCTTGACTTGACCACAATAGGGTTGTGTTTATGATACTAGCTTCCCAACTTAGGTGATTCTAGAACTTTATTTTTTCTTTCTTTGCTTTGGAACTCAGCTTAGGTTTCAAACTTAACTTTATAGTTGAACATAGAGTTAGTACTTGACTTTGAACTATATTAATTGTTAGAGGTAGTTTGCGAGTACTTAAATAGTACTCATGGCTTTTGTCCCTGGCTATTCTCATGGCCAGACTATGAAGGAGACTATCAAGATAATGGCCAGCAGGACGGCTATGATAACTAGGACTATCTGCCTTCGTCAGCATTGTCTGTGCCCCTGAAGATGAACCCCACCGCTACGCTTATCTTTTATTTCCGCTGCTTGTTGTATTAAAGACTGGATCACGAGATCCTTATTTGTGTAAGACCTTATGTATGGTTTTTAATGGATGATGTACTGTGATATCCAATCCGTTATGTCTCGCAAAAATGGTAATCCTGGGATTGCGAGGTATGGCATAACGGGCATCTGGGATTAAAAATCCGGGGTGTTGACATGCTCCTTGACGGTCTTCTCGAGGTCGGCTACCTTCTTGCAAAGACGGGCGATGGTGCGATCCTTCTTGGCACGCTGGCAGCAAAGAGACTGGCGGTCCTAGATGAGCAGTGCGAAAGTCTGGGCCTTCTGGTCGGCAATGGCACGGTTCTGGTTGGCTAACTCCCTGGCATTGTCCAGTTCCTGCTGTCTGTCGTGCAGCAAGAAGTCAAGATTCTCCACTTGACGCCTCAACTATGGGTGACTTGGCATCTCCATCGGCACTCCCATGAATTCACGTCTTGCATAGTGAGCAAAACCGGTTCCTTGGATTTTGTTGACACTGAGGGCACATAGACGTGCGACAGCTTCATGCATTGCCCTGGCTAATCCATCTAGCCAGTTGTTCTCTCTCACGTAGAACTGAATTGTCCCGGAAGTTGGTGCTTCGATGCTTCCTCTGAGATCCGCGGTGACTAGCCACTGTAGGTCTCCTCCTGGTGGTCCTGGAAGTTGAGCTCCAAGAAACTCCGGATGTGGGAGTCCTAGTAACTCTGATAGTGAATCCAAATCCGTCTCGAAGATCAGCTGACCTCCGTTTCCCAACTGGTAAAACTTGCTGAACTGAGTCTCCATCTACAATAATTAAGGATGAGGAAATTAGTGAAGTGATCAAGTGTGTCAAATTTTAAGTAGTAATGTAAGAATTTTGAGGAACATGAATTTTTGAGAAAGAAAGAATTCCCAAGGATAATAGAGGAGATAGTTTTTCGTAAATACTCACTTTGGTTTTGAAACTAAGTTTTTGTTCGGACATCCATTCTAACTAGGGTCTCCTATGGTCAGGATGGCTCCGATACCAACTTGTCAACACTCGGATTTTTAATCCCAGATGCCCGTTATGCCATACCTCGCAATCCCAGGATTACCATTTTTGCGAGACATAACGGATTGGATATCACAGTACATCATCCATTACAACCCATACATAAGGTCTTACACAAATAAGGATCTCATGATCCAGTATTAATACAACAAGCAGCGGAAATAAAAGATAAGCGTAGCGGTGGGGTCCATCTTCAGGGGCACAGGGAATGCTGACAAAGGCAGATAGTCCTAGTTATCATAGCCGTCCTGCTGGCCATCATCTTGGTAGTCTCCTTCATAGTCTGGCCATGAGAATAGCCAGGGACAAACGCCATGAGTACTCTTTAAGTACTCGCAAACTACCACTAACAAGTAGTATAGTTCCAAGTTAAAGTGCTAAATCTAAGTTTAACCATAAAGTTAAGTTTGAAACCTGAGCTAAGTTCTGAAGCAAAGAAAGATAAAATAAGGTTCTAGAATCACTTAAGGTGGGAAGCTATTGTCATAATCACAACTCTATTGTGGTCAAGTCAAGATTCATCATTCATTCATAAGTCATTTTGAAAACATCTGACAATAAAACAGTATGGCCATTCCAACTGTCCATAACCGCAGACGCGGCTATTCGAATAGTTTGACACTCTACAAAGGTGGTACACTTTCACCACAAGATTCGATACATGTGTCAGGGATAACCCTGAATCATCATACTTAGTATGCAGATAATCAAACATAACCTTTCCTTTTACACACCCTAGTATAAGCACCTCTCCTATGAGCATGGCCTGCCAACCATGACCATCAGTCATCTTGGGCACTACATAGGTGGACAACATTGAGAGGTAGCCTCAGCTCAAACCTCTCCCGTGAGGGAACTAATACTAATGCATATAACTTCTGGCTAAGCCTTACCAAATTCAGGTAGTGTGGTTGTACGGTAAATTTGTAATGGTATCGCATCCGAATCCAACCATCAGTTTTATAAAAGGGCTAAGGATCATGCCTCAACATTTTCATCATCATAAACCGTTTGTGTTTCTCAACACATGTCAAAACATCTCAATAGAATTACTCATCATTCCAAGGTTTTTTTAATTCATTTTTACCAATTGTTCCCGTCTAAAGTGACTCAAGTTTTGATCTACTCTAAACTACTAAGTTAAGAGTGTTCACTAAGGTGGAAAGATGATGGGTTCAATCTCATGCCATAGAATCACATCTAAAGCTTATCTAAATAGGTCAAGTTTTATACTCTTTATGCTACCTTCAAAACAAGTAAGGGACTTTGTGTAAGGTAAAGGAAGTAAAGCTTGAAAGTAAGACTTGGGGTAACTAGTAGTCAAAGTGGTAGGATCAAAGCATGCCTAAAGCATCTTTGCTTGGGTTATCTAGATTGCAAGGATTAGCTTGCATTGTTAATAGTGGCTTGCAAGTACAACTTGCAAGGGTTAACTTGGATAATGCTAGCTTGCTTTGGTTGGTGTAGTGGTTGAAGTTTTCTTCTTCTTCTTGGTAGCACTCCTCCTCCTCGTAAGCTTGGTCGGTACTATCTTCTATAAATACATACGGAGTACATAATCACCAAACAATAATTAACTAGTTTACTTAGTACTCTAAGGCACAGAATTTATGATCTATTATCATCACAAGCATCACAAGTTTTATTCAATAATTTCCTCCATTTTATTTTAGAAAAGTAATTTCTACTCATTGAAAATTTAACTAAGATTTAATATTCACCACTTAAAATATGGGATCATGTGGACACATGTCATCACCACATATTCTAACATGTGGGAATGTAATTTAAGGGTTGGATCATAAATACTTTGGTTTAAATTCATTATTTAATGATTTAAAGTGACTAGAAATGCCTATATAGCATTATTTTGGTACTAGTCCAAAGTCACTGCATGTAAATCCTAATATTATTACATATTCAGATAGGTATGATGAAATGTGATTTTTGAGAGTTGGAATCAACTCAAAAGCTAACTTGGTTGATTTTATAAAAATGTTGCAAGGTGCAAATGCTTCTGTTTTATTATTTTTACTAGGAGAGATCTATAACTCTAAATGAATTAAATCCCACTGGCTTGGATAGATCTTTTCAGTAGCTTTCTAATAAAATTGGAATCGCTCCATTTGGATTTGTAAATCTCTCTGAATTGAATTTTGAACTAAGGGACATAACTAAGTTTAAACTAAAAAAGAAAAATCCTAATTCAAACTATCTGGGTCGCGCGGGAAAGCTAACAGGCCAGCCCAGTGTCACTCCGCAGCGCGGGGCTCAGCTGACAAGGGGGTCCACTGGTCAGTGTCTCATAATGCGCGAAGCGGTACAGGGCGATGTGGGACGTTGGATTAGAGTGGGGATCAATGGTTGTGGATCGTTGTTGACGACGGACCTGTCGGTGGCGAGCTCTAACCCTAGCGGCTCATTGGGGGTGCATAGGGGGCGTACCAGGGCTCCAGCGACAACGGCGAGGCGGGCAAACGGATTAGTTGTCGACGGCGAGCTCAGGGACGGTCGAGGCAGCTCCGAGGATGGTCGCAATCAGCGGCGCCCATCTCCTCCATAGGCGACCTGCACTGGTACAATTCCGGCGACCTGCTGCTCCCCGTGCTCCGGCTAGAGGTGTGGGACGATCAGTGAGGTGAGTGGAGTGGAGTGGTGTGCTGCAAACGGCTGGGGGTGCCCTCCTTTTATAGGCTTGACGGCGAGACCGAGAGGGATGGGCAAGCGACGGTGGCGACATGGCTACGGGCTGCTAGCGGCATGGCTGAGGGTGGTGATTGACACGTGGTCTCCTGGCGGTGCTCTAGGACTTTAATGCGGGCTTAGGGGCGGTGGTAAGCGGTCGAGCGGAGCTAGCGCTCTGAGTGACAGAGGCGGCGGCTTCGACGGCGAGCGTTGACTGTGAGGCGTTGGATGGCGAATGGGTGTGTCTGGCGTGCTCCCTGGGTCGTGGCGACGCGGTGGGCGTGGGCTGCGGTCGAGTGGCGTCTTGTGCACGCATGCCGGGTGCGGCGCTCTGGCGCGTGCTCGGCATGGCGTGGTGGCACTGGGCGCGGGGTTTTCTCGGTGGTCCACGGCTGGGCCTGGCTCGGGGAGGGGACAGTGGGCGGCGGTGAGGTGCGGGCTATCTCCTAGACATGGCGAGAGAGAGGGGGACGGTCTGCTTCAGCGGTGACCAAGTTGGCCGGCGAGTTGGTGCTCGGGGTGGCTCGACACTGTTGCTAGGGACAAGGGGGTGAGGTGCTAATGGTCTGGTTTGATCAAGAGGGGACAAAGTGATTAATTGGAGATCAAATGGGGGCAAAACCCTGTACAAAACAGTGAGCTATGTTTACACTTTGATTCTTGCCTGCCAAGTGTTTGTGAAAATGGCCGCAAGAAATAAACTTTGGAATTTTGAAAAGATTTTTTGTGGGTGTGCTAGTACTAAGCTTGGGACTTTGTGGGTGTTTGGGTTTTGAAAATTGAACTTGTTTGAGTGGTTTTTGAAATAGTGGGATCTTCCCATATGAAATAGATTCAATTTTAAACTGTCATTTAAAATTAGTATTTGATTGTTTTTAGCAGATCACAAAGTGGGCCTTGGTACCTCATTATGTGTACTAGCAAGGGGTGTAAAGATCCACAAATGTTTCTGTTAAGTTTTGAGTAATAGGAATAGCCAAAGTAGGCATGATAGTTAATTTGGCCAAAATGACCATTCACTTCAATTATTCATTTTGAGTTGTTTTTCTTTGGGAAAAGTTTGGGAATGATTTAGATGATATTTATTGCACCTAAGAATCATTTTACAAGCAATGAATCACAGAACCATGGAAATTCAAATCAACTCCTAATTTAAATGCACATACGCATGCATGCTTTCATATTTTGAATTGGAAAAGTTTTTGTTAACCCTAATTTTGATGATTTGGATCTTAATAATCTTCTATTAAAGTTTTGGGATGTTACATTCATCCAGATGATGTATCAGATGCAGAGAATCTAGTATGACAGGAGAACGAGGTATACTGATGAGGTAAGATCAGTGGTACAGGTTAAATATGCTAAGGCTTATATGGGAGGCCACGGTGGCATGTGGTTTTTGTCGTCCTATGCTCGGCACCACTAGGAATCGAGTTCTTTCCTTTGGACCAAGACAAGCGTATAGCCACACGGGGCTTGGGAACCCCTCCGTTGATTAACTTGCCTAGTAGATTCCATGAGTCACATAGTTCGGGCGTTCCATTCGACATATGCATAGAAAACGTTTTGAAAGATTTTTGGCGGGTGAAGGTCCATCATAACAGGTAGGAAAGCATGGCCTGGGTTGCTTGGGGTCGATTGAGCCCCTGATAAACCAACCCAGACTCACATATCTAGGGACCGGCTTCGGTACATGACCCGTTATGGAGGAACCCTCCTTAGTGCGTGACTCATGGTCTCAGCGAAAGCAAGGTAAATGTCGTTCCCAACCACCCTCTACCGGCCTTCCAAGGAACAGGGCTCATCTAGTGGCATTAAGAGTCGGTTGGTACGTGTGGGAAAAGTTGTACAACCCTATAGGGTTAAATATTTTCGAAAATTCATGTTCACGGTTATGAAAGCTTGGTGACCAAATTCTAAGATCATAGAGAACATTAACCTAATCGTAAAACTTGGAGGTTTAAACATGTGCTTAAGGATGCTTCCTCATGGGTACGAGGGGGTGATCCTAGTTGTGAGATGAGAATTACTTTGGTGGATATCAAAATACGATGATCTTCTTCGGATATGTCACTCTCTTATACCCTTTTAAAATATTCTGATTAGACGAGCTTCTTCTCCCGCTTGTTTTACAAACAAAGATGGCTTTATGAAAAATAAACCCACTAGCCATAATTCTTGCGGAGTACACCCTATACTCACCCTTGCTTTGTCGATACTTTTCTAGTAGAGTAAGTGTTCCCCTAAAGACAAGTTTGGTACGACATCGACACCGACGAGTAGCTTGGAGTTCCCGGCCGGCAGCCTGGAATCTATGGGCTGGGACGTCATCGTTATGCTTCGGGCCTCTTAGGCCATTTGTTAAGTTTTCTACACTTAATAGCACAATTTGCCTTCCGTTGTTTGATGTTTGTGGTCAGTGACCTCTGCTTGTAATACTTTGGTTCTTTTCTCAGTTATGAGATTTCTGTAATAATTTTTGTGTCGCAAGGTTACTATTGTGTTACCAATTCTTCACTGGGTATTCTCGAGCTCTAGGTTAAGCTTACCTCAGGCTAAGGTTTGGGATTTGTTTAACCCTGATCCCAGGGGTGTCATAGTTCTTGGTATCAGAGTAGTACCAACCATAGGAAAACCTTGCTATTGGTCGATGTTGAGTCTAGTGCTTATGAAAGCTATTTCAAAGATGAAAAGTATTTGCAAAAACTCTAGTATGCTTCTTTTGCTTCTCATCTGGAATTGCTCTAACTCTGGGTCATCTTATCTTGTGTTGATTTAGAAAAGTTTTGATATCTCTTCTAGTCTTTCAAAATTTAGGTGCCTTCCAAGCATGTCGTTTCTCAACCAGTTGGCCTAGTGTAGAATTCTTTAGAGTTGTGTGTGTTGTGTGGTCTTTGTCCCCTTTGCTCTGTTTTAGCTGAGAGATTTCTTTACATCATGATTTCTCTATTTCATGGCACCTACAATATTATATTGTAGGATCCACAAAGTTTTGCTCTAGGCTTGGAGGTTTCCTTTTGCCTCGTATGCCTCTTTGTTATTTGTTCAGGTACTTCTGAAGTTCTTTCTTCTCTTGGAAGCTACTCGTGATTACTATCTTGTAGTGTATGCTATGTTACTCAAGTAGTAGTTACTTCTCTCGGGTTTTAACCCTCGGACGTGAACCAAAGATCCTGGATTGTGTTGGATTCTGGTGTTATGAATCTTGTACATGAAGCTGATCTTTAACCCAAGGTCCATTCTTTTGACCCCTGTTGTTAATGTTCAAACAATACCTCAGGATGGATGGTACTACAATTCTAGCCTTCGAGCTTGTGGTTATTGTCATGATTGAGTTGTGACAATTAAGGACTTCCCCTACCACTAGCTATGGCAGATGTTGTTTAATGGAACCAAATAGATCACGACAAGAGTACTCCTCGTGAGTCCCACATCTACACTCGCGACTTTGCCACACCTTACCTTCTTTGCATGGGTTTTCGGAAGATTGATAATCTATACATCCACATCTCGAGATTTTATCCTGAGCATGTTCCTTTTCCTTTGTTGTTTCCGAACTTTGTCTACCAGTTGGTAGCCAAGTAGTAAATATGCATCGATGTCTTCTGATGCAAGATACTCTTGTGGTCCATCAAGACAAACCATTTCGGGATGTCAGGAGAAACAAACTTTAGTACCTTGTCATATCTAGGACTAGGTCAAAGTGTTGTATTCTGCAGATAAAGAGGCATTGATTAGTTTCGATCTGTTCTACCTTAGAGTATCACACTCTTATACATTAAAATGTCGTGCTGAGTTTCATGACCCCTTAAAGAAGTGATGCTTTTCCATATTATTACCCACCCTTCCTCTGAGCTTCCGCGCTCGAGAATGATGCATGTGCAAAATAATGTGACCATTCGAGATTCTGAGAAATCATTATTTCTTTGAACTCCAAGGACATTTGTGTAATTTTTAGCTTGATTGGTTAACCCTATCACTAAGTGAACTATGATTGTGCTACCAAGTCTGCTATTCTGGTGCACTCTCTTTGGTTAAAGAGTTAGGCTTGTGCCGAAGCTCTGAGACTATGTCTTCTTACCTTACCAAGCAAGTTTCCTCTTGAACTAAGTGACATAACAGTGGTCTATGCTATTCTAGATGTCTACTAGAAGTATCGCCATGTTTCCACATGACCGTGTTGTTAAGTCTTTAGCAAGTCAGTTATCTAAACTGTTTCTTTCTCCAAGGATCCATACTAGATACCTTGAACTAGTTGGTTGAGCTTAAACAACAACTTGGAGAGTTGTAAGACAAAAGTTCTATCCAACTTAGTTTCTTCATAAAGGGATGTCTAGTTTTGTGCATGCTGAAGAAAGATAGTATCCCCTTCACGGATATGTTATCTTCCCCCACCTTTGATTTGATTCGGGCTAGCGTCAAATCAAACTCAGTTGCAAGAACTATCTTGATGATGTTGCTACTCGTAATGTTTCACTTGAGTACATCCTCATGTTCTTTGGTTTGACCAATACTCCGCCTCGTTCATACCACATATGAGTCCATCTTCCTGGAGTGTCTTGATAAGTCTATTGTTGAGCCCATCGACAATATCCTTATCTTCTCCATGCTAGAATAGATTCATACAGAACATTTGGCATTAATGTTGGAAAACTTTTAAGAACCATCCTAGAGTCATTTCGAAGTATGTGTTCTGGATGTTAGAAGTAACCTTCTCTGATTCACGTGCAAATGTTGTAAGATGTTGTCGTGCATTCGAGTAGGGTTATCCTTCTTTCCTTAAGGACACGGTTGTATTTCATTGCAAGTACTCGATGTATGAGCAGTTGTCCTCCGACAAGTTTCTAATACATGGGTCTAGAAATTTAGCTCAGTCTTTTGGAGCTTGACACTATAGTCCATGTCTTGAGAATCTAGTAACTTTACCTTTGTGGTAAATGTTGCAAGCTTTATATTCAGACATGCTGAGTCTGAAGTATCGATCCATCTAACCAAATCTGAATCTCAAGCATATATGATGGTTGGTGTTCTTCACGGTTTTAACATAGGTCTCTCTAAAAAATCGACAAGATTGATGTAATGGTTGACACAACTAGTTGGAAAGCCTATTTCCATATTCTCTTGATTCATCAAATAACAACCACTCTTCATGAGGCTTCTTCTATGATCTATTATAGGAGTTGTGATTATGGTTCCCTTTGTATCCGAAGTCTAACCTTTACCTGATGTCCACTTTCTCGAACATCAAGGAGAACATTTAAAGTACTATTGCTAAATGTCTCTGGTCGATCCTCTAGACCCTTTTACGTTGGCAAGTGTCTTGTTGTGCCAAGTAATTGAAGTCTAAGAATGAAGTTTCTTTTCCCTCGTGTCATCAGGAATCCTCTTACCTAATCATCCGGTGATGTAAAGTGATACCATGATCTTCGGCAAAGATTTTGGTAGTCCTGGATGAATAAAGAGTTTCCTTCGTTTCTCGGCCATGTTCATAGAGTGACTATGATTTTGGTAATCAGAAGTTCCTCTTTTTTACATGTTCCTTGTGACTCTTGCGAGTCCTAGCCACAAAACAACATTTCTGTCTCGACCTTCTATTGAATGAAGAGTGACCCTTCTGTATCAAAAGTAGTTCAACAGCATGCTTCTCCGTATCTATATATCCCTAGAAGCTCTACTTAAGTCGTCTAGTAGAGAATTCACTTATCAAAGTCTATGGTCATGTTCTCTTTGTTGGAAGCTTTCCCTTTGATTTGATTCGGGCTAGCATCAAATCAAACTCAGTTGCAAGAACTATCTTGATGATGTTGCTACTCGTAATGTTTCACTTGAGTACATCCTCATGTTCTTTGGTTTGACCAATACTCCGCCTCGTTCATACCACATATGAGTCCATCTTCCTGGAGTGTCTTGATAAGTCTATTGTTGAGCCCATCGACAATATCCTTATCTTCTCCATGCTAGAATAGATTCATACAGAACATTTGGCATTAATGTTGGAAAACTTTTAAGAACCATCCTCGAGTCATTTCGAAGTATGTGTTCTGGATGTTAGAAGTAACCTTCTCTGATTCACGTGCAAATGTTGTAAGATGTTGTCGTGCATTCGAGTAGGGTTATCCTTCTTTTCTTAAGGACACGGTTGTATTTCATTGCAAGTACTCGATGTATGAGCAGTTGTCCTCCGACAAGTTTCTAATACATGGGTCTAGAAATTTAGCTCAGTCTTTTGGAGCTTGACACTGTAGTCCATGTCTTGAGAATCTAGTAACTTTACCTTTGTGGTAAATGTTGCAAGCTTTATATTCAGACATGCTGAGTCTGAAGTATCGATCCACCTAACCAAATCTGAATCTCAAGCATATATGATGGTTGGTGTTCTTCACGGTTTTAACATAGGTCTCTCTGAAAAATCGACAAGATTGATGTAATGGTTGACACAACTACTTGGAAAGCCTATTTCCATATTCTCTTGATTCATCAAATAACAACCACTCTTCATGAGGCTTCTTCTATGATCTATTATAGGAGTTGTGATTATGGTTCCCTTTGTATCCGAAGTCTAACCTTTACCTGATGTCCACTTTCTCGAACATCAAGGAGAACATTTAAAGTACTATTGCTAAATGTCTCTGGTCGATCCGCTAGACCCTTTTACGTTGGCAAGTGTCTTGTTGTGCCAAGTAATTGAAGTCTAAGAATGAAGTTTCTTTTCCCTCGTGTCATCAGGAATCCTCTTACCTAATCATCCGGTGATGTAAAGTGATACCATGATCTTCGACAAAGATTTTGGTAGTCCTGGATGAATAAAGAGTTTCCTTCGTTTCTCGGCCATGTTCATAGAGTGACTATGATTTTGGTAATCAGAAGTTCCTCTTTTTACATGTTCCTTGTGACTCTTGCGAGTCCTAGCCACAAAACAACATTTCTGTCTCGACCTTCTATTGAATGAAGAGTGACCCTTCTGTATCAAAAGTAGTTCAACGGCATGGTTCTCCGTATCTATATATCCCTAGAAGCTCTACTTAAGTCGTCTAGTAGAGAATTCACTTATCAAAGTCTATGGTCATGTTCTCTCCGTTGGAATCTTTCCCTTTCAGAACCTTAAACACTTCTGAAGCTCCATGGTCTCAATCCTTATGAAGACTAGTTATCTGTCACCTTGAAAACTATCTCCTATTGTTCCCTCCACTACCTTGGTGTGTTTCATGTCGTCAACTCAGAGTTGTTTCTGAACACTCTTTCATGAGTTGACCGTGAGATACTCGATGTGTTGTTTAGTGTGTTTCCCTATTATCCTTAGAGTGACAATGTTTCTCATCCTTCTTCCTACCTGCGGAATCTGGGGTGGAGATTCTCGCAAGGGGGATAAATCTGTAACACCCCAGTTTTACTTAAATAGTAATTAGGGTTTGTTTGTGCATCATGAGCATCATTATTTTGCTAAGAGTAAAAAATACCTGCAAAGAAAAATTGATGAAAAACTCCGAACCCTAATAGTCCCCCTCTTTTCGAAAGAAATTCAAAAGTGTTTTGAACTTTGAAAATTACAAAATACACGAAACCCAAATTGTTATAAGGGGTCTGTGCTGTATTTTCATATTTTACAAACCTTCTTGTATTTTTGAAATTTTGCAAAATAGATTTGAAATGTTTCTACAAAGAGAGAAAATGCAAACAGAATTGGAAAAGCAAGTTTTGGAAATAAAAATAGCAGCTAAACCTAGCCAGACCGGCCCATCATGTCCACCTTGCCTAGCCACCGCTCACGTGTAGCTCCTGTGGCCCAGCAACCGTCCTAGGCCCAGATACCGCTTCTCTCCCCTCCCCTGTCATCTTCCTCCCGCACGGCAAGCAGCTGCATGCCACCGCCGATGCTGTCCATCACTGCTGGCCGCACCGCGATGCCCGCCGCCACCAGGAGATGAAGATAAGACTGCTACAACGCCCTGGCCTTGTTCCTATCTCCTCTCTCTCAGACGACCTCTCTTTCGCTCTGCTAGCGGACCTAAAACCCTAGCGCACTGCTGGCTTGAATCGCCATCTTCTTCGGCCATCCTAGACCCAGCCGACACACCATGGAGCTCCGCCTCGCTGCACTCCACCTCCACAACAAAGTAATCGCATCGGGGAGCTCAGAGTCAACCCCCAAATCGCCGTTTTCCCTGCCTCCAACAACCGCCCCCGCGGCCCACACCATCGACACCGTCCATACCCTGCTTTGTCGTCATGTCCATCATGCTCAGGGTGAGCTGTTGGTCCACCTGGACCCTTCCTCTTCCTACCTCTCTCTGGTTCGTCATCTCCTCCTAGGCCACTGTCCGTCGCTGTCGGATTCCATCGTGTTGTCACTTCGGTTGCCAAAAACCGGCAGCACCACCTCTAGTCGGTCTGCCTTGACCTCCTCTCTCTCCAATGCGCATACCTGTGCATCCCCGCTCGCTGTATTTTGCCGCCCCCATCACCGTCCTATGAGCCACTACTGGCATGATGTCGTGCCAACGTCATGCTGATGTCAGCGGTGCGGGTCATACATGGTCAAACCGGGCTAGGTCCCACCCTACCCACGTGGCTATTGAGGTGGTTGAGGGTATCCTCTACCCTGGTGTGTAAAAAGGCTAAAGCCATGCGCTGATGTCATGCTGACACAATAAAAGTTTAATAAATTGTTTTAATAATTTCAGAAATTGGTGTAAATCTTATAAATTTGATAAGTAATTATTTATAAGTCAAAAAAATGTGTATAATATATCAAAATGTTCAGAAAAACAAGATCTATATATTAGCATCAAAATAATGCATTGGTCAACAATTTTAACTACAAGTTTAATTAGAAGAACAAATGAACCCCCCCAGGTGATTCCGAGGTTTCTCCCTATTCTACGGTTTGGACTCCTTGGACCCTGATTAAAATGGTCGAGCATGCCTAGGGTTTCATTTAAACTCTATTTAACTTGTCATATAATCATCATTGCTTGAGAATTGCATCGATGACATGTGTTGATTGTTTCCCTTTCTTTTCGGTGTTTGGTTCTTCGCGATAGAATACAATACCGACTCCGAGATCGAAGACCAAGATCAACACCATTGAAGATCGACGAACAATACTTGACCAACTGTAACCAAGTCAAGTACAAGGCTTCCGAAGATCTGATTTTTGAGTTATCAATAGGCAGAGGAATGCATAGCCCCACCATTATACAATTCTATGATTTTGAAAGCACTTTAATTCTTGCCATGATGCATACGATTCTACTGTGGTCTTTTATCGATAGATAGAGTATCCTATCTGTTGCATTACTCCCTTTGATCTTATATTACCTGATCCACTGCTCCTAGCATAACTAGGTTTGGCGTGTGTGCATTTCTAGATCTTATATGTGTCTTGCTTAGCCATGCTTAGCTATCAGTGATGGTTCATCCAGATGATGTATCAGATGCAGAGGATCTAGTATGACAGGAGAACAAGGTATACTGATGAGGTAAGATCAGTGGTACAGGTTAAACATGCTAAGGCTTGTATGGGAGGCCATGGTGGCATGTGGTTTTTGTAGTCCCATGCTCGCCACCACTCGGAACCGAGTTCTTTCCTTTGGACCAAGACGAGCGTACATCCACACAAGGTTTGGGAACCCCTCCGCTGATTAACTTACCTAGTAGATTACATGAGTCACATAGTTCAGGCGTTCCATTCGACATATGCATAGAAACAGTTTGAAAGATTTAGCGGGTGAAGGTGCATCATAACAGGTAGGTAAGTGTGGTCTGGGTTGCTTGGGGTCGATGGAGCCCCTAATAAACCAACCCCAACTCACATCTCTAGGGACCGGCTTCTAGACTTGACCCGTTACCGTGGAACCCTCCTTAGTGCGTGACTCATGGTCTCGGTGAAAGTAAGGTAAAGGTCGTGGCCAACCACCCTCTGCCAGCCTTCCAAGGAAGAGGGATCATCTAGTGGCATTAAGAGTCGGTTGGTACGTGTGGGTAAAGTTGTACACCCCTGCAGTGTTAAATATTTTCGAGAAACCGTGTTCACGGTTATGAACGCTTGGTGACCAAATTCTAAGATCATAGAGAACATTAACCTAATCGTAAAACTTGGAGATTTCAACGTGTGCTTAAGGATGCTTCCTAATGGGTACGAGGGGGTGATCCTAGTTGTGAGATGAGAATTACTTTTGTGCATATCAAAATATGATGATCTTCTTCGGATATGTCGCTCTCTTATCCCCTATTAAAATATTCTGATTAGACGAGCTTCTTCTCCCTCTTGTTTTATAAACAAAGATGGCTTTATGCAAAATAACCCCACCAGCCATAATTCTTGCGGAGTACACCCTCTTCTCACCCTTGCTTTGTTGATACTTTTCTAGCAGAGTAAGTGTTCCCCTAAAGACAAGTTTGGTATGACATCGACACCGACGTTTAGCTTGGGGTTCCCGGCCAGCAGCCTGGAATCTATGGGCTGGGACGTCATCATTATGCTTCAGGCCTCTTAGGCCATTTGTTAAGTTTTCTATACTTAATAGCACAATTTGCCTTCCGTTGTTTGATGTTTTTGTTTAATGACCTCTGCTTGTAATATTTTGGTCCTTTCCTCAGTTATGATCTTGCTGTAATAATTTTTGTGTCGCAGGGTTACTATTGTGTTACCGATTCTTCACTGGATATTCTCGAGCTCTAGGTTAAGCTTATGTTAGGCTAAGGTCTGGGATTTTTTTAACCCTGACCCCGGGGGTGTCACAAGTACCTACCTACATTGATGATAGTTTCACCATTCATGTTGGACCGAGTCCTCCAACCATGTTGGCACACCATGTTGTACAGAGTCTCTAATAGTTTGTTTACATTGTAGTTCTTCTGCGTTTCATAGTTCACAAAAGATGATTTCTCAAACTTCCTAGTTTTGGATACTCTCTTCCGATATTCATGTCCAACGGGTGTGATTGCCATGCCAGATGATTCTTCTTGTGGTTTACTACATCATGCATGTACCACAACTACTGTGTCTTCTTTGTTTGACTCATCATCTAGTGGTGTATCAAGGACGAAGGAAGGAGCATCTGGAGCTAACATTATTTCTCCTTTCTTCCTCCTTTTTGAATCACTACTGTCAAAGTTTAGCTTCCTATTCATTGAATCAATGAATGTTGAGTTTGGTACACTGGTTGTTGTAGTTTGGGGTGCAGAATTCGGAGTATTTGTTACTTTTCCATGAACTAGATCATCTTTTGCATTCCCTCTGATAGCATGTACCATCTCTGACCTTGTAATAATGCGGGCGGTCCTACCAGATGGGCTTTAGTCTTTTCTTGTAGACCGTCATGGAGACACATGTTTTTCTGCAATAGCTACTATTCTTGGATTTGCAATTGTGGTTCCATCTTTATGGCTAGATGATGCTTATTCTTGGAGTACAACCCTTGTTCTATACCTGCTTGGTGATGTAGGTACAGTTGTTAGTGGTTTTTATCTTTTCGGGTTCTGGTCAGCGAAAGTTACTCCCTTCAGTTTCTTTAATGTTACTTTGGGTACCATATCTAATAGTCACTTTGCTGACTCTGGCCTTGGTGCTGGATAAGGAAACTTTCGAGTCACTGACCTCCTTCCTACAAGTTATGTCGGGGCAATGTTTGTAGTATGTCATGCATAACTTGATCTGTGTTGCTTGGATTTTCCCATTCTATGTCAAGAAACTCATGGGGCTCGTAGACATGATGATTGTGTAGGGGTTCATGCATGAAAACAATAAAATTTTCCTACGCCAAGAACCCTAATGCCAGGACCTATCTATTAGTAATCCAGTAACAGGAGGGGCTTTTCGCAAACTTACCCTTGAAGACCGAAAAGCATTGTCAACACTTGGGAGAGCGTGGTTGATGTAGACGAACCAAAGGTGACCTCGAGGTCATGTTGAAAGCCCGACAGCTCCTGCAGCTCCAACGACTCCTAGTGCCCCAAGTGTTGCACCTCGCAGGGAGTTACACACGTCCGGTGCCTGATGATGACTCATGTTCCTCCGATCCAGCAGCAGTTGCGGAAGTAGAGCTTCTGGATCTAAATCCCTGTAGTGACCTGGAATCTGGTAAAGATCCTAAGTCCCTGTGATTAACATGCTACTGCCTGGATCATTAGCTAGCATTCATAGTCGATGAAATATAATGTAAAACACAAGTATTTTCTTACATGAATCGAATAATCCAGAGTTTACATTATTACAACAGAAGAGAAATAAATACAACTTCGAGTCCCATCAATGCCACAGGCTAGTTGAGTGAAGACCCATGATCCTAGCACACTTTTCTACGATCTCCGAATTCTGCACATGAAATGTGCAGCCAAACGAGTTGGTCAATACTTTGAATGTATTGGCAAATTACACTAAGGAAAGAATAAGACTAACTCTACATGCAAGGCTACGAGTAGGCTTTGGGGTTCATTTGCATAAAGCCAATTTTCTCTAAGTAAGAAGAAAAGAGGAAGAGTTTTATCCTACTTTGTAAACATTTGTTTAAGTAATATATGGTCGAGTGGAACACGAGGATATTATGCACCAAGTGTCCAATCAACCTAACACCTGGATATTACACACCAAGTGGCACTTGGATATTATGCACCAAGTTACTTGGATATGACACACCAAGTTCCCAAAAACCCCACCTATTAGCGATATTACACACGCCATAGGGTTTGAAAACTTTTGTTTAAAAAGAGAGAGGAAATCCTTCAGAGGGTCCATCCTTCAGATGCTCAATGTTGTTCTTTTTCCGTGAACACGGCTGATCGATCAGATTGATTACTCTCGAGAGTTTGTACACTTTACCACAATCCACGATCAAGTCCTTTTATAGACAGGACCATGGCGAAACTTTCCCGTAGCAGCCCCTCTACCTTTCGGATCCACCTGTGGTGCCCAGGTAAGGTTTCCCACTAAGTACTAAGCCAAGACAGAGCCCATATGTATTGTGGTTGCACTTGAAGCTTCTGAATTATGAAACATGGTGGATTTATTTGATTCCTAGGCGGTCGTCCTCCACCAAATTCCACTCGTTGACCTGACAACCGTTCCGCCTAGAAGAAAACTTAGTTTAATTTTGAAGGGGGTTTTGAGAGGAAAAAGTTCGCTCGAGAGAGGTTTTATACTTAGAAAATTTTCAGTCTTTCAAACACTCCCAACGATACTTTATATATATATAGAATAAAGTACTTAGCAAAAAGAGGGGTAACCTACTAGGAAGGAAAATCCAAAGTATAGAACCATCATGGCATACTACAAAATAATCGCACTTGCAAAAAATTTCCATGTAGATCTACCAAAACAATCCTACACAGCATACTATTATTTTGAAGAGCAAAACATGCATAGTCCAAAACTTGGGACAAAGGATATGAACAAAGGTGTAACTTTCCTTATGTTTATATTATGAGTGATAATTGTATTCCCCCATAGCAATCGCACTCTCTGAATAATCTAACGCGAGGACAAAATAATTCCAATCAACACAATTGCAAACTTAGCAACAATATAAACAGACCACAAAACAATGGCGCTCAAATGCGTGCATGATGATTTACAATGTCATAATGGTTGTATTTAGTTCCCTGAACTTTATTATAACACAATATACATATTCAAAGCATTTAATGACTAAAACAATTTATTAATCAACTATACTAATTTAAATAGGGTTTAACTCACTTTAACACAAATTATAGTGTTTTCATATTATTAAATTGTAAATTAAATATCACTTTATAGCTATCTCAATTTAGAGCTAGTAGCAATTGGATTCATGCAAAAAGGATCTATAAATATTTTTGTATGCTTTAATTACTATAAGAATGCAATTTAGGATTTCTACAAGATTATCTGATATAACAATGCCAAATAATTTTGTGTATATTTTTACTCGATAGATATGATCATAACTAAACAGTACAAATTGGTTTTACTAAATTTGGAGTTATAAATTATTTTCTATGATGTAATTGCTATTTAATAGAGTTTAAATCATTTAAAATAGTTACTTCTTGAAATATTGTATCTAAGAACAGATCTTTATTCTACGTTAAATTGTGAATCTAGGGATATATTATTTATAACTTTAGGGTTTATAAATAATTTATTATAAATTTAATACTCTAAAAGTCCATTAAAACTAATTAAATCACCACAGTAATTATACACTATGAAAAAATAGATCTAACAGCATATTAGTGTTGCATATGAAATTTAGAATCCATCGATACTTTGTTTGTATATTTTGGATCTACCGATAATTTACTATGATTTATTTAGTCTAAAACGTTGATTAAACTATTTAAATAATTACAATAAATATATACCGCACAAGTCAGATATAATAACATAATAATATTCTACACAATTTTCTGAATCCATTGATATATTATTTGCTATTTTTGGACTTTCAAATCTTTTTCTATGATTTTTCAAACATTAATCGATTGTCTGCCCTTTTATTTCCTTTAAAAAGATTTGCTAACCTAGGCTGACGCAGCAATGATGAGGCACGCTGACTGGCTTGCCACATGGCGTGATCATACTGGTCGATACCCCTTCGTTGCTGGATCTAATCTAGACCGCCAGATGGGGATCTTACGGTCCTAGATCGAAGCTTCCTGGGCTGAGGAGCAACGGCGGCGACAGTGATCAACAACGGCGCCGACAAAGACTCAGGCGATGGAGGAGTAGGGAGCGAGTAGCGCCGTGGCAAGGCGATCTTGATGGGGGTCTCGGTGTGGTCCTCGCTTCCTTTAGAGGTGGCAGAAGGCAGCTGGAGATGCACGACTCTGGCGATGCTTTGATGACTCCGTGTGGTGGCTCCCATGCTCTACTGTAAGGTAAAAACGGTCAGTCCGAGGCAGAACTATGAGGGGAGAAGGATAGAGGGGAAAAGTGGGTTCGAGAAAGCTCCTAGAGACGACAACCTCGACTTCTGTAGTTCCTGTGGATGCAGAATCTGGCGAGATCCGTTTGAGCTTAAATCGGTATCTAGGGTTCGGGAAAGAAACAAAACGGCGATGGGGAGATGCGGAAGTATATATAGGGGAGTTTCCATGCGTAGAGGTCAAGGATTTCGTGCCGAATCGGTCGATTTCTGTGGGATTGAATCGGGTGCCGAACGAACTTTGTTCGTTACCAGTTATATCCAGGGGAGGGGGGATGACGAGTGGGGCCATGCTATCAGAGAGAGAGAAGGGAGACGGGCTGCGCTGCTCTTTCCGCTAGTTGGGCTGGCCTGCGGCGCTACGCGCTGCTCATTGGTGGGGAGCAGCGGCAAATAGAGGGGAGGAGAGTGGTGGGCTGGGCCAGGGTGGTCCGCCGGTAGGATAGGATTATCTATTTTTTTCTTTTTTCTTTTCTTTTTCTATTTTTACTATTTTAGTAATTCTTTTATAGATTTTGTTTGAGGAATCCAAATGAATTGATTCTTCTTTCCAAAATTTTCTAAAATTCCGTAGACCATCATAAAATATTTTTTTGGGCGATATTCTTATATTTAAAATAAATGGATTTTTGAATCCTTGTTTGTACTCTTGTAGGAGTATTTTGGAATTCAAAATAGGGTTTTGCAACGGGATTTTTAATTTAAGAACTCATATAAAACCAATGATGCAAGGATCATGAATGCAAAACAAACACGGATGTTTTGGATTTATTCAACTTATCAACCAATGTGATAGTCATGTTAATCCACTTCTTTTAATGTGGCTTGGTAAAATTTCAAACAAACATTAAAAGTTCCTTTTCACTCAAAAATTTCAAAAAGACCAAACAAATCAATCAAATTATTTAATTTATTTTCTTAATTTTAACATCCCAAAAATTAGAAAAAATTTGGGATGTTACAGACTACCACCCTTAAAAGGAATCTCGTCCTCGAGATTTGAGAAGGCTAGCAAGAAAGAAAGGGTTGGGAGAAACTAGGGAACTAACCCCCTTAAAAGAATGTCTTTCTTAGAGTATGCCAATATTTTGTGTGTACTTCTTTGCGCTCACATATCGTAGAGGTAAGCTTCTATCCCATAGGTACTTGAAAACCTATAGTTTTTCCATGTCTTGACGTTGTTGTATTTTCTTCCACTTTTGGATGATAAAATGAGGACGTCTTGGTAACACAAGATGGTGATTTCCTCTTTGTCATCCTTCGAAGGCTTCATGTGTGCTTCGTTGAGCGAGGGTTAATTAGGTGTTGATGGATATGGTGGTCTATCTTCTTTGCATCCACATAGATGTCATCTTATTTTCTATTCTTCTTGTTTTGTGGGTTTAAGATAGAGAAGAGTAGAATAGAGGGACAAAAAGCTATAGACACCCCATACAAACAAACAAACCAAACAACACATCAAATCACGCCGAGTTCACTTAAACTATATTTTTTTGCAAGAAATTCCTATCAGAGAGAACTACATTGGAGGTAAGCATTTATCTTGTGTTTCCTAATTCTCGAGGCACTTGCGTGTTGTTTATCTTCAAGGAATTGTTGCATCCTCCACCATGTGAGTCTTCTTCTTTTGATCCACTTGGTAGAATTTCATCCTGACGCCCTCATTCAAGTTCTTCGGTTTGTCTTTATTCTTCTGTCTTCAAGATTTATGGTAGGGAGAGTAAAGTATATCGAGAGTGACATGGACAACCCACACAAACAAATCTTGTACCGAAAATAAGTTTTATTTTTTGTTGTGAAGATAACCATGAAAATGACAACTCACAAATCACCGCATTTAATCGTAGTCTAGTCTATCCAAGTTTGGTTCCTAATGGGTCACATGTAATCTTCATCATGATTCATAATCTTCATTGTCTCTGAGATCTTTGGTAATTAATTTTTCTAACCCTATAAAGGTCATCAAAGTCTTTGGTACTTCTAGCTCTGAAGTCTTCAATTCTCGTAGCTGTCTTGGAACATATTTTGTGCAGGTCTTAAAGTCTTGACATGAGAGAAACATTGAGAAGATCTTATTTGGAAAGGTAGTCTTGAGAGAAGTTTCTTCTTAAAGTGCATAATTGTCATCTCTAATAATGTTGAAGGGAATAGACTTAAAATAATTAAAACTCCAGAGATAGATGATGAGAAGTATGAGAGTTTTTTATTTTGAAATAACTTTAAAAATATAACACCTAAGGTTTTCCGATGCTAGGGTCACGATCTATGGTTAACTTATGCTCTAATACCCTCTGTAATGACCCAGAATCTGGTAAAGATCCTAAGTCCCTATGATTAACATGCTAGTCCCTGGATCATTAACTACCACTCACAATCGATGAAATATCATGTAAAACACAAGTATTTTATTACATGAATCGAATAATCTAGATTTTACATTATTACAACAGAAGAGAAATAAATACAGCTTGGAGTCCCATCAATGCCACATGCTAGTTGAGTCAAGACCCGTGATCCTAGCGCACCTTTCGACGATCTCCGAATTCTGCACATGAAACATACAGCCAAACGAGTTGGTCAATACTTTGAATGTATTGGCAAATTACACCAAGGAAAGAATAAGACTAACTCTACATGCAAGGCTAGGACTAGGCTTTGTGGTTCATTTGCATAAAGCCAATTTTCTCTAAGTAAGAAGAAAAGAGGAAGATTTTTATCCTAATTTGTAAACATTTGTTTATGAAATATAGGGTCGAGTGGAACACGAGGATTATGCACCAAGTGTCCAATAAACCTAACACCTGGATATTACACACCAAGTGGCACTTGGATACTACGCACCAAGTTACTTGGATACGACACACAAAGTTCCCAAAAAACCCACCTATTAGCAATATTACACACGCCATAGGGTTTGAAAACTTTTGTTTAAAAAGAGAGCGGAAATCCTTTAGAGGGTCCATCCTTCAGATGCTCAAAGCTGTTCTTTTTCTATGAACACGGCTGATCGATCAGATTGATTACTCTCGAGAGTTTGTACACTTTACCGACAATCCATGATCAAGACCTTTTATAGACACGACCATGGTGAAGCTTTCCCTTAGCAGCCCCTCTACCTTCCGGATCCACCCGTGCCAAAAATCCTAAAAGTGGTGGTACCCAGGTGAGGTTTCCCACTAAGTACTAAGCCAAGACAGAGCCCATATGTATTGTGGTTGCACTTGATGCTTCTGAATTCTGAAACATGGCAGACTTCTTTGATTCCTGGGTGGCTGTCCTCCACCAAATTCTACTCGTTGACCCAACAACCGTTCTGTCCAGAAGAAAACTTAGTTTTATTTTGAAGGGGGTTTTGAGAGGAAAAGGTTCGCTCGAGAGATCTTTTATACTTAGAAAATTCTTAGTCTTTCAAACCCTCCGAAGGATACTTTATATATATAGCATAAAGCAGTACTTAGCAAAAACAGGGGTAACCTACTAGGAAGGAAAATCCTAAGTATAGAACTATCATGGCATATTAAAAAATCATCACACTTGCAAAATATTTCCAAGTAGATCTACCAAAACAATCCTACAGATGCATACTATTATTTTGAAGAGCAAAACATGCATAGTAGAAAACTTGGCACAAAGGATATGAACAAAGGTGTAACTTGCCTTATGTTTGAATTATGAGTGATGATTGTATTCCCCCATAGCAATCGTACTCTCTAAACAATCTAATGCGAGGACAAAATAATTCGAATAAACACAATTGCAAACATAGAAACAATACAAACATACCACAAAACAATGGCGATCAAACGCATGCATGATGATTTACAACCTCATAATGGTTGTATTTAGTTCCCTGAACTTTATTATAACACATTATACATATTCAAAGCATTTAATGAGTAAAACAATTTATTAATGAACTATATTGATTTAAATAGGGTTTAACTCACTTTAACACAAATTATAGTGTTTTCATATTATTAAATTGTGAATTAAATATCACTTTATAGCTATCTCAATTTAGAGCCAGTAGCAATTGGATTCATGCAAAAAGGATCTATAAATATTTTTGTACGATTTAATTACTATAACAATGCAATTTAGGATTTCTACAATATCATATGATATAACAACACCAAATAATTTTGTGTATATTTTTACTGGATAAATACGATCATAAAAAACAGTACAAATTGGTTTTACTAAATTTGGAGTTGTAAATTATTTTCTATGATTTAATTACTATTTAATAGAGTTTAAATCATTTAAAATAGTTACTTCTTCAAATATTGTATCTAAGAACATATCTGTATTCTCAGTTAAATTATGAATCTAGGGATATATTATTTATAACTTTAGGGTCTATAAATAACTTATTATAAATTTAATACTCTAAAAGTCCATTAAAACTAATTAAATCACTATAGTAATTATACACTACGAAAAATTAGATCTAACAGCATATTAGTGTTGCATATGAAATTTAGAATCCATCGATACTTTATTTATATTTTTTGGATCTAGAGAAAATTTACTATGATTTTTTTAGTCTAAAACATTGATTAAACTATTTAAATTATTACAGTAAATATATACCACACAAGTCAGATATGATAATGTAATAATATTCTACACAATTTTCTAAATCCATTGATATATTATTTGCTATTTCTGGACTTACAAATCTTTTTCTATGATTTTTCAAACAATAATCGATTGTATGCCCTTTTATTTCCTTTAAAAAGATTTGCTGACCTAGGCTCACGCAGCGATGACAAGGCACGGTGACTGGCTTGCCACGCGGTGTGATCTTACTGGATGATACCCCTTCGTGGCTGGATCTAATTTAGACCGCCAGATGGGGATCCGACGGTCCTGGATCGAAGCTTCCTAGGCTGAGGGGCAACAGCGGCGACGATGGTCAACAACGGTGGAAACAAAGGCTCAGGTGATGGAGGACAGCGAAGATGTACTGACCTTCGGTGACGGTGGAGTAGGGAGCGAGTAGCGCCGTAGCAAGGCGATCTCGATGGGGGTCTCAGCGCGGTCCTTCCCTTCCTGTAGCGGTGGCAGAAGGCAGCTAGAGATGCGCGACTCCGGCGATGCTTAGACGACTCCGTGTGGCGGCTCCCATGCTCTACTATAAGGTAAAAACAGTCAGGCCAAGGAGGAACAACGAGGAGAGAAGGATAGAGGGGAAAAGTGGATTCGAGGAAGCTCCCAAAGATGACAACCTTGACTTTTATAGTTCCAGCAGAGGAAGACTCCGACGAGATCCGTTTGAGCTCGAATCAGTATCTAGGGTTCAGGAAAAGAAACAAAATGGCGATAGGGAGACGCGGACGTATATATAGGGGAGTTTCCGTGCGTAGGGGCAAGGATTTCGTGCCAAATCGACCGATTTCTGTGGGATTGAATCGGGTGCCGAACGAACTCTGTTCGTTACCGGCTATGTCACGCTGCTCTTTCTGCTAGTTGGGCCGGCCTACGGCGCTATGACTGCTCGCTGGTGGGGAGTGGCGGCAAATAGAGGGGAGGAGGGTGGTGGGCTGGCCTAGGGTGGTCCGCGCGGTAGGATAGGTTTAGTTACTTTTTTTCTTTATTCTTTTTTTGTTTTTACTATTTTAGTAATTCTTTTATAGATTTTGTTTGAGGAATTCAAATGAATTGATTCTTGTTTCCAAAATTTTCTAAAATTTCATAGATCATCATAGAATTATTTTGGCAATATTCTTATATTTAAAATAAATGGATTTTTTAAATCCTTGTTTGTACTCTTGTAGGAGTATTTTGGTAATTCAAAATAGGGTTTTGCAACTGGATTTTTAATTTAAGAACTCATATAAAACCAATGATGCAAGGATCATGAATGCAAAACAAACACGAATGTTTTGGATTTATTAAACTTCTCAACCAATGTGATAGTCATGTCAATCCACTTCTTTTAATGTGGCTTGGTAAAATTTCAAACAAACATTAAAAGTTCCTTTTCACTCAAAAATTTCAACAAGACCAAACAAATCAATCAAATTATTTTGGGATGTTACAATCCCGCAGCGCGACGGCACTCCACGGTGAAGAAGACTCATGCTCGCGCGATCCAAACATGGGACCATGGTCACAGGAGAGAGAGAGAGTCAACTGGAGGTCTCCCCAAAGGATAGGGAACCTTTTTTGATTATTGTGTATTTAATTTGTCAAAATACCTCTCTTTATATAGGGAAAACCCCATATAGGCAATTGCCTTAGCCATGTGGGACTAAACAAAGGAGAGGGGAGAGGGGGGCTGGCCGCCGGCCACCCCTCCTCCTTCCTTCCTTTGGTCTTTCTGTCATGGGCCCTTTTCCCTCTAGATTTTGGCCCAATTAGGTATTTGACCCTTTTTAATTAGTTTTCTTTTATTGAATAAATATGTATGAATGATTAAATAAATATTCAACATTCACTTACATATTATTAAATCCCTGTTGATGTGGAACTCCTTCCATCTCATTCCAGACATCCTCCAGACTTATCGAAACCCTTCTGGTTTTCTCTCTCTATTTTCTTCGGTGATTCTACCGATACTAAAACACTCTCTAAGAATCATCAAGCCCTTAAGAGTGATATCCCACAGTTCGGGAACACTCTAGACATGGTCGGGACCCTCCCATACCAATGATCATCAGAGGGACCTGCATGGCCATGTTGATCCCTATGCATTCCATGAAATCTTTCGTCGTTGAACCATGAACATCGTGTCATATTGCTTTTGTCTCTCGATACTTGCATTGTCCGAGATCTGATCAATGACATCACGATGTCATGTTCAATCTCGTTATTAACAAATGCTATATGACTCGTTCTGACAAGTGATATCCATGTGATCAAATCACACGCTGCACAACTATTGGATATAACTTCCCTGAGTGGGCCCTCGAGTATCTTTTCTGTCACGTGGATGGACAAATCCCACTCTTGATGCATATTGCCTCAACTGTTCCTCCGAATACCATAACACACCTTTATAATCACCGTGTCACCGGATGATGTTTTATGCTATCATAATATCCTCGGGTAACAGTGATTGGTATGGTCTCACGGTCTAAGAAATAGGACACTAGGTCTTTGCTAATCATCAAAACTTGAACTTCGTGACATGATCGGGTCACAATGCTTAGGTTGGGTATAGCTCATCATCTCATTATTGCAATGAGGTGACTCCATTGTCAACTAGCATAAATGTCACATGATTAGGAAACCTTGATCATTTATTGACCAATGAACTAGTGACTAGAGTTTCACCGGGAACTCCCGGTTGTTTATATATCACACATGTATTGATGTTTCCTATCAATACAGTTATATCATGGTATAAAACTTAATCATAACTTTATGAAATATGATAATAATCAATATTATTATTTGTCTCTAGGGCAAATTTCCAACAGTCTCCCACATGCACTAGAGTACAAATAAAGTAGCTGCATTTGTTACTAATCATCGGTACCATATATCCCGGTACCTTTTGTAACAACCCTAGTTTTATTAAATAGTAATTAGATTATGTTTGTGCATTCATGAGGATCATCATCTTTGCTAAAGAAAAATTCATGAAAGAAGTAATCACAAAACCCTAATTTTTCCCCTCTTATAAACCCTTTCAAATGGTTTTGATTTTTGAAAATTACCAAACATATGGAACCCAAATGGTTATAAAGGGTCCCCTTGTATTTTTACATGTTTGCAAAAGTTCTTATATTTTGGAAAAATCCAAAACAGAAAAGAAATTGAAAATACATAAATAAATAAATGAAAATAGAAAAAGGGAAAGTTTTTTAAAAGAAAAACCTAATCCTAGCTACCTGGGCCGAAGCCCATCTCTTCCCTTTTCCCACTGCATGTCGCTCATGTAGCCGCCAGCAGCCTACTTGTTGGGGATATGCTATATGGGTATCCTCATAGCATGTCACCAATCCGCCTAAACCAGGTGGCCCATAGTTGGTAGCAAGGCCCATGGCCTGCTGGGTGGCCTAGTTAGACGGATCCTAAAGGGAGGCCCATGCCGGATAAAAGAAGGCTACACAGGAGTCACCGACATACTCGGAGCCTTGGAGTACAAGACACGGAAGACTAGTTCGTGTAGGTGTAGGACTCTTTACCTTGTCTGGCAAGGACCTTTCCCTGTAAACTCTAGGTCTTGGCACCTTTATAAGCCGGCCAGTGAGATCCTTTAGGGCATAACTTCTCTGATTGCAGCGTACAACGCGCAACACCTCGCATAGAGAACCTATCTGTGTAACTCGGCGTATTGCCATTATTGTGATTTATAGCAGGAGTAGAGTTCCGCCAGCGTTGTGGGACTTGAACCTGGGTAAGCTGTATTACCTCGTACCCACCAACTCTTCACCTTACCGCACATCTCTAAACACGCACTCCGAGGACCCCTCCATGGTGTACTCATCGGCAATACCACGACAGTTGGCGCCCACCGTGGGGCAAGAGGTGCTTCGAGCTCTACACTAGGCGAGGTCCAATTTCTTCACGGGAATCGGTGACACCATAGCCATCGGCCGCGTTCTCTTCTCCGGCAACGTCCCGATCGTGCCTCCAAATGAGTTCTAGGTGCCGGCGAAGACGAACCCCATGTGCTGCTCCGTCATCCCCTTCGGAGACATCCACATCTTCATTGGCGAAACTGACTCGGGTCCTAGCTCCCAGGAAGTCGGAAACTCGTCAAGCCCCGCATGGACCGCCTTTGAGCAGGATATGTTCACGGAAGGATCTACGCCATACCGCTCTTTGGAGTATGGTGGCTCGGATCAGGAAATTTCAAGGCCCACCCAAACCACCCCTGTGCAGGATATAAAGGTGGAAGGACCCCGCAAATCCGCTTGGCTTCCCCGAGCATTAGAGATGTGCAGGTCACACTTTGTCGGTGTCGTCACCATCTTCGATTTGGCCAGATGCATTCAGAGGGATGGAGAATCTCCTCGCGAATACCTTGCCATATGGATGAGGGTGAGGGAAACCCTAGAGGGCGACCGCGCTGATGAGCTCGTGTACCACTTTGTGGAAGGGCTCACACCTGGATACCTCCTCCGGCATACCCTCCAAAGGCGGCAGGCCGCAGGCCCTCTCACCCTTGGTGAGATGGTTGCCATCGTCAGTGAATACGCAGATGCCAATGAAGAAGCCAAGGCGGTGATTACCATCGAAGTCGTAGGAGGTAACAACAACAATGGCCCCCCTCCATCACCCTCCACATCCGCCATCACCAACACCGAAGCCAACTCCGACTCCATCCTCGATACACTCTACACCCACATCAATATGGATGCTGGTGGCTCGGAAGTCAACTCGGAGGAATACAACGCTGTTATGAGGGAGATCGAGCAGGAGATCAAGAAGGAGGAGCGCGCCGAGAAGACCAACACTTCCCACCAGGTGCTAGTTGCCATTGGGAGCGTGGTGGAAGAAGACCGGCAGGACCGGGAAAGTGAGAGGGCTCCGCCCATGCCAGCGGTCACCAGAGCAGCTGCAGCTAACAAAAGCCGCCGAGCCTCCGGCTCCGGCCAAGGCCGCCCCTCCTCCGGTTACGCGCCAGCCACAGGCACAAGAACTTACCATGGACCCCAATATGGCCCGACAATCGAATCAACCACTAGTGCCACCGTCAACGTCTACAGTTGGCAACCCACTAGCCACTCCCACCGACAAAGCAATCTACGGTGCACTACTTGTTGAGCCAATCACCGTCGCCCATATCTGGAGCGTTATGGAGCTTGATGAGAAGCGTGCAGAAATCTTGGCGGAGGCCAAGTGCATCACGGAGCAAGGTGCTAAGCTGGACGAAGACATGGCTAAGGCGCGGCAATCTATCAAGGCAGCAAGAGCTATGGAGGCCGAATATAAGCAATTGTTGTTGAAGCATAAAGCAAAGAAGGTACCATCTCACGTCGTCCAAGATCTCGGCGTTCGGCGAGGCTTGGGGTTTGACGGGTCTAAGCCGACAAAGGACACCCCTTACATAGATTCAGAGGGGAGGCAGGTCATGCCAACTCCCGCCCTCAACATCACCGTCGCCAAGACCCTCCTGGAGCAGGACAGGTCGCTAGAAGCAGTTGCTCAGGTGTACGACCTCGTCGCTAAGGCATGTAAGCAATAGGAAAAGGCCGTGTCATAGAGGCTTGAGTCCAAACCTGAGCTGTGCCAGTCAACCCTGAACAGCCGCAGAAGGCCAAAATCTCCCCGTGACGAAGGATCGCGCATAGGCTCTACAGAGCAAAGACGGAGGGAGGCACGCAACAGGACTGACGCTATCCACATATCCTCCGACCATAGAGAAAAGGCTCATCCACACCGCTCGCCACCTCCACCACCATCTCAATGTCACGAGGAACCAGCATCGCACCATCGCACAAGCATGCCACTTCCAAGGCGGTCACAGACCGGTATCATTATACGCGATCAGGGCGAACAGCCTCGGCATGACAGAGAGCACAGCGGCCATGACGGACACAAGAGTAGGTCCCATAAGGAACCGCCACGTCCGACAAAAAACCGCGATAGGCGTGAGGAGTCGCAGGAGGGGCACAGCAAGAGAGCTAACCCACCGCCTCCACCGCCGCTATCGCCACCTAGCAGCCATCATGGCGGAGGTCATGGCGGATCTCATAAATCGCGCCACAACTCCCCTCCCCATGACAGAAAAGGGAAGCAGCCAGAGCCATATGATGCACGATCGCGGCTGGACAAGATCCAAGAAGCTCGGGAGCTCCCATACCTTGGGCCACGTTGTTTTGGACCAGTCATACGGGCCACAACCTACCCCAAGGGCCTCCGGATAGACAAGACCATCAAGCCCTATAACGACACCGCCAGGCCAGCAATGTGGTTGCAGGACTACATCGAAGCGATTCACATTGCAGGGGGAAACCCCAACATCGTCGTCAAGTACCTCCCACTCATGTTGACCGGCACCGCCCGGCAATGGATCGACGACTTACCGGAGAAATCAATATGCAATTGGTGGGACATGCATGAAGCGTTCACCAAGAACTTTGAGGGTATGTACAAACGTCCTTGCACTATCGGATACCTACAGTGGTGTGTGCAAGAAAAGGATGAAACCTTCCAGGCCTACCTCTCTCGCTGGCTGGATATGAAAAATTCCTGCACAGGGGTGCACGAACAGACTGCTATGGCCGCCTTCATCGATGTACTGGAGAAGGGTACTTTGCTCCGGCATACGTTGAAGCGTAGGCAAGACAACAATGACCTCAACCTCAACGCAATCATCTCCATGGCTAGCGAGTTCGCCGCTGTTGACGACAACACGCGAGGATCGTTGTCGGCGATAGCAATCCCTACCCAGGCTAAGAAGAACAACAATAACAAGCGGAAGAATCTGCCCGAAGAGAAGCAAGTAGCCGACATGGTTGCCGCAACGTTCACTGGCAGAGGCAATGGCGGACAGCATGGACGTGGCTGAGGAACTAGCAGTGGCCAGCAGAGGAGTGACACTACACCCTCAGCGCCTTGCGTTCCCCAAACGTACGAAGAGTAGCACGATATGTCGTGTTTCGTCCATCTCGATGCCAATGGCAAATCCACTCACACCAATCGCCAGTGCAATTTTGTCAATGATCTCAAGGAGGACCCTGAGTCCGGCTACAAGCGAAGTCAGAAGAACAGACCCCGTGGAAAGGGCAAAGGGAAGAAGAAGGAGGAAGAACCAAAGGAATCAAGTGATATGGATGAGGACGTGGACCCAAAATCTTCCGACAAGGGAGAGGATAAAGGGAAAAATCCCTTCGAAAAGAAGGCTCCATGTTACCACACTTTCCTTGGTACCCCAACCGTCCAGGCCTAGAAAACCTATCTAAGGATACTGATGGCAACCCTCCCTCCAGTTCCCCAGTACGTCAGTGTAACATCCCAAAATTTCATCTAAAATCATCAGCATTGCACTCATATCATCATAGCATGTAATTGCATTGCATTTAGAATGTCTTCCAAAAATTTGGTGCAATTTTGAGCCATGAATAAAAAGATATGAACTATGAAAATAGAATCAAAGAAAATGCTATATTACCTATTAAATCCAAGTAAATACTTTGGATTAAAATAGAAGATAAATATGTTTTATAATACCCTAAAAACCTAATTTGAGTTTTGACAAATTTTCACAAATTGGTTTGATTCAGTTTGAATCCTTAAATCAAAAGTTTTGGAGAAAACAGAATTAGAAAAAAGAAATAGAAAAAGGGAGAAAAAAAATAGCAGCAGCAACAGCTTCTGGCCTTTCGGCCCAAACCCAGCCCACTAAGCCCACCCGGGCCAACTCTCCCCCTTTGTTTTTCTGCACACCCCCTCAACCTACCCCCTCCCGCTGACAGACCGACCCCACACCCACGTCACCACCACCCCGTCGTCTTCAACCCCAGGCGACGAACACCCCTCCCCTTCTCTGCCGTTTCAAAATCGACTCAAATTCGGCCGTTTCCAGTATTAATTCCCCATGGAGGCCTCCCCTACTAAATCCCCTCTCCCTCCTCATCATTTTCCCCTCAGACAACACCCCGGAGAGCCCCTAGGCTCCCTATATTGAGAGCTCGAACCGCCGCTATCCGACGGACTCCGGCGACGATTCCGGTGAGCTCCGGCCACGTCGCGCCCTCCTCTTTGCCCTATCACCCTTGCCGTATCCTGGTGCACCTTTTAACCCTGGCCACGTACCTCTTCTCGCTCCAGGACGACGACACGGTCATCGCCGACGAACTCCCTCTGCCGCCACCATCAATCACCTTTTCCGGTAAAGTTAGGGTTCCCGCCGCCCCCTTTTGGTCTTTACTAGGTCGTGCAGATCCTTGCGCGTCTTGCTGACCTCTTTGCTGGTTGGTTCGAGCCCCAGGTCACCGTCTCCGACACCGAGCAGTGAGCTCTGCCGTCTGCGCAACTCCGGCGAGGGATCGCGAGTGAACCAGAGAGCCTCCCATGCCATCGTGACCTCCACCGAGATCGCCAAGACCACAACAAGCCCTCGGTAAGACTGCCTTTTCCCCTACCCCTCTAGAATCACCAGAACGTCACTCACCTGACGTGCCGTCGCCGCGCGCCGTCGCTAGCACCGCTAGTCTCCGGCGAGATGCTTAGTAGCCGTTCGATCAGATCCTAGCGGATAGGACTAGATCACTAAACGAAAGGGTACGGGCTAATCAGATCCGTCCGTAGTCACTTAAGATCTGACGGCCCACAGCGGTCGATCCAACCGAACCGGTACGGGCCAATAGGAAAGCGCCACATCGCCAGACTATTTCTGTTTAATTAGAAAATAGACAGATTTAGTACTTAACTTAGAAATTCAATAACTGTTGTTCCACAAATCAGAAAAATACAAAATTGGTGTATATGGATTCAGAAAAATCAGACCATTATTATGGAGGCCTTGTTTCACACTTTTGCTTCTATAAAATTGGAATTATAGGCAGAACCTTTTTAGGAGTATTTTGCTCATAAAAATTGTTCTATAAATTATTTTGGGGTATTTCTTATGCATTTAGATGAGGTATTCTATCCTCAGTACTGTAGGCTCTGTAAATTATAGAGTTGTGATCATATCTTTGCATTTTGCATGCATTCCTGTTTTTGTAATGTTTTATTGATTGAATTATTGTTGTTGTATTGTTCTTGTGTAGATTGTGTGGATTGTGAAGTTTGTTTCTGTGAGGATTGTACCTATTCCCCTAGCTACCAAGGCAAGTGATATTTCATCTCATGTCCTATTCTTTTTTCACTATTGCACTAGTGTTATTTTGGTAGATCTTAGCATAATAGAATTATTCATATGTTACCATACTATGCTATGCTACCCTATAGTATATATCTTGGTAGTATCCCCTAGTTAAAGACTTTGTATGCTAGAATGCTTAGCTATGCTATTAGAATTCATGGGTGGAATATACACATAAGATAGTATGGAAAGATATTATTTTGTTTAACTAAGAAAACAACTAATGTTAATGAAACACCTGGGTGGAATGGGGCTTGCTTGGATTATGTTGAGTGGTTACTCAGGGGCCATGTCTATGGTCAGCTGGTGTATCACACTTGTGGATGGCCACCCAGGAACAAAGAGATTGGAGACTTTCTTGTCATGAAGCTTCCAGTGTAACCACATGGCATATGGGCTCTGCCTTGACCAACTAAGTTGCAAGAACTCAGCCAGACGGACAGAAGGTGGTAGATATGATAGGATGGAACGCGTCCGTGGTGGTCTGAGGGATTGCTTCTAAAAAGTCTTGTCTCGATGCATGTCGAGTCTTGTGGGGAAAGTGCACCACCTCTCGAGAGGGTAAAACTAAGTACTTAGCCGTGTCCCCGGTTATGGACAACTTCTGAGCCTCAAGACAGTGAAGTAGTTCAATAATCTCCTCATCCAAATTTCTCTAAGTTAAAACTTGTGGGTGAACATGGGTAGAGGTTCAGTGATGTCTATCCTTGGTACCTTATAGCTGGAATGAAAAACTTCTTCAAAAACTATAAGTTAAACTAATTTTAGCAAAGCCAGCCATGACCCCACTTAGCCATTTATTCATGTAGTTGTTGGATTATACTAAGTATCTATGGTATCACTTGCCAATACAATTCCAAATGTATTGACCCTTGTGGCTGTAACTTATTATGTTGCAGGATACTCTGATGATGAGTAGGGTTGCGGGTCTACACTCGACATGCTTGCCTGTGGCACATGAAGACTAAAGACTCTATCATTATTATGATATGTAATGTGAACCTTAAGTGCCTTAGCCTTGGGCTAAGCGAGTTGTAAGAACCATTATATTCCTGGATGCGATGTAATAATGACCTTTGTTTCTGTGTACTTCATCTTAAACTGTGGGTGCTAGCATTTTCGATCCAGGGACTAGCACTGCAATCACAGGGATCTTACCTTATTATGGTGAGATCTTACAGTCAGGTGGTCGGAAGTTCCAATTACTTGGGATAGGAAGGATCACCCAGAACTTATCCCAACGGAGAACTAGTATGCCATGGTCATCAACCCTTTCATTGACGACACGAAGTGCACCAAGTGCCTCATGGCCAGTGAGAGCGGCATCAATATCATGTACCTGGATACATTGCACAAGATGAACTTGATGGAGACCCAGCTAAGGAAGAGCAACACCATGTTCCATGGGGTTGTCCCTGGCCGACAAGCAAATTCCCTAGGCTGCATCACCCTTCCGGTCGCTTTTGGCAATGTGAACAATTACCGCCAAGAACGCATGACCTTTGAAGTGGTGCCTTTCAAGAGCGTGTACCACGTCATCTTCGGATGCAACATCTTCCAGTCCTTCCTCGCAAGGCCATGCTTTGTCTATAACAAACTCAAGATTATCGGACCAAATGGCGTCATCACCATTGACGGAAGCTTCACCAAGGCACGGGAGTGCAAGTTCAGCGAAGCCGCCTTTGCCAAAGCAGTACTCTACGGTGAGGTGTTCAAGGAGATCCAGAACCAGGTCGATGCCTCGGAGATGCCGGCTTCAAAGAAGTAGATCACTGTTGCTGAACCCACCTTCAAGGCTGCCATCAAGACCAAGTAGGTGGAGCTTGTCGAAGGTGATTCCTCCAAGACCACCGCCATTGGCACGGACCTGGATCCCAAATAGGAAAGCACGCTCGTCGAGTTCCTCCGTGAGAATAGGGACATCTTTGCCTAGCAACCTGCCGACATGAAAGGTGTACCTAGGGAACTTGCCGAGCACAGCTTGAATATTGATCCTAATGCCAAACCAGTGAAACAACCTCTACGACGCTTTGGTGATGAAAGACGAAGGGCTATAGGCAAAGAAATAGCTAGGTTACTTAAGGTTGGCTTTATCCAAGAAGTTATTCACACCCGATGGGTGGAAAATCCTGTACTTGTCCCCAAAAAGGGAACCAATGAATTAAGAATGTGTGTTGATTACACCGGCTTAAACAAAGTGTGTCCGAAGGATCCGTTTTCTTTGCCTCGCATTGACCAAGTCATTGACTCGATGGCTAGCTCAGAACTTCTGTGTTTTCTTGATGCTTATTCAGGATACCACCAGATCCGGATGCAAAAGTCGGACCAATTGGCCACTTTGTTTACCACACCCTACGACACATATTGCTACGTCACGATGCCCTTTGGGTTGAAAAACCCTGGTGCTACGTACCAGCGGACGATGCAACATTGCCTACACGACCAAATAGGTCGCAACATACACGCTTATGTGGACGACATCATGGTAATGTCAAAGAAATCAAATGACCTTATCGCTGACTTGCAGGAAACCTTCGACAATCTTCGGAAATACAACATGATGTTGAACCCAAAGAAGTGTGTCTTCGGGGTACCATCTAGAAAACTGTTGGGTTTCATTGTTTCGCATGCATGAAGGACAACAAAGGCTCACAGGGTGCATTGCAGCAGTAAGCCGGTTCATCAGCCGACTTGGTGAGAATGCCATGCCACTCTACAGGTTGCTCAAGAAGGTGGACAAATTCACATGGATGGACGAGGCTGACGCAGCACTTCATGAGTTGAAGAGAATACTCTCCTCCCCACCTATACTTGCAGCACCGGTGCCAAGGGAGCCTATGTTGGTATACATGGCGGTGACCAACTGAGTAATCAACATCGTCATCATGGTGGAGCGCAAGGAACCAACGCACAAATACGGAGTTCAGTGACCCATTTACTATGTGAGCAAGGTCTTGACGGAATCCAAACAGCGTTACCCGCACTACCAGAAGATATCTTACGGAGTTTTCCTTGCTTCACGTAAGCTAAGGCATTATTTTTAAGAGCACCCCATCACAGTAGTGAGCAAAGTTCCACTGTCCGACATCATCAACAACAGCGACGCTACAGGGAGAGAGGCAAAGTGGGGCATTGAACTTTCCGCCTTTGACATCACCTACAAGCGATGCAACGCTATCAAATCACAAGCATTGGCGGATTTTCTTGCAGATTGGATAGACCTGCCAGAAGACACTCCTGTGCTAGAGCTAGAGTATTGGGTCATGCACTTTGACGGATCCAAGTTACTCAATGGCTCGGGGGTTGGTGTATTATTGCAATCATCAACAGGAGATAAGTTGCAATACGTCCTGCAGATCCACTTCAACGCTACAAATAACATGGTGGAGTACGAGGCCCTCATTCACGGACTTCGCATAGCCAAGGATATTGGCATCAAGCGCATAGTTTGCTATGGATATTCCGACTTGGTTGCCTAGCAAGTAGCTGGCTCCTAGAATGTGTTGAACCCTATGATGGTGGCATATCGAGACGAAGTAGACGAAATAGCCAAGTGCTTCGACGGCTACAAAGTCAAGTACGTGAAGAGGGAGGATAATGAGGCGGCAGATCTACTATCAAAGCTTGGATCATCTCGTCGACCAATTCCGCCAGGCATTTTCCTGGAGCATTTACAGACTCCATCCATGAAGGGATCGGACCCCAACAACCCGGATAGAGTGGACTCATTTGTTAACGCAGTAACAGTGACCTCTCTGGCTTGGACTAAGCCGTTCATGGATTATCTACAAGACGGAACTTTGCCCGCCGACGAAGTCGAAAGCCAGAAAATAGTACGCAGAGCAAAAGGTTACGTCATCATTGATGGCCAGCTATACAAAAAGAAGTACCACAGGAGTCTTACTACGGTGTGTCTCCTAGCAACAAGGTATTGAAATCCTTAGAGAAATACATCTCAGAGATTGTGGGCATCACATCGCTCCTCGATCGTTGGTGGCCAAGGCCTTTCGACAAGGATTCTACTGGATAACTGCCAAGACAGATGCCGACAAGTTGGTACAAACAAGCCTTGTGTGTCAGTTTTATGCAACACAACCAAATGTTCCAGCTGAAGAATTGCGAACAATACTAATAACTTGGCCGTTCATAGTCTGGGGGCTGGACATGGTGAGATCTTTGCAGACAGCACCCTGTGGAATCACACACTTGCTAGTAGCAATGGATAAATTCACAAAATGGATTAAAGCTAAACCCATTAAAAAGCTTGATGGGGCAACAACCCTAAAGTTTGTCCAGGATCTAGTGGTGAGATTTGGTCTCCCACATAGCATCATCACCGACAATGGCAGAAATCTATCTCTCGGAGAAGTTGAGGAGTACTGTCATGAGAAAGGCATCCTCCTTGACCTAGAATTTGTGGCACATCCGCAGTCAAATGGACAAGTTGAAAGGGCCAATGGACTAATTCTGCACAGAATCAAGCCACGCTTAGAGGCACTGCTGGGTAGAGCAGCAGGAGCCTGGGAGGAGAAACTACCATCTGTTTTTTGGAGTTTACGAACAACACCTAACAGATCTACCGGCTTGACTCCTTTCTTCATGGTTTATGGAGCAGAAGCAGTTCTCCCATCCGACATCCTCAACGATGCACCAAGAGTTTCCGCCTACAAGGAGGATGACGCTGAAGAATCTAGACGGCTATCTGTGGACCTACTTGAAGAAGAGCACGTGCTGGCATGCCAGAGGTCTGCCGTCTACAAGCAGAAGCTATGCGGCTACCATAGTCATCGTGTAAAGCATCGCTCGTTTAAAGAAGGGGATCTCGTGCTTAGACTCAAGCAGGAAAAATCACACAAATTATCCCTGCCTTGGGAAGGACCGTTCGTCATAAGAAAAGCATTTCTCAATGGTTCCTATTACCTCGTCGATATTCACGAGTTGAAAGATAGGCCAAAAAATCGCAAACGCAAGCAACGTGACTCCGATGATGATTACCCGGAGACAGATCGGCCATGGAACATAGCACAGCTACGTCCCTTTTACACTTAGCACATTTATATTATGTAATAAGTTTCTTATATGATTAGTGAAACAAAGCATTTGGTTCACTCATATTCCCTGAGTCTTTTACCTCCTTGAGTTGTTCATTTTTGGATCGTATAAACCCTTTATCCGCAAGGTTGCATTTGCCCTTGTGAAAATTCCTCCTACGGGCGTTAGCTTAAGTTTTCTGGTCTACACGTTTTCTGAAGTTTTTATGTGGATTCCGGAGTAGTGAATTTTCGGCACTCAAAGTCGGCGATTTTGTTCTTAGGTTCTAGACGGTGCTATTAAGCATCATCACCTGAGAGCATAGTTCCGCGCTGCGAGTCTTCCGTCTCACGAAAGGTCAAGCATACGAACCAGAATAATGGATAAGCCAGCACTTGCTTAAAAAATATATACACATGTTGGAAACAGATAAGTTGCAGGAAGCTTAAATACATGTTTTTCGCCTTAGACAAACATAAGTTTTTTTGCATACATTCTGCAGAGAGACATTTAATACAAATATTCTTTTTATGGCTCTACTGCAGGGGACTTCGTGGTGGCATCATCAGGAGAGCCAGGCCAGGAGAGCTCGTCAAACTCTGAAGGAGAAGGGCTAGACTCAGACAAAGTCATGTCGTCATCTAGGATCTCGGCAGGCACAAAGACATCCACCTTAACCATCTTGGCAAATCTAGTGTTGAAGCCGGCGAGAGAATTCCAAATAGCATCGCTATTGATCTCTCGACCTTCCTCGTCTATCTTGGGAAAACCGGAAGTCACCAGGTCGATGTCGGCGTTGTCATAGTGTGCCTTGACCAAGGACAGGGTCATCCTTGCACCACCCCGGACGCAAGAGGCTTTCCAGTCCTTGACTTTCTCAGGGTCTCGACGTAGGATTTCCACGTACTTGGCTATTGAGACTGTCGCATTGATATTTATACCCAGAGGTTGAGCTATATCCTTGGCTTGGACGATGGTGGTGCTGACGAAGTTGCCGGCAAGAATCATGCGTTCCTTGGAGCTTGAAGCACCCTCACCCAAGTTGGCTAAGCCAATGGGAGCTGATGTTTGCACAAAACACAAGGACCATGAGTACAAACAAGTAAAATGGTTGTCCAACTTATAGAAAATACCAAAACGGAGAAAGGTTACCAAAGGTGCTCGTTTCCGCTTGCATGCATGTCTCTGCCAAGACACCGCGTTCCTTCTGGACTAACTTGAACATCTCAAGACTCCTAGCATTTTGCTCTTTGGCAGCTTGGTTCTGGTCTTTGAGCTGTGCAATCTCATCCTTCAGGTGCTGCATCTCGACGTCCACAGACTCTTACATAGCCTTCATCGTTGCCTCATGGCCCTTGACAGCCTCGGCCAGGTCCTTCTTCAGAATCTTGTTTTCATCATCGAGTTCCTAGATATGCTTGGATTGCTCGACGATGCTCTTGGCCTTAGTAATGGCTTCTATAAGACGGAAATCAAAAAGTGCTATCAAAAGACGGAAAAAATGACTCAATGGGAAAGCAAGGAGCCGTCGTAGGAAACAAACTCTGGCTATTTTTGATCTGTTCCTTCAGGAATTTGGTTTTACCCTGTTCAAGGTCCATCTCATTTTGAAGAGCAGCAAACCTCTCATTGGCGGCTATCCTCCGTTTATTCTCATTATGCACATGATATAAGCATGCTTAGCTTCTATAGAGCATCTAGTCGGAACTATTCAAGTTTCAACTAAACGCTCGGGGGCTACAGTACATGATCTTAAAGTAAGCTAGTTTCTCTAGAGCATCTAGTCAGAACTTTTCAGTTTCAACTAAACGCTCGGGGGCTACATGGACAAGTTCTATGCTTAGTTCTCTGGAGCACTCAGGCCAATAACTATTAACGTATCTGCCTAAGAGCTCGAGGGCTATAGTGGGATATACTACACAAAGTAAAGCAAGTGAAGTTCCAAAACTTACGATGGCAATGATCCTGAGATTGTTGGCTAGATGAGCATAGGAATCATGAAAGGTCCGAGCATTCTTATAGATTGCATCAGCCTACTTGATGAGATCATCTAGGCTCAACATCGTAGGAGTCACAGCCAATGGAGAGGTCGAAGTCGGAGGCATGGATGAAGCCCTAGCTGCCTCCTGCACCTTCAAGGCAGTAGATGGCACGGAGGCTCCCACCTCAATCGTAGCTTCCACGTCCACCTCTTCCACTTCCTTCCCCTTCTTAGTGGCATCCTTAGCCAGAGCTTTAGCCACTTTAGAATAGGTGCTCTCCTGCATCGCCTGGCCGCTGGGAGCAACGTCTGCCTCGACAGAGCCTGAGACATCAAGGTTTGGATTGATATCTATCTCCATGGTGGAGCTCTCAGGGATGACGGGAGATGATGGCCCAGCGGGACCAGCAGAGGGAATAGCGGCATGAGTAGGGGGAGCGGTGGCGGGAGAGGGCTTGGCGGACAGACCCTTGGTCAACATGTCATGAATGTTTTTTGACCCTCCAACATCTTTGGAGGATCACTTCAAACTAACAGCGGCTTTCCTCCTAAAACATACAAAGTATAAGTACAAGAGTTGAAAAAAGGTATGGGATGAAAAGCACAAGTCGGAGAATGAAAATACTTACTCCACGGCAGGAGCTTTGGTGAGGAGAATGCCGGTGGACTTCTTCTTCTTCTTCGCCGCCTCTAAGGCAGCAGTGGAATGTTTGGAGATTCCACTCTCCGATTTCTTCTTCTTGGCCTCGGCAGCAGCATTAGAGGTGGATCTCTTCCGCTTTCGTGCTGCCGGAGCTGGATGATCCTTGGAGGCGTCGTCGTCAGACACCACCTAGATATCCTTCAGCTTAGGATCATAGACCTGGGAGGCCATTTGATCTGTCGCCAAGGTCGCCAGCTGGGATACATGGCAATGTTAGACGGACAAAACTTCAAGCCGGAAAAACCTTAGAGCATATAACGAGCAACAAAGGAAATAGAAGCTACCTCTGGGCACTTGCCGCAATCGAATAGGTTGAAAGTGATCTTGAAGCCATGCTTCTTGTCCTTCACTCTGACGATGTCCTTTAGCCGGAGCTAGATGGAGTCAGTTGAGAAGTTATCCCGCGAAATTCGCATGGGATCCCTCTTGTCTTGGCTATATTTGCACATCAGCTGGGTGAAGTGCTGCAGAGGCTGGATCCGCCTAACGTACCAGCACATGGAAAGATCCAAGCTCGTCAGACCTCCATCTACGAGCCATTTGATCCGCCTTACGGCACGATTGGCTTCGTCATCAGAAGGAAGAGAGGCTAGGGTCCGCCATGTGGGCACTTCGGTGGCAGCTCCATCGACAAAGTTGGGGTAGGTCTCAAGGCAGTGTGGCAGAGGGATATATGGCCCATAGAAATATGTGCGCTGCCAGTTCTTGCAAGACTCGTGCCCTACGATGTCGGGGAAGCGCCAGCTAGGCCGGATCTTAAAGCTAATGGTTCCACAGATCCGCAGTTCATCGTTGGACTCCATGGACTCTCTCTTGACGGTGAAGAAATATACAAACAGATCTAATCTAGGTTTGATTCCTATATATCCTTCACACGGAGCTACAAAGTTTCTAAGGACTAGGATGCTATTGGGAGAGAGGTTGTGGGGGAGTATCCCGGAAGTACCGGAGGACATCCAAGAAGAAGTCGGAGATTGGTAGGTTAACGCCGTGTACCAGCTAAGATTTGAGGTACACCTTCTCTCCGGCTTGGGGAGAAGGGACCACCTCGCCAGCTGGTGCCGCCCGCCAGACGAACTTCTCTGCCGTAGGGAGATAGCCCTCGTCGATCAGCTCTTGGAGATCTTCAGCAGAGAGATCAGAACCTCTCCACATGCCCTTATGGGAGTCGCTTTCCTCTTCAGCGGCGTCAGGCGCCGCTAGTTCTTGGTCATCGCCGGTGTACTCCGTCGCGACGGAGACAGGGACGAACCCCTCCAGCGGAACAATAACTCTCTGGGATGGCTCCGTCGTAGCCTCGAGACTCACCGCCGTGGAAGGAGCAGAGCTGCTGGAGACCATTGCGACGAGGAGTGTGTGGAGGAAGAAAGGGCTCTAGTTAGGGTTTTCACAGAGGATCTCAAACGGTCGTGCGGCTGGAGGAAGACGAAGACTGGGAAGCGAATGCGGGTAAAAAGAAATAAATTCACTACGGTGGAAATATATAAGCCTCGCGTCAAGATTCGTGCAAAAAGATCTAATGGATAGAACGTTGCCGACGTGGAAGTGAACGTGCGCGGTAATTTTGCCACGTCCTCCATCTTTTGCCACTCCACCATTTCAGATTTCGCGCGCATGAAAATAGTTAATAATTAATTCTTTGCTTCTATGAGTTTCGAGGTAGCGTAGACTGTATCCTACGTCATCCTCCTGACAGTTGTAGTGAAAGGTCACGTCCGAAGATTCCATCAAAGACGGAGATCGTCCAACTCTGGAAACAAAGACTCAAGGAATCTCTGGTTACATTGTGAAGCCGGAGAGGATTGCAGGGTTCTTTGGGAGACCTTTGAGATATTGCTTGACAGATTGCCGGCATCACTTAGACAGGATATTCAGAGATCAATGAGCAAGACGGCGCAAGATTTCAAAGTCCTCATAGCATGTCACCAATCCGCCTAACCCGGGTGGCCCATAATTGGTAGCAAGGCCCATGGCCTGCTGGGCGGCCCAGTTAGACGGATCCTAAAGGGAGACCCATGCCAGATAAAGGAAGGCTACACAGGAGTCACCGACATACTCGGAGCCTTGGAGTACAAGACACGGAAGACTAGTTCGTGTAGGTGTAGGACTCTTTACCTTGTCCGGCGAGGACCTTTCCCTGTAAACCCTAGGTCTTGGCGCCTTTATAAGCCGGCCTACGGGAGCCTTTAGGGCACAACTTCTCTGATTGCAGCATACAACGCGCAACACCTCGCACATCGAACTGATACGTCCAAAACGTATCTACTTTCCCGAACACTTTTGCTATTGTTTTTCCTCTAAACTTGTGTGATTTGGATACAAATAACATGGACTGATGCTGTTTTCAGCAGAATTACCTTGGTGTCTAGTTTTTGTGCAGAAAATCAACTATGAGGAAAAATCTAGGAAAATATGCCAAAAATCCTATTTCACCAGAAGACTCACAGAGCCAGAAGACGAGACGGAGTAGGGACACAAGGGGCCCACACCGCCTGGCCGAGCGGGTCAGGCCAGGCCGCGCCTGGGGGTGGTGTGGATGCCTTGGCTACCCCCTCGGCCTCCCTCTTGACCTATAAGTTGCCTCTTGACCTAAAAACCAAGGGGGGTTCGATGTTTTTCCAGAAAGAGTTCTGCTATGCTACCACCGCCAGATTCCGCGGTTCGGAACCAGAAACTCCGTTGTAGCACCCTGCCGGGATGGGGAATTGGAGGAGATCATCGCCATCATCATCACCGTTGCTTCTCCATCGACCATCCATATTTCCCCCATCTATGAGTGAGTAATCCCCCGATGTAGGCTATGGGGATGGTAGGGATTGGATGAGATCGTTCATGTAACGGCATCAGATTGTTGGGGCATGGTGCCTAGTATCTATTATTAGTGCTTTTTGACTTTGTTGCAACTTGTTATGCTTAATGCTTGTCACTAGGGCCCGAGTGCCATGATTTCAGATCTGAACATGTTATTGATTCATTATGATAGTATTCTTTATGGTCTTATCTACAAGTTGTATACACATATTGTTGTCCGGAACCAAAGGCCCCGAAGTGACAGAAATCGGGATAACCGGAGGGAATGGCTTTTATGTGAGGATCACATGTGTTCACGGAGTGTTAATGCTTTGCTCCGGTGCTCTATTAAAAGGAGCACCTTAATTGCCAGTAGTTCCCTTGAGGCCCCGCTGCAAACGGGCTGGCAGGACAAAAGATGTTGTGCAAGTTCTCATTGCGAGCACGTATGACTATATATGGAACACATGCCTATGATTATTTAGTAATTGGATGCTTTATCTTATTTATCTACAAATGCCCTACGTCTTGATTGCCATATGAATTGTCTTGTCCATGCAACGCCCGTCCATCCATCCCTATGCCTACCGCGCTTTAATCCTACTGTTTACCGCAATTATTACTACTGTCTTCACTTTTACTACTGTTATTACTCTGCTATTGTTACTGAAAAACTATTTCTACAGATAAACTGTTGTGAGCAAGATTGTTTCTAGGTGCAGCTGAATTGACAACTCAGTTATTAAGGCTTATAAATATTCTTTGGCTCCCTTGTGTCGAATCAATAAATTGGGTTTCACTTCCCTCGAAAATACTGCGATACACCCCCTATACTTGTGGGTCATCACGAACCTATGTCTGTAACTCGGCGTATTGCCATTATAGTGATTTATAGCAGGAGTAGAGTTCCGCCACCGTTGTGGGACTTGAACCTGGGTAAGTTGTGTTACCTCGTACCCGCCAACTCTCTGCCTTACCCCATGTATATAAACACGCACTATCAGGACCCCTCCATGGCGTACTCATTGGCAATACCACGACACTACTTACCTTTCCTTTTCTGCATCAGTCCTTGAAAGATTGTTGACTTATGCATCCACATCTCGGGATTCTATCCTGAGCATGTTCCTTTTCCCTTGTTGTTTCTGACCTTTGTCTGCCAATTGGTAGTCAAGTAGTAAACGTGCATTGGAGTCCTCTGATGTAAGATACTCTTGGTTTCTGTCATACAAATCATGTCGGGATGTCAGGAGAAACAAACTCTAGTACCTCGTCATATCTAGGACCAGGTCAAAGTGTTGTAATATGCAGATCAAGAGGCAATGATTAGCTTCTACCTGTTCCACTTCAAAGTATCACACTCTTATATACTAAGATGTCGTCCTAAGTTCCATGACCTCCTGATGGCTGTGAAATATAGCCATCTAAGTCCACATTTAAACTAGATATTGTTCATATTTTTAATGAAATATCTCTCTAAACCCTACCACTAATGCCTAATGATCAAAGGGGTATGCAATCTTTTCTTTCTATTTTATCATGCGCAGATAATGACGTTTGATGATGGGAATCACAACATTAAAGTCAAAGATACGAGATTTCCAACAACCCAAACAAACTAGGAGTCGTGAAGTGGAGACAGACGCTTAAACAACCAACTATACGACAGGAATAAAATTTTAGTCGTATAGTTCCGGTCGTATAGTTGCCATCAACACAGATAGGTCAAACAGAACAACTTTCATGAAGGGACCCGTATATAAAGAGGCCGCGAGCGATGAGAAACAAGAGCTCTTTTCGATCACCAACCGCCCCCAAAACTCCATCCACAACACCGAAGAGACGCCGGAGGAATAGACTTAGATCTAATCTTCAAACCCTTCTCCATCACCATAGCCATATTCCACCACTTGTAATAGTAGATCTCATATTTGATTGGCGACATTGTAAGACTATTTGTTGCCAATCTCATGATTTCCATTGCATTGTTTATGATCATTGATTTCATCTCTATGTGTGAGTAATTCTCCTTGGGCTAAGGGATTCGGCCTAGCCATGTAGATTTTGTGCATGTTATTTATCATAGATGGGATCATGTATTAGTTTGTGTGACATGATGATTATTGTATCCTCTCTTGCCTCAATCTAAGGACTTGTCAGGTACCCAAGACCCCGAGGATTGATCCAGGTAAAGGGAGTATGAGTAATGACTAATCTGCAGGTTGGGAACCCCAGTGACAGAAGGGGTAGTACGGCTATATGTGAGGGATTTAGTTGGGATTAATGGTGATGTCACTATGCATATCATTAGTTCTCTTTCTTCTATGGATGAGACTAGTAGGTCATTGCTATAAGCGGTTTTGGAGGAAATAGCAATTATGGATGCACTGGCCACATATAATTTATCTTGCTCTAACAATTACATGCATACTTTATTATTATCTTTTATTCCCATTAGATATTTTGCACAGCTACAGGTGAAACCGAATGCCCTAGGCCCTCTCTCTCCATCATCGACAACAACAAAAGATAGCAAACTCTTGGTCCGGTAAAACACAAAAAGAATTCTAAAACTCCCGAAGGTCCATTAAAGTAACTTCACTATGCTTTCTGCTTCCCGAGGATTTGATAAACCTAGGTCTACTAGGGAAAAAGATCTATACTACATCCGTAATCTGGATTGAAGTTATCAACCCTTTTTCTGGCGCTGTTGCTGGGGAAGCAATAGCTACCCTGGTGAGGTTAGTAGGAACCTTGCTAGTTTTAATTCTTGTTTTTAATTTTGTTAGTTTGCTTTTAGTCTTTATTTGAAAAACCAAAAAAAATTAGTTAGTCTTTAATTTCTTGTTTTTACTATCATAATTCTTTGTTTAAGAAAACCCAAAAACATAGGAAATATGGATGAAAAGAAGCTTGGGGTGTTTGCAACTCCCAACAATGATTATTTGTATACTCCTATTACTCATCCAGCAATTGATACTGATGATTATGAAATTAAGCCCCATTATTTAAGTTTGGTTAAACAGAATTAATTTGGAGGCTCTGATGTTGAGGACGCAGGTATGCACTTGAATACTTTCACTGAAATATGTGATATGATGCGCATAAAAGATGTTGACCCTGATGCGGTCAAATTGCACTTATTTCCTTTGTCTCTTAGAGGAAGAGCAAAAGAATGGTTGCTATCATTGCCTAGAAATACTATTACATCATGGGTGGAGTGTACTTCTTTATTTATGACTAAATTTTTCCCACCTGCAAAGACTATGCAACTAAGATCTAATATTACTAGTTTTAGACAGGAAGAGCGTGAGCCACTAGCGCTTGCATGGGAGAGGATGAACGAATGCATGAGAAACTGTCCTAGTCATGGGATGGAAGATTGGTTAATCCTCCATTTATTTTATAATGCTCTTAACCCTATGTCTAAGTCTATGCTTGATACTGCAGTTGGAGGAACATTTATGGGCAAACATATTACCGAACCAAAGCAGCTGCTAGACAATATGCAAGACAACCATGCCCAATGGCATGTGGATAGATCAAACACGAAGAAGGTGAACTCCGTCTCACCACAAGAAAATGAAGAACTTAATGCTAAGCTAGATGAGCTCATATTAGCTGTAAAAGGTAAGGAAAACCAGGTAAGAGCTATCCTAGAAACAAATATTGAAGAAATATACGGCATAGCTCATAATGATTATAACCCTGCTTGGAAGAAGAATTATAATCCTAATTTTCAGAAACACTATTCTAGTCATGCATGTAACTCTAATAATAGTATGGGAACAAGTAATGGAAGTCTCCAAGAAAAACTTAAGTCCTTTATAGACTCACAAAATGAGCAAAACAATATCCTTGTTAAAATAACGGAGAACCTTGATGTTATGCTTGGTAAATTATCTAACCAAGCTGTAAGTTTGAGGAATGATTTGTAGGCCCTACAAGAAAGAACGAGGATTGTTGAGGCACAGCTAGGTAAGATAACCGATAGTCAAACTCTCATTCTAGCTAAATTTCTAGGTAAAGTTGAGCCCAATCCTGTTGAAGACCTCAAGATTATGAGAATCCAAAGGGAGGAGCCTGAAGACCTTGATTATAGTAATGCTCCTTCACCAAGTTACACTGTTGAAGATCTTGTAAATAGGATCAACATCAAGATTCCAGTAGGTGAAGGAAATGATGAAGCTATGTATCAACACTTCGTTAATTAGGTAGCAATAAAGGTACGTGAGCTTGTAGAAGAATATAAGAAAATTGCTGAAAAATTACCTATGAAGCTTGATGATATATTTGAACCTACTATTAAGATTAAAATTAGGACGAATGAGATAGCTGCACTTTGTGATCTAGGTGCAAGCATCTCAACAATTCCGAAAAGTCTTTTTAATAAGTTAAATCTTGGCTCTTTTGAAATCACCGAGTTAAAATTACATCTTGCAGATTCTACCTACAAAAAAGCTATAGGGATTAAAGCAAATACTTTAGTATACATTAAAGGTTGTCCTACACTTATTGATTTTGTTATTGTTGACATGCCTGAAGATTCTACTGCTCCTATTATATTAGGCCGTCCATTCTTAAGAACTATTAAGGCTTTGATTAATCTACATGAAGGGAACGTGAAGCTTCAATTGCCTTCGCGGGATCCTTTTGTTATTCATTTTCCCAGAAAGAAGAAAGCCAAGCATGATGAAAAGGAGGCCATCACTTTGAAGGCCAACTATTTTGGAGTGGTTGTTCCACTCATCTAGCCTAAGTGAGCAACATCAAGGTCAAGCTATTGACCATAAAAGAGCGCTGCATGGGAGGCAACCCATGTGAAATAAAGGTTTGAGTAAAGTTTTTAAGTTTTAGTTTAAGTTTTATGTTTAATAAACAATGCTAGAAAGCTCCAGTTGAGGAGAAGAAGTTCGGTAGTACTAAAAGTCCTGCTTTATACATACTGATGTTGGTCGACATTTTTTACTGTCATTTTTCTGTCAAAAACAAGGTGTTTCACTAAGTTTCAGGATAAGAAATAAGTCTCGAAGAAACGGAAAATTTTTGATGACTACAGAAGGTTTAACGACCAACTATACGGCGGGAATAAAAATTCCGGCCATATAGTTTAGCCGTATAGATATCTTTGCCATCGACAATTTTTCTTTTCCAGGTACTGAAGGTTTAACGTCCAACTATACGGCAGGAATACAAATTTCGGCCGTATATTTCTGGCCGTATAGATATCGATGCCTTCATAAAATTTCTTTTCCGGGTACAGAAAGTTTGAAGACCAACTATATGGCGGGGATAAAAAATCTGGGTTGTATAGTTATGGCCGTATAGCTGCGCCGCCAGGTGGAAACCCTAATTTTTTTACAGCAGACCAACTATATGGCAGGAACAAATTGTTCTGGCTGTATAGTTTGGCCGTATAGTTGCATTCGACCAAAAAATCGCCACGGGAGGTACCTCCAACCCCAACACTTCAATCATTTTTCTCTCTTCTACCTCCAAACTCTCTCAAAACCTCAAGAGATCTTCATCTCTACTCAATTTCGTTCGATTTCCTCACACACAAGTGATCAACGGTATGTTTCTCCTCTGATCCTCCAATTAATTTTTGCAAATTCATCTACAATATGTTGTCATTATCAATCTAGGGTGATACCTACTATGAACTAATTGCCATGATTTTCTCTTGCCTAGATTATTATTTTGAGGGGATTCTTTAGTGTGCTATGATGAGGAATATGTTACGCTTATTATTGTTGGATCAAAAAGTTTTATTTTCTTTTCTTATTATTTTAGATGATGAACACAAGGAGCCAAACTCGTGATCGTGCCGCCGCTAGCGCTTTTCGGGCTACCGCTCAAGAACGCATGGGGATATGGTTCAAGTATGAGCCCCAATGTGATCGCTTCAACAGGATCAAGAACCAAGAAGTGAAGGCAACCAAGTGGGCTTTCCTGATTATATTGAATCAACTCAGTATTTCAAATAACTTCAATTTACTTTGCAATAGGGTTGGCTTGCAAAACTTTGTATTCAATGATGTGCCTACTTATCGCCGGTTAACTCTTGAATTTCTAAGTTCTTTGCAAAGCACCGTTAAAGCATGGAATGGAGAGGGCACGATTTCTTTCTGACTTGTGAACAACAATTATGCTTTATCACTAGATGAATGGTGTGCATGTTTTAATTTTCCAAATAATAATGATAATGACTTACGTGCATCCTTTATTGGCTTAGACCCTTCCCTGGAACAATATTATAATGGAATGAGTTTCACTTCTAGAGTAAGCAAGGGGAAGAATATTCAACATTCTGCAATTTTCTAGTTGTTCTATGTTATTGCTAACACTTTGCAGGCACGAAATGAGTTCACGAGACTCAATGAGGAGAACATCTTAGTCCTTTCAAAGGATGCTTTCAACAACACCAACTTTTCACTCAACTTGGGTGCAATTCTTGTGCGCTACCTGGAGTACCAATCCTCCCAAAGCCAAGGACCAGCCGCAGGTGGAGGCGTCATCACCGTGCTTGCCATTTCCCTAGGCATCGACCTAGGTGAGTTGCAACCAGTGCTAGGTGAGCGACGTGTTGGTTTCTCTACTTTAAAGGCTTGTGAAATGCTCACTAGGAGAGGTGGCGTTTATTACTTGCATATTGCTGGAGCTGGGCGTCTCTATCCCGATCCTTTGCTAATGGTATTTTCTCTATCGAGGAAGGATGTTTGCTATATGACTTGCAGGTTGAGTAACACCAACCCGAGGAGGAGATTTTGGATGAGGATGAGGACCAAGAAGAGGAGCAGCCACCAACCCGGTTCGCTACATACCAAGACTTCCAGGAACTTGGAGGAACTGTGGAGAGAATGTAAAACCTCTCATTGAACCTCCGAGAAACAACTAGTAATTTATCAACTCAATTTGCAAACTGGAGTTACAACTTTTTCCCGCCACAACAATGATTTGAAGGGCTTGCAAAAGCCTAAGATTGGGGAGGTTTCCTCATTATCTTTATTTGGCGTTCATTTGTTTATATTTATTTCGAGGTTATGATTTTAATTCGAGTTTATAAGCACTTGTGTTGGTTTCCCCAACACTTTATATTTAGTTACTTTTATTTGTTTTCGAGATTTTCTAGCCGAGCTTTTCCGCCAATTTTCTATTCTTTCATTCCCTCTCTTAAAAACAAACAAAAGGATTTTTCCATTTATCTTTATTTTCCATCTTCCTTCTTTTCTATTCTCCTTGTGGCTTTCACACATTTGCAGGAGAGTGATCGACTTCGAAGTATGTCTTAAGAGAGAAGTGAAACCAATCATGAGAGGTATGTCTTAAGACTCCCCACTTTTGAAGTCTGAGAAACCCATGCTAGTTAGTAGTAAATGATAAGATGTTATATTGGTGGAGTGAGTCTTTGTATTGTAGTAAAATTTTGTTTGCATGGGTATTTAGTTGGGTACATTTTGTTCCAGCTCCTGTAGTTAACCAAGTCTTTCCTAAACAAATCTAAGACACTCAACACCACAGAAAATAATGATTGACTTGATAGCTCTCTTTAAAAGGATTTGTTCAATTCAATTACTGTTTAGCGGTTTTTGTGAACATGGCAAAGTTTGACTTGTGAATCATAAGAATGATATAGCTTTATACGTGTCAAACTTCATGGGTTGCGAACAACTCCACTAGCCTACGAATGATCTTCATGGAGGAAACTCCTAGATTTCGGCTATGAGTGGATTAAACATATGTAGCATCAATGCTATAATGGGTAAGATTCTTGGCATTCCCGGGTAGCTATGTTCATGATGGAATCACTCCTCTGGCTATTATGAGTAATCATTGTACAAAAGGAACAAAAACCTTGGAGATTCCACGAGTGTCCATCACAGCCCAATAAACTAATTAAAATCTTTGGCATGCACTCAATTACTTAAGAACTGAAATTCTTGAAGGACAATGAATAGAAAAGTAGTGCTTGAAGAGTCTTTATTTATTGATGTGGGAGAATTGAGATACTCTAGTGTATATGTTTTTCATGACAAACTCTCACACTCTTAATTTTACATGATTATACTTTATTGTTCAAAGGCAAGCCTATGAGTTGATTACATGACATGGAATAAGGTTTACTCATTTGAATCATCCATGTTACCAATAATTTTGGTGCGCTATAAGGATGCATAAAAACCCGTATGATATGCTTGCCATTACTCTATCTATGCTGAAGTTTTTCAGTTTTATAAAGTGCAGGAAACTTGAGACTACCAATCATGAGTAAGATCATCATCTCGTTATTTCAGTTTAAATACTGAGTTCCTTTTTGATTTTGGTTTTCTTGCTCAAGGAAGATCAAGTTTAAGCTTGGGGAGGTTGATGGCTATGAAATATAACCATCTACATCCACATTTAAACTAGATAATATTCATATTTTTGATGAAATATCTCTCAAAACCCTCCCACTAATGCCTAATGATCAAAGGGGTATGCAATCCTTTCTTTCAATTTTTCCCTGCGCGGATAATGACGTTTGATGATGGGAATCACAACATTAAAGTCAAAGATAAGATATTCCCAACAACTCGAAGAAACCAGGAGTCGTGAAGTGGAGACAGACGCTTTAACGACCAACTATACGGCATGAATAAAATTCTAGTCGTATAGTTGCCATAGACACCGCTAGGTCAAATAGAACAACTTTCGTGAAGGGAACCCTATATAAAGAGGACTCGGGCGACGAGAAACAAGAGCTCTTTTCAATCACCAGCCACCCCCAGAACTCCATCCACAATACCGAAGAGCCATCGGAGGAATAGACTTAGATCTAATCTCCAAACCCTTCTCCATCACCATAGCCATATTCCACCACTTGTAATAGTAGATCGCATATTTGATTGGCGACATTGTAAGACTATTTGCTATCAATCTCATGATTTCCATTGCAATGTTTATGATTGTTGATTTCATCTCTATGTGTGAGTAATTCTTTTTTTGAAACTCTTGACAGTAGGTGTGGCCCTATTGCCTTTATATTACTTCAGGATTCCCCAAGTTGGGGAAACCTTAGATAGTTACATATGTGCCTATGGCAGGGAACAATTACAGGGGGGTATTAAGGACTAGAAGTGGGGTCTACAGAGAGTTGCAGGTATTGTGTATCTCCTGATGAAGTTCAGGTTTAGTCCTATGCACCAGAAGCCTAAAATCCTGTTGAAATCTATCCTTCCATGATTCAATAGAGGGAGTAATATTATTAAAGCACAGTTCATTCCTCTCCTTCCAGATGTTCTAGTTTGCCACAATAAATAGCTCCATATAAAGCTTGCTTGTCGAATTCCTTTTCCCTTGCTCAATAAGGCGCAGACGATCCCCATGATTGTCCCAGCATAGACCAATAACTTGCCAACATTGCTTACCGAAAGAGCAATAGAAGAAGAGATGCTCCACTATTTCTTCATATTTACTACTCATGTTAGATAGTCAAAACTAGATACATTATTGTAGTGTCTTCGTTTGAGCATATTTTTAGTATTCAACCTGCCCGAGAGCAATAACCAACAGAAGAATTTTAGCTTTGGTGTACATTTTCTCTTCCATAACCATTCGAAAGAGATGTGTGGTTCCATTTCTCTAAAGCGGAATCGATAGAACATGCTGGCTTTGTAATTCTCTGCCCCCCAAGTGTAGCTCCAAATATCCTTGTCTGAATCATTAATTTCTACATTTCTAACCTTTTCTTGTAACTCTTTCAGTTCATCCATAGCTTGTGGAGATATAGGCAAAGAAAAATTTGTGGCAAGGACAGGTGCAGTGAGAAACTCCGTGACCGAAGAGTATTCCTTAGTGGTAAAAGAGAAGGATCTAGGGAACATTCCAGCTGCCACTCCATCAATCCAGTTAACCTTCCACATCAGCACCATGTTACCAGTTTTAACTATGCAAATAGTTATTCCTCTGTAAATTGGGAATAATTTAACAATATCTTTCCACCAAAATGATCCATAGGGGTCAAAAGCATGTGGCACTTTCCCATTATAATAGCTGTCCTAGATCAAAGAAACCCAAGGAGTGTCCACTCTGTTGTAGAATTTATGTAGAAACTTCAGTAAAAGTGCTTCATTCTGAATTTTAAGGTTTAGTATACCCATACCTCCTTTATCTTTAGGTTTACAAACCTTGTCCCAGGCAATTAAAGCATTGCAATGTTCTCCTACCTCATCCTTCTTATTCCACAGACAATGTCTCCTAATCTTGTCCACATATTCAATTATTTTTGCTGATATTTTAAGAGTGCACATTGGGAACATGAGAACAGATGTTAACAGTGAGTTTATGAGAGTTGTTCTTCCACTGTAAGACATCAACATATAATTGGCAGAAATATTTCTCTCAACTCTGTCCACAAGTGGCATAAGATCGGTCACTGTAGGTTTTGTAGTTCCTAGAGGCAAACTCAAATAAGTAAAAGGCATTTTCCCAATTACACAGCCCATAACGGTAGCAAGATCCTTTGTTAATTGATCATTTATATTCAAAGGAATCATAATAGATTTACTGTAGTTGATATGGAGACCAGTGGAGGCAGCATCGGTATCAAGAATATTTTTCATTATAATTACTCGGTTTACATTAGCAGGCATGATAATGATGGTGTCATCAGCATACTGTACCACTAGAAAATCCATATTGGGGCTGCAGGGAATAGGTGTTTCCAGTCTATTTAGGAGGAGTGATCTATTGATTGCAGATTGTAGAAGGTCAGCTGCTAAAACGAAAAATAAGAGGTGATAGAGGATCCCCTTGCCTGACACCCCTTTTACAGTGAAATTGTCTGCCAGGTACTCCATTAAGCAGAACATAGGACTTCCAAGAGTCAAAAATTATTTCAATACATTTTAGCCATCTATCATCAAAGCCCATCTGTTTCATTATTTTAATCATGGCTTGATGGTTAATTGTGTCAAAGGCCTTGGCAAAATCCAGTTTGAGTAAGATTATTTCCTTCTTAGATTGCTCATATTGATGGATGAATTCAAACGCCCAGGCCAAACAGTCTTGGATGGATCTCCCTTTAAGAAAACCATATTGATTCTTATGCACTATTCCAAAAACCACCTTCTGTAACCTGTTTGCTAGAATCTTTGTAATGATTTTGAGGAAGCAATTAAGTAAGGTAATAGGTCTATAATCATTAAAAAGATTCAGGTGCACCCTTTTTTGGGACAAGAGTAATGTACCCCATATTTATGCTCTCCAAATTCAGGTTTCCAGTCTAAAACTCATGACATAGCTTATAGATCTCACCTTTGATGATGTGTCAGCAAGTTTTGATGAAGTGACCATTAAACTCATCAGGACCTGGAGCTTTATCAGGAGGCATTTGTTTGACAACCAGGTCAATCTCATCAACTGTGAAGGGTTTAGAAAGTTTTTCAAGTCCTTCTATGGGTAGTATGAGATCAGCCAGATCCATGGTCATTTGAGGATTATGTGTAGAGCCTAATCTCTCTTTAAAAGCTTGAAAAATAGTTTTTTCTTTGTTCTCATGAGAAGTTGCCACAATACCATCATTCAAATTCAAATGGGAAATGTTATTCCTTCTATATCTTTCAGTAGCCATAGCATGGAAGAACTTGGAATTTTCATCCCCAAATTTTTTCCATCTAACAGTACATCTAGCTTTCCAATATTGCCTTTTGTAGTCAAGTATCAACACCCATATTTTTAATCCCAGATGCCTGTTATGTCATACATCGCAATCCCAGGATTGCCATTTTTGCGAGACATAACAGATTGGATATCACAATACATCATCCATTACAAACCATAAATAAGGTCTTACACAAATAAGGATCTCATGATCCAGTCTTAATACAACAAGCAGCGGAATAAATAATAAGCGTAGCGGTGGGGTCCATCTTCAGGGGCACAGGCAATGCTGACGAAGGAAGATAGTCCTAGTTATCATAGCTGTCCTGCTGGCCATCATCTTGGTAGTCTCCTTCATAGTCTGGCCATAGGAATAGCCAGGGACAAAAGCCATGAGTACTCTTTAAGTACTCGCAAACTACCACTAACAAGTAGGATAGTTCTAATGTAATGTGATAACTCTAAGTTTAACTATAAAGTTAAGTTTGAAACCTAAGCTGAGTTCAGAAACAAAGAAAGATAGAATAAAGTTCTAAAATCACTTAAGTTGGGAAGCTAGTGTCATTGTCACAACTCTGTTGTGGTCAAGTCAAGATTCATCATTCATTTCATAAGTTATTTTGAAAACATCTGACAACGAAACAGTATGGCCATCCCAACTGTCCATAACCGCGGACGCGGCTATTCGAATAGTTTGACACTCTGCAGAGGTGGTACACTTTTACCACACGATTCGATGCATCTGTCAGGGATAACCCTCAATCATCATACTTAGTATGCAGATAATCAAACATAACCTTTCCTTTACACACCCTAGTATAAGCACCTCTCCTATGAGCATGGCCTCCCAACCATGACCATCTGTCATCTTGGGCACTGCATAGGTGGACAACATTGAGAGGTAGCCTCAGCTCAAACCTCTCCCGCGAGGGAACTAAAACTAATGCATATAAACTTCCGGCCAAGCCTTACCCAATTTAGGTATTGTGGTTGTACGGTAAATTTGGAATGGTATCGAATCTGAATCCAACAATCAGTTTTGTAAAAGGGTTAAGGCTCATGCCTCAATATTTTCATCATCATAAACCATTTGTGTTTCTCAACACATGTGAAAACATCTCAATAGAATGACTCATCATTCCAAGGTTTTCATAATTCCTTTTCACCAAGTGTTCCCATCTAAAGTGACTCAAGTTTTGATCTAGCTCTAAGCTACTAAGTTAAGAGTGTTCACTAATGTGGGGTGCTAAGATCAATCTCATGCCATAGAATGACATCTAACGTTATCTAGATAGGTCAAGTTTTATACTTTTTATGCTACCTTCAAAACAAGTAAGGGACTTTGGTGAAGTAAAGAAAGTAAAGCTTGGAAAATCAGACTTGAGGAAGGTAAATAGTCAAAGTGGTATAACCAAAGCATGCCTAGTGCATCTTGCTCTGATTATCTAGCTTAATCCTATCTTGCTAAGCATTATACTTGCAAGTGTTAGCTTTCTAATAATATCTTGCCTTGATTGGTGCAGTGGTTGAAGTTTTCTTCCTCCTCTTCTTGGTAGAACTCCTCCTCGAAAGCTTGGTTGGTACTATCGTCTATAAATACATACGGAGTACACAATCACCAAACAATACTTAACTAGGCTACTTAGCATTCTAAGGCACACATTTGATGATCTAATTTCATCACAAGCATCACAAGGTTTTATTAACTAGTTTTATTCTTTTTATTTAAGAAAAGTAATTTCTACTCATTGAAAATATCTAAGATTTAATATTCTCCACTTAGAATATGGGATCATATGGACACATGTAATCACCACATATTCTAACATAAGGGAATGTGATTTAAGGGTTGGATCACATTTACTTAAGTTTAAGTTTATCATTTAATGATTTAAAGTGACTAGAAATGCCTATATAGCATTATTTTGGTACTAGTCCAAAGTCATTGCATGTAAACCTTAATATTATTACATATTCAGATAGGTATGGTTAAATGCGATTTTTGAGAGTTGGAATCAACTCAAAAGCTATCATGGTTAATTTTATAAAAATGTTTGAATGTGCAAAAGCTTCTGTCTTATTATTTTTACTAGGAGAGATCTCTAACTCTAAATGAATTAAATCCAACGGGCTTGGATAGATCTTTTCAGTAGCTTTCTACCACAATTTGAATCACTCAATTTGGTTCAGTAAATCTTCCTAGATTGATTTTTGAACTAAGGGACAGAAGTGAATTCAAACTAAAATAGAAAAACCTAAATTTGAATTCACGGGCTAGCGTGGGAAAGGAAATGCGCCGGCCCAGTGGTGCTCCGCGGCGCAGAGAACAGCTGACTGGGGGTCCACATGCCAGTGGCTCTTTAAACGCGAAGCGGTACGAGGCGATGTGTACTGTGCGATTAAAAGGAAGATCTACGGCTGAGGATCATCATCCCCGGCGAACAGGTCGCCGGCGAGGGCTAACCCTAGCGGCTCGGTGGGGGTGCAATGGGAGCATACCAGGGCTCCAGCTACTGCGGCGAGGCGGGCAAACGAGCTGGTGGATGACGGCGAGCTCAGGCGAGGTCGTGGCAGCTCCTGGGGTGGACGAAATCGACGGCGCCTTCTCCTCCTCTGTAGCGGGCTCCTCCGGCTAAATTCTGGCGAACAATGGCTCGATTGGCTCCGGCGAGAGGTGGGGAAGGATAAGTGAGGAGAGGGGAGTGGAGTGGTGTGAGTGATTGGTGCTGGGGAGGGCTCATTTTATAGGGCGACGAGGGGACCGAGCGTTACGACGGCGAGCTCGTCGGTGACGTGGATACAAGCGGCTAGACGCATGGGCGGCGTAGGCGAACGATGGCCTGCCTCCCGGCATTGCTTTACGGCGTTAATGCACGGCTAGGGACGGTGGCGTTTGGTCGGGAGCGTCCCGTGCTCTAGGAGACAGAGGCAGTGCTCGACACGGCGCACGGCGACTATGGGTCGCACGGCGGTGCATGGACATGTCTGGCGGGGTGTTGGGGTCGAGGCGGAGCGGTGTGCGGGATTTTATGTCAAGTGGCGGTCTGCTATGTGCTGGCGATGATCACGCTCTGGCGCGCGCTGAGCACGGCGCGAAGAGAATGGGCAGCGACGTTGGGGTGTGGTCCAGTTCCTGGGGGTGATCGAGGGGTAGACAGGGGCTGCGGTAGTGTTAGGCGGAGCTAGTGGTGGCGCTGGAATGGCGCGGCGTGGTCTGTGGTGCTCTGTCCACGATCGGCCGGCGGCGACCATAAAGTGGCGGCGCTCCACTGCTGCTGCGGCTTAGGGGTAGGCCGGTGACCACTTGGTTGGACCCAAGGGGGACAAGGGAGTGCATAGGGGGTCAAATGGGGGACAATGGATTAAGTACAAACAGTAATAGTTAGGCAGTTTATTTTTTGCATGCCACCTGTTCGACACAATGGCCGCATGAGAAAAGTTTTTGAATTTTTGGTTGAATTTTGGTGGAGTTGTTGATCATATGCTTGAGCATTTGTGGTTGCTTGGGATTTGAAAATGGAACTCATTTGAGTGGTTTTTGAATAAGTGGGATCTTCCCATATGAACTACATTCAATTTTCAAATGTCATTTAAAATTAGTGTTTGAAAGTTTTTGGCAGATCACAAAGTGGGCCTTGGTACATCATTACATGTACTAGCAAGGGGTGCAAATATCCACATTTGTGTCTATTAAGAATTGAGTCCTAGGAATAGCCAAAGTAGGCATGTTGATTAAAATGGCACAAATGACCATTTGGTTATTTTATTCATTTGGATTTGTTTTTCTTTGGGATTTGTTTGGGAATGATCTAGATGATGTTTATTTCACCTAAGAATCATTTTACAAGCAATGGATCACTTAATCAAGGCAATTAAAATCAACTCCTATTTAAATGCACACACATATGAATGCTTTAATATTTTTAAATGGAAAAGTTTTTGTTAACTCTAAATTTGATGATTTGGATCTTGATCACTTGGATTAAAGTTTTGGGATGTTACAAACCTTCCCCCCTTAAACAAAATCTCGTCCCGAGATTTACGAAAGAAAACTAGGAACTAAAGAGATCTGGGAACTCTGTCCGCATGTAATCTTCTCGCTCCCAAGTGGCTTCCTCTTCCGTATGGTTGCTCCATTGAATCTTGAGAAACTTGATACTCCTAGTTCTGGTGGTCCTGTAAGCTTCTTCCAAGATACGGATGGGCACTTCACAATATGTCAGGTCCTTGTTGATCTCCACACCTCTGTGATCGATGTTCTTGAAAACTTCAGTCTTCTCCGGCACTTCCAGGCATTTGCGCAGTAACGAGATATGGAACACATTGTGGATGGCTGACATCTCTTCTGGCAGTTCCAGTTGATACGATACTTCTCCTTGACGGTTCAGAATCTTGAAGGGCCCGATATATCTGGGGGCTAACTTTCCTTTCAGACTAAAGAGTTGGGTTCCTTTCAATGGCGAAACCTTGAGATATACAAAATCTCCGACATTGAAAGTCAGGTATCTCCTTCTCTTGTCAGCATAACTCTTTTGTCTAGACTGGGCGGTCTTGAGGTGCTCACGGACTTTGTGAACCTTATCTTCAGCTTCTCGGAGAATGTCGGGTCCAAAGATCTGACTCTCTCCTACTTGCGACCAATTCAAAGGGGTGCGACACTTCCTTCCGTATAGGAACTCAAATGGTGCCATCTGCAAACTAGCCTGATAACTGTTGTTATATGAGAATTCTGCGAAAGGCAGGCAGTCTTCCCATTTTGATCCGTACTCTACCACATAAGCTCTGAGCATATCCTCTAAGATTTGGTTGACTCTCTCAGTCTGTCCATCAGTTTGCGGGTGATACGCGGTGCTAAAGTTCAACTTGGTTCCTAATCCTTCCTGGACTTTCTGCCAAAATCTCAAGGTAAACTGGGTTCCTCGATCTGATACAATGGTCTTGGGGATTCCATGCAGACTAACAATCCTAGCAATATACAGCTCTGCTAGCTTCGAACTCCGGTAGGTTGTCTTGACAAGTATAAAGTGAGCTACATTGGACATTCTATCAACAATGACCCAAATTGAGTCATTTCCCCTACTAGAAGTAGGCAAACCGGTGATAAAGTCCATTCCGACGGAATCCCATTTCCATTCCAGAATCTGCAAAGGTTGCAATAGTCCTGCGGGTCTCTGATGCTCTGATTTGACTCTTTGACAGATGTCACACTTAGCGATGTAGCTTCCAATTTCTCTCTTCATCTTGTGCCACCAAAATTGCTCTTTCAAATCTTGATACATCTTTGTTCCTCCGGGGTGGATAGAATAAAGAATATCATGAGCTTCCTGCATGATAACTTGCTTCAGTTCCGAATCTGCTGGCACACAGATACGGCCTTTGTACCACAGAACTCCTTCTTCGTCTTCAGTGAATCCAGGTACCTTTCTTGTACCAATACGACGTTTGATTCCGTCGATACTTTCATTTCTCTTCTGGGCTTCCTTGATTTGGCTAATCAGTGTGGGTTGAAATTCAATGCTAGCTAAGAATCCTTTGCTAACTAGCTCAGTCCTAAACAGCTCCAACTCCTCATACAAACTGGGTTGCTTCTCCTTGATCATGGTATTTAGCCTACACGGCAATCTGCTAAGAGCATCCGCTACCACATTGGCTTTTCCGGGGTGATAGTGAATGTCAAGGTCATAATCCTTGATTAACTCTATCCATCTCCTTTGCCTCATATTTAGTTCTTTCTGAGTGAAAATATACTTCAAGCTTTTGTGATCTGAGTAAATCTCACAGCGATTACCCATCAGATAGTGACGCCATGTCTTCAATGCCAACACTATGGCTGCTAATTCAAGATCATGGGTCAGATAGTTCTGCTCATGCTGCTTCAGTTGTCGAGACAAATAGGCAATAACTTTGCCTTCTTGCATCAGTACACATCCGAGACCAATCTTGGATGCATCATAATAAACATCAAACGGCTCCTTGATATCTGGCATGATTAGTATTGGGGCTGATATCAATCTCTTCTTCAACTCCTAGAAACTGGCTTCACACTTATCGGTCCATTCAAACTTCTTGTCCTTCTTCAGCAACTGGGTCATGGGTCTGGTGATGCTCAAGAATCCTTCGACGAACTTGCGGTAATATCCTGCTAATCCGAGAAATGCACGGACTTGGGTTTGAGTGGTCGGGGCTTCCCATTCTTCGACATATTTGATCTTGGAGGGATCAATAGAGACTCCTCCGGCAGACATAATATGTCCTAGGGATCCTACTTCTTTCAGCCAAAACTAACATTTGCTGAACTTGGCATACAACCGATGCTCTCTTAGGGTTTCTAGGATGATCCTCAGATGTTGCTCATGCTCTTCTTCTGACTTGGAGTAGATAAGGATATCGTCGATAAACACAACTACAAACTTATCTAGGAAATTCATAAAGATCGTATTCATGAGATTCATGAAATAAGCAGGGGCATTTGTTAATCCAAAAGACATAACCGTATAGTCGTATAAACCATAGCGAGTAGTAAAGGCGGTCTTCGGAATATCCATTGCACGAATCTTAAGTTGGTGATAACCAGTCCTAAGATTAATCTTTGAGAATACCTGGGCTCTAGTCAACTGATCAAATAGATCCTCTATCTTTGGCAAAGGGTACTTGTTTTTGATGGTGACGTCATTCAACTTCCTGTAATCTATGTACAAACGGTTGCCTCCATCTTTCCTGTCGACGAATAAAACTGGTGATCTCCATGGCGATGCGCTTGGTTGAATCAAGCCTGTTGCCAACATAGCATCCAACTAATTCTTCAACTCTACTACCTCTGAGGGGTTCATGCTATAGGGTCTCTGGGCTATGGGTCCGGTTCCGGGGATTAGTTCGATAATGAACTCAATATCCCTATCTGGGGGCATACCTGGCAATTCATCTGGGAATACGTCGGGGTATTCACAGACTACTCGGACTTGGTCAATGGTGGGTAGGGCTAGAGTCTTGTTGCACTTGAATTGATGGGGTAAGGTTTCAGATATATGCTCTACTGTGACTCCAGATCTACTGGTCATGGTGATGGCTTTCTTAGCACAGTCTATTAGTCCTTTATGCCTTGACATCCAGTCCATACCTAGTACTACTTCCAATCCTTTGGTTCCGAGTACTATTAGGTTGGCATAAAAATCTATCCCATGTATTCTGATAGGCACAACTTTGCAAATTTTTCTAGCTTTTGTAGTTGAACCGGGGATTTGAACTATCATGACATGCTTCAAGTTGGTTGGGTGAATCTTACTAATGCATGCAAATTCTTCGGTGACATATGAATGTGATGCTCCTGAATCAAACAATATATGTGAATCTTACTAAAGCTAAAACTGAGTTGGCAGAAAACATGCCCAGCACTACATCTGGCGCTTCTTGGGCTTCCTCGGCGTTCATGTGGAAGAGACGACTGTTGCGGTTGTGAGGGTTCCCTGGGGCAAATCTTCTCCCTGGTTGAACACGACATTGATGTTGAGATGGGGCATTCACATTGGCAGTGTCGACAGTCTTCTTGGGACACTCATTGGAATAGTGACCCTTCACTCCACACTCGAAATAGGTGATCTAAGACTTGTCTTTAGCTGCAACAGGAACAGCATTGCTGCCAGTTCTGGGTGTAGTGTTGTTGTTGCTGTTGTTGTTGTTGTTTCTCTTAGGAGGGGCATGGTTGAAATTGTTGGTGTTGCCGGAGTTGTGGTTGTTTCCTCCGGACTTCACATTGCCTCCGCTACAGTTGGGGTAGCTTGGGAGAGACATTGGGGGTCGGTTGTTCCTTGGTGCATACGCTGGTGAGGGGTTGGGACGGTACTTCTGGTGACTGTTGGATCCATATTGCTGCATCATACATTGTTTGCGGTTGTCGTTTGCCTGGTTAAGCTTTCCTTCCTTCTGAATTGCGGAGTCGACTAGTTCTTCGAGATCCTCGAAGCGGATGTTGACGAGGACAGTCTGCATCTCATCATGCAGTCCGTTCAGGAATCTCTCCTTCTTCTTGGCCTCCGTGTTTATCTCATCAGGGGCGTACCTTGCAAGGGACAGGAATCTGGCACGGTACTCTACCACAGTCATTCTGCCTTGCTTCAACTCTCTGAATTCATCCCTCATTCTGGTGACTAAGCCCTGTGGCACGTGGGTGCGACTAAACTTGATTTTGAAGGCTTCCCATGTCATCACTTGACCATGGTTCATCAGGCAGATGTTGTTCCACCATGCTCTTGCATCTCCTGCCAAGTAGTGGGTGGCAAAGAGAACTTTCTCGTTGTCATCAACTCTGGATACTTCTAGATTGTTCTCCATTTTCTGCAACCAGTCATCTGCATCTAATGGGTTCTCTGAAGTGCTAAAGATTGGGGGATTGGTATTCTGGAAGTTCTTCATCTTGGATCCTTGATGATCCTGATTTCCATGCCCTTGGTTGTTGAGAGCCATTTGGGTGATCTGTTGCAGTGTTGCTAGATTAGCTTGGCACTCTGCCCTGCTCGCTTCTCTGTCTGCGATGAGATTCTACAAGATCTGCAGCATTGGGTCTTGCGACGAGCTGCTCCCTCCTTGGTTTCCACGAGTCATCTAAAGATTGAGGTGGATAAAGGGGTAAGAGGGAAAGTTCTAAGGTTCAGGGTTTTGATTTCAAAGCTAAAACTTTGAGTTTGACTCAGGTTTTGCAACTAACTTCATTTCATTCATTCAAACAAGCACACAATACAAACACACACCACAACAACAAAGATAAACAGATGGTTTGAAGAACCATTCTACAAGCTACGATACAGTGGGACTGATACATATCAGGCTACGACAGTGCTCTAGTGCATCTACTCATCGTCGATGAAGTCGGAGTCCTCATCGTCAGTGTAGAAGTCCACGGCATCCTCCTCTAGAAAGTCATCATCATTGCTGAGGTAAGAATCCATATCTCCCTCGATGTCTTCACCCTCCACTTCTTCCTCCTTTGCTGCAAGCTGAGCTTCTTGCTCCTTGACAGTCTTCTCGAGTTCGGCCACCTTCTTGCGAAGACGGGCGATGGTGCGATCCTTCTTCTCGTGCTGGAAACGAAGAGACTGATGGTCCTTGACAAGCAGTGAGAAAGTATGGGCCTTCTGGGCGGCAATGGCACGGTTGTGGTTGGCGAACTCCCTAGCATTGTCCAATTCCTTGTGGCGATCATACAACAGGAAGTCAAGGTTCTCCACTTGACGCTTCAGCTCCGGGTGACTGGGCATCTCCATCGGCATTCCCATGAAGTCACGTCTTGCATAGTGAGCAAAACAGGTTCCTTGTATTTGGTTGACACTGAGGGCACACAAACGTGTGAGAGCTTCATGCATTGCCCTGGCTAATCCATCTAGCCAGTTGTTCTCTCTCACAGAGAACTGGATTCTCACGGATGTTGGTGCTTCTATGCTTCCTCGAATATCAGCGATGACGAGCCACTATAAATCTCCTCCTGGGGGTCCTGGAAGTTGAGCTCCAAGAAACTCCGGATGCGGGCGTCCCAGTAACTCAGACAGTGAATCTAGGTCCCTCTCGAAGATCAATTGGCCCCCATTGCCCAACTGGTAGAACTTGCTGAATTGAGTCTCCATCTACAAGAATTTAGGATGAGGAAGTTAGTGAAGTGATCAAGTGTGTCAAATTTTAGGTAGTAATGTAAGAATTGGAGGAACATGAATTTTTGAGAAAGAAGGAATTCCCAAGGATAAGAGAGGAAATAGTTTTTCATAAATACTCACTTTGGTTTTGAAATTAAATTTTTTTTTTGTTCGGACATCCATTCTAACTAGGGTCTCCTATGGTCAGGAAAGCTCTGATGCCAACTTGTCAACACCCGGATTTTTAATCCCAGATGCCAGTTATGTCATACATCGCAATCCTAGGATTACCATTTTTGCGAGACATAACAGGTTGGATATCATAGTACATCATCCATTACAAACCATAAATAAGGTCTTACACAAATAAGGATCTCATGATCCAGTCTTAATACAATAAGCAGCGGAATGAATAATAAGCGTAGCGGTGGGGTCCATCTTCAGGGGCACAGGCAATGCTGACGAAGGCAAATAGTCATAGTTATCATAGCCGTCCTGCTGGCCGTCATCTTGGTAGTCTCCTTCATAGTCTGGCCATAGGAATAGCCAGGGACAAAAGCCATGAGTACTCTTTAAGTACTCGCAAACTACCACTAACAAGTAGGATAGTTCTAATGTAATGTGCTAACTCTAAGTTTAACTATAAAGTTAAGTTTGGAACCTAAGCTGAGTTCAGAAACAAAGAAAGATAGCATAAAGTTCTAAAATCACTTAAGTTGGGAAGCTAGTGTCATTGTCACAACTCTATTGTGGTCAAGTCAAGATTCATCATTCATTTCATAAGTTATTTTTAAAACATCTGACAATGAAACAGTATGGCCATCCCAACTATCCATAACCGCGGACATGGCTATTCGAATAGTTTGACACTCTGTAGAGGTGGTACACTTTCACCACAACATTCGATACATCTATCAGGGATAACCCTAAATCATCATATTTAGTATGCAGATAATCAAACATAACCTTTCCTTTACACACCCTAGCATAAGCACCTCTCCTATGAGCATGGCCTCCCAACCATGACCATCTATCATCTTGGGCACTACATAGGTGGACAACATTGAGAGGTAGCCTCAGCTCAAACCTCTCCCGTGAGGGAACTAATACTAATGCGTATAAACTTCTAGCTAAGCCTTACCCAATTTAGGTATTGTGGTTGTACGGTAAATTTGGAATTGTATCGCATCCGAATCCAACCATCAGTTTTGTAAAAGGGTTAAGGATCATGCCTCAATATTTTCATCATCATAAACCATTTGTGTTTCTCAACACATGTGAAAACATCTCAATAGAATGACTCATCATTCCAAGGTTTTCATAATTCCTTTTCACCAAGTGTTCCCATCTAAAGTGACTCAAGTTTTGATCTAGCTCTAAGCTACTAAGTTAAGAGTGTTCACTAATGTGGGGTGCTAAGATCAATCTCATGCCATAGAATGACATCTAAGGTTATCTAGATAGGTCAAGTTTTATACTTTTTATGCTACCTTCAAAACAAGTAAGGGACTTTGGTAAAGTAAAGAAAGTAAAGCTTGGAAAATAAGACTTGAGGTAGGTAAATAGTCAAAGTGGTATAACCAAAGCATGCCTAGTGCATCTTGCTCAGATTATCTAGCTTAATCCTAGCTTGCTAAGCATTATACTTGCAAGTGTTAGCTTGCCAATAATAGCTTTCCTTGTTTGGTGCAGTGGTTGAAGTTTTCTTCCTCCTCTTCTTGGTAGAACTCCTCCTCCTCGAAAGCTTGGTCGGTACTATCGTCTATAAATACATACGGAGTACACAATCACCAAACAATACTTAACTAGGCTACTTAGCATTCTAAGGCACACATTTGATGATCTAATATCATCACAAGCATCACAAGGTTTTATTAACTAGTTTCATTCTTTTTATTTAAGAAAAGTATTTTCTACTCATTGAAAATATCTAAGATTGAATATTCTCCACTTAGAATATAGGATCATATGGACACATGTCATCACCACATATTCTAACATAAGGGAATGTGATTTAAGGGTTGGATCACATTTACTTAAGTTTAAGTTTATCATTTAATGATTTAAAGTGACTAGAAATGCCTATATAGCATTATTTTGGTACTAGTCCAAAGTCACTGCATGTAAACCTTAATATTATTGCATATTCAGATAGGTATGGTTAAATATGATAGTTAAGAGTTGGAATCAACTCAAAAGCTATCATGGTTGATTTTATAAAAATGTTTGAATGTGCAAAAGCTTCTATCTTGTTATTTTTACTAGGAGAGATCTCTAACTCTAAATGAATTAAATCCAACGGGCTTGGATAGATCTTTTCAGTAGCTTTCTAACACAATTTGAATCACTCAATTTGGTTCAGTAAATCTTCCTAGATTGATTTTTGAACTAAGGGACAGAAGTGAATTCAAACTAAAATAGAAAAACCTAAATTTGAATTCACGGGCTAGCGCGGGAAAGGAAATGGGCCGGCCCAGTGGTGCTCCGCGGAGCAGAGAACAGCTGACAGGGGGTCCACATGTCAGTGGCTCTTTAAACGCGAAGCGGTACAGGGCGATGTGGACCGTGCGATTAAAAGCAAGATCTGCGGCTGAGGATCATCGTCCCCGGCGAACAGGTCGCCGGCGAGGGCTAATCCTAGCGGCTCGGTGGGGGTGCAATGGGAGCATACCAGGGCTCCAGCTACTGCGGCGAGGCGGCCAAACGAACTGGTGGATGACGGCGAGCTCAGGCGAGGTCGTGGCAGCTCCTGGGGTGGACGAAATCAACGGCGTCTTCTCCTCCTCTGCAGCGGGCTCCTCCAGATAAATTCCGGCGAACAATGGCTCGAGTGGCTCCGGCGAGAGGTGGGGAAGGATCAGTGAGGAGAAGGGAGTGGAGTGGTGTGAGTCATTGATGCTGGGGAGGGCTCCTTTTATAGGGCAGCGAGGGGACCGAGCGGTACGACGGCGAGCTCGTTGGTGATGTCGATACAAGCGGCTAGAGGCATGGGCGGCGTAGGCGGACGGTGGCCTGCCTCCTGGCGATGCTCTACGGTGTTAATGCGCGGCTTGGGGCGGTGGCGTTTGGTCGGGAGCGTCCCGCGCTCTAGGAGACAGAGGCCGTGCTCGACACGGTGCACGGCGACTGTGGGTTGCACGGCGGCGCACGGCCATGTCTAGCGGGGTGTTGGGGTCGAGGCGGAGCAGCGTGCGGGATTTTATGTCAAGTGGCGGTCTGCTGCGTGCTACCGACGATCGCGCTCTAGCACGCGCTGAGCACCGCGCAGAGAGAATGGGCAGCGGCGCTGGGGTGTGGTCCAGGGCCTGGGGGTGATCGAGGGGTGGACAGGGGTTGCGGTAGCATTAGGCGGAGCTAGTGGTGGCGCTGGAATGACGCGGCGTGGTCTGTGGTGCTCTGTCCATGATCGGCCGGCGACGACCATAAAGTGGTGGCGCTCCACTGTTGCTGCGGCTTAGGGGTAGGCCAGTGACCACTTGGTTGGACTCAGGGGGGACAAGGGAGTGCAGAGGGGGTCAAATGGGGGACAATGGCTTAAGTACAAACAGTAATAGTTAGGCAGTTTATTTTCTGCATGCCACCTGTTCGACACAATGGCCGCATGGGAAAAGTTTTTTTAATTTTTGGTTGAATTTTGGTGGAGTTGTTGATCATATGCTTGAGCATCTGTGGTTTCTTGGGATTTGAAAATGGAGCTCATTTGAGTGGTTTTTGAATAAGTGGGATCTTCCCATATAAACTACATTCAATTTTCAAATGTCATTTAAAATTAGTGTTTGAAAGTTTTTGGCAGATCACAAAGTGGGCCTTGGTACATCATTACATGCACTAGCAAGGGGTGCAAAGATCCACATTTGTTTCTGTTAAGAATTGAGTCCTAGGAATAGCCAAAGTAGGCATGTTGATTAAAATGGCACAAATGACCATTTGGTTATTTTATTCATTTTATTTTTTTTCTTTGGGATTTGTTTGGGAATGATCTAGATGATGTTTATTTCACCTAAGAATCATTTTACAGGCAATGGATCACTTAATCAAGGCAATTCAAATCAACTCCTATTTAAATGCACACACATATGAATGCTTTAATATTTTTAAATGGAAAAGTTTTTGTTAACTCTAAATTTGATGATGTGGATCTTGATCACTTGGATTAAAGTTTTGGGATGTTACATCAAGCAATTTAAGAATATGCTTCTTAATGATTTGCCGAAAAAATTTCTTAGGAATTGTTAACTGCCGCCTATCCTCAATTTTATCAAGTTCCATGAGAGCTTTATTTTAGTTGTCAATGCAGATAGATAGTTTGGAGATATATTTTCTCCAATGTTTCAGATCAGATCAAAGCCTTTTAAATTTGGCATTTAGAATATTAGCACTATTCCCTCTAAAGATGGGCATGTTCCAACTGGTGGCCACAGTGTCAAAAAACCCAGAATGAGCAGTCCAAAAGGATTCAAATCTAAAAACATGAATTCCTGGAATAGTTGTCTGGATAGAGATAACACATGGGGTGTGATCAGAAGTAGGTTTACCCTAGGTTGTGACGAAGGTAGAAGGGTAAGACTCATTCCAATGAAGAGATGAAAAAACCAATCCAATTGTTCCAACAAAGGATCTGCCTGCATATTAATCCAAGTAAAAAATCCTTTTATGCGAATTTCAGTGAGATTTTGTATTCTAATAAATTCATTGAAAGTGAACATGTCTTGAACATTCCCTCGGGTTTGTTTCTATTTACTAGGGATCTTATGAAGTTTAAATCACCCATAATTAACCAATCCTCATCGTCAGGGATTTGAAGATTCATTAACCAGTCAACATATTCTTCCCTGTGAGTACCATTGCAAGGACCATACACATTAACCAGAGTCCAGGCCATAGCAGACTGAGTAGATGTGGAATGAACAGAGATAGCAAAAGATTCGCAATGCATAACCATTCTAGAGAAGATAGAACTGTTCCAAATAATTATAAGACCACCAGAGGCACCATTAGATGGAATATAAGAAAATTCATCAAACTTCTTAGGGCAACAAGACTTGATAAAAGCTAAATCAAAATGATGCTTCTTGGTTTCTTGCAAACAAACTACATCACAACCACTAGAATTTATGGCATTTAACAATTCTAGTTGCTTATCTCTAGCATTAAGACCTCTAATGTTCCAACACAAAACAATCCATTTTTTGGATCTATTCATTACAAAGAAGAAACTTATTTCTTTTCTTCTTGAAGAGCAGCCAGAAGCTTCTTAGTAGTAAGTTCTTGTTCAGGGACACCACATAGCTTCACACCAATGTTCTGGAACATGGCTAGAGGAGTATGTGGTGGAATACGATCACTAGCATCGTCAACATCATTCACCTCCTGAACTTGTCCTGTAGGGATCTGCATATCCTTAGCTTCAATGGAAGTAGGAATTTTCCTTGGCTTAACCTTTGATTTACTCTTCTTTCCATCCAATAGCATATGAACCTTGAAGCCATAATATTTAGTGCTTATTGGGCTCCTTCTAACCTGGGAGGTCAATAGAGGCATACTTCAATTAGTAACATCAGCCACTCTATCTAGAAATTGATGATTAAAACTAATGTCAGAGATAGGCACCTCTTGAACACCCAGTTCCTCATGCACCTCATCTGTCAGAAAACCCATATCCCTGGAGGGAGTTAGATTATGACCCTTCTTTCTAATAATATTCTAGACAAGGGGGCAGAAAGGATTCTCTTCCCAAGCACAACATTCACATTGTTAAAAGCAGGCAAGGAAGAGAAAAGTCCCTTGTCAACCCAAATTTCCCTTTTTAAATTCTGCAGTACAATATTCTGAATAATGGATAACTTCAGCACAGTATCATTCTCGAAAGGACTTAATCCACACACCAGGGATTTGTCAAAGTCAATACTATCCACTTCACTGGATGAGTAGTTCTTCCAGGTATTCTTAGGAGATTGAAAATGGGACAAAGCTATGGTATTAGCATCAAAAAAGATTCAGAGGCAGACTGGACAGCATTCACAATGACAAATCTAGAAGAGGAAAGATCCTTACACATGGGACTGTCAACATTCTCATTCCATGCCGACATGGGGCTGTCAGAGACATTGGTAGCAGGTGGTGGGATACCAGCCTCAACGGAAACTCCTTGTTCTTGCAGAATTGCCTGGAAATTATAGAGAGGTGGTCAAGCAACAACATCATCAGCATCAGCAGCCATCACCTGGTCTAATTATGGGACTTGTAAAGGTGCATGCTGATGCCCCTGGTTGTTATTGTTACCTTGTCCACCTTGAACTCCATTCCATTGGAGCCAAGCATCCAACTGTTGCTGGTAAATCTATTCTGCAGTTTGTTCAAGACCATAAAAAGGATGAGGGTTTCTATCTTCAGGTTCTAGGTCCTCATGAGGTGGTGGGAGATCATGTATGTGAGCATTCCATTCACTACTGCGAAGAATAGAAACTGGAACTATCCAAGAATTCCTTGCCCCATCCTAACTGAGAAATAACTAGGCTTTTTGTGATGAACTTTGGGTTTGCAACATCCACCTTAACTAGAACATATTTTAAGTTCTCCCTAGTCATGTGCCACAGAGTAAGTAAGCCAAAATCTTCCATGGCACTACAGATATAAGAATTAGTCTGATAATGAGCAGGAAAGCCTAAGAAAAGGATCCAAGTTTGTCAGCCAAAAGACGCCAGTCTTTGATTCCAAGCCTGGTCATGTCTCACAAAAGTGACAGTGGTGATTTCATCAATTTCAAAGGTTGTTCCTACTATAGTGTCAGCTTTCAGAGTATCGACCAGAGAAAAGCTACCAATGCCAAAAGGATGATCATCACTCTAAGCCACATCAAAACCACTCTCATTCAGTAGCCCTTCAATAGTGTTTCTCATATCAGATCTAAACTGAATCGGAATAAAGTGGTTTGGTTTAGCAATGACAACAGTGTCGTGGTTCAGAGGTGCAACAGGATTAACCACAAGAACAGAGCGAACTCGTCGATCAATAGGGCCATGTACAATATACATATCGTCCGGGATGAAAGCAAGGGGATTAACCAAGAAGTTCTCCATTGCAATCGCTCGACAAGGGTTTACTGTAGAGGTTTCCGCCGGGAGCTCCGAAAGCGAAGAGGCAGGCGTTTGGGGATATCTGCTCGTAGCTTGGTTTGTTTCTTAACAACCCGGATTTTCTGACCCAATAAATCGGTCTGATTCTGCCCGATACATTTCTGTTTTGGTTTCCAAATTTGACGGACTAACTTCTTATTCAAGTGACAATGTCTGTCCTAATGTCCTAGGTCTTTGCAAAGCAGACATCATAGCCTAATTAAGCAATATCCAGAGAGATGACCCGGAGCGAGACAAGAGGCACAAAAGATCCCACGGGCCCGACAACAGAAATCACACTTGCGGCCCAAATTACGACATCTGGAGCACATTCCTGGGCAGCTTGAAGACTGGTGATCAGAGAGCTCCATGGGACGACCAGCCAGGGGTGGGCCCCACCCCACGCATAGCCCTAGGCTGGCCGGGTGGGCCCCCTGAGGCGGCTAGGCCTTGGCCCTTTGGCCCTTGGCCCTTCCCTCCTTCAGTTTTCCCTCATGGGCCCTTTTTCCCTAGGAAGTTTGTCCTATTAGTGGAATACCCCTTCAAATTAGATTTTAATATTAATTACATTAATTAATATGTAAATACATATTACAAAATCCGATTTGACCCAAAACACCTTTCGGTTCCCTTTTGATTTCCTCCGAACGACTTCAGAACTTTCCTGGAACGATTCCGGTTCTCTCACGGAACTTTTTCGGTTTCCGTTTCTCTTTCATATGGTGATTCCAACTTACAGAGGATATCTAGCTTGTCGTACCCTTAAGTGTATTTCCCCATGGCTCGGGAATGGCACATACATGATCTCCATCAATGATCAATAGCGGGACTGGGATGCCTATAATGACCCTTGTGCATTCCATGATGACAATGTCGTTTGAACCGTAAATGTCGTTTCCCATTCCCTTTGCCACTTGATACCTAGTTCACCCGAGATTTGATCTATGATATCTCCATACCTTCGTTCGACCTCGTAATCGATGAACTTGTTTTCTCGTTCCCATGTCGTTGCATTCCGTGACCCAGTCACACGCTTGCAAGCTTCGTTAATGCAACATCACCGAGATGGCCACAATGTATATGTCTGTCACATGGATGGGGAAATCCTAGTCTTGATATGTACTCCTCTACACGCCCCTTTGGGAAACTTGAGTTGCACCTTTCTAATCATCTAGTCAATACTTGATAACCATCTAAGCTGCCTCTAGAACGGTGATTTGCATTATCTCACAGTCTAAGGATTAGGTTGCGATATTTCCTTAATTTATCATTAATGTTGAACTTTATAAATAGATCTCATAATGATACAACTTGTTGGGCTATTTGTCTATCACATCATTCAACTAATGACATGACCTCATTGTCAATTGGCATAAATGCCCATGATCTCGAAACCCTAGATCATCCTCATGACCAATGAACTAAGTCGCTAGAGGTAACAAGAGACTTGGTTTGTTTACATACCACATGTGTATTAACGTTTCATATTAATACAATAATAGCACAGTATGAAACTATTATGAACTAATTGAGATATGACAATAAAACATGTTTATTATTTACCTCTAGGGCATATCTCCTTCAGTGTCCCACTTGCACTAGAGTACAAACAATCTAGCTCGCATTTTACTCATCATAAACCATATCACATATGCATTTATGCATGCTTATGGAAAATGTCACATTGATAGCTGTGAGATTTGACACATTTTTTATGGTTTTTACTGATGGTTTTCTCCCGGATTTGATCGTTTTCTAGCTTTACCTAATGCTAATACTTCAGTAGCAAAGAAAACTTGGTTTTTAATGTGTGTTTCAAGTTCTAAACGTCAAAAGATGGTTTTAACTAGAGAAACACAATATTCAGGCGAAAACAAGCAAGTCTCTCTTTGGAAGAAATCGAGAGAAGCGTACAGAGGCTTTAACGAGCAACTATACGGTGGGAACAATTTTTCCGGCGGTATATTTCCCGCCATATAGCTGTCGCCACCTCTGTCTTGTCAAAAGGGACAACTTCCATGAAGGGACGGAGGACGAAAATAAAACACAGCAGTCGCCACACCATCCAGAAGGGATAAAGAAGAAATCCGGAGAATAAGGAGGAGATGTTCTTCATCTCGCTCCACGATCTTCAATCTCCTAGCCAATACACCCCCATAGCCATTACTTGTACTTGAGAGAGAGAGATCTTCACCTTGCAAGACTACGGTTTGAGATTGTTTCTTCCCATCTTGAATTGTGTTGGATTGCTCTTGTATTCTTATTGTGGATCTCCATGGTAATATCAATAAGAACTCCCTTTATTTAATTATATTGATGATGCTTTCTTCTCTCATGTGTGAGTAAGTTCCTTTGGCGTGGGAGATGTAAGGGATTGGTGAGATGTGATGTGCCTTCATATATTTTCCATTAGTTTGTGATTGATTTTAATTACTATATTATGTGTGCTTGACTATCTGTGGGATGCCCAATGCTTGTTGTCCAATTAAGGGACCGGACAGCATGATACTTTGTTCTACATGGATAGGATCTTGTTCGCTAGCAGACCAGTGACCCCCGAGTGACACGGGGATATCAATGGAAAACTAGTAGAGTAGAGGATAACGAGGAACCACCATGCTTATTGCATTAGTCCGATCCAAGGAGCATAATCGCTAAGCGACCTAAAGGGTCTTAATCGTCTAGTGTCTAACCATGGTTTTCGTAACAGACTAGTAGAATTATTGAAGTTGGGATGAAATCTACCAACAGGAGTTCCGGCTAATTATGGGTTGCTCGCCTACACATATACTTATAAGATTACAATTGTTACATTTCTCACTCATCCATCTGGCACAGTCACTATCACCATGAACTGTATCTCCCTGCACCTTTTTCGTCATCTGCAGAAAACAACAAACAACCGAATCATTCTTTACTTTTATGCTTTTTATTTTGGAAGTTTACATTTTAGTTTTATTTAAATACATCAAGTTTAATCCAAATATCATTCTCATTTTTACACTTGTAGTCAATTCACTCGAAGACCTGTGACAACTTTGGGTGTGACAGATACTTCACCATAAACACTTAACTTTGGGCTCCCTATGGGATCGATATCTACACTTCGAAACTAGCTACAAACGATCTGTGCACTTGCAGACATCAAGCTATTTTCTGGCGCTGTTGTCAGGGAGCTAAGCGCTAAGTGTTTGTCTCGTGACATTTCAGGTGTTACTACTACAAAAATGTTCTCCCTAGGAGATAAAGGGTCTACATGCTCGGGTAGGACCTATTTACCAGATTATATTGATCACGTGCCTGCTCAGAGATGCGAGGAAATTATTGAAAAAAATTTAAGATCGAATAAAGTTGAAGTTGAAAACTTGAGTGATATAATGGAAATCATGTCTATTTACAGAAAAACATGATATACTTCTTTCAACATTAGAGAGTTTCAATTGTAAACTAGGAACTTCCCTATTTAGACTCTCAAGTTGATGGCTAATGTTCTTCAAAATGGTAGATTGTTCCTCCATAGTTTTAGTGAATAGTTTATTTTGCTCATATTGCATTTGCATGAAGTTTTTAGTGGCTCTTTCAACTTATAAAATTCTTCCTTCACTAGGTAATCCAGGTTTACCATTATAGCCATAAGTATTATTAGGAGGGTAGGGCCTATAATTGTTATTACCATAAGCATTGTTGCCAAAATTGTTATTTCTTATGAAGTTCACATCAACTTGCTCCTCTTGAGCAACCAAAGAAGCTAAAGGAACATTATTTGGATCAATATGGGCTTTCCCATTCACAAGCATAGACATAATAATATCAATCTTATCACTCAAGGAGGAAGTTTCCTCTACAGAATTTACCTTCCTACCTTGTGGAGCTCTCTCAGTATGCCATTCAGAATAATTAACCAGCATATTATCTAGAAGTTTTGTTGCAGCACCCAAAGTGATGGTCATAAAGGTACCTCCAGCAGCAAAGTCCAATATGTTCCTTGAAGAATAGTTCAATCCTTCATAAAATTTTTGGATGATCATCCAAGCAGTCAGTCCATGAGTAGGACAATTCTTTACCAAAGATTTCATTCTTTCCCAAGCTTGAGCAACATGCACATTATCAGATTGTTTAAACTTCATTATTTCACTTCTCATAGATATAATCTTAGCAGGAGGATAGTATTTTCCAATAAAAGCATCTTTACACTTGGTCCAAGAATCAATACTATTCCTAGTTAAGGAATTCAACCACTCTTTAGCTTTTCCTCTCAAAGAGAAAGGAAACAATTTCAGCTTAATAATATCACCATCTACATCCCTATGCTTTTGCATCTCACAAAGTTCAACAAAGTTATTTAGATGGGCAGTAGCATCTTCATTACCAATACCAGAAAATTGTTCTCTCATAACAAGATTGAGAAAAGTAGGTTTTATCTCAAAGAAAGTATCTTCAGACACAGGTGGAGCAATAGGTGTGCTCATAAAATCATTGTTGTTGGTGCTAGTGAAGTCACACAACTTAGTGTTTTCAAGAGTAGTCATTTTTTTGTGTTTTCAAATAAGAAAGCAAACTAGTAAAACTAACTTTTTTGTGTTTTTGATAAAGAAGCAAGCAAACAAAGCAAAAAGAAACTAAGCAAAACAAAAATAACTAAGTAAATAGATTGGTTATGAGGGACTCCCCTTGTGAAGATGTCCTTGACTCCCCGGCAAAGGCGCCAGAAAATATGCTTGATGGCCCAAAATATATCGAGCTCGTTGGGGAACCCCAAGAGGAAGGTATGATGAGCACAGCAGCAAGTTTTCCCTCAGTACGAAACCAAGGTTATAAATCTAGTAGGAGCAAGGAAACACCCCAAAGGTGTAGCTAGCTGGACAATGGCAGGGCGCACTACCGGTGCCAGCAGCAACGTGGAGACCTACACAACACAACCATAGAACTCTGTCCCCAACTTGCGATGAGGTTGTCAATCCCACCAGTTTTGCTGAAAAAAAGGATTAAACGTATCGAATGGAAGGAGGTAATAGTTTGCAGAAAGTAAACACAAAGCAGTAAACACTTTATAGATTGTATGTAAAAGAAAGGACCGGGATCCATAGTTCACTAGAGGTGGCTCTCCTTAAGATAGATAACATGTTGGGTGAACAAATTACAGTGGGGCAATTGACAAACATCGAGCAAGCAATACATGCATGTACTAATCATCTTGACTCCTTTGAGATTCGATTGGGCATTACAACATTATACATAGACTGCCATCCAACTGCATCTATGACTAATAATCCACCTTCAGGTTATCATCCGAACCCCCTCCAATATTAAGTTGCAAGCAACAGATTATTGCTTTACGAATTGCGTGTAATGTAAACAATACGATTGTTCTATGAACAAAGGATTGTTGTTTTATCCCTAGTAGCAACAGCACATCTAGTACCTTAGAGATTTCTGTCACTTCCCCAGATTACCAGAGGCATGAACCCACTATCGAGCATAAATACTAACTCTTGGAGTTGCTAGCATCTACTTGGCCAAGATATCTACTAACAATGGAAAGCATGCAAGATCACAAATAACAAAGACATGATAGAATCAATAATCAATCTGAAATAGCATCTCAATATCCAACGGATCCCCGCAAACACAACATGCAGAATTACAAATAGATGATCTTGATCATGAACGGAGCTCACAAGATCTAGACATGAAAGCACAAAGGAGGAGAACCAGCCATCTAGCTACTACATGGATCCGTAGTTCAGAGATGAACTACTCACGAATCACACCGGAGGCTTGCATGGTGATGAAGAAGGCCTCCAGGGTGAATTCCCCTCTCCGACAGGGTGCCGGGAAGAGCTTCAGATCCCTCCCGATCTAGGGATGGAGATGATGGCGGCTACAGACTCTTTCGTGGATTTTTGATCGGGTCCTTAGGGTTTTTGTCCTGAGGGCATCTTATAGGCGGAAGGAGAGGCCGAGGGGGTGCTGGGGTCGGCCAGACCACCCCCTGGCGCAAGCCAGGCCTGGCCGCGCGGCCAGGTGGTGTGGCCGCCCCCCAGCCCTTCTCTGTCTCGTATTCTGGCATCTGATGACTTCCGGAAAAATAGGCACTTTGGCTTTTGTCCCGTCCAATTCCGAGAATATTCATTTTCTGACTTTCCTGGAACCAAAAACAGCAGAAAACAGTACCGGCACTTTGTGACTCTTGTTAATAGGTTAGTCCAAGAAATCATATGAAAAGTACTCCAAAGTGTGGAAAAAACACAAGAAAGTGGATAAAACCAAGCATGGAACATCAAAAATTATAGATACATTTGAAATGTATCAACATCCCCAAGCTTAACTCCTGCTCGTCCTCGAGTAGGTAAGTGATAAAAAGAAAGAATAATTTTTGAGATGACATGCGCCATCAAAGACTTGATCAAAGTATTTTTAAAACATTCAAAGCTGGGATCATAGTACTTCAATCATAACATGAAAGACAAAGTTCTAGCAATAAGACAAAGAAACTATGATGCAACATGAAAAGGCACAAACAAAAGATTCATGAATAAAAATGCTTTGCAACACGTTTGTTTGTTTCACATAAAGAAAACATAGCATAATAGTATTCAGCTTGTCCCTCATAGAGTAGCAAATATAAATGCATAGGACACCTTCAAAGTTCATAAGAGTGACTAGATACAAATAGTTTAAAACAAGCAATATCAAGGTATGCATCAATCAACTAGTCTTGGGATAATGCACATAGAACTAAGAATGGCCACTATGCTCTCAAAGTAGGTGCATAAAGGTAGAAGGTGGAGACTCAATATAATGGTGGAAGAAAGGCCTTCACAGAAGGAAGCAGAGATTCAAGTTTCATAAAGAGCTTCCAAAAATTATGGTACTTATAGCTTTCAGCTCTCATTGCCCCTATCATAAGCATCTTGAAGTGATTAAGGTTAAAGTGAAAAAGCTATGGTGTATATGCTTGACGAAGTATAAGTTAGAAATCTCATGTCCCTTGAATACGAGGGCCGCTCCTCATGCTACTCAAGTTCAGTCACCGGTAAGTTCTTGTCATCGTAAGTACATGTGTATCATAGAGAACCACCAACAGGATACCCCTTGCCTGATCATATGGAAGAATCCCCATATCAAATTAACAAGGCAAGCAGACAACGAGCATCTCAGCAATCTTCTTATTTACCATGGGAATATGGTGCTTTTTTCTCTCTTTCCTCTTATCATAATATCTTTTTTTCTCTCTTTTTTCTCAATATAGGACTCTTTTTTTATAAGAAGAATGCTTCATATACAGCTCTTTATGGTTACGCTGCAGATTTCCACCATGTCAACATGGATTAGACCAGCGGCCCAGGCATTTCTCTAACACATATACATAACTCCATGGACTTACAAGCTCCCCTTTCATTTCACACCGACGACATCCATAGACAAAAGAGCATGATATTAACTAGGTACAAAGTACCAGTGCAATGATTAAATTGTTACACATGACAGCATGGTTCTGCTAATCCCCAGCAAATAAGTGCAAGAATATACAACATAGACGACACAATGGTTCAATTTTATTAAGGCCAAGAAAAGTAAAGTGTGCCATCAAGTTCGTGAGAGATTTAATCACTAGTTTTCTCATAACAAGTTTAATTTGGAAGGTAAACAAAAACATGAATATACTTGGAATAGCATAATCTAGTAGGTAGGTATGGTGGACTCTTTGGAATAACTTGGTTTAAGGAGTTGGATGCATGAGTGGAACTCATACTTGGTTGTGGAGGCTATCAAAAGACTGGTGGCGACAAACTAAGAGAGCAGTAATGGCCATAATCATGCAGAGCGACAAAACATCATTGATCAAAGCATAAAGTGATACTACAAGTTGAGAACTAAAGGATCATAAAGGCTATGGTGACTCGAGATAGTCATAACATGGTGTGAGAATGTTCCAAGTCAACCCAAATAAAGCATCAAAGGAGAATACCACTATACTATGCTTTAATATGCTAAAACAACGCATGGTTCATCCAAGGCACATTAAGCAATCTCAATTGTTTATAACAAGTCAAGCTACATCAAAGAATACTAAGCATAAAGCCAAAACAATATCAAGCATGGCATGACAGAGCATAGGCCACAGTCAAAAACAAGCTCTTTTTACCACATAAGTATGAACTTTCCTACTCTTTTCCAATCCAAACCAAACTATTTAAAAACCAATGTATAAAAGAGGGGGTCCAATCAATTTATTCAGAAAACTAAGCAAACAAAGCAAACGAAAAACCAAAACAAAAACGAAAAAGAAGACGCTCCAAGAACAACACAACTATACATGAAACAATAAAAATGAAGCGTTTGGAAGAAACCTGGGATTTTTATTGATGAAGAAGGGGATGCCTTGGTGATACATTGCAAATGTATCTATAATTTTTGATGTTCCATGCTTGGTTTTATCCACTTTCTTGTGTTTTGTTCCAACTTTGGAGTACTTTTCATATGATTTCTTGGACTAACCTATTAACAAGACCCACGGTGCCAACTGCCTGTTTTCTGCTGTTTTTGGTTCCAGGAAAGTTAGAAAATGAATATTCTCAGAATTGTACGGGACAAAAGCCAAAGTGCCTATTTTTCCGAATGTCATCAAGTGCCAGAATACGAGACGGAGAGGGGCCAGGGGGCCACCACAACATCTGGCCAGCCTGGCCAGGGGGTGGTGTGGCCCCGACCACCCTCGGCCTCTCCTTCCACTTATATATTACCCTCGGGACAAAAACCCTAAGGACCCGATCAAAAATCCACGAAAGAGTATGTAGCCGCCGTCATCTCCATCCCTAGATCGGGAGGATCAAGCTCTTCCGGCACCACCCGAGAGGGAATTCAACCTGGAGGCCTTCTTCATTACCATGCAAGCCTCTGGTGTGATGCGTGAGTAGTTCATCCTTGGACTACGGATCCATGTAGTAGCTAGATCGCTGGTTCTCCTCCTTTGTGCTTTCATGTTTAGATCTTGTGAGCTCCGTTCATGATCAAGATCATCTATTTGTAATTCTGCATGTTGTGTTTGCGGGGATCCGATGGATATTGAGATGCTATTTCAGACTGATTATTGATTCTATCATGTCTTTGTTATTTGTGATCTTGCATGCTTTCTGTTGTTAGTAGCTATCTTGGCCAAGTAGATGCTAGCAACTCCAAGAGTTAGTATTTATGCTCGATAGTGGGTTCATGCCTCTGGTAATCTGGGGAAGTGACAGAAATCTCTAAGGTACTAGATGTGCTGTTGCTACTAGGGAGAAAACAACAATCCTTTGTTCATAGAACAATCGTATTGTTTACTTTACATGTAGTTCGTAAAGCTAAAATCTATTGCTTGCAACTTAATACTGGAGGGGGTTCGGATGATAACCTGAAGGTGGATTATTAGTCATAGATGTAGTTGGATGGCGGTCTATGTATTATGTTGTAATGCCCAATAAAGTCTCAAAGGAGTCAAGATGATTAGTATATGCATGTATTGCTTTCTCGGTGGCAAAGAATACTAAGCATCAAGCCAAAACAATATCAAGCATGCCATGACAGAGCATAGGCCAAAGTCAAAAACAAGCTCTTTTTACCACATAAGTATGAACTTTCCTACTCTTTTCCAATCCAAACCAAACTATTTAAAAACCAATGTATGAAAGAGGGGGTCCAACCAATTTATTCAGAAAACTAAGCAAACAAAGCAAACGAAAAACCAAAACAAAAACGAAAAAGAAGACGCTCCAAGAACACAACTGTGCATGAAACAATAAAAATGAAGCGTTTCTAAGAAACCTGGGATTTTTATTGATGAAGAAGGGGATGCCTTGGTGATACATTGCAAATGTATCTATAATTTTTGATGTTCCATGCTTGGTTTTATCCACTTTCTTGTGTTTTGTTCCAACTTTGGAGTACTTTTCATATGATTTCTTGGACTAACATATTAACAAGAGCCACAGTGCCAACTGCCTGTTTTTTTTGCTGTTTTTGGTTCCAGGAAAGTTAGAAAATGAATATTCTCGGAATTGTACGGGACAAAAGCCAAAGTGCCTATTTTTCCGGATGTCATCAAGTGCCAGAATACGAGACGGAGAGGGGCCAGGGCCACCACAACACCTGGTCGTCCGGCCAGGCCTGGCCCGCGCCAGGGGGTGGTGTGGCCGCTCCTGGCACCCCCTCGGCCTCTCCTTCCACCTATATATTACCCTCGGGACACAAACCCTAAGGACCCGATCAAAAATCCATGAAAGAGTCTGTAGCCGCCGTCATCTCCATCCCTAGATCGGGAGGGATCTGAAGCTCTTCCTGGCACCCTATCGGAGAGGGGAATTCACCCTGGAGGCCTTCTCCATTACCATGCAAGCGTCCAGTGTGATGCGTGATTAGTTCATCCTTGGACTACGGATCAATGTAGTAGCTAGATGGCTGGTTCTCCTCCTTTTTGCTTTCATGTTTAGATCTTGTGAGCTCCGTTCATGATCAAGATCATCTATTTGTAATTCTGCATGTTGTGTTTGCGGGGATCCGATGGATATTGAGATGCTATTTCAGATTGATTATTGATTATATCATGTCTTTGTTATTGGTGATCTTGCATGCTTTCTGTTGTTAGTAGCTATCTTGGCCAAGTAGATGATAGCAACTCCAAGAGTTAGTATTTATGCTCGATAGTGGGTTCATGCCTCTGGTAATCTGGGGAAGTGACATAAATCTCTAAGGTACTAGATGTGCTGTTGCTACTAGGGAGAAAACAACAATCCTTTGTTCATAGAACAATCGTATTGTTTACTTTACATGTAGTTCGTAAAGCAATAATCTGTTGCTTGCAACTTAATACTGGAGGGGGTTCGGATGATAACCTGAAGGTGGATTATTAGTCATAGATGCAGTTGGATGGCGGTCTATGTATTATGTTGTAATGCCCAATCAAGTCTCAAAGGAGTCAAGATGATTAGTATATGCATGTATTGCTTTCTCGGTGGCAAAGAATACTAAGCATAAAGCCAAAACAATATCAAGCATGGCATGACAGAGCATAGGCCACAGTCAAAAACAAGCTCTTGTTACCAAATAACTATGAACTTTCCTACTCTTTTCCAATCCAAACCAAACTATTTAAAAACCAATGTATGAAAGAGGGGGTCCAACCAATTTATTCAGAAAACTTAGCAAACAAAGCAAACGAAAAACCAAAACAAAAACAAAAAAGAAGACGCTCCAAGAACACAACTGTGCATGAAACAATAAAAATGAAGCGTTTCTAAGAAACCTGGGATTTTTATTGATGAAGAAGGGGATGCCTTGGTGATACATTGCAAATGTATCTATAATTTTTGATGTTCCATGCTTGGTTTTATCCACTTTCTTGTGTTTTGTTCCAACTTTGGAGTACTTTTCATATGATTTCTTGGACTAACCTATTAACAAGAGCCACAGTTCCCACTGCCTGTTTTCTGCTGTTTTTGGTTCCAGGAAAGTTAGAAAATGAATATTCTCGGAATTGTACGGGACAAAAGCCAAAGTGCCTATTTTCTGGATGTCATCAAGTGCCAGAATACGAGACGGAGAGGGGCCAGGGGGCCACCACAACACCTGGCCGTGCGGCCAGGCCTGGCCCGCGCCAGGGGGTGGTGTGGCCGCTCCCGGCCCCCCCTCGGCCTCTCCTTCCACTTATATATTACCCTCGGGACAAAAACCCTAAGGACCCGATCAAAAATCCACGAAAGAGTCTATAGCCGCCGTCATCTCCATCCCTAGATCGGGAGGGATCTGAAGCTCTTCCCGGCACCCTGCCGGAGAGGGGAATTCACCCTGGAGGCCTTCTTCATTACCATGCAAGCCTCTGGTGTGATGCGTGAGTAGTTCATCCTTGGACTACAGATCCATGTAGTAGCTAGATGGCTGGTTCTCCTCCTTTGTGCTTTCATGTTTAGATCTTGTGAGCTCCGTTCATGATCAAGATCATCTATTTGTAATTCTACATGTTGTGTTTGCGGGGATCCGATGGATATTGAGATGCTATTTCAGATTGATTATTGATTCTATCATGTCTTTGTTATTTGTGATCTTGCATGCTTTCCGTTGTTAGTAGCTATCTTGGCCAAGTAGATGCTAGCAACTCCAAGAGTTAGTATTTATGCTCGATAGTGGTTTCATGCCTCTGGTAATCTGGGGAAGTGACCGAAATCTCAAAGGTACTAGATGTGATGTTGCTACTAGGTAGAAAACAACAATCCTTTGTTCATAGAACAATCGTATTGTTTACTTTACATGTAGTTCATAAAGCAATAATCTGTTGCTTGCAACTTAATACTGGAGGGGGTTCGGATGATAACCTGAAGGTGGATTATTAGTCATAGATGCAGTTGGATGGCGGTCTATGTATTATGTTGTAATGCCCAATCAAGTCTCAAAGGAGTCAAGATGATTACTATATGCATGTATTGCTTTCTCGGTGTTTGTCAATTGCCCCGCTGTAATTTGTTCACCTAGCATGTTATCTATCTTAAGGAGAGCCACCTCTAGTGAACTATGGATCCTGGTCCTTGTATTTTATATTCAATCTACAATCTTTTACTTCTTTGTGTTTACTTTCTGCAAACTTTTACTTCTTTCCATTCAATACGTTTAATCCTTTGTTTTCCGCAAAACACGGTGAGATTGACAACCTCATCGCAAGTTGGGGACAAAGTTCTGTGGTTGTGTTGTGTAGGTCTCCATGTTGCTACTAGCACCGGTAGTGCGCCCTGCCAAATCTCAGCTAGTAACACCTTTGGGGTGTTTCCTTGCTCCTACTGGTTCGATTAAACCTTGGTTTCATAACTGAGGGAAACTTGCTGCTGTGCTCATCATACCTTGCTCTTGGGGTTCCCAACGAGCTCTACATCATCATTTCTCCAGCACTTTTCTGGGCGCCATACACAGAGCCATCAAGCATTTTTTTGGTGCCGTTGCCGTGGAGTCAAGGACATCTTCACAAGGGGAGTCCCTCATAGCCAATCTCTTTACTTTGTTATTTTTGTTTTGCTTAGTTTCTTTTTTCTTTGTTTGCTTGTTTTGTTATTCAAAAAACACAAAAAAAATTAGTTTTACTAGTTTGCTTTCTTATTTGAAAACCCAAAAAATGACTACTCTTGAAAACACTAAGTTGTGTGACTTCACTAGCACCAACAACAATGATTTTATGAGCACACCTATTGCTCCACCTGTGCCTGAAGATACTTTCTTTGAGATAAAACCTGCTTTGCTCAATCTTGTTATAAGAGAACAATTTTCTGGTATTGGTAATGAAGATGCTGCTTCCCATCTAAATAACTTTGTTGAACTTTGTGAGATGCAAAAGCATAGGGATATAGATGGTGATATTATTAAACTGAAATTGTTTCCTTTCTCTTTGAGAGGAAAATCTAAAGAATGGTTGAATTCCTTAACTAGGGATAGTATTGATTCTTGGACTAAATGCAAAGATGCTTTTATTGGAAAGTACTATCCTCCTGCTAAGATTATATCTATGAGAAGGGAAATAATGGATTTTAAACAACTTGATAATGAGCATGTTGCTCAAGCTTGGGAAAGAATGAAATCTTTGGTAAAGAATTGTCCCACTCATGGACTGACTGCTTGGATGATCATCCAAACTTTTTATGCAGGATTGAACTATTCTTCAAGGAACCTATTGGACTCTGCTGCTGGATGTACCTTTATGACCATGACTTTGGGTGCTGCAACAAAACTTCTGGACAATATGATGGTTAATTATTCTGAATGGCATACTGAGAGAGCTCCACAAGGTAGGAAGGTAAATTTTGTTGAGGAAACCTCCTCCTTGAGTGATAAGATTGATATTATTATGTCTATGCTTGTTAATGGAAAAGCCCATATTGATCCAAATAATGTTCCTTTGGCTTCTTTAGTTGCTCAAGAAGAGCAAGTTGATGTGAACTTCATAAGAAATAACAATTTTGGCAACAATGCTTATGGTAATAATGCTTATCGGAACAATTTTGGTAACAACAATTATAAGCCATATCCTCCCAACAATGGTAATGCTTATGGAAGTTCCTACAACAATAATAGGAGTCCTCCCTCTGAACTTGAAGTTATGCTTAAAGAGTTTATTAGTAAACAAACTGCTTTCAATAAAATTATTGAGGAAAAACTCTCTAATGCTGAAAGTAATATAGCATCTTTGGCTGAAGCTCAATCTACTTTGAATAAAATGGCTGCTAAACCAGAAACTAATGAGAATCCCTTTACGGCTACTAATGTTATACAAGTAAGAATTGATGAAAATGTTAGACTATTAGCTGAATTACATGCTAAGTGGGAAAGAGAAGATCAAATTGCTAGAAACATTAGTGTTTCTACTATTACCACCACTAGTGTTGAGGCTAGTAATAGTTCTACTACTCTACATGATAAATTTGATTTTGATCTTGATGGTTGCAACATCTCTGAAGTTATTAAGTTCCTACAAAAGCTTGCTAAAAGTCCTAATGCTAGTGTTATGAACATGGCTATTACAAAACACATTACTGATGTTCTGATAAAGATTAAAGAAGAAAAGATGAAACATAAAGCTTCTATTCCTATTAAACAAGAAGATGGTTGGGAACCCATCATTAATATGATAGTGAATGACTTTGATTTCGAAGCTTTATGTGATCTTCATAGTAGTGTTTCTATTATGCCTAGAAGGATTTATGATATGCTTGATTTGCCTCCTCTTGAAGATTGTTATTCGAATGTCCCACTTGATGATAATGCTAAAAAGAAACTCATGGGGAGTCTTAATGATTTTCTTATTATGGTTAACAATGCCTATGTCCCCGTTGATTTCTATGTTTTGGATGTTGAATACAATGCTTCTTGTCCTATTACTTTGGGAAGACCTTTTCTTATAACTGTTGGTGCCATCATTGATATGAAAGAAGGCACCATTAAATACCAAATCTCACTCAAGAAAGGTATAGAACACTTCCCTAAAAAGAGAGAAAATATTTCTTTTGCTTCTCCTATGAAAACAAAATTTGGTCTTAATGCTTCTTCATTTGAGAACACTTGATTATTTCTTTGCTTCTTATGCCTAACTTAAAGGCGTTAAAGAAAAATACTTATTGGGAGATAATCCAAAAGTTTTAGATGAGTCTTGGAAGTTATTACTTCAGTAATAACCTCTCCTTATCATTTTTATTTGCTTTTTGTGCCAAGAGTAACCTCTAATGAGAGAGAAGTAATGATTGGGAAAGTTGCTGTCCCGAAACAGATTGCTGTGTTTCACCGTAAAAATTCTTATAAAATATCTGAATGTCTTTTTGAGGCATGAATTTTTTTGCTTCTTCCCCAGGTTGTTACCTAACTTTCTTTAGTTCAACACTTTTTGATTTGAGCAACAGAAGGTCTTCGAAAAAATTCGTCTTTACCTGATGGTCTGTTTTGACAGATTTCTGCCATTTTCTGCATTTGATTCTTGTTGGTTCCTTTTTGAGTTCTTTTGGGGAATTGAGATTTTTGAGGGAAGTGCTACAGTATCTAGTGTTCTAATGGAAGTTTATTTGGTGTTAGAACTGAACCTTAAGACTTATTTATCTTGAGTGCACTAGTGTTGCTAATAAAGATTGTGTGAAGTTTTTTATGAAGGAAAATTTTCAGGTGTATGGAAGGAATGAGTAATGAGATGAAGGATGGACTAAAGCTCAATCTTGGGGATTCCACGTGTGTCACCCCAAGAAATATCCAAGAAGTACAAGCGTCAAAGCTTGGGGATGCCCAAGGCATCCCCTTCTTCATCAATAAAAATCCCAGGTTTCTTCCAAACGCTTCATTTTTATTGTTTCATGCACAATTGTGTTGTTCTTGGAGCGTCTTCTTTTTTGTTTTGGTTTTCCGTTTGCTTTGGTTTTCTTAGTTTTCTGAATAAATTGGTTGGACCCCCTCTTTCATACATTGGTTTGCAAATATTTTGGTTTGGTTTGGAAAAGAGTAGGAAAGTTCATGTTTATGTGGTAAAAAGAGCTTGTTTTTGACTATGGCCTATGCTTTGTCATGCCATGCTTGATATTGTTTTGGCTTTATGCTTAGTATTCTTTGCTGTAGCATGACTTGTTATAAACAATTGAGATTGCTTAATGTGCCTTGGATGAATCATGCGTTGTTTTAGCATATTAAAGCATAGTATAGTGGTATTCTCCTTTGATGCTTTATTTGGGTTGACTTGGAACATGCTCACACCATGTTATGACTATCTCCAGTCACCTTAGCCTTTATGATCCTTTAGTTTTCAACTTGTAGTATCACTTTATGCTTTGATCAATGATGTTTTGTCGCTCTGCATGATTATGGCCATTATTGCTCTCTTAGTTTGTCGCTCCCAGTCTTTTGCTAGCCTCCACAACAAAGTATGAGTTCCACTCATGCATCCCACTCCCTAAACCAAGTTATTCCAAAGATTCCACCATACCTACCTACTATCTTATGCTATTCCAAGTATATTCATGCTTTTGTTTACCTTCCAAATTAAACTTGTTATGAGAAAACTAGTGATTAAAGCTCTCACGAACTTGATGGCACACTTTACTTTACTTGCCCTTAATAAACTTGAACCATTGTGTCTTCTATGTTGTATATGCTTGCACTTATTTGTTGGGAATTAGCAGAACCATGCTTTCATGGGGAACGCTTTCAACATTGCACTTGGTACTTGTACCAAGTTGATATCATGCTCTTTTGTATATGGATGTCGTCGGTGTGAAATGAAAGGGGAGCTTGTAAGTCCATGGAGTTATGTATATGTGTTAGAGAAACGCATGGGCCGTTGGTCTAATCCATGTTGACATGGTGGAAACCTGCAGAGTAACCATAATGAGCTGTCTATGAAGCATTCTTCTTATAAAAAAAGAGTCCTATATTGAGAGAAAAAAAAGAAAAAGAAAAAAAGAGATACTATGAAAAGAGGAAAGAGAGAAAAAAGAACCATATTCCCATGGTAAATAAGAAGAATGCTGAGATGCTCGTTGTCTGCTTGCCTTGTCATTTTGATATGGGGATTCTTCCGTATCATCGGGCAAGGGGTACCCCGTTGGTGATTCTCTATGATACACATGTACTTAGGATGACAAGAACTTACCGGTGACTAAACTTGACTAGCGTGAGGAGAGGCCCTTGTATACAAGGGACATGAGATTTCTGACTTATACTTCGTCAAGCATGTACACCATAGTTTGTTCACTTTAACCTTAATCACTTCAAGATGCTTATGATAGGGGCAATGAGAGCTGAAAGCTATAAGTACCATAATTTTTGGAAGCTCTTTATGAGACTTGAATCCCTACTTCCTTTTACAAAGGCCTTTCTTCCACCATTATATTGAGTCTCCACCTTCTATCTTTATGCATGTACTTTGAGAGCATAGTGGCCATTCTTAGTTCTATGTGCATTGTCCCAAGACTAGTTGATTGATGCATACTTTGATATTGCTTGTTTTAAACTATTGTATCTAGTCACTCTTATGAACTTTGAAGGTGTCCTATGCATTTATATTTGCTACTCTATTGAGGGACAAGCTGAATACTATTATGCTATGTTTTCTTTATGTGAAACAAACAAACGTCTTGCAAAGCATTGTTATTCATGAATCTTTTGTCTGTGTCTTTTCATGTTGCATCATAGTTTCTTTGCTTATTGTTAGAATGTTGTCTTTCATGTTATGATTGAAGTACTATGATCCCAGCTTTGAATGTTTTAGAAATACTTTGATCAAGTCTTTGATGGTGCATGTCACCTCAAAAATTATTCTTTCTTTTTATCACTTACCTACTCGAGGACGAGCAGGAGTTAAGCTTGGGGATGTTGATACATTGCAAATGTATCTATAATTTTTGATGTTCCATGCTTGGTTTTATCCACTTTCTTGTGTTTTGTTCCAACTTTGGAGTACTTTTCATATGATTTCTTGGACTAACCTATTAACAAGAGCCAGTGCCGCTACTGCTTTTCTGCTGTTTTTGGTTCCAGGAAAGTCAGAAAATGAATATTCTCGGAATTGGACAGGACAAAATCCAAAGTGCCTATTTTTCCGGATGTCATCAAGTGCCAGAATACGAGACGGAGAGGGGCCAGGGGGGCACCACACCACCTGGCCGGCGCGGCTAGGCCTGGCCCGCGCCAGGGGGTGGTGTGGCCGCTCCTGGCACCCCCTCGGCCTCTCCTTCCGCCTATATATTGCCCTCGGGACGAAAACCCTAAGGACCCGATCAAAAATCCACGAAAGAGTCTGTAGCTTCCGCCATCTCCATCCCTAGATCGGGAGGGATCTGAAGCTCTTCCCAGCACCCTTTCGGAGAGGGGAATTCACCCTGGAGGCCTTCTTCATTACCATGCAAGCCTCCGGTGTGATGTGTGAGTAGTTCATCCTTGGACTACGGATCCATGTAGTAGCTAGATGGCTGGTTCTCCTCCTTTGTGCTTTCATGTTTAGATCTTGTGAGCTCCGTTCATGATCAAGATCATCTTTTTGTAATTCTACATGTTGTGTTTGCGGGGATCCGATGGATATTGAGATGCTATTTTAGATTGATTATTGATTCTATCATATCTTTGTTATTTGTGATCTTGCATGCTTTCCGTTGTTAGTAACTATCTTGGCCAAGTAGATGCTAGCAACTCCAAGAGTTAGTATTTATGCTCGATAGTGGGTTCATGCCTCTGGTAATCTGGGGAAGTGACAGAAATCTCTAAGGTACTAGATGTGCTATTGATACTAGGTACAAAACAACAATCCTTTGTTGATGGAACAATCGTATTGTTTACTTTACACGCAGTTCGTAAAGCAATAATCTGTTGCTTGCAACTTAATACTCGAGGGGGTTCGGATGATAACCTAAAGGTGGATTATTAGTCATAGATGCAGTTGGATGGCGGTCTATGTATTATGTTGTAATGCCCAATCAAGTCTCAAAGGAGTCAAGATGATTAGTATATGCATGTATTGCTTTCTCGGCGTTTGTCAATTGCCCCGCTGTAATTTGTTCACCCAGCATGTTATCTATCTTAAGGAGAGCCACCTCTAGTGAACTATGGATCCCGGTCCTTGTCTTTTATATTCAATCTACAATCTTTTACTTCTTTGTGTTTACTCTCTGCAAACTTTTACTTCTTTCCATTCGATACGTTTAATCCTTTGTTTTCCGCAAAACACGGTGAGATTGACAACCTCATCGCAAGTTGGGGACAAAGTTCTGTGGTTGTGTTGTGCAGGTCTCCACGTTGCTACTAGCACCGGTAGTGCGCGCTGCCAAATCTCAGCTAGTAACACCTTTGGGGTGTTTCCTTGCTCCTACTGGTTCGATTAAACCTTGGTTTCATAACTGAGGAAAACTTGCTGCTGTGCTCATCATACCTTCCTCTTGGGGTTCCCAACGAGCTCTACATCGTCATTGCTCCAGCACTTTTCTGGGCGCCATACACAGAGCCATCACTTGGGCATCCCCAAGATTTGACGCTTGTACTTCTTGGATATTTCTTGGGGTGACACGCGTGGCATCCCCAAGATTGAGCCTTAGGCCATCCTTCATCTCATTACTCATTCCTTCCATACACCTGAAATTTTTCCTTCATACAAAACTTCACACAATCTTTATTAGCAACATTAGTGCACTCAAGATAATAGGTCTTAAGGTTCAGGTCCAACACCAATAAAATTCCATTAGAACACTAGATACTGAAGGACTTCCCTCAAAAAGCTCAATTCCCCAAAATAACTCAAAAAGGAACCAACAAGAAGCAAATGCAGAAAATGGCAGAAATCTATCAAAACAGACCAGCAGGTAAAGACAAATTTTTTTGAAGACCTTCTGTTGCTCAAATCAAAAAGTGTTGAACTAACAAAAGTTATATAACAACCTGGGGAAGAAGCACAAAAACTCACGCCTCAAAAAGACATTCAGAGATTTTACACGAATTTGTATGGTGAAGCAAAGAAATCTGTTTCAGGACAACAACTTTCCCAATCATTACTTATCTCTCATTAGAGGCTACTCTTGGCACAAAAAGCAAATAAAAAGTATAAGGAGCGGTTATTACTGATGTAATAACTTCCAAGACTCATATAAAACTTTTGGGTTATCTCCCAATAAGTACTTTTCTTTAACGCCTTTAAGTTAGGCATAAGAAGTAAGAGAAAGAATCAAGTGTTCTCAAATGAAGAAGCATTAAGACCAAATTTTGTTTTCATAGGAGAAGCAAAACAAATCTTCTCTCTCTTCTTAGGGAAGTGTTCTATACCTTTCTTGAGTGGGAGTTGATATTTAATGGTGTCTTCTTTCAGATCAATAATGGCACCAACAGTTCTAAGAAAAGGTCTTCCCAGAGTAATAGGACAAGAAGCATTGCATTCAACATCCAAAACATAGAAATCAACGGGGACATAGGCATTGTTAACCATAATAAGAACATCATTAATACTCCCCATGAGTTTCTTTTTAGCATTATCATCAAGTGGGACATTCAAATAACAATCTTCAAGTGGAGGCAAATCAAGCATATCATAAATCCTTCTAGGCATAATAGAAACACTACTATCAAGATCACATAAAGCTTTGAAATCAAAATCATTTACTTTCATATTAATGATGGGTTCCCAACCATCTTCTTGTTTTATAGGAATAGAAGCTTTATGTTTCATCTTTTCTTATTTAATCTTTATGAGAGCATCAGTAATGTGTTTTGTAAAGGCCATGTTCATAGCACTAGCATTAGGACTTTTAGCAAGCTTTTGTAGGAACTTAATAACTTCAGAGATATTGCAACCATCAAGATCAAAATCATACTTATCATCTAAAGTAGTAGAACTATTACTAGCCTCAACACTAGTGGTGGTAATAGTAGAAACACTAATGTTTCTAGCAATTTCATCTTCTCTTTCCCACTTAGCATGTAATTCAGCTAATAGTCTAATATTTTCATCAATTCTTACTTGTATAGCATTAGCAGCTGCAAAGGGATTATCATTAGTTTCAGGTTTAACAGCCATTTTATTGATCAAAGAGGATTGAGCTTTAGACAAAGATGATATATTTCTTTCAGCATTAGAGAATTTCAATTGTAAACTAGGAATTTCCCTATTTAGACTCTCAAGTTGATGGCTAATGTTCTTCAAAATGGTAGATTGTTCCTCCATAGTTTTAGTGAATAGTTTATTTTGCTCATATTGCATTTGCATGAAGTTTTTAGTGGCTCTTTCAACTTCTAAAATTCTTCCTTCACTAGGTAATCCAGGTTTACCATTATAGCCATAAGTATTATTAGGAGGGTAGGGCCTATAATTGTTATTACCATAAGCATTGTTGCCAAAATTGTTATTTCTTATGAAGTTCACATCAACTTGCTCCACTTGAGCAACCAAAGAAGGTAAAGAAACATTATTTGGATCAATATGGGCTTTCCCATTCACAAGCATAGACATAATAATATCAATCTTATCACTCAAGGAGGAAGTTTCCTCTACAGAATTTACCTTCCTACCTTGTGGAGCTCTCTTAGTATGTCATTCAGAATAATTAACCATCATATTATCCAGAAGTTTTGTTGCAGCACCCAAAGTGATGGTCATAAAGGTACCTCCAGCAGCAGAGTCCAATAGGTTCCTTGAAGAATAGTTCAATCCTGCATAAAAAGTTTGGATGATCATCCAAGCAGTCAGTCCATGGGTAGGACAATTCTTTTCCAAAGATTTCATTCTTTCCCAAGCTTGAGCAACATGCTCATTATCAGATTGTTTAAACTTCATTATTTCACTTCTCATAGATATAATCTTAGTAGGAGGATAGTATTTTCCAATAAAAACATCTTTGCACTTAGTCCAAGAATCAATACTATTCCTAGTTAAGGAATTCAACCACTCTTTAGCTTTTCCTCTCAAAGAGAAAGGAAACAATTTCAGCTTAATAATATCACCATCTACATCCCTATGCTTTTTCATCTCACAAAGTTCAACAAAGTTATTTAGATGGGCAGCAGCATCTTCATTACCAATACCAGAAAATTGTTCTCTCATAACAAGATTGAGCAAAGCAGGTTTTATCTCAAAGAAAGTATCTTCAGGCACAGGTGGAGCAATAGGTGTGCTCATAAAATCATTGTTGTTGGTGCTAGTGAAGTCACACAACTTAGTGTTTTCAAGAGTAGTCATTTTTTTGTGTTTTCAAATAAGCAAGCAAACTAGTAAAACTAATTTTTTGTGTTTTTGATAAAGAAGCAAGCAAACAAAGCAAAAAGAAACTAAGCAAAAAAAATAACAAAGTAAAGAGATTGGTTACCCCCTGTGAAGATGTCCTTGACTCCCCGGCAACAGCGCCAGAAAATATGCTTGATGGCCCAAAATATATCGATCTCGTTGGGGAACCCCAAGAGGAAGGTATGATGAGCACAGCAGCAAGTTTTCCCTCAGTACGAAACCAAGGTTATCAATCTAGTAGGAGCAAGGAAACACCCCAAAGGTGTAGCTAGCTGAACGATGGCAGGGCGCACTACCGGTGCCAGCAGCAACGTGGAGACCTGCACATCACAACCACAGAACTCTGTCCCCGACTTGCGATGAGGTTGTCAATCTCACCGGTTTTGCTGAAAACAAAGGATTAAACATATCGAATGGAAGGAGGTAATAGTTTGCAGAAAGTAAACATAAAGCAGTAAACAGTTTATAGATTGTATGTAAAAGAAAGGACCGGGATCCATAGTTCACTTGAGGTGGCTCTCCTTAAGATAGATAACATGCTGGGTGAACAAATTACAGCGGGGCAATTGACAAACATCGAGAAAGCAATACATGCATATACTAATCATCTTGACTCCTTTGAGATTCGATTGGGCATTACAACATTATACATATACCGCCATCCAACTGCATCTATGACTAATAATCCACCTTCAGGTTATCATCCAAACCCCCTCCAGTATTAAGTTGCAAGCAACAGATTATTGCTTTACGAATTGCGTGTAATGTAAACAATACGATTGTTCTATGAACAAAGGATTGTTGTTTTCTCCCTAGTAGCAACAGCACATCTAGTACCTTAGAGATTTCTATCACTTCCCTAGATTACCAGAGGCATGTACCCACTATCGAGCATAAATACTAACTCTTGGAGTTGCTAGCATCTACTTGGCCAAGATAGCTACTAACAACGGAAAGCATGCAAGATCACAAATAACAAAGACATGATAGAATCAATAATCAATCTGAAATAGCATCTCAATATCCATCGGATCCCCACAAACACAACATGCAGAATTACAAATAGATGATCTTGATCATGAACGGAGCTCAGAAGATCTAGACATGAAAGCACAAAGCAGGAGAACCAGCCATCTAGCTACTACATGGATCCATAGTCCAGAGATGAACTACTCACGCATCACACCAGAGGCTTGCATGGTGATGAAGAAGGCCTCCAGGGTGAATTCCCCTCTCTGGTAGGGTGCCGGGAAGAGCTTCAGATCCCTCCCGATCTAGGGATGGAGATGACGGTGGCTACAGACTCTTTCGTGGATTTTTTATCGGGTCCTTAGGGTTTTCGTCCTCAGGGCATCTTATAGGCGGAAGGAGAGGCCAAGGGGGTGCTGGGGTCGGCCAGACCACCCCCTGGCACGGGCCAGGCGTGGCCACGGGGCCAGGTGGTGTGGCCGGCCCCTAGCCCTTCTCCGTCTCGTATTCTGGCATCTGATGACTTTCGGAAAAATAGGCACTTTGACTTTTGTCCCGTCCAATTCTGAGAATATTCATTTTCTGACTTTCCTGGAACCAAAAACAGTAGAAAACAGGCAGCTGGCACTGTGGCTCTTGTTAATAGGTTAGTCCAAGAAATCATATGAAAAGTACTCCATACTATGGACAAAACACAAGAAAGTGGATAAAACCAAGCATGGAACATCAAAAATTATAGATACATTTGCAATGTATCAAAGATCCGGGAAGACATCTTAGAGAGTTTGACGATGTGGTAACATCACTTGGAGCAAAAGGTTTGCCAAGAGATTTCTCTCGTCTAAAATTATTTCGTTGGTCTCTTAAAGGTAAGGCTCTAGACTGGTTATATTCTCTCCCTCTCCATTACATTAAATGTTGGGAAAACTGCATTGTCAAATTCATAAATAGGTTTAATCCTTTTAAGAAGGTAACTGAACTAAGCAAGAATATAGGCAACTTTAGTCAGAACGTGGGAGAAAACTACCCACGAGCCTGGGATAGATTCTTTGGAACGATCAATAGTGTTCCTAATCATGGCTATTCTAAATCAAATATTTGCCATTTATTTTACCACGGTCTTAATACTCAATGTAGAGAGTTGCTTGACTTCTCAGCAGGAGGAACGATAAATACTTTAACTATTAAAGAATGTTTAGAATTGATGTCTACTAGGGCTAAGAATGATTCTTTATATAATCCTGATTTCGGCACTAAGCTGGAAACAGAGATACTTCAGATAACTCCTGATCTTATGCATGAAGTACGCAAAAGAATGAAAAAAAGGTATACCTTCTAAACTTGTTAAGGAAAACAAAGTAGACTTGTTACAAGTTTTAACTGAAGAATATGAAACTAGGAAAGTTTTTCAAGAATTAAAACATTGACAAGCAAAATCTCATAACAACCTACATAAGCACTTTCAAAAACATAAAAAGATTTTGGTGGATCTCACAGAAAATTATGATGAGATTGGCCAAGAAATTAAATTATTTCACAAATATCTTAGTATGATTGAAAACCAGTGTGAAAAAATAGCATACGGTTATCAAATATTTCTACGAGATGATATAGATATTCATGTTTCTACTAATGTTGTTACAAGAAGAGGTGTAGTTGTTAAAGGACCATTAGGACACCAGAATATGAAGCTGAAAGAGAGCGAAAAGAAAAAGCCTTGCTCGAAGCAAGCCAAGAAGATGATACACTGGTGGATCCTCAAGATGAAACTGTTCAAGAAACAACAGATCAAACCAAGGAGGGCCAAGATGATGCACAGGATGACCATTATGAGTCTGATGCAGAGACGATCGATCTAAGAGAAGAAAAAGAAGTGAGGAACGAATATGAAGTTGTTGTAGTAGAAAATAATAAAAGCGATAAGCAACAACAAAAGAAATCAACAAAAGAGCCTAACCCCCCACAAAAGGTAAAATAAAAGAATAAGAAAAGTGAGAAAAAGCTTCCTTATCGAGATCGAAAAAAGAAAGCACCAGATCAGGAAATCTATGATTCTTTTACAAAAGCACTTGGTGACCTTCGTCTAGAAATTCCGTTTGCAAATGCAATTAAAGTTCCTACCTATTCTAAATTCCTCCATGATATTCTTAGTAGAAAGAAAGAAATAACTGAAATTGTTGCAATGGTGACTAGTTATCCTACTAATGGGAAACTATTGTCTAAGTCAGGAGATCCCGGAATACCAACTATTCCATGCTCAATAGGCAAGACTAATATTCACAATGCCTTGTGTAATTTAGGTGCAGGAGTTAGTGTAATGCCATACTCCCTCTATAAAAGGTTAGGATTAGGGGAGTATTCCCCTACTACTATCACTTTACAGATGGCTGACAAGTCCACTAAACAACCCATTGGTATGATTGAGGATGTTCTACTTAGAATAGATGAGCATGTGATTCCCACTGATTTTATTATTCTTGAAATGCCAGAGGATGAAAAATTATCTATAATACTTTTAAGACCTTTCCTTAGTAATGCAGGAGAATCAGCTGACTGTGCTGAAGGAAAAATAATCTTCCATGTTTATAATGCTGAAATCATCCGGTATTTTCCAAAGAAGCTAGAAGCAGGAGAAAGATATATTCCACCGGCAAAACGAGTTCATGTGGTAAGTGCCTTTGATAAGGGGCAACCCAAGGTAAAAATTCGAGAACAGAGAAGGGGTTGAGTTATTCAACAATTCTTAACAAAATGCTTAATGGGAGTCAACCCATCATGTCGATAAAATAAACTAAAGAATAAAAAGTTCATCACATTCCTACAACTTTTTCATAGACATTCTTGCGGAAGCGCGCCCGTGAAGATGCAGCTGTCAAAAAGTAGTAGAAACATTGATTGAATGAATGTAGCATAAGTATAAAAATAAAAGTTTGAGTTTTATCTACAAAGGTTAAAATTCTGCTCATTACATGCTGATGTTGGTCCAAAGTTTCAACTGTCATTTTTTCTGTCAAAAATAAGGTATTTTGTTGAGTTTCGAGATAAGAAGGTATTCTGGAAGAAACAAAAAAAATTTGATGACTACTGATGGTTTAACGACCAACTATACAGCGGGAATAAAAATTCCGGTCGTATAGTTCCGGTCATATAGATATCTTTGCCATCGATAATTTTATTGCATGGCCACAGAGAATTTAACGACCAACTATATTGCGGGAATAAAAATTTCGGCCGTATAGCTCCGGTCATATAGATATCGATGCCTCCGTATAATTTCTTCTCAAAAGGTACTAACTGTTTAACGACCAACTATACGGTGGGAATAAAAATTTCGGCCGTATACTTCCGGTCGTATAGATATCGATGCTTGTTTTTGAGAATTTATCTCAAGTATACAGACGGTTTAACGACCAACTATACGATGGGATCATTATGATCTGGCTATATAGTTGTGTCCGTATAGGTATGTTCTGCATAAAGAAACCCTAGTTGGCGGTGCCGCCGCAACTATACGGGCGGAACAACATCCTGCCCGTATAGTTCCAACCATATAGTTTGGCGCGACCACAAAATTGGGCCGGGGCGGCTAGGTTTCTTCTCCTTGCTCATTATTTCTCTCATATTCTCTCTCCAAACCTCTAAAAACCACCCTAGAACTCTTGATTCTTCGTGGATTTCGTTCGTTTGACTGGGGGAATCAATAGATCGATATGTTTCTCTCCCTATCCATGCTTTATTTTTCAGATTTCCATGGTTGAAACTCTCACATTGATCTAGTGGATGAACTCAAGCTTGTTTTGCTTTTCCTATTGATTTCTCACGTTAGGGTTGAATTTTTCCACGTAGAATCGTTCATATATCATGTAGAAACTACATGCCTAAGGTTTTATGGTGAAATTTTTCAGTGCATCAAGATGAACAAAATCGGTAACATTTTCCGCAAGGGCAAGTGCCAACGTGGCGAGAGCTCGGGGTCCCAAGCCGAGCGCAACCCCAAGTTGGTTATAGTCTCATCGAGGAGGGTGTTGCCCATACGTTGGGCCGACTATAGCTTTCTCACCGCGGCGAGGTTGAAGGCAGACTTTGACCTCATGTGTAACAAGGTCGGGCTAATAGTGCTTGGCTACGCAAGCCATGACTCCTACGCCAAGCTTACCTATGAGTTACTCGCCTCCTTCTACGACGACCACAGGGAGAAAGGTAATGCATGCACAGTAAGCTTCAACATGAACCAGAAGCCCTATGAAATAACTGTTGAACAATTTTGCGATGCTTTCGGCTTCCCTCGTGTTGGGGAGTCAACTATTACTAACCTCTATAGTGTCACAAGTGGAGAAACTTGGGAGGCTATTTCTGTTAATGGTGGCACCGAATTCTACCAGAAGAAGATATCCACCATTTAGAACCCAACAATTCACTACTATGCCTTGTTCCTTGCCAACACACTATTTGGAAGAGGTGATACCAGCTCCTTGGCCAATGCGGACATGGCAATGATCACCAAGGCTCTCTTACCCACTGAACCGCAAAGCCCCAATCCTGCAGCTCTACTCATCCAGGACTTTCTCCACCAAAGCAACAAGACAAAAGGTGATATTCACATCGGTGGATTGGTAACCCACCTTGCCCATGCATTAAATATTATATTACCTATTATACAATCTGTTGACGGCTCCAAACTTATGGGCGTCAAGTATTTGACTGCTTGTGGCTTCCTTGGTGTTTACCAAGCTAACCGAAGGCTTCGATCATATCAGTTTGGTTATCTTGGTGATGCACAGGGTGAGAAGGTTTTGTTTCCCTGTCAACAAGCCTTCTCGATTGTGGAGAAGGACACTTGGATCATCACCAAGGACCAAGTGATGGAGATCATGGCTGAACTCCAGCCTGATCAAGAGGAAGAAGAAGAAGGAGAGCAACAAGATGAGGATGAGCGGGAGCATGAGGATGAGAAAGGACACAACCCTACTTGGGAAGGATAGCAGCAGCAGCAAGGGGGAGCCTGGGACCCATGGCCCAACCAGCCACAGCAGGGGTACAACTACGTCCCCTATCAGGAATTCTAGCAGCTCAACCAGCGCATTGGGGAGATTGAAAACACTCTTCAAGGAGTGAATGAAGATATGAGTGACTTGACTCACAACTTCAGTCACTTCATGACCCACTTCCCCAACTACTACCAGCAGTATCCGCACCAGCCGCCGAATGACGGCAACAACTCAGTCTAGCGATAGCCTAAGCTTGGGGGAGGTTTGAAAACCTCCAAACCTTGTATTCATATTTATATTTCTTATTTTTATTTATTTTACTTCTTCAAAATTGCATGTTTACTTTCATTTTGCATTCCTAAAACAAAAATACAAAAAAATAGTTGTAACTTTTATTGCAAGTTCATTTCTTTGTTTCTCTCAGAGATTGCTCAATTTCAGGTGACTTGGCAATATGGAAATACAGAGGGGGTTTGACTCAAATACGAGAACGAAGCAAGAGGAGGTATCACATTCCTTTCATCACCTTTTATGCAACCTTAAATTGATCCTACAATTATTTACTCACTTGCACTAGAGTCACTCCCCACTTAGCATGTTATCCTATAAATTCTATTCCCTTGCTAGTGTCTCCTTTTCAGCTTTGAAACAATGAGCAATGAACTTGGTTAAAATATTTCCTACATTTTTACAACAAGAAAAATCATCCAAAAGATGACTTGAGTCCATGTTTATCCCAAAGAATTTGATTTTAGAACTACTCCATCCCATTTGAGCTTAATATAAATAGACTCGATCGTACCCTTGAATGAAATTGTTTGATAAAATGGATGCTTCGAAGTAGTAGAGATTATGCCACTGCTTTTTCTAATAATTACCGTAAGATATTGCTTTACGCGTGTCATTACAACACTGTCGTGCTCCATGGAGAACTATTAACTCCGCTGGCCAACGAACAATCCAAATGTGGGAAACCACTTGATTTCGGCCATTGAGTTATGTAAACGTCTCTAGCAGCAATGCTATGACAGGTAAAATTTTCGTTTTCTCGTGGTTTCACGTTCCAAGTAAAGTTGTAGTACTGCTCTGACCCATTATTGCCCAACATATTCATTGGCATGGTCACGAGTGCACAACACAATCCCAATTAACATGATAAGAATAGTGGCATGAATTCTCTATGAAAGAGCTGAAGTTTTTGAAAGGCAAAGGAAGGAAAAAGGTGCTTTGAGAGTCTTGAAATTTTGACATGGGAATAGATGAGTTGTTGTTAAATTGAATATTTTGGTGCCAACTTGAGAACTCTTAATTGATTAAAGAAACAAGAGCAAAAAGTTTTCATCTCTCAACAAAGAGAGATACCAAAAGAATTTGTCTCACTTTCCTAGCTAAACTTTTGACATTTGCTCGGGCATATGATTTATTTGCTAGCAAGATATACGTGGTTAGGAAGTGGACTCAGTGCAATCTTGTGCATACTTGTATGATCATGTTTAAGATTGCAGGGATTGTGAAGAAAAGAATTTGACACTGATTCAAGCTTGAAAATTCTGTTATTTCAGTCTCAAATCTCCACTGTCCTTCTTTATTTCCTTGTCACTCGAGGGCGAGCAACATCTAAGCTTGGGGGAGTTGATAGTTGTGAGATTAGACACATTTTTGATGGTTTTTATTGATGGTTTTCTCCCGGATTTGATCATTTTCTAGCTTTACCTAACGCTAATACTTCGGTAGCAAAGAAAACTTGGTTTTTAATGTGTGTTTCAAGTTCTAAACTTCAACAGAGGGTTTTAACTAGAGAAACACAATATTCAGGCGAAAACAAGCAAGTCTCTCTTTGGAAGAAATCAAGATAAGCGTACAGAGGCTTTAATGAGCAACTATACGGTGGGAACAATTTTCCGACCATATAGTTCCTGCCGTATAGCTGCCGCCGCATCTATCTTGTCAAAAGGGACAACTTCCATGAAGGGACGGAGGACGAAAACACAACACAGAAGCCACCACACCATCATGAAGGGAGAAAGAAGAGATTCGGAGAAGAAGGAGGAGACGTTCTTCATCTCGCTCCACGATCTTCAATCTCCTAGCCAATACACCCCCATAGCCATTACTTGTACTTGAGAGAGAGATATCTTCACCTTGCAAGACTAGGGTTTGAGATTGTTTCTTCCCATCTTGAATTGTGTTGGATTTCTTTTCTATTTTTATTGTGGATCTCCATGGTAATATCAAGAAGAAATCCCTTTATTTAATTATATTGATGATGCTTTCTTCTCTCATGTGTGAGTAAGTTCCTTTGGTGTGGGAGATGTAAGGGATTGGTGAGATGTGATGTGCCTTCATATATTTTCCATTAGTTTGTGATTGATTTTAATTACTATATTATGTGTGCTTGACTATCTGTGGGATGCCTAATGCTTGTTGTCCAATTAAGGGCCTAGACAACATGATACTTTGTTCTACATGGATAGGATCTTGTTCGCTAGCAGACTGGCGACCCCCGAGTGACATGGGGATATCAATGGAAAACTAGTAGACTCGAGGATAATGAGGAACCACCGTGCTTATTGCATTAGTTCGATCCAAGGAGCTTAATCGCTAAGCGACCTGAAGGGTCTTAATCGTCTAGTGTCTGACCATGGTTTTGGTAACAGACTAGTAGGATTATTGAAGTTGGGATGGAATCTACCAAGTGGAGTTCCGGCTAATTATGGGTTGCTCGGCTACACATATACTTATAGATTACAATTGTTACATTTATCACTCGTCCATCTGGCACAGTCACTATCACCATGAACTGTATCTCCCCGCGCCTTTTTCGCCATCTGCATAAAACAACAAACAACCAAATCGTTCTTTACTTTTATATTTTTTATTTCTAAAGTTTACATTTTAGTTTTATTTAAATACATCTAGTTTAATCCAAATCTCATTCTCATTTTACACTTGGTAATTCACTCAAGACTGGACAACTTTGGGTGTGATAGAGACTTCACCATAAACACTTACCTGTGGGGTCCCTGTGGGATCGATATCTATACTTCGAAACTAGTTACAAACGATCTGTGCACTTGCAGACATCACCTATCCATGTTTTTTTACCTTATGTCTTTGCAAATCGTTAATGGCTTCCTAACTTTGACATTCATACCATTATCTCATAATGGGTTGAAGTATTCGTTTAGCGACAAAGTGAGACTTTGTTTCTAGTGTTTATAATGACGGTTGTTACTGTTGTCATCTAAACTTCAAAACACACTTTACAATCCTTTGTGTATATACGACAGTTATGGCAACAGAACGAGGACGGTTTCTAGGAGCCTACAGTGACTTTAGATCAACCTCGGGGGCTTTCTCATGGGCATTGTGCCTTGGGACACATCATTCTACGTTAAAGACAAACTAGTCCCGCCATAACAATATACATCACATCAGATGGAGCCTTTATACTTCTATATCTATGTAGATCCCAGTGCATGAAATGCAACTATGCCACTTACTTTGCTTCTTGCCATTTAAGTACAAAATTAATTCTGGTTCAGTGATTAACTCAAGAATTACTTCAAGACATGTTCTTACAGTTAAGAGCTTATCCTTCCAACCAGAACCTCAGGTCACATTACGTCGAGTATACAATATGGTTGTATGGAAGAACCTATGACTGAGGCATAGGAGGTGCAACACATCTTTTTCTTTCTTTTAACCATCGTTGTAATACTAAGACTAACTCAATGCTTCATACAAGTGAGAACCTCTTTCTTTTCCTTGTTCCATTCTGAACTACTTCAGAATCTTATCTAGGATATTCTGAACATCTTTAGAATCAAGTCCAGGAAGCATTCGACTATTATGTTTATTAAACTTACCAATCTATCTCGATAGATCTCATTGTTTAATAACTTGTTTAACTTCATTCATATTTACTAACTTAAATGTTATCAATACCAATCACATCATTCATATATGTTGTCCACATATCTTAGAATGATTTCATGATCCCACTCAAATATGGCATCCATATATGAGATCCAGGGATTTTGCTTAGCCCCCACTCAAAATATGTCTATTACATATTAAGATTTGGCCAAGCTACTTAGATCCCAATCAAAATATGTATCTTACATATAAAGATTTGGCTAAGCTAATTAGCTCCCACTCAAATGCAGGTCCTCTTGATAATATTGGACATTCCAAAATTCTTTGATCATCATCAAATTGAGAATTCCAGCTACGAGATTCCAATATCCATATATTGCTAGTGCAAATCCATTAGACTCAAGTATCACTACAGTTGTGGTCAACTCCTTAAATTTGTCCATACTTTGTGAAAAATCAACCTTTACGTCCCCATTAAGTTTCATTTCAATCTTATGACTTTGAAGTCATTCAGAAATATCAAGTAAACTTCTTTACTTAATAAGATCAAGTAACATATTACTTCACAATCTTTAAATGTAACTTAATATAGGATTATATGACTCCTAATAATTTCTCGCACTTAGGTCCATCATGCTTTTTTGTAATTCGTAGGAATGTCTTGTTCATAAACATGACAAGTGAATCAATAATATAATTCTACAAACTTGCAGAGACTATATATCGTTGAATCCTACTTTCTTCAGTAAAAGCATTCAATGAAACTTAATGATCATTATCATTAGTTTCTCCTCTATTTGTATAGTTCGGTTTCACGAAACAAATTTCACAGCGCCACTCAACAATCATGAGGTAAGGTCAAATACCTTGTTTTGATCTTTTACTTTCTTCCACCTATATCTTCATCAAGACACATCAACTTTGGACAACAACAGGTTTGCCCCTTGTGGAATATGTATTCATAGTTGCCTAAGAATACACTACAAAGACTTATTTATTCGCCATGATTTCGAATTATCGAAACCTCTAGAAACTCGAACATGCCATAACTCTTATGGTGTTGTTTCCACGAATCTTTAGATGTTCCTTTGTATGTCAACCGAGTGTTTGCTCATTTCGATATCTAATTATAAATGATAACTATAACCCCGATAAGAGATAATATTATACCATATGTATCTAATACATAATTATTATGATATTTAGACATTTCAATACACTTTGAATTTTTCCTATTATCATAATTTGTGAAACCTCATTCATATGTCCTTTTCTGCCAAAAATAACTTAAATACTTTAGTCATGTCGATCAAATCAAAGAGAATTTTGTATTCTTGTTAATTCAATATCCTCCTTCACTTTGAAATATTTTGAACAGTTTCAAACTTATGTTTCATTAAGTAAATACTCATATTCACTTAAATCCACAATGAAGTATGTAATGATTTCCACTATATGTTGAAAATACGATACATCCCTACGTATAAATTTCAACATAAAATATAAATAATGGTTTCCACTATTTGTTGAAAATACAATACATCATTATGTATAAAGTTCAACATTTCTTCGCATATCACCGTTTTACCAGAATGTGGAGTTTTAGTCATTTTGCCCATCGAGGCATGGTTTTCAAAGTCTCTAGATTAAGCATCTAAGACCCTGATCTTCATTTATAATGAAGAACATGCAATAACCAAAATGAATTAAACTATAGTGTCATGTCATTATTAAACTTTGGATATCTTTTAGCATTATAATCCTTTACATATTTTTAAACTATTATCATTAACATAGTGATGAGAATAACTCATTTATAATTGTAATGTGACCATATAGGTATTATTCATAAGAACGATACAACTGGTTTGTAACTTATTCATATGAACAATCGTCTCGCCAAAAGCAAGACACACAAACAAGGATTACAAAACTATATTCAAGTCCACTAATCCAAATGATAAACCTTTGAGGAAAGGATTGATGTCGGCCATCAATACTTTTGCTTGCCGTCATCAAGCCACATTGCCTTAATTCTAGCAATTCTCAAGCATGCCATCCTGTTTTCACAAAACGGGACAAGTATCCAATACTTATGTAAACTGCAACGAGTTTTGCAAGAATTACATTTATAACTTTGTATATCTAACATATACCCTTTTTCATTCATGACCTCCATTGTAATCAAGCCCTTCTGAGAGTTCATAACTCTAATGCAATATTGCTAAGTGTTTCTCCAAATATTCCCTTTTTCATCCATCATGGAAGAAAACTCATCCAATGGCTCATACTTTATGGGCCAAATGTTGCATAATACAAATTGTAGTCCAACTCTCCATCGAATGGAGAATGGCTTATTGGATGATAATGGCGAAAACACAAACATTACAGAGTCATTGGATAATCTCCTAATGGTTATTGTATCAAGAAGAGAAGATCACCTTTTACGAGGATATCCCTTAGGCGCGGTTATTAATCTATGAAGTTGGACCCTTCTACTAAGTTCCACATCAAGCAATATATTTACCATGGTCACAAAGGACCTCAATGGGATAGGCCAAGATCTACTAAGATATTTGCAAACAAACATCTAGACTAAGTTCACAATATGAGTTCAATTTGTAATTGATCTCCCACTAAAATTGTCATCCCCTGGACGATTTTAGTGATCACATGATCCCAATCCTCTACACCTTCCCCAATCGTCACGGCCATCAGTGCAGCATCAAAGGTAGATATTCCCTAATGTCAATCACATCATCCATGTGACTCATGCTCGATCTTTCGATCTCTTGTGTTTCGAGGCCATGTCTAACATGTTAGGCTCGCCAAATCTAACTTGTGTGTATTCGCTGTGCAACATGGCTTACAACCACTGTATGCGAATGTAGATATGTCTGACACCCGATCATCACGGTGTTGTCTCATAACAAAGAACTTTCTTGGTGGTGCACACACAAGGGGAACACGGTCATTGGAATTAAATAGGGATTATCTTATTTGCTACTATTGAATATCTAATACTAGCACACAATAAGATGTAAAAAAGGTATCAACATCATATGTATATTTGTGATATGATATGGTCCTTCTTGCGCCTTGATCTCCATCGAGCGCTTCGGCATGATCTCCATCTTGCCCTTGGTTTGACGCCAAGTCCACGACGCCACCACCAGGTCGTCCATCGGAATGATGACTATTACTATACTACTTAGTAATAGAAAAGTAAACAACTTTACCTTCGTAACGACAAAAACCATATCAAAACACATGCCCTCCTATAAAACAAAGTTAGACACCTCTACTTTATCTTTTGTAAGATTTACGTGGTTGTTAGGGCTTTCGCAATAGAACCATTTCTAATCTACGAACTTTCCAACCACAACATGGATCTAAAAGTTCTCTCTACTACACCCCTTTCAGGACCCTCCGTTGTAAATGCTATATCAACTATTGAATAAGAGACAGACACCCGCTAGCCACTTTTACGGTACAAGCCGTATGTTGAGCGTGGAACCAGTCTCGCGTACGAGTACACGTAAGTTCGGTCCGGGACGCTTCATCAATCAATACCACGATATAAACAAGTACACATTAGAGGGTAACAACTAAGGGATCAATGTCCGCACAATACTTGTGCGTACTGGCCGTACAATACTTCTACGCATAGATCGGTTCTGATACCACTGAAGGGTTCCGTAGCAGAAAAAAAATCCTACATTGGAACTCCCTAACACCCAAGATCTATCTATGTAGTAATGCAGTAACGACCGGAGCGGATAGAATACATACCCTTGTAGACTGTACGCGGTTAACATTCTGAGGAGAATGTGGTTGAAGTAGTCGAACTCGTAGCCGACCTCAAGGTCGCGAAGCTCCTCGCAGGTCACCCTTGCTCCTTCTTCATCGTGCAGTAGCTCCGGCTCACGACATCCAAGGTGCCTCAAGTGAGGCCCCTCGTGGTTTCGTACACATACGGTGTACGATGACGACCTCCGACTCCTTGATCCCTGCCGGGAGTGTAGAAGTACATCTCCGGCTTGGAATCCCTGCAGCGCAACGGCGTGGTGCAGGTGTGCCGTCTCTTGTGTGAATAGTCCTTTCTTGGAATTGTGCCAATGCATGGAGACAACTATGTAGAGAGAGAAAGAGAGGGAGGAATTCTCTAAGGAAAATGCCTTAGAGAACATCTCAAATTGTGTTGTGTTTATTCCCACCCATGGGCACCCCTTTATATAGGCGGAGGGGGGTTCCCTCCCCTTTGGGTTTCCCATGTGGGACTAAACAAGGGAGAGAAGGGGAGGCGCCATGGGCCCTAGTATAGCATCCCAATTATCTAACAACTGTAATGCTACTTGCCTAGTCTATATAGTGCTACTTTCTACATGTCATAATTGCATTGCATTATATCATGCTCATGTCATCATGCCACCTTGCATTTGAGCATCATATAAAACCCTCTCATTTGGTTCTTATGCATTATATTGTATTGCTTGTATTTGCCTCTTGATATATTGTATTTGCTTTTTGATAATATGCTTGATGCCTAAGTTGAGTTGGGGGCATATCTTTTACATCTCCACCATCTTTCTTTGTCACCACCTTAAAAATCCCACCATCCAAACTATATATGAGCATTTGCATTCTTTGGTGTTAAATCTAGCTCATATCTATTAAGATGGATCCATTTCTAATTCTACCTGCTCCCATATGTGATATATGTTGTTTTTACAATATTAAATAAGGGGAGCCCCATGGCCACCTTTGCATGCCATGTGAGTAGAATAACTTGTCTTCCATATGGCTTGTATTTGAGTATATGATCATGTTTGGATATATGATGCTAAATAACCATTTAGTGGAACACACACACTAGCATGGCCCATTTATATTCATATATGATTACATTTCATGTATTGCATATGAGAAGCAAGCTTGTCTATTTTAGCTTGGCCCTTAGTCAAATTGGATGCATGGAAGGACAAATGCCCATGTGTAGTTATGGTTGATTTCATAATTATAAATGGGGTATTTAAATAACCATGCATGGACCATGCACTCTTGCTCCATCCCCCTCTTTTATCTCTTTTGGATCTCACTTGGATTTGTTTAATTCAAACAAACCTAGTCTAAATTTACACCTTCTAGTCGATCATCTACCTCCCTCCATCTTTGTATATCTCTATTTTGTTTTTTTTTGTACAAGTTTGGAATCCATTTGATAAGGTTCCATATTTTTGAAAACGCATTTATTCATTTTTGTAAAACCCTAATCCTACTCTAGTAATATGCCCAAATGGACATGTATATGTGGGCATCCCCTTCTCTCTTGTGCTATTCCCTTTTGTCCGCTTTTATGTTGCCAAAACCCTCATTTCAAATATAGGCTACAACAGTTTAAAAGGATTTTGAAAAGAAACTAAAGCTACATAAAAGAGAAAGGTTTTTAGCTGTTAAAAAAAATACTTTGAGAAAACCATAGCCTAGCAGTTTGTCTAGGCCTAACACCATCTCCCAGTTTATCTTCCTTCTGAAGACAAAGGAAGCCAAGCACGAGCTTGGCATGCTCCTGTACGAACCTTCCTCCTCCACAAGTTTTACCTCCTTCCACATATCCCCTTTCTTCTCCTACATCTGGATAAGATCGAAACCCCACGCAATCCTAGCTACTCCTTCTGCATCCCCTTCTCCTTCCTCTACATCTCCAACCCGTTGCACCACAATTGAACGTTGCCGCTGCGGTATCGCCGCCGCGTCGTCGACATGGACCCCTCGCGTCAAGATGAACCCTCCTGGAGTTGTGCAACCTCGTCCTCGCCATCATCGCCAAACAGTGATTCATGTTATGCCCGGATATAGAAGAAATCGAGGCCTTCGTCCTCGTCAACAAGCACGATAGCCGCTCAAATTCGTCACCGTTGATCGTCCTCGAGCACGACCATCTGCACAAACCTCTCCCGGTGAGATTTCCATTATGTTCCTCTATTTGTCCTTCCCTTTTTCCTGCATCCTCTCCGCCTAGCCGGTTCGTCCTGTAGGTGACCGTCAAGGTCAGGCGTTGCAAGCTGCAGTGTATGCTGCTGCTACTCTGCTGATCCCTCACGCACGAGCACTTAAACACGATGCACCACAAGATCACATTCAGATCAGCTAGCTAGTTTTTCTCAATGGTTTTGATCGACCTGCAAGTATGTGTGCTTAGCTATGCACGGCACCACAAACGCATCTGTTGCCCAAAATTTTTAGAAGTGAGTGCGTTTCCTGAAACTCTAAAAAAACTCTTACATCAGACTTCCCTTTTCGGTTTTAAAGAAAATTCACACTGCTAGCTTACAAGATCAGATCAGTAGTCTAGTGGCAGGAGCCTTGTTGCATCGCTGCTGAAATGCCGAGATCAAATCACGCCTATGTTGTTTTAAATTGTCCTCTTTTATTTTGTTTACTCTAGTGTATAAGATTCAGATAAGAGTTTCTCTGCAGGTGCAGTTTGTCAGTTAGAACACCGCCCGGATCAGTTCTTAACCTTCAATCGTAACAACAACTCAATCTTACTGCAGTGGTTAAGTTCTACGTCTGTTTGTCTCTGTGTTTTCAATAACAAAAATCAGGCCCTGTTTTATTTGGTCATTAACCCGCGTCTGATTCCTAACACCACCACCGATCTAGCCTGGTGGAAAATCCCTTGTGTGAACATCTTGACTAGAGATAAGATCGAGAGATCAAGTCCAGACTTGGACAATTATTAAGGCCTATTCTTTGTTCTCCAGTTTTAAAATTCAGAGAAGATAAGAAGATCTTTGTCGTCTCCTGCAGTTAGTTCATTAAACGAGGACCTGCTTTTCTAATACAAATTCGTTGGTAGCCCAGAGGCTAGATGTGTTACAATCGCGACAAGAAGATAACGAAGAACGAAAACGAAAAACACAGCAAGGAGACACAGATTTAACGTGGAAAACCTCTCCAACAAAGAGAGAAAAAAACCACGGACGCCAGCCAGCGAAACTTCACTATATCGAGGAGTGTTTACAAACGCCGGGGATTTCACAGATGCAACTCTCCCAACCGGCGGCTTACAAGGGGTTTATATATCGGTGGAAACCTAGGTCTTCGACGATCCAGACAGTGCAGCGGGGGCTGTCGCCCGCACTTACAGGCGTCCCCGTTGGGCACGGTGTGGGCCAACTTCAGACTCGTTACACTCGGCCCAAGCCTCCCGGCGACGGGCCTCGCTCCACTCGTCAGAAGTTGACCTATACTTTGTAGAATTTGGATCAACATATAACAAGATGCCCACCACTCGTCTTGACATATCTTGAGGGCACATCCCTGTGGCTGCATATTTTTGGGTGCCCTTTTTATTCTCTGATCTCCGGCGAGCCGTTGAATGTTCAGAGATGAACAAGGTTCAGCTGGCACCTCACGCAGGAGGCCCGGGCACGTGCAGCGATCTTGCACCGGCACTCCTGAAATTTTCAACATCTGTTTATAACTTTTTAAATACAAATCATATCGAACGCTTTGACTACGAAATATGTTTGGAATTGTTTAATAAATTCAAATATAGACTATACTTTTGAATTGGATTATACTATATACATGAACATTTAACTTTTGGCTATTCTTCCAACTAAAAGGGAATTAAATCATATTTTATATTTGTCCACTCCAAAGATAAAAAGTAATATATGTTTATTGATAAAAAAGCCAGGAATTCAAATATGCCATCCAAAATAATTTTTGAACAATTTAAAATTTCGAAATCATTTAATTGCTAATAAATGTCTTATTCTCAATAAATTTATAACTTGAAATTCGTAATTCCAAATTCGACAAATATGTCTAAATCGATCAGCGCGATGGGCTCGTTCTAACTATGCATTCCATGATATCATTTGAAGCATGCATCATATAAATATTAAGTATTTAGAACTGTTTATGCAAATAAACTTGACCAAATAATTAATAAAATACTTCATTCTTGTTACCACACCTCACTCATTCCATGCTATCTTATACCATGTAAATTGTGCATCATCCCATCGTGACATACCTTGTTTGCTTGTTGCATATGATTTATATGATTGTGCAATGTATTTATTTAGGCTCCTCGTGTGTTTGGTTTTTATCCGGACAGACGCTGAGCAAGGAGAATACCAGGAACCTCAGGAGTATTCCCGGATCCTTCCTACTCAACAACTGAACTGCCAGGCAAGCAATTCCCATGCTTGCATATATAGAGTACCTATGATTCTATCTTAATCTTGCATCATTGAGTCGCGATTGCATTAAATTGAATTCCAAGTACTGCATAGTCTTTACTTTTAAACTCCACCGAAGTTTGTACTTCTATCCCATGAGCCATTACTACAGGAGTAGTTTGAGCCATGCGAGTTGTAGAATTGCATGTGTAGGGTTTGCGCGAGTTTTTGGATAATGAGGTACCTAAACAACTTAACCTGAGTAGTAGTGGGATAACTAATAAAATAGGCATCGGTGAGCATTATCTGCTATCTGGTTCTTTAAGCTCACTTGTGTCCTGTAGGACCCCGAGTACTTGATTCCTGTTCCTTGACTATTCGCACTATTCACATACAGGAGACCCTATGGATCCCCCTTTACCTGAGCTTGATTCGCACTTTATTTCTTGGGGCCACAAAGTAGTTTGGGGCTTTATTACTATCATGTATTTATGCCATGCTTTACTGCTTTATTTAAGATTGTGCGTGGAGCACCTGTACTATTTTGGAATGCGGGGTGTTTTCGCGGTATCGACAAGCCCAGTCACACTTTCGGGTTCCTAGTCATTTACAGCCATTGACGCAAACCCTGGGTCCGTCTCGGAGCTGGACAACTTCGTTGCGGGTAGCTTAGTGGGGTGACCCCCTGAAATAATTTATGAATCCTATGAATGCATTGTTGTGAGGCCTCGTTGCGTTTTATTTGGTTTTTTCCAAGGTTGATCATGTGTGTGTTGCTATTTGTGCACCCCTATAGGGTAAATCTTTCTGAAAGCCATGTCCGCGGTTATGGACGACTTGGAGCATAGTTTCTTGATCATAGACAAGCATAACTAAAGTACCACCTTTAATTTGACTAAGACATGACTAGTAATTAGTGCAATACTTATGGAATGGTTAATAAAATTACCAATGGATGGGATGTTCTTCCGCCTTCTCGTCGGTAAGCGAGGAGGAGGATGAGCGAGGTTAAATTATGTTGCTTATATAAATGTTGATATTAATTAACGAGCGTCCGACCATCTCTAGTTGGGCGGACACTTTCGTGTCTCTATAGCCACTTTGTAGATATTATCTTTTGCTGCAATTGCGTCACCCAGGTTGTTCCCTTTAGATGCATTAAGACTTGCTGAGTACCCCTAGGGTCTCACACGATAAATATTTGGTTTAGATTGACAGGTATACTCCAAGGAATGTTACTAGATTGAGGAGAGGGATGATGGTGGCAACGACTATCCGTTATAGAGATTCTGGGATAGATATCCATGAGATTTGTAGGCGGGATGTGCTTATTTTTAGGGCATCTTATGCTGATTTGCTTCTTATCCGTACTCGGATCATATTTTCTGCTTCCGCTTGATACTCTGTTGCATGATGTTTGAGGATGTATCCTAAAATATTATATCTACCTAGGATATTTGGATCTTGCCGTATGGCGTTGAATATTTTTGTTTCCATTGTTTCTAGATGGTGTGACTCTGATGTCTATCTGAAGTCCGACCTTTACTTGATGCCTCGTGTCTCGAACATCAAGGAGAACATTTAAAGTAGTGTTGCTAAATGTCTCTCGGTCAATCCTCTAGACCCTTTTATGCTGGCAAGCGTCTTGTTGTGCCAAGTAATTGAAGTCTGAGAATGAAGTTTTTTTTCTTGTGTCATCAAGAATCTTCTTATATATTCATCTTAGTGGTGTAAAGGGATATCATGATCGCTGGCAAAGATTTTGATAGACTTGGATGAATAAAGAGTTTCCTTCGGTTCCTCTAACATGTTCGAAGAGCGACTATGGTTTTGATAATCAGAAGTTTCTCTTGTTACATGTTCTTTGTGACTCTTATGAGTCCGCTACACGAAAAAACCTTCTGTTTGAACCTTCTGTTGAACAAAGAGTGATCCTTCTGTATCAAAAGTAGTTAAACGACTTGGTTATCCGTATCTCTGTACCTTAGAAGCTCTACTTAAGCTGCTTATAGAGTTTCATCTTTCAAAGTCTGTGGTCATGTTCTTTCCATTGAATGCTCTCCTTTTCAGAAGCTTAAACTCTTCTAAAGCTCCATGGTCTCAATCCTTATGAAGACCAGCTATCTGACACTTTGAAATCATCTCCTTCTGTTTCCTCTGTTACATTGACGTGTTTCATGCTCGTTGGCTCCAGAGATGTTATGAAACATCTATCCATGAGTTAACCAGGAGATACTCTATTTGTGGTTTTGTGTCTTTCCCTCTCTTCTTTAGTGCATGCAGCTACCTCAAAGAAAATGAAGCGCTTCATTCATTCCGTAATGGTGGCATGGATCAACCTCTTCGAGAAGATCGTCGAAGTCTAGTGTAACCCTGTTCCTTCTATCTTCCTATCTAGGAATCTCGGGACGAGATTCTGTTAAGGGGGATAGAATTGTAGCAACCCTAGTTTTATTAATTAGTAATTAGATTGTGTTTGTGCATTCATGAGCATCATCATCTTTGCTAAAGAAAAATTCCTGAAAGAAATAATCACAAAACCCTAATTTTGCCCCCTCTTATAAACCCTTTCAAATGGTTTTGAATTTTGAAAATTACCAAACATATGGAACCCAAATGGTTATAAAGGTTCCCCTTGTATTTTTAAATGTTTACAAAAGTTCTTGTATTTTGGAAATATCCAAAACAGAAAAGAAATGGAAAATACAAAAATAAAAAATGAAAATAGAAAGAGGGAAAAGTTTATGAAAAGAAAAACCTAACCCTAGCTACCTAGGCTGAAGCCCATCTCTTCCCTTTTCCCTCTGCATGTCGCGGCCCACCAAGCCCAAATCCAGCCCATGCCAGGCCCATACCTCTTTGCTATTCTTTTCCTTTTCTTATTCCTCCCAACAGAAGGACAGCGATGAGGAGCGGCTGCGTGTCGACACTGGCACCGCCCTGCCTCGCTGTGATGCCCGCTGCGAGGAGATGTGCGCTATCGTCCTAGACAACGTCTACAAGTACCCCTCCCACCGCCAGATAAGCCCTAGATTCCTTCCTTTCCCCAATTTCTCTCCGGATGATGAACCCTTTCCACAGGTGCTCCACCGACCCGATGTTACCGACCTCGCCAAGCCTCGGTGAGACCACCATTCGAAATGTCGTGTCATCCTTGTTCATCTCGTCCAAGCCCGCGAGCCTGAGTGGCCTAGTGCTCCCAGTCGATCCCTCTGTTCCGAGCTCCGGTCACCACCACCGCCATCGTTCTTGTCCTCGCCAGTTGTCGCCGACCCCACCAACCTCTTCTTGGCGAGCTTGTGCTCCTCCCTGGCCTCTCCGATGCTTCCATCTCTTCCTCTGCCAATCCCACGCCGAGCATCTGCAGGAAACGTCGCTGCATGTCATCGTGCTCCCCTCTCCGGTGACCTCCCGCTAGCGCCGCCGCCACCGTTTGGCTTAGCATGAAGCGATGCGTTGAACGTGCCCACCCCCAAGCCTTGCATCACCGCTAGCACCATGCCCGAGCTTGATCTGGGAGCATCGGCGATGATGACATCATCATGACGTCATGCTGATGCCAAAATCCTCTTTTCTTTTCTATAATTATTTTAATAAATAGAAATGTTGACTGTTAAGATTTTATGCATTTTGGAAATTAATTTCTGAAATTAATAAAAGTCTGACATGTGGGTCTAGGTTGTAAAATAATTTATATTTTCCAAAAATGTTTAATTGTTTTAAAATGATTTAAAAGTGGATTAAAATTGGGGAAATCATAACTAATTCTAAATCATAAAAATACAAATAATATATCAAAATGTTTAGAAAAATGAGATCTACATAATAGCATCAAAATCATGCATTGTTCAACAACTTAAATGGCAAGTTTAGTTAGAATAACAATTTAACCCCCGCAGGTGATTTCGAGGTCCCCCCTGTTCTAGAGTTTGCACCTCTCGGACCCTGTTTAAAATGACCAAGTATGTACTAGGGTTCATTACAATACAATTTAATTTGCCATATCATCATCCTTGCTTGAGCATTGCACAAATGCCATGTGTTGATTGTTGTGTTTCTTTCTGGTGTTTCTGCTTCTTCTCAGTAGACCTTGGAGTTGATGTGAGCAACAAGATCGAGTCCAAGATTGAAGACTGAGATTAAAACCATCGAAGAGAACTACTTGATTAACAGTGAACAATGTCAAGCAGATGAACTGAAGATCTATAGTTGGGTACCAACAGGCAAAGGCAAGCAAAAACTCCACACATGATATAATCCTATGATTTCAAAGTATTTCATTCTTGCCATGTGCATACAATTCTAAAGTCTTTTATCGGTAGATAGAGTAATCCTATTTCATGCATGTTTCCTTCGTAGCCTATATTCCCTGATCCACTACTCCTAGCATAACTAGGGTTTGGCTTATGAGCTACACTAGAGCTACTTATATCTGTTGTGCTTAGCCCTACTTATCTATTACCGCTAATCTATCCGGTTGATGAATCAGAGCTACGAATGAACCTAGTTGGACAGGATGATGTGGTATGATCATATATGAAAGTTAAACATGCTAAGGCTTGTATGGGAGGCCATGTCGAGTTGTGTGTTTTGCAGTCCCATACTTGCCACCACTAGGACCCGAGTTCTTGCCTCTTGAACCAAGACGAGCGTACAGCCACACGAGCGTACAGCCACACGAGGTCAACCACCCTCTACCAGCCTTCCAAGGAAGAGGGATAATGTTAACTGGCATTGAGAGTCGATTGGTACATGTGGGTAAAGTTGTACACCCCTGCAGGGTATTAATATTTTGGGATTTCTATTTTTGTACCCACGGTTCGTTAGTTGTACTCAGTTTTCCCTAGCCGCTTAACTTTTCCTCCCTTTTGCCCATCTCCTTATACAAAACTCTCACATGGTCTGAAAACTCATTGTCCGTCAGTCTTGTCGTTACGTGCTGACAAGTTGGGCCGCGTTCAGTCGGGTCCCATAGTGGACCCTCGCCGTTACATGCTGACAATTAAGGCCGTGTTCTGTTAGGTCCCGTAGTGTACCCTTGCCATTACATGCTGACAAGTGGGGTCGTGTTCAGTCGGTTCCCATAGTGGACACCTCTCTCCACTTATCCAGATCAGTATCGGACCCACAACTTATTTACGTGAGCGCCGTACCCACAGCTTACCAAGGTTGGCGTTGCAAGATAGGACCCCGAGCCAGCCCCGTGCCCGCACCCGTGTCGTTGCCTCCCCTTTCTTCTTCTTATTCTCCGACAATAGCGGCTCTTTGTCTAGCTTCATTTTCATATAGTGAAATGTAATGCATATATGAAAATTATACACCTTTGAACTTTTTGAAATCGCACTTAGGACATGATAATGTTATGCTAATAAAATCCTAATCATTTATCATTTCCATGGAGTGCAATATAATGCATAAACTTGAATATACGAAAATTATAAACCTTTGAACACTTTGAAATCGCACTTAATATGTGATAATGTGTGCTAACAAAATTTCGAGAGATTATCATTTTCTCCCCCGTTTTCATAGAGTGGAATGTAATGCATAAACTTGCATATATGAAAATTATACACCTTTGAACTCTTTGAAATCGCACTTAATACGTGATAATTTTGTGCTAAAAAATCTTGAGAGATTATCATTTTCATAAAGTGGAATGTAATGCACAAACTTGCATATGTGAAAATTACAAACCTTTCAACACTTTGAAATCGCACTTAATACGTGATAATGATGTGCTAACAAAATTTTGAGAGATTATCATTTTCTCCCCTATTTTCATAGACTGGAATGTAATGCATAAACTTGTATATACGAAAATTATACACATTTGAACTCTTTGAAATCGCACTTAATACGTGATAATGTTGTGCTAAGGAAATCTTGAGAGATTATCATCTAGTGGAATGTAATGCATAACTGGCATATATGAAAATTATACACCTTTAAACTCTTTAAAATCGCACATAGGACATGATAATGTTGTGCTAATAAAATCCTGATCATTTATCATTTCCATGGAGTGAAATATAATGCATAAACTTGTGTGTATGAAAAATTTAAACCTTTGAACACTATGAAATCGTACTTAATAACGAGATAATGATGTGCTAGCAAAATTTTGACAGATTATCATTTTCTCCCCCATTTTCATAGTGGAATGTAATGTATAAACTTGCATATACGAAAATTATACACATTTGAACTCTTTGAAATCGCACTTAATATGTGATAATATTGTGCTAAGAAAATCTTTAGAGATCATAATTTTCATAGAGTGGAATGTAATGCACAAATTATACACCTTTGAACACTTTCCCTTCAAATTATATTCAAATTCATTTGTTTATGGAGTTGAAGTACCGGTGGCAAACTTGTTATTTTGCATGGATAGAGGGGTGCCCCCTGACAGATATAGGGGTTATCCTGCCCACTAGATCACAAAGGATCAACAGTTGGTGGGCACGATCCGCGTGACAACTGTCTCAACCAATCAGAGCGTAGTAGCCAAGATGAGCACAAGTGTGAGAGAATGTGACTAAGAGAGGGGAAAACTGAGTAGAACTTAAAAACTAAGGGCAAGACTGACAAAGGGATTCAAATAGAAAATAGAAAGAGATTTAAAAAATGTAAAATGCATCTTTTATACAATAAAATACATCTTGGAATACATCAAACTATATGCAATTCAAATATACACCAGTTTGACAATTATTGCCTCATTCAGACAAACTATGTTTTGGGGAGGGATGTTTTGGGAAGAGGCTTGAGTAGAAAGCCATGAACCTTCATAGATAGTAGGTGACGTGGGCATACCCTACAGGTACTCATGATCAACATATACGGTCTAGCCCAGAAGAAGCCCACGGTGTTACTAAGGCCCATTCGAGATTCGGATGACCTGGAAGACTTCGACTCCTTGCATAACACGACAAATGCAAGATAGAAGTTTAAAGGCGAAACCCTAATATGTAACCAACTCGACCTGCTATCCCAAGACCTAGCCTATCTATATAAAGGCTAGGAGGGGCACCGAGGAGGATATCTGCAACCCTAGTTTCCACACCATCGCCAGATTGCATCTGCACACCCCTGTAACTTTCGGCTCCTCGATAATTCCAAGAGCAGACAAGCAGGAGTAGGGTCCTCTACGAGGCCTGAACCTGGGTAAACCTCGTGTCACCTGTGTGCTTGTTTGCTAGCTGATTGATGCCTCCAGTGCTCCCCACTTCCTCGAACCTAAGTCCATCTACGATGGGCATTGATGAGTTAACCCCTCGTCAGTTGGTGCCGTCTGTGGGAAACGGGAGTGTTGATTTTGCGGCTTCCTCGGCCCCATCAACCACGATCTATGACTCTACAACAGCATAGACTCGCCTCCTGTTTGGTTCCTTCGACTTCACCGTCCACACGCCGGCCACTCACCCCGATTTTGAGTCCGTGGGTGATGGAATCGGCCTGGCGATCGGAAGCTTACGCCTCCAAGTTGGTCAGTGTAGGGGTTCCGCGTATGAAAACAATAAAATTTTACCCTACGCCCCTGAACCCCTGAAGCTGCCAGGACCTATCTATTAGTAATACAGTAACGAGAGGGGCTTTTTGCGAACTTACCCTTGAAGACCGAAAAGCGTTCTCAATGCTCAGGAGAGCGTGGTTGATGTAGACGAGCCAAAGCCGACCTCAAGGTTGTGATGAAGTCCTTGCGCTCCAACGGCTTGAGTGCCTCAAGTGCCACACCTCACGGGGAGTTACACATGTCCGATGCCTGACGATGACTCCCGCTTCCCCGATCCAGCAGCAGTTGCGGAAGTAGAGCTCTCAGATCCGAATCCCGCAGCGCGACGGTGCTCCGCAGTGAAGATGACTCTCATTCGCGCAGTCCAAACTTGGGACCACGGTCACGAGAGAGAGAGGGGGAGATATAAAATATCAATTAGAGGTCCTCCCAAAACTGAGAAGAACTTTATTGATTATTGGGTGTATTTTATTTGGCCAAATAACCCACTATATATAGGGAGAGGGGAGGTACTACCTCCCTCAAAGTCCTGGGGTGGGACTAAAGGAGAGGAGGGGGGAGGGGTGGCACCGCCGGCCACCGCCATGGTCCCCGCATGGAGAGGGCTGGCCCACTAGGGCGCCGGTCACCCCCTTGGCCCCTTCTCCCTCTCTCATTTCCCTAATGGGCCCTCTCCCCTCCAGGAATTGGCCAATTAAGCCTTTGACCATTTAAATTGATTTTTCTCTTTGTTAAATAATTATGAATAAATGATTAAATCAATATTTAACATTCATTCACATATTATTCAACCTTTGTGGCTATGGTACACTTCGACCTCCACTCCGGACATCCTACGGACTTACCGAAACCCTTCTGGTTTTCTCTCTACAATTCTTCGGCGATTCTTCTGATCCTATAAACACTCTCTAAGCATCATCAAACCCTTAAGCGTGATACCCCACGGTTCGGGAACACTCCAAACATGGCCGGGACACTCCCGCACCAATGATCAACAGAGGGACCTGGATGGCCATGTGACCCCTATGCGTTCCATGAAGATCTTTCATCGTTTGAACCGGGACAATCGTGTCTTATTCCCTTTGTATCTCGATACTTGCATTTCCCGAGATCTGATAAATGACATCACCATGTCGTGTTCAATCTCGTTGCCAAACAATGCTACTTGACTCGTTCCGACAAGTGATATCCTCGTGATTAAATCACACGATGCGCAGCTATTGGATATAACCTCTCTGAGTGGGCCCTTGAGTATCTTCTCGTCACATGGATGGACAAATCCTGCTCTTGACATATATTGCCTCAATGGTTTCCTCCGAGTACCTGAACACACCTTTATAACCATTGTATTACCAAGTGGCGCTTGATGCTATCAAAGCACTCTCGGGAGACAGTGATTGATATAGCCCCATGGTCTAAGGAATAGTCTACAAGGATCCATTTCTAATCATCGTAACTTGAACTTTGTGACATGATCGGGTCACGATGTTTAGGTTGGGTATTGGTTCATCATCTCATTCTCGAAATGAGATGACCCCATTTCCAACTGGCATAAATGCCACATGATCAGGAACATGATCATATGTTGACCAATGAACCAGTGACTAGAGTCTCACTGGGAACCCCTGGTTGTTTGTATATCACACATGTATTGATGGTTCCACTCAATACAGTTATAGCATGATATAAAACTTAATCATAAACTGTATGAAATATGATAATAGTCCTTACTACTATTTGTCTCTAGGGCATATTTCCAACAGTCTCCCACTTGCACTAGAGTACAAATACACTAGCTGCATTTGTTCCTTAATCATTGGCACCATATATCCGGTACCCTGAACATGCTTGCTCATGGAAGAGGTTGAGTCTTGGGTCTGTACTTTACAATCCCAAATCCTTTGCAACTTACTAATGTCACCTTGATTGACATTAATACTTTATCATCACATGATAGCATCTGTGTGTATGCATCGTCGTTATGGCAGCAGAACGAGGCCTGATTCCAGGAGCCTACAGTGACTTTAGATCAACCTCGAGGGCTTTCTCATGGGCACTGTGCCCTGGGACACATCATTCTACATTAAAAGCGAACTAGCCCCGCCATAACATTATACAACGCTTTAGATGGTACCCTTATCTATTATTATAAATGTGTTCATCGAAATACTAGTGCACACTGTGCAACTTTCGATGTTTTTGTTCACCTCGCTTCCTACTTGACTTTAATCGGTATTTACAGGAGTTTCCAACATATTCCCTTATAGCATAACCCTTTATGTTTTAAGATATGTCATCCTTTATGGATTTGGAAAACATGTCTACAGTTCTCTATTAGACACTACGGACAAACTTATCTCAGCATTCTGTGATTCGAACTTAATCAATTTTAAATGTTCCTTATTGGATCATATATTATGTTAAGTTATCATCATGGTTTTCTGAGACAGAACCTATGTTTCAACATAGTGGATGATGATCATCCTTTTCTTTCTTTCAACCATTGATGTTAAACTTAATGCTATTCCTAACTTGAGTTATTAAGGACCAGTTCCTTAATTAACTTCTATTCTGAAACCCTTTTTCAGAATCCCTTAAGGAATACTACATAATATCATAATATACTTATTATCAACTTCTACATCTTATAAATCATTATTTACAAGTATTTGCACTTTCATTCTTAACACAATTAAGAATTACTCCTATAAGCTCCCACTCAAAAATATGTCAATCACATATTGTTTTAGGAAGACTTCCATAGCTCCCACTCTATTTTATGCAAATTGCATATCCACTCACTATTTTGAATAACTTCAAAATCCTTTGATCAAATATCAAACTTGGAGTTTTACTATGAGATACTAGTACTATTACTAGTTTTAAATCCTCTAGACATTCAGCACACTTGAATCAAATTCATTTGAATTTGTCCAATACTTGACAAATTATGCTTTTGTCATTCACCTCCTTTTCCACTATGGCTTTGCAGTCATTTGGGAAAATTCAAGTAACCCCTTTTACTTGTGAGATTCAGCAATCAATTTCTTTTCTAATCTCAAGGGAAATTTTCTTTTAGGATTTCTCATAATTCTAGTTTACCATTATTTCCTTTGTAGTTCGTAGGTATGTCATATTCCGAGAATCATGACAAATGATTCACAAATGTCTCCATAGATATGGATTACATTTTTAATCCTACTTGATGTAGTGAAAACACCAGTGGGGAAAACACAATGATCAATATCATTGATTCTTTCCTTTGTGAAGAGAATCGTTCAGGAACGTTTTCCATTGCGCTTCTCAACACTCTGATGCATAGTTTTGAATCCTCATCATGTTTTTCACTATCTTCCATTTGCTCCATAATTGAGAAATATCACTAAAAGTGAGCTTTCTCAAGAATGCACCAAAATCCAAGCAATACTAGTTTTGCTTCTCTTTTGGTTTCAGCTATGGATTTTGTATTCAAAGTTTCCAATGAATACTCTACAAGGACTTATTCGCTATTGTTTTGGTTATGTCGAATAACCCCCAAAACTTTCACGATTTCAAATGGTTCACTACATTCTAATTGAGTGCTAACTATTTCTTAACTAATGGTCTCTACATCTACACTACAACGATTTATTTGGTGCCTTCTATTCACCCACTTTGATATCTAATATCACATTGTGATGCTTTGCATTTTGATGTTTCAAAATGCTTTGCATTCCACAATTTCTTTTATGCCATTCTTATAAAGTCGAATTTCATTACTATTGATCAAATCATAGTAATTAGATTCTCTTTTATCTGTATACCCTTTGTTGATGAAACACTTTGATCAAATCAAATAGTTTCATATTCATGTTTCCTTTGGTAAACTTCTTTACGCATTTAAACAATCATTTAATCATAATTACCATTTTCGTTAAAACATAATACATTGAATATGTATTTACTTTTAACAATTCATTAAACACTTTGTATTCAAGTAATACTCGGTGTTCAAGTTATATTACCGAACTTAGGCATGATTTATATGTGACAAGAAATCGAATGACTTTCACATATTATCACATAACTTTGAATTTAAACAATGGTTTCATTCATTAATGAAATATCATTTAAGTTGGGTATTTTTAAGGCATTATGATATTTTACAAATGTTCATGCATTATCAATTAGTTTCAAACAACAAGGATAATTTACACATAATCAAACAAGATATGAACACGAATAGAAATCATTCATAAAAGTAGAACAACTATTTGTTACAAAATTATATGAATAACCGTCTCACAAAGTGTGAGACACACTAAAGAAGTTCACAACCTTTTGATTACAATAATTATCCTAAACATGAACTAAATGATAAATGTTGAGGGAGAGTGTCGTCGGCCATCATCATCATGCTCGCCATCAACACGCAATGTCACCTCCACTCCAGCAAGCACCTCTCATGCAGAAGGACCTGTTTTCAGCAAAACAGAACAAGTATCAAATATACTTAACACTGCAAATGTGTTTGCAAGTTTATAATATTTATAAAATTGTATATCAAATATATACCTTTGTTATCGATGACCTCTCCGGTGATTGGTTCAACCTTTACGTTCCTGAAACATAATATGAACTCCTGGAAATCCAATGTTTCCGTATCACCACTCATGATGCTACTCCGGACATGTCCTTCGTAGCTGGGAAGCAATGATTGAAACAGTACGCCTATCGCAAACGGATCATCCGTCCAGTAATCCATGAAGTGAACCAGTCTCATGTGTGCATCAAGCATGCGCTCCAAGTGACCCTTCAGACATGTGTGCTCCTCCATCTGTATGGAAAGGAACTCTCCAAAAAGCTCGTGCTTCCACATGCGCACATGGCTTATGAACTCCGCTCTCAGCTGATCCACCATTGAATATGGATCAAGATCACCCATGAGCGGGTGGAGTTCATCCACCATCTCGTAACGCATTATTATCTGAATGTAGGTGGACATCTCTTGGCGATAGTGGCGGTCTGCCAACTCTTGTGGGGTCTCATAGTGGTCTGGCTCAGTCAAATCCATCGTGCAGCGTATGTAGTCTACCACATGCCTAGTAAGGAGATCATTCAGGTGCACAAGCCAACTAGGGAAGTTGGATCCATCAAGTCTAAGTTTCTCACCCTTTACCCATTCCTCAATGACAAAGTAAGCTTCACGGTGATCCATCTCTACATTTATAATTGCAAAAGGAATTTAGACTAAGTTTATAATTAAATGAGTTAATAATAACTCCACTCAGAAACACCTATCCCCATAAGGGTTCCTAGTGATAACACGACACCTATCAGCCACATCTCCCCCGATTGTCACGGCCATCAATGTGGGTTCAAGGGTGGACGCTCAACGTCGGTCACATCATTCATGCGACTCGTGCTCGATCTTTCGACCATCCGTGTTGCGAGGCCATGTCTGCACATGCTTTGCTTGCCAACTCAACCTTAGTGTATTTGCTGTGCAACATGGCTTACACCCACTATATGCGAACGTAGATATGTCTGACACCCATGCCTGTACCATGGATCGCCTCATATCGAAGAACTTTCTTGGTGGTGCACACTAAGGGGAACACAATCGTTGGTAATTTTAACAGGGATCATCTTATTAGGCTACCATCAAGTATCTAATACTAGAACACAATAAGATATACAAACAATAACATTGAATGTAAATGCGATGTGATATGGTCCTTCATGTCGTGATCTCCATCCGTCGTCACCGAATTCCGGTGCCAGGGTTCCGGCACCTAGACACCAGGGTACCGGTGTCATTCCGGCATGGTAGTCCGCACCTCCGTGACTATCTACTACTACGTAACAAAAGGTAATCACTTTACCTTTGCCACAACCATATCACAAAGCAACGCCCTGTGCAAAACAAAGATAGACACCTCTACTTTATCTTTGCATGTTTTACGTGGCTGAATGGGCTTTCGCACAAGAACCGTTCTTACCTACGAACTTTCAGCACAAAGCTGATCAAGTAGTTGTCTCTACTACACCCCTTTCGGGGCCCTCCGTTGCAAATAGCATACCAACTAATGCAAGAGAGACAAACACCCCCCTAAGCCACTTTATACGGTACAAGCCGTATGTCAAGCGTGGACCATTCTCGCGAATGAACGCGTAAAGTCGGTTGGGGGCCGCTTCATCAAGCATTATTGCGGTATACACAAGTACACGTGGGAGGGTAACAACTAAAAGATCAACGCGCACACGCTACATCTCGTGTGTTCTACCCGTACTAGCATTACTATGCATAGATCTAGCTCTAATACCACTGTAGGTGTTCTGCGTATGAAAACAATAAAATTTTACCCTACGCCCCTGAAGCTGCCAGGACCTATCTATTAGTAATACAATAACGGGAGGGGCTTTTCGCGAACTTACCCTTGAAGACCGAAAAGCGTTGTCAACGCTCAGGAGAGCGTGGTTGATGTAGACGAGCCGAAGCCGACCTCAAGGTCGTGATGAAGTCCTTACGCTCCAACGGCTCCAACGACTTGAGTGCCTCAAGTGTGACACCTCGCGGGGAGTTACATGCATCTGGTGCCTAACGATGACTCTCGCTTCCCCGATCCAGCAGCAGTTGCGGAAGTAGAGCTCTCGGATCTGAATCCCGCAGCGCGACGGTGCTCCACGGTGAAGATGTCTCTCGTTCGCACAGTCCAGACTTGGGACCATGGTCACGAGAGAGGGGGAGAGAGAAAATATCAATTAGAGGTCCTCCCAAAAGTGAGAAGACCTTTATTGATTATTGGGTGTATTTTATTTGGCCAAATACCCCCACTATATATAGGGGGAGGGGAGGTACTACCTCCCTCAAAGTCTCGGGGTGGGACTAAAGGAGAGGAGGGGGAGGGGTGGCACCGTCGGCAACCCCCATGGGCCCCGCACGGGGGCTGGCCCACTAGGGTGCCAACCACCCCCTTGTCCCCTTCTCCCTCTCTCCTTTCCCTAATGGGCCCTCTCCCCTCCAGGAATTGGCCCATTAAGCCTTTGACCATTTAAATTGATTTTTCTCTTTATTAAATAATTATGAATAAATGATTAAATCAATATTTAACATTAATTCACATATTATTCAACCTCCGTGGCTATGGTGCACTTCCACCTCCACTCCGGACATCCTCCGGACTTACCGAAACCCTTCCGGTTTTCTCTCTACAATTCTTCGGTGATTCTTCTGATCCTATAAACACTCTCTAAGCATCATCAAGCCCTTAACCGTGATACCCCACGGTTCGGGAACACTCCAAACATGGTCGGGACACTCCCGCACCAATGATCAACAGAGGGACCTGGATGGCCATGTGACCCCTGTGTGTTCCATGAAGATCTTTCGTTGTTTGAACCGGGACAATCGTGTCTTATTCCCTTTGTCTCTCGATACTTGCATTGCCCGAGATCTGATCAATGACATCACCATGTCGTGTTCAATCTTGTTACCGAACAACGCTACTTGACTCGTTCCGACAAGTGATATCCCCATGATCAAATCACACGTTGCGTAGCTATTGGATATAACCTCTTCGAGTGGGACCTTGAGTATCTTCCCGTCACATGGACGGACAAATCCCGCTCTTGACATATATTGCCTCAACGGTTTCCTCCGAGTACCTGAACACACCTTTATAACCACTGTATTACCAAGTGGCGCTTGATGCTAGCAAAGCACTCTCGGGAGACAGTGATTGATATAGCCTCATGGTCTAAGGAATAGTCTACGAGGATCCATTTCTAATCATCGTAACTTGAACTTTGTGACATGATCGGGTCATGATGTTTAGGTTGGTTATTGGTTCATCATCTCATTCTCGGAATGAGATGACTCCATTTCCAACTGGCATAAATGCCACATGATCAGGAAACATGATCATCTATTGACCAATGAACCAGTGACTAGAGTTTCACTGGGAAGCCCTGGTTGTTTGTATATCACACATGTATTGATGTTTCCACTCAATAGAGTTATAGCATGATATAAAAATTAATCATAAATTGTATGAAATATGATAATAGTCCTTACTACTATTTGTCTCTAGGGCATATTTCCAACAGTCAGTTGGGCACACTTCGCCTCCCTGATCAGCCGAAGGTTCCCGTGATTGCTCCTGCATCATGGTTTCCATTGCTGATTGGCACCCTGAGCGAGCTCAATGTCCCAACATCAGTTAGGAATATGGATAGCGACAGAAGTCGCGAGTCCGATCTGGGCGATCTGGTGATAGAAGACGGAGCGTACGGCTCCGGATCTGAAAGTTGCAAGAGCAACAGCTTCCCCAGCCATTATATGTGCGCCATCATCAACACGGGCAACAACAGTGGCACTCAGGATAACACAAGCACTAGCAGTGGTATCCCAGTCGCAAACGGTGGTCCCTCCAATGGCGCCCCACCAACAACGGGCCAACAGGCCATCCTCCTAGCGAAGACCCATCCCAGAAGATCAGCCGCACCTCTCTGCGAATGAACATACCCGAGAGCGCATACTAATCAAACTCAACGACGCTGAGTGGGCTCGATGCAGGGAGGCCCTACGAGGTAACCCCCTGCCACCAAACTCATCACAAGAGATGCTGATGGGTTATCACTGGCTGCTTAAGGAGGAGTTCAAGCGCCAGCAACAAGTAATTGCCCAGCTCGATGAGCGCAGGAGGGCAGCGGACAAGTCGAGCCTCCGACGAGCTCAGCTCTCTTCCATCGAAGGATCCTCCTCCAGAGGCAACGACCAGGCAGCCGCCAGAAGATGCTCTCGACTGGCTCACCTCACTAGTAGGGAGCGAGAAGAGTCCACTCAAGTCCTCGACTTCTCGTCCATGACGGTGGACACGCGGGGCAACGTGCTTCTGAAAACACCGCAGGAAGCGGTGATGGCAGCCACCATGTACTTGCTTAACAACCAGCCATTGGCTAGGGGCCCACGGTCCTCCATGCACCGATCTACGATCGCTAGCCTAGGACTAGTCGAAGCTGCGCTCAGCAAGGATCCAGCACCGGAGCCAAGAAAAGGCAGCGCTCTGGCCAAATACTACTCTCCTTCCTCCTCCAGCGACGATGACCATGACTTGTCGTGGCGACACCGCTCATGATGACACGACTACAACTACGAGGCGCATGATGACATCACACAACGCAAGGTCGACAAGATGCGAGCAAGGTGCACCCGCTCAACACACACGGAGGATGATGGGACGAAGCTCTGCGGTACCAGCTGCTTCAGCAAAGCCATACGACAAAAGCGAATGGCAAAAGGGTTCAAACTCCCATCAGAGAACCCAAAATTCGATGGCCTCCAGGACCTGAAGATCTGGCTTGAGGATCATATTTCATCCGTCAGGCTGCATGGAGGAACCATGAGCATGGCTATGCAATGCCTCTAGCTACAACTGCAAGGCGTCGCCTGTGCATGGCTTAACAACCTCCCACGCGGGTCGATCCGTAGCTGGACCCGCATCAATCAAAGAATTCAGAGCCTGCTATCAAAAGACTGGTGAGTCGTTGCACTCATACATTCAGAGGTGGTCCATCATCAAAAACTCTGTAGAGGACATCTTCGAGGATTGCATAATCGACGCATTCAACGGCGGCGTACGCCGCAGAGAGCTCAGGGAGGAGCTGGGCCGCTCGAAGCCCAAACCAATCGACCACCTGATGGAAATCACGAACAGGTGGGCTGATGGAGAGGACTTGGTGAAAAACAACTGTGCCCACTCAGACGATGATGACGACCTTGGTCATAGACGCGATCGCCGAGGAAAATGCTGGATGCGCAGTTACGAGGACTGCGAGGAAGTCGACATGGTTGCGGCTGGCTACGCTGATAAGCACGATGACAACAACCGCAACAGCGGATACCACATCGGTGGATACCGTGACAGTGGGAAAACCACGCAAGTATGGCAACATCGTACCCGCGATGAGGCACCTGGAACATCTATCCAGGACAAACTGTCCGGACCTTGCAACGTACAATTCTACATCAACAAACATGATGGCAAGAAAAAATCCAGTCACCTCCTGAACGACTGTCGCGAGTTCCTCAGGCTCCACGAAGGCCTGGCCCAGATGAATCGCGACGCGATAAACCAAGGCTACGGAGCTGCACCGGGCGCCGTGTCCCATGGAGCGCCACCACCACCACCCGGGCCACTCCCACCTGCGCTTGTTCATCTGCGGTACCAAAGTTCGCAGGCCAGCGCATGGTGGTACCTAAGTTGCCTGAAATTGCCGTGTTTCGAAAAGTTGGGCCACCAACTACTGAGAGGGGCCATTTCGAGGCAAACTTATCTCACCCCTAGCAAATTCAAACATTCCGTTAAACTGCCCCGTGAAGTAGACGGTCGGGACCCTCATGTCGGTCATCTGTCCGTGATGCGAGCGCCAACGCAGCAACCTCTTAGGCAAATCGAGTAGCTAAGTGGATTGGATGCGTTGACCAATTTCACAAATCCATTCCCACCTTTCCCCTAGCACCAGCGACGTCAGAATCCACCCTCCAGGCAGGATGATCCCTTCGGACATTTGACTTCTGGCGCCAAGTTGCTGCGCCCAGTTGCTGATCCCGAGCTTCAATGGCTCATTCCGTAGCCGCCGTTGCGAGGCTCTAGCCCGCCTCCGCCGCCAACGAGCCGAGCTGCTCGGAGGATGGCAGATCCTACTATCAAGGAAGAAGAAGTTCTGTCTATAAGTGGGTGAGATACCCTTCTCTTTGCTATTTGCACTAATTATAACTGCTAGCTGGCTACTGAACCTCAAATTGTTTGTTAGCATAACGCTGACAAACATATTTTGTCCACAGTTTTCTGTCAAGTGGGATCTCCGCGGACCCCCCTTACCTGGTTACGGTATTCCTCTACAGGTACTACTCTAAGGGCAAGTGGTATGGACACCATTGTTTCACGATGGAAGAAGCACCTGCACAGATCTACACTATATCTGGTGTGGTTGCCGCTCTACGTAATCATGATGAATTATGGCCGAAGCAGACTGCAAAGTTCAGCTTCATGGATGAACATGGCATCATGGTTCCTCTAATGTGACAAACTAATTGGGTTGATGAAAATGTATGCTTCTGCCATGTTTGAGCTGAAATGTGATGTCTTGGATGTGGAAGCTGCAACCGGGAGTCGCCTTATATTCTTGGACAGGGTGGTTGCTCGAACCCAATTAGCTCTCGGTAAGCAAAGGTCTCTTGGGTTCGCATGTTTGTGCTGAATTGTAATTTTGTTTTATTTACTCAGAGATATTGGGCAGTTATGCAACAGTCCTGTTTCTTTTGAGAAGCACCGCAAGGTTAGAAACATGACTGTCGGGTCACTATTTTGCTGCGGGAGAAATTAAAACGAGGGAAAGATGATGATGGAGACGATTCCGGTGCCCATTGTCCCGCGATGCAGTACGTGAAGCTAAGAAAATTGGCACGATGAAGAGGAAGAAGGCAGGAAATGAAGAAGCCAAGGACGTGAAGGCTTGGCACCCAAAGGCGGAAGAAGGTCTGGCAATGAAGATGCATAGTAATGTGTTGAACTTGAACCTATATACTATGTAATTCTGTTAAATTCTGGAGCTCTGTGTGTGGCACGTTGTTGGGTGAAACAATCTACCCACGTTCTCTAAGTAAAATGTACCGCGACTTAGGGTTTGGAAACGCCTGAGTCAGTAGTTGAATTCGAAACTATGATTATGCCACTGCTATCTAAAAACACGCAGCACTGGTTCCACGATTGCTGAGGGGAAGGAGGTCTCCAAATACGATGGAATGTAAGTGGCACAGAAATAAATTATTTAAGCTGCCACACTCCACGAAGCAGCAACTTATTTCAGATGCTGCACAATGACGTGGCAACATAAACAATAATGTTATCACCGATAATGCCCAGATGAGGAGGAAATCAGTACCACTTTCTGGCCTAATCTTGAGCCCGTCTATCTCACCGCCTCTCTGCTCCTGCATCCTCATTCCGCGAAGCTCCGGATCTCCAAGAATCGGTGTACGTGCTTCCACTTTATAAATTGTGGTTGTGTCATTTGCATGCGGCACAATCCACGTAGATTACGTTTAAACAAACCACCAATGTCAGAATACACTAGTAGAAAAGGGGTCTTTGGTCCACGGTCACGTTCCCAATCCGGGACAGAGATCTAAATCGAGGCAGAAATTGATCTAAATCACAAATTCTTCCACAAATTAATCAAGACAGAGATCTAAATCAAGGCATTTCATTAATTCAACCACAAATTCTTCTAAACAAAGGTGCGATTTTACATCCTACATTAATTCAACCACTAGTCAACAATTTCACTTCCGCTGCCGCTGTCCTCCGAGCCGTCAGCTTCCTCGTTGTCGTCGGACGGAACCTCCACGATTTCCGCATTGTTCGCGAGATGGAGCACCTCTTCGCGGCGAGCGGCGGTGATGACGGTGTACTTGGTCCGTCCAGGGATGGACCAGAACCTCTCCTGGCCTTCTCGGTTGCAGATATCCCGGTGCACCACGCGCCCGTAAACGATGTGGTTGCCAATCTTGGCCTTCCGCTCCTTCTTGAACAGCGCCGGCCAGTACGGGCTGGCCGCCGCGTACCAGGGCAGCGCCGTCTTCCACGCGGGCATCTGGCGGCGGCGCGCCGCGATTTTGCTCTCCATCTCGGCTCGGCAAGGGAGCGGATCCACCTGCACCCCCGCATAGCTGATGCGCCATCCATGGGGCACCGTCGCGACCGGCGGCGCGAGGATGTCGAAGTGCATGAACATCACCGCCTCGTAGAAGTTCAGCGAGGGCATCTCCATGGCGCGCGGTGGAGATTGGAGAGGGAGCGAGGGGATGGACGATGAAGCGACGGTGTGGTGGAGATTGGATAAGATAAGGGAATGGACGATGAAGCGACGCGCTGTGGCGCCTCTTATTTGTACACGAGGACGACGAAGCGACGGGCGGAATATCCAAGGGGCATTGGTCAGACAAAAGAAGTAATGCAGGGTCAGACTAACAGGAGAGCAATATTTTCCTCCTTGGACTCCAGGACCAATAGTTCATACCGCTAGGTCAACAAGTACAACTATTACAACTTAAAAAGGCACGGAGCTTAAGCTAAATAGAACTAGTTATCACACATCTCCTTGATATTCCTAATCTTAGCCCGATGCGCATCTTCCTGCGAGAGCAAGGATCGAATCATCTGCTCCTTCCTTTTAGCATCTTCCTTGCACAGCTTCAATTGTTTCTCTGCATTTTTCCTCATGCACTTGTCAATACTCGTAGTTGTGAACTGCAGGACTTTGGCCTGGTGGAGATCATTCTTTGCTTGAGTCAGTTCTTGCTCTGCTTTAGCCTTCAGGGCCAACGCCGTGTCCCTCTCCTTCTCGACTTTGCTAACCTTGTCTTGCACCCACCTGAGAGCTCGCTTATGCTTGGTCGTGTCAACTGGTTCCCATAGCTTCATCTCAACACTTTCAAGAAGTGAGCTGAATACGGATTCTTTCAACTCAATAGTCATTTCCCATAGTTTGTCCAGCGTTTTCTGCATCAATTTGGGCCACTCTGGATCTACCCATCAATTTTGTCTGGTTGGCCTAACACATCATACGCGCATGAGTAAACAGATTAGATCTAGCTCAAAAAATAGATAACTGGCCACAGATGATAGAGATAGAGATGAGACGACTCACATCGAAATCACCATCCCTGTCGTCACGATGCGTTTCCTCGCCGTCTCCCCTTGAACCCATGGTGAGAGGAGGGGGTGGCCGGAGAGGGATTGGGATGGAGGCGTCGTCGACTTGCGGTTCTGCAAGGGATGGGAGTGAAGTGGGGAAAGTGGCTTCGAGGGGAAGGAAGAGAAGTACGGGGAGGAAGAGAAGTAATGGGGACGTGACACTAGGATATGGCCCACTGAACTTGTGAGTCATGACACTCGCAACAGGAGAGCGCGCGGTGTTGCCAGTTTGTCCAGAGCAAGCGTGGCCAATCATGCCTAACACATCATACGCGCATGAGTAAACAGATTAGATCTAGCTCAAAAAATAGATAACTGGCCACAGATGATAGAGATAGAGATGAGACGACTCACATCAAAATCACCGTCCCTGTCGTCACGACGCGTTTCCTCGCCGTCTCCCCTTGGACCCATGGCGAGAGGGGAGAGGGGTGGCTACCGGAGAGGGGATTGGGATGGAGGCGCCATCGGCTTGCGGCTACAGCAGGATGGGAGTGAAGTGGGGAAAGTGGCTTCAAGGGGAAGGAAGAGAAGTGCGGGGAGGAAGAGAAGTAATGGGGACGTGACACTGGGATATGGCCCACTGAATTCGTGAGTCATGACACTCACAACAGGGGAGTGCCCGGTGTTGCCAATTTGTCTAGAGCAAGCGTGGCCAATCATGCCGCAGAACAGCCTACTCGCAGATCGCTCTCGAGAAGACCATCCCAATCGTCCACGCGCCCCGATCGAATGGTATCTAACAATCGTCAAGCAGAACAACTGTGTTAGGGCGTGCCTTCTATAAGACTCGGTCTAACGGCCACCCATGCAATGACACTGGTGGATCCATGTGTGGTCTGTGAAAAGAACACACATCCAATGACACTGGGTGTGGTTCATGAAAAGAACAGACATCCAATGACACTTTTGGATCCTTATGTGGTTTCTGAGAAGAACATACATGCAATGACTCTGGTGATATATGGTTTGTGAAAAGAGCAGACAAGCAATGACACTGGTGGATCCATGTGTGGTTTGTGAGAAGAACAGACATGCGATCACACTGGGTGGATCCATGTGTGGTTCATGAGAGGAACACACATGCAATGACACTGGTGGATCCATATGTGGTTTGTGAGAGGAACAGACATGCAATGACTCTAACTGTGGTTCATGAAAAGAGCAAACATGCAATCAAACTGGTGGATCCATGTGTGGTTCATGAGAAGAACACACATCCAATGTAACACCCTCAAATCGGCCCTATGCAAGTTTTAGCGCTTCCCGCCAAACCCGCATAGAAACGATTCAAGGACGCCCACCAGGCACTTTCGTGCGGGTGGAAAACGAAGTAATAACATTACACAACAGTCCTCGATGGGACCCACAGAACAGATATATATATACAACCGCGACTCAATGAGTCAAGAATACAGATATAATATACAAAGATCCAAATCACCTTGAAAATGATAGAGCGTCCGACTACGGACAAGATGCAAATGGGGCTAAGAGCCCTGAAGAATAACCAATGGCGTCCATAACCCTGCCCAGGCCAAGCCGAAAGGGTAACCCTGCTAACGACAACGATCTCAAACTTGCTAAAACAAAAGGGGTGCCGACAAAGGGCAAAGGAAAAAGAGGAGCGTCGATCGAGGCCAGATACAGCGAGGCTAGAATCGGCTCTCGCCTACATAGGTTTGGTGGGCTGAGCGGCACAAAACAACCTATAGAGACTCGATACAACTGGCGGTTAGCAGAGAGGGATAAGAAAGACCTATTCGGATCCAACCTGAAGCTAACACCAAACAAACCCATCCTGGTATTTCCCCCTCGAGACCAAACGAGGAAGTCGGACCAAGGAACTCACACAGTTGGCAATTTTACTCATTCCGTTATCGTTGCAGCAATTACTAATCAGATATAGATAGCAGGAGTCATCCTGATAGCATAAGTAGTGGGCCGTTTTAATCACCATTCCGTTGTAGTTGGAACATTTACTAGTCAGATATAATTGTACTGAGGAATCCCAAAACCCAACAGTTGTTGGCACTTTTGTCACATTCCATTGGAGTTTGCAATACTTACTAGGCATATATAACAAACAATCCAGATCCACCAGTTGTTGGCATTTTGTAATATCCATTCCGTTATAGTTGAATCTGACTACTAGTCATATATTAAGTCAAGTTTATAGCACTACTTTAGTTATGCTTGTCTATGATCGAGATACTGTGCTCCAAGTCGTCCATAACCGCGGACATGGCTTTCAGAAAGTTTTACCCTGCAGGGGTGCACAAATAGCAACACACACTCGATCAACCTCAGAAAAACCAACTCAAAACCCAACGAGGCATTCACGACAAAGTGATCATAGGATTCAGAAATATTTCAGGGGGCCACCCCACTAAGCTACCCGCAACGAAGTTGGCTGGCTCCGGAATGGACCCAGGGTTTGTGACAATGGCTGTAAACGACTGGGAACCCGAAAGTGTGACTGGGCTTGTCGATACCGCGAAAACATTCCACGATCCAAAATAGTACAGGTGCTCCACGCACAATCTTAAATAAAGCAGTAAAGCATGGCATAGGTACAGGATAGTAATAAAGCCCCAAACTACTTTGTGGCCCCAAGAAATAGAAATGAATCAAGCTCTAGCTCAGGGGGGTCCATAAGGCCTCCCGGATGTGGATAATGCGAAAAATCAAGGAACATGTATCAAGTACTCGGGGTCCTACGGGACACAAGTGAGCGTGGAAGAACCAAATAACATCTATTGCCCACCGTTGCCTCTGCATTAGTTGTATCTAGCATTTTAATAGTTGTATTTAAAGTCATGATCATCTCCACCATTAAGCGTCTCCACCATTAACATCTGCAAGCATTCCAACAACTGTGGTACTCGACAACACGAGATCGCACCTGAGCAAGCAACTACGACTCGCAAGGCCAGCTATCTACCAAACAACAGGTATTAGGAGGTGTCCATGGCAATATAAAGGCTGCACGGGATATAACTGGTGCACGGAAACGAAAGCATCGCAACACGGATAGCAATAGATCAACAGGAGGAAATAAAGACTAGAAATGCAAAATAGGTAGACGGGGAAGAGATGCTCGCCTGGGAAACACTGCCGACGGATTATATCCGTAGAACTTGTCGATACTCGCATCAACTCATCGGCCTAGTCCGCGAAGAAGCAAACTCTAGAAGAAACACCGGATGCAATATTTAATACTACGGCATAAGATCCGGCATGATTATGATATGCATGCGAGATGAACAATTATTATGCAACAGGTTTTATATATAGAATTTATAAAATAGAGGCTCGGATAAGGTTCACACATCTGGGTTCGGCAGATCTGGGGGTTCTGGGGGTTCGTTCGACATGGAATCAGATCTGGGGCTCGATCTCGCATCCGGGAAGAAGGACTTGGTTCGGTGTTGAGGCACATCGGGTTCGCCCTGGTCGATGTCGATCTTGTCGTCGATGGCGAACTTGAGTGGATCGGGTACCGGGGTCTTCGGATCCGGGAAGTAGATCTTGTCGCACGGTGTCCGGGTAGGCGAACTTGACGGGTTGGGGACAATCTTGTCAGGTCCGCGTATCGGGTCGATCTTGGTGTTCGGGAAGGAGAACTTGGCGTCCCGTGGCGAAGCTCTCGAGTGACGGTGTCGGTCTTGTTTGCCATGTTCAATTGTGGTCTCGTCAGTGTCGATCTTGGTATAGGACTCAGGCGTTTGGGAGACACAGACGGTCATCTTGGCTCAAACACAAACGGATGCCTGTACTGACACCACCAACTGGCCTACACACATTCAACAGAAAACACGCGGCAGGGGCATGGCAGGGATGCGCAGAAGGCCACAGGAGGAGCTTTGGCAGCGAGGAGTGGGCCCACGGCGGCGGAGGCGAGGCGTGCTTGTCGGCGGGCGGAGCGAGGGCAGCGCAGCGACGACGGCGGCGCTCGGGGGAGCACGAGGGCGGAGGCGGAGGTGCTCTGGCCGGAACAGCCGCGTGCAGGTCACCGCTGGCGGGTGACGACGGAGACCGAGGCGACCAAGGCCACGCGCGGGAGGAGCGACGCGCGAGGAGAGGGTGGGGCGGTCGCCACGGCGGAAGGGACCGCAGGCAGAGGCGGGGCAACGCCAGGGACGGCGCGCAGGCGAGGCCCTGCCTGGGCAGGTCGGAGGCGCTTCATGGCTGGGCTGGCCAGATCGTCTGGCGGCGCCGGGGAGGCGTGGAGCTGAGGGAAGAGGCGAGGGCGACGGCCGGGCGCTGCGACGGCGGCCTGGCTGGCAAGGGGTCGAGCAGGGAAGAGGAGAACGGCGGAGAGAGAGACGGGCAGGCGGACGGGCCGGGGTGAGGGAAGGGGCGTCGGCCAGCTGTCAGGGAAGAGGATGGCGGGGACGATGGCGCTGCGGTTGGTGGAGGCGGGGCTCGTGGTTGGCCGGCACCTGGGAAGGAGGAGGCGGCGGCAGGGATGGCGACGGAGCGGCATTGGAGAGAGAGAGGGAGGGGTGGAGAACTTGCGGGAGATGGGAGAGCGGCAGGTGGGGCCCGGGCGGGGCAGGAGCCCGAGGTGGTCGGGGTGGGGTGCGTGCAGGCGGGAGAGCTGTCGGTAGGGTGGGACCCAGCACGCGGCAGGGACGGGCGGTTGGTGGCGTGCGGGTGTGTCTGTCGACCCCAAGAGGTGGGGCCCGCGCGGGTTAGGTGGCGGTGGGGATGGCTGTGTGAAGGGAGTGGAGGTAGCTGGGTGAGGTAGCAGTGGTTGATTGGATGGGGGATTGGGCCAGGGTGACGTGGCGTGCCGTGAGTGGTTGTGGTGAGGTGGAGGGGGATAGGTAGATTAGGTTTGGGTAGAAAAGGGTTTGGGGGATCTGGGTTAGATAGGATTTTTATCTGGAGGTGGTTGGCTGGGCTTTCGGGCCTGGCTGGCTGCCTCCCAAAAATAATTAAAATATTTCATTTATTAAAAACGAGGCTTTTGCAAACCGTTGATAGACAAAACAAAATATTCCGGACAAGCCCAGTGTTGTTGATTTGAATTAAAGACGGGGTATTTAGAAAACAATAATAGACTTTTCGAAAATAGTTTAAGACAAAACCATGCATGATGATGACGATGCTCAAATGCAATGTGGCATGATGACATGAGCATGCGGTCATGATGATGCAATGCACAAAAACAACGCGATTTTCTAGTAGTTGTTTTTGCGGGGCACCACAATTCGACACCACTAACAATGGATCTCGCCCTCGAGATCCGCCTCATGGTACCGGAAGGAAGGTCGGTGATCTGAACCTTCTCGCTTCGCGTAGATGCTCGCGACACCACTAACAAGGGGTCCTTGTCCGTGATCGTCGAGAGGGCACTCCGGTAACGAAGGACGAAGGTAGAGGTATCAACAAATAAAGCCACCTCTAGCTTCGATGGAAGGAGAGAAACGATGCATTCTCATCCACTTCAATGTACACGAGCAAATAGAGTGAGTAGTCGGCATGGGGGCCAATCCATCATGCACCCAAACTATTACTCCGCACAATCAGTAGGAAAAGTGTGCACCCATTCTCAGGATCAGACTGAAGATCTCGTCAATCGAGGTCTGGAAATGAAAGAGTGATGTAGGCCCTGCATATGATCTGGCGTAGAGGATGTCGTCGCGTCGGAAACACCGGAAGGCACAAACGAGGAACAGAGAGAAATCCAACAGATGAAGGATTCCTCGGATAGCACGAAGACCGGATGTAGAAACACCGTTACCAACGGAGGAGGCGAAACCCTGAAGGTACGACGGAAACCCCAACCACGAGAAACCCTGGACTCGAAGAAAAGATAAGAGAGAAGATTCAAAACACGCAGAGGTAAGAGAGGAACAGCAAAGGGGTAAGAAGTAAAATCAGATCTAATCAGATCTATCCAACCGATTTTTACAAAATAGTTTTGACACTCTACATTGGCCGTTAGCTAGGTTATCCTGCAGGCTGGACTTGTGGGGTATCACAACTGCTGAGCTCTGATACCACTCTGTAACACCCTCAAATCGGCCCTATGCAAGTTTTAGCGCTTCCCGCCAAACCCGCATAGAAACGATTCAAGGACGCCCACCAGGCACTTTCGTGCGGGTGGAAAACAAAGTAATAACATTACACAACAGTCCTCGATGGGACCCACAGAACAGATATATATACAACCGCGACTCAATGAGTCAAGAATACATATATAATATACAAAGATCCAAATCACCTTGAAAATGATAGAGCGTCCGACTACGGACAAGATGCAAATGGGGCTAAGAGCCCGGAAGAATAACCAATGGCGTCCATAACCCTGCCCAGGCCAATAGGAAGGGTAACCACCTAACGACGGCGATCTCAAACCTGCTAAAACAAAAGGGGTGCCGACAAAGGGCAAAGGAAAAAGAGGCGTGATCGAGGCCAGTACACGGCGAGGCTAGAATTCGGCGGCTCTCGCCTACATAGGTTTGGTGGGCTGAAGCGGCAGCGCAGCGGCACAAAACAACCTATAGAGACTCGATACAACTGGCGATTAGCAGAGAGGGATAAGAAAGACCTATTCGGATCCAACCTGAAGCTAACACCAAACAAACCCATCCTGGTATTTCCCCCTCGAGACCAAACGAGGAAGTCGGACCAAGGAACTCACACAGTTGGCAATTTTACTCATTCCGTTATCGTTGCAGCAATTACTAATCAGATATAGATAGCAGGAGTCATCCTGATAGCATAAGTAGTGGGCCGTTTTAATCACCATTCCGTTGTAGTTGGAACATTTACTAGTCAGATATAATTGTCCTGAGGAATCCCAAAACCCAACAGTTGTTGGCACTTTTGTCACATTCCATTGGAGTTTGCAATACTTACTAGGCATATATAACAAACAATCCAGATCCACCAGTTGTTGGCATTTTGTAATATCCATTCCGTTATAGTTGAATCTGACTACTAGTCATATATTAAGTCAAGTTTATAGCACTACTTTAGTTATGCTTGTCTATGATCGAGATACTGTGCTCCAAGTCGTCCATAACCGCGGACATGGCTTTCAGAAAGTTTTACCCTGCAGGGGTGCACAAATAGCAACACACACTCGATCAACCTCGGAAAAACCAACTCAAAACCCAACGAGGCATTCACGACAAAGCGATCATAGGATTCAGAAATATTTCAGGGGGCCACCCCACTAAGCTACCCGCAACAAAGTTGGCTGGCTCCGGAATGGACCCAGGGTTTGTGACAATGGCTGTAAGCATCGGGAACCCGAAAGTGTGACTGGGCTTGTCGATACCGCGAAAACATTCCACGATCCAAAATAGTACAGGTGCTCCACGCACAATCTTAAATAAAGCAGTAAAGCATGGCATAGGTACAGGATAGTAATAAAGCCCCAAACTACTTTGTGGCCCCAAGAAATAGAAATGAATCAAGCTCTAGCTCAGGGGGGTCCATAAGGCCTCCCGGATGTGGATAATGCAAAAAATCAAGGAACATGTATCAAGTACTCGGGGTCCTACGGGACACAAGTGAGCGTGGAAGAACCAAATAACATCTATTGCCCACCGTTGCCTCTGCATTAGTTGTATCTAGCATTTTAATAGTTGTATTTAAAGTCATGATCATCTCCACCATTAAGCGTCTCCACCATTAACATCTGCAAGCATTCCAACAACTGTGGTACTCGACAACACGAGATCGCACCTGAGCAAGCAACTACGACTCGCAAGGCCAGCTATCTACCAAACAACAGGTATTAGGAGGTGTCCATGGCAATATAAAGGCTGCACGGGATATAACTGGTGCACGGAAACTAAAGCATCGCAACACGGATAGCAATAGATCAACAGGAGGAAATAAAGACTAGAAATGCAAAATAGGTAGAAGGGGAAGAGATGCTCGCCTGGGAAACACTGCCGACGGATCATATCCGGGGAACTTGTCGATACTCGCATCAACTCATTGGCCTAGTCCGCGAAGAAGCAAACTCTAGAAGAAACACCGGATGCAATATTTAATACTACGGCAGAAGATCCGGCATGATTATGATATGCATGCGAGATGAACAATTATTATGCAACAGGTTTTATATATAGCATTTATAAAATAGAGGCTCGGATAAGGTTCACACATCTGGGTTCGGCAGATCTAGGGGTTCCCGAGGTTCGGGGTTCGACAGGGGATCAGATCTGGGGCTCGATCTCGCATCCGGGAAGAAGGACTTGGTTCGGCGTCGAGGCGCATCGGGTTCGCCCTGGTCGATGTCGATCTTGTCGTTGATGGCGAACTTGAGTGGATCGGGTACCGGGGTCTTCGGATCCGGGAAGTAGATCTCGTCGTACGGTGTCCGGGTAGGCGAACTTGACGGGTTGGGGACGATCTTGTCGGGTCCGCGTATCGGGTCGATCTTGGCGTTTGGGAAGCAGAACTTGGCGTCCCGTGGCGAAGCTATCGAGTGACGGTGTCGGTCTTGTTTGCCATGTTCAATTGTGGTCTCGTCGGTGTCGATCTTGGTATAGGACTCGGGCGTTTGGGAGACACAGACGGTCATCTCGGCTCAAACACAAACGGATGCCTGTACTGACACCACCAACTGGCCTGCACACATTCAACAGAAAACACGCGGCAGGGGCATGGCAGGGACACGCAGAAGGCCACAGGTGGAGCTTTGGCTGCGAGGAGCGGGCCCATGGCGGCGGAGGCAAGGCGTGCTTGTCGGCGGGCGGAGCGAGGGCAGCGCAGCGACGACGGCGGCGCTCGGGGGAGCACGAGGGCGGAGGCAGAGGTGCTCTGGCCGGAACAGCAGGCAGTCACAGCGGGTGTGACAGAGACCGAGACGACCAAGGCCACGCGCGGGAGTAGCGACGCGCGAGGAGAGGGTGGGGCGGTCGCCACGGCGGAAGGGACCATGGCAGGCGGGCGAGGGGCAGCCTGGCGAGCCCACTGCCTGGGAGGTCGGGCCTTCAGCTGGCTGGCCAGCATGATATCGTCTGGGCCAGAGGGGAGGCGTGGAGCGGCGCGGGGAGGAGGCGAGAGGGCGACGGCCGGCGCGGGCGACGGCCGGCGCGGGCGACGGCAGCCTCGGCCCTGGCGGCGGGGTCGAGCCGGTGAAGAGGAGCACGGCGGAGAGAGAGACGGGGCGGAGGACGGCCCGGGGTGGCGCGAGGAAGCAGGGCGTCGGCCGGCGGCCAGCGGGAAGAGGACGGCGGGGACGACGGCGCTGCGGTTGGTGGACGCGGGGCTCGTGGTCGGTCGGCACCTGGGAAGGAGGAGGCGGCGGCAGGGATGGCGACAGAGCGGCATTGGAGAGAGAGAGGGAGTGGTGGAGAACGTGCGGAAGATGGGTGAGCGGCAGGTGGGGCCCGGGCGGGGCAGGAGCCCGAGGTGGTCGGGGTGGGGTCTGTGAGCCAGTGAGAGCTGTCGATGGGGTGGGACCAGACCGGCCTGGAGCTGCGATTAATTGGCGTCTGGTGTGTCTGTCCACCCTGGGAGGTGGGGCCCGCGCGGGTTAGGTGGCGGTGGGGATGGCTGTGTGAAGGGAGTGGAGGTAGTTGGGTGATGTGGCAGTGGTTGATTGGATGGGGGATTGGGCCAGGGTGACGTGGCGTGCCGTGAGTGGTTGTGGTGAGGTGGAGGGGGCTGGGTAGATTAGGTTTGGGTAGAAAAGGGTTTGGGGGGATCTGGGTTAGATAGGATTTTTATCTGGAGGTGGTCGGCTGGGCTTTCGGGCCTGGCTGGCTGCCTCCCAAAAATAATTAAAATATTTCATTTATTAAAAACGAGGCTTTTGCAAACCGTTGATAGACAAAACAAAATATTCCGGACAAGCCCGGTGTTGTTGATTTGAATTAAAGATGGGGTATTTAGAAAACAATAATAGACTTTTCGAAAATAGTTTAAGACAAAACCATGCATGATGATGACGATGCTCAAATGCAATGTGGCATGATGACATGAGCATGTGGTCATGATGATGTAATGCACAAAAACAACGCGATTTTCTAGTAGTGGATTTTGCGGGGCGCCACATCCAATGACACCGGTGGATCCTTATGTGGTTTGTGAGAAGAACAGACATGCAATGACTCTAGCTGTGGTTCATGAGAAGAACACACATGCAATGGCACTGGTGTATCCATGTGTGGTTTACGAGAAGAATACTGATGCAATGACTCTAGATGTGGTTCATGAGGGGAACACACATCCAATGACGCCGGTGGATCCATGTGTAGTTTGTGAAAGAAACACACATGCAATAACACTGGGTGTGGTTCATGAGAGGAACAAACATGCAATGACACTAGTGGATCCATGTGTGGTCTATGAAAGGAACACACATGCAATGACACTGGTTGTGGTTCATGAGAAGAACACACATGCAATGACACTGGTGGATCCATGTGTGGTCTATGAGAGGAACAGACATGCAATGAGACTGGGTGTGGTCCATAAAAAGCACAGACATGCAATGACACTGGTGGATCCATGTGTGGTTTATGAGAAGAACAGGCATGCAATGACACTTGGTGGATCCATGTGTGGTTCACGAGAGGAACACACATGCAATGACATTGGTGGATCCATGTGTGGTTTGTGAGAAGAACACACATCCAATGACACTGGGTGTGGTTCATGAAAAGAACACACATCCAATGACACTGTTGGATCCTTATGTGGTTTGTGAGAAGAGCAGACATGCAATGACTCTATATGTGGTTCATGAGGAGAACACACATGCAATGACTCTAGCTGTGGTTCATGAGAAGAACACACATGCAATGACACTGGTGGATCCATGTGTGATCTGTTAGAGGAACAGGCATGCAATGACACTGGGTGTGGTTCATGAAAATAACACACATCCAATGACACTGGTGGACCCTTATGTGGTTTATGAGAGGAACAGACATCCAATCACACCGGTGGATCCTTGTGTGGTGTATGGAAAGAACACCCATACAATGACACTGGTGATATGTGGTTTGTGAAAAGAGAAGACATGCAATGACACTAGTGGATCCATGTGTGGTCTGTGAAAATAACACACATCCAATGACACTGGGTGTGGTTCATGAGAAGAACATACATCCAATGACACTTCTGGATCCTTATGTGGTTTGTGAGAAGAACAGACATGCAATGACTATAGTGATATGTGGTTTGTGAAAAGAGCAGACATGCAATGACACTAGTGGATCCATGTGTGGTTTGTGATAAGAACAGACATGCAATCACACTGGGTGGATCCATGTGTGGTTAATGAGAGGAACACACATGCAATGACACTGGTGGATCCATGTGTGGTTTGTGAGAGGAACAGACATGCAACGACGCTAACCGTGGATCATGAAAAGATCAGACATGCAATCAAACTGGTAGATCCATGTGTGGTTCATCAGAAGAACACACATCCAATGACACCGGTGGATCCTTATGTGGTTTGTGAGAAGAACAGACATGCAATGACTCTAGGTGTGGTTCATGAGAAGAACACACATGCAATGGCACAGGTGTATCCATGTGTGGTTTATGAGAAGAACACTGATGCAATGACTCTAGATGTGGTTCATGCGAGGAACACACATCCAATGACACTGGTGGATCCATGTGTAGTTTGTGAAAGGAACACACATGCAATGACAGTGGGTGTGGTTCATGAGAGCAATAGACATGTCATGACATGTAATGACACTGGTGGATCCATGTGTGGTCTGTGAGAGGAACACACATGCAATGACATTGGGTGTGGTTCATGAGAAGAACACACATGCAATGACAGTGGTGGATCCATGTGTGGTCCATGAGAGGAACAAACATGCAATGACACTGGGTGTGGTTTATGAAAAGAACAGACATGTAATGACACTGGTGGATCCATGTGTGGTTTGTGAGAATAACAGACATGCAATGACACTTGGTGGATCCATGTGTGGTTCATGAGAGGAACACACATGCAATGACTCTGGTGGATCCATGTGTGGTTTGTGAGAAGAACACACATCCAATGACACCGGGTGTGGTTCATGAAAAGAGCACGCATCCAATGACACTTCTGGATCCTTATGTGATTTGTGAGAAGAACAGACATGCAATGACTCTAGATGTGGTTCATGAGAAGAACACACAGGCAATGACTCTAGCTATGGTTCATGAGAAGAACACAAATGCAATTACACTGGTGGATCCATGTGTGGTCTATGAGAGGAACAGGCATGCAATGACACTGGGTGTGGTTCATGAAAAGAACACACATCCAATGACACTGGTGGACCCTTATGTGGTTTATGAGAGGAACAGACATCCAATGACACCAGTGGATCCTTGTGTGGTCTGTGGAAATAACACCCATACAATGACACTGGTGATATGTGGTTTGTGAAAAGAGCAGACATGCAATGACACTAGTGGATCTATGTGTGGTTTGTGAGAAGAACAGACATGCAATCACACTGGGTCGATCCATGTGTGGTTCATGAGAGGAACACACATGCAATGACACTGGTAGATCCATGTGTGGTTTGTGAGAGGAACAGACATGCAATGACTCTAACCGTGGTTCATGAAAAGAGCAGACATGCAATCAAACTGGTGGATCCATGTGTGGTTCATGTGAAGAACACACATCCAATGACACCGGTGGATCCTTATGTGGTTTGTGAGAAGAACAGACATGCAATGACTCTAGCTGTGGTTCATGAGAAGCACACACATGCAATGGCACTGGTGTATCCATGTGTGGTTATGAGAAGAACACTGATGCAATGACTCTAGATGTGGTTCATGAGAGGAACACACATCCAATGACACTGGTGGATCCATGTGTAGTTTGTGAAAGGAACACACATCTAATGACACTGGGTGTGGTTCATGAGAGGAACATACATGCAATGACACTGGTGGATCCATGTGTGGTCTGTGAGAGGAACACACATGCAATGACACTAGTGGATCCATGTGTGGTCTATGAGAGGAACATACATGCAATGACACCGGGTGTGGTTCATGTAAAGAATAGACATGCAATGACACTGGTGGATCCATGTGTGGTTTTTGAGAAGAACATACATGCAATGACACTTGGTGGATCCATGTGTGGTTCATGAGAGGAACACGCATGCAATGACATTGGTGGATCCATGTGTGGTTTGTGAGAAGAACACACATCCAATGACACTGGGTGTGGTTCATGAAAATAACACACATCCAATGACACTGCTGGATCCTTATGTGGTTTGTGAGAAGAACAGACATGCAATGACTCTACATGTGGTTCATGAGAAGAACACACATGCAATGAATCTAGTTGTGGTTCATGAGAAGGACACACATGCAATGACACTGGTGGATCCATGTGTGGTCTGTGAGAGGAACAGGCATGCAATGACACTAGGTGTGGTTCATGAAAAGAACACACATCCAATGACACTGGTGGACCCTTATGTGGTTTATGAGAGGAACAGACATCCAATGACACCGGCGGATCCTTGCGTGGTCTATGGAAAGAACACCCATACAATGACACTGGTAATATGTGGTTTGTGAAAAGAGAAGACATGCAATGAGACTGGTGGATCCATGTGTGGTCTGTGAAAAGAACACACATCCAATGACACTAGGTGTGGTTCATGAGAAAAATAGACATCCAATGACACTGCTGGATCCTTATGTGGTTTGTGAGAAGAATAGACATGCAATGACTCTGGTGATATGTGGTTTGTGAAAAGAGCAGACATGAAATGACACTGGTGGATCCATGTGTGGTTTGTGACAAGAACAGACATGCAATCACACTGGGTGGATCAGTGTGTGGTTAATGAGAGGAACACACATGCAATGACACTGGTGGATCTATGTGTGGTTTGTGAGAGGAACATACATGCAACGACTCTAACCGTGGATCATGAAAAGATCATACATGCAATCAAACTGGTGGATCCATGTGTGGTTCATGAGAAGAACACACATCCAATGACACCGGTGGATCCTTACGTAGTTTGTGAGAAGAACAGACATGCAATGACTCTAGCTGTGGCTCATGAGAAGAACACACATGCAATGGCACTCGTGTATCCATGTGTGGTTTATGAGAAGAACACTAATGCAATGACTCTAGATGTGGTTCATGCGAGGAACACACATCCAATTACACTGGTGGATCCATGTGTAGTTTGTGAATGGAACACACATGGAATGACACTGGGTGTGGTTCATGAGAGGAACAGACATGTAATGACATGTAATGACACTGGTGGATCCATGTGTGGTATGTGAGAGGAACACACATGCAATGACACTCGGTGTGGTTCATGAGAAGAACCCACATGCAATGACACTGGTGGATCCATGTGTGGTCTATGAGAGGAACAAACATGCTATGACACTGGGTGTGGTTCATCAAAAGAACAGACATGCAATCACACTGGTGGATCCATGTGTGGTTTGTGAGAAGAACAGACATGCAATGACACTTGGTGGATCCATGTGTGGTTCATGAGAGGAACACACATGCAATGACTCTGGTGGATCCATGTGTGGTTTGTGAGAAGAACACATATCCAATGACACTGGGTGTGGTTCATGAAAAGAACACACATCCAATGACACTGCTAGATCCTTATGTGGTTTGTGAGAAGAACATACATGCAATGACTCTAGATGTGGTTCATGAGAAGAACACACATGCAATGACTCTAGTTGTGGTTCATGAGAAGAACACACATGCAATGACACTGGTGGATCCATGTGTGGTCTGTGAGAGGAACATGCATGCAATGACACTGGGTGTGGTTCATGAAAAGAACACACATCCAATGACACTGGTGGACCCTTATGTGGTTTATGAGAGGAACAGACATCCAATGACACCGGTGGATCCTTGTGTGGTCTATGGAAAGAACACCCATACAATGACACTGTTGATATGTGGTTTGTGAAAAGAGCAGACATGCAATGACACTGGTGGATCCATGTGTGGTCTGTGAAAAGAACACACATCCAATGACACTAGGTGTGGTTCGTGAAAAGAACAAACATCCAATGACACTTCTAGATCCTTACGTGGTTTGTGAGAAGAACAAACATGCAATGACTCTGGTGATATGTGGTTTGTGAAAAGAGCAGACATGCAATGACACTGATTGATCCATGTGTGGTTTGTGAGAAGAACAGACATGCAATCACACTGGGTGCATCCATGTGTGGTTCACGAGAGGAACACACATGCAATGAAACTGGTGGATCCATGTGTGGTTTGTGAGAGGAACAGACATGCAACGACTCTAACCGTGGTTCATGAAAAGAGCAAACATGCAATCAAACTGGTGGATCCATGTGTGGTTCATGATAAGAACACACATCCAATGACACCGGTGGATCCTTATGTGGTTTGTGAGAAGAATAGACATGCAATGACTCTAGATGTGGTTCATGAGAAGAACACGCATGCAATTGCACTAGTGTATCCATGTGTGGTTTATGAGAAGAACACTGATGCAATGACTCTAGATGTGGTTCATGAGAGGAACACACATCCAATGACACTGGTGGATCCATGTGTAGTTTGTGAAAGGAACACACATGCAATGACACTAGGTGTGGTTCATGAGAGGAACAGACATGTAATGACATGTAATGACACTGCTGGATCCATGTGTGGTCTGTGAGAGTAACACACATGCAATGACACTCGGTGTGGTTCATGAGAAGAACACACATGCAATGACACGGGTGGATCCATGTGTGGTCTATGAGAGGAACAAACATGCTATGACACTGGGTGTGGTTCATCAAAAGAACAGACATGCAATGACACTGGTGGATCCATGTGTGGTTTGTGAGAAGAACAGACATGCAATGACACTTGGTGGATCCATGTGTGGTTCATGAGAGGAACACACATGCAATGACTCTGGTAGATCCATGTGTGGTTTGTGAGAAGAACACACATCCAATGACACTGGGTGTGGTTCATGAAAAGAACACACATGCAATGACACTGTTGGATCCTTATGTGGTTTGTGAGAAGAACAGACATGCAATGACTCTAGATGTGGTTCATGAGAAGAACACACATGTAATGACACTGGTGGATCCATGTGTAGTTTGTGAAAGGAACACACATGGAATGACACTTGGTGTGGTTCATGAGAGGAACAGACATGTAATGACACTGGTGGATCCATGTGTGGTCTGTGAGAGGAACATACATGCAATGACACTCGGTGTGGTTCATGAGAAGAACACACATGCAATGACACTGGTGGATCCACGTGTGGTCTATGAGAGGAACAAACATGCAATGACACTGGGTGTGGTTCATGAAAAGAACAGACATGCAATGACACTGGTGGATCCATGTGTGGTTTGTGCGAAGAACAGACATGCAGTGACACTTGGTGGATCCATGTGTGGTTCATGAGAGGAACACACATGCAATGACTCTGGTGGATCCATGTGTGGTTTGTGAGAAGAACACACATCCAATGACACTGGGTGTGGTTAATGAAAAGAATAAACATCCAATGACACTACTGGATCCTTATGTAGTTTGTGAGAAGAACATACATGCAATGAATCTAGATGTGGTTCATGAGAAGAACACATGCAATGACTCTAGCTGTGGTTCATGAGAAGAACACACATGCAATGACACTGGTGGATCCATGTGTGGTCTGTGAGAGGAACATGCATGCAATGACACTGGGTATGGATCATGAAAAGAACACACATCCAATGACACTGTTGGACCCTTATGTGGTTTATGAGAGGAACAGACATCCAATGACACCGGTGGATCCTTGTGTGGTCTGTGGAAAGAACACCCATACAATGACACTGGTGATATGTGATTTGTGAAAAGAGCAGACATGCAATGACACTGGTGGATCCATGTGTGGTCTGTGAGAAGAACACACATCCAATGACACTAGGTGTGGTTAATGAAAAAAACAAACATCCAATTACAACTTTAGATCCTTATGTGGTTTGTGAGAAGAACAAACATGCAATGACTCTGGTGATATGTGGTTTGTGAAAAGAGCAGACATGCAATGACACTGGTTGATCCATGTGTCGTTTGTGAGAAGAACAGACATGCAATCACACTGGGTGGATCCATGTGTGGTTCATGAAGAACACACATGCAATGAAACTGTGGATCCATGTGTGGTTTGTGAGAGGAACAGACATGCAATGACTCTAACCGTGGTTCATGAAAAGAGCAAACATGCAATCAAACTGGTGGATCCATGTGTGGTTCATGAGAAGAACACACATCCAATGACACCGGTGGATCCTTATGTGGTTTGTGAGAAGAATAGACATGCAATGACTCTAGCTGTGGTTCATGAGAATTACACAGATGCAATTGCACTAGTGTATCCATGTGTGGTTTATGAGCAGAACACTAATGCAATGACTCTAGATGTGGTTCATGAGAGGAACACACAACCAATGACACTGGTGGATCCATGTGTAGTTTGTGAAAGGAACACACATGCAATGACACTGGGTGTGGTTCATGAGAGAGCAGACATGTAATGACATGTAATGACAGGGGGATCCATGTGTGGTCTGTGGGAGGAACACACATGCAATGACACTTGGTGTGGTTCATGAGAAGAACACACATGCAATGACACTGGTGGATCCATGTGTGGTCTATGGGAGGTACAAACATGCAATGACACTGGGTGTGGTTTATGAAAAGAACAGACATACAATGACACTTGTGGATCCATGTGTGGTTTGTGAGAATAACAGACATGCAATGACACTTGGTGGATCCATGTGTGGTTCATGAGAGGAACACACATGCAATGACTCTGGTGGATCCATGTGTGGGTTGTGAGAAGAACACACATCCAATGACACTGGGTGTGGTTCATGAAAAGAACACACATCCAATGACACTGCTGGATCCTTATGTGGTTTGTGAGAAGAACAGACATGCAATGACTCTAGATGTGGTTCATGAGAAGAACACACAGGCAATGACTCTAACTGTGGTTCATGAGAAGAACACAAATGCAATGACACTGGTGGATCCATGTGTGGTCTGTGAGAGGAACGGGCATGCAATGGAACTGGGTGTGGTTCATGAAAAGAACACACATCCAATGGCACTGGTGGACCCTTATGTGGTTTATGAGAGGAACAGACATCCAATGACACCGGTGGATCCTTGTGTGGTCTGTGGAAAAAACACCCATACAATGACACTGGTGATATGTGGTTTGTGAAAAGAGCAGACATGTAATGACACTGGTGGATACATGTGTGGTCTATGAAAAGAACACACATCCAATGACACTAGGTGTGGTTCATGAAAAGAACAGACCTCCAATGACACTGCTAGATCCTTATGTGGTTTTTGAGAAGAACAAACAAGCAATGACTCTAGTGATATGTGGTTTGTGAAAAGAGCAGACATGCAATAACACTGTTGGATCCATGTGTGGTTTGTGAGAATAACAGACATGCAATCACACTGGGTGGATCCATGTGTGGTTCATGAGAGTAACACACATGCAATGACACTGGTGGATCCATGTGTGGTTTGTGAGAGGAACAGACATGCAATGACTCTAACTGTGGTTCATGAAAAGAGCAGACATGCAATCAAACTGGTGGATCCATGTGTGGTTCATGAGAAGAACACACATCCAATGACACTGGTGGATCCTTATGTGGTTTGTGATAAGAACAGACATACAATGACTCTAGCTGTGGTTCATGAGAAGAACACACATGCAATGGCACTGGTGTATCCATGTGTGGTTTATGAGAAGAACACTGATGCAATGACTCTAGATGTCGTTCATGAGAGGAACACACATCCAATGACACTTGTGGATCCATGTGTAGTTTGTGAAAGGATCACACATGTAATGACACTGGGTGTGGTTCATGAGAGGAACAGACATGCAATGACACTGGTGGATCCATGTGTGGTCTGTCATAGGAACACACATGCAATGACACTGGGTGTGGTTCATGAGAAGAACACACATGCAATGACACTACTGGATCCATGTGTGGTCTATGAGAGGAACATACATGCAATGACACTGGGTGTGGTTCATGAAAATAGTAGACATGCAATGACACTGGTGGATCCATGTGTGGTTTGTGAGAAGAACATACATGCAATGACACTTGGTGGATCCATGTGTGGTTCATGAGAGGAACACACATGCAATGACATTGGTGGATCCATGTGTGGTTTGTGAGAAGAACACACATCTAATGACACTTGGTGTGGTTCATGAAAAGAACACACATCCAATGACACTACTGGATCCTTATGTGGTTTGTGAGAAGAACAGACATGCAATGACTCTAGATGTGGTTCATGAGAAGAACACACATGCAATGACTCTAGTTGTGGTTCATGAGAAGAACACACATGCAATGACACTGGTGGATCCATGTGTGGTCTATGAGAGGAACAGGCATGCAATGACACTGGGTGTGGTTCATGAAAAGAACACACATCCAATGACACTGGTGGACCTATATGTGGTTTATGAGAGGAACAGACATCCAATGACACCGGTGGATCCTTGTGTGGTCTATGGAAAGAACACCCATACAATGACACTGGGAATATGCGGTTTGTGAAAAGAGAAGACATGCAATGACACTGGTGGATCCATGTGTGGTTTGTGAAAAGAACACACATCCAATGACACTGGGTGTGGTTCATGAGAAGAACAGACATCCAATGACACTGCTGGATCCTTATGTGGTTTGTGAGAAGAACAGACATGCAATGACTGTGGTGATATGTGGTTTGTGAAAAAAGCAGACATGCAATGACACTGGTGGATCCATGTGTGGTTTGTGACAAGAACAGACATGCAATCACACTGGGTGGATCAATGCGTGGTTAATGAGAGGAACACACATGCAATGACACTGGTAGATCCATGTGTGGTTTGTGAGAGGAAAACACATGCAACAACTCTAACCGTGGTTCATGAAAAGATCATACATGCAATCAAACTGGTGGATCCATGTGTGGTTCATGAGAAGAACACACATCCAATGACACCGGTGGATCCTTACGTAGTTTGTGAGAAGAACAGACATGCAATGACTCTAGCTGTGGTTCATGAGAAGAACACACATGCAATGGCACTAGTGTATCCATGTGTGGTTTATGAGAAGAACACTGATGCAATGACTCTAGATGTGGTTCATGCGAGGAACACACATCCAATGACACTGGTGGATCCATGTGTAGTTTGTGAAAGGAACACACATGGAATGACACTTGGTGTGGTTCATGAGAGGAACAGACATGTAATGACACTGGTGGATCCATGTGTGGTCTGTGAGAGGAACATACATGCAATGACACTCGGTGTGGTTCATGAGAAGAACACACATGCAATGACACTGGTGGATCCACGTGTGGTCTATGAGAGGAACAAACATGCAATGACACTGGGTGTGGTTCATGAAAAGAACAGACATGCAATGACACTGGTGGATCCATGTGTGGTTTGTGCGAAGAACAGACATGCAGTGACACTTGGTGGATCCATGTGTGGTTCATGAGAGGAACACACATGCAATGACTCTGGTGGATCCATGTGTGGTTTGTGAGAAGAACACACATCCAATGACACTGGGTGTGGTTAATGAAAAGAATAAACATCCAATGACACTACTGGATCCTTATGTAGTTTGTGAGAAGAACATACATGCAATGAATCTAGATGTGGTTCATGAGAAGAACACACAGGCAATGACTCTAGCTGTGGTTCATGAGAAGAACACACATGCAATGACACTGGTGGATCCATGTGTGGTCTGTGAGAGGAACATGCATGCAATGACACTGGGTATGGATCATGAAAAGAACACACATCCAATGACACTGTTGGACCCTTATGTGGTTTATGAGAGGAACAGACATCCAATGACACCGGTGGATCCTTGTGTGGTCTGTGGAAAGAACACCCATACAATGACACTGGTGATATGTGATTTGTGAAAAGAGCAGACATGCAATGACACTGGTGGATCCATGTGTGGTCTGTGAGAAGAACACACATCCAATGACACTAGGTGTGGTTAATGAAAAAAACAAACATCCAATTACACTGCTAGATCCTTATGTGGTTTGTGAGAAGAACAAGCATGCAATGACTCTGGTGATATGTGGTTTGTGAAAAGAGCAGACATGCAATGACACTGGTTGATCCATGTGTCGTTTGTGAGAAGAACAGACATGCAATCACACTGGGTGGATCCATGTGTGGTTCATGAGAGGAACACACATGCAATGAAACTGGTGGATCCATGTGTGGTTTGTGAGAGGAACAGACATGCAATGACTCTAACCGTGGTTCATGAAAAGAGCAAACATGCAATCAAACTGGTGGATCCATGTGTGGTTCATGAGAAGAACACACATCCAATGACACCGGTGGATCCTTATGTGGTTTGTGAGAAGAATAGACATGCAATGACTCTAGCTGTGGTTCATGAGAATTACACAGATGCAATTGCACTAGTGTATCCATGTGTGGTTTATGAGCAGAACACTAATGCAATGACTCTAGATGTGGTTCATGAGAGGAACACACAACCAATGACACTGGTGGATCCATGTGTAGTTTGTGAAAGGAACACACATGCAATGAAAATAGGTGTGGTTCATGAGAGGAACAGACATGTAATGACATGTAATGACACGGGGGGATCCATGTGTGGTCTGTGGGAGGAACACACATGCAATGACACTTGGTGTGGTTCATGAGAAGAACACACATGCAATGACACTGGTGGATCCATGTGTGGTCTATGAGAGGTACAAACATGCAATGACACTGGGTGTGGTTTATGAAAAGAACAGACATACAATAACACTAGTGGATCCATGTGTGGTTTGTGAGAATAACAGACATGCAATGACACTTGGTGGATCCATGTGTGGTTCATGAGAGGAACACACATGCAATGACTCTGGTGGATCCATGTGTGGGTTGTGAGAAGAACACACATCCAATGACACTGGGTGTGGTTCATGAAAAGAACACACATCCAATGACACTGCTGGATCCTTATGTGGTTTGTGAGAAGAACAGACATGCAATGACTCTAGATGTGGTTCATGAGAAGAACACACAGGCAATGACTCTAACTATGGTTCATGAGAAGAACACAAATGCAATGACACTGGTGGATCCATGTGTGGTCTGTGAGAGGAACGGGCATGCAATGGAACTGGGTGTGGTTCATGAAAAGAACACACATCCAATGGCACTGGTGGACCCTTATGTGGTTTATGAGAGGAACATACATCCAATGACACCGGTGGATCCTTGTGTGGTCTGTGGAAAAAACTCCCATACAATGACACTGGTGATATGTGGTTTGTGAAAAGAGCAGACATGTAATGACACTGGTGGATACATGTGTGGTCTATGAAAAGAACACACATCCAATGACACTAGGTGTGGTTCATGAAAAGAACAGACATCCAATGACACTGCTAGATCCTTATGTGGTTTTTGAGAAGAACAAACAAGCAATGACTCTAGTGATATGTGGTTTGTGAAAAGAGCAGACATGCAATAACACTGTTGGATCCATGTGTGGTTTGTGAGAATAACAGACATGCAATCACACTGGGTGGATCCATGTGTGGTTCATGAGAGTAACACACATGCAATGACACTGGTGGATCCATGTGTGGTTTGTGAGAGGAACAGACATGCAATGACTCTAACTGTGGTTCATGAAAAGAGCAGACATGCAATCAAACTGGTGGATCCATGTGTGGTTCATGAGAAGAACACACATCCAATGACACTGGTGGATCCTTATGTGGTTTGTGAGAAGAACAGACATACAATGACTCTAGCTGTGGTTCATGAGAAGAACACACATGCAATGGCACTGGTGTATCCATGTGTGGTTTATGAGAAGAACACTGATGCAATGACTCTAGATGTCGTTCATGAGAGGAACACACATCCAATGACACTTGTGGATCCATGTGTAGTTTGTGAAAGGATCACACATGTAATGACACTGGGTGTGGTTCATGAGAGGAACAGACATGCAATGACACTGGTGGATCCATGTGTGGTCTGTCATAGGAACACACATGCAATGACACTGGGTGTGGTTCATGAGAAGAACACACATGCAATGACACTACTGGATCCATGTGTGGTCTATGAGAGGAACATACATGCAATGACACTGGGTGTGGTTCATGAAAAGAGTAGACATGCAATGACACTGGTGGATCCATGTGTGGTTTGTGAGAAGAACATACATGCAATGACACTTGGTGGATCCATGTGTGGTTCATGAGAGGAACACACATGCAATGACATTGGTGGATCCATGTGTGGTTTGTGAGAAGAACACACATCTAATGACACTGGGTGTGGTTCATGAAAAGAACACACATCCAATGACACTACTGGATCCTTATGTGGTTTGTGAGAAGAACAGACATGCAATGACTCTAGATGTGGTTCATGAGAAGAACACACATGCAATGACTCTAGTTGTGGTTCATGAGAAGAACACACATGCAATGACACTGGTGGATCCATGTGTGGTCTATGAGAGGAACAGTATGCAATGACACTGGGTGTGGTTCATGAAAAGAACACACATCCAATGACACTGGTGGACCTATATGTGGTTTATGAGAGGAACAGACATCCAATGACACCGGTGGATCCTTGTGTGGTCTATGGAAAGAACACCCATACAATGACACTAGTAATATGCGGTTTGTGAAAAGAGCAGACATGCAATGACACTGGTGGATCCATGTGTGGTTTATGAAAAGAACACACATCCAATGACACTGGGTGTGGTTCATGAGAAGAACAGACATCCAATGACACTGCTGGATCCTTATGTGGTTTGTGAGAAGAACAGACATGCAATGACTGTGGTGATATGTGGTTTGTGAAAAAAGCAGACATGCAATGACACTGGTGGATCCATGTGTGGTTTGTGACAAGAACAGACATGCAATCACACTGGGTGGATCAATGCGTGGTTAATGAGAGGAACACACATGCAATGACACTGGTGGATCCATGTGTGGTTTGTGAGAGGAAAACACATGCAACAACTCTAACCGTGGTTCATGAAAAGATCATACATGCAATCAAACTGGTGGATCCATGTGTGGTTCATGAGAAGAACACACATCCAATGACACCGGTGGATCCTTATGTAGTTTGTGAGAAGAACAGACATGCAATGACTCTAGCTGTGGTTCATGAGAAGAACACACATGCAATGGCACTAGTGTATCCATGTGTGGTTTATGAGAAGAACACTGATGCAATGACTCTAGATGTGGTTCATGCGAGGAACACACATCCAATGACACTGGTGGATCCATGTGTAGTTTGTGAAAGGAACACACATGGAATGACACTTGGTGTGGTTCATGAGAGGAACAGACATGTAATGACACTGGTGGATCCATGTGTGGTCTGTGAGAGGAACATACATGCAATGACACTCGGTGTGGTTCATGAGAAGAACACACATGCAATGACACTGGTGGATCCACGTGTGGTCTATGAGAGGAACAAACATGCAATGACACTGGGTGTGGTTCATGAAAAGAACAGACATGCAATGACACTGGTGGATCCATGTGTGGTTTGTGCGAAGAACAGACATGCAGTGACACTTGGTGGATCCATGTGTGGTTCATGAGAGGAACACACATGCAATGACTCTGGTGGATCCATGTGTGGTTTGTGAGAAGAACACACATCCAATGACACTGGGTGTGGTTAATGAAAAGAATAAACATCCAATGACACTACTGGATCCTTATGTAGTTTGTGAGAAGAACATACATGCAATGAATCTAGATGTGGTTCATGAGAAGAACACACAGGCAATGACTCTAGCTGTGGTTCATGAGAAGAACACACATGCAATGACACTAGTGGATCCATGTGTGGTCTGTGAGAGGAACATGCATGCAATGACACTGGGTATGGTTCATGAAAAGAACACACATCCAATGACACTGGTGGACCCTTATGTGGTTTATGAGAGGAACAGACATCCAATGACACCGGTGGATCCTTGTGTGGTCTGTGGAAAGAACACCCATACAATGACACTGGTGATATGTGATTTGTGAAAAGACCAGACATGCAATGACACTGGCGGATCCATGTGTGGTCTGTGAAAAGAACACACATCCAATGACACTAGGTGTGGTTAATGAAAAAAACAAACATCCAATTACACTACTAGATCCTTATGTGGTTTGTGAGAAGAACAAACATGCAATGACTCTGGTGATATGTGGTTTGTGAAAAGAGCAGACATGCAATGACACTGGTTGATCCATGTGTGGTTTGTGAGAAGAACAGACATGCAATCACACTAGGTGGATCCATGTGTGGTTCATGAGAGGAACACATATGCAATGAAATTGGTGGATCCATGTGTGGTTTGTGAGAGGAACAGACATGCAACGACTCTAACCGTGGTTAATGAAAAGAGCAAACATGCAATCAAACTGGTGGATCCATGTGTGGTTCATGAGAAGAACACACATCCAATGACACCGGTGGATCTTTACGTGGTTTGTGAGAATAATAGACATGCAATGACTCTAGCTGTGGTTCATGAGAAAAACACACATGCAATTGCACTAGTGTATCCATGTGTGGTTTATGAGAAGAACACTGATGCAATGACTCTAGATGTGGTTCATGAGAGGAACACGCATCCAATGACACAGGTGGATCCATGTGTAGTTTGTGAAAGGAACACACATGCAATGACACTGGGTGTGGTTCATGAGAGGAACAGACATGCAATGACATTGGTGGATCCATGTGTGGTCTGTGAGAGGAACACACATGCAATGACATTGGGTGTGGTCTGTGAGAGGAACACACATGCAATGACACTGGGTGTGGTTCATGAGAAGAACACACATGCAATGACACTGGTGGATCCATCTGTGGTCTATGAGAGGAACAGACATGCAATGACACCGGGTGTGGTTCATGAAAAGAACAGACATGCAATGACACTGGTGGATCCATGTGTGGTTTGCGAGAAGAACAGACATGCAATGACTCTAGTGATATGTGGTTTGTGAAAAGACCAGACATGCAATGACACTGGTGGATCCATGTTTGGTTTGTGAGAAGAACAAACATGCAATCAGACTGGGTGGATCCATGTGTGGTTCATGAGAGGAAAACACATGCAATGACACTGGTGGATCCATGTGTGGTTTGTGAGAGGAACAGACATGCAACGACTCTAACCGTGGTTCATGAAAAGAGCAGACATGCAACCAAACTGGTGGATCCATGTGTGGTCCATGAGAAGAACACACATCCAATGACACCGGTGGTTCCTTATGTGGTTTGTGAGAAGAATAGACATTCAATGACTCTAGTTGTGGTTCATGAGAAGAGCACACATGCAATGGCATTGGTGTATCCATGTGTGGTTTATGACAAGAACACTGATGCAATGACTCTAGATGTAGTTCATGAGAGGAACACACATCCAATGACACTAGTGGATCCATGTGTAGTTTGTGAAAGGAACACACATGCAATGACAATGGGTGTGGTTCGTGAGAGGAACATACATGCAATGAAACTGGTGGATCCATGTGTGGTCTGTGATAGGAACACACATGCAATGACATTGGGTGTGGTTCATGAGAAGAACACACATGCAATGACACTGGTGGATCCATGTGTGGTCCATGAGTGGAACGGACATGCAATGACACTGGGTGTGGTTCATGAAAAGAACAAACATGCAATGACACTGGTGGATCCATGTGTGCTTTTTGAGAAGAACAGACATGCAATGACACTTGGTGGATCCATGTGTGGTTCATGAGAGGAAGACAAATGCAATGACTCTGGTGGATCCATGTGTGGTTTGTGAGAAGAACACACATCTAGTGACACTGGGTGTGGTTCATGAAAAGAACACACATCCAATGACACTGTTGGATCCTTATGTGGTTTGTGAAAAGAACAGACATGCAATGACTCTAGATGTGGTTCATGAGAAGAACACACATGCAATGACTCTAGCTGTGGTTCATGAGAAGAACACACATGCAATGACACTGGTGGATCCATGTGTGGTCTGTGAGAGGAACAAGCATGCAATGACACTGGGTGTGGTTCATGAAAAGAACACACATCCAACGAAACTGGTGGACCCTTATGTGGTTTATGAGAGGAACAGACATCCAATGACAAGGTGGATCCTTGTGTGGCCTGTGGAAAGAACACACATACAATGACACTGTGATATGTGGTTTGTGTTAAGAGAAGACATGCAATGACACTGGTGGATCCATGTGTGGTCTGTGAAAAGAACACACATCCAATGACACTGGGTGTGGTTCATGAGAAGAACATACATCCAATGACACTTCTGGATCCTTATGTGGTTTGTGAGAAGAACAGACATGCAGTGACTCTGGTGATATGTGGTTTGTGAAAAGAGCAGACATGCAATGACACTGGTGGATCCATGTGTGGTTTGTGAGAAGAACAGACATGCAATGACTCTAGTTGTGGTTCATGAGAAGAGCACAGATGCAATGGCATTGGTGTATCCATGTGTGGTTTATGAGAAGAACACTGATGCAATGACTCTAGATGTAGTTCATGAGAGGAACACACATCCAATGACACTAGTGGATCCATGTGTAGTTTGTGAAAGGAACACACATGCAATGACAATGGGTGTGGTTCGTGAGAGGAACATACATGCAATGACAATGGTGGATCCATGTGTGGTCTATGATAGGAACACACATGCAATGACATTGGGTGTGGTTCATGAGAAGAACACACATGCAATGACACTGGTGGATCCATGTGTGGTCCATGAGTGGAACTGACATGCAATGACACTGGGTGTGGTTCATGAAAAGAACAAACATGCAATGACACTGGTGGATCCATGTGTGGTTTGTGAGAAGAACAGACCTGGAATGACACTTGGTGGATCCATGTGTGGTTCATGAGAGGAAGACACATGCAATGACTCTGGTGGATCCATGTGTGGTTTGTGAGAAGAACACACATCTAGTGAAAATGGGTGTGGTTCATGAAAAGAACACACATCCAATGACACAGTTGGATCCTTATGTGGTTTGTGAAAAGAACAGACATGCAATAACTCTAGATGTGGTTCATGAGAAGAACATACATGCAATGACTCTAGCTGTGGTTCATGAGAAGAACACACATGCAATGACACTTGTGGATCCATGTGTGGTCTGTGAGAGGAACAAGCATGCAATGACACTGGGTGTGGTTCATCAAAAGAACACACATCCAACGATACTGGTGGACCCTTATGTGGTTTATGAGAGGAACAGACATCCAATGACACGGTGGATCCTTGTGTGGTCTGTGGAAAGAACACACATACAATGACACTGTGATATGTGGTTTGTGTTAAGAGAAGACATGCAATCACGCTGGTGGATCCATGTGTGGTCTGTGAAAAGAACACACATCCAATGACACTGGGTGTGGTTCATGAGAAGAACATACATCCAATGACACTTCTGGATCCTTATGTGGTTTGTGAGAAGAACAGACATGCAATGACTCTGGTGATATGTGGTTTGTGAAAAGAGCAGACATGCAATGACATTGGTGGATCCATGTGTGGTTTGTGAGAAGAACAGACATGCAATCACACTTGGTGGATCCATGTATGGTTCATGAGAGGAACACACATGCAATGACACTGGTGGATCCATGTGTGGTTTGTGAGAGGAACAGACATGCAACGACTCTAACCGTGGTTCATGAAAAGAGTAGACATGTAATCAAACTGGTGGATCCATGTGTGGTTCATGAGAAGAACACACATCCAATGACACCGGTGGATCCTTATGTGGTTTGTGAGAAAAACAGACATGCAATGACTCTAGTTGTGGTTCATGAGAAGAACACACATGCAATGTCACTGGTGTATCCATGTGTGGCTTATGAGAAGAACACGGATGCAATGACTCTAGATGTGGTTCATGAGAGGAACACACATCCAATGACACTGGTGGATCCATGTGTAGTTTATGAAAGGAACACACATGCAATGACACTGGGTGTGGTTCATGAGAGGAACAGACATGCAATGACACTGGTGGATCCATGTGTGGTCTGTGAGAGGAACACACATGCAATGACACTGGGTGTGGTTCATTAGAAGAACACACATGCAATGACACTAGTGGATCCATGTGTGGTCTATGAGAGGAACAGACATGCAATGACACTAGTGGATCCATGTGTGGTCTATGAGAGGAACAGACATGCAATGACACTAGGTGTGGTTCATGAAAATAACAGACATGCAATGACACTGGTGGATCCATGTGTGGTTTGTGAGAAGAACAGACATGCAATGACACTTGGTGGATACATGTGTGGTTCATGAGAGGAACTCACATGCAATGACACTCGTGGATCCATGTGTGGTTTGTGATAAGAACACACATCCAATGACGCTGGGTGTGGTTCATGAAAAGAACACACATCCAATGACACTGATGGATCCTTATGTGGTTTGTGAGAAGAACAGACATGCAATGACTATAGATGTGGTTCATGAGAAGAACACGCACGCAATGACTCTAGCTATGGTTCATGAGAACAACACACATGCAATGACACTGGTGGATCCATGTGTGGTCTGTGAGAGGAACATGCATGCAATAACACTGGGTGTGGTTCATGAAAAGAACACACATCCAATGACACAGGTGGACCTTATGTGGTTTATGAGAGGAACAGACATCCAATGACACCAGTGGATCCTTGTGTGGTCTATGGAAATAACACACATACAATGACACTGGCTATATGTGGTTTGTGAAAAGAGCAGACATGCAATGACACTGGTGGATCCATATATGGTTTGTGAAAAGAACACAGATCCAATGACACTGGTGTATCCTTATGTGGTTTATGAGAGGAAAAGACATCCAATGACACTAGTGGATCCTTATGTGGTCTGTGGAAAGAACACACATACAATGACACTGGTGATATCTGGTTTGTGAAAAGAGCGGACATACAATGACACTAGTGGATCCATATGTGGTCTGTGAGAGGAACATGCATCCAATGACACTGGGTGGATCCATGTGTGGTTTGTGAGAGGAACAGACATCCAATGACACTGGTGGATCCTTGTGTGGTTTGTGAGAGGAACACGCATATAATGACACTGGTGATATGTGGTTTGTGAAAAGAGCAGACATGCAATGACACTGGTGGATCCATATGTGGTCTGTGAAAAGAACACACATCCAATGACACTGGGTGTGGTTCATGAAAAGAACAGACATCCAATGACACTACTGGATCCTTATGTGGTTTGTGAGAAGAACAGACATGCAATGACTCTAGTGATATGTGGTTTGTGAAAAGAGCAGACATGCAATGACACTGGTGGATCCATGTGTGGTTTGTGAGAAGAACAGACATGCAATCACAGTAGGTGGATCCCTGTGTGGTCCATGAGAATAACACACATGCATTTACACTAGTGGATCCATGTGTGGTTTGTGAGAGGAACAGACATGCAACTACTCTAACCGTGGTTCATGAAAAGAGCAGACATGCAATCAAACTGGTGGATCCATGTGTGGTTCATGAGAAGAACACACATACAATGACACCGGTGGATCCTTATGTTGTTTGTGAGAATAACAGACATGCAATAACTCTAGCTATGGTTCATGAGAAGAACACACATGCAATGACACTGGTGTATCCATTTGTGGTTTGTGATAAGAACACACATGCAATGACTCTAGATGTGGTTCATGAGAGGAACACACATCCAATGACACTGGTGGATCCATGTGTACTTTGTGAAAGGAACACACATTCAATGACACTGGGTGTGGTTCATGAGAGGAACAAACATGCAATGACACTAGGTGTGGTCCATGAAAAGAGCAGACATGCAATGACACTGGTGGATCCATGTGTGGTTCATGAGAAGAACAAACATGCAATGAACTCTAGTGGATCTATCTTGGCATAATTTGATGTATGCCACGATGTATTTCATTGTACAAGACACTTTCCATTTTTATACTACTCAGTTTTGCCCTTGGTTTTATGTGGTACTACTCAGTTTTGCCCCCCTCTCTCTATCTTTTGTAGAAGCCCAAACATGTGCTCACCCTGCCTGCTACTCCCTAATTGGTTGTCACAGTTGTCACGCGGATCGTGCGCACCAACCGTTGATTCTGTGCGATCCAACGATGATCGTTGCACACGTCGTGCCCTTCACAGTACAACGTGAGACAGCACGGATGTCTCCCTTAGCAAGACTTCTACAAGAAGGAACACGATGCCGTCCATGGAAAAAGTCGACGAACGGTCATGTCATGTTTAATCAAGTCTGAAAAGCCTACTACTGCTACTACTATGCCACAAAGCATGCGTCATCGAGTGCACGGTCGTCGATGGACAGCTGCAGTTTATTGCCACTTGATTTAATAAGACATATCCCATTTTTTACGCAGCGGCTCTCAATCTCACTTCCAACTGGGCCCGACTGTAAGAAACTTGCACACGCTAGCCGGAGGCCGAAGAGCTGAGCTCGACGAGACCTAACATCTCCGCCTTCATCGAGTCACTCGCAGTCATCAACACATCCCTCTACCCGATCTAGCACAACGCCACAAATCTCGCCGTACAGCCACCTACCTTCCCCTCTGCATTTCCACTTTTAAGTATCGCCAATTTTAGGGCCGTGTCAAACTTCGTACATAGAAATTGTGTATGCGCCCTTTGCATACGGCTCAATACAGAACTGTCATGCATGGCCCGAGAAAAAAAGTGACATACCATGCGTGTCGCGATTACGATCTGATGTATGCGATTGCGATGGTGCACGATGGTGCAACGAAACGTGCCTTGCTTCCATCCACCTTAACTATAGAGCCTCTCTCCGCACACCCACTCTCACTCTCGCCCACTCTCCCCATGCAATCCTCTCCACTGTCCCACCAGCATCCGCAAACTCCCGAGAATACCCCTAAAGCGCCGGTGATGGCCTAGGAGGATAAGGTGGCCATCGTCGCCTCCGAGGCCGCCGGCGAGGAGGCCCCCATCTCCTCGCCGGTCCCCCTCGACGCGTTGAAAGCAGCCGCCGTCCTTGTCCAGACCCCAGTCGAGGCCCCCACCGGTCACAAGCAGATCAAGCACTTCTTGGGCACCTACGATCCAGATAAGTACATTGCTCCGCTGAACCCCTACGACACCGGCATCGACGACCCATGGTTGGAGGTAACTAGGGTTTGCTCCCCTCCCCTGGTTCTTCTACCGTTCCCATCGTTGGATGCTAGATCTTGGTTTATTAGGACTCGCTTGTTCGCATTTCGATTGCTCGATCTTCTTACATCATCTACTCCCCCATTTTCCTTTTCTTCCAATAGGTTTCCTGCAGCGACGTCTGCAGCGATGACGAGTCCATTCACACCAAGGCTCGTCAAGTGCTGAGGAGGCTGCGGGCCGGCCAGTATGACGCCTTCTTCAGGGGCGGCGACTACAGCTGCCCCTTCCGCAAGGGGATCACCTACTTCTGGGTGACTCGCATCGGTGGCACCGACTTCAACACCTTCCTGAAGCATGCAGAGGCCGCGGGCTCCGGCATCCACAAAGGCAGCAAGCGCGAGACCGTGAACATCAACGCCTACATCGCTGAACACCGGGCTCTCGGCATTCACCTCCGAAACCTCCAGCGGGTGGCCATCAAAGAGGGTCGCATGCCTCCAATCAGGCCCAGGGCCCCCAATATCAAGGGACTGGGCAGCAAGAAGTGGCGGAGGCGTCGGAGGGAGGCGGAGGCGCTGGCGCATGAACAGGTTGGATGTGTCCTTGAATGTATCTGCATCTGCGGCGGCTGCTGCTGTTAAGCAGCTTCTTTTGATTTTCTATAATTTGCTTGCATCCTATTTCGGGCTGAATGCATCGAACCTCGTTAAGAGTATTTAGCTACGCACAGCTATATCTACATTTCTTTTGTTTTCTGAATGAATGTATTCTGCCCATTGTGATTTGCTGCTCTAGATTTGCTACCTGATCGGAGGCAAAAAGAGGTCCAAAAGGGAACGAATTATCGAAGAGAGAATCTTCTCTAGATTTGCTACCAATTTGGGCAAAATGAAACATATCTGTTTAGCGAGAGAGGAAAAGGGTACTCTTTCAAACTGCTAGTTAACAAGCTACCATCTTGACGAGGCCCCATCTTGACGTCTCCCTCTACAAGACGGAACACGATGTCGTCCATGGAAAAAGTCGTCAGGCGGTCATGTCACGTTTAATCAAGTCTGAAAAGCCTACTACTACAACACATGCACAGGGCAACGGGGTCATCGAGTGCATGGTTGTCGACGGGACGCTGCAATTTATTGCCACTTGATTTTAATAAGACATATCCCATTTTTACACAGCGCTCTCAATCTCACTTCCAACTGGGCCCTACCGCTAGTAACTTCCATGAGTCAAGGTCCCCCCTCGAGTAGATCTAACGTTGCTAGAAATTGGTTCTGTGCCACTTGCATGCAGTGGAATCGAGGTCTGCCAAAAAAAGGGTGGAGATCGTGGTAGCCCCCGCCCCCCGCCCACCACACGTGTCCACTCAAGGACTACGAACGGTCTGGTGTTTATAACCCCCCTCGACCTTCTTCTTCCATGATCTCGTGTCATTTCCCCCAGTCTGTCTAGTCCCAAGACCCCAATCTACACCTGCCGCGCGCGTCGAAGCTCCCTCTCTTGCACTACCTCCTTCCCTTGGTGCGCCATGAAGCGTACGTGTGGAGACGAGCCGGAGGTGAAGCCAGTTGAAGGCACAGCAGCAGATGGCTCGGTCATTGCCAAGCAGGCGGAGGCATCTTCTCCGGGCACGAACGCAGCTCGTCGCCGCGCCGTCGAGGGTGCGAGCTCATCCGTCCAGCCAGTAGCCGTCGCCGCCGAGCAGCAGGTGGTAGCCGTCGCCACCAAGCAGCAGGTAGTAGCCGTCACCGCCAAGCAGCAGGTGACCGACAATGTCGTGGTGCCAGCGGCAGATCTGGATGGGGGGCAGGCGGCAGTCGGAGGCAATCCGGTGCTCCACATCAACGACCCCATCACCGTCCAAGAAATCTTCGATGCAATCGCAGAGAATGACGAGTTCGAGGAGGTCCCTGATGAGGAGTCTGAGGTACTACATTGCTAGCTTCTCTAGTTGCAGCCGCAGATTTCACTGTTCGTACATAGGATTTGCTCAATCATGTACAAATTCTTTTGCTCTTGAAGTAGGGTAGTATATATGGTTCGATCGGTCAATTGATGCATCTGCCATCTAGTCACAAAACCCCAATCCGTCTAGTCACAAAACCCCAATCTGCTCATCTGCCATCTAGTTGAGTTTGCTCTGATTTCGATACACAACATGCCTATAACATTACATTTCTATTCCTTATCGAGCCCAATGATTCAATTTTGCCCCAAAATAGTGCAAGGGCATCTGATGGTGTTGTTTTCTTAGGGATGGTTAGTGAACCTGAGGCAGCAATGCACATAAACAATATAGGTTGTGCTGTTGGTATTTTGGTTCTCCGACTCCATCGCTGAAAAAAATGAGGCCCTAATTTTTTTCTCATATGGAACCTATATATATAATCTTTGTATTGTTTATGATCTATGAATGTGTTGCATGATGCATATGTATATACCTGAATATTCTTTTGTACGATTACATTTCAATTTCTTATTGTGGCCAATGATTCAAATTTGCCCCACAGAGAGGCAGACACATTGGTGTCAGAGTTTTCTAGGGATGAGTTAGCGAACCTGGGGCCATGTACAAGATCAATATAAGCTATGCAATTGTTACTTGGTTCGCTTATGCCATCCCTGTAGAAACTTATGAGGCCGCAATCTTTATTCTACATTCATAGAACTATGATATTTGAATTATCTATTCCATGCATTCATAGTGTATAAGAATTACATTTTAGTTTGTCACTGAGGCCGATGATTGAAATTTGCCCCAAAAGAGTTCAAGGGGAGACACGTATGATGGTGTCATGTTTTAGGGATGGGTTGGTGAGCCTGAGGCAGCAATGCACACAAACAATATAGGGTGTGTTGTTGGTACTTTGGTTCTCCAACTCCATCTCTAAAACAAATTATGAGGCCCTAGATTTATTCTCATATGGAACTACATATATAATCCTTGAATTGTTTCTGATCTTTTAATGATTGGTATGATGCATATGTACATGAATGGTTTTGATCATAAGTATTTTTAACATGTACCTGAAGATCAATTGTTTGGTTTTTTATTTATAATTACAATATTTAGGCTTGTTTTTGTACCTGACTATGTATATCCCTGAATATTGTTTTGTATGATTACATTTCAATTTCTTATTGTGGCCAATGATTCAAATTTGCCCCAAAGAGAGGCATACACATTGGTGTCAGATTTTTTCAGGGATGAGTTAGCGAACCTAGGGCCATGTACAAGATCAATATAAGTTGTGCAATTGTTACTTGGTGCGCTTACACCATCCCTATAGAAACTTATGAGGCTGCAATCTTTATTCTACATTCATAGAACTATGATATTTGAATTATCTATTCCACGCATTCATAGTGTATAAGAATTACATTTTAGTTTGTCACCGAGGCCGATGATTGAAATTTGCCCCAAAAGAGTTCAATGGGAGACACGTATGATGCTGTCGTGTTTTAGGGATGGGTTGGTGAGCCTGAGGCAGCAATGCACACAAACAATATAGGTTGTGATGTTGGTAATTTGGTTCTCCAACTCCATCTCTGAAACAAATTATGAGGCCCTAGATTTATTCTCATATGGAACTACATATATAATCCTTGAATTGTTTCTGATCTTTTAATGATTGGTATGATGCATATGTACATGAATGGTTTTGATCATAAGTATTTTTAACATGTACCTAAAGATCAATTGTTTGGTTTTTTATTTATAATTACAATATTTAGGCTTGTTTTTGTACCTGACTATGTATATCCCTGAATATTGTTTTGTATGATTACATTTCAATTTCTTATTGTGGCCAATGATTCAAATTTGCCCCAAAGAGAGGCATACACATTGGTGTCAAATTTTTTCAGGGATGAGTTAGCGAACCTAGGGCCATGTACAAGATCAATATAAGGTGTGCAATTGTTACTTGGTTCACTTACGCCATCCATGTAGAAACTTATGAGGCCGCAATCTTTATTCTACATTCATAGAACTATGATATTTGAATTATCTATTCCATGCATTCATAGTGTATAAGAATTACATTTCAGTTTGTCACCGAGGCCGATGATTAAAATTTGCCCCAAAAGAGTTCAAGGGGAGACATATAGGATGGTGTCATGTTTTAGGGATGGGTTGGTGAACCTAAGGCATCAATGCACACAAACAATATAGGTTGTGATGTGGTACTTTGGTTCGCCAACTCCATCTCTGAAACAAATTATGAGGCCCTAGATTTATTCTCATATGGAACTACATATATAATCCTTGAATTGTTTCTGATCTTTTAATGATTGGTATGATGCATATGTACATGAATGTTTTTGATCATAAGTATTTTTAACATGTACCTGAAGATCAATTGTTTGGTTTTTTATTTATAATTACAATATTTAGGCTTGTTTTTGTACCTGACTATGTATATCCCTAAATATTGTTTTGTATGATTACATTTCAATTTCTTAAGTTGTAATACAATTCAATCATATATATGAGTTCTAAGTTATGTTCTTAAAAATCAACAGGAGGATGATGATAAAGTGGACGATAGCAAGGTATCCGGGGACAACAAGAGCCACTACGTGCTGAGGCGGTTACAGTGTGGGCTAATCCGTTTTCACCGTAGGGAGAAACTGTTTTGCCCATTCTGTGGCAGAGCAATCAACGTGGACCTCGACAGCATGATCCAGCATGCAGATGGCGTTGCCACAGGGGGAGGCAGAAGCCATAGGCCGATTACCTTGGTGCAGAACGCAGCCTTTGGCAAATTCCTCTAGGATTATGTCAGGACTGGCCTGTATCCCATCTACTAGGTTGTCCTTGCCTCCTGCTAATGCCCCTGCCCTGCTAGGAGTCTCCATGTCCCAGCCTCCTGCTGCCGCCCCTGCTTTTATTTTGTTCTAGTTAATTATTACCTCTGTGTGGCATGTAAGACAATATATCCGTGGTGTCTCTAGTGAACCTTCTATATTAATCTACTCATTTATATGGAGTGCTTTAAAGTTTCTAGTGTTCAATTATATTTACTGATCATGCTCATGCACACTACAAAATATTTCTAGTGCTCGATTATATTATAATTGTCAAGAAATATATCAACAAGTTAAATTGGTCGAAATTTTGTATGGAAGTAACTAAATGTATCAAACACATAATAAACTAGAAACTAAAATCTAGTTCAAACACATAATGTATCACCACCACTTGTTGTCGTCCTTGACTTGCTTCCCTTCAACCGCTTGATGTCGCAACCGTCCCAAGATCCCTGCTCGTCCTGAAACCGCTTTCTGTCCTCCTCGCGCTTCTTCTCCTGGGCTAGCTTGCAACCAGGGCATAGCTCTCTCGCGAAAAACCTCGCCTTAAGCATCCCATCTTTCATGGTAATGAGCATACTGTACAACTCGTATGCCATGTAGGCGTCTTTGGCTGCATACTCGAGGCGCACCTAGCTCATCGGCTTACACTCCCAGTAGTCGTGATCGAGTTGCTTCAATTTCTTCAGTTTTTCATAGGATTTATCGATGATTTCCATTGCCAGATCACCCATGCCATCGTTCGCTGGGTATGGTTTGTTCTTGTACAGATTTTGGATGTCGATGTGGTGCCCATCTGGGATTTTTATCAACGCACGAGAAAGCATAATTGTGTTATTTGTGATATCCACGCTAGTGAAAGTTATCCCTTTCCTACACAAGAACTCGACCAGAGCCGGACAATGCATCTTAGTTGGTTTACTCCTGCACTTAGATGGTTCCAGGGAAGGGAACAAGGGATGCAGAAGTGGTGATCTCAAATTTAAATTTCACATACCTGCAGAAGTGGTAAACGAGGACCTCCTCATGTATGGAGATTTGCACGACAGTGATCTCTTGTGGAGGATTTTTTTTGCTTATTTGCATGGGTGTACTCCAAGTCTAGCCCCACAAACTTGTGCTTCTCTTTCTCAAGCAGTTGCTCAAACCTGGCGAGAGTTGTCTCCATAGTCGCTTCATCATTTGTGTACACCACTGTCAAAGTTGTGGTGCCATGGGCAGGGACCAAGTGGGTCTCTGTTGTGCATTTCCCATCGTCCATGCCTGCAAGGAAATGGGTGAAAGGAAATGCCTGCAAGGAACTACCTGCGAGAGGAAGAAGAAGATGAACCGACGGTTCCAGAACAGAGGAAGAAGAAGCACCCAGGAAAAACTGTAGAGGAATGACTAAGGAAGAGGAATGACTGTAGAAGAAATGTGGTAACTGCAACTTTCGGTTCGAGAACTCATCATGGTTACTTGGAGATCGTGGCAGTGCTGCCGGTTCAACAAGTGGGGCTAGTTCCTGCGAGAATATGGAATTAGCTGTGCATTTTGCTATGCGGGAAATTGAGATAAATCATTTATATTTTGTCTTTCATAATTAAACAAAATGAAGTTGGTACAGCCCAAGAGATTTGAACAAAAGAGATTTGCTAGCTTAACATACAACAACACAAAAGTTTCTGAGCATGTATTCTTGAAATTTAAATTCTGATGCTTTATTCAGAAGTTCTGAGCTACAACCGACATTACAGAGCCAACGCTCTCGTCTTTGTCCTCCTCGTGCTGCTCCTCGTTGTCGTCTTCCGCATCCTCCTGTTTCCTCTGCCGGACCAGTGACCACCTCAATAATTAGCTTGATATAGTGCCTCATCACCTTGACCTAGACGACGAGCAGATCATCAAGGCAAATTCTATTTTTAGCATAGAATTCAACCTAGGGGTCGGTGAACTCAATGCAATCGTCATATACTTCCGATATGCGATATTGCCCCAAGATTTTCAGGCCTTTGTTACAATTATTCTTCATGCATACACAATAGAACCTTACAGGCCCAACATGGCAGAACTTGAGCTACCACAGAGACCTCGGCAGAGGTGGCAGAATTGGTGCGGGTGCAACCACGGCGACGGCGAACTTGGATTCTAGAGGAGGAAAACAGAACCGAGCATGGTCGACACGGTGATAGATCTCACCGGGAACCAATTCTCGTCCCCGCACCGTGCCATGGGTGCGTCCATGGTGAGGGCGAGCTCCGACTCGGGATGGGCAGGAGAACGGGGCCGAGCAGGTTCGTCACGTCCCAGCTATGCGCCATGGCCGCGACCACAGGTTGCTGCTCCAGGGAAGAAGACGCGTAATGGATGCAGGCGCCAACACTGCAAGCCTACAGGGAGGAGAGCTGGGCTGAGCAGGTTCGTCCATGTCCTAGCTCCGCGCCATGGCTGCGACGCTCCATAGTTTGACGCTCTGGGAAGAAGACGCGTAATGGATGCAGGCACTAACATTGCAAGCCTAATTGACACCTAAGCGACAGGAGCGACAGGAGCGATATAACAGCGAGAACTGACAGGGGGCCCAACTTGACGGTCATTAGCCTGATTTTTTGTATTGAAACATAAAGTTGAATTCGTACCGAAAAATACCCTCTGAGTATTTGGCACACCAACTGTAGTCATCGCGGCTGATTTTAGGGAACTTGGGTACCGCGTTGCCTGGACACCCCAACTTTCGGGCCGCAAAATGATATTCTCCCCACCTGCGGCTGCGCCAGTCCAGAATAATGGAGGCAAGCAGTACCCACGACCGCTGGGGAATATGGGCATGATCCAAAAAGGACGCCCCTCCAATAGAGTGCAAAAGTCAATCACTCGCCAAATAAATTTGGCGGTCAATTCTCCACCCCCAACAACTAAGTACCTCAGTGGGTGCGAGTCCTGTATCACCTTCGATAAGCACGATCACCTGCGCTAGGTGCCTCGCCCGGGCCACTCGCCTTTAGTGCTCGAGGCACAAATTGGTGGCTTCGAGATGAATCGTTCTTCATGGACGGTGGCAACGGCATCAACCTCACGTTTGCTAGCACCCTGCGCGCCATGTGAATCCCCTGTCGTGCCTGGAAACTTCTGACACAACGTTCCACTGCATCATACCAGGGAAGGGTGTACACCCCCTGGGTAAAATCAGCTTGGACGTCATCTTCGGCATGCCAGCAAACTTCCGCGAGGACGCATTGAATTCGAAGTGGTGGACTGGCCCTCGCAATACGATTGCATCCTCGGATGTGTCGCGTTCACGAGGTTCATGGTGGTACCACACTATGCCTACTTGCAGATGAAGATGTCGGGCCCTAATGGCATTATCACCATCAACAGAAGCTTCAAGAGGTCAGACAGTTGCAACCGGGAATTCAACAGAATCTCCTAGTCTTTTGTCATGCAGGAGGAGCTAGCGAGGCTGAAGGAGTCGACAGACAACATTCTACCTCCTCCGAGTAAGCCAAACTCACCTGATCAGTCCTTCAACTCATCGGTCCACACCAAGGCGGTCCAGGTCCATCCAACGGACCCAACCAAGATGGACCTCATCGCCAACAACTTGAGTCCCACATAGGAACTCGCGCTCATCGAATTCCTCCGTGAGCGCTGGGAAATCTTCGCCTGGTATCCAGCGGACATGCCAGGGGTTCCTAGGGAATTTGCCGAGCACTCACTCAATGTAAATCGTAAAGCAAGACTAGTGAAGCAGATGATACTTCGACTATAGGAGCCAAGGGCAAAAGCGGTCGGTATGGAAGTCAACAAACTCCTCGACGCTAAGTTCATATGAGAAATCAAGGACATCACCTGGGTATCAAACCCCGTACTGGTTCCTAAAAAGGACACGGATATCTTGCAGATGTGCGTGGACTTCACTTCCTTGAACAAACATTTCCCAAAGGATCACTTCCCATTAACGCAAATCGACCAGATAATCGATTCTACCGCGGGATGCGAGTGCCTCTGCTTCCTCGACGCCTACTCAGGCTACCACCATATTCGAATGAAGGAGAAAGACCAGGAGAAAACTGCCTTCATCACGCCCTTTGGCATCTTCTGCTACACAATGATGCCCTTCGGGCTGAAAAACGCAGGGGGCACCTACCAGCGGTGTATGCAGGCCTGCCTCAAGAGACAGCTTGGCCGCAACATTCAAGTCTACGTCGACGACATCGTCGTAAAAACTAAGGAGGACGCCTCATTACTCCATGATCTCCACGAGACCTTCGATAACCTCGACCACTACCGGATCAAGCTAAACCCGGACAAATGCGCCTTCGGCGTACCATCTGGGCAACTTCTCGGGTACCTCATCTCTGCAAGGGGGATTGAGGCTAACCCGAAGAAACTAAAGGCCATACTGGCCATGGAGAAACCAAAGAACGTCAAAGGTGTCCTGCAGCTAGCTGGGCGAATCGCGGCACTCATCTCTTTTTACGATTCATCAGTCGAATGGGTGAGAAGGCACTTCCGTTTTACCAACTCCTTTGCAAAGCTGAAAAGTTCGAGTGGACGGAAGAAGCGCAAGAAGCATTCGAAGACTTCAAGCGTCTACTATCCACCTCGCCAATGTTGGTAACACCTCGGGAGAAGGAGCCCATGTTGCTATACATCTCTGCCACCAACCAGGTGGTTAGTACTGTGCTCATAGTAGAACGAGCCGAAGAAAATAAAGTCCATGGAGTACAACACCCAATCTACTACCTCAGCGAGGTGCTCACACCAACAAAACAGCGGTACCTGCATTATGAAAAGCTGGCATACTGCGTCTTCATGACCGGCGACTGCGCCACTACTTCCAGGAGCACCTCATCATTGTGGTGAACGACGCTCCACTAGGGCACATCTTGAACAACCCCGACACCATCGGGCGAGTTACGCTTTGGGGGATAGAACTGTCTCCACGAGACATCACATACGAGAAGCGAGACGCGATCAAGTCACAAGTACTCCTAGACTTCCTCGTCCACTGGATGGAGAACCAGCTCCCCGACACGCTAGACATGTCCTGTCTATGGACAATGCACTTCGAGAAATCAAAACATCGAGAAGGAGCTGGCACTGGCATCATCCTGACATCGCCACAAGGCGGCAAGATGAGGTATGTCATGCGAATGCAGTTCCACGCCTCCAACAATGAAGCTGAATATGAGGCCTTGCTCCATGGGATGCGGATGGCCAAAGCGTGTGGCGCAACACGACTCGTCATCTACGGCGACTCTAAGCTAGTAGTGGATCAAACCATGAACCAGTGTGATGCCCTGAGCGACAACATGATCGCTTATCGCAACCTCTATGACGCACTCGAAGGAGACTTCAACGGTTGCGAACTGTGGAACCTTGTCCACGAGAGCAATGAAGAGGCGGATACACTCACCAACATTGGCTCCACCTGTGCCCCGGTGCCACCTAGAGTATTCCTAGAGCAAATCTGCGAACGCTCCATCAAGCCAAAGGCTCCAAAGCAGCAAATCAGCACGTCAAAGGACTCAGAGGCTACGCCACCCGATGAACTCAAGGCACTTGAGGATAAGGAGCAAGAGACGGGACTCGAAGGCCCCATGGAGGTCATGATAATCTAGCCATTCTGGATGCAACCATACATCACATAACTACTCAGCAAAAGGCACGAAATATAACGCGACTATCCAAGGCTTTCGCCATCATCAACGGCGAACTGTATAAGCGCAGCATCACATGAGTCCTTCAACCATGCGTCTCCAACAGAGACGGAAGAGCCATCCTCCTCGATATACACGAAGGCACTTGTGGCCATCACGCCGGATGTCGCGCCCTCGTCGCAAAAGCTCTACAGGCTCGATTCTACTGGACAACGGCAATGCGTGATGCTAATGACATTGTCTAGAGGTGCAATGCTTGCCAAAGATTTGTGGACAAACCGCACGCACCTGGCGCAGAGCTTGGACCAATACCCGTGGCCTGGCCCTTCGCGCAATTGGGAGTCGACATGGTCGGCAAGCTGCAAAAATCTTCACCTGGAGGGTACATCTACCTCCTCGTCATAGTCGATAAATTCGCCAAGTGGATTGAGGCCATGCCGGTGACAAACCAATCAGGGGCCACCGCCGTCAAATTCTTCGAGTCCAAAGTCTTCGGGTTCGGGGTGCCGCACAGCATCATCACGGACAATGTAACGAACTTTACCTCGAACGAATTCCAGGATTTCTGCGAAAACCTAGGAATCAACTTCAGCTACACTTTGTAGGCACACCCTCAGACCAACCGTCAAGTCGAAAAGTCCAACGGCCTTGTCTGCAGTGGCATCAAGATAAGTCTCCTCAGACCACTCGAAAGAGCTGTTGGGTGCTGGCCCGAGGAGCTACCATCGGTACTATGGAGCCTGCGCACAACTCCAAACAGCGCCATAGGCTATACTCCGTTCTTCATGGTACACGCTGTCGAGGCAGTACTACCTACAGAAGTACACTACAAGGCCCCAAGGGTCATAGCATACAGTGAGGCGGAATCAATTTCCACACTCAAAGAATCTGTCGATCTCCTCGATGAAGCACGTGAGATAGAAGTGGAGAAATCCACGATCTACTAGCAAAATATCCGCAACTATCGAGTCCCCCTGGAAGGGACCCTATGTGATTACCGAAGTAATCCCAGGTGGCGCATATCGCCTGAAAGACATAGAGAGTGGAGTCGCATACTCCCCCTGGAACATCATGCAACTGCGTCGTTTCTACCCTTAGATGTTTTTACTTTACTAATAAGGCTACTCAGCCAGGCTACTTAGCCACACATTGTATCTCCTGATATTCTGCAAATAAATAAAGCTAAGTGCCTCCAACCTTGTGTTTCTGTTTTTAACTGCAATTACATCACTCGGGGGATGTGCCACCCTTCTACCTCGTCACACAAATAACGCAGTAACCTGAGTAGCTGACGCACTATTAACCGAACCCTTGGTAAACCCAACCTAGCTACAACGCACCTGACAGGTTGACAAGGTGCTAAGATAAGTATGCGTCAGGCTAACGAAAAGGAACTGCAGAGTACAAACTACTCGAAAAATACACAAGCTAGCAAGCTTTACATAAAACCAGGTAACAAAAACACCCAACTCACTTATATGAACTTTACAACACCTATACATCTCTGTGCAGGTCCAAAACTACTTTACTGGCGTAAAAGGAGAACGTTGGTATGCTTCTCGAACAACTCGATGATATCTTCAGCTGGCTAATCAACCGCCCGATAATGGGGAACCATGTTCCACGCCATCCCCTCCGGTGGGGTGGTGGTCCTGCAACAACAGCTCCCAAATCCAGATCATGTCGATACAGGCGCACAAGTGCAAGTGTAGTCTTGGCACCCGCGACTAGCTGTTGACGCACGCACTCGCGAACTGCGATGGCATCCTGGAACTTCTTCAATAAAGCTAACAAGCTTGAAGGCACCATGTCCAAGGGGAACATGGCCCGAAAGATGTGCTTCAAGCACGACTGCGCCTTCTTCAAGTAAAGCAACACCTGCGACACACGATCCTGCAATGTCGCCAATGCGACTGTGCGATCACGGTCAACCCAAAACTACCCGCTAGCTTCCAGTTGCTCCTAGTTCAAGCTATTTAGCTGAATGGTGACTTAGTCCCTCTCTTCCTCCAGACGGCGAGTACTAACAACTGCAAAGAGCAGCAAAAAGCATAAGGGGCAACTCGCCGCCACAAGTGGCTAGAAAAGGAGAAGAAGCTAAGAAAACTAACACTCCAATTGGTCATTTAGCTGAGCCACCTTGCCTAGAAAATATTTCTCCTGCTCACTGGCTTTTTCGGCCTTCGACTTCCACACGTCAGCGCTGCCACGGATCATGGGCATCTCTCGCTCCAAGTGTTTTATGCGATCACGCAATCCAGACAGCAGCGATAATTCCTCCACCTTTGAACGTGGTTGTGCCACAGGTTCATTGGTGGGAGGTGTGTCAGATGGATCACTCGAAGGACCCTATCCAAGCAGAGGAACAAACGGATAAGACTAACCATTCAAAATAGCACCAATAATAAAACATCGAGTTTAGCAAGTTGCAAAGGGAACACCCCCACAAGCACAACGCAAGTCAAAAGATGTCTGGAGAAGCTAGAATATTACAAAAGGATGACAAAGGGACAGCCTACAGCTACGCATTGTCTCTCGGGGGATTCCTCGAGTCAGTGATAGCCTCTGACACCGTGGCCTTTTTGGTTATAGCCTCTGATGCTGTGGCATTCGCCGTCTTCGACCGCCTAAGCTCCGTTGAATACTTTTCGAGTGTCTCAATGAGTCGAGGCCCATATTTATGACAACGAGTGGCAAAGGGAGCAAACACTACCTGCTGGCCATCTGCAGTAACCGGCATCGCCGTGGAGACCGTGTTAGGGTCCAAATCAACACCATGGGCTTGCACCATCGCAAGTCCCATGGTAGCTTCGACCCTCCTCTGCGCATTCTTGAAATCCATGGGCACGCCTCCAGCGAAGGACTCCACCAAGCCATCAAGATCTTCGATAAGCTTGGACTTGGGGACCATCTCCTCTCGAAGACGCCCAAGCACACCCTTGGCCTTCTCGAGGGAATCCTTGATGGAGACGCTGCGGTCTTCGACTGTAGCCACGGCGCCGGCCAAAGCATCTTGGCGGGCCAAACCTTTAGCGTCAAAATCCACACTGGCAGCATCTACAGAAGACACAGATGAGCACAACCAAACATAGGCTAATGCAGAGCAAAACTAGCGTAGCATCACACCTTAGAGTGCCTTAGCAACAGAGAAAAGCTGGTCCACGAACACTTTCTCTCTGTCAGCTGTAGGGGAACGCGGGTCCTCCTCGCGCTTGTTCGACCCCTAGGCAGAGCGTTCCAAGGCTTCGAGTGCCTTGTCGCATTGCTTATCCACTTTCGCAAGACCCTTCTGGAGGGAATTGACGCGACGGAGGAGTTCATTGTTCTCACATGCAAAGAGTGATAGAAAAACTCAAGCTTGACGATTTTCTGTGCCAATAATACAAAGATAAAAAGTGCAAGTTCACCTTCAAACGCATGATGTCGGGTCTCCAACAAGGTATGCTGACGGCCCATCGACGTAATCTGTTCGGCAAGGCGAATAGATTCCTTCAAGATAGGCTGCAAGAAAAGAAGCATTAGTACAAACCGAATTTCGACTAATATAGTCCATAGAACTTACATGCTCCTCCAGGGACTCCGAAGTTTCCTTCTGCGTAGACATCCGGGTAACCATCTGGTGCCCCCCAGTGTGGGGGGAACTCGAAGAATTAGCACCAGAGGTGGCTGCCACCTAGGGATAATGCGACTGCTCTGCCACATCCTTATCTTTGGAGTCCGCGACTCCAGACTCCTTCACAAAGCGGCAGTCATCGGACGACGATGATGCAGTTTTACTACAACAAAAACATACAAAAACAACTTTAGAGAAAAAGATTTCAGGACATAAGGTCAAATCAACAGAAGCACAAACTTACCAGTCAAAGTCATCGAGGTCGAAAGAATCCTCAGACACCCCATTCAGCATCCTCAGCTTCTTCCGTGGAGGAGGAGCCACGGTGCGTACGGGCATCGCGGGGATTGGCTCCTCTACCTCAATCGAAGGACCTTCCGGCATCGCCGGTGAAGAAGCATCCGAGTCATTGCTTCGGGGGCATTTGCAAGTTCCGTTTTTGCTGGACTCGGGGGCTTCCTGCTCTTTAGCGACAGGGACGGTGGAACCCGACTCGTCCTCCTCCCCCACTTTGCAAGGGATTACTCCCTCAGGTTGAGGAGGCAGAATAGTAGCCACTTTCCAGTCCTGGCACAATAGGCAGTATCAGTATAAAGGAAAAGCTAGCAGGCAATCGAAAAACAAGAAAGCCACCTCGAGCGGAGGGCGACTCGCACAGAATGGAGGCATGGCTAAGTCACCAGGGAGTTTCTCCTTGGCTATGAACTTGGTTAGGATCCAAAACCTCCTATCTACTTCACCCGAAGAAATATTTTCTCGGGAGCTACGGGTGGCATCTTCAACACCGGTCTAGCAGCACATCGGATGCGCCCTAGCCTGCAGCAGTTGCACTTGATGACAAATCCAGGTGCAAATGAGGTCTACGCTGCCCACTTCCTTCCCTCGGATGAGTTGAAGGTCGCAGACACACTTGTACAGAACCTTAGTTTCTTCGGCTTCGTCGGGCATCACCGTGTCCTTCCACGACCTCCTCCTTTTGCACTCCGCCTTTGAATCAAAAGGTGCAAGTTTGAAATGTTCATCATCGGCTTTTTGGTCGCGGATGTAGAACCATTTCTCCCTCCATCCTTGGACAATGCATTGAATTTGATGGAGAAATATTGGACACTAGGGTCTACATGGATCTCTCAACCTCCTACATCATAGACTACCGACCTAGACCCTGACCGCCGCTTCAATTTGAAAAGTTTTTTCAAAATACCAAAGTGTGGCTCTATTCTGAGCCAGCACTTGCAAAGCGTGATGTAGCAAGCAATGTGGAGAATGGAATTGGGGGTCAGTTGATGGAGCTGGAGCCCGTAGAAACGGAGTAACCCTCTCACAAACTTGTGGAGGGGGAGAGAGAGGCCATGAATGACAAATGTGAGAAAGATCACCCGAAATCCGGTGGGGGAATCGGGGATTACCTTATCGCCGAGCATCTGGCAATCAGCTTCAGTGGTTGGGAGACTGACATCCTAGCGCCAATTGAAGGTCTCCGTCTCCTTAATGGCGGACTGCCGCCACGATCCTTTCGTGACGTGCATGCCCGCACCCTTCTCCTTAGCAGCTGCAGCAGTAGTACCGGAGCCCGTAGCGATGGTGCCCTTCTTCATGGCTGCAATGGTGGGGGCTGCAGATCCAGCGGCGGAGGCGCCCTTCTTCTTCCCAATCTTACGCTTGCGGTGGGAGCGCAGAAAGTAGTTGGGGAAGGTCTTCAGGCCGTCCAGCACGGCAATGGAGGTGCGAGCAATGAAACAGCAGTGAGCAGCAATGGAGGCAGAGCGCGAGGGAGAAGATGAATTGTGGGGAAAATTACCGCACGGAGATCCCTACTTAACCTCAGCACGGATGCAATCCAACGGCCAGAAGCGCAACAACCAGACCCGTCGTGCAAATCACGATGGACGCATGGCGATGCAAACAGTGAACCGTCAACCCACTTTTCCCATTACGCGTGAGAATCGAGGAGACGTGGTTAACACTGAAGATTACGCATGCCTAGTAAAATTCAAGTCAGAAATGGGGTCCCACCTTCTTCACGTCCCATCAAAACCGCTCACGCGGGCCAACGAGGTCATCTCATCGTCAGCACTTACGTCATCCACTCCAGCAGGAGCATCTTTCGGCTAATCTAGTCCTCACTCGACTCTTCGAGTCGACCAAGCACTCAGGGGTGATACATTACAAGTGTATCTATAATTTTTTATGTTCCATGCTTGGTTTTATCTACTTTCTTATGTTTTTTCCACTCTTTGGAGTACTTTTCATATGATTTCTTGGACTAACCTATTAACAAGAGCCATAGTGCCAGCTGCCTGTTTTCTGCTGTTTTTGGTTCCAGGAAAGTCAAAAACTGAATATTCTCGGAATTGGACGGGACAAAAGCCAAAGTCATTATTTTACCGAGGGACACCTAGAGCCAAAATACGAGACAGAGAGGGGCTGGAGCCCGGCCACACCACCTGGCCATGCGGCCAGGCCTGGCCCACGCCAGGGGGTGGTCTGGCCTTCCCAAGCACCCCCTCGGCCTCTCCTTCCGCATATATATTGCCTCTGATATGGAAACCCTAAGTACCCGATCAAAAATCCACGAAAGAGTCTATAGCCGCCGTCATCTCCATCCCTAGATCAGGAGGGATCTGAAGCTCTTCACGGCACCCTGCCGGAGAGGGGAATTCACCCTGGAGGCCTTCTTCATCATCATGCAAGCCTCCGGTGTGATGCGTGAGTAGTTCATCTCTGGACTATGGGTCCATGTAGTAGCTAGATGGCTGGTTCTCCTCCTTTGTGCTATCATGTTTAGATCTTGTGAGCTCTGTTCATGATCAAGATCATCTATTTGTAATTCTGCATGTTGTGTTTGCGGGGATCCGATGGATATTGAGATGCTATTTCAGATTGATTATTGATTCTATCATGTCTTTGTTATTTGTGATTTTGCATGCTTTCCGTTGTTAGTAGCTATCTTGGTCAAGTAAATGCTAGCAACTCCAAGAGTTAGTATTTATGCTCGATAGTGGGTTCATGCCTCTGGTAATCTGGGGAAGTGATAGAAATCTCTAAGGTACTAGATGTGCTATTGCTACTAGGGAGAAAACAACAATCCTTTGTTCATAGAACAATCGTATTGTTTACTTTACACACAATTCGTAATGCAATCATCCGTTGCTTGCAACTTAATACTGCAGGGGGTTCGAATGATAACCTGAAGGTGGATTATTAGTCATAGATGCAGTTGGATGGCGGTCTATGTATAATGTTGTAATGCCCAATCGAATCTCAAAGGAGTCAAGATGATTAGTATATGCTTGTATGCTTTCTCAATGTTTGTCAATTGCCCCGCTATAATTTGTTCACCTAGCATGTTATCTATCTTAAGGAGAGCCACCTCTAGTGAACTATGGACCTCGGTCCTTTCTTTTACTATCAATCTACAATCAACTGTTTACTACTTTGTGTTTACTTTCTGCAAACTATTACTTCCTACCATTCGATACGTTTAATCCTTTGTTTTCAGCAAAACCGGTGAGATTGACAACCTCATCGCAAGTTGGGGATAGGGTTATGTGGTTGTGTTGTGCAGGTCTCCACGTTGCTGCTGGCACCGGTAGTGTGCCCTGCCAAAGTTCAGCTAGCTACACCTTTGGGGTGTTCCCTTGCTCCTACTGGATTGATAACCTTGGTTTCATAACTGAGGGAAACTTACTGCTGTGCTCATCATACCTTCCCCTTGGGGTTCCCCAATGAGCTCGTTAATACACGAGTTAGCAAGTATTTTTCTAGCGCCGTTGCCGGGGAGTCAAGGACATCTTCACAAGGGGAGTCCCTCATAACCAATCTCTTTACTTTGTTATTTTTGTTTTGCTTAGTTTACTTTTGCTTTGTTTGCTTGTTTCTTTATCAAAAACACACAAAATTTAGTTTTACAATTTTTCTTTCTTTATTAAAAACACACAAAAAATGATTACTCTTGAAAACACTAAGTTGTGTGACTTCACTAGCACCAACAACAATGATTTTATGAGCACACCTATTGCTCCACCTGTTCCTGAAGCTACTTTCTTTGAGATAAAACCTGCTTTACTCAATCTTGTTATGAGAGAACAACTTTCTGGTATTGGTAATGAAGATGCTGCTGCCCATCTAAATAACTTTGTTGAACTTTGTGAGATGCAAAAGCATAGGGATATAGATGGAGATATTATTAAGCTGAAATTGTTTCCTTTCTCTTTGAGAGGAAAAGCTAAAGAATGGTTGAATTCCTTAACTAGGAATAGTATTGATTCTTGGACTAAGTGCAAAGATGCTTTTATTGGAAAATACTATCCTCCTACTAAGATTATATCTATGAGAAGTGAAATAATGAAGTTTAAACAATCTGATAATGAACATGTTTCTCAAGCTTGGGAAAGAACGAAATCTTTGGTAAAGAATTGTCCCACTCATGGACTGACTGCTTGGATGATCATCCAAACTTTTTATGCAGGATTGAACTATTCTTCAAGGAATCTATTGAATTATGCTGTTGGAGGTACCTTTATGACCATTACTTTGGGTGCTGCAACAAAGCTTCTGGATAATATGATGGTTAACTACTCTGAATGGCATACTGAAAGAGCTCCACAAGGTAAGAAGGTAAATTCTGTTGAGGAAACCTCCTCCTTGAGTGATAAAATTGATGTTATTATGTCTATGCTTGTTAATGGGAAGGCTCATATTGATCCAAATAATGTTCCCTTAGCATCTTTGGTTGCTCAAGAAGAGCAAGTTGATGTGAACTTCATAAGAAATAATAATTTTAGCAACAATGCCTATAGGAATAATTTTGGTAACAACAATTATAAGCCATATTCTCCCAACAATGGTAATGCTTATGGAAATTTCTACAACAAAAATAGGAGTGCTCCCTCTGAACTTGAAGTTATGCTTAAAGACTTTATTAGTAAACAAACTGCTTTCAATAAAACTATTGAGGAAAAACTCTCTAATGCTGAAAGAAATATAGCATTATTGGCTGAAGCTCAATCTTCTTTGAATAAAATGACTGCTAAACCTGAAACTATTGATAATCCCTTTGCAGCTACTAATGCCATACAAGTAAGAATTGATGAAAATGTTAGACTATTAGCTGAATTGCATGCTAAGTGGGAAAGAGAAGATGAAATTGCTAGAAACATTAGTGTTTCTACTATCACTACCACTAGTGTTGAGGCTAGTAATGGATCTACTACTTTAGATGATAATTATGATTTTGATCTTGATGGTTGCAATATCTCTGAAGTTATTAAGTTCCTACAAAAGCTTGCTAAAAGTCCTAATGCTAGTGCTATGAACATGGCCTTTACAAAACACATTACTGATGCTCTCATAAAGATTAAAGAAGAAAAGATGAAACATAAAGCTTCTATTCCTATAAAACAAGAAGATGGTTGGGAACCCATCATCAATATGAAAGTGAATGACTTTGATTTCAAAGCTTTATGTGATCTTGATAGTAGTGTTTCTATTATGCCTAAAAGGATTTATGATATGCTTGATTTGCCACCACTTGAAGATTGTTATTTGAATGTCCCACTTGATGATAATGCTAAAAAGAAACTCATGGGGAGTATTAATGATGTTCTTATTATGGTTAACAATGCCTATGTCCCCATTTATTTCTATGTTTTGGATGTTGAATGGAATGTTCCTTGTCCTATTACTTTGGGAAGACCTTTTCTTAGAACTGTTGGTGCCATTTTTGATATGAAAGAAGGCACCATTAAATATCAACTCCCACTCAATAAAGGTATAGAACACTTCCCTAAGAAGAGAGAGAAGATTTCTTTTGCCTCTCCTATGAAAAAAAATTGCTCTTAATGCTTCTTCATTTGAGAACACTTAATTATTTTTCTTGCTTCTTATGTCTAACTTAAAGGCGTTAAAGAAAAGTACTTATTGGGAGATAACCCAAAAGTTTTAGATGAGTCTTGGAAGTTATTACTTAAGTAATAACCGCTCCTTATCCTTTTTATTTGCTTTTTGTGCCAAGAGTAACCTCTAATGAGAGAGAAGTAATGATTGGGAAAGTTGCTGTCCCGAAACAGATTTCTGTGCTTCACCGTAAAAATTCATATAAAATCTCTGTACATCCTTTTAAGGAGTGAATTTTTGTGCTTCTGCCTAGGTTGTTATCTAACTTTCGTTAGTTCAACACTTTTTGATTTGAGGAACAGAAGGTCTTCGAAAAAATTCGTCTTTACCTGCTGGTCTGTTTTGACAGATTTCCGCCATTTTCTGCATTTGCTTCTTGTTGGTTCCTTTTTGAGTTCTTTTGGGGAATTGAGCTTTTTGAGGGAAGTGCTATAGTAGCTTGTGTTTTAATGGAACTTTTATTGGTGTTGGAACTGAACCTAAAGACCCATTATCTTGAGTGTACTAATGTTGCTAATAAAGATTGTGTGAAGTTTTGTATGAAGGAAAAATTTCAGGTGTGTGGAAGGAATGAGTAATGAGATGAAGGATGGACTAAAGCTCAAGCTTGGGGATGCCACACGTGTCACCCCAAGAAATATCCAAGAAGTACAAGCGTCAAAGCTTGGGGATGCCCAAGGCATCCCCCTTTTCATCAATAAAAATCCCAGGTTTCTTCCAAACGCTTCATTTTTATTTTTTCATGCACAGTTGTGTTGTTCTTGGAGCGTCTTCTTTTTTGTTTTCGTTTTGGTTTTTCGTTTGCTTTGTTTGCTTAGTTTCATGAATAAATTAGTTGGACCCCCTCTTTCATACATTGGTTTTCAAATAGTTTGGTTTGGTTTGGAAAAGAGTAGAAAAGTTCATGCTTAAGTGGTAAAGGGATCTTGTTTTTGACTATGGCATATGCTTTGTCATGCCATGCTTGATATTGTTTTGGCTTTATGCTTAGTATTCTTTGTTGTAGCATGACTTGTTATAAACAATTGAGATTGCTAAATGTGCCTTTGAAGAATCATGCGTTGTTTTAGCATATTAAAGCATAGTATTGAGGTATTCTCCTTTGATGCTTTATTCTGGTTGACTTGGCGCATGCTCACACCATGTTATGACTATCCCAAGTCACCATAAGCCTTTATGACCGTTTAGTTTTCAACTTGTAGTATCACTTTATGCTTTGATCAATGATGTTTTGTCGCTCTGCATGATTATGGCCATTATTGCTCTCTTAGTTTGTCGCTCCTAGTCTTTTGCTAGCCTCCGCAACCAAGTATGAGTTCCACTCATGCATCCAACTCCCTAAACTAAGTTATTCCAAAGAGTCAACCATACCTACCTACTAGCATATGCTATTCCAATTATAATCATGTTTTTATCTACCTTCCGAATTAAACTTGTTATGAGAAAACTAGTGATTAAAGCTCTCACGAACTTGATGGCACACTTTACTTTTCTTGACCTTAATAAACTTGACCATTGTGTCGTCTATGTTGTATATGCTTGCACTTATTTGTTGGGGATTAGCAGAACCAGGTTGTCATGGGGAATGCTTTCAACATTGCACTTGTACTTTGTACCTAGTTGATATCATGCTCTTTTGTCTATGGATATCGTCGGTGTGAAATGAAAGGGGAGCTTGTAAGTCCATGGAGTTATGTATGTGTGTTAGAGAAACGCCTGGGCCACTGGTCTAATCCATGCTGACATGGTGGAAACCTGCAGCGTAACCATAATGAGCTGTCTATGAAGCATTCTTCTTTTAAAAAAAGAGTCCGATATTGAGAAAAAAAGAGAAAAAGAAAAAAGAGATTATGAAAAGAGGAAAGAGAGAAAAAAGCACCATATTCCCATGGTAAATAAGAAGATTGCTGAGATGCTCGTTGTCTGCTTGCCTTGTCATTTTGATATGGGCATTCTTCCGTATCATCGGGTAAGGGGTACCTCGTTGGCGGTTCTCTATGATACACATGTACTTACGATGACAAGAACTTACCGGTGACTAAACTTGAGTAGCATGAGTAGCAGCCCTCATATTCAAGGACATGAGATTTCCAACTTATACTTCGTCAAGCATATACACCACAGTTTGTTCACTTTAACCTTAATCACTTCAAGATGCTTATGATAGGGGCAATGAGAGCTGAAACCTATAAGTACCATAATTTTTGGAAGCTCTTTATGAAACTTGAATCTCTGCTTCCTTCTATGAAGGCCTTTCTTCCACCATTATATTGAGTCTCCACCTTCTACCTTTATGCACCTACTTTGAGAGCATAGTGGTCATTCTTAGTTCTATGTGCATTGTCCCAAGACTTGTTGATTGATGCATACCTTGATATTGCTTGTTTTAAACTATTTGTATCTAGTCACTCTTATGAACTTTGAAGGTGTCCTATGCATTTATGTTTGCTACTCTATGAGGGACAAGCTGAATACCACTATGCTATGTCTTCTTTATGTGAAACAAACAAACGTCTTGCAAAGCATTGTTATTCATGAATTTTTTGTTTGTGCCTTTTCATGTTGCAACATAGTTTCTTTGTCTTATTGCTAGAACTTTGTCTTTCATGTGATGATTGAAGTACTATGATCCCAGCTTTGAATGTTTTAAAAATATTTTGATCAAGTTTATGATGGTGCATGTCACCTCAAAAATTATTTCTTTTTTTATCACTTACCTACTCGAGGACGAGCAGAAGTTAAGCTTGGGGATGTTGATACATTGCAAATGTATCTATAATTTTTGATGTTCCATGCTTGGTTTTATCTACTTTCTTATGTTTTGTCCACACTTTGGAGTACTTTTCATATGATTTCTTGGACTAACCTATTAACAAGAGCCACAGTGCCAGCTACCTGTTTTCTGCTGTTTTTGGTTCCAGGAAAGTCAGAAAATGAATATTCTCGGAATTGGACAGGACAAAAGCCAAAGTCATTATTTTACCGAGGGACACCTGGGCGAGAATCTGAGGCGGAGAGGGTGGGGACCGGCCACATCACTGCCATGCGGCCAGGTGGTCTGGCCGCCCAGCACCCTCACCTCGACTTCCGCCTATATATTGCCTCGACACGGAAACCCTAAGTACGATCAAAATCCACGTAAGAGTGCATGTCAGAGTCGCCATCATCTCCATCCCTAGACCGGAGGGATCTCAAGCTCTTCCGGCACCCTACCGAGAGGGAATTCACCCTGGAGGCCTTCTTCATCATCATGCAAGCCTCCGGTGTGATGCGTGAGTAGTTCATCTCTGGACTACGGGTCCATGTAGTAGCTAGATGGCTGGTTCTCCTCCTTTGTGCTATCATTTTTAGATCTTGTGAGCTCCGATCATGATCAAGATCATCTATTTGTAATTCTGCATGTTGTGCTTGCGAGGATCCGATGGATATTGAGATGCTATTTCAGATTGATTATTGATTCTGTCATGTCTTTGTTATTTGTGATCTTACATGCTTTCCGTTGTTAGTAGCTATCTTGGCCAAGTAGATGCTAGAAACTCCAAGAGTTAGTATTTATGCTCGATAGTGGGTTCATGCCTCTGGTAATATGGGGAAGTGATAGAAATATCTAAGGTACTAGATGTGTTGTTGATACTAGGGAGAAAACAACAATCCTTTGTTCATAGAACAATCGTATTGTTTACTTTACACGCAATTCGTAATGCAATTATCCGTTGCTTGCAACTTAATACTGGAAGGGGTTCGGATGATAACCTGAAGGTGGATTATTAGTCATAGATGCAGTTCGATGGCGGTCTATGTATAATGTTGTAATGCCCAATCGAATCTCAAAGGAGTCAAGATGATTAGTATATGCTTGTATGCTTTATCGATGTTTGTCAATTGCCCCGCTGTAATTTGTTCACCCAGCATGTTATCTATCTTAAGGAGAGCCACCTCTAGTGAACTATGGACCCCGGTCCTTTCTTTTACTATCAATCTACAATCAGCTGTTTACTGCTTTGTGTTTACTTTCTGCAAACTATTACTTCCTTCCATTCGATACGTTTAATCCTTTGTTTTCAGCAAAACCGGTGATATTGACAACCTCATCGCAAGTTGGGGACAGAGTTATGTGGTTGTGTTGTGCAGGTCTCCACGTTGTCTTTGCACCGGGTGCATACTGCCAAAGTTCAGCTAGCTACACCTTTGGGGTGTTTCCTTGCTCCTACTGGATTGATAACCTTGGTTTCATAACTTAGAGAAACTTACTGTTGTGCTCATCATACCTTCCTCTTGGAGTTCCCGAACAAGCTCGTTAATACACCAGTCAGCAGGGGGCTACTCCTAATAGGAGTGCTGGCCGCGCACCTGAAAAATACATGGACATAGAAACTTTTCGACAAGGTAATTACACTTAAAACCCCTCACTCGAATCAACGATTTGATTGTGTACTCGAGGTTACTCCCATAGGGAGCGCTGGAAGCATATTCGACTGAAACACGCAAAAGATGATAGCAGTCAAAAACATTTATAGTCCCAACTCGAGTCTACGACTCGAATAGGCACTCGGGGGCTACTCCCATAGGGAGCGCTGGCCGCGCACCCTATGATTTTTCTTTTACTAAATGTGTGATGGACTACATCCACACTCGAAAGCATTGACGACTCCGCCTCATATTTTCCCTGCAAGGAGATTGCGTCTCCTACGCCACCCGAATCATCCCCGTGATGACAAAATTCGGATGCCACGCTCGCAGCATGAAGATAAGACCTGAAAAAGGCCTAGCAACGCACCTGCTGCGCTCTACCATAAATAATCCATGCCTATAGGTACGATGAAATAAGCCTTGACGAACGCGTCAAGTACTCACACTTATATACTGGGATTCGATTCTGTAAAGCCTCCACGGCATGAGTCGAATTATGCCAGCACTTTTCCAAATTCGAGTCCGAGGACTCGAGTTTGAGTAGATTGCGTTGTTTTACCCTAAGGTAGTTAAATGGTCTTGATACATTGGATGAATCAGATACGTATATCGATAATCCCTATGACATAAATTAAAGCACCCAAAAAATGCTCGGTTATACACTCGAAGGCTTCATAAGTCTACACTCAAATCTGCGATTCAACTGGACACTCGGGGGCTACTGGCGTGGGCATACCCTACAGGTACTCGTGATCAGCATATATGGTCCAGCATAGAAGAAGCCCACGATGTTACTAAGGCCCAGTCAGATTCGGGTGACCTAGAAGACTTCGACTCCTTACAGAACACGACAAATACAAGATAGAAGTTTAAAGCGGAAACCCTAATATCTAATCGACTTGGCCTGCTATCCCGAGACCTAGCCTATCTATATAAAGGCTAGGAGGGGGCAGCGAGGAGGATATCCGCAACCTAGTTTCCACACCATCGCCAGATTGCATCTGCGCACCCATATAACTTTCGACTCCTCGATAATTCCAAGAGCAGACAAGCAGGAGTAGGGTCCTCTGTGAGGCCTCAACCTGGGTAAACCTTGTGTCACATGTCTGCTTGTTTGCTAGCCGATCGATGCCTCCAGTGCTCCCCACTTCCTCGAACCTAAGTCCATCTACGATGGGCATTGATGAGTTAACCCCTCGTCAGTAGGTGATTTGAGAAGTAGTGATTTGGGTTAAAACTTGATTTATATAAATTTCTTATGTTGGCAGGTGACATAATAAGACTCTCTGGGTAGATGCCACTATGTTTTGACCTTTTTGAATTTGTTGTGCATAAAATTACTCAATTAGCTAGCTAAAACCCATTCATTGGCTCTCTGTTGACCAGCCACCGGAGGGTAAAACTGAGTATATTGCACATGGCAGTGTTAGTACTAGAGGGAAAAACTGAGTACAACCAAACTGCCAGTGTTACACTGGAGGGCAAAACTGAGCACAACTAAGTCGCCAGGGTTGGACATGAGGGAAAAACGTGACTCACAGTACGCGTGTGTGGTGCACGGGGCGGTAGCGGACATGTGTGGCCATGCACGGTGCAGTAGCGTACAAGGTTACACGATGCACGGTGGTGCAACGAAACGTCGCTTACCTTCTCCTTTATAGAGGCCTCCTCACTCTCACTCATCACCTACTCGCTCACTCAACCGTCTCCAGTGTCCCATTACCTTCTACAAACCCCCAAGAAAACCCTAACCACGCCGGTGATGGAGAAGAACGACATGGTGGCCATCGGCGCCTCCAAGGCCGTCGGCGAGTAGGCCCCCTTCCCTGTACAGGCCCCCGTCGAGGCATCGAAGGCGGCCGTCGTCCCTGTCTAGACCCCCATCCCTGCTTCCTTCGTAGCCGTTGGTGAGGAGGCCCTCGCCGGTCTCGGGCAGATCCCGCTCGGCTGGGACCCCTACGAGGAGGTTGATTACATAAGGCAGGAGAACCCCTATGATACCAGCATTGCCGACCCATGGTCGGAGGTAACCAGGGTTTTCTCCCCTTCCCTTGTTCTTCCCCCGTTTCCATCGTTGGATGCTAGATCGTATGTTATTAGGGTTTGGTTGTTCGTATTTTTATATTAGTTAATCCTCTTGTGTTAGATCTCGTATTTCGACGAATCCCCATGTTCGTATTTCGATGAATCCCCATGTTCGTATTTGAATCCCCTGTTTGTAGTTGGGATCAGTATTCGATTTGTTTTGAGATTTGGGGAATAATTAGGGGATCTCAATCGGTTAATTTATGCAAATAATCAATCCTGATAATCAAGGTATCTCAATCATGTCCTTATTGCACTCTACTGTTTTTTCCAGCAGGAGGATAGCAACGATGTCTGCAGCGACAACGAGTCCAAGGACACCAAGACTCGTCATGTGATGAGGAGGCTGAAGTCTGGCCAGTACGACAACTTCTTAGTCAGTGATGTCTACAGGTGCCCCTTTTGCACCACCAGGAGGCGCCACGCCACTGACTTCAACTCCCTCGTGAAGCATGCCGAGGACGTGAGGACTTGCGGCGAGACAGTGAACGTCCACGGCTTCATAGCCAAGCACTAGGAGCTCGGTCTTCACCTCCGCAACCTCCAGAAGGTGGCCATTGAGGAGGGTCGCATCCCCTGATCAAGCCCAAGGTGCCCAAGGTCAAGGGACTGGGCAGCAAGAAGTGGAGGAGCCGCCAGAGAGAGGAGGCGGAGGCCATGAGGGGCCATTGATCTTGTGCTACTGCTGTTGTTGTAAAGCAGATTCTTTTGTCTTGTCTGTGTTGAACTTGTCCGCTGCTGCTGCTGAGCAGTCTAATTGTCGAACCTTGTTAAGTACCATACTATATATCCTATATTAGCTACTTTATCTACATCTGCTCTATTTATTGAATTTATTTATGGTGTTGGTTAGATTTGCTACTCTAGATTTGCTACCAGATTGGGGGAAAACGAGGGCCAAAAGGAACAATGAATGAATAGAGAAGCCGCTCTAGATTCACTACCTTTTTTGGGAAAAAATACTACTATTAGCGAGAGAGGGAGAGAGGGGTAAGGCGCTCTTAAAAAGTCCAATCATAAAAATAACAAAAAATAAAATTTCCAATTTAGGCAACAGGGTGCACGTAACCACCAAACGCGCCCTACATGGTCCCACACCACGCCCCCCATAACGCGTTCCCAACAAACCTGCCCCACGCAGTCCCATATGGCGTGGCCCCACACGTCAGCATAACGCGTTCCTGACCAAACGACCCCACGTGGTCCCACACCGCGCGGCCCCACATGTCAGCCAATGATCAACCTGATGGCAGCTGCCGTTAGAGCTCTTTGATGGGTTTCCGAGAAGGAGAGGGGCAAAAGTGAGGAAAAGTTAAGCGGCTGGGGAAAACTGAGTACAGCTAATGAACTAGGGGCACGAAAATATAAATCTCTAATCTTTTCGAAAAGCCGTGTCCACGGTTATGGACGACTTTGGAACAGACGTGATGATCATAGGAACAATAACCTAATCTTAAAACTTGGCAAGTAAGTAAGTTGTGTTCTAAGGATGCCTCCTCAGGGATCAAGGGGTTGATTCTAGTTGGTAGGTTCAGCTGATAAACATTCGGTGGATATCAAAGATGATCAAAGCTAGTGATATTGCCATCTTATCCCCTTTTAAAATGATTTGTTTAGTCGAGCTTCTTCTCCTCCCTATTTTACAAAGAAAGTTAGCTTTATGCAAAGTAACCCACCAGCCATAAGTCTTGTAGAGTACACCATGTACTTAGCCTTTCTTTGTTGATACTTTTGGAGCGGGATAAGTGTTACCACAGAAGGTGAGTTCGTTACGGCATCGACATTGATGAGTAGTTTGGGGTTCCCGGTCGGCAGCCTCAAATCTATGGATTGGGACGTCATCGTTATGCTTCAGGCCTCTTAGGCCATTTGTTAAGTTTGCTATACTTAATAGCATCATTTGCCTTTCGGTGTTTGATGTTTGTGGTCAGTGACCTCTTCTTGTAATAATTTGGATCTTCACTCGGTTATGAGCTTGCTGTAATAATTTTTGTGTCGTACGGTCACTATAATGTTATCGATTCTTTCTCTGTATGCTTTCGAGATTTAGGTTAGGCTTATATCAGACAAAGGTCCGGGATTTGTCTAGCCCTCATCTCGAGGGTGTCACACGTTTGATCATGCTTGCTCATGGAAGAGGTTGAGTCTTGGGTCTGGACTTTACAGCCCCAAATCCTTTGCAACTTAATAATGTCACCTTGATTGAAATTAATACTTTATCATCACATGATATCATCTTTGTGTATGCATCATAGTCATGGCAGCAGAATGAGGTCGGTTTCCAGGAGCCAACAGTGACGTTAGATCAGCCAATGAGCTTTCTCATGGGCACTGTACCCTGGGACACACATTTTGCAGAAACACGAATTTGTCCCGCCATAACAATATGCATTACATTAGATGGTACCCTTATCTTTTATGATAAATGTAATCATCTAAACACTAGTTCAATATATGCAACTTTCTATGTTTTACCACCTCGCTTCCTACTTGACTTCAGTCGGTATTATTGATGCAGGAATCTCCAATCTTCTAAGGTTAACTCGTTCCCTTATAACATAACCCTTTATGTTTTAAGATGTGTCATCCTTCATAGATTTGAAAACATGTCTATATTTCTCAATTAGACACTATGGACAAACTTAGCTCAATGTTCCATGATTTGTACTTAATCACTTTTCAAACGTTCATTCTCGGATCATATATTATGTTAAGTTGTCATCATGGTTTTCAGAATAGAACCTATGTGTCGAAATAGTGGATGATGATCATCCTTTTCTTTCTTTCAACCATTGATGTTTTAACTTAATGTTATCCTAATTCGAGTGACCAAGGACCATTCCTTAATCAATTCCTATTCCAAAACTAATTTTCCAGAATCTCTTTTAGGAATACAACATAATATCATAATATACTTACTTTCAACTTCTAATCCCTATAAATCATTATTTGTCGGTACTTGCGCTTTAATTCTTAATGTGTCACACACGCTTAAGAATTAATCATTAAGCTCCCACTCAAAATATGTTCCCAGCATATTTGAGTCCGAGACTTATATTGCTCCCACTCAAAAATATGTCATTCACATATTGTTTCAGGAAGAGTTTTACAGCTCCCACTCAATTTCATGCAAATTGCATATTCTCTCATTATTTTGAATACCTTCAAAATATTTTGATCAAATATCAAACTGAGAGTTTTATTACGATATGCTAGTACCTTACTAGTATCAAATCCACTAGTCTTTTCCGTACTTCTGAATCGAATTCTTTCGAATTTGTCCAATACATTATTCATGACAAATCGTGCCTTTGTCATTCACCTTTTTCATCATGACTTTGCACTTGTATGGAAACATCAAGCAACACTTTACTTGGTAAGATTCAGCAATGAATTGCTTTCTAATCTTAAGTGAATTTTGCCTCTAGCATTTCTCATAATTTTAGTTTACCATTATTTCCTTTGTAGTTCGTAGGTATGCCATATTACGGTAACATGACAAGTAATTCACAAATGTCTCCATACAACATGTGGGGTACATTTTTGAATCCTACTTTATGTAGTGAAAACACTAGTGGGGAAACACAATGATCATTATCATTGATCCGTTCCTTTATGAAGAGAATTGTTTAGGAATGCTTTCTGTTGCGCTTCTCAACACTCTAATGCAGGGTTTTGACTCCTCATCGTGTTTTTCACTATCTTCCATAAGCTTCATAGTCGAGAACACAAACTTTCTCGAGAATGTACCAAAATTTAAGCAACAATAGTTTTTCCTTTCTTTTGGTTCCAGCTATGGATTTCGTATTCAAAGTTTCCAATGAACACTCTACAAGGACTTATTCGCTATTGTTTTGGTGATATCGAATAACTCCAAAACTTTCACGACGATCCATACAAGATATGACAGCGATCTCACAAATTTAGATGGTTCACTATATGTTCTAATTGATTGTTTACTATTTCTAACTAATGGTCTTTACATTTACACTACAATGATTTATTTGGTTCCATCTATTCACCCACTTGATAATTGATATCACATTGTGATGCTTTGCACTTTGACGTATCAAATGCATTGCATTTCACAATTTTCTTATGCCAATCTTATAATGTCGAATTTCATTACTATTGATCAAATCTTAGTAATTAGATTCTCTTTTATCTTTAATACCCTTGGATGATAAAATATTTTGATCATATCAAATAGTTTCATGCTCATGTTTTCCTTTGGTAAATCATTTTACAAAATTCAAACAATCACAAAATGATAATCACCACTTCGTTGAAACATGATACATCAAGTATGCATTCTCTATCAACAATTCATCAAACACATTCATGCAATACATGGTGTTCAAGTTATCTTGCCGATCTTGAGCATGATTCATATGTGACAAGAAATCAAATGTCTTACACATATTATCAACATAACTTCAAATTTAAACAATGGTTTCATTCAAAATGAATATATCATTAAGTTGGGTATTTTCAAGACATTTTCAATATTTTACAAATGTTCATGCATTATCAATTAGTTTCATAACCAGGATAATTCACACATAATCGAACAAAATATGAATGCAAATAGAAATCATTCATAGAAGCAGAACAACTGCTTGTTACAAACTCATATGAATAACTGTCTCACGAAGTGTGAGACACACTAAAGAAGTTCACAAACCATCAATTAAAATAATCATCCAAAAACGATAAACTAAATGATAAATGTCGAGGGAGAGTGTCGTTGTCCATCATAATCATGCTCACCATCAAAACACAACGTCACCTCCTCTCCCGCAAGCAACTCTCATGTAGAAGGACCTGTTTTCACCAAAATAGAATAAGTATCAAATACTTTAACACTTCAACAAGTTTTTGCAAGATTATAACATTTATAAAACTGTATATCAAATATATACCTTTGTCATTGATGACCCCTCCAATAATGGGTTCAACCTTCACATTCCTGAAATGTGTTATTAACTTGTGGAAATCCTTTGTTTCCCCATCACCTCTCATGATGCAAGTCCTGGCATGTGCATGGTAGCTTGGTGGCAGCGACCGCAGCACCACGCCTATTGCAAAAGAGCTCGTCAACCAGTTATCTAGGAAGTAAGCAAGCCTCATATACACATCATGTATGCCCTACAAGTGGCTCTCTAGTGAAGTGTTCTCATCCATCTTAATGGAGAGAAAATCTCCCATCAGCTCATGTTCCCATATGCACACTTGTTCCACGAAATGTGATCTAAGTTGTACCATAATCGTACGAGGGTCAAGATTACCCAAAATTTTCCATAGCTCATCAACCATTCCGAAGCACATCGTCACTGATATGGAGGTGGACATCTCACGATGGTAATAGCGGTCTTCCCGCTGCTCTGGGGTCTCATAGAAATAGGGCTGCTCCAAATCCATCTCGTAGAGTATATAGTCGACCACATCATTCTCACTAAGGAGAACATCGAGACGCGCAACCCACATAGAAAAGTTTGATCCATCTAGTTTGAGCTTCTCTCCATCTAACCAATCGTCAATAGGGAAGGTAGAATCAGGGAGAACAATTTCCTACATTTATAATTGCAAAAAGGAATTTAGACTAAGTTTATAATTATATGAGTTAAAACAATAACTCCACTAAAAACTCCTATCCCCAGAAGGGTTTTAGCGATTACACGATCCCTATTCACTACACCGCCCCCGATCGTCACGGCCGGTGATATAGTTGCAAAGGTAGACGCCGAAATGTCAATCACATCATTCATGCGACTCGTGCTCGATCTTTCGACCATCCGTCTTTTGAGGCCATGTCTACACATGCTAGGCTCGCCAACTCAACCTTAGTGTATTCGTTGTGCAACATGGCTTACACCCACTATATGCAAACGCAGATATGTCTGACACCCGATCGTCATGGCCTGCCTCATATCAGAGAACTTTCTTGGTGGTGCACACTAAGGGAGAACACTTCTATTGGTATTTTGATTAGGGATCATCTTATTAGGCTACCGTCAAGTATCTAATAGTAGCACACAATAAGATGCACAAACAATAAACATTGAATGTAAGTGCGATGTGATATGGTCCTTCATGTTGTGATATCCATCCCGCGCCTCTAGATTCTGGTGCAAGAGTTCCAGCGTCGTAGGCACCAGAGTTCTGCCGCCGTAGGCACCAGGGTACTAGTGCCTCCGGCGTGGTAGTCCATCATCTCCATGACCATATACTATTACTTAGCAACATAAAGTAAACTACTTTACCTTTGCCACAACCATATCACATGACAACGCCCCCTACAAAACAAAGTTAGATGCCTCTACTTTATCTTTGCATGTTTTACGTGGCTGATAGGGCTTTCGCACAAGAACCGTTCTTACCTACGAACTTCAACCACAACTCTGATCGAGTAGTTGTCTATAATACACCCCTTTCGGGGCCCTCCGTTGCAAATGGCATACCAACTAATGCAAGAGAGACAGACACCCACCAAAGCCACTTTATACGGTACAAGATGTATTTCAAGCGTGGACCAGTCTCACGAATGAACGCGTAAAGTCATTTGGGGGCCGATTCATCAAGCATTACTGCGGTATAACAAGTACACGTGGGTGGGTAACAACTAAAAGATCAACGCCCACATGCTACAACTTGTGTGTTCCACCCGTACTAGCAATACTACGCATAGATCTAGCTCTAATACAACTGTAGGGGTTCGCGCATGAAAACAATAAAATTTTCCTACACCAAGAACCCTAATGACGGGACCTATCTATTAGTAATGCAGTAATGGGAGGGGATTTTTCGCAAACTTACCCTTGAAGACCAAAAGCGTTGTCAACGCTCGAGAGAGTGTGGTTGATGTAGACAAACCGAAGCCGACCTCGAGGTCGTGTTGAAATCCCGATAGCTACTGCGGCTCCAACGACTCCTAGTGCCCCAAGTGTTGCACCTCGCAGGGAGTTACACACGTCCAGTGCCTTACGATGACTCCCATTCCTCCAATCTAGCAGAAGTTGCGGAAGTAGAGCTTCTCGATCCGAATCCCGCAGCGTGATGGCGCTCCGCGGTGAAGAAGACTCCTGCTCGTGCGATCCGGACTTGGGACCACGATCACGGGAGAGAGAGAGATAGAATCAACTAGAGGTCTCCCCAAAAGAGAGGGAACCTTTTTTGATTATTGTGTATTTAATTTGTCAAAATACCTCTCTTTATATAGGGGAAAAACCCGCACATAGTTAATTGCATTTAGCCATGTGGGACTAAACAAAGGAGAGGGGAGAGGGGGATGGCTGCCGCCGGCCAGGGCCCATGTGGGCCCCACCCAGGGTGCCTTGGCCCAGCCGGCCACCCCCTCCTCCTTCCTCCCTTTGGTCTTACCCTCATGGGCCCTTTTCCCTTCGGATTTTGGCCCAATTAGGTATTTGACCCTTTTTTAATTCTTTTTATTTTATTGAATAAATATAAATGAATGTTTAAATAAATATTCAACATTCACTTGCATATTATTCAATCCCCGTTGATGTGGAACTCATTCCATCTCATTCTGGACATCCTCTGGACTTACTGAAACCCTTCTGGTTTTCTCTCTCTTTTCCTAAGTGATTCTGCCGATACCAAAACACTCTCTGAGCATCTTCAAGCCCTTCAGCGTGATACCCCACGGTTGGTAACACTCAGAAATGGCCGGGACCCTCCCATACCATTGATCATCAGAGAGACCTGGATAGCCATGTTGATCCCTGTGCATTCCACGAAATCTTTTGTTGTTGAACCATGAATGTCGTGTCATGTTCCTTTTGTCTCTCGATACTTGCATTGTCCGAGATCTGATCAATGACATCACCTTGTCGTGTTCAATCTCGTTATTAACAAATGATATTTGACTCGTTCCGACAAGTGATATCCTTGTGATCAAATCACACGATGCGTAACTATTAGATATAACTTCCCCGAGTGGGCCCTCGAGTATCTTTTTTGTCACACGGATGGACAAATCTCGCTCTTGACGCATATTGCCTCAACTGTTCCTCTGAATACCAGAACACACCTTTATAATCACGTGTCACCGGATGACATTTGATGCTATCGTAATATCCTCGAGTAACTGTGATTGATATGGTCTCACGGTCTAAGAAATAGGACACTAGGTATTTTCTAATCATCGTAACTTGAACTTCGTGACATGATTGGGTCACGATGATTAGGTTGGGTATAGATCATCATCTCATTCTCACAATGAGGTGACTCCATTGTCAACAGGCATAAATACCACATGATCAGGAAACCTTGATCATCTGTTGACCAATGAACCAGTGACTAGAGCTTCACCAGGAACTCCTAGTTGTTTATATATCACACGTATATTAAATTTTCCTATCAATACAGTTATAGCATGATATAAAACTTAATCATAAACTTTATGAAATATGATAATAATCCATATTATTATTTGTCTCTAGGGCATATTTCCAAAAGATTGATCTTAGGAACGGGAGAGCCGCGCAGGAATTCCATAAACTATGCTCTCCTATCATCTTTTGTGTTGTCGAAACTGTCTTCAACCTGATCTTAGTTCCTGCTCAATCTATCAGGTGTGCATAGAAACTTTGTGCTTGAATCTGGTGTAATGTAATCTTCATCCTTAATCTTTGATGAAGATGTTCTTTTCCTCTTGGTCATTTGTATATTTTTTTCATCCATCAGATCATCATGATTGGTTCTGTGCGCCATCAAAAGGGATTCCACGGTGTCTGCTTTGGCGTTCTACGATTTTGTAACATTGTGAGCCATGTAGATGCCAGCAACATCCCCTGGGGACCCTGGTACAGCATGTGCATTTGTGACCTCCGGTGGAACACCTTCTTTTTTCTTACTACTCTCCTCTGATTCGTGTTGTTCTTTTCCTCTTAAATTAGTGGCATGCCTATCGTTGTCATACTGTCTTGCATCATCGTCATTACACTCAGTTCTCATAGATCCTTTGCTAGATATTTGTTCTTTGTTCATATCCTTAAAGCATTCATGTGGTACGTGTGTGCCAATTGAGTCTCAGTGACAACTGGGGCTGCCATTTGAATCTCTGAATCCATCACTCCATGCTAGTCACAAGTCTTTGTGACAATTGGTGTGTCGTTTGAGTCTCTGTGACAACTGGGGCTACCATTTGAGTCTCTAAATCCATCACTCCATGCTGGTCACAAGCCTTCTTGCCCATATTTGTTTCTGCCAAACTGTCTCCTCCATCGTCAAAGTTTTGTCCCTAATCCGCAACATTTGATTCATGTTGTTTCTCCTCATCCTTGTCACTGGCACACCTTGGAGTTTGGTTACATCCGTCCTTGTCGGCAGCCTTTCCCAATAGTTTGTCGGAGCTGATATAATTGGTATTCCTTGTCGTAGTTTGCTTCTTGACAGGTTGAGGTAGCAGATTCTTCATTAACATTTGCAAACTTGCTTCGAAACCGTGGCAGGCATACATGACAGACTCCTTGTACCTTTTTGTTTCCTACAGAGCAAAATTGGGATAAGTGTGCTACTTGAACCAGCATGCTTAAGAGAAAAAAGGTAAAACATGAAAAAAAATTGTAAGAGTAATAAAGGTGAATCAACATTAGAACTTACTTCCAATGTCTGGTCTGATGGTGCATTAATTTCAATAAACTTTTCAATATTCTGTGTGTCTGAGAATAGAAAGCTCTTGCTTCCTCATAATCTTTGTTTTCTTGTTTGCATTGTGTGTTGAAAGGGCCACTACTGCTCGGTTCTTGTTCATGTTCATCTTCTGATTGTTTGCTAGATTCTAGTTGAACTGATGAAGCTAGACTAACTATTTTTGCAAATCAGGTTTCAACTACGCGAGATGAAAAAAGAAAAATGTAAACACAAAATGTAGAGGGGGAACACAAAAATGTACACGCAAAAGTCGTTCTATTCTGAAAATAGAAGTACACCAAAAAAAGAACATCCCCTAAAAAGTGTCGAATTACATCTAGTTTTGCATAAAATGTGGTCAACCCAAAAAGTAAAAAAAAGAATAAATAAACATCACAAACTAAAAAGAGACTACACTTGACAGGATGTTAGTTGATTTGGGGAAGGGATCTAGAAAATTACCGTTGCCATCCTGAAGCAACCATCGCTACCTATTGCGTTGGTCCATATTGAGACTTGCATGCCTTGTTCACCTATATGCATATCTTTCATTTCTAAAGCATCTAGGTATTTGACCTACAAAAAAGAAGTAACATCTAGTCAAATTATAAGAGAAACATGGAAAACTCAACAACTTTGAAAAAGACAAAGAAGGTTGTGTTATGTACCATCAGATAAAACATGCATGATTTCGGAATGGCTTTCTCTGCGTTTGATTTGGTAGCTCTCCGGATCATCATGATCACAATCTTGTAGACATTCCACTTATTTGCTTGCTTAATGTTAACCATTGATGGATATAATCTCGGGCTGATGTGTACTCCTGTGGTTGGCGCAAGAATAGAGGCCATACCCAATGTTATGAAAAACCTAAGGTATGAACTATCTGCATTCTTCATAGACAGAAGTTTCTTTTTCAGAGATGTGATGGTGGGCTGCTTTATCCCCTCATTACCTAGCTTCCTTTTCATGTACTTGGTGGCCTCAGAAGATACTTCATACATCACTTCAATATTGCCGCACGGGACTCCTAAAACCTCTCTAATAGAAAGTTCAGTGATAGGGATTGCGCCACGGCCATGGAATACCATGATGCGAGATATTGGGTCAAAACTTTTCATAAGAAATTTGCAGAGTTCCGGTTGAAGCTTTGAGCACTTGATGTCCAACAATCCATCATAATCTGCCTTCCTTATCATCGGTTTCTGATCTTCTGATATATGGGGGTATAAGCTGACCAACTTCTTAGGTGATGCCCTCTGTAGAAACGTCTTTGCTTTGGCCTATCAAAAAACATGAACAAAAGCTTATGGTGGGACCAGATTATAATCAGTCTACATCTTGTAGTGAGATCGGATTGTACAAACTTAGTAGTTTATACATGTCATATAGCACATCACAAACTAGTGCAAAAAAATAACCTCATATGTCATAAAGTTCAGACGATAGAAACTTAGAAATACAAGTACACCACATTGGTGGGAGCTAAAACAAGATTGGTCAAAGGGAAAAGACAAAAAAATGCAACCCACCTCTATGTCTACAAGTTTTACATCTACCAAAAAATAACATTTACATGAAGATTATGGATGTAAGAAAAATCCAGAGAAACTAAGCAACATCGAGTGAAAATTAAGCATTCAAGAGTTGTTACATTCACGGGAAGTTATTGCTTACTAAGGTACATTTTAAGACCAGGTACTACTTGAAACACATGTTCATTAGCCAAAACAAATAAGTGGAAGGCAGGGTTTTACTTGTGACAACATGATAGCCTGTTCTTAATCATTGTTGGTGTCACACTCTTCGTGAACTTCTTCAAAATCATCTCCATCTACCATGTTCGCATTGGATGTTCCTTCTTTAGTTTCTTGAACCTCATAGTGTACTGGTGACATCTTAGTCCTAAGTGTGAGCTTCTTCCGCATCAAGCTTAGCTTTGAGTGGTTCCTCCTAGATCTAAACTTCTTACTATTGTTTGACTTTGTCATTTTGTACCTATGATATTGTAGTGAACAAAGGATTTACACCTAAGATTGAAAACAAAACATTTCGAGAAAAAACACAGAAGCTTATAAGATGAATAATGTTCAATCTACTGTAGTATATTTTCCCATTTTGTGTTTAAAAAATGCTAGACCCCGAGAAATATAAAAGCAGCATCCCCTTTTGTATCTTATTATCAGCATATAAACAAAGAAAAAACTAAGCATAATCCCCCAATAGCATCGATCCAGAGAAACTAAAGCAACATCCCCCAATAGCTACTATCATTGATCCAAACAAACTAACTATTGACATCGAGTGAATAGCTATTAGCATCGATCCAAACAAACTAAGCGGCATCCTCAAAAATAGCTATTGTCATGGAAGTAAGATAAACTAGGAAACATCCCCAAAAAATATCTATTGACATCGATCCAGAGAAACTAACCTCCCCCAAAAATAGTTGTTGTCATGGAAGTGAGATAAACTAGGCAACATCCCCCAAAAAATATCTATTGATATCGATCTAGAGAAACTAACATCCCCCAAAATAGATACTATCATGGAAGTAAGATAAACTATGCAACATCCCCCCCCCAATATCTATTGACATCGATCCAAAGAATCTAACATCTCCAAAATAAATGATGTCATCGAAGATAAACTAAGCAACATCCCCCCAAAATCAATTGACATCTATTGACAGTGAAACTAAGAAACATCCCCCAATACCAATTGACATCAATTCAGAGAAAACACCCCCCAGTAGCTACTGTCATTGAATTAAGATAAACTAATCAACATCCCCCAATATTTACTGACATTGATCTAGATAAAATAAGCAACATCCCCACCAAAGATATTCACATCAATCAAGAGCAACATCCTCCAAATAGCTATTGTCATCAAAGAAGATAAACTAAGCAACATTCCCCTCGAGATTTTGACATCGATCCAGTATTGACAACTAGCTAGATAAACTAACCACGAAAACTATCCATCTTACAAAAAACTAAGGGTACCCTTACCAGATGTGGTGGGGATGTAGCCAGAAGAACAAGAATATGGCCGGTCGTTCGACGATGTGGACGACCGCTCGAGAATTCCACTGGAATGTCGACGATCGACGATGTGGCCGGCGGAATGACAATGTGGCCAGAGGCGAGTATATGTAGACACGGACGAGATGATGTGCCACTGATGTGCCCCGGCGACCAAATCGACCGACGACCTGACCAACCTTCTCTCCCCCTTCCATCGAAAATGGATCCGCCGAGACGAGCTGTGGGGAGCAATGCGCGCACAGGATGCCGTCGGTCCCCCCCACGGGAAAGGATGTAAGCGCCGCCGGCGATAGCACCTCGCCTTCCCGTGGATCTGCACGGATGCGCCGGTGAACGCAGTCCGGGTTCCCCCAGGATGCGAAGTGGACTCTCTCTCTCTCCCTCCGACACCAAACAGCTCTCTGGGCACAAGCATAGACACTATAGGCTAGGCCCTCGCGCGCCACTTAGAGCGAGCCTCGTGGGGTGCAGGGACGTGACCTCGAGTTAAGACAGAATGAGGTCAATTGAGTATTAGATTTTACGTTTATTATTACTAGCATAAATGTCGGTACGTTGCTATGGAATAAATCAATTAGGACGTTACTACAGGTCTAACAAGCTAAGACCAAGATTTTCAGCCAACTCGAAAGCGGGCCGGAAAGGATCAATGCATGCATATAGTCTAAAGTTTAGACATGTCGTGGCTGTAGCATTTCTTGATGTCATCAATCTATACTTAATGTAAAAAATAGATGGCTAGAAGGGAGAACTAAAAACACATGCTACAACTACGTGGTCATCCCGGTCTTATCCCGGACAGCTATTCATGCTTTGAGATGTCCGCGTGACGTTTTGATATTTGCAAAAAAAACACTTTTGAGTACTTTTGTTTCTTATGACATAGCCCATTTATTTTGTACAATATACCCTTCACCTCGGCCTTAGGTTCAACCACTTGATCCTAATTATCTACTATATGCCATACTTCATGTGCACAAAAGAAATTATCTATATAATAATATATTTGTAAAAAATGGTTTTAATTTTTTTCGAAATGGGGGTGTATCCAGCCTCTGCATCAAAATGATGCACATGGCTACTTTATTACCTTATTAGCATCAAAAGTATTACAATTATTACAACTCAAGGATCAGCTAGAGTGATCAACCAGCGAAAAAAAGATAAAAACAAAGACAGCATCATAAAGTGATCTTATGATCAAGCCGCCAGCCGTTTCCAATCGGTTACACCCAAACTCCATGGCATCCCGATATTCTTCGCACTGGAGATAGGATCACATACGGATCCAGTGAATAACCATAGGGAACAGCTGCAAAAAAGGTTTTTTTATTTATTAAAAACAGCATCATTACGTACATTCCAAATAGCCCAAACCACAGCACAAGCTCCCACTCTGATTTGACTTAGATCCTTCTTGGCAATACCGCGTAACCAATTGCTAAAAAGGTTTGTAATATTCTTTGAAGGGGACAAACCAAAGGTCATGTAAATGATGCGCCATGTTAACTTAGCCAAAGGGTAATCAAAAAACAAGTGTTGAATATTTTCATCTATCACAAAATATGCATTTCTTACAGCTTGCCAATTTCGTTTAATAAGATTATCCTTTGTTAAAATGACCTTACGATGAAGAAAACACATGAAAATCTTGATTTTAAGTGGCACTTTCAATTTTCAAATATATTTACGTAGGTATTTTGTATGATCATCTAACAAGTCGAGGTACATAGACTTGATAGTGAAAGTACTTGAGTTTGTGAGGCCCTAAATGAAAGAATCATTCTCCTCCGAAAGTTGGGTGTGCATTAGTCGCTCCACTAACTCTAACCATAGCGCCCACTTATTTGGAGTTAGAGTGTAACATCCCAAAACTTTAATCCAAGTGATTAAGATCCAAATCATCAAATTTAGAGTTAACAAAAACTTTTTCTGTTAAAAATATTAAAGCATTCATATGTGTGTGCATCTAGTTTATGAGTTGATTTGAATTGCCATGATTAAGTGATCCATTGATTGTAAAATGATTCTTAGGTGAAATAAACATCATCTAGATCGTTCCCAAACAAATCCCAAAGAAAAACAAATCAAAATGAATAAAAGAAGCAAATGGTCATTTGTGCCATTTTAATCAACATGCCTACTCTGGTTATTCCTAGAACTCAAATCCTAATAGAAACAAATATAGGTGTTTGCACCCCTTGCTAGTACAAGTAGTGATGTACCAAGGCCCACTTTGTGATCTACCAAAAACTTTCAAACACTAATTTTAAATGCAATTTGAAAATTAAATGTAGTTCATATGAGAAGATCCCACTTATTCAAAAACCACTCAAATGAGCTCCATTTTCAAATCCCAAGCAACCACAGATGCTTAAGCATGTGACAAACAACTCCACCAAAAATCATCTAAAAATTCAAAACTTGAATTTTTTTGGCTATTTCTACAAACACCTTGTGGGCAGAATTCAAACAAAAAACCAAAATCACTATTTGAGCAGTGTTCTGGCCAAACTTGTCCCCCACATTGCCACCAAACCCTCTCCACTGCTTCCCGTACCCTTCTCTAGCCCGGCTAAGCACTGTGCCCCGACCAAATGGTCATGGACATCAATGCCGAGCCCAAATCGAGGACCCCACTGACGACAAAGACCGGCCTCGCCGCCACTACCACCATGTCCAAGATGTCACCTGTGGTCCACCTCCACCGTCCACCAAATCAGCCATGGATGACAGCCAAGAAGAGCCAGAACCGCGCCCGGAGTTCGCTCACATGCCGACCGCCAGCAGAGCGCCAAGACGGCCCGCCGACCAGACCCCGTCTCGCTCCAGCCGCCCACCTACACGATCACCACCGTCCTAGGAAGCTAATGGGCATGCTCGTTCCCCCGACCACGCCCCGTAGTCGCCGGCCGCCGTGAAACTCGTCGTCGGCAGATACATAGTGTCCGCCACGCCACACACCTCCCCCGACCGCAAACCACTGCACACGCACCGCCGTGACACTCGCCAGGGCATCGCCCACCGTCCTAGCCCACCGCCCACACCTCTAGCTCGTTGTGCCGTCGTTACCGGCGAGCACCACCCATGCTCCTCTGCCGCTTCGCCGAGCCTATAAAAGGAGGCCACCCCAACACAAACTCCTCACAACACTCTCATCCCCTCCCTCTCAGAACACTCCCAGAGCCCCACCGGAGCAAGCCACCGTCCGCAGCGCCGGAATTTCGCCGGAGTCTGCCGCGGAGGGAGAAGAAGGGGGCCGTTGATCAAGGCCACCTCTCGGAACGCTGTCGGTACCAGGAGAACCTCCGTCCTTGACTTGTTCGTTTGCCCGCCTTGCCGACCCTCGTCGGAGCCCCGGTAACCGCCCTAGATCCCCACCGAGCCGCTAGGAATCCACCTCGCCGGTGACCTGTCCGTCGTCGACGACAAGCCACAGCTGTAGATCTTCCTTTTAATCTAACTACCATCGTCAACCTGCATTGGCGTTTAAAGAGCCAGACATGTGGACCCCCCTATCATTTGTTCTCTGCGCATGAACGCCATGGGCAAACCGTTAGTTTTCCCGCGCTAGCCCATGAATTCAAATATAGATTTTTCTATTTTAGCTTGAACTCACTTCTGTCCCTTAGTTTAAAAATCAATTCAAGAAGATCTACTGAACCAAATTGAGTGATTCAAATTTTGTTAGAAAGCTACAAAAAGATCTATCCAAGCCCGTTGGATTTAATTCATTTAGAGTTAGAGATCTCTCCTAGTAAAAATAAAAAGACAGAAGCATTTGCGCATTCAAACATTTTTATAAAATCAACCATAATAGCTTTTGAGTTGATTCCAACGCTCAAAAATCACATACCCATACCTATCTGAATATGTAATAATATTGAGGTTTGCATGCAGTGACTTTGGACTAGTACCAAAATAATGCTATATGGGCATTTGTAGTCAGTTTAAATCATTAAATAATAAACTTAAGCTTAATTAAAATGTGACCCAACATTTAAATCACATTCCCATATGTTAGAATATGTGGTGAGGACATGTGTCCATATGATCCCATATTTTAATTGGTGAATATTAAATCTTAGTTATTTTTTAATGAGTAGAAATTACTTTTCTCAAATCAAAAGAATGAAACTAGTTAATAAAACCTTGTGATGCTTGTGATGATATTAGATCATCCAATGTGTGCCTTAGAATGCTAAGTAGACCAGTTAATCATTGTTTCGTGATTGTGTACTCTGTATGTATTTATAGAAGATAGTACCGACTAAGCTTACGAGGAGGAGGAGTTCTACCAAGAGGAGGAAGAAAACTTCAACCACTGCACTGCACAAGGCAAGCCATCATTAACAATGCAAGCTAACCCTTGCAAGCTAGATAACCTAAGCAAAGGCATTAGGCATGCTTTGGTGATACCATTTGGATTTATACCTAGTCTAAGATTTAATTTCAAGCTTTACTTTCTTTACATTACCAAAGTCCTCTACTTGTTTTGAAGGTAGCATAAAGAGTATAAAACTTGACCTATCTAGATAACCTTAGATGTCATTCTATGGCATGAGATTGATCTTAGCATCCCACATTAGTGAACACTCTTAACTTAGTAGTTTAGAGCTAAACTAAAACTTGAGCCACTTTAGATGGGAACACTTGTTGAAAATGACTTGTGAAAACCTTGGAATAATGAGTCATTCCATTGAGATGTTTTGACATGTGTTGAGAAACACAAATGGTTTATGATGATGAAAATGTTGAGGCATGAGCCTTAACCTTTTTTTAAAAAACTGATGGTTGGATTCGGATGCGATACCATTCCAAATTTACCGTACAACCACAATACCTGAATTGGGTAAGGCTTAGCCGGAAGTTTATATGCATTAGTATTAGTTCCCTCACGGGAGAGGTTTGAGCTGAGGCTACCTCTCGATGTTGTCCACCTATGTCGTGCCCAAGATGACAGATGGTCATGGTTGGGAGGCCATGCTCATAGGAGAGGTGCTTATACTAGGGTGTGTAAAGGAAAGGTTATGTTTGATTATCTGCATACTAAGTATGATGATTCAGGGTTATCCCTGACAGATGTATCGAATCTTGTGGTGAAAGTGTACCACCTCTGTAGAGTGTCAAACTATTCGAATAGCCGTGTCCGTGGTTATGGACAGTTGGAGTGGCCATACTGTTTTGTTGTCAGATGTTTTCAAAATAACTTATGAAATGAATGATGAATCTTGACTTGACCACAACAGGGTTGTGACTATGACACTAGCTTCCCAACTTAAGTGATTCTAGAACTTCATTTTATCTTTCTTTGTTTCTGAACTCTAGCTTAGGTTCCAAACTTAACTTTATAGTTAAACTTAGAGTTAGCAATTACATTAGAACTATACAACTTGTTAGTGGTAGTTTGCGAGTACTTAAAGAATACTCATGGCTTTTGTCCCTGGCTATTCTCATGGCAGACTATGAAGGAGACTACCAAGATGACGGCCAGCAGGACGGCTATGCTAACTACGACTATCTGCCTTCGTCAGCATTGCCTGTGCCCCTGAAGATGGACCCCACCGCTACGCTTATTATTTATTCCGCTGCTTGTTGTATTAAGACTGGATCATGAGGTCCTTATTTGTGTAAGACCTTATTTATGGTTTGTAATGGATGTTGTACTGTGATATCCAATCTGTTATGTCTCGCAAAAATGGTAATCCTAGGATTGCGATGTATGACATAACAGGCATCTAGGATTCAAAATCCGGGTGTTGACAAGTTGGTATCAGAGCCATCCTGACCATAGGAGACCCTAGTTAGAATGGACGTCCGAACAAAAACTTAATTTCAAAACCAAAGTGAGTATTTATGAAAAACTATTTCCTCTCTTACCGTTGGAAATTCATTCTTTCTCAAAAATTCATGTTCCTCAAATTCTTACATTACTACCTAAAATTTGACACACTTGATCACTTCACTAACTTCCTCATCCTTAATTCTTGTAGATGGAGACTCAGTTCAACAAGTTCTACCAGTTGGGCAACGGAGGCCAGCTGATCTTCGAGAGGGATTTGGATTCACTGTCGGAGTTACTGGGATGCCCACATCCGGAGTTTCTTGGAGCTCAACTCCTAGGACCCCCAGGAGGAGATTTACAGTGGCTAGTCACCGCTGATCTTCAAGGAAGCATAGAAGCACCAACGTCTAGGAGAATCCAGTTCTCTGTCCGAGAGAACAACTGGCTAGATGGATTAGCCAGGGCAATGCATGAAGCTCTCGCACGTCTATGTGCCCTCGGTGTCAACCAAATCCAGGGAACCCGTTTTGCTCACTATGCAAGACGTGACTTCATGGGAATGCCGATGGAGATGCCAAGTCACCCGGAGCTAAAGCGTCAAGTGGAGAACCTTGACTTCCTGTTGTACGATCACAAGAAGGAATTGGACAATGGTAGGGAGTTTGCCAACCACAACCGTGCAATTGCCGCCCAGAAGGCCCAGACTTTCTCAATGCTTGTCAAGGACCGTCAGTCTCTTCGCCTCCAGCGCGAGAAGAAGGATCGCACCATCGCCCGTCTTTGCAAGAAGGTGGCCGACCTCGAGAAGACCGTCAAGGAGCAAGAAGCTCAGCTTGCAGCAAAGGAGGAAGAAGAGGAGGGTGAAGACATCCAGGGAGACATGGATTCTTACCTCAGCAATGATGATGACTTTCTGGAGGAGGATGCCATGGACTTCTACACTGATGATGAGGACTCCGACTTCATCGACGATGAGTAGATGCACTAGAGCACTGTCGTAGCATGAAATGTATCGGTCCCATTGTATCGTAGCTTGCAGAATGGTTCTTCAAACGATCTATTTTCCCTTGTTGTTGTGGTGTGTGTGTTTGTATCGTGTGCTTGTTTGACTGAATGAAATGAAGTTAGTTGCAAAACCTGAGTTAAACTCAAAGTTTTAGCTTTGAAACTAAAACCATGAACCTTAGAACTTTAACTCTTACCCCTTTATCCACATCAATCTTCAGATGGCTCGTGGAAACCAAGGAGGGAGCAGCTCGTCGCAAGACCCAATGCTGTAGATCCTGCAAAATCTCATCACAGACAGAGAAGCAAGCAGGGCAGAGCGCCAAGCTAATCTAGCAACACTGCAAAAAGATCGCCCAGATGGCTCTCAACAACCAAGGGCATGGAAATCGGGATCATCAAGGATCCAAGCTGAAGAACTTCCAGAATACCAATCCCCCAATCTTTAGCACTTCAGAAAACCCATTAGATGCTGATGACTAGTTGCAGACAATGGAGAACAATTTGGAGGTAGCCAGAGTTGATGACAATGAGAAGGTTCTCTTTGCCACCCACTACTTGGCAGGAGATGCAAGAGCATGGTGGAACAGTATCCGCCTGATGAACCATGGTCAAGTGATGACATGGGAAGCCTTCAAAATCAAGTTCAGCCGCACCCACGTGTCGCAGGGCTTAGTCACCAGAATGAGGGATGAATTCAAAGAGTTGAAGCAAGGGAGAATGATTGTGGTGGAGTACCGTGATAGATTCCTGTCGCTTGCTAGATATGCACCTGATGAGATCAACACGGAGGCCAAGAAGGAGAGATTCCTGAACGGACTGCATGATGAGATGCAGATTGTCCTCATCAATATCCGTTTCCAGGATCTCGAAGAGCTAGTCGACTCCGCAATTCAAATGGAAGGAAAGATTAACCAGGCAAACGACAACCGCAAACGTCGTATGATGCAGCAATCTGGATCCAACAGTCACCAGAATTACTGTCCCAACACCTCACCGGGATATGCACCAAGGAACAACCGACCCCCAATGTCTCGCCCAAGCTACCCCAACCGTAGCGGAGGCAATGTGAAGTCCGGAGGAAACAACAACAACCCTGGCAACACCAGCAATTTCAACCATGCCCCTCCCAAGAACAACAACAACAACAACACTGCACCCAGAACTGGCAGCAATGCTATGCCTGTCGCAGCAAAAGACAAGTCCCAGATAACTTGTTTCGAGTGTGGAGTTAAGGGTCACTATTCCAATGAGTGTCCCAAGAAGACTGCCGCAACTGCCAATGTGAATGCCCTAGCTCAACAGCAGCGTCGTGTTCAACCAGGGAGAAGGTTTACCCCAGGGAACCCTCACAACCGCAACGGTCGTCTCTTCCACATTAACGCTGAAGGAGCCCAAGAAGCGCCAGATGTAGTGCTGGGTATGTTTTTTGTCAACTCAGTTTTAGCAAGGGTATTGTTTGATTCGGGAGCATCACATTCATTTGCCACCGAAGAATTTGCATGCACTATTAAGATTTACCCAACCAACTTGAAGCATGTCATGATAGTTCAAATCCCCGATTCAACTACAAAAGCTAGAAAAATTAGCAAAGTTGTGCCTATCAGAATACATGGGATAGATTTTTATGCCAAACTAATAGTACTTGGAACCAAAGGATTGGAAGTCGTACTAGGTATGGACTGGATGTCAAGGCATAAAGGACTGATGGACTGTGTAAGAAAGCCATCACCATGACCAGTAGCTCTGGAGTAACCGTAGAGCATATATCTGAAACCTTACCTCGTCAATTCAAGTGCAACAAGAGTCTAGCCCTGCCCATCATTGACCAAGTCAGAGTAGTATGTGAATACCCCAACGTATTCCCAGATGAATTGCCATGTATGCCCCCGGATAGGGATATTGAGTTCATTATCGAACTAATCCCCGGAACCGGACCCATAGCCCAGAGACCCTATAGCATGAACCCCTCAGAGTTAGTAGAATTGAAGAAGCAGTTGGATGTCATGTTAGCAACAGGCTTGATTCGACCAAGCGCATCACCATGGAGATCACCAGTGTTATTCGTCGACAAGAAAGATGGAGGTAACCGTTTGTGCACCGATTACAGAAAGTTGAATGATGTCACCATCAAAAACAAGTACCCCTTGCCAAAGATAGAGGATCTATTTGATCAGTTGACTGGAGCCCAGGTATTCTCAAAGATTGATCTTAGGACTGGTTATTATCAACTTAAGATTCGTGCAACGGATATTCTGAAGACCGTCTTTACTACTCGCTATGGTTTATACGAGTATAAGGTCATGTCTTTCGGGTTAACCAATGCCCCTGCTTATTTCATGAATCTCATGAATAAGATCTTTATCAATTTCTTAGATAAGTTTGTCGTTGTGTTTATCGACGATATCCTTATCTACTCCAAGTCAGAAGAAGAGCATGAGCAACATCTGGGAATCATCCTAGAAACCCTAAGAGAGCATCGGTTATATGCCAAGTTCAGCAAATGTGAGTTTTGGCTGAAAGAAGTAGGATTCCTAGGACATATTGTGTCTGCCGGAGGAGTATCTATTGATCCCGCCAAGATTAAAGATGTCGAAGAATGGGAAGCCCCAACCACTCAAACCCAAGTCCGTGCATTTCTCGGATTAGCGGGATATTACCGCAAATTCATAGAAGGATTCTCGAGCATCGCCAGACCCATGACCTAATTGTTGAAGAAGGACAAGAAGTTTGAATGGACCGACAAGTGTGAAGCCAGTTTCCAAGAGCTGAAGAAGAGATTGATATCAGCCCCAATATTGATCATGCCAGATATCAAGAAGCTGTTTGATGTATATTGCGATGCATCCAAGATTGGTCTCGGATGTGTATTGATGCAACAAGGCAAAGTCATCATGTATCTGTCTCGACAAATGAAGCAGCATAAGCAGAACTATTCGACCCATGATCTTGAATTAGCAGCTGTAGTGTTGGCATTGAAGACATGGCATCATTATCTTATGGGTAATCGCTGTGAGATTTACTCAGATCACAAAAGCTTGAAGTATATCTTCACTCAGAAGGAGCTAAATATGAGGCAAAGGAGATGGATAGAGTTAATCAAGGATTATGACCTTGACATTCACTATCACCCCGGCAAAGCCAATGTGGTAGCGGATGCTCTTAGCAGATTGCCTTGCAGGCTAAACAGCATGATCAAGGAGAAGCAGCCAAGTTTGTATGAGGAGTTGGAGCAGTTTAGAACTGAGCTGGTTAGCAAAGGATTCTTAGCTAGCATTGACTTCAACTTACTTTGATTAGCCAAATCAAGGAAGCCCAGAAGGGAAATGAAAGTATCGACGGAATCAAACGTTGTATTGGTGCAGGAAAGGTACCTGGATTCACTGAAGACGAAGGAGTGTTGTGGTACAAAGGCCGTATCTGTGTGCCAGCAGATTCGGAGCTGAAGTAGGTTATCATGCAGGAAGCTCATGATACTCTTTATTCTATCCACCCCGGAGGAACGAAGATGTATCAAGATTTGAAAGAGCAATTTTGGTGGCACAAGATGAAGAGAGAGATCGAAAGCTACATTGTCAAGTGTGACATCTACCAAAGAGTCAAAGCAAAGCATCAGAGACCCGCAGGACTGTTACAACCTTTGTACATTTCGGAATGGAAATGGGATTCCGTCAAAATGGACTTTATCACCGGTTTACCTACTTCAAGTAGGGGAAATGACTCAATTTGGGTCATCGTTGATAGATTGTCTAAAGTAGCTCACTTTATACCTGTCAAGACAACCTATCCGAGTTCGAAGCTAGCAGAGTTATATATTGCTAGAATTGTTAGTCTGCATGGAACCCCCGAGACCATAGTATCAGATCGAGGAACCCAGTTTAACTAGAGATTTTGGCAGAAAGTCCAGGAAAGATTAGGCACCAAGTTGAATTTCAGCACCGCTTATCACCCATAACCGATGGATGATGAAGAGTCAGCCAAATCCTAGAGGATATGTTGAGAGCTTGTGTGTTAGAGTACGGATCAAAATGGGAAGATTGCCTGCCTTTCGCAAAATTCTCATATAACAACAGTTATCAAGCTAGTTTGCAGATGGCACCATTTGAGTTCCTATACGGAAGAAAGTGTCGTACCCGTTTGAATTGGTCGCAAGTAGGAGAGAGTCAGATCTTCGGACCCGACATTCTTCGAGAAACCGAAGAGAAGGTTCACAAAGTCCGTGAGCACCTCAAGACCGCCCAATCCAGACAGAAGAGTTATGCTGACAAGAGAAGGAGAGACCTGACTTTCAATGTCGGAGATTTTGTATATCTCAAGGTTTCGCCATTGAAGGGAACCCAACGCTTTAGTCTGAAAGGAAAGTTAGCCCCTAGATATATCGGGCCCTTCAAAATTCTGAACCGTCGAGGAGAAGTATCGTATCACTGAACGCGGATGAGATGTCAGCCATCCATAATGTGTTCCATATCTCGTTACTTCGCAAATGCCTAAAAGTGCCAGAGAAGACTGAAGTTTTCAAGAACATCGATCACAGAGCTGTGGAGATCAACAAGGACCTGACGTATCGTGAAGTGCCCATCCGTATCTTGGAAGAAGCTTACAGAACCACCAGGACAAGGAGTATCAAGTTTCTCAAGATTCAGTGGAGCAACCATACCGAAGAGGAAGCCACTTGGGAGCGAGAAGATTACATGAGGACAGAATTCCCAGATCTCTTTAGTTCCTAGTTTTCTTTCGTAAATCTCAGGACGAGATTTTGTTTAAGGGGGGAAGGTTTGTAACATCCCAAAACTTTAATCCAAGTGATCAAGATCCAAATCATCAAATTTAGAGTTAACAAAAACTTTTCCTGTTAAAAATATTAAAGCATTCATATGTGTGTGCATATAGTTTAGGAGTTGATTTGAATTGCCATGATTAAGTGATCCATTGATTGAAAATGATTCTTAGGTGAAATAAACATCATCTAGATCATTCCCAAACAACTCCCAAAGAAAAACAAATCAAAATGAATAAAAGAAGCAAATGGTCATTTGTGCCATTTTAATCAACATGCCTACTCTGGCTATTCCTAGAACTCAAATCCTAACAGAAACAAATATGGATCTTTGCACCCCTTGCGTGATGTACCAAGGCCCACTTTGTGATCTACCAAAAACTTTCAAACACTAATTTTAAATGGCATTTGAAAATTGAATGTAGTTCATATGAGAAGATCCCACTTATTCAAAAACCACTCAAATGAGCTCCATTTTCAAATCCCAAGCAACCACAGATACTTAAGCATGTGACAAACAACTCCACCAAAAATCATCTAAAAATTCAAAACTTGAATTCTTTCGGCCATTTCTACAAACACCTTGTGAGCAGAATTCAAACAAAAAAACCAAAATCACTATTTGAGCAGTGTTCTGGCCAAACTTGTCCCCCACATTGCTACCAAACCCTCTCCACTACTTCCCCTACCCTTCTCTAGCCCGGCCAAGCATTGTGCCCCGACCAAATGGTCATGGACATCAATGCCGAGCCCAAAACGCAGAGCACGCCTGCAGTCCCACTCGACCAGACCCGCTCCGCCGCGCCACACGATCACCACCGTCCTAAGAAGCTAACGGACATGCCCGTTCCCCCGACCACGCCCCGTAGTCGCCGGCCGCCGCGAAACTCGCCGTCAGCAGAGACATAGTGCGCACCGCGCCACTCACCACCCCCGACCGCAAACCACTCCACATGCACCGCCGTGACACTCGCCAGTGAGCCCACCGCCCTAGCCGCCCACACTCTAGCTCGTTGTCTGTCGTCACCGAAAGCACCGCATGCTCCTCTTCGCTTCACCGAGCCTATAAAAGGAGGCCACCCAAAGACAAACTCCTCACACCACTCATCCCCTCCTCTCGAACACTCCCGAGCCCGGAACAAGCCGCCGTCCATGATCTTGGGAATTTCGCCGAAGTCTGTCGTAGAGGGAGAAGAAGGGGTCATTGATCAAGGCCACCTCTTGGGACGCTGCCGGTACCAGGAGAACCGCCGTCCTCGACATGTTAGTTTGTCCGCCTCGCCGACCCTCGTCGAACCCGATGCCAGAGACCCCAGTAGCTTAGGGTTCCACCTCGCCGGCGACTCGTCGTCGATGACAAGCCACGTAGTAGATCTTCCTTTTAATCTAACATTACCACGCCCCGTCTTAGCTTCGTGTTTAAAGAGCGTGACAAGTGGACCCCTACTGTCGGTATTCTCTCGCCATGAACGCCACCGGGCCAGCCCGTTAGTTTTCCCGCGCTAGCCCGTGAATTCAAATATAGATTTTTCTATTTTAGTTTGAACTCACTTCTGTCCCTTAGTTTAAAAATCAATTCAAGGAGATATACTGAACCAAATTGAGTGATTCAAATTTTGTTAGAAAGCTACTGAAAAGATCTATCCAAGCCCCTTGGATTTAATTCATTTAGAGTTAGAGATCTCTCCTAGTAAAAATAACAAGACAGAAGCATTTGCACATTCAAACATTTTTATAAAATCAACCATAATAGCTTTTGAGTTGATTCCAACGCTCAAAAATCACATTTACCCATACATATCTGAATATGTAATAATATTGAGGTTTGCATGCAGTAACTTTGGACTAGTACCAAAATAATGCTATATGGGCATTTCTAGTCACTTTAAATCATTAAATAATAAACTTAAGCTTAATTAAAATGTGACCCAACATTTAAATCACATTTCCATATGTTAGAATATGTGGTGAGGACATGTGTCCATATGATCCCATATTTTAATTGGTGAATATTAAATCTTGGTTATTGAAAAGTTATTTTTCAACGAGTAGAAATTACTTTTCTCAAATCAAAAGAATGAAACTAGTTAATAAAACATTGTGATGATATTAGATCATCCAATGTGTGCCTTAGAATGCTAAGTAGACCAGTTAAGCATTGTTTAGTGATTGTGTACTCCATATGTATTTATAGAAGATAGTACCGACCAAGCTTACGAGGAGGAGGAGTTCTACCAAGAGGGGGAGGAAGAAAACTTCAACCACTGCACTGCACAAGGCAAGCCATCATTAACAATGCAAGCTAACCCTTGCAAGCTAGATAACCTAAGCAAAGGCATTAGGCATGCTTTGGTGATACCATTTGGATTTATACCTAGTCTAAGATTTAATTTCAAGCTTTACTTTCTTTACATTACCAAAGTCCTCTACTTGTTTTGAAGGTAGCATAAAGAGTATAAAACTTGACCTATCTAGATAACCTTAGATGTCATTCTGTGGCATGAGATTGATCTTAGCATCCCACATTAGTAACACTCTCAACTTAGTAGTTTAGAGCTAAACTAAAACTTGAGCCACTTTAGATGGGAACACTTGTTGAAAATGACTTGTCAAAACCTTGGAATAATGAGTCATTCCATTGAGATGTTTTGACATGTGTTGAGAAACACAAATGGTTTATGATGATGAAAATGTTGAGGCATGAGCCTTAACCTTTTTTTTTAAACTGATGGTTGGATTCGGATGCGATACCGTTCCAAATTTACCGTACAACCACAATACCTGAATTGGGTAAGGCTTAGCCGGAAGTTTATATGCATTAGTATTAATTCCCTCGCGGGAGAGGTTTGCGCTGAGGCTACCTCTCGATGTTGTCCACCTATGTAGTGCCCAAGATGACAGATGGTCATAGTTCGGAGGCCATGCTCATAGGAGAGGTGTTTATATTAGAGTGTGTAAAGGAAATGTTATGTTTGATTATCTGCATACTAAGTATGATAATTCAGGGTTATCCCTGACAGATGTATTGAATCTTGTGGTGAAAGTGTACCACCTCTGTAGAGTGTCAAATTATTCGAATAGCCGCGTCCGCGGTTATGGACAGTTGGAGTGGCCATATTGTTTTGTTGTCAGATGTTTTCAAAATAACTTATGAAATGAATGATGAATCTTGACTTGACCACAACAGGGTTGTGACTATGACACTAGCTTCCCAACTTAAAGTGATTCTAGAACTTCATTTTATCTTTCTTTGTTTCTGAACTCAGCTTAGGTTCCAAACTTAACTTTATAGTTAAACTTAGAGTTAGCAATTACATTAGAACTATACAACTTGTTAATGGTAGTTTGCGAGTACTTAAAGAGTACTCATGGCTTTTGTCCCTGTCTATTCTCATGGCCAGACTATGAAGGAGACTACCAAGATGACGGTCAGCATGACGGCTATGATAACTAGGACTATTTGCCTTCATCAGCATTGCATGTGCCTCTGAAGATGGACCCCACCGCTACGCTTATTATTTATTCCGCTGCTTGTTGTATTAAAACTAGATCATGAGATCCTTATTTGTGCAAGACCTTATTTATGGTTTGTAATGGATGATGTACTGTGATATTCAATCTGTTTTGTCAAAAATGGTAATCCTATGATTGCGATGTATGACATAACAGGCATCTAGGATTAAAAATCCGGGTGTTTACATAGAGTCCTCCTAAAACTAATATGTAGTGGACGATGAACTAACACATCAGCCACCGAAACTTGTTTTCGTTTGGCAATGTTATAGAGAGACGGATATTGCTGAGCTAAGGGAATATCGCCAATCCAATTATCTTTCCAAAATCTAGTATCCATGTCGTTTCCTACTTTAAAAAATCCAGCTAAAAAACTCTTCTTTTACTTTCATCAAACCTTTCCAGAACGATGAGTCATATGGTTTTGCTATGACTTGAGAGAGGGTTAAGTAGTTTTTGCCATACCCCATTCTCATTTAATAATTTAAAGAGCCATTTACTAAGAAGACATTTATTTTTCAAATCTAGAACCTCGATGTCTAAGCCTCACTGATCTTGCGATCTACAAATAGTATTCCATCTAGTTAATCTATATTTTCTCTTATGCCCATCACTCTGCCAAAAGAAAGGTGATCTATAAAGTCTAACTTTTTCTCACCCCAACTGGAATCTCGAAAAAAAAGAGCATACACATTGGCAAACTTGATAGAACCGAATTAATAAGGATTAAACGATCTCCATAGGATAAAAGTGTTCCTATCCAACTGCTTAACTTCCGTTCAAATCTATCCTCAATTCGTTTCCATTCACTGTTTTTAACTAGATGACCCTGTGCGCCACCGGCGCCGAGACTGAAAGCGAGACAATATTTTAGTCATAGATTTAATAATTATCTAAAACTAAACCAGGTTGAGTAACTTGTATGCGAAGGAATAGATGTTTTGATTAGAGACAGAAAACCTATTATAAATTGATGCATGTCATTCTAACTTGTTTTTTCTAGAACAAAAGGAATGCGATACTTTCTGAAAATGTGCTTTTGTTTCATCCACTGTTTCACTGATTATTGATTAGAATTCCTTGTTCAACCTTTGTAGCAATCACAGTAACCTGCCAGTGAGAGAATAAACATGTACTCTTTTTTGCACAGGAAATAAACATGTACTCTGCACAGTGAGGGAATATTGACATGCTCAAATACATAATGAATTGCTTGTCCACAATTTCTTCAGTTTAGTCATGTATAAAATAAAAATTGAACAGGAAAATCAAGCAACTTAGTTGCTTCTATATGGTTTGCTGGTAGAAATACTTTGGGTTCATAGCCGAGACCTTGTAGCGAAGTGATAAATCAGATGAAACTGGACTCAGCCGTCTATTGCCCTTCCTAGCTACAACAGTAGTTCTGTTTTTGAATAAGAGGTAGCCCTCTCTGATTTCCATCATCAGAAACTAAAGCAGTATTGTAAACACAAATGAGCTGCAATACTTGTAAGTTGTTCTCTACCTCTGCTCAAACTGAAAACGTTTGTAGGAAACATATATCTTCCCTAGAACTAATAGTTATTGAAATCCTCGTGACAGAGAGAATCGTCGTGGCCATCAAGCATTGCCCTCACGCTTGATCTCTCCATGAGACATGCCAACCTACCGCACAATCCCCGACATGGGTGGCCTAATGGGTCATGATGTTTTTGCATCTACAACTACATATGATCAACACCAATTAAACATAGATTCTGAGGAGAGAAACAAAACAACATCTACCTGGACGCAAGCAGTGAACACAATCAAGGAATTGAACATGCAAGCTGCAACAAAGAAATGAAAGTACAACTGACTATTTAGATTATAGACACCTCGGTATGCCCTATGAATGCTCATTGCAACCATTGTTAATAGCAAGACCGGAACATTAATGCTTGCCTAGTATCTCTTTCATTCTCTGTTGCATCTATAATATTTATTTCCTCGCAATAGAATAATTCATCTAACCAAAGAATAAGGCTCTTGCATCACAGAACACGGTATATAGATGTAATAAAAATAAGTCAATATCATAGCATACCAGTAAAGCTCTTTCAGGAGCATTGTCGGTGCTTTCAGCTCCCTGAATCATGAGTGTGAGACTCTGAATCATCGGTTAAGAACCTGGTGCAGAGCAGATTGTAAAAAATGGAACAAAGAAAGGAGAAAGGATACAAATCATGGCGCAGTTTGATTTTGTCAGAGAGCATTGTAGAAAGAAAACATATGGGTGAGCACCGATCAGATAACTCGCATGAACCTATCTCCCTAATTGAAGTATGAATTCGCAACTTCATTTAAGTAACTACTACTATGCTCCCGAGTACATTTCATTATGACCAATATATCAGCGAAGAAAGGCCTAGAAATGAAGCGTGTAAGGATCAATGGAGCAAAACAATTTTAGGAGGATTAACTCAAGAACACGAGTGAGACACGAGGGTTTTATCTTGCGCACAACAGCAGCTTTTCTGGTTTCCCTTTCACTATTTATTCTTGGATTACAACTGAATAACTAAAATATAGGATTAGTGACCGAGCCTACATGATAGTGCCATCCCACCACCGCTCGTATCCATCACCCCTAAACTCTCGCTGCATGATCTGACTCGTGTCCATCCCCACTAGCATCCTATGCAGCGTCTCGACCAGGTCTAAGCAACGGCAAAGATAACTAAAGCTAGATACTGTCAGTCTAGCATGTACAGGCACACGCTGACTGAATTTTATTCAGACAGAGAACAAGCTACAATATGCAAGCTATACTAAAATAACCAACAAGAAAGCTCTTTTCAAGTAGACCTTCAAACTAATATTATACCCAGTTAAACATTAAGCAACTCCCACCTATTATTAGGACTACTACCAAACTACTTCATTCCCACTCCACAAACTGCAGAAGAAACCAAGAACAATCAACTTGAACATATCGATGGAAACATACAGAGCAAACAAAGCAATCTCAAATTCTTTGTTCTCTCTGAATCTGAGTTGAACAACTCCTTGTAGAGTAAATGCAATAAGGAACACACAAAAATGCAAGAGAAGTTCATCAACAAAAACAGAAAATGTACTCCCTCCGATCCATATTACTTGTCGTAGAAATGGATGTATCTAGACATGTTTTAGTACTAGATACATCCAATCCAATGACAAGTAATATGGATCGGAGGGAGTATATATAAGTTGTAATGACACGGTTAGTGCTTCAGCAAGTCAAAGAGTTGAAGGGAGGGAGAAGCATATACCTAGCAAAAAATTTGCACCACCATTTCCTCTTGTACCACCTCTTTGTCGTGGTGGTGGTACGGCAGATGCCATGAATTGGCTAAAGATGGGGCCAATGAGTGCTAGGGGAATCCAGGGAGGGAGAACGTGGTGATTCCACGCACAGAAGTTCTTGTATTTTCTCTATCAATGGTGTTTACAAATTCTCTTGAGGCTCTCAGTAAGAAGGAGAAAATGTCTCTTACTCCCAACCAACTAGCCCTAGGGTTCTACTTTAGACAGAGAGAATGATCCATACCCTTCTATGGAGGCCCCGGTCTATAAGGAGCCCGGGTTACAATTCTAGGGCACACGTGGCAGCATATTCTACGAATATGCTCCTCGCCTAAAGCAGATGATGCTTCTTTATTCTCTTTAACGGCTCATCCGGGCTTTGGACGTAATCCACAACGTAATCTTTGTCTTTTGGCGTCACCAGACAAAGGCTACGTCATCCGGCTTTGCCCGCGTCACCTTGGTCGCCCCTGACCCGCTGGTCCTCTTCTTTACTTTGCTTCGCTCATGCTACAGCTAATAAAGCCACCTTTTGACCAGCGGGGGATTCCTTCTCTTGGAAGCCATAAGATAGTCCGGCTAGCATATAGCTAATCCGGCTTATCAAGTTACCTGCAAAACAGATAGATAAGCGTGGCCGGCATATAATTTATGCCGGTTGGACCATAGTTAAGGAGATGCTTCATGGGTCGGGTCACACCGTGGTTCGGCCTGCCTTGAAGTGACCCGGTCAGCACTTGCTTTGACCGCGTCGTACCCCGGCTAACTCGGCCCTTATACCCTGGTGTTACCCTACCTGGGCGTATCCCCCCAACATTAGTCGCCGAAGCTGGTGCGGTCTTAGCAACTTTTAGTTGTTAAGGCCACAGCAGGTTCCCACATCCGAATCTTTGCCTCTTTGGCCGAGTTACCTCGTAACTAGGAGTTTTTCATTTTGCGATCCCTTGGCTCATTCCGAGTTATTCCTCGCTGGCCGGGTCTCTTTCTCGCTTATCTGGGTTACCTTTCCTTCCCTTGTACGCTTCCCCACATCCTACGTGGAGGGTAATCATCATTTTGCCTCATTTTAAGAGCCACGCGCATTTAATGCGTCGGTTACTGTCGTAATGTCAGGAATAACTGTTGTAAACGTCCCTTCACTGCAGCGCCTCGTTAACCCTAACATTACATCACATCATGGGATCGTTTGCTCCGGTGGCCCTTCCTGTGGCCTTGCTCTGATTGGCCGTTTCGGCCACGTACACGCCGTTGCGCGTGGGGCGGCCACCGCAAAAGATCCCATGATGCGCGTGCTATGAGGTTAAGTAGAGGGCCTGGGGCGCTTTCATAGGAAGTTCCCCCATTTTCTCCGCGCCTCCCAGCATCTTTCTCTCTCACCGCAACCTTGCTGCCGCCGCCACTTTCATGTTGCTCAGTCTGTCATGCCGCGACAAGACAAAGATCTCGCGCTGGCTGCTCGTTCCTACTCGAAACTTCCATCACGGGGCCTTGCGCTTCCCGTTTCCCCTCCTCCAGTTACCACTACTCTGATTTCTCTATCGAGGATCTCGAATCCACCATGACTGAGGAGGAGGCAGCGGTGGTGGCGCAGCAGGAGGAAGGAGCAGAGGGCCGCGAGCGCGGCTGCTGGGACGGCTCCATCGTCCGCGAGGAGGACCTGGACTGGCTCCGTGCCACGCGCCGTGTCCCCACCGGCGTTGCCTGCCGCCTCGCCTCCGGTGAAATCTCTCCTTCCCCCAATCCTGGGGAACACATAGTTTTTCTTTCGCATTTCCAGCGCGGCTTCAGCCTTCCCACTTCCGATTTCTTTTTTGATTTCATTTCCACGTACAAATTGCAACCGCATCATCTCCCCGCCAATGCTATCACTTCTCTGTCCTCCTTCGCCTCTGGCATTGAGGGATACATTGGCCTCTGGCCAACCAAGGAACTTTGGATCAAGTTCTTTGGTCTCTAGAGGAACGTGGTTCCGGATAAGGAGCTTGCCCCGGAGGACAAGCACTTGACCCAGTGTGGCGCTGCCTCCATTTCTCCCCGGAAGAACTCCGCATTCCCACAGGTCACCGGACTCGAGTCCTGCAAGGGCTGGGCCCGGACTTTCTTCTATGTTCGAAACACCACCAACGAGGACTTGATCCGGCTCCTCCCCTTCAAGCTTGGCCCTCCTGATACCTCGCGTTGGGAGAGCATTCCGAAGGGACCCACGGCCCTGGCAAATCAAGTGGAGCGCCGGATCAAGGAGTTGCTCAAGGAGAAACTCCGGGGGGAGGACATCATGATTACTTTTCTCCGCAGCCGGGTCTCCCCCCTTCTGAAGCGAGCCCACAAGATTTGCTACTTGAGCGGCCCTCCCGACCCTCACCGGACTTCTTCTATTGAGCTGGATAATTCGGCGGTTTACCGCCAGGTTAAGTCCATATTCAATATGGAGAAGGAGTTCTCCGAGGATTGGGAGTGGGAACTTGAGCCCTTCACCCGGGAGAACCCTCCTCCAAAGGTGAATTTACTTTTTCCTGTTCTCCGGACCTTCTCTGTATGTCGGTTCACTTTTGTAACTTGTCAATTGTTGTCTTGTTCTCAGCGATTCCTCCAGCGGCCACTTGAGGATGGCGAGGTGCTGGCGAGCAAGTGGTTGCCGGACCGCACCGAGGAGGACGAGGAGGAGCTTGATCCAGAGACCTTCCTGCTACCCCGGACGTCGTCAAACGTTGCGCTGGTAAGGCCTCTTCTCTAAGGGATTGGCCAGACGACGATGACTCGGACGTTGAGGTCCTGGAGGTACTTGATCCGGTTCCCATCATTTACGCTCATCTGGTTATGTCCGAATGTTCAGCTAACCCAAACGGTCAGGTCCACGAGCTTCCTCCCTTTGCCACTGATGGTCCGGCCCCTGCTTCTTCCTGAAGCGGCTACCTCGGACTTGAAGGTGCCGCCCAAGAAGCGAGAAGAAATCCGGTGAAAGCCTCGTCTAAGTCGGCCGCCAAAACCTCGGGTTCCCCCAACCGCGGATGAGTAAGTTCTTTTGCACTGATACTTGGGGATTTTTCCTTTGCTTGCCTTTGTCTCTTATTGGTTCTCTCTTTTTTACTTGGTGCTTTTCTTCCCTTCAGAGCTCCTAGGGTCATCCCTTAGAGCGGCCCCGGCATAGCCTCCCCACTCCGGAGCAGCCCTTCTCCCCCATAGCGACGATACTACGCTCAGCCCTATTCCAGAGGGTTCCGCGGCTGCGCCTGACCAGAGCCCACCTGGTCAAGAGGAGAGCAATGTCGGCGTGATGGGTAGCGAGGCGGCTCTAGATACGGCGATGCCGGATCTCCCCAGTCCTTCTTCGGCCTCAATGCCAAGTCATGAGGTGCTAGTTTCTAAGACCGCCACTGACAAGTTCTTTTGTCCCAAGTGTTTTCAGTGACATCATCAAGATCGGCACCAAAGACCAACAAAGCCAAAGCCTCCACCAAACCTCCCAAGGGGAAAGCCCCATCGGCTCCCTCCGGGTCTACTTCTTCAGTCGCAGATTTCTTCCAAATAGCTCATCAACCTTCATCAGGCAAGATCAAGAAGGCTTCCGGGTCAGCTAAAGGAATTTCATCCGGGTCTACCACCTCTGGGTCAGAGGGTACCAAGCAGCTGGTTCTGCATACCAGCCCCGCTGCAGCTCAATCCGCCAGGCGATAGGCCAATGTGAAAGGCCTTGTGGCGAACTATTCTCCAAGTGGTGAAAGTTACAATCCACAACTCCTTGAGTATCTGAAAAACTGGAACAATGCAGAGTTCATCGACCCTAAAGATGATCTGCCGGAGAAGTTCGGCCTGGCCGAGTTCAGCGCCCAGATGAACTCCGCTACCAAGGCTATTTCCTTAGCTGGCCGGATGATGGAGGTAACTCTTTTCCTCTGCTATTGATACTTTGCATAACTGAGCACTTGTAAATATAGCCCCTAGTCCCCGAGCCTCTGAGGGAATAACTTGTTATTCGGTCGGATGCTCCTTATAGAATCTAGTTTTTGTCCGTAGCAGCGTTAAATTTTGACATAGTTAGAGCCGGGTTAAGTTCCCTTGGCCTGGATCTTATACACTTCGAATATCCACACACCTAGAGCCGGGTTAAGTTCCACTTGGTCTGGATTTTGTAGACTTCGAATATCCACACACCTAGAGCCGGGTAAAGTTCCACTTGAGGCCCGGATCTTATAGGCTTCGAATATCCACACACCTAGAGCCGGGTTAAGTTCCACTTGGCCCGGATCTCATAGACTTCGAATATCCACATAACTAGAGCCGGGTTAAGTTCCACTTGGCCTGGATCTTGTAGACTTCAAATATCCACACACCTAGATCCGGGTTAAGTTCCACTTGGCCCGGATCTCGTAGACTTCGAATATCCACACACCTAGAGTCGGGTTAAGTTCCACTTGGCCCGGATCTTGTAGACTTTGAATATCCATACACCTAGAGCCGGGTTAAGTTCCACTTGGCCCGGATCTCGTAGACTTCGAATATCCACACACCTAGAGCCGGGTTAAGTTCCACTTGGCCCGGATCTCGTAGACTTCGAATATCCACACACCTAGAGCCGGGTTAAGTTCCATTTGGCCCGGATCTTGTAGACTTCGAATATCCACACTTAGAGCCGGATAAAGTTCCATTTGGCACGGATCTTGTAGACTTCGAATATCCACACACCTAGAGCCGGGTTAAGTTCCACTTGGCCCGGATCTCGTAGACTTCGAATATCCACACACCTAGAGCCGGGTTAAGTTCCACTTGGCCTGGATCTTGTAGACTTCGAATATCCACACACCTAGAGCCGGTTTAAGTTCCACTTGGCCCGGATCTTGTAGACTTCGAATTACTTTGCCTTTGAACTTTTGCCATTGCCTTGCTTATTTCAGATTACCACTAACCGTCGATCCTGAGTTCGGCGCTTCTGGACTCCTATAAAAACCTTCGAGCGCGTTATGGTAAACTCCTGGAGGAGTACCAGAAGAGGGGTAATTTTCCCTTCTTCCTCTTCCGTATTCATTTATTCAATTTCCTAGGATCCATATTAATTTGTTAGCCAAATCATGCAGCCGAGGTTGAAGCTGAAAATATAATCGTGCGGAAAAACCTTGCTGAGATCAAAGGTAAATTTACCCCCTCCACACGATCGCCGTATTTTCCTTCCTTTATCCGATGGACACTTATACTTTGGGTCCTCCGGATCATTATGTTGTTGCAGTTGCTCTCGAGGATAGCGTCACTATGCCTGAAATGATGACTCATTTCCTCGAACAAGCAGGGAGGCATGAGGTCGAAGAAGAAGGATGAAGAGATAGCTCGGCTCCGGCTCCGGGACTCGGAGATCACTCGGTGAATAAGTCAAAGCTTAAGGGCCTCCATGAGTCCAGTTGGAGAAGGCGACCAAGAGTTTGCCGAGAAGAAAGAGCGTTTAACCACGCAAATCTCCAGGACAAGAGCTTATTGCGAGAAGCCGTCAAGCTTCGTCGGTGACCTCGGATATGAAACTCCGGGCCCATAAGCTAGCGTTCATTCCGAGCTTCAGCGACTCCTCTTCTAGATTGCACGTGAGTTTTTTTTTTGCCCTTGCTTGATTTTCTTTCCTCTGGGTTTGGCGCTTTTGTTCACTGTTTCTTCATCCCCATTCTTAGGCAAATTTCCAGAGAGCGATACGCTTGGTGCCGCTGCCGTAACCCGGTCCCACGAACAGCGTGGTATTCTTGTCTTGCACAGTGCGAGCCAATCCGTATGTCTGAAGGATCTACTGGCGAGCCTCACAGCTTGTCTTGAGGTAGTGAAGAACCATGGCGCGGATATTATCTTGGCGGCAACGCGAATGTTTGGCTCCCCCTGGCCTAGTGAAACCATTTCAAAGAAAGGCTCGGCTTTCATAGCCAAATTAATGGAGTGCGATGCGCAGCTGCATCTGTGGCGCAAATCTGGCGCACGGGATGGGGCCGACATTGCCTTGCAATTTGTTCTTTCGTGGTATGAAGGAATTGATCTGGGGTTGCTCACTCGCGTGCGCACCGGGTCTAAGTGGTGCGAAAATCCGGATTGGATCGCGCCGCAAAGCCTGTGCCAACAAGCTCATCCAGTACTCCTTCTGCCACGCTTGGAATGAAGGGCCGAGTTATCTCGATGTTGTTGATGAAGAAGTTGTTTCTGAAGATGAAGAAGGGAGTGAAGGTGAGGGCTCCAAGATTGGCGATGAGGCCGAAGACCCGGAGGATGGCGAGGTTAACCCTGAGGATGAAGCCGAGGCTGGCGCCCCTCCCCCACACTCCGAAGTACCTCCTTCATCGGCGGATGATTCTTCTATTGCTCCTGCTCCTTAGAAAACACTCATCATATTTATCAGATCCCCGGAATGCCAGGTGTAAGTGTATCTAAATACTTTAGTTTGGTTGTGCTACAATTTAATGTTCTGAACTAAGTTTTATTGCTGGATTATCGTGGCAAAGTCCCCGAGTTTCGTTTTCTTGTTCCCCCAATTTTTGACTCGGCTCGCGTCTACCTTGATTCGGTTTTTCGACTTACGAGTCCGAGGTTCAAAAAATTGATTTAACAATAGCTCAAAATGATCTGGCATTTTAGTGAGCATAACAAACTAAGGGTTAGTCAAAAAACCAAAGTCGCCCCGCTTAAGTTCTTTTCCTTAGTCGTTTTTCATGTGCTTTTGTCATTCCAAACTTGTTTTCTTGCTTGCCATGAAGCCAATTCTTGATGGACAGCAGCAAAGTCGAAGAGTTAGGTTTTTGCTGCTCACACATTATTAATCCGACTAAGATAGAAGCGACTTAACCCAGCCGACATAAAAATACAAAAACGAGAGACAATTATTATGACAATCCCCGAGTCTCTGCTCGGGGTGTCAAAGTTTTTATTGATAATCTCATTGCCGACATACACGAGTAGTTCAGATACATTCACCTCTTAGTTAGGTGTAGAAAGGACAAAGTAGTGCTACGTTCCACGGTCATTTGGACTCCTCTCCGGACCTATCCGCCTTGTTCTTTTCCTGGGGTTGTGCATCAATAAAATAATAGGAATCATTGCGCAAGGCTTTGCTTACAATGAAAGGTCCTTCCCATGGAGGGGATAACTTATGCATGCCGGCGGTTTGTATTAGCCGGAGTACGGATCACCTTCTGGAAGACTGGGGTTTACTTTCCGGCTATGGTAGCGTCGAAATTTTCTTGATATATGGCGGATCTGGACAAGGCCAATTCGCCGCTTCTTCAATAGATCAACATCATTTTGCCGAGCTTGGCGCCCGGCTTCGTGTATTGGGTGACTCTTGGCGAATCATGCTCTATGTCACCGGTAATACACGCCCCATATACCAGAAAGAATGGCGTATAGCCTGTTAATCGATTTGGAGTTGTTCTTAAGCTCCACAGTACTGTTGGTAGTTCTTCTATCCAGCACCCCGCTGATCTTTGCAGCGGCTCTATGAGCCGGGGTTTTATCCCGGACAATACCAGTCCGTTGGATCTTTCCACTTGCTCGTTCAATGCGGGGTGGGCGACTGAGGCGACATCTAATCGGATCTTCTTTTCTTGGTAGAATCTCGCAAACGCTCGTTCAACGAAATTTGTTCCATTATCAGTTATGATGCTATGTGGATAGCCATATCTTAGGATTATATCCTTGAGGAATCTTACTGCTGTTGCCCCATCACTTTTCCGAATTGGTTTCACCTCAATCCATTTGGTGAACTTGTCAACCATGACTAGGATATGGGTCATCCCTCCTTTGGATGGCTTAAATGGCCCTACCATATCTAGGCACCATACAGCAAATGGTCGGGTAATGGGGATAGTTTTCAGCTCCGACATTGGTAGATGAGTTTTTGTGGCGTATCTTTGACAGCCATTACATTTTCTCACCAAGTCCTCTGCTTGCTCCAAAGCACTGGGCCAATAAAATCCATGCCGGGAAGCTTTTGCCACTAATGCTCTTGAGGAGACATGGTGGCCATATTCCCCTTGGTGAATATCCCGGAGTATGTCAAGTCCTTCCTCCGGATCAATACACCGCTGCAGTACTGTTGTCACACTTCTTTTGTATAGTTCGGCGTTGATAATTGTATAGGCATTTGCCCTTCTATGGATCTGCCTTGAGCTTATTTCGTCATCCGGCAAGATTCCCTCTTTCAAGAAATCAAAAATCGGCTTGGCCCAAGTTGGTACTGTCCGGATGGGAAATGGTTCTTCATCAAATTCCATCGCATCCACCGACATAACTCCTGCCGAATTAGGCTGATCAGTCCCCGGGTTTGCTGAGGCGGTCCCTGGGTTTGCTGAGGTGCTTCCCCACTCTATCTCCATAGGTGCAGCTCCTGATCCGGAGAGTGTCGGGATATAAATTGAATCTGATTCGGGCGAGGGCGTGATAGATGGTTTTCTCAGGTGCTCCAAAGCAACATTTGGCGGGATTGGTTGCCAAGATGAGCCTAACTTGGACAGCGTATCTGCCGCCTCGTTTTCAATCCGAGGTATGCGATGAAACTCACACCCCTCAAAAAACACACTTATCTTTTGAACATTGAACATGTATAGGGCCATGTTAGCATCCAAGGCATCCCAATTTCCAGACACTTGTTGTACCACCAAATCAGAATCTCCAAAGCATTGTATCCGACGTATCCCTACTTCTTTCGCCACTTTGAGACCATGCACCAATGCTTCGTACTCCGCCACATTATTCGAGGCACTGAAGTGGATTTGAATGACGTATTTCAGTTGATCCTTCTTGGGCGAGGTAAGCACTACTCCAGCGACCAACCCATCTTTTAGTTTCGATCCATCGAAGTGCATTTGCCAATAATTGGAGTCCGGCAGGGGTGGCTTGTATTGCATTTCAGCCTAGTCCACAAAGAAATCCGCCACGGCTTGTGACTTGATAGCATCCCTTCTGTCAAATTGTGGTGCATAGGGAGCTAACTCGATTGCCCACTTTGCTATCCGGCCACTTGCATCTTTGTTACTCATAATTTCCGAAATGGGTGCCTCACATATCACCTTGATGGGGTGTTTCTCAAAATAGTGCTTGAGTTTTTGGCCGACATATATACGCCGTACGCCATCTTTTGATAGTGAGGGTAGTTCTGTTTCGAGACTGACAATACCTCACTCAGATAATACACCGGCCTTTGCACCGACTTTCCTTCCTCTTCATGCTCCACTACGATTACTGCACTTACGACTCGGTTGGTCGTGGCTACGTAGAGCAACATTGGCTCCTTAGGTAGTGGTGCTGTTAGGATTGGCGCAGTAGACAACATCTTTTTCAACTCTCGAAATGCAAGGTCCGCCTGTGGCGTCCATGTGAATTTATCTGCCTTTTTCATTAATTGGTAGAGGGGCAAGGCCTTCTCTCCCAACCGACATACGAACCGGCTTAACGATGCCAGGCAACCAGTGAACTTCTGCACATCGTTAAGGCATTTTGGCAGTTCCATTCTCTATGGCCCGGATTTTCGTCGGGTTAGCTTCTATGCCACGGCTAGATACCAAAAAATTGAGTAACTTTTCGACGGGCACGCCAAAGGTGCAATTCTCCGGGTTTAGCTTCATTCCGAACCTTCTCAAGTTCGCGAATGTTTGCCGGATATCATCAAGGAGCGTATTGCTTTCCTTGGTTTTTATTACCACATCATCCACGTAAACTTGCACGTTCTGACCTATCTGATCATGTAAGCAGTTTTGCATGCATCGTTGGTACATTGCTCCTGCATCACATAACCCAAACGGCATAGTGTGATAGCAATAAGCCCCGTACGTGGTAATAAACGCAGTCTTTATTTGATCATCCGGATTCAGGGGTATCTGGTGAAAATTAGAACACGCATCAATGAATGACAGTAGTTCACATCCGGCCGTTGAGTCTATGACTTGATCTATCCTAGGGAGCGGAAATGGATCTTTGGGACACGCCTTATTCAGGTTCATGTAATCAATGCACATGCGCCATACCACAGCCATGTTCGGATCATCTTTCTTTTTCTCCACAAGCACCGAATTAAAGAGCCAATCCGGATAGAGTACTTCCATGATAAATCTGGCCGCTAGGAGCCTAGCTATTTTGTCTCCAGTGACTTTCCTTCTGTGTTTGGTGAAACGCCGGAGAGGCTGCTTTACCGGCTTAGCCCCGGGTCTTACGTTTAATGAGTGCTCAGCCAACTCCCTCGGTACACCTTGCAGATCCTGAGTAGACCAAGCAAAGATATTCCGATTCTCACGGAGGAAGTTGACGAGCTCGCTTTCCTATTTGCTGCTTAACCCGGCACCAATGGTCACGGTGCGCTCTAGGAACTGATCATCGATTGGCACTTTCTTTGTGTCCTTGATTGCTTGGAATGATACGCTCCCATGTGGGTTGGTTAGAGCCGGCATATGTTGTTGGGCGGATTGAGCCAGTGCCGCCACTTCCAGTATCTTCCTTTTTTCTTGAGCTATCACGAGTGACTTGGATAAGTTAGATCCGACTGAGGCGCACTCGATCGAATGCCGGAAGTCCCCTGATACAGTTATCACGCCCCTTGGCCCGGGCAACTTAATCTTAAGGTAACTGATATGGGTAGTTGCCATGAACTTGTTCAGCGATGGCCTGCCGAGTAACGCGTGATAAGCGCTCTCCAAATTCACCACTTCGAATTCCAAGTTTTCAGTCCGACAATTGTCCCTCGTGCCGAATAACACGTCAACCCGGACCTTACCAATTGGCTCACAGGAAATACCTGGTATAATGCCATGAAAGGTGGTCCTCGTTGCTTGCAACATGTTCTCTATTATTCCCAACTTGTGCATGGTATCCTTGTACATAATGTTGATACTACTGCCATTGTCGATCAGTACCTTGGAAAACCTTACATTGAGATTCAGCCCGATGAACGTCGGATCCAGGACCAGAGCATAGGTTCCCGGGCTTGGCATGATCTTCGGGTGATCCTTGATACTCCATGTAAACTCTTGATCCGCCTAGGGCATATATCTCACTACTGCCGTCATTACTGCGTTCACCTCCATATGCCGGCGTTGCAAGCTTTTCCGGTCATTCTCTTCCGTGGTAAACACATAGTAGCTTTGATGATGTTCCCTGTACTCGTTTCGTCCCTCACTCTCGTGGTAACCCTGACCTTGTTGCTAGTTATTGCCTACTTCATGTACCGCGTCCCTTCTTTCTGGATTCTCATACCTCGGCAGAGGCGGTGGCAACATCAATTGATGTCCATTCCCCCTGTCAGTAACGGTGGCCGTGGTGTTTCATTTCTAGGTGCTTGCCCGAGGTGCACGAGCATTCCGAATCGCCTGTTCTAACTTCCTCATCCATTCACATTGACAGGTTGTATGATTCGCCGGACTATTCGGGCTTGGCGTATGGAACTTGCAAGGTTGGTCTAGCATGGACTCAAACGTATACCTCGGTCTATCCTTTCGCTCTTGCCATTGCTTCTTCTGCTCCGGGGTCCAAGGCTTTTTCCCTTCATTTTTACGCTGATTTTGCCCCAGTTTTTTGGCGTTGGGCGGCATTGGATTGATCGATCCCGTCTATCGCTACATTGCATGAGTTATACCGGCGCTGAAGGCCATCCCTTCTCTTTCCTCGGAAATCATTCCTTCTTGACGATCCGGAGCCATCTCGGCCGTAATATTCCTCGTTTGCCTCGCTCGACATTAGCCGGGGTTGTGTTGGATCTCCCAAGGCATAAAATCTGCTATCCGGATTGTTTCAGCCAAGGTAGTTGGCATGTCTCGCTGTAACCTCTGCCACAGCATACTTCCATATATGCATCCCTGAGCGAACCACGCAATAGCTTGTGATTCAATTACCCTCTCGCACGAGTTTCGCACATTGTACCACCGAGTCAGGAAATCTCGGTCTGGCTCATTCGGTTTCTGCTGGCACAACGCAAGGGTATGTGGCTTGTTGGGTCTCTTGTAAGTGCTTGAGAAGTTGCTAACGAACAGCTCCTCAAAATCCAACCAACAGTTAACACTCCCTGGTGGCAAATTGTTCAGCCAAACTCGCGCTGGTCCTTCCAGCATCTGCGACACATATCTTACCGCCCATCTCAAATTTCCTGTCGTGATCTTGACCGTTGTGGCGTAGTCAATCAGCCAATCCTCTAGCCTAGTACTACCATCATAAGTTCGGGTTCCTCTGGTCAGCTGAAAGTTCGGCACTGGTGGCTTGTTCATGATCCGGGGCCCAAAGCATGTTGGGCCGGTGGACCTTGTACTTCAATTAGCTCCGACCTATAAATCCTATCCAATTTCAGCCTAGCATCACCTGGTTACAAGTTCCTGCTTCCCAGTCTTGACCCAATTATGTGGTGATCCGGTCTGAAGTATCCGTCGTTGATCATGGCCGAATAACCATCATTATATCTTTCCTGATTCGGACAAGCATTTTGTTATTGTGTTGCTTGTCCTGCACTTCCCTCTTGCCGAGGTGCGCGCTATTGCTACGTCTGAGGTATATTTTGTCCTGTTCCCACGGGATCACGCTGTCCGGCATTGCCGTTGCAGCATTTCTGTGACCGGCATTGCCTTGGTCACGGTTACCTCGGCCGGCCACACCTCGGCTGGTACTGTGCCAATCTTCATCAACTTGCACTGCTTTGCCTTTTCCAGCCCTTATCGGATCATAAGGAACCATCTGTTCGTCTCTTCTTCCGGAGTTTACTGCTTCTTCTCTCCTGGGATTGTGACCCGGAGATGACGCGGCTCCTCCGGATCTCATCGGGTTATTCCTGGCCGAATGTACCACCTGTGAGGCTCCTGGTGGCGTCGGGTTTTGCCTTGTTCATTTCTTCATTTTGCTGGCAAGCAACTCTCAGCAAGTGATTCACCCTCTCTTGTTGCCTCTGCCGGGCCTCTCCAGTTAAACCTTCTAACTCGGATGCGGCCGTGTTTGCTGCCCTGAGGTTCTTTGTCGGAGTGCTGTACCGATCCAGCCCTCCCGTTACTATCGTGGCTGTCTGACCCAACCTAGGCTCGCATTCCTTGTCAATCTCAGTGATGAGGTTCCTACCTCGGATTTTCACTCCCATCTATGCGGTTTGCCTTAGCATACTCTCTCAAGGTGATGTTTAAAGACTGATGTAGCTCTGCTACCTTCTTTGCCCCGGCTAACATTTTCCGCCTAGTTTCCTCTAACTCAGCTTGTGCCTGAGCCAGATCTACCACAAGTGCTATTGGCGTCGCTAGGCTATCTATTGCTTGCTAGAGCACATTCTCTGGCCTTTCTAGCGGAGGAAACCTAGACCTGGTCTGCTTTGGCGTTACCTCTGGCTCTGGCGCCAGGCCCTTGCTTAGTTCCGCGTCAGGAGCGGTCATCAGGACCTCAACGCTGCTGGTGGGGCGAGTGATAAGCACTCCACGAACTGCGCTAAGAGGAGGCTCGCCTCCCTCGACGATGTGCCGCAAATGAACGCAGGACTCGTCCACGCCGACGTAGATTTTGTGCACGCCAAGCTTGATGAAGACGTCGTTGCACGAAGGAGGGTGCCTGCCGAAGCTTCCTGCATTGTCGCTGACGTAGTTCAGCGCTCCAAAGCGCTGAACCAAATCGGAGACGACGCGCTCGCCGGTGCTGGAGAAGCTTCCCGTCTGGATTTTCACCCCTGCTAGCACCGCTAGCCCCACGGTGGGCGCCAACTGTCGTGGTGGTGGCACAGCAGATGCCATGGATAGGCTAAAGATGGAGCCAATGAGTGCTAGGGGAATCCAGGGAGGGAGAACGTGGTGATTCCACGCACAGAAGTTCTTGTATTTTCTCTATCAATGGTGTTTACAAATGCTTTTGAGGCTCTCAGTAAGGAGACAATGTCTCTTACTCTCAACCAACTAGCCCTAGAGTTCTACTTTAGACAGAGAGAATGATCCATCCCCTTCTATGGAGGCCCCGGTGCTCCTTATATAGGGGAGCCCGGGTTACAATTCTAGGGTTACAATTCTATGACACACGTGGCAGCCTATTCTACGAATATGCTCCTCGCCTAAAGCAGATGCTTCTTTATTCTCTTTAACGGCTCGTCCGGGCTTTGGACGTAATCCACAACGTAATCTTTGTCTTTTGGCGTCACCAGACACGGGCTACGTCATCCGTCACCTTGCCCACGCCACTGGTCCTCTTCTTTACTTCGCTCATGCTACATCTAATAAAGCCACCTTTTGACCAGCAGGGGATTCCTTCTCTTGGAAGCCATAAGATAGTCCAGCTAGCATATAGCTAATCTGGCTTATCAAGTTACTTGCAAAACAGATAGATAAACGTGGCCGACATATAATTTATGCCGGTCGGACCATAGTTAAGGAGATGCTTCGTGGGCCGGGTCACACCGTGGTTCGACCTGCCTTGAAGTGACCAGTCGACACTTGCTTTGACTGCAGTACCCGACTAGCGGGCCCTTATACCCGGCGTTACCCAACACTCTTGCTGGAATTTTCCTAGGAACCTCGATCTCCGTCGATGACTTCAACCCTGGGAACCACAAGGATTATATCCATAGTCACCCTCCCATAAATTAAGTATTGTCACATACCAAGAGCAAAGCATGTCAATTAGATAAGTTAATACTGCACTGATTGATTTGGGTACCTTGCAGAAGACACATGGACTGAGCCCCTGCGACTGCACATAGCATACAACATCAAGGTACATAATCCAAAACCAAATCAAGCAACCGTCATGGAACACCACTGTTGCAGAACCTCATCAACAACTCAACACTGAACACGGCGAGGAGTTATAATCGCAAGGTACTTGCAAGACAAACAAGCATAGGGTACTCATAAATTTGATAGTAGGATATAATCAGTGCTGAATAGACAATAGAGGGAAACTGAAAGAAAAAAGACAATGTTACCTATTGCCTATGGAACTTGTAATTTTATCCCCAAACCTGAATCTCAAAGATGTAACACTATATTTGCTTCTAGAGATAACTTGAGTAATGCAACATCAGTCTTTCCGGTAGCAAATAAGTACTTTATTGCACAGATCGCTTGAACCATAATACAACCATGTAGGGAAAAGAAGATACCATGGATTGTCACCGACCAGTATAGAAACAATTAAGACTTGTATATAAACAAAAAGGAAGGAATACAAAGAACCTAGGTAATCTAGTTGCACGTGCACCCCAAGCCGAAGATCAGGTGAACACAACATACCAATATACATGTGTTTTTAGCCAACGAAATTTGTAATTATGTAAATTTATTTACATGTTCCTGGAGGCACATTACGCGAGGCAGTAAGAAAAGACGATAAATGCAGACATAACCTTCCTCCCAAATCATTCTAGAATAGAACATCTAATATGTTAAAAATCAGTAAAGAAAATCCAGCAAATTCAACATCAATCTCTTAAAGACTTCTCATCGGCTCAAATTGAGTGACCCATAGCATAGAAAATTTGGTCATGATTCCCAATTTTCAAAACCAATCCCAAACCATTGGATCTTTGCACATATTCTTAATATCCTGACGACACTAACAATTCAGAGTCTATTACTTTTTCATTAGAAACTAAATGTGCAAGCAAAACTATGACTCGGTAGGAAGAATTTAGTTTTACAAAAAGTAAGCTAGCATAGATACCATTATGCCAAGGAGGAGGTTGTTGAGGACGAGAATATTCCCCCTGGAAAAATCATTTGGCCATTATTAGATTCCACTTTCAGCCAAGTGATTATCCCCTGGAAAAAAAGTCTTGGTAAAAAGCTCCCACCAAATGAGAACATGAACAAAAAGGATAGAAGAAAGTGAAAACAATATGCCTTCAAATCAATGGCGTACTCAAGTTTTTATGCAACCATTCATACCTCTTCAGCTGTAGCTATCACAATATCCTTATCTCTGAAGCAAAGAGTAGGGACTAAGCATTGAATTAGAGCACCCAACTTGGTAAGATAACCATCAGTTGGTAACCAAATGTAACCATGATACTAAACACAAGTTGGGGCACATGGGGATCATACAACACACCAGCGAAAGGGCACCTTAGTAAAATGGCTAGAATCTTAATTTAGCTTTCTTCAGCATGCGGCCATTTCATTACATGTTAGACTACAAACATCAGTAGAGAAACAGGATACTCATTTCATCATCAGATTCAAATGTTTTTTTACCTGGAAGTAGCAGAACAGTGAAACATCACATTCACTCCGAATTGAATTTCCTACTGGAATTTACACTGTAATGCTATTGGGGATGCTAATAATATTAATTGTTCTCATCATTTTTTAAACAACAAATATTGACAAAACTCACTATCCAAAATTAGAGTTCAGTAAAACGCTAAGCACCTTTTAAAAATTTGCACCAGTTCAGAGGATAATAAAGAGAAAAGAATGGAGACCTCAGATCTGATTATACAGGCCTAAGAGTATGTAGTATAAAGTATATGATAACATATAGAGTTCACACCGGTAAATTCAGGAAAATAACATGGTTGACTAACCATTATATCCTAATTGCTGGCATGTGCAAAACAAAAGGTGCGCTGCCACAAGAGAACATAAAACATGATTACATCCATTATCTGGAAAAACCTTATTATTTACACGAACTGCAGTATAAACTTTGACATGTAATTTACAGGTATTAAAAAGACCAGGATTTAAAAGACCAACAAGCTGACTCACATCAACATTTATACGTGAGTGTTCTTGCTCTATCCCAACATGCAGCTGAAAGTGCATCCCAATCCTTGCCCCTAGCACCACATACAAAATCTAGTTAAGGTCAAACCTCTTGCACCATTTGACCATTCACACTCAAAAAATATTAATTTATCATTTTCAGTATCATCAAACTTTGGTACTCTGCAATCAAAAATTCAAAACAGAACTTCATACGAAACTCATCCACAAACCTAGCATAAATATATTACCACAAAATTTAAATTCCAAGAGGACCTACATATTTGTAGGCATAAACAAGTGGTTCAGACTAATAATAGAATGTGCATCTAAGTAAGTTGAATTATGTTCTTACTTCATATGATGATCTCGTTACATCCACAACTAGTTTTCTTGTGTGCCATCCAGTTCCTAGGTAGAGCGGTGTATAATAATCAGGTAAAGGAAGAACAGACAGCCTACATCCATTAACATGAGCCAGAATGAAAAAAGCAGATGGGGAGAAAAGAGGTGACGGATGTGGAAAAAAGCAGATGGTGAGAAAGGTTGTAGACTATGCTCAAGCATATTCAAAATTGCCTCTTTGCAGTACCTATCAAGTATCTCTGAAATTCTCATCCGCTGCACCTCTTCATGTCTTCAAAAGTGGAAAAATTGCCTCTTTGCAGTACCTATCAAGTATCTCTGAAACTCTCATCCGTTGCACCTCTCCATGTCTTCAAAAGCAGCAACCACAGCTTGATGAAAGGCATACAAATCTGAGGAAAAAACTTGTTAAAAAAGAGAGTGCACCTGAATGCCTAGGCATGGACGAGCATGAACAAAGGTCCGCACATAACAGTAACACACCGAGAGAAGAACTGAAATTAGCCAGTCAAATCATCAGCAATACATCGAGAGAAGAACTGAAATTATCCGGTCAAATCATCAGGAGAAGAAATGCATGACTTGTACTGAGCAAGAAAAATTCATGAAAGTACTAACGGTTAATTCTTTGTGCCTCCACAAACACAACGTTTAATCAGACAACTCACAAGGACAAATTTAGGCCTAGATATTGCCTGCTCTTACCGCGAAGTGGGGAGAAATATTTATTTCAGAACCCTGTTAACAAATATCTATTCCATTAGGCAAGCAACAAGTTTATCCTCTGTGTACTACTGTGCATGTAGGATCATAGTTGGATATTTATCCAATCTCTAGCAACATAGCAAAATGTGGAATAGTGCAAAAAATTATTTTGTGTTACATGCTTTCTTTTCAGTACGAAAGAGCAATTAGCTATAGCCTAGACCCTTTAATTCTTCAGGAAAAAACATTCCCTCAACAAGGCCATTCCAATTGGCTAAACAAATGTACGAAAGAAGGGGAAAGAGAAATCAAGACTCAGCTCCTGGAAGAAGGGAGGAGGAGAATCAAACATCACCAGGGAGTGCAATATTGAAGGCACCTGTGCCATGCGCTGCCAAAAACCTCACATCCCTGAAAAAGCAAACAAGATATCAACCAAAATTGCAAATGCCACAACTTCCACAAATAACTCTGAGAAATACAAAATCGAGAAAAGGAAAAGGAAATACCACATGCCCGTTCCTATCCACCCCTCGAGGTCGGAGAAGACGCAGGCCCTGGCGGTGGCAGCCTAGGCGATGACCTTGCTGAGCGAGCTGCCGACGCTGGAGGAGTTGAGGCTGTCGAGGTCGAGCCTGGAGACGATCCCCGCCAGCGCCGCCTCTAGGGTCTCCTAGTGGGTGCTCTTCAAGGGCTGCTCCGGCGCACCCCTCTCGCTCATGTCTTCCATGTCGACATGGAGCGGCGGCGCCGGCGCCGGGTAGGGTCATGCGAGAGGCAAGGGCGGTGGCGACCAGAGGAGCAGCGCGAAGTGCTCATAGGCAAGGAAGAAGAGCGTCGAGAACCCCTAGAGCATGCCACGGCTGGAGGAGACCCCGACCGCGACCCCCATGAGCGGCCTCCGGCCGATCTGTCGCTGTCCATGCCACGCTCATCCACCGCATCGACGGCGGCCTCGGGGAGAACAGGAACCACCGTTCCCTCACTTTCTCAGGAGGTTCATGGCGGCGACTCCAGCAAGGAGGAGGTAGGAGAGCACGAATGAAGCGCGAGGTGCGCCCAGCCACCTCATGGACAAAGAGAGAAATTGAGAGAGAAACGAGAGAGAGGGAAGATGTGTTAAGAGGAAGAGGAGGGGCATTACCCGTGGAGGAGTCCGCCGGCGCCAATCCTCATGCCGAGCTAGTGAGGCCGCTCCTCCCTCGCTGCCCTTGCTCACCTTCCCGGCGTTGCATCTGGTGAAAGGGATAAACCAAGGAGGCGGCTGAATCTGGTAGGTAGGGTGGGAGAGGCGGCTCCTCATTGGAGTCTAGGTTTTCACCCCGGTGGAAAAAATTGTGACGTGGAAAAGATGCGCTCACATTCTCTGAATTCAGGATCACCAAACACACGGACCCAGATGTCATGGACTCTTGTTTCCATCCCATAAGCGAACGCAGTAGAGAGTAAATCTAATGGCTGCAAAGAGACGTGGGGTGAAAACCAACACTGTTTAACACCATCTAACGGCTGAGGAGCCCTGAGCAGGCGGGTAGACTACGGCTGGTTATAGGAAGTAATTTCCTATAGTGTATAGGAATTCCTAGATATTTGATAGGACAGGACCCAATCTCACATCTAAAAAGCAGTTTGTATTGATCAGCTACCCTTGTGGCATGCCCAAAATAAAAAATCTCGCTCTTATAAAAAATAATTTAAGTCTAGACAATTGTTCAAACATCTACAAAATCAATTTCATGTTTAAAGCCATTTGTAAATCATGCTCCATGAAAATAACGGTGCCATCCGCGTACTGAAGGATCGACACTCCTCTCTCAACTAAATGAGAAATAAGTCCTTTAACTTGGCCGTCTGCTTTGGCTCTATTAATAATTATTGCTAGCATATCGGCTACAATATTAAATAAAATAGGAGATAGCGGATCTCCTTGCCTAAGTCCTTTCCGAGTTTGAAAATAATGCCCGATATCATCGTTAACTCTAACCCCAACACTACCACAACTTATGTAATTCTAAACCCATTGACACCACTTCGTGTCAAAACCTTTCATGCGCAAAGCTTGCTGCAGAAAATCTCAATTAACCTTATATAGGCCTTTTCGAAATCAATGTTTAGTAGCACCCCATCCAATTTATTCATATGCATCTTGTGAATGGTTTTGTGAAGAACAACCACACCCTCCAAAATATGTCTCCCGGCATAAATGCAGTTTGTGTAGGTCTGACCACCTTGTGTGCAACCTCAGTAACACAATTAGTTCCAACTTTAGTAGTAACACAATTAGTTTCAACTTTAGTAAAGATTTTTAAGCTTACGTTAAGTAGGCAAATGGGTCGACATTGTTGGATCTGAATAGCATTTTCTTTTTTTGATAGAAGAATAATGGTTTTGAAATTAAGATGAAATAAAGGTAACTCGCCATTTTGGAAGGCCCGAAACATTTTTATAAGGTCTCCTTTAATTACCTCCTAGAAAGTTTGATAAAATTCAGCCAGGAACCCATCTGGCCAGACGCCTTATTCTTTTCCATTTGTAAGATCGCATAATGCACCTCTTGCTCAGTAAAATTGGCCGTTAAAAATTTATTTTCCTCATCGGAAAGTTGAGGGATGTCAGTCATGTCTGACTCCCTCAAAGAAAAGGAGTTTGGAATCGGAGCACCAAAGAGATTTTTATAGTACTCGGTAATGTAATCTTTTAAATTATCTTGGCCAACAATAGTTCCTTCATCTTGCTCTAACTGAAATATTTTTTCCTTCTATGTTTTCCATTAGCTATTAAGTGAAAATATTTTGTATTATCTCCTCCCTCCTGAATATACTTAACCTTGGCTCTTTGAGCCCATTTAGACTCCTCATCCCGTCTTAATTTAGCTAGTTTAACATTGGTATCTCTAAGCTGACCACTTTTAGATTCATTTAGAGAAGCAAGCTCAGCTTTTTTGTCAAGCATATCAATTAGAATGAGTAACCGATCCCTCTCTTTTTTATATAAGCTACTTATCCTTTTTGCCTACCCATGAAGAAAGCTCCTAAGATGTCGTATTTTATTCTGCCAAATTTTCATTGGACTATTACCGTGTGAGACAGAGTTCCACTCTCTAGCACTAATGTCCTCGAAACCATCACGTCGAAGCCAAGAAAGCTCAAAATAAAACTACACTTTATGATGGGTTCGTAGCATGGAAAACAAAAAATTTCTACCCCAAGAACGAACAAAATCCAGATCTAATCTAGATAAAAGCCAAGATCTAATCTATTAGACATGTGCAACGAGATAGATCTATACTAACCCTTGTAGATCCGAAAGCCTTGTGCGAGATCGGATCTCGTGGTTGATGTAGACGATCACTTGTCGATCTCAAGATCGAGTGGACGAGCCTTCAGGCGCCGCGTTCCGGCAGCGCTTCCATGTCGGTCACACGTCTTGGTCGATGAGACCTTCCTCTCCCGTTCAATGAGCGTGGAGGTAGTAGATCTCTCCATGAAATCCCAGCAGCACGACGGCGTGGTGGTGGTGGTGGTGGAGTAGAGAATTTTGCAGGGCTTCGCCTAAGCTAGAGCAGAACGAAGGAGGAGGAGAGAGGCGGCTAGGGCAAGGAGTGGAAGGGGCAAGGGGGGCGCCTCCACCCCTCTACTTATAGAGGGAGGGGTGGTGCCTAGGGTTCCCACCCCTAGGGCCACCTCTAGGGCCGGCGCACAAGGAGGGCTTGGGGGGAGTTTCCTTCCCCCCCCCAAGTTTCCCCTTTTCCTTTCTTGGTTTTCAAGTAAACTCCACAGAATTTTCTAGAACCTTCCGGAACATTCCGAAACCTTCTAGAATCCCCATATAAACACTCCGGAACATTTCCGAACCTAGAAAATGATCTCCGGTATATGAATCTTATTCTCCGGATAATTCCGGATCTCCTCGTGATGTCCTAGATCCAATCTGAGACTCCGAACAACATTTGGTCTCCAACGCACATTCCATTTCTACCTAAACAGCATCGAACCTTAAGTGTGTCACCCTACGGTTCGTGAATATGCAGACATGATGAAGACACATCTCCGATCAATAGCCATCAGCGGGATCTGGAGATCCATAACGGCTCCCACATACTCAACGGTGACTTCGTGATCGATAGAACCATTTACATATAAAAACCAATTCCCTTTGTCACGCGATACTCTACTTATCCGAGGTTTGATCGTCGGTATCTCCATACCTAGTTCTACCTCGTTACTTGATAAGTACTCTTTACTCGTTCCATGATATGTCATCCCTTGTGACCTAGTCACATGCTTGCAAGCTAACTAGATGACATTCCACCGAGAGGGCCCAGAGCATATCTATCCGTCATATGGATGGACAAATCCCAATCTTGGTCCATGCACTTCAACACATACTTTCAGAATACCTAATGACACATTTATAACCACCTAGTTACGAAGCGGTGTTTGATGTCTCAAAGTACCCATCCGGTGATGGTGATTAACATAACCTCATGGTCGAAGGATTAGGTTACTATGCATTTGAAAGCTTGTAGCAATACGAACTTAATGACTTGATCTTATGCTACACTTACTATGGGTGTGTATCCATCACATCATTCTCCTAATGATATAACCTTGTAATTAATGACATCCAATGTCCATGATCAGGAAACCATGATCATCTATTAATCAACAAGATAGTTCAACAAGAGGCTTACTAGGGACTCTTTTACGTTTACAAAACACACAAGTATTAGTGTTTCCTAATAATACAATTAAAGCATGGGATGTAAACATTCATCATAAACACAAAGATATAATAATAACCACTTTTATTATTGCCTCTTGGGCATATCTCCAACAGTCTCCCACTTGCACTAGAGTCAATAATCTAGATTACATGGTAATATACCTAACACCCATGGCGTTCTGGTGTTGGTCATGCTTTGCTCTAGGGAGAGGTTTAGTCAACGAATCCGCCACATTCAGATCAATGTGTACTTTGCAAATCTTTATGTCACCATCTTGGACATACTCGCGAATAGCATGGAAACGTAGCTTGATGTGCTTCAGCTTGCTATGTGACCTTGGCTTCTGTGCATTAGCTATGGCACCTGTGTTGTCACAATAGATGGCCATCGGGTCCAACGCACTAGGAACCACGCCAAGTTCGGTAATGAATTCCTTCATCCATATGGCTTCTTGTGCAGCCTCCGAAGCAGCTATGTATTCCGATTCAGTTGAAGATTTCACCACAACGCTTTGCTTGGCACTCCTCCAGCTTACTACAGCACCATTTAAAATAAATACGTATCTAGACTGTGATTTCGAATCATCTGGATCGGTGTTTCAACTAGCATCAGTGTAACTGTTTACAACAAGCTGTTCATCACCTCCATAAGAAAGAACCATATCCTTAGTCCTGTTTAGGTACTTTAGGATATTCTTGACCGATGTCTAGTGCTCCATTCCAGGATCACTTTGATATCTGCTAGTCAAACTAACAACATGTGCTATATCCGGTCTTGTACACAGCATGACATACATGATAGAACCTATGGCCGAGGCATAGGGAACATTACTCATTTTCTCTCTATCTTCTGCCGTAGCTGGACTTTGAGTCTTACTCAAGGTCTTACCTGGCAACATGGGCAAGAACCCTTTCTTGCTCTCTTCCATTCTAAACCTCTTTAGAACTTTGTCCAAGTATGTACTTTGTGAATGCGCTATTAGGCGTCTTGATCTATCTCTATAAATCTTGATGCCTAGAATATATGCCGCTTCGCCAAGATCCTTCATTGAAAAACTATTATTCAAATAGGCTTTGACACTATTAAGAAGTTCTATATCATTCCCAATCAACAATATGTCATCTACATATAGTACTAGGAATGCTATAGATCTCCCACTCACTTTCTTGTAAATACAAGCTTCTCCATAAGTTTGTATAAATCCAAAGTTTTTGATTACTTTATCAAAACGTTGATTCCAACTTCGGGATGCTTGCTTCAGTCCATAAATGGAGCGCTGAAGTTTGCATACCTTGTTAGCATCTTTAGGATCGACAAAACCCTTGGGTTGTACCATATACAACTCTTCCTCAATGTCTCCATTAAGGAACGCCCTTTTTACATCCATCTGCCAAATCTCATAATCGAAATATGCAGCAATTGCTAACAAAATCCTCACAGACTTTAGCTTCGCTACTGGTGAGAATGTCTCATCGTAGTCAACTCCTTGAATTTGTCGGAACCCTTTCGTGACAAGTCGAGCTTTATAGACGGTAATATTACCATCAGCATTTGTTTTTCTTTTGAAAATCCATTTGTTCTCGACAGCCTTACGGCCATCCCGTAAGTCCACCAAAGTCCACACTTGGTTTTCGTACATGGATCCCATTTCGGATTTCATGGATTCTAGCCATTTGTCAGAATCTGGGCTCACCGTAGCTTCTTCATATGTTGCAGGGTCATCAATGTTGTCCACCAACATGACGTTCAAGGCAGGGTCATACCAATCAGGAGTGGTACGAACCCTCGTTGACCTGCGAGGTTCAGTAGTAACTTCGTTCGAAGTTTCATGATACCATCATTAGCTTCCTCTCTAATTGGTGCAGGCGGCACAAAAACATCTTCCGGTGTTGCGCTACTCTCAATTCCGAGAGAAGGTTCAATAACCTTGTCGAGTTCTACTTTCCTTCCAATCACTTCCTTCGAGAGAAACTCCTTCTCAAGAAAGGATCCATTTTTGGCAACGAAAACTTTGTCTTCGGATCTATGATAGAAAGTATACCCAATTGTTTCTTTAGGGTATCCTATGAAGACGCATTTCTCCGCTTTGGGTTCAAGCTTATCAGGTTGTAACTTCTTTACATACGCTTCGCAACCCCAAATTTTAAGGAACGACAACTTAGGTTTCTTTTCAAACCACAATTCGTATGGTGTCGTTTCAACGGATTTAGATGGTGCCCTATTTAAAGTGAATGCGGCTGTCTCTAATGCATAGCCCCAAAACGATAGCGGTAAATCTGTAAGAGACATCATAGACCGAACCATATCTAAGAGAGTTCGATTACGACGTTCGGACACACCATTACGCTGTGGTGTTCCCGGCGGTGTCAATTGCGAAAGTATTCCACATTTCTTTAAATGCATGCCAAACTCATAACTTAGATATTCACCTCCCCGGTCAGAACGCAGAAATTTAATCTTCTTGTTATGATGATTTTCCACTTCACTTTGAAATTCCTTAAACTTCTCGAAAGTTTCAGACTTATGTTTCATAAAGTAGACATACCCATATCTACTTAAGTCATCCGTGAAAGTGAGAACATAACGATATCCACTACGCGATGCTACACTCATTGGGTCGCACACATCGGTATGTATTATTTCCAATAAGTCCGTAGCTCACTCCATTATTCTAGAGAATGGAGTCTTAGTCATTTTTCCCATTAGACATGCTTCGCATCTTTCAAGTGATTCAAGAAGTCCATCAGAATGGAGTTTCTTCATACGCTTCACTCCAATGTGACCAAGGCAACGATTGCCACATGTATGTAGAATTATCATTCAATTTTATTCGTTTAGCATCTATGTTGTGAACATGTGTATCACTACTACGAGATTCAAGAGAATAAACCATTCATCTCAGGTGCATTACCATAAAAGATATTACTCATATAAATCAAACAAACTTTATTCTCGGACTTAAAAGAGTAATATCGCAATAAACAAGATCCGGATATAATGTTCATGCTTACGGGCACCAAATAACAATTATTTAAATTTAAAACTAATCCCGATGGTAGATGTAGAGGGAGCATGCCGACGGTGATCACATCAACCTTGGAGCCATTTCCAACGCGCATCGTCACCTCGTCTCTCGCCAGTCTTTGTTTATTCTGCAGTTCCTGTTTCGAGTTACAAATATGAGCAACCGAACCAGTATCAAATACCTAGGCACTACTACGATTACTAGTAAGATACACATCAATAACATGTATATCAAATATACCTTTCTTCTTGATGTTGCCGTTCTTTAGATCCGCCAGGTAATTGGGGCAGTTACGCTTCCAGTGACCAGCATCCTTGTAGTAGAAGCATTCAGTTTCAGGCTTAGGACCAGCCTTGGGCTTCTTAGCGGTATGACGACTTTCTCTTACCGTCCTTCTTGAAGTTGCCCTTGTTCTTAGGCTTGCCCTGTTTCTTGAAATTGGTGGTCTTATTGACCATCAACACTTGGTGCTCCTTCTTGATCTCCACTTCAGCAGTTTTCAGCATGGACGATAGTTCAGGCAACATCTTGTTCATGTAGTGCATATTGTAGTTCATCACAAAGTTCTTATAACTCGGTGGCAGTGATTGGAGGACACGGTGAATCCCTAACTCATTAGGAATCATTATCCCCAACTCTTGGAGCTTGTTTGCGTACCCAGACATGGTGAGCACGTGCTCGTTAACGGAGCTTCCCTCTTCCATCTTATAGTTAAAGAACTTTTCGGAGGCCTCATAGCTCTCCACGACCGCATGAGTCTCAAAAATCAGCTTGAGCCCTTTGATGATATCAAACGGGTCATGGTGCTCAAAGCGCTTCTGAAGCTCCGTTTCTAAACCGTACAGGATGGCACACTGAACTGTGGAGTAGTGATTTTTTGAGTGGCGTAAACATTCTTTACGTCATCGGTGGCATCTTCTGCAGGTGGGTCACCTAGCGGTGCTTCGAGCACATAGGTCAACTGACCAGCCCCGAGGACAATTTTCAGTCCATGGAGCCAGTCCGTGAAGTTGCGTCCGTTGTTCTTAAGCTTTTCTTTCTCTAGGAACGCATTGAAATTGATGGAGAGGTTCGCCATAATCTACAACAAATTTGCAAATAGTTTAGACTAAGTTTATGATAAATTGAGTTCAATATTAATTCTTAAATTAACTAGGTGAACTCCCACTCAAAACAACATCCCTCAAGTTGTCTTAGTGATTACACGAACCAAATCCACTACACCAAGTCCGATCTTCACGAGAGAAGATGTAGTTTCAATGGCGAACAATCTTCATGTTCATCATATCATTTATATGACTCATGCTCTACCTTTCGGTATTCTGTGTTTCGAGACCATGTCTGTACATGCTAGGCTTGTCAAGATTAACCTTAGTTTCCGTATGTGCAAAACTGGCTTGCACCCGTTGTATGTACACGTAGAATCTATCACATCCGATCATCACGAGATGCTTCGAAACGACGAGTCTTAGCAACGGTGCCAACTAAGGATGAACACTTTATTACTTGATATTTAGTGAGAGGGATCATCTTATAATGCTACCGTCGCGATCTAAGCAATACAAGATGCATAAAGGATTAACATCACAGGCAATTCATAATTAGTGTGATATGATATGGCCCTTTCTTCTTATGCCTTTGATCTCCATCTCCAAAGCACGAACATGATCTCCATCACCACCAGCATTGCGTCAAGGTCAGTGGTGCCGCTTCATGGTTGTCCATCATCACTATCAACTATTACAACTACTTAGAATAAAGCAATTACAAGATGAATAGACACGCAGGTCTTAACAGAATTAAAGACAACCATTAGGCTCCTGCCGGTTGCCATATTACAACAAGGATCATTGCATACACCAAATATAATCATAATCACATGATGGCCATATCACATCACAAAACCCCTGCAAAAACAAGTTAGACGCCTCTAATTTTCTTTGCATATTTTACGTGGTTTGGGGCTTTCGAATAAGAACGGATCTTACCTACGAAACTGAACCACAACGTTGATACAAGTGCTATCAAGTGCAAAGTGTAAATTGGATCTATACTATGGTTGGAGAGACAGACACCCGCAAAGCCACTTGTGCAAAGCAAGTTACACGTCAAGCGTGGAGCAAGTCTCATGTGTGATGACATGTAAGGTTAGCCCGAGCCGCTTCATCCCACCATACCGCAAGATGCAAAGTACACAAAGCAAAAGACGGCACGAGCACCAACGCCCACAAAACCATTGTGTTCTACTCGTGCAACAGATCTACGCATAGACACTGCTCTGATACCACTGATGGGTTCGTAGCATGGAAAACAAAAAAATTCTACCGCAAGAACGAATAAAACCCAGATCTAATCTAGATAAAAGCCAAGATCTAATCTATTAGACATGTGCAACGAGATAGATCTGTACTAACCCTTGTAGATCCGAAAGCCTTGTGCGAGATCGGATCTCGTGGTTGATGTAGACGATCACTTGCTGATCTCAAGATCGAGTGGATGAGCCTTCCGGCAGCGCTTCCGCAATCGGTCACACGTGCGGAGTCGATGTAGACCTTCCTCTCCCTGTTCCAGCGAGCAGCGGAGGTAGTAGATCTCTCCATGGAATCCCAGCAGCAAGACGGCGTGGTGGTGGTGGTGGAGTAGAGAATCTGCAGGCTTCGCCAAGCCAGAGCAGAGCGAAGGAGGAGGAGAGAGGCGCTAGGGCAAGGAGTGGAAGGGCAAGGGGCGCCCACCCCTCTATTTATAGAGGAGGGTTGCGCCTTAGGGTTCCCACCCCTAGGCCACCTCTAGGGCGCACAAGGGGGCTTGGGGGAGTTTCCTTCCCCCAAGTTTCCCTTTTCCTTTCTTGGTTTTCAAGTAAACTCCACGAATTTTCTAGAACCTTCCTAACATTCAAACCTTCTAGAATCCCCATATAAACACTCCGGAACATTTCCGAACCTAGAAAATGATCTCCATTATATGAATCTTATTCTCCGGACAATTCTGGATCTCCTCGTGATGTCCTAGATCCAATCTGAGACTCCGAACAACATTCGGTCTCCAACGCACATTCCATTTCTACCTAAACAGCATCGATCCTTAAGTGTGTCACCCTACGGTTCGTGAATATGCAAACATGATGAAGACACCTCTCCGATCAATAACCATCAGCGGGATCTGGAGATCCATAACGGCTCCCACATACTCAACGATGACTTCATGATCGATAGAACCATTTATATACGAAAACCAATTCCCTTTGTCACGCGATACTCTACTTATCCGAGGTTTGATCATCGGTATCTCCATACCTAGTTCTACCTCGTTACTTGATAAGTACTCTTTACTCGTTCCATGATATGTCTTCCCTTGTGACCTAGTCACATGCTTGCAAGCTAACTAGATGACATTCCACCGAGAGAGCCCAGAGCATATCTATCCGTCATATGGATGGACAAATCCCAATCTTGGTCCATGCGCTTCAACACATACTTTCAGAATACCTAATGACACCTTTATAACCACCCAGTTACGTAGCGGTGTTTGATGTCATCAAAGTACCCATCCGGTGATGGTGATTAACATAACCTCATGGTCGAAGGATTAGGTTACTATGCATTTGAAAGCTTGTAGCAATACGAACTTAATGACTTGATCTTATGTTACACTTACTATGGGTGTGTGTCCATCACATCATTCTCCTAATGATATAACCTTGTTCTTAATGACATCCAATGTCCATGATCAGGAAACCATGATCATCTATTAATCAACAAGCTAGTTCAACAAGAGGCTTACTAGGGACTCTTTCACGTTTAAAAAACACACAAGTATTAGTGTTTCCTAATAATACAATTAAAGCATGGGATGTAAACATTCATCATAAACACAAAGATATAATAATAACCACTTTTATTATTGCCTCTTGGGCATATCTCCAACACTTTATTCCCGAGGTGAGCTTGTTCACCAGAACCGAGGATAAGCGGAGTGTGATCTGATTCGGCTCTTGCCAGAGCACGGACAGAAACGAGCGGAAACTTCTTTTCCCACTCAACACTTGACAATACTCTGTCTAATTTCTCATAGGTGGGTGTATATCTATGGCTCGCCCAAGTATACTGCCTACTTGACATCGCAATCTCACAAAGATCTAAACTTTCAATGATGGCATTAAACACAAAAGGCCATCTAGAGTCAAAGTTTGCATTGTTTTTATCTTCTTGTCTATGCATAATATTGAAATCCCTCCCCCCAACTACCATAGGAAGAGACTCAGTCTCACAGACACGCCCAAGTTTTACTAAGAATTCTGCTTTATGCCCTTGGTGAGTAGCACCATATACAGGAACAAGAGCCCACTCAAACCCATCAACTTTTGACCTAAGATTAAAATCAACACAATGGTTACCATTAGTAACATTATTCACCTTTAGCGTTGAGTTGTTAATACCTACTAGAATACCACCGGACCTCCCTTGTGGAGGTAGGCAATACCAAACAAAATCCAGGCCTCCCGAAAGGTGACCAAGAAAAGGAGCTGCAAAGTTAGCTCTACCAGTTTCAAAAATAGCAAAGAAATCTAGTTTTGATTCTCTAATTGAATCATGTACTAAAGAGTGTTTAGCAGAGTCACGGAAACCATCACTATTCCAAAAGGCACCTTTCATTGCAACAAGTTTCACCTTTTATTTTTTAAGCAATCACTACGACGTCGAACTACAGAAGTACCAGTGACCCTTCGCTTATAAACCCTAATCTGTTTAGTAGGCTGCAAAGGAGGTTCCTTGTGATCCTGAAAGATGTCCTGGTCCTTGTCGACTAAATCAGCCGAAAGTTTATTAGCCTCATCCAACAAAAGACCCGACCTAGACTCCCTCTCTATATTTTCCACTAAATTTTTATTCTGCAAAACAAAAAAGGTCCTTTGAAGATCGATTTCTTTTATCTTGCTAATAGATTCTGATTGTTCATTAGGTGATAGTCCTAGCGATACACCTAACTTAGACGCACGAGCCACAACAACATCATTAGGAATCAAAGAAATGGTAGAGCTGGTATTTTTGTACCTGAATATAGGACATCCTCATGAGCTTGTGCATTTTGCTGAGCACGTTCCAGCTGAGATGCATTGGCATTTGGTTGGGCCTTAATGCGCTCACTTGTTCGCACATAAAAAACCGCCATCTCCGAAATTTCCCCATAAGCAATCACCTCTTCCTTTGAATACCGGCCTCCAAGAAAAATGTTGGAGATATGCCCAAGAGGCAATAATAAAAGTGGTTATTATTATTATATCTTTGTGTTTATGATGAATGTTTACATCCCATGCTATAATTGTATTATAAGGAAACACTGATACATGTGTGTTTTGTAAACATAAAAGAGTCCCTAGTAAGCCTCTTGTGGAACTAGCTTGTTGATTAAATGATGATTATGGTTTCCTGATCATGGACATTGGATGTCATTAATAACAAGGTTATATCATTAGGAGAATGATGTGATGGACACACACCCATAGTAAGCGTAGCATAAGATCAAGTCATTAAGTTCAGACATATAAGCTTTCAAATGCATAGTAACCTAATCCTTCGACCATGAGGTTATGTTAATCACCATCACCGGATGGGTACTTTGATGACATCAAACACCGCTTCATAACTGGGTGGTTATAAAGGTGTCATTGGGTATTCTGAAAGTATGTGTTGAAGCGCATGGACCAAGATTGGGATTTATCCATCCATATGACGGATAGATATGCTCTGGGCCCTCTCGGTGGAATGTCATCTAGTTAGCTTGCAAGCATGTGACTAGGTCACAAGGGATGACATAACATGGAACGAGTAAAGAGTACTTATCAATAACGAGGTAGAACTAGGTATGGAGATACCGACGATCAAACCTCGGATAAGTAGAATATCGCGTGACAAAGGGAATTGGTTTTGTATGTTAATGGTTCTATCGATCACAAAGTCATCATTGAGTATGTGGGAGCCATTATGGATCTCCAGATCCCGCTGATGGTTATTGATCGGAGAGGTGTCTTCATCATGTCTGCATATTCATGAACCGTAGGGTGACACACTTAAGGTTCGAAGTTGTTTTAAGTAGATATGGAATATGCGTTGGAGACCGAATGTTGTTCGGAGTCTCGGATTGGATCCGGGATATCACGAGGAGATCCGGAATTGTCCGGAGAATAAGATTCATATATTGGGGATCATTTTCTGAGTTAGGAAATGTTCCGGAGTATTTGTATGGGGATTCTAGAAGGTTTCGGAATGTTCCAGAAGGTTCTAGGAGATTTCTTGGAGTTTGCTTGAAAACCAAGAAAGGATCAAGGAGTCCTTGTGGGGCAAGACAAGGAGTCGTGGGGGAGGAGGACTCCTCCCCCCTCCCAATCCGCCGGCAAGGAAGGGAGGGGAGTCCTACTAGGACTCCCCCTCCCATGGCGCATCCCTCCTTTAAATAGAGGGGTGGGGGCGCCACCCCCTTGCCCCCAAGCCCTAGCCGCCGCCTCTCTCCTCCTCCTTCCCTCTGCTCAGGCTTAGGCGAAGCCCTGCAGAATTCTCTACTCCACCACCACCACCACCACACCGTCGTGCTGCTGGGATTCCGTGGAGAAGATTTACCACCTCCGCTTCTCGCTGGAACGGGGAGAGGAAGGTCTGCTTCGACCAAGACGCAGACCGATCATGAAAGCGCCTGGGAAGGATCGTCCACTCGATCTTGAGATCGGCAAGTGATCGACTACATCAACCCCGAGATCCAATCCCGTAACGCTTTCGGATCTACGAGGGTTAGTACAGATCTATCTCGTTGCACATGTATAATAGATTAGATCTTGGCTTTTATCTAGATTAGATCTGGGTTTTGTTCGTTCTTGCGGTAGAAATTTTTTGTTTTCCATGCTACGAACCCATCAGTGGTATCAGAGCCGTATCTATGCATAGATCTGTTGCACGAGTAGAACACAATGGTTTTGTGGGCGTTGGTGCTCGTGCCGTCTTTTGCTTTGTGTACTTTGCATCTTGCGGTATGGTGGTATGAAGCGGCTCGGGCTAACCTTACATGTCATCGCACATGAGACTTGCTCCACGCTTGACGTGTAACTTGCTTTGCACAAGTGGCTTTGCGGGTGTCTGTCTCTCCCACCATAGTATAGATCCAATCTACACTTTGCACTCGATAGCACTTGTATCAATGTTGTGGTTCAGTTTCGTAGGTAAGATCCGTTCTTATTCGAAAGCCCCAAACCACGTAAAACATGCAAAGAAAATTAGAGGCATCTAACTTGTTTTTGAAGGGGTTTTGTGATGTGATATGGCCATCATCTGATTGTGATTATATTTGATGTATGCAATGATCCTTGTTGTAATATGGCAACCGGCAGGAGCCTAATGGTTGTCTTTAATTCTGTTAAGACCTGCGTGTCTATTCATCTTGTAATAGCTTTATTTCAAGTAGTTGTAATAGTTGCTGGTGATGATGGACAACCATGAAGCGGCGCCACTGACCTTGACGCAATGCTGGTGATGATGGAGATCATGTCCATGCTTTGGAGATGGAGATCAAAGGCATAAGTAGAAAGGGCCATATCATATCACACTAATTATGAATTGCCTGTGATGTTAATCCTTTATGCATCTTGTATTGCTTAGATCGCGACGGTAGCATTATAAGATGATTCCTCTCACTAAATTTCAAGTAATAAAGTGTTCGTCCTTAGTTGGCACCGTTGCTAAGACTCGTCGTCTCGAAGCATCTCGTGATGATCGGATGTGATAGATTCTACGTGTGCATACAACGGGTGCAAGCCAGATTTGCACATGCGGAAACTAAGGTTAATCTTGACGAGCCTAGCATGTACGCACATGGTCTCGAACACGGAATACCAAAAGGTAGAGCAGGAATCATATAAGTGATATGATGAACATGAAGATTGTTCACGATGAAACTACATCTTCTCGTGAAGATCGGACTTGGTGTAGTGGACTTGGTTCGTGTAATCACTAAGACAATGTGAGGGATGTTGTTTTAAGTGGGAGTTCACCTAGTTAATTTAAGAATTAAAATTGAACTCAATTTATCATAAACTTAGTCTAAACTACTTGCAGATTTGTTGTAGATTATGGCGAATCTCTCCATCAATTTCAATGCGTTCCTAGAGAAAGAAAAGCTTAAGAACAATGGAAGCAACTTCACTTAACCGGCTCCATGGTCCAAGATTGTCCTCGTGGCTGGTCGATGACCTATGTGCTCAAGCACCGCTTAGGTGACCCACCAGAAGATGCCACCGATGACGAAAGAATGTTTATGCCACTGAAAAATCATTACTCCATAGTTCAAGTGTGACATCCTCAGACGGTTTAGAAACGGAGCTCGAAGCGTTTTGAGCACCACGACCTGCTCGAGATCATTAAGGAGCTCAAGCTCATTTTGAGACTCACGCGCGGAGAGCTATGAGGCCTCAAAAGTTCTTTAATCAGAAGATGGAAGAGGGAAGCTCAAGCGATGCAGCACGTGCTCACCATGTCCGGGCACGCAAACAAGCTCCAAGAGTTGGGGATAACGATTCCTAATGAGTTAGGGATTCACCGTGTCCTCCAATCACGCCACCGAAGTTATAAGAACTTTGTGATGAACTACAATATGCACCGCATGAACAAGACGTTGCTCGAACTATCGCCCATGCCGAAAACTGCTGAAGTGGAGATCAAGAAGGAGCACCAAGTGTTGATGGTCAATAAGACCACCAATTTCAAGAAACAGGCAAGCCTAAGAAAAAGGGCAACTTCAAGAAGGACGACAAGAAAGTCACTCGCTAAGAAGCCTAAGGCTGGTCCTAAACCTGAAACTGAATGCTTTATCGCAAGGGTGTTGGTCATCGAAGCGAATCGCCTAAGTACTGCGGATCAAGAACGGCAACATCAAGAAGAAAGGTATATTCGATATACATGTTATTAATGTGTATCTTACTAGTAATCGTAGTAGTGCTCGGGTATTTGATATCGGTTCAGTTGCTCATATTTGTAACACAAACAGAGTGCGGAATAAACGAAGACTGGCAAGAGACGAGGTTACGATGCGCGTAGGAAATGGCTCCAAGGTTGATGTGATCGCCGTCGGCACGCTCCCTCTACATATACCTTCGGGATTAGTTCTAAATTTGAATAATTGTTATTTGGTGCCTGCGTTAAGCATGGACATTATATCTGGATCTTGTTTATTGCGAGACGGTTACTCTTTTAAGTCTGAGAATAAAGGTTGTTCGATTTATATGAGTAATATCTTTTATGGTAATGCACCTGAGATGAATGGTTTATTCTTATTGAATCTCGATAGTAGTGATACACATGTTCACAACATAGATGCTAAACGAATAAAATTGAATGATAACTCTACATACATGTGGCAATCGCTGCCTTGGTCACATTGGAGTGAAGCGATGAAGAAACTCCATTCGATGGACTTCTTGAATCACTTGATTTTGAATCACTTGAAAGATGCGAAGCATGTCTAATGGGAAAATGACTAAGAATCCATTCTTTGAATAATGGAGCAGCTAGACTTATTGGAAATAATACATACCGATGTGTGTGGTCCAATGAGTGTAGCATCGCGTGGTGGATATCGTTATGTTCTCACTTTCACGGATGACTTAAGTAGATATGGGTATGTCTACTTTATGAAACATAAGTCCGAAACTTTCGAGAAGTTTAAGGAATTTCAAAGTGAATTGGAAAATCATCGTAACAAGAAGATTAAGTTTCCTGCTCGACCGCTGGAGGTGAATATCTGAGTCATGAGTTTGGCATGCATTTAAAGAAATGTGGAATACTTTCAGCTTGACACCGCCGAACACCATAGCGTAATGGTGTGTCCGAACGTCGTAATCGAACTCTCTTAGATATGGTTCGGTCTATGATGTCTCTTACAGATTTAGCACTATCGTTTTGGGGCTATGCATTAGAGACAGCCACATTCACTTTAAATAGGGCACCATCTAAATCCATTGAAACGACACCGTATGAATTGTGGTTTGGTAAGAAACCTAAGTTGTCGTTCCTTAAAGTTTGGGGTTGCGTTTATGTAAAGAAGTTACAACCTGATAAGCTTGAACCCAAAGCGAGAAATGCGCCTTCATAGGATACCCTAAAGAAACAATTGGGTATACCTTCTATCATAGATCCAAGGCAAAGTTTTGTTGCTAAGAATGGATCCTTTCTTGAGAAGGAGTTTCTCTCAAGGAAGTGACTGAAGGAAAGTAGAACTCGACGAGGTTATTGAACCTTCTCTCGAGTTGAGAGTAGCGCAAAGACCGAAGATGTTTTTGTGCCGCCGCACCAATTGGAGAGGAAGCTAATGATGGTGATCATGAAACTTGAACGGTTATCGCTGAACCTCGCAGTCAACGAGGGTTCGTACCACTCGATTGGTATGACTCGCTTGAACATCATGTTGGTGGACAACACCGATGACCCTATGACGTATGAAGAAGCTATGGTGAGCCCAGATTCACAAATGGCTAGAAGCCATGAACCGAGATGGGATCCATGTACGAAAACCAAGTGTGGACTTTGGTGGACTTACCGGATGGCCATAAGGTTGTCGAGAACAAATGGATTTTCAAAAGAAAACAGATGTCGATTGTAATGTTACCGTCTATAAAGCTCGACTTGTCGCGAAAGGGTTCCGACAAATTCAAGGAGTTGACTACGATGAGACTTTCTCACCAGTAGCGAAGCTAAAGTCCGTGAGGATTTTGTTAGCAATCGCTGCATACTTCGATTATGAAATTTGGCAGATGGATGTCAAAACGGCGTTCCTTAATGGTGACATTGAGGAAGAGTTGTATATGGTACAACCCAAGGGTTTTGTCGATCCTAGTGATGCTGACAAGGTATGCAAACTTCAGCCCATTTATGGATCAAGCAAGCATCCCGAGTTGGAATCAATGTTTTGATAAAGTAATCAAAAACTTTGGATTTATACAAACTTATGGAGAAGCTTGTATTTACAAGAAAGTGAGTGGGAGCTCTGTAGCATTCCTAGTACTATATGTAGATGACATATTGTTGATTGGGAATGATATAGAACTTAATAGCCAAAACCTATTTGAATAATAGTTTTTCAATGAAGGATCTCAAGCGGCATATATTCTAGGCATCAAGATTTATAGAGATAGATCAAGACGCCTAATAGCGCTTTCACAAAGTACATACTTAGACAAAGTTCTAAAGAAGTTTAGAATGGAAGAGAGCAAGAAAGGGCTCGTGCCCATGTTGCCAGGTAAGACCTTGAGTAAAACTCAAAGTCTGGCTACGGCAGAAGATAGAGAAAAGATGAATAATATTCCCTATGCCTCGGCCATAGGTTCTATCATGTATGCCATGTCGTACAAGACCGGATATAGCACATGTCGTTAGTTTGACTAGCGTATATCAAAGTGATCCTCGAATGGAGCATGGACAAGGGTCAAGAATATCCTAAAGTACCTAAATAGGACTAAGGATATGGTTCTTTCTTATGGAGGTGATGAACATTTGTTGTAAACGGTTACACCGATGTTAGTTGGAACACCGATCCAGATGACTCAAGTCACACCTGGATAATGATTTATTTTGAATGGTGTTGAAGTTGAGCTGGAGGAGTGCCAAGCAAAGCGTTGTGGCGAAATCTTCAATGAATCGAATACATAGCTGCTTCGGAGGCTGCACAAGAAGCCATATGGATGAAGGAGTTCATTACTGAACTTGGCGTGGTTCCCAGTGCGTTGGACCCGATGGCCATCTACTCTGACAACACAGGTGCCATAGCTAATGCAGAGGAGCCAAGGTCACATAGCAAGATGAAGCACATCAAGCTACGTTTCCATGCTATTCGCGAGTATGTCCGAGATGGTGACATAAAGATTTGCAAAGTACACACTGATCTGAATGTGGCAGATCCGTTGACTAAACCTCTCCCTAGAGCAAAGCATGACCAACACCAGAACGCCATGGGTGTTAGGTATATTACCATGTAATCTAGATTATTGACTCTAGTGCAAGTGGGAGACTGTTGGAGATATGCCCAAGAGGCAATAATAAAAGTGGTTATTATTATATCTTTGTGTTTATGATGAATGTTTACATCCCATGCTATAATTGTATTATAAGGAAACACTGATACATGTGTGTTTTGTAAACATAAAAGAGTCCCTAGTAAGTCTCTTGTGGAACTAGCTTGTTGATTAAATGATGATTATGGTTTCCTGATCATGGACATTGGATGTCATTAATAACAAGGTTATATCATTAGGAGAATGATGTGATGGACACACACCCATAGTAAGCGTAGCATAAGATCAAGTCATTAAGTTCAGACTATAAGCTTTCAAATGCATAGTAACCTAATCCTTCGACCATGAGGTTATGTTAATCACCATCACCGGATGGGTACTTTGATGACATCAAACACCGCTCATCGGGTGGTTATAAAGGTGTCATTGGGTATTCGAAGTATGTGTTGAAGCGCATGGACCAAGATTGGGATTTGTCCATCCATATGAGGATGACAGATATGCTCGGGCCCTCTCGGTGGAATGTCATCTAGTTAGCTTGCAAGCATGTGACTAGGTCATAAGGGATGACATAACATGGAACGAGTAAAGAGTACTTATCAGTAACGAGGTAGAACTAGGTATGGAGATACCGACGATCAAACCTCGGATAAGTAGAATATCGCGTGACAAAGGGAATTGGTTTCGTATGTTAATGGTTCTATCGATCACAAAGTCATTGTTGAGTATGTGGGAGCCATTATGGATCTCCAGATCCCGCTGATGGTTATTGATCGGAGAGGTGTCTTCATCATGTCTGCATATTCATGAACCGTAGGGTGACACACTTAAGGTTCGAAGTTGTTTTAAGTAGATATGGAATATGCGTTGGAGACCGAATGTTGTTCGGAGTCTCGGATTGGATCCGGGATATCATGAGGAGATCCAGAATTGTCCGGAGAATAAGATTCATATATTGGGGATCATTTTCTGACTTAACCCGATAGGGATCTGCTAGAAGCATACGAGTATCCACCGACATATCCATCGATAGAGAAGAAACCACGTGAAGCTGAGTACCTTCAGACACAATAGCCTGCCGCGGCAGAGAATGAGCCGAAAAAGCAGCCTCGGTAGCCTGCCGCGGCAAAGAATGAGCCAAAAAAACAGCTTCGACAGCCTGTCATGGCAGGGAAACATCCGATACAGCAAGAGGAGCAGAACGTGCTTCCTCCTCCTCTTCAACCATCTGAAACCATCGCTTAGATGGTGCAGATTTAGATCCGCGATTAGGGAGTGGGGTACTTGGACAATTAGATAGATCACGTGAATAATTTATAGAGCCAAACCGAATGTGCTCAACCTCCTCTACCATCTCCTTAGATTTGCTAGACCCATCTTGCTTTTGTTCCGAACTTTGGTCCTTTTGAGTGGCATTTTCTGAATTCTTGTCCTCATTGTGCTCCTCCATATCATTAGACCTATGAACTTCTTTTTTATGGTTATCATCCGCTGTACCATCCTCCAGATCAGCAATAACCAGCGGGGACTACAGAGCCATCAAGGGCTTCAACATGAATCTCAAATCCGTAACCCTGCCCCTCATTTAAATGATCTAGGTATCTCGGAATAAGCTAAGGGTTGGCACAATCGATTCTCATACGAGCAATACCATGTTCCCGAGTAAATTTCATGTCAACCTCTTTTGTCTTACCAACAAGAGACCCAACAGCAAACAAACCAAGAAAATCCCTGCAAAGCGTATCATGACAACCCAAAACTCTAATCCACAAATCAAATAAGCCCCACTTGTCCAGCCCTCTAGACAACCAATCCTCAAAATGCATGGTAATAGATGTTCCCTCCACATCTACCGGCTTAAGCCTCTGTCGCCTCACCAGATCAGCTTTGGAAGGAAAAACAACACAAAAAGCATTAGGACCGACTGGAGTAATGTCCCACTGATTATGACCGAGAACCAACCATTCAAGCTCCATCAACAGCTGTTGAATGCTCATTGTACCCCATGTTATCCTAACTCTGCTGACCTTACCACTATCATTTTTTTTGCTTCATCTCCTTGTTATGTGGAATATCATAAAAGTTTAGTCCTTCTCTACACATGCCATACAACACCGTTGTAGGTTTGGGCATCGTGAGAAGATGACAGTCCTTGTCAGCGTGCTTTGCTAAGTCACAATAGATGCACAAAACAGTAGTACATTCGGTTGCAACATGACCCTTCAGACCGCATCTAAAACAAAGAGTGCTATCAGGGTTTTTCTTAGCCCCAACAGCGAGAGATTTGACGGCCAAGCGAGGAGCCTCAGATTCATGAGACGTACCTTGTGATAACCTCTGTCCAGAAGTAGAGGACACCCTCGGTCCAGTCCTTAAACCAGAACCACCAGATCCACCCTGATGCACATCTTGTTGTTCAAGGTTTGGGCGAATCCCTCTTCCGTGGAAATTACCCCGGTTATTGAACCTCCCGGTGTGTGACCTCTATTTGAAAAGTTCTATTGCTTATACGATCGATGGAATCTCTGCTTATCACGAAAGTTTGAACCTCCTTGATTTACATTCTGGACATTACCAACAACGTAAAAACCTTCCTCAAAGCTACCAAATTCACCTCTGAAAACAACATTGTTTTGTTGATGATTCTCAAAATTCTGCCCCGGATTATTAGAGGAAAAACAAACTTCCCCTTTTAAGAATTGTTGTTGATAATCATTGCTAGTTTCTGAGACTGGTAGCCTTGTCACACCCTTCCATCACCACCACATCCACCAAAGCTCCCTCTCGGAAAAGAATTAGAGTTGAAATTACCTCACCTTCCTCCGACAAAACCACCACCAGACTGTTGCTGGTAGAGGCTAGAGGTCTACCGGATCTGGGTCGTAGGTTGTAGGGGTGGAAGTGAGCTGCGAGGGAGCGAGGAAGGCGGCACCAGCGGCGGGGCACCGTCGCGTGAGGCTAGGGAGGCGACGCAGGAAGAAGGCGGCGGCTAGGGCTGGGAGAAGGCCGACTCCTTCAGGAGTCGGCAATAATATTCTGATTATTGCTTGATTGTCAATATTTGATTACAACTCTTATATAATAAAATAAACTGGGCTAAGCCCCTAATTTGGCCCACTATTGGGCCTCTTTCTCGTATACGGGATGCCGACCATAACATCTCTCCCCGCCTGCGCAAACAGCTCGTCCTCGAGCTGAACATCTGGAAACTGCTGGTGGAACTCATCGAGCTGCTCCCAGGTAGCGTCTTCTCAGTCGGGCCAGCCCATTGCACAAGCAAGTGCCAAACGCCGCGACGTTGTTGTGCCTTCAACACCTTGTTGGGTCCTGGTAGGAGGCGGCCATCAGCTTGAGGAGGAAGGGTCGGCGTCGCTGCCGGAGGATCCCTCATGTAAGTCTTCAGTAAGCCCACATGGAAGACGTCGTGAATGCGAGAGCCAACCGGCAGCTCCAGGCGGTACATGAGCGTGCCAACACGCTCCAGCACTCTAAAGGGCCCAGATAACGCTGCGCTATGACGGGTCTGTCATGGCTCATCCTATGAAGGAGGCGCAGACCAAATACCACCGCGAACTCCGCATCGTGATGATGAGCGTTGTAGTACTTCGTGGACAGCTGGTGTGCTTGGAGAAGGCGCTGGCGCGCCTCAGCCAGGATCTCATCACAGGTGTGGAGCAAGTCTCCCGCAGCCTCCGACCTAGCTGACCCCGGCTCATAAGGCAGCATCTTCGGAGGCGGATGCCCATAAACCACCTCGAAAGGCGTGGTATGCAGGGCGGAGTGGTAGGAGGTGTTGTAGCAGTACTCCGCCCAGGCCAGCCAATCCACCCACGCTCGTGGATGATCTCTTGTAACACAGCGTAAATACATGTCAATCACCTTGTTAACCACCTCGGATTGGCCGTTCGTCTGCGGGTGGAAGGCCGTGCTCATGTGAAGCTTCACACCAGCCAGCCGAAAGAGATCACGCCAGACGTGCCCAGTGAACACGGGATCCCGATCACTGACGATGGACGAAGGGAACCCATGGAGGTGGACGATGCCATCGAAGAAAGCCCGTGCCACGGATGCGGTAGTATACGGATGGCCAAGAGGGATGAAGTGCGCATACTTGGAGAAGCGATCGACCATCGTGAGGATGACGGACTTGCCGCCCACCTTGAGGAGGCCCTCGATGAAGTCCATGGAAATATCCGACCACACCTGCGAGGGCACGTCCAGTGGTTGTAGCATACCGGCAGGCCGCAACGTCTCCGTCTTGTTACGCTAGCACGTCACGCACAACCGCACCCAGTCGCGGACCAGCGCACTATCGCTCGGGATGTAGAAATCAGCACGGAGACGGTGGAGTGTCTTCTACACGCCCTCATGGCCCGCCGAATGTGCCAGGAGCAGGACCTGGCGGCGAAGGTCGCCATGGTCGGGCACGAAGAGTCGTCGCCCATGGAGGAGCAGCCCATCGTCCAGGCACCAGGGTGCCGCCAGCTCTCTCTCGTCCAGGTGCTGGCATAGAACCTAGGCGTGAGCGGCAGCCACGGTAGCCTGGCGGATATCATCGATGAGGGCGAAGGACGGCCCGGAGTGGATGCACAAGACAGTGCCCGTGGCGATGACGTCGACCCTGACATCCTCAGTGTCGCGGCGGGAGAAGGCATCGGCGACCGTGTTGAGACGGCCCGGGCGGTACTCAACGGTGAAGTCGAACCCGAAGAGCTTGCTGATCCACTGGTGCTGCGGCACGGTGGAGAGGCGCTGGTCCAGCAAGAACTTCAGGTTGTAGTGATCCGTGCGAACACGGAAAGTCCGCCCCCATAGGTAGGGCCGCCAATGACGCACGCCTTGGACCAACCCGATGAGCTCGCGCTCGTACGCCGCGAGCTTGTGATGGCGAGCTGCAAACGGGCGACTGAAGAAGGCCAGCGGCCCGTCACCCTGATGGAGGATGGCGCCAAAGCCAATGCCAAAGGCGTCGCAGTCCACGACGAACAACCGGCCGAAGTCCGGCATCTGGAGCACGGGCCCCGTCGTGAGCGCCCGCTGGAGGGCCTGGAACGCCTCAGTCGCCTCCGCATCCCAAGCGAAGGCCTCGCGGTGTAGAAGGCGGGTCACAGGCGCGGCGATAAGGCCGAAGTCCTGGATGTACTTCCAGTAGTAGCCCGCGAGGCCTAAGATTGAAATGGATCGTATGGGCACCTAGAGGAGGGGGGGTGAATAGGTGCTACACCAATTTTTAATTCTTTTTCAATTTTAGGCTTAGCACAAAGGGTAAATTCTCTAGACAAACTATTAGGTGGAATTTCCCTATATGCAAACCTATCTACTAGCGAGTAAAGAGCGAGTGGAAGAGGAACGAGTAAACCGAAGTGAAGCACGCAGAGACACAGGATTTGTTTGACCGCAGTTTCTTCCTTGTTAAGGGAAGTACGTCTGCGTTGGAGGGGTGGGCGGTACTAAGACCACCACGCCACAAAAGGCCTCACCCTGTTCTCCGATGGATCTCGCCACAAAAGGCCTGATCCACCTTCCACTATAGGTACCCTTCGAGGCGGGCACCGGCGCCTTTACACAACTAGCGGGGCAACAAATCCACAACAACTTGGAGGCTCCCGAAATGACAACAAGATGCCACAAGAACAAACTTATCAAATACAATAACCAAGATCTAGGTATTGACAAGAATACTAGATCAGGGATTTCTCCAAGTGAATGGAGAGGAGTTAAAGCGCTTGATTCTTGATGATGATGATGAACTTCTCCTCCTTCAATTCCACCAAAGATCAAGACCTTCGGGTGGTTGAAGTGGGAGATTCAAGAACGAGAGCTCTTGCACAATGTCTGGTCAATTTCAAATGAATCAAGAGTTCTGAATGTTGGGGAAGAAGGGGTATTTATACCCCCCTTCAAAAACCAGTCACAGACACTTTGGGGCGGATTATCCGCCCAAGTGAGGCCGGATTATCCGCCTGGGAAAACACTTGCCCAGACTCGGAATATCCGGCAGAAAGTCCGACCCCTATCAGAGCGTCGCGCCGAGCTTGCCCTTGATCAACTTCTGGGGGCCGGATTATCCGGCCATATGTGAGGGACGGATTATCCGGCCTAGGGAGGAAAAGCCACCCGAGTTCGGATTTTCCGGGAGAAAATCTAACCGGATACCGTGCGACGTGCCTTGGCCTCTTTTGCTCGAAAACTGGGGGCCGGATTATCCGGCTCGTACGACACCCGGATTATCCTACCGGGAGGAAATCCGCTCGGATTTTCCGGAAGAAAATCCGACCGGGTACCGAGCGACGCGCCTTGGCTTCCTTTGGGCGATGAGGTAGGCCGTATTATCTGGCCCTTGGTGGGGCGGATTATCCGCCCCCCCTCAAAACTTCCTGCACACTTAGCACACATGAATAGTCTCTATAGTATTGTTATCTAACACGCAAAACATAGGAAAACATGAAATGTTCTTTCAATCTCCCCCTTTTTGGTGTTAGATGACAATACCAGGATTTGCAGGAGAAAGACACAAGACAAACAATGATAACTATGAAAGAGACTCCCCCTCAATATGTGCATAATTGAGTTTTGCATTGAAATACAAATGCACACAAATAGGTGAGTCTATTCCATAGACATATGAGCAATAAACACATACCACCGAAGTAGAGAGTAGGCATCCTTGACATAAGTCACAATTATTACCGGATAACCATTATGAGTGCGCCTTCCGTGATAAACCTCCAGCAATAGGATATGAATAGATAGATCCATAAGCATAATCCATGATAAGAAAACCACATGCATAATCCAGACAACCACAAATAGTCTCAAACAACCACAAATCACGAATTTAAAGTTCAACGCTAAATGGGCATAAGCAAGAAATAACGAATAGAAAAGTGCAAGTGCTTATGCCCAACCCATGCAAATCCACGGACATCCTAATAGAACTACTTCTCCCCCTTTGGCATCGAGACACCAAAAAGGGAGAAGAGCGATGCTAGCGCCCCATGGGATCACTCGTAGTCCTCGTCCTCGTCCTCTTCTTCATTCTCTTCCTCATCCTCATCTTCAAGCTCCTCAGTGTCACCTTCCTCATCTTCATCATCATCAGCAGGTGCAGAGGGGAACAAGTGACACTCCAGCTCACCATAGTTCAGCCCGGAGGAAGAGTTCCACCGAGCATACGGAGTGGGAGGTGTAGGAGCCGGAGGAGCACCCGAAGCGCCGGACATGGCGCTTGTAGGTCTTGGGAACACCGGAACCACCTGTGAGGAGAATAAGGGTGATAGCAAGGGGATAAGCATACACACAAGTCTAGGAGAGAGCATGGAAAAAATAGTCAAAAGTTCATAGGAGAAAACTACTCAATGCATACACCAGTGAAACAGAATTGAATCACAGTGCCGGATTATCCGGCCTGGCCAGGGGCGGATAATCCGGCCCTGGCAGAAATTTTTGATTTCACCTAGATGGAATGCAAAAAAGTAGATCGAGCCTAGAAACTGCAAGACTATGATTTCTATGCGAAAACACATCCTTCTAGACAATGTTCCACCCAACAAGATACACATCTAGCCAAAGATGGGGAGAGAGGGAGTTACCCTCACTCATTGGAGGAAGAATGCGGAGGAGAAGGTACCCGGAGGTGCGGAGAAGAAGATCCGGGGAGGCCCGGAAAATCCGGTGGCCGGAGAGGCTCCGGGGAGGGTAAGGGGCGGCAGGCGGCGGCTATGGAGGAGGAGAGGGCTGGGGGAGAAGTGCTGCTCGTTATGAGCCCTTCCCCCCAAGCCCTGCCCTTTAAGATGAAATCCGCCAGGGCTGGATTATCTGGCCCTCACTTGGGCCGGATTATCCAGCCTAAATTCTAGGATTCATATACACAATCAGGCCCATGACCCCAAACAACACCCCCACAAGGTGTACAAGGGACTTGTGTGCAAGAATAGATGGCTTAGGGGTAGGGAAGGCTTGGGACTAAGAGAGCCAAACTGAGATGGTACTAGACACTCAAAATTGCAAAATCCAAATCAAATAAAAGCCAAGATTGAGTGAGATTCCCATAAGAACATGAGAGAGCAAATAACAGCCAAAAAGATCCAATTCTCCTCAAGGGAGAGGGCGGTGGCCGAAGCCACCTTGTTGGAGTGTATGGTGTGACACCGCGAAGATATATCTTGGGTTCACGACCAATACTCATCAATAAGCTCACATATCACAACATGATATTAAGAGAAATGATTTATCTTGCTATTGGCATTATGGGGGGAGAGTTAGCCCAATGAGTTAGGACCACACTCCCCCTATATCCATGCCCACACCTAGACCAAAGAAGGATTGATGATGTACGAGTGAGTGCATGGGTAATCAAGACAAGCTCCCAGAATCAATGATATTTAGCTCATTCCTCAAATAGCAGAATCTTGCTTCATCAAGAATCTTTGTGAAAATATCAGCCAGTTGGTTCTTCGTGCTCACAAAGGATAGATCAATATCGCCGCGAGCAACATGGTCCCGAATAAAATGATTCTGAATCTCAATATGCTTCATTCCTTGTGTCTTTGAACAGGATTGTACGCAATTTTGATTGCACTTTCATTATCGCATAAAAGAGGCACTTTGTCACAATTGACACCTTATTCCTTTAAAGTTTGCCTCATCCACAATAATTGAGTGCAAGCACTGGCAGCAGCAACATATTCAGCTTCAAGGAGAGAGATATACAATTCCGCTTTTGGAGGACCAACATACAAGAGATCTTCCCAAGAATTGACAAGCTCTAGAAGTGGATTTCGATCATCCTTATCACCAGCCCACCGAAATGAGTCAGTATAACCACATAAAGAGAAATTGGAGCCCTTGGGATACCAGAGACCAAAGTTAGGGGAATGAACCAAATATCGAAAAATCCTCTTGACCGCCACTAAGTGGCTTTCTTTAAGAGCTGCTTGATACCTTGCACACACCCCCACACTCAACACTATATCGGGTCTAGATGCGCAGAGGTAAAGAAGAGAGCCGATCATGGACCGGTATACCTTTTGGTCCACATCTTTACCATGTGGGTTAAGTTCAAGATGACATTTTGTTAGCATCGGAGTGGCGACACCATTTAAATCAGTCATCTTGAATCTCTTGAGCATGTCTTGGATGTACTTTGCTTGATTAATAAAGGTTCCTTCTCTAAGTTGCTTGATCTCGAATCCAAGAAAGAACCGTAATTCCCCCATCATAGACATCTCGAACCTGTCAGTCATAAGCTTTGAAAATTCATCATTAAAATCTTTATTAGTAGAACCAAAGATTATATCGTCTACATATAGTTGGCATATGAAGAGCTCCCCCTTAACCTTCTTAGTAAAAAGAGTGGGATCGATTTGCCCAACTTCGAAGCCACGATCTAACAAAAGCTCTTTAAGGTGCTCATACCACGCATGTGGGGCTTGTTTAAGGCCATAGAGTGCCTTATCGAGTTTGTAGACATGGTTCGGAAAGTTAGGATCCTCAAATCCCGGGGGTTTCTTTACGTATACCAACTCATGTAGAGGACCGTTAAGGAAGGCACTCTTGACGTCCATTTGCTGCAACTTAAAATTGTTATGAGCAGCATAAGCAAGAAGGATACAGATGGACTCAAGATGATCCACTGGAGTATAGGTCTCTCCGAAGTCGATGCCCTCAACCTGGGAGTAACCTTGTGCCACAAGTCTTGCCTTGTTTCTCACAACAATGCCATCCTCATCTTGCTTGTTTTTGAAAATCCACTTGGTGCCGATAACATTGCGGCATTCTTTGGGTTTCTCCACGAGTTTCCAGACTTTGTTGCGCTCAAAATTATTCAATTCTTCATGCATAGCAACAACCCAGTCTGGGTCTTCAAGAGCTTCAAAGACCTTCTTAGGTTCCACCATAGAGATATGAGCTTGATGCTCACCAAAACTGGCCAATTCTCTTCTTGTAGAAACCCTTCGTTGAAGATCACCAACAACCTTGTCGAGAGTGTGACCCCTCAACTCAAGGTTACGATCAACCCGAGCCTTGCGACGAAGTTCAATAAGTTTGTTGTCTCCTGGAGGAGGAGATTCATCACTTGAGTCTTCATTGGAAGCATTTGCTTGACCTTGATCAGGAACTGGAATGTCAGTAGCAGGTGGTGGAGACGCGTGCCCTTGAGGTGAGTCCGTAGCCGTAACAGGAGGCTGCAGAACTGGAGAGTCAGGGTCGAATAATCCGGCTGATGGAGAGGCCAGATAATCCGGCCTAGGAGTATTTGTAGCAGCTTCATCAGGAGGCCTGGGGCTTGCTTGAACTGGCGAGGGGCCAGATAATCCAGGGCTAGCCGGAGAATCCGGCCTGGGGCTTGCGTTGATATCTTCACCACCAGGAGCAGAATGATCAGCTGGAATAGGGTGGCCGGATAATCCGGTGTCAACCGGAAAATCCGTCCTGGAGCTTTCTAGAACATCTTGACCTTCAGCAGTTGATGGAGATGGTGTAGAAGTTGCCCCCGTTGTTGGAACATGTTGAGCATGTGTAGATGAGGGCTCTATTTGAGTAGAGAATTGTCCTTCCCGGTCCGCCACAAGGGGTTCCTCAATGGGGCGGAAAAATCCCACGCCCATTCTTTTTATGGCATCTTGGGGTATTTCAACATCTGCATCACAAACACCAACTTGCTCCGCACAGGAACCGTCATTTTCCTCGAACACCACACTACAAGATTCTACAACAGTTCCGGAGAGCTTATTGTAGACTCTATAAGTGTGGGATTCGGCACCATAACCAACAAAAATACCTTCTAAAGCCTTAGATCCAAACTTAGATAAAGGAACTCCTTTAATAAGAAAGAAACACTTACACCCAAATACCCGAAAGTATGAGATGTTTGGCTTGTTACCGATAAGTATTTCATACGGAGTCTTGTCCAAGATCTTACGGAGGTATAAACGGTTGGATGAATGACAGGCAGTTGAGATTGCTTCAGCCCAGAAGTTATATGGAGATTTGAATTCGGCTAACATTGATCTTGCCATATCCATTAGAGTTCGATTCTTCCTCTCGGCTACACCATTTTGTTGAGGGGTGTACGCAGCGGAATATTGATGCCTTATCCCCTCTTCACTTAGGAACTCATTTAAGGTGTAGTTCTTGAACTCAGAGCCGTTATCACTCCTTATAGCCAGAATGGGGACGTTGAACCTCATTGGCGAAGTCGATGACAGTTTGTTGAGTCTCACTCTTCAACTTGAAGAAATAAACCCAAGTGTATCTTGAGTAATCATCAACAATCACTAGACAATACTTCTTCCCACCGAGGCTTGCATGAGATGGAGGTCTGAAAAGATCCACATGAAGGAGATCCAAAATCCTTTTTGAAGAGATAATGGTTTTCCTTCGATGAGGTGAGTAATGCATTTTCCCTTCAAGACATGCCCTGCAAACACGATCTTTGGCAAAGGAGACATTTTCTTTTAGTCCAATAATGTGGCCACCCTTGTGGAGACTTTGCAAAGTTCTCATGTTAACGTGGGCTAGTCGGTGATGCCATAGCCAACCCGCGTCAGCCTTTCCGAAAAGACACATCGGTCCTGTAGTGGTTTTCCCCGAAAAGTCCACCACGTATAGGTCGTTTTCGACATATCCCACGAAAGCGACTTTTAGAGACTTGCTCCATAAGAGTACCACCAAATCAGCATCAATATAAATTGCAAAGCCCGTCTTACCAAGGGCGCGAATAGAAAGTAAGTTGTACCCGAGGGTATCAACAAGCATGACGTCCACGAGAGAGATATCGTGAGCCACCACAACTTTGCCGAGACCCAATACCTCAGATTTTGACTTGTCACCATAGGAGACGGTTATGTGATCAAGGTTTGGCCGCATCTCCGTGATGATCTCCTTGCTTCCGGTTATATGACTCGTGTAACCGCTATCGAGTACCCATTTAGAACCACCGGAAGCATAGCCCTGCAAGAAAATTACTTCTTGGTTTTAGGTACCCATTTTTCAATGGGTCCTCTCATGTTAGTAACAAGGGTCTTGGGAACCCAAATAGACCAAGGAATGTAACAATCATAAGGGCCTACATAACTAGCATAAACATCACCATAATGATCACAATATAGTTCAAATTTAGGATTGTTGATCCCTGCAAAACCATCATAATTAGTCTTGTCATTGGCAATGTTGCTAGTCTTTGGTAGAGCAGTCTTGCTCTTCTTCTTCTTCTTCTTCTTCTTGTTTTTCTTGCTCTTTGTCTTAGGTATGTAACCAAGACCTTCTTTACTATTGTGTGTCCTTTGCCTGCTCAGTATCTCATCAATAACCCCTTTACCTTTGTGTTGAGAACTTCTTGCAAGGTCTTCTTTTCTAGAGGATGAAGTGGAGGTACTTGGCACATCATACCGTTTCAATTGAGTTTGGAGCTGGTCATGAGACTCATTTAAAGCAGAATGATCACTTTTCAATGCCTTGTGAGCACTTTCAAGATTATCAAACTTCTCGAAAACTCTAGCATGAACAGCCCCAAAGTCAATCTTTTCTTTCTTTAGTTTCTTTACCTTGGCAAGAGCATGGTCACGTTCTTTAATGAGCTGAGCTAGAGATTCTTCTTGTGACTCCTCAAGGGATTCGAGTCTTTCTTCCAGAGATACTCGAGCTTCCTCTTCCTCTTCCAAAGCATTCTTCAAAGAAGCTATCTCCAAGGCATCTTCTCTTTCAATTCTGCCCTTTTCTTCAAGGAGATCTTTGGCTTGAGCAAGTTGACTCATAAGAACATCAAAATGAAGTTTGTGCTCACCTTGTAGGTTAGTGAAAAAATTATCCGAGGCAATAACTTCTTCTTTCATTTTAAGACTGTCATGATCATCCATGTCCAAAATTATGTTAGTCTTAGGAAATGAAGAGCTAGAAGTTGATACCTCGGACCCTCTTACCATTAGGCAAGTGGAGTTGTTGTTGATGACGTTCTCGTTCGGCGAGTCGAAGAGTGATGAAGGAGTCGATGTGGTGGCTATAGCAGCCACCTCGCGGGAACGATCATCATCCTCTTCATCTTCACTTGCGGAGGAGTATTCCTCTTGAGCTACCAGGACAATCTTGGGTTGCTTCTTGAAAGGGCCATTCTTATTAATGAACGACTTCTTCTTAGTTGCTTTAGATTTCTCTTTAAGAATGAGCCTGCCACCATTGTCCTCTCTATTTTGATATGGACACTTGGCTACAAAGTGCATTCTATCACCACAGTTGAAGCAAGTTCTCAATCTTGGGCCACTTTCTCTTCTTCCATTTGACCTGCTCTCGCTCAAGTTCGACTTGGCTTTGGCAAGGTGGTCCTTCCAAAATTCCTCAGATAGAATGCCATGTACTCACCTTGAGCACGTTTGACCTCATCGGGCAGTCGATGGATATTCCCTCAAAAGCTCCTTCATCTTCCTCTTGCTCAACAACATTGGCTTTGAGAGCCACATTGACACCCTTCTGCATTCCAATGGCCCGAGCACGGCATCTTCAAAGATTCTTTGCTGCCACTTTGAATGAAGCCATTTCTTGCATGACTTCGTTGGATGTCATTTGATGATAGTTGTGTCTACCTTGTAGGCTCTTCAAATGCTATTCGAAAGGCATTAAGGCACTCACATATTTTCTTTTTATCCATGCATCATCAATGTGAGTGGCCCCATGCTTTCGAAATGTTGTTGCGATGCCCTTGAGTCTTCTATACATGTCCTCATGGTTTTCACCATCCAACATGTAGAATCCTCACTTCATTACTAAGGGCATCATACCTGTTTCTTCTCATGCTTTCATTTCCAACGAAAATATCCGTAAGAGCATCCCAAGCCTCTTTAGTTGTGTTGAGATGTTCGATGTGTGGCATGTCCTTGGGACCCACACTCAGCTGAATCATGTGAAGAGCGGTGGCATTCAACTGGCTATCCACAACTTCTCTTCTCGTTAGGTTGGTTTGATCTCCAATATGAAGACCCTCTTCAATAATCCTCCACAATTCAATAGAGGAGCTGCAAACATGAGATTTCATTAGGAATTGCCATTGATTAAAGGAGGATGAAGTGAGCTTGGGTGGATCACCCCTATTATTTATATGAGGATGAGGGATAGGTGGGTCGGGGGAATATACGTGGCGAACCTCACTATATTCCTCCTTACCACTTCCCTTTTTGGAGGTGGAACCATTAAGTTTTTCACCTTCCACATCATCATCCTTGGATCCGGTGTTACCCTTTTCCTTAGATGATGGTGTGGGAGCCTCAGAGGAGGATGGAGATGGGGCTATGGATGATGTAAGGCGAGCAATCATTTGATTCATCTCCTCCATCTTAGCCTCAAAGGATTTCAACAAGGTTGTTTCCAACGACTTGAGATCATCCATTGTGACCTTATCCATAGCCTCATTTCCATCATCCTTGGTACCCATACTACTCTTAGTCGGTTAAGCCCAAAATAAGAGACCGGGGCTCTGATACCAATTGAAATGGATCGTATGGGCACCTAGAGGGGGGGTGTGAATAGGTGCTACACCAATTTTTTAATTCTTTTTCAATTTTAGGCTTAGCACAAAGGGTAAATTCTCTAGACAAACTATTAGGTGGAATTTCCCTATATGCAAACCTATCTACTAGCGAGTAAAGATCTAGTGGAAGAGGAACGAGTAAACCGAAGTGAAGCACGCGGAGACACAGGATTTGTTTGACCGCAGTTCCTTCCTTGTTAAGGGAAGTGCGTCTGCGTTGGAGGGGTGGGCGGTACTAAGACCACCACGCCACAAAAGGCCTCACCCTGTTCTCCGATGGATCTCGCCACAAAAGGCCTGATCCACCTTCCACTATAGGTACCCTTCGAGGCGGGCACCGACGCCTTTACACAACTAGCGGGGCAACAAATCCACAACAACTTGGAGGCTCCCGAAATGACAACAAGCTGCCACAAGAACAAACTTATCAAATACAATAAGCAAGATCTAGGTATTGACAAGAATACTAGATCAGGGATTTCTCCAAGTGAATGGAGAGGAGTTGAAGCGCTTGATTCTTGATGATGATGATGATGAACTTCTCCTCCTTCAATTCCACCAAAGATCAAGACCTTCGGGTGGTTGAAGTGGGAGATCGAGAACGAGAGCTCTTGCATAATGTCTGGTCAATTTCAAATGAATCAAGAGTTCTGAATGTTGGGGAAGAAGGGGTATTTATACCCTCCTTCAAAAACCAGTCGTTGCACACTTTGGGGGCCGGATTATCCGGCCCAAGTGAGGACCGGATTATCCGGCCTGGGGAAAACACCGCCTGCACTCGGAATATCCGCAGAAGTCGACCCTATCGAAGGCCGCTACGAGCTTGCCTTGATCAACTTCTAGGGCCGGATTATCCGCCATATATGTGAGGGCCGGATTATCCGCCCGGGAGGAAAAGTCAGCTTGATTTTCCAGAGAAAATCCGACCGGATACTGCGGCGATGCGCCTGGCCCCTTTGCTCGAACAAATGGATTATCCGGCCCATACGACAACCGGATTATCCGGCCTAGGGAGGAAAAACCGCCCCAGTTCGGATTTTCCGGAATAAAATCCGACCGGGTACCGAGCGACGCGCCTTGGCTTCCTCCGAGCAATGAGGTAGGCCGGATTATCTGACCCTTGGTAGGGCGGATTATCCGGCCCCCCACAAAACTTCCTGCACACTTAGCGCACATGAATAGTCTCCATAGTATTGTTATCTAACACGCAAAACATAGGAAAACATGAAATGTTCTTTCAAAGAAGCCGCGAAGAGACCGCGGTGACTGCGGGGTCGGCCACGCAGCAACGGCGGCGACCTTCTCAGCATCCATCGCGACGCCCTCCGCCGAAATAACGTGTCCTAGGTACGCGACGGAGGTCGTGCCGAACGAGCACTTCGAGCACTTGAGGTGAAGACGATGCGCTCGAAGCTCGTTAAAGACGATGGCCACGTGTTGCAAGTGCTCCGCCAATGATGAACTATAGATCAGAATTTCATCAAAGAAAACAAGCACAAAGCGGCGTAAGTAGGGGCTGATCACGTCGTTCATCAAAGCCTGGAATGTTAGTGGCGCGTTGGAGAGGCCGAATGGCATCACCAAGAACTCGAAGTGGCCGTGATGTGTCCGGAACACCGTATTCTCGATATTGTCAGGATGCATCCGCACATGATGATAGCCGGAGCGCAGGTCGAGCTTGGTGAAGAAGCGTGCCCCATGTAGCTCGTCCAAGAGTTCGTCCACGATGGGGATGGGGAATTTGTCCTTGGACGTCAACGCGTTGAGGGCGCGATAGTCGATGTAGAAACTCCACGTGCCGTCGGGCTTGCGCACCAGGAGCACCGGCGCGGAGAATGGCGATGTCGAAATCTGAATGATGCCCTACGCAAGCATGACCGCCACCTGACGCTCGAGCTCGTCCTTTTGCAATGGGGTAGCGACGGGCAAGACAAGAATAAAGCGCCGTATCCGGCAGCAGGTGGATGCAGTGATCGCAGGGCCGCGCTGGTGGTAGGCCTTGTGGCTCGTCGAAGATGTCGCTGTGTTGCTGCAGGAGGTCGGACAAGAGGGGGTGTGCCTCGTCGAGCGCGGCCTCCATCATCGCGAGTTGAGGGGTCACTGGACCGGTACTGCCGATGCCCGCCCACTGGACACAGCGGCCGCCCTCGCGCAAGAAGATAAGGGTCAGCGCGTCGAAGTCCCAGAGGATGGGGCCGAGTGTGGAAAGGAAGTCGATGCCGAGCCCGTGTTCACAAGCGTGGTGAGGCGCTCCCCGTGGATCGTGATACATTGCAAATGTATCTATAATTTTTGATGTTCCATGCTTGGTTTTATCCACTTTCTTGTGTTTTGTTCCAACTTTGGAGTACTTTTCATATGATTTCTTGGACTAACCTATTAACAAGAGCCACAGCTACCGCCTGCTTTTTCTGCTGTTTTTGGTTCCAGGAAAGTTAGAAAATGAATATTCTCGGAATTGGACGGGACAAAAGCCAAAGTGCCTATTTTTCCGGAAGGGATCAAGTGCCATAATACGAGACGAAGAAGGGCCAGGGAGCCACCACACCACCTGGCCATGCGGCCAGGCCTGGCCCACGCCAGGGGGTGGTGTGGCCGCTCCCGGCACCCCCTCGGCCTCTCCTTCCGCCTATATATTGCCCTCGGAACGAAAACCCTAAGGGACCGATCAAAAATCCACGAAGAGTTCAGAGTCACCCATCTCCATCCCTAGATCGGGAGGGATCTGAAGCTCTTCCCGGCACCTTGCCAGAGAGGGGAATTCACCCTGGAGGCCTTCTTCATCACCATGCAAGCCTCCGGTGTGATGCGTGAGTAGTTCATCCTTGGACTATGGATCCATGTAGTAGCTAAATGGCTGGTTCTCCTCCTTTGTGCTTTCATGTTTAGATCTTGTGAGCTCCGTTCATAATCAAGATCATCTATTTGTATTCATACATGTTGTGTTTGCGGGGATCCGATGGATATTGAGATGCTATTTCAGATTGATTATTGATTCTATCATGTCTTTGTTATTTTTGATCTTGCATGCTTTCCGTTGTTAGTAGCTATCTTGGCCAAGTAGATGCTAGCAACTCCAAGAGTTAGTATTTATGCTCGATAGTGGGTTCATGCCTCCGTAACTGGGAAGTGACAGAAATCTCTAAGGTACTAGATGTGCTGTTGCTACTAGGGAGAAAACAACAATCCTTTGTTCATAGAACAATCGTATTGTTTACTTTACACGCAAATCGTAAAGTAATAATCTGTTGCTTGCAACTTAATACTAGAGGGGGTTCGGATGATAACCTGAAGGTGGATTATTAGTCATAGATGCAGTTGGATGGCGGTCTATGTATTATGTTGTAATGCCCAATCAAGTCTCAAAGGAGTCAAGATGATTAGTATATGCATGTATTGCTTTCTCGGTGTTTGTTAATTGCCCCGCTGTAATTTGTTCACCCATCATGTTATCTATCTAAGGAGAGCCACCTTTAGTGAACTATAGATCCCGGTCCTTTTTCTTTACATACAATCTATAAACTGTTTCTGCTTTGTGTTTACTTTCTGTAAACTTTTACTTCTTTCCATTCGATACGTTTAATCCTTTGTTTTCCACAAAACACGGTGAGATTGACAACCTCATCGCAAGTTGGGGACAAAGTTTTGTGGTTGTGTTGTGCATGTCTCCATGTTGCTACTAGCACCGGTAGTGCGCCCTGCCAAAGCTCAGCTAGTAACACCTTTGGGGTGTTTCCTTGCTCCTACTGGTTCGATTAAACCTTGGTTTCATAACTGAGGGAAACTTGATGCTGTGCTCATCATACCTTCCTTTTGGGGTTCCCAACGAGCTCTACATCAACACCGCCATCAAGCATCTTTTTGGGTGCCGTGCATTGAGCCATCAAGCATTTTTCTGGCGCCGTTGCCGGGGAGTCAAGGACATCTTCACAAGGGGAGTCCCTCATAACCAATCTCTTTACTTTGTTGCTTTTGTTTTGCTTAGTTTCTTTTTGCTTTGTTTGCTTGTTTTGTTCTTCAAAAACACAAAAAAAATTAGTTTTACTAGTTTGCTTTCTTATTTCAAAAATACAAAAAAATTAGTTCCTATCTTGAGTTGCCACTATGTCTAGCCTTGCTCCAATCACTATGTCACCCGAGGAAATGATTTTCACTTTTAAACAAGGAATTGAGGAAAGTTTTAAGGAAGCTTGGTCTAGAATCTCTGATCTACATGAAAAAACTGAGCCTAAAATGACTCAAGGCTTGTTCCTTAGCAGTTTTTACCTTGGGATTGCTCTTTGCTATATATATGCTTTAGATGCTATTGTGGGAGGAGATTTCCTCCAATGTAATGAGGATGATGCTATTAATGCTATAAAGAAATTGATCCTCACTTATAACATGCCTAGCCAAACTGATATTTATTTCGCAAAAATATTTGCTAGGTTGAACACTCTTGAGGCTAGCACTACTAGCTTAGAAAGTTGCTATAATACGCTTAGGGAGCATCACAATTACGTTCCAAGAAATTCGGAACCATCAAAGTGGCTCCCTACAGTAAAGATTGAGATAAACACTAAAACTTTTCTAGCCCGCTGCGATATCATGTCTGAATTTTGTCTTATGCCCAAAGATATTTATGAATCTTTGAATCTTTGGGGGCTTACTGAAGGAAGAAAAGAAATATCTCTTGCTAATAATGCTACCTTATTTCCTATTGGAATAGATGAAGGAGTGTTTATAAAGATCCTTGGGAAAATGATTTCTACTGATTACGTTGTTATTGAATGTGCAGGAAAAGAACACATTACACTTGGAAGGTCCCTATTAGAACTCCTTGGAGCAATAATAGATGTGGGAAAGGGGACCATGCACCTTTCTTCTCCACCAAACAATCACATTTTCCCAAATGTTAAGAATAAAAATAACAGAGGTAAGGGCAAGAAAGTTGGTTTTAATGCTTCTTCATTTGAGAACACTTGATTCTTTCTTTGCTTCTTATGCCTAACTTAAAGGCGTTAAAGAAAAGTACTTATTGGGAGATAACCCAAAAGTTTTAGATGAGTCTTGTAACTTATTACCTCTATAATAACCTCTCCTTATCCTTTTTATTTGCTTTTTGTGCCAAGAGTAACCTCTAATGAGAGTGAAGTAATGATTGGGAAAGTTGCTGTCCCAAAACAGATTTTTGTGCTTCACCGTAAAATTCGTGAGAGAGCTATGTATGTCGGATTGAGCTGTAAGTTTTTGTCCTTCTGCCCCATGTTGTTATCTAACTTTCGTTAGTTCAACACTTTTCGATTTGAGCAACAGAAGCTCTTCGAAAAAATTCATCTTTACCTGCTGGTCTGTTTTGACAGATTTCTGCCATTTTCTGCATTTGCTTCTTGTGGGTTCCTTTTTGAGGTCTTTTAGGGAATTGAGCTTTTTGAGGGAAGTGCTACAGTAGCTAGTGTTCTAATGGAAGTTTATTTAGTGTTAGAACTGAACCTTAAGATTTATTTATCTTGAATGCACTAATGTTGCTAATAAAGATTGTGTGAAGTTTTGTATGAAGGAAAAATTTCAGGTGTATGGAAGGAATGAGTAATGAGATGAAGGATGGACTTAAGCTCAAGCTTGGGGATGCCACGCGTTTCACCCCAAGAAATATCCAAGAAGTACAAGCGTCAAAGCTTGGGGATGCCCAAGGCATCCCCTTCTTCATCAATAAAAATCCCAGGTTTCTTCCAAACGCTTCATTTTTATTGTTTCATGCACAGTTGTGTTGTTCTTGGAGCGTCTTCTTTTTCGTTTTTGTTTTGGTTTTTAGTTTGCTTGGTTTTCTTAGTTTTCTGAGTAAATTGGTTGAACCCCCTCTTTCATACATTGGTTTGCAAATAGTTTGGTTTGGTTTGGAAAAGAGTAGGAAAGTTCATACTTATGTGGTAAAAAGAGCTCGTTTTTGACTGTGGCCTATGCTTTGTCATGCCATGCTTGATATTGTTTTGGCTTTATGCTTAGTATTCTTTGTTGTAGCATGACTTGTTATAAACAATTGAGATTGCTTAATGTGCCTTGGATGAATCATGCATTGTTTTAGCATATTAAAGCATAGTATAGTGGTATTCTCCTTTGATGCTTTATTTGGGTTGACTTGGCACATGCTCACACCATGTTTTGACTATCCAAAGTCACCATAGCCTTTATGATCTTTTAGTTTTCAACTTGTAGTATCACTTTATGCTTTGATCAATGATGTTTTGTCGCTCTGCATGATTATGGCCACTATTGCTCTCCTAGTTTGTCGCTCCTAGTCTTTTGCTAGCCTCCACAACAAAGTATGAGTTCCACTCATGCATCCAACTCCCTAAACCAAGTTATTCCAAAGAGTCCATCATACCTACCTACTAGCTTATGCTATTCCAAGTATATTCATGCTTTTGTTAACCTTCCACTTGTTATGAGAAAACTAGTGATTAAAGCTCTCACAAACTTGATGGCACACTTTACTTTTTTGCCTCTAATAAACTTGAACCATTGGGTCCTTCTTTGTTGCGTATATGCTTGCGCTTTATAAGTTGAAATTAGCAGGACCATGTTCCATGGGGAACGCTTTCAACATTGCACTTGTACCTTGTACCCCCTTGATATCATGTTCTTTTTCTTACGGATCCCGGCGGTGTGAAATAAAAGTGGAACTTGTAAGATCATGGAGTTTGTATGTGTGTTAGAGAAATGCCTGGGCCGCTAGCCTAAGCCATGCCTAATCATGGTGGAAACTTGCAACATCATCGTAATGAGCATTCTATGAAGCATCCTCAATAAAAACCTATGCAAATAGCAAATAAAAAGATCACTGAGATGCTCATTGTCTGCTTGTCTTGTCATTTTGATTATGGGAAATCTCCCGTATCATGTGCAACGGGTACCCCGTTGGCGGTTCTTAATGATACACATATACTTACAATGACAAGAGCTTACTCGTGACTGAAGTTGAGTAGCATGAGGATCGGTCTTCGTAAGTAAGGGGCATGAGATTTCGGTTTATAGCTTGTCAAGCATATCCTCTTAGTTGTGTCACTTTAACCTTAATCACCTTCAAGATGCTTATGATAGGGGCAATGAGATCTGAAAGCTATAAGTACCATAATTTTTGGAAGCTCTTTATGAGACTTGAATCCCTATTTCCTTTTACAAAAGGCCTTTCTTCCACCATTATATTGAGTCTCCACCTTCTATCTTTATGCACCTACTTTGAGAGCATAGTGGCCATTCTTAGTTCTATGTGCATTGTCCCAAGACTAGTTGATTGATGCATAACTTGTTATTGCTTGTTTTAAACTATTGTATCTAGTCACTCTTATGAACTTTAAAGGTGTCCTATGCATTTATATTTGCTACTCTATTAAGGGACAAGCTGAATACTATTATGCTATGTTTTCTTTATGTGAAACAAACAAACGTCTTGCAAAGCATTGTTATTCATTAATCTTTTGTTTGTGCCTTATCATGTTGCATCATAGTTTCTTTGCTTATTGCTAGAACTTTGTCTTTCATGTTATGATTGAAGTACTATGATCCCAGCTTTGAATGTTTTGCAAGTACTTTGATCAAGTCTTTGATGGTGCATGTCACCTCAAAAATTATTCTTTCTTTTTATCACTTACCTACTCGAGGACGAGCAGGAGTTAAGCTTGGGGATGTTGATACATTGCAAATGTATCTATAATTTTTGATGTTCCATGCTTGGTTTTATCCACTTTCTTGTGTTTTGTTCCAACTTTGGAGTACTTTTCATATGATTTCTTGGACTAACCTATTAACAAGAGCCACGATTACCGCCTGCTTTTCTGCTGTTTTTGGTTCCAGGAAAGTTAGAAAATGAATATTCTCGGAATTGGACGGGACAAAAGCCAAAGTGCCTATTTTTCCGGAAGGGATCAAGTGCCATAATACGAGACGAAGAAGGGCCAGGGAGCCACCACACCACCTGGCCATGCGGCCAGGCCTGGCCCACGCCAGGGGGTGGTGTGGCCGCTCCCGGCACCCCCTCGGCCTCTCCTTCCGCCTATATATTGCCCTCGGAACGAAAACCCTAAGGGACCGATCAAAAATCCACGAAAGAGTTCAGAGTCAGCGTCATCTCCATCCCTAGATCGAGGGATCTGAAGCTCTTCCCAAGACCTTGCCGAGAGGGAATTCACCCCGAGGCCTTCTTCATCACCATGCAAGCCTCCGGTGTGATGCGTGAGTAGTTCATCCTTGGACTATGGATCCATGTAGTAGCTAAATGGCTGGTTCTCCTCCTTTGTGCTTTCATGTTTAGATCTTGTGAGCTCCGTTCATAATCAAGATCATCTATTTGTATTCATACATGTTGTGTTTGCGGGGATCCGATGGATATTGAGATGCTATTTCAGATTGATTATTGATTCTATCATGTCTTTGTTATTTTTGATCTTGCATGCTTTCCGTTGTTAGTAGCTATCTTGGCCAAGTAGATGCTAGCAACTCCAAGAGTTAGTATTTATGCTCGATAGTGGGTTCATGCCTCCGTAACTGGGAAGTGACAGAAATCTCTAAGGTACTAGATGTGCTGTTGCTACTAGGGAGAAAACAACAATCCTTTGTTCATAGAACAATCGTATTGTTTACTTTACACGCAAATCGTAAAGTAATAATCTGTTGCTTGCAACTTAATACTAGAGGGGGTTCGGATGATAACCTGAAGGTGGATTATTAGTCATAGATGCAGTTGGATGGCGGTCTATGTATTATGTTGTAATGCCCAATCAAGTCTCAAAGGAGTCAAGATGATTAGTATATGCATGTATTGCTTTCTCGGTGTTTGTTAATTGCCTCGCTGTAATTTGTTCACCCATCATGTTATCTATCTAAGGAGAGCCACCTTTAGTGAACTATAGATCCTGGTCCTTTTTCTTTACATACAATCTATAAACTGTTTCTGCTTTGTGTTTACTTTCTGTAAACTTTTACTTCTTTCCATTCGATACGTTTAATCCTTTGTTTTCCACAAAACACGGTGAGATTGACAACCTCATCGCAAGTTGGGGACAAAGTTTTGTGGTTGTGTTGTGCATGTCTCCATGTTGCTACTAGCACCGGTAGTGCGCCCTGCCAAAGCTCAGCTAGTAACACCTTTGGGGTGTTTCCTTGCTCCTACTGGTTCGATTAAACCTTGGTTTTATAACTGAGGGAAACTTGTTGTTGTGCTCATCATACCTTCCTCTTGGGGTTCCCAACGAGCTCTACATCAACACCGCCATCAAGCATTTTTCTAGGCGCCGTGCATTGAGCCATCAGATCATCACCGGAAGACGCATGGTCTTCGCCGTCTTGATGGCTGCCGCCACAGGTAGAGAGAGATGACGGTGTCACGCCGACCGTCCGTATGTCGTGGCGCTTCGGGGCGATCGTACCGAGCTCCGTGGGCCTCCACGTCCCCGTCATTGACGGTCTCCAAGTAGAATAGGCGAGCGCACATGTGACCCGGCGCGTAGAACTCGTCGCAGTTGAAGCACAGGCCCTTGCAATGCCACTGGAGCTGCTCGGCCGATGTCAATTGGCAGAACGGCCATGTAGGCGCTGCGGGGGCCACGAGGGCGGTCGGCAGCGCGGGGCGCGCCGGGCGCTGCAGACGCGGGAGGACGCGCTTCAGCCTCGAGGGATCGCTGCAGAGCAAGGGCGCTACTCGAGACGCCCGCATAGTACATGGCCGTCTGTAGGTCCGGTGGGTCGCGCATCTCCACGTCGACGCGGATGTGGTCGGGCAGTCCGCCGACGAAGAGCATGGCGCGCTGGCGAGCCGTGACGCCAGGTGCATGGCATGCCAACGTCTGGAAGCGGTCGGCGAATTCCTGCACCGAGGAGGTGAAAGGCGGCCGAAGCTCGCCGACGGCTCCAGCCAGACGGGGACGAACCGGAGGAGGCACAAATCGCGGAAGCGCTCCTATGGAGGCATCCCGCCCTCGTCCTGCTCGAGGGAGTAGTACCATGTCTGGGTGGCGCCGCGGAGGTGGTAGGAGGCGATTCATGTGCGGTCGGACGCCAGTGTCCGCTGCCCCCGGAAAAACTGCTCGCACTGGTTGAGCCAGTTCAAGGGGTCGATGGTACCGTCGTAGGTGGTGAACTTCAGCTTGGTGAAGCGGGGCAGCTGCTGGATGTGCGGAACGGCGGCGTAGGCGCCCTCGTGACGAGCCGGCGCGGCGGGGGACGAGTAGGTCAGGGACCTCCCGCATACGGGTCGCCGTAGCCGGTGAAGCCACCGAAGGTGGAGGCCGCGGTTGGCGCTGTCGGCTGGAGCACGGTCGGCTGGGTGGGCGCCGGCGTGAAGATGGGCGCGTCGACCCAGGCCGGCCGTTGGGACGGCGATGGCGGGAACTTGATCTGAGTGATCGGGATCCCCTGGTTGAGGGCGGAGGCCGGCGGTGGGGGCGGTTGTCGCGGCCAGGGGCGGTGGTGGTGGTGCGGTGGTCCCCGGGACTGGCAGCACAGGCGCGTAGGACCCTTGAAGAAACGTCCTGAGGTTCGAGACCGCTAGGGTGAGATCACGGACATTCGTCGAAAGCTCCGCTGGAGAGAGAACGACGCCCGGGTCGAGGGACGGCGCCGGTGGCGCAGCCGTAGTGGTCGCGGGCTCGCCGACGGTGCTGACGACGGAGGTGGTGGGAAGGCCCGAAGACATGATCGATCCCAAGCTATCTGATACCAAATTGGTAGAGGCTAGAGGTCTACCGAATCTGGGCCGTAGATTGTAGGGGTGGAAGTGAGCTGCGAGGGAGCGAGGAAGGCGGCGCCGGCGGCGGGGCGCCGTCGCGTGAGGCTGGGGAGGGGGCGCAGGAAGAAGGCGGCGACTAGGGCTGCGAGAAGGCCGACTCCTTCAGGAGTCGGCAATAATATTCCGATTATTGCTTGATTGTCACTATCTGATTACAACTCTTATATAATAAAATAAACTGGGCTAAGCTCCTAATTTGGCCCACTATTGGGCCTCTTTCTTGTATACGGGATGCCGACCATAACAGTTGCTGTCCCATACCTTGGTCACCCCTCCCAATACCACTAGACATACCTAGAGCTTGTTCTCCATACTGGTATTGCCGCAGGAACTGTTGATTGGTGTTACCCCCAGCGCCATTATTCACCGGCGGCCCCGAGTTCCGCGAGCCACAAGCTGCCATGGCCGAAGGGACGACCAAACGCGCCACCGTTAAGCCCTCAACACAAACTCGATGGAAAGGATTCTGTGAAGACCAACATAGCCCTAGGACTTTTGTTGCCACAAAAAAGTTGGGCCTTGTACCCTTAATTCTTGTGCAAGGGAAAAAATCAAGGTGGCCCTTGTGGCCTTTTTTTACTCGGGATGAAGGAAACTGGGCCTTGTGCCCCATGGCTACATCATGTTTGAAATTCGAAATCACCCCAGAAATCACGTGATCCGAGATCACCGCGTATGCACGATCAGGCATGGATGGCGCTTGTGCCGTGATACCATGATGACAGCGATCAGGCATCATCGATCCTTGTGATCTGGAGCCAAAATGATGAAAATCAGCATTACAGATCATTCTCTGCTCGTGAGCCTGATTTTCATTAATTTCCTATTTAAAGAGGTTGTGTATTAATTAAGAACCAGGATATTTGTTACGATTTTGCATATTCAGATTCAACATACAGGTCGGCACTGCACCATGCAACACACCCGAACACAACACCCCTCTCCCTCAACTTGCTAAGCCATGAGCTTCTCCATTAGTTTTCCTGCTAATCAGCTTGAAGATAACCTCTTTTTGCCGGTTTGATTTCCAGAAGTCTGTGGCAATGCCGCCAGTTGACGACCTGTCTTTAGACGGGTCCTTGAAGATCTTCTGAACCGTGCTACAATATGTGTCAATGATCAGGTAAAGTAACCTTGCTTCAGGCCCTACAAGACAGTGGTTGCTTCTCTCATCTTAAAATATTTGGAATATGGAAATAACATCCCAGGCAGAGCAGATTACTTTACCTTCCGAAATCTAGATATAACTTGCATCAGCAATTATTTTGTCCTACCCTTGTTTAGGTTTCTCCCAAACAACCACAGTTCCAGTAGAGTCTGCAGTATGAGCCAGTGTCTCTTTCCTGGAACGGAGAAATGGATCAAGATTAATAAAACAAATACATGCGGATATCACACAATTCTATTTTAAGGACAACATGACACCAGATCATGCACATGATCAATTCTTTATTATAAACCTGAAATTTATGGGCTCCCTGGTAGAAAACTGCATTATTCTCACATTCACGTACAGATTGATCAAATACACAACTTTGATGGCGAAGCGAAAATTGAGATTCAATTGTACAAACTATAGAGTAGATACCAACAATTAAAAGGAGATAGCTTCTCGGTTGGAGTAGCAGATTGCTCATAAAAATCGAAGGGAATAAACATCCAAAAACAAAGAGAGAACAAAATCTGGGAAAACGTAAATCAGATCTGTGGCTGCGGTCGTCGCAGTTGCAGTTTAAGGATGGAGGAAGCTGACCTGATGGCCTAACTGGGATGGAGGCAGCCCGTAGCCGGCCTCTTTACCGTCTACTTGGTGGAGCCAACCACCTCGTCAGCGACCGGGGATGGAGGCAACTCCTTTCATGGAGGCGCAGGTTTCGTGGAGCCCATGCTCTTCATCTCCTAGCACCTAGCAGCAGGGTCCCTTAGAGCATCTCCACTCGTTGACCGTTCCCAGACCGAAATCCAGACCTAAATAATGCCGGACGGACAAAGGTTTCGGCCTGAGAATGGCCGGTTTCCACTCGCGTTTCCAGGCCGTGTTTCCAGGTCGGCGTGTTTTTGCTCAAATTTGGCTCAAATTTGTCCAGCTTTCAGCGTATTTCACGAAATACGAATACAGAGCAATATTCGGCATAGTTCTGAATGAAATCAACCATAGTTCGGCATAAATTTAAACATAGTTCGGCGAACAATGAAAATACAACATATTTTGGCCTTGTTCGGCCAGATTCATGTAGGCATCTATGTGTTTCCCTGCGTATCCATAGGTGCTTAACCAGATCATCCTGCAGCTGTTGATGCACTACTGGGTCTCGAATCTCCTGACGCATGGCGATGAAGACAACCCAGGTTGACGGCACCTGGTGATCAGGCTGTGCAAGAGGTCCCTGTCTGTAGTATGACTCGTTCTGCTCGACCAAACTCATTGGGTCCTTCCTCTCATCCTCAATGATCATGTTGTGCAAGGTCACACAACTGTTCATCACTTCCCACATCTGATCTTTAGACCAGGTCATTGTAGGGAACCGGACAACTACAAACCTCTATTGGAGTACACCAAATGTTCGCTCCACGTCCTTCCTGCAAGCTTCTTGTTCCTTGGCATACTGAGCATGCTTGGGAAGTATTGGGTTTGAGATAGTCTTCACAAATGTTGGCCATCTTGGATAGATGCCATCTGCAAGATAGTATCTTTTGTTATAGTGGTGCCCATTGATCTCAAAGTCTACGGGGGAGCATGACCCTCAACAAGCTTGGCAAAGACATTTGAGGAGTTGAGAACGTTGATGTCGTTGTTCGATCCTGCCATACCAAAGAAGGAGTGTCAGATCCAAAGATCATGTGTAGCAACAGCCTCAAGTATCACAGTGCAACCTCCTTTGTGGCCTTTGTACATCCCCTGCCATACAAATGGACAGTTCTTCTAGTGCCAATGCATACAATCTATGCTTCTAAGCATCCAGGGAATCCTCTTTTTTCATTGACTGCGAGGATTAGAGCAGTGTCTTCGACAGTGGGTGTTCTCAAGTACTGTGGCCCAAACACTGCAATCACCGCCCTGCAGAACCGGTACAAGCAATCGATGGCGATGGACTCAGCCATGCGAAGATAGTCATCAGCACTGTCACCTGGCGCTCCGTATGCAAGCAACCTCATCGCCACTGTCCACTTCTGCAGTGCGGAAAACCCAACCATGTCGGTGCAGTATTTCTTGCACACGAAATAGGGGTCGAATTCCCGGACGGAGTGCACGATCTCGAGGAAGAGCTTTCGGCTCATCCTGAAACGGCGCCGAAACACGGCCTCTTCGTGGAGCGGCTCATCTGCGAAGTAGTCGGCGTACAACATGCAGTAGCCCTCCGCGCGCTGCCTTGCTTTGCACTTCCGGCGACCCTTCGCCGAGCCTCCATGCTTCGACGTTGCAGTCTGGATGTATAGTCGTGCCAGGGAGGCGAGGATTTGCACGTGCTCTACATCTTTGGCGGCTGCGGCGTTCTCTTCCTCCAGCAACACAACGAACAACTCTTCATCGTCGGAGTCCATGGCTGAACGGGCCAATCATCAAACACTTGGCGGGCGAGGTGGTGGGAGCTAGAAGCATGGCCGAGCTACGGCCAAGGATGGGCGGCGAAAGTGTCCTAGGTTGCAGGGGAACTTGCGACGGTGGCGGAGGACCTATCTACAAGCACGAGTTCGGCTTGAATCGGTGGAGCTTCGCCGGCACAAGCATGGCGGCGAGGCAGCTGGGGGGTGGAATCCTTCGCCGCGGGGGAGGCGACTGGTGATGGGTTATGGGATGTCTCGCCGACAGGGCTGGCCCACCCTCGTTTTCTCTATATCCAGCATTCCGAGGCCGTTCCCGACGCCTCGGGTTTGGCCTGGGAACACCGGGCCAATTTTAGGCAAAATCCGGACGAAACCAGCATCCTGGGAACACGACTGGGCCAAATTTCGGCGTCTGGACCAAAAATAGGCGTTGGGAACGCCTTCTTGGGAACGCGAGTGGAGATTCTCTTAGCCTGGAACATATCTGATACGTCCAAAACGTATGTACTTTCCCGGACACTTTTGCTATTGTTTCTCCTCTAAACTTGTGTGATTTGGATACAACTAACACGGACTGACGCTGTTTTTAGCAGAATTACCTTGGTGTCTAGTTTTTGTGTAGAAAATCAACTATCAAGGAAAAATCCTGGAAAATATGCCAAAAATCCTATTTCACCAGAAGATTAACGGAGCCAGAAGACGAGACGGAGGAGGGCCATGAGGGGCCCACACCACCTGGACGCGCGGGCCAGCCCAAGCCACGCCTGGGGGTGGTGTGGCCGCCTCGGTCACCCCTCGGCCTCCCTCTTCGCCTATAAGATGCCTCTTGACCTAAAAACCAAGGGGGATTCGATGTTTTTCCAAAAAGAGTTCCGCTACGCTGCCACCATCAGATTCCGCGAATCAGAACCAGAAACTCCGTTCTGGCACCCTGCTGGGACGGGAATTGGAGGAAATCATCGCCATCATCATCACCATCGCTTCTCCATCAACCATCCATGATTCCCCCATCCATGAGTGAGTAATCCCCCGTTGTAGGCTATGGGATCGTTCATGTAATGGCATCAGATTGTTAGGGCATGGTGCCTAGTATCTATTATTAGTGCTTTTTGACTTTGTTGCAACTTGTTATGCTTAATGCTTGTCACTAGGGCCCGAGTGCCATGATTTCAGATCTGAACATGTTATTGATTCATGATGATAGTATTGTTTGTGATCTTACCTGCAAGTTGTATACACATATTGTTGTCCGGAACCAAAGGCCCCGAAGTGACAATAATCGGGATAACCGGAGGGGATGGCTTTGATGTGAAGATCACATGTGTTCACGGAGTGTTAATGCTTTGCTCCGGTGCTCTATTAAAAAGAGCACCTTAATTGCCAGTAGTTCCCTTGAGGCCCCGCTGCAAACAGGCTAGCAGGACAAAAGATGTTGTGCAAGTTCTCATTGCAAGCACGTATGACTATATATGGAACACATGCCTATGATTATTTAGTACTTGGATGCTTTATCTTATTTATCTTCAAATGCCCTATGTCTTGATTGCTATATGAATTGTCTTGTCCATGCAACACCCGTCCATCCATCCCTATGCCTACCGCGCTTTAATCCTACTGTTTACTGCAATTGTTACTACTGTCTTTACTTTTACTACTACTATTACTTTGCTATTGCTATTACAAAACTGTTGCTACTGATAAACTGCCGTGAGCAAGATTGTTTCCAGGTGCAGCTGAATTAATAACTCAATTGTTAAGGCTTATAAATATTCTTTGGATCCCCTTGTGTCGAATCAATAACTTGGGTTTCACTTCCCTCGAAAATACTTCGATACACCCCGTATACTTGTGGGTCATCAAGACTATTTTGTGGCGCCATTGCCGGGGAGCATATCTCTATTTATCAAGTTCACTTGGAATCACTATTGTTCACTGCCATCCATTCATCATGGGTAAGTCTCGTGATGGAAAAGTTCCTATATTACCATCCACTATAAGGAGAGGTACGGTTCTGAACACCTATGTTGCTCTTGATTCACCATCTGTGATGAGTAAGCTCCTTACACCACCACATACACATGCTACACATACTGCTACTATTGCTGAATCTGAAACTTCTGATACTTATGATGCTGCTTCTACTGTGCTTGATAAAAGTGGTTCATTAGGTCATTTCCTAGATGCTACGATTGCTATAACTATAGCTGGAAATACTGAAACTCCTAATCAAGACACTACTATACCTGTCAGTTCACCTGAGTCTATAGAAAGCTATGATATTGAAGACGGATATATAGAAATGAATGATGAATTTATTAAAGAATGTCAAAGTACTCACGGTAAAAGTGCTATTAAGAGTCTCCTTGAGAGGCATACTATAAAACCCAAATTATCTCCTAATGATAAGTTTGCTACATCTCCCATAAACATTAAAGATAAGGATTATGATTTCTCTCTCGATTTATCTTACATAAGTATTGTTGAGAAAGAACCTTTTTGTGGGACTAAGAATGAAAGTGCTGTAGAACATATGATTGAGCTTTCTACCATGAGTGGCCTGTTTTCTGATGATATTAAGATGCGCACCTACTTTGTTGCTAAAATTTTCCCTTTTTCACTGAAAGGAGAAGCTAAGGCTTGGTTTAATAATTTACCTTCTGGATCTATTGATATCCCTGATTGCTTGATTAGTTCCTTCTTTCAGAAATATTTCCCTCCTAGTACTAGACATGCTATTTTGCAGGAACTTTTTGATTTTAAACAGGGAGAAAAAGAGATATTGCCTGAATCATGGGCAAGGTTTTGTGCTTTGATTCATGCACAGGCTGGATGTCCATTGCCTAAAAATGAGCTTATTGATATATATTATAATGGACTAACTGAAGAATCTAGGACATACTTGGATAGTTGTGCTGATTGTGTTTTTAGGAATAGAACTCCCAAGGAAGCTGAGGAATTAATGGCTAAAATAAGCAAGAATTATGATGACTGGACTTCACCTGAGCCAACTATGCCTGAGCCAACTACACCTGATTTAACTGTGCCAGAACCAACACCAACACCAAAGAAGAGAGGAGTGATTGAACTAAATGATGAAGTGATGAAGGAAGCTAAGAAATGTCTTAAGGAAAAAGGTATTAAATCTGAAGATGTGAAGAATTTACCTCCTATTGAAGAATTATGTAAGCCAATCTCCCACTCATCCACTATTGAGGTACACTCTCTCCAACATTTTCATGAAGGTGATATTCCTTACTCTAAACCTCCTGATCAATTCTTGGAAGAATTTGATGTTTTTATTGTTAAGCAAGATAATTTTAATAAAAGGGTGCAAAATCATCTAATGGAAAACTCTAGAGCTATTATTGAGTTGAAGGATATTGTGGAAAGGACCTCTAATGATGTTAAAATGCTTGTTAAATATGTCCAAATGGTTCAAACTCAAATTGATCAGCTTATTAAGGTACAAAAAGATTTGCTAGTTAATGCTTCTAAGGAAAAACAAGCTTATGAAATTAGAACTAGAAGTGGTGCTGCCACCCAGGATCCTCTATATCCCGAGGGGCATCCTAAAAGAATTGAGCAGGACTCTCAACAAATTGAAAATAGTGGTACTTCTCCTAAGAAAAGGAAAAAGAAACATAAAACAGTTGTAGAATCTTCTAAACCTGCTAAAGATCCTAATAGTATATCTGTCTCTGATGCTAAAACTGAAAGTGGTAATGAGGAAAATGATGCTCTTGATAAATAAAAAGTTGAAGAAGAACCAGAAAGGCACACTAAGAATACTAAATACACTAAGGAAGATTTTGTTGCTAAGAAACATGGTAGTGAAAGAGAGCCTTGGGTCCAAAAACCTATGCCTTTCCCTGATAAGAAACACAAGTCAAAGGAAGATGAACACTATAATAAGTTTTGTGAGTGGATGAAACCTTTATTTTTGCAAATCCCTTTGACTGATGCCATTAAATTACCACCTTATTCAAAGTATATGAAGGATATTGTCTCTAATAAAAGGAAGATCCCCAATGAGGAAATTTCTACTTTGCTTGCTAATTATTCCTTTAATGGTAAAGTTCCAAAGAAGCTTGGAGACCCAAGGATTCCAACTATTCCATGTTCTATTAAAAATAGCTATGTTAGAACTGCTTTGTGTGATTTCGGAGCAGGAGTTAGTGTTATGCCTTTTTCTCTCTACAAGAGACTTCAGTTGGAAGAACTAATACCAACTGATATATCTTTGCAAATGGCTGATAAATCTACTACTATTCCTGTTGGTATATGTAAGGATGTACCTGTTCAAGTGGCTCATAATTGCTTGATTTTAACTGACTTTGTTGTGCTTGAAATGCATGAAGATGACAATATGTCTATTATTCTTGGGAGACCTTTTCTTAATACTGCAGAAGCTGTTATTAATTGCAATCAAGGAAAGGTAACTTTTAATGTTAATGACAAGGAGCATACCGTCTATTTCCCCAAGAAGATTGATAGGAATTATGGCTTAAATTCAATTGAAAATATTGAGGACATCTAAGTTGGATAGATATATTGTCCCATACCACGAGAAAAATATGAAACTCTTATGATTACGACCATTGCTATCAAGGTTGAGGTAACATAATCATTTAGTGGAATACAAAGTTTTGTTCTATATAAAATTGTTTTGGTAACAAGACCTGATTATCCTTGTTAACAAAAGGATTTTAATGAACAAAAACAATGTTTTCACCATGATTATCTTCGCTTAATTTTATTTTATCCATTTTAGTTTTTGCTTTCACTTAGTTTACTTTTCTGTTGCTAGTTGCTTGCATATTAGAATGTCTTAGAACTTCTGAAGTTTTAGTTTCGTTTTGTTATTTGCATCTTTCTAAAAACATCTTTCTATCAGAAATTCATTCATCACTACCTAAAAATTGCTCAAAAATAAATTGTCTCGAAAAATTCTAGAAAATTAATATTAAATTTTTACGTGAAAAAAGGGACAGAGGAGTGCCTAGGGTGACCCATGGGGGCCCACCAGGCAGGCACACCACCTGGTGGCACGGCCACACCAGGGGCGCGTCTGGCCATGGTGTGGGCCACCCCTGGTCCGCCATTCACTCTCTCACTTGCTACTTCCTTCTCCCTTCCGAGAAAAACATCAGTTCATTGCTCAAACTTGCATTCTTACTATTCTTGCTCGCGATTTTTCGATCTCCTTGCTCAACCCATCTTTGCTGCTGAAATTTGGAGCATTTGTTCTCTGGTATGTGACTCCTCCGCTGGTCTAAGTAGATTTGTGTTTAGTGGATTATATCTTGAGTATTTTGCTACTGTAGGTGACAGGTTATGTAAGCTTGTGAGCTTGTTCAATGCTTAGAGAAATTGTTTTGATGCATGTTTAGGCCTCTTACAAGTCCCTATGAGTAGTTCCTTTCATTATGTATTCACTTTGCAATCACTTGTATGATGGATGCTTAAATTTCAGAATAGAAGAGATGAACAACCACACTTTTTGGAAGCTGCAGGGATCCTCGATGATTTCTTACTACTGGTTTAGAGGGTTGGTCTGACCACTTACATGGAAGATGAGAGTGAGCAATATGCCGTGCTCACCAAAACTTTCGTTGAAAGTTTTGTTTTCACCAACACCCCTTATCGGTCAACTGTTTCGTTCAAAATTTATAATATGCCTATTACCATGCCATTGGAAAGATTTTGTAGCATTATAGGCATAGGCATGACTAGAACAGTGAAGAAGATCCAAAGTTGACCTACTGATTTGTTGGAGCTCTACCTAAGTGTGACAAATGATGATGACCGCACAGCTCACCGTGGGAAGATAAGGAACATTCAACTCCCAGCTATTAGATATTTTGCTTATTATCTTGCCACTAGCATCCTTGGTAGGGAGAACACTAGTAATATTTCTAACTATCATTTAGCTTTTCTTGTTGCTACACTTAATAATGATACCAAGTATAATCTGGGTTCTCTCATTGCTCGTCGCTTAGCTGCTAGAGGACCCATTTATGGGGGAACCATTGCCTCGTGTATGGTTGCTGCCTTAGAACTTTCTGTTGATCCTAATGACACTGTGTTGATACCACAAAGGCTTGATCTTGCTGCTGTGAAAACACATCATTTTGTTACTTCTGACTCTAGTACCGAGAATTTAGTTTACAAGATGTTGTTTACTGACGGAGATGAGAGGGAAATTCCTTTGCCACAGTCCACTTTGTTCAGTATTTGCAGGATGCCATGGTCGCGTTCCAAGGAGGAGGTAGATGAGCAGCTCCGCTTGCTTGGTTTCCACGGGTAGCACCAGGGGATGTGCCCTCTTACGACTACTCTGCGCACTACGTTGGGGCGTCCTCGAGTTCATATCAGAACGAAGGAACTTCTTCGACGTATTACGAAGGCGCTCCATCTTGGCCAGCTTGGGATTGATACCCACTTAGGCGAAAAGCCTAAGCTTGGGGGGAGGTACACCGACATCACACTCATCTACATATCATGTTCAGTCGGTACTTTGCATATCCATGTTTCGTTTTCCTTTTAGTCTTTATCCTTGCTTTATTTCTGCTTTCCAAAACACAAAAAGATCAAAAATATTTTTTTATTTCTCTTTGCTTGCTTCTTTTTCTTTTTGCCTTGGTTTGCCTCTTTCTTTTAGCTTTGTCTTAATTATTCGAAAACCCCAAAAAGATTTTGCTTTCTTTGTTCTTCCTTTTCGTTCTTGCTTCTAAAAATCAAAAAACATCAAAAATATTTTCTATTCTTCTTTGGTTTTGTGAAGTTCGTCGCAGGGTTCAGCAGTCCTCAGTGGAGTTTGGTTTCATGTTATCATTCAAGCCGCACAAGTGAAGAGCAATAATGAAGATTAATGACAACTTGAGGTGTGGTAAGAGGCTGGTAATGAACTCTATTTTTTTCATTTTTGTACATATACTCATCATTGTGGGCATGCTTAGTCTTCTCATGTAAGGTATATGTTATTTATGGATGCTTAGTAGTTCTTGCTTTCTTATGATTAGCTCCAGCTTGCTAATGGTTTGTAGCATGTCATATGAATGTTTCCTTGCATTGTTCTATTCATAAATTGGTAAGACACTGTGGTATCCTCCTCTGGATGTTTCATTTGAATTGAGTTGGCACATGCTCACGCATGCATATGACTAAAACAATCAGTTAAGCCTTGATGAGTTATTTTGCCTTAGGGTTCTTGAATCACTTTCATGCCATAATTAGTCCTATTTTGTTGTAAGCATGATTATGACAGTTATTGCTCTCTCGTTTATCGCTCCCTTACTATTGCTAGCCTTCACTAACACTGAGTATGAGCTCTACTCGTGTTTCCAACTCCCCAAAACCAATATTGCTGAAAGTGTCCACCATACCTACCTATTAGCATCATTTGTTATTCCGTGCATATTCAGTATGCCTTGTTTTCTTCCAAATAAAAATGTTTGCTTGTTATGAGAAAGTTAGTTAGTAAAGCTCCCACGAACTTGATGGAACATTTTATTTCTTGCACTTAATAAACCTGAACTATTGTGACTGTCCATGAAAGTTATATTCTTGCAAATTATAGGCTGGGGATTAGCAGAACCGTGCTGTCATGGGGAACACTTTCAACACCTGTAAATATATACCCAGTTGATATCATGCTCTTTTGTTTACGGATGTCGTCGGTGTGAAATAAAATGGGAGCTTGTAAGTCCATGGAGTTATGTATGTGTGTTAGAGAAACGCCTGGGCGACTGGTCTAATCCATGCCTAATCATGGTGGAAACCTGCAGCGTAACCATAATGAGCAATCTATGAAGCATTCTTCTTATAAAAAAAGAGAGATAGTTCTTGAGAAAAAGAAAAAAAGGGATGAGAAAAGAGGAAAGAGAGAAAAAAAGCACCATTTTCCCATGGTAAATAAGAAGACTGCTGAGATGCTCATTGTCTGCTTGCCTTGTCATTTTGATATGGGGATTCTTCTGTATCATCGGGCAAGGGGTACCCCGTTGGTGGTTCTCTATGATACGCATGTATTTACTATGACAAGAACTTACCGATAACTAAAGTTGAGTAGCATGAGGAGCGGCCTTCGTACTCAAGGGACATGAGTTTTCCAGTTTATGGTCTGTCAAGCATATAACTCGTATTGGACCTCACTTTCACCTTAACCATTTAAAGATGCTTATGATAGGGGCAATGAGATCTCAAAGCTAATGAGTACCATACTTTCAGCATTTGGAAGCCTTTCAAACTTTTCAAAACCTTTTCACTTCCTTGTTGAGTCACCACTTATTCTATGAGCATTTTCTTGAGAGCATAGTTGTCATTCTTAGTGTAATATGCTTGTCTCCAAATTTGGATTAATTGTGTCATGACTTTGATGCTTGTATCTTTACTTCTAGTCTTCACTTGAACTTCAGAGGTGCCCCGGCATTTATTTGCTCTACAATCAAAGGCAAGCGAGATACAACTCTATCATACCTTTTTATGAGCACTGCAATGTTGCTTATGTTTATGTTTCATGCTACTTACTATTTTTGAGTTAGAATCTCTTCATAGCTTGCAATGACTATTGAGTAACCTTATTTGCATACTCCTTATTATGAATTGACCAAGTACTTGATCATATGCTGAGAATATATACATCTTATGAAGCAAATGTGTTCGTGAAAGTTTCTTTTATCGCACTCAGTTTTGAACTGAATTGCTTGAGAACAAGCAGTAAGCTAAGCTTGGGGGGAGTTGATACGTCCAAAACGTTTCTACTTTCCCGAACACTTTTGCTATTGTTTCTCATCTAAACTTGTGTGATTTGGATACAACTAACACGGACTGACGCTGTTTTCAGCAGAATTACCTTGGTGTCTAGTTTTTGTGCAGAAAATAAACTATCAGGAAAAATCCCAGAAAATATACCAAAAATCCTATTTCACCAGAAGATTCACGGAGCCAAAAGACGAGACGGAGGAGGGCCACACCACCTGTCAAGCCAGTCGCTACCGGGGTGGTGTGGCCTCCTCGGTCACCCCCTCGGCCTCCCTCTTCGCCTATAAGATGCCTCTTGACCTAAAAACCTAGGGGGTTCGACGGTTTTCCAGAAAGAGTTCCGCTACGCCGCCACTACCAGATTCCGCAAATCAGAACCAGAAACTCCGTCCTGGCACCCTGCCGGGACGGGGAATTGGAGGAGATCATCGCCATCATCATCACCATCGCGTCTCCATCAACCATCCATGATTCCCCCATCCATGAGTGAGTAATCCCCCGTTATAGGCTATGGGGATGGTAGGGATTGGATGAGATCGTTCATGTAATGGCATCAGATTGTTAGGGCATGGTGCCTAGTATCTATTATTAGTGCTTTTTTACTTTGTTGCAACTTGTTATGCTTAATGCTTGTCACTAGGGCCCGAGTGCCATGATTTCAGATCTGAACATGTTATTGATTCATGATGATAGTATTGTTTGTGATCTTACCTGCAAGTTGTATACACATATTGTTGTCCGGAACCAAAGGCCCCAAAGTGATAATAATCGGGATAACTGGAGGGGATGGCTTTGATGTGAGGATCACATGTGTTAACGGAGTGTTAATGCTTTGCTCCGGTGCTCTATTAAAAGGAGCACCTTAATTGCCAGTAGTTCCCTTGAGGCCCCGCTGCAAATAGGCTGGCAGGACAACAGATGTTGTGCAAGTTCTCATTGCGAGCACGTATGACTATATATGGAACACATGCCTATGATATTTAGTACTTGGATGCTTTATCTTATTTATCTGCAAATGCCCTATGTCTTGATTGCTATATGAATTGTCTTGTCCATGCAACACCCGTCCATCCATCCCTATGCCTACCGCGCTTTAATCCTACTGTTTATTGCAATTGTTACTACTGTCTTTACTTTTACTACTACTATTACTTTGCTATTGCTATTACAAAACTATTGCTACTGATAAACTGCTGTGAGCAAGATTGTTTCTAGTGCAGCTGAATTGACAACTCAGTTGTTACGGCTTAATAAATATTCTTTGGCTCCCCTTGTGTCGAATCAATAAATTGGGTTTCACTTCCCTCAAAAATACTGCGATACACCCCCTACACTTGTGGGTCATCAATATCCATCTGATCCCTCTCCTCGGTGACCCTGCTCTACGCCGTGTTGACCCACGAATCAGGCGGCCGCACGGGTGAGACCAAAGACCAAATTCGCCTGGTATTGCCCCGTCGGGATAGGCTGAACTAAAAGTCCGCGTTGCTTAGAGCATCTCCACTCATTGGCCGTTCCCAGGTCGAAAACCGGACCTAAATAGCGCCGGACGGAGGAAGGTTTCGGCATGGGAATGGGAATGGCCGATTTCCCACTCGCATTCCCATGCCGAGTTCCCAGGCGAAGCAAAATCGACGATACTTTCGAATTTTCTCATTCCCACCGGCGAAGTCTCGGCCATAGGGTGCTCGACAGAAGTACGCCCAAAAATGTTCGTCTTTCATATTATTACAGAACAAGATAAAAAGGTCGACGATCAGTCGTTGATGGGGGTGATCTCCTCCAGCGTGTCCGATGTGATGGGGATGGGTTCGTCGGCGCCATGGGCGATCGACTGGTTGGAGGAGGTCGAAGCGAAGTTCGGCGAGGGCACGGCGGTGAAGGTGATCGGCGCAGATCTTGGCGCGCTGTCGGTGTTGTCCTCCTTGAGGATGTCCTTGCGACGCGCCATGTACCAGGCCTTGACCGGCGAGCTCATCGCCGAGGTGTCTTCACCGCCCATGAGAAACTGCAAATCCGTGTTCCTCTTCTTGGCGGCAAAGTTCGGTTTGAGGAGATCGAGCTTGCGGTCTTGGTTCTGTAGCAGCTGCGCCCATCTCTGCTCGGCCTTCTCCTCCCTCTTCTTGGTATGGGCCTTCGTGTTGGCGATGCACCTGTCGATGGATTCCTAGAGGCGCTCGACGGGAGATCCTGCGGCTTTGAGCATCTTCGCCTTCTTCTGGCCGAGCTCTGGCCTTCCTTCACCGGTAGCAGGTGGAGGGGCCGCCGGTTTGTACACGACGTCCTTCGTCTTGGCGACCGTGAGCCGAGTATCCGCCCATTTCTGGCATTTCTCAATCGAAGGGAACACGTGATAGAACTTGAACTCCATCCTAGTGTCAGTCCGGTACATGCCGAGCATGCGGAAGAGCTGCAAAGGCAAGGCAAAGTGTGTCAGCATAGGCATGAACAAGTACCTTGGGCTAGTGTTCGGTGTAGTACCTTGGCATCCATGCTCTCGCCACTGACGGGTGTGCGCTCGACCTCCTCGAGAAGATTGTGCCACTTGCTGCACGCCTGTTGAATGAGCCCCCAGTGGTTGGTCATGGCTTTCTCGCCGCGCTCCATGTGGGTTTTGTTGTACTTCGGGTCACAAAGGTTGCATTCGTCGAACGCTAGCTTCATGTGCTTCCAATAGTTGTCCGAATTTTGGTTGGCGCTAGTGATGGGATCCATGCTCACCAATTTCCAAGTGTCAGTGAGGCAAAGGTCCTCAGTTGGTGTCCACTTGATCCGAGGCTCTGTCGCCTGCGTGCCTGCCTTCTTATTGCCTTTGCCTTTGCCCTTCGCCGGAGCCAGGCCGACGCCTTCCTCTTCCTCATCGGTCTGGGTCTGCTCGGCGAAATCCTAAGACTCGATGTCGTGTTCGGTGTTGGCCCGGGACTGTTCCTGGGTGAAGAAGTAGGCATTGCTGGCCACAGCGGCCGCTGACCCTTCGGTGATCATGCCCTGCATGTAGGCTTCATTCGACATTCCGTCGAACATGTTCTGGGCGTCGGCCTCGCCGTGGGTCGCGTGCGACGAGCTTCTGGCGAATGGTAGGGGACCACAGCGCACCGTCGAAGAGGAGGAGTAGGGGGCGTTGATGTCGATGCTGAACACCGAAGGAGGGGGTGGTGCGGGGAAGGGGAAGACGGTGTTTGGGTCGAAGCCGCCATCGAACTCGGGAGAGGAGGAGTACCTCTGCTGTAGGTTCGCCTGGTTCTCCTGGAACATCACCGGCGAGATCGGCGAGAACCCGACAGGCGAGTATCTGGTCGGTGGCGCGACGCTTGGCTGGATCCCCCAAACGCCGCTGTACTACACACGCGACGATGCCAATGCCGCTTCCCTCATCGCCTGAGCCTCGGCCGCCGATTCCCTCATCGCTTGTGCCTTGGCCGCCGCTCCCCTCATCGCCTGAGCTTCGGCGAGCTCCTGCGCCTGCTTGGATAGGGCCAACCAGTCGAGGGCACTCATGCCCTGAGGTTTCGGCGCGGGCGCTCTCGGCTTCCTCACTTTTTTCTCCTTTGGTTCACCAGCGGCGGATCGGGTTTTGGCGAAAGCCTTGGGCGGCATTGCGGGCGGGAGCTCGGCGAACTGGCGGGAGATGTGGGGGATTGTGGAGGGAAGGCGGGAGAGGAAGAAGAAAAGGGCGGGAACTCGGCCTCCACTCGCCGACAGGGATGGCCTGCACTCGTTTTCTCTCCATCCGGCGTTCCCAGGCCGTTCCCGCCGCCTCAGGTTTGGCCTGTGAACGCCGGACCAATTTTGGGCCAAATCCGGACGAAACCGGCGTCCTGGGAACGCGACTGGGCGAATTTTCACCGTCCAGACGAAAAATAGGCGCTGGGAACGCCTTCCTGGGAACACGAGTGGATATGCTCTTAGCCTTCCGTGACTTAAGCTCCGGGCGAAGTGGGATGTGTGCTTGCGATGGAAGGGGAGGTAGCCATGGGCACAAGACAGAGGAAAACTGCGATGGCAATAAGCCGCTTCGTTTGGCCAGGGAGAGAAAACCGAACTAGATCACAGTGGCGAGTACGGTAACATACTCTAAATTACTATATCTTCATAGTGGGCAACGTGATAACTGTAGTAACATAAGTACCGAATCTTATTTATTCCCTCCCTCCTAATTTAGGATGCGTATAGTTTATGACCCGTATACCAATGTATTACAGTCAAGGTTGTGGAGAAAAATCCTGGACTGAATTATCTCTTTCCTGATTTATATACATGCAACGGTGGGAAGCATGCTCCAATAATACTCATGCATGCATTGGTTAGTCATTGTTGTAGGGAAGGAAATGTATCGGAAGTTAACTTCATGCAGTATTTACTGAGGGGCAAAAGGATCAGGTTAGCACTAATTTAGCCTTCCATGCATAATACGCATTCTAATTTGAGAAATCCTGAAAAAATTTATGCGCAAACTAAACTGGGAGAGAGGTAGTATTACTTTGTAGATACATTTTGCATTGAAAAGTGTGATCTGATGGTAACATATTATATTAGGACATTGCTATGTACCGATCGGTCTAAAAATGTTAAAACCTGGCGGGCAGTTGGACATGAACAACTCAATTGCATGCGCCATTCCTTTCTAGGCACTAAACACTAAACGCCAAGATTTTTGATTAGCCAGCTCAATTCAAATACGAAAATTCAAAATGTTTTTCAGATCAAACCGTTTGTTCGAATTAAAATCTGTTTTCACCATTAGGCTAGTCATGATGAGATCTTCGAAACTAGATCTCATATTGGTATATCCTGACAATGCAAGTTAGCCATCCAATAACATGTAAATATTCACCACTACAAAATTTACCTACATATCACGTGTTAGGTACGGGAACTTTATTTACCTAAAAGTTACTCATTGGTAACACGAGATTATCCAGGCTTCAACATATAAGTTACCCACCCAATAAAATATAAGTTATCCACCACTATAAAAAATTACCCATGGATAAAATATAAAAAGTCATTCTAACGGGTCGTCCTCGTTGCTGATCACCGCTCTCGTAGCGTACGGATGACTCAAACCTTGAAAGGCTGCCGCGTCAAATATTAAACATAATTTTTTTAAAGTAGCTAAATCTAATTTTTTTTATATACAATATAAATAAATAGGGTTGGTATGCCCTACCCACCTACCACACAAAGTCATAGTGAACAACGTAACGTGCAACCAGTAGTCTAGCAGCTTGGCTTCGTCGTCCGTCGCCGCTACTGCGGCGTATGGATGACGAAGTCTCGAAAGGCTTTAGGGTACCAAGCCGGTATACTAACTAGTAGCCTACCGTTTTCCAATTAAATTTGCTCAACACGTATGCAAGAACGCCTCTCAACACGTTTATATGGTGGATAACTTATATATTATGACATGGATAACTCACGTGTTAGGGGTGAATAACTTTTTGGTCAGAAAATCTTTTCATCAAAACATATTAACATTGGATCTAGTTTTGAAGATATCGTCGTGACTAGTCTAATAGTGAAAACGGATCTTAAATCGGATAAACAGTTTGATCTACAAGGCATTTTGAATTTTCGATATAATTCTAAGCTGACTGGCAGCACGTGTTCATACTTCCTATCAGTTTTTGCAAATTAGCGATCGGTCTAAGAATAGAGTTTCCATTATATTATTATATTTGCTTCTCTCTTCATTAATTGTTTACCACACCACCTTTTTTGTCTAGTTGGATTGGATATTTTCATATCCTTTACCATATCTTTTGCAAAATCGGATCGAAACGAATAATAGCTGGATGTGAATTTGAATGCGAATTATATCGGATTATGGATATGGAACGGATTCCGAGAGAACTCGGATCGGAAGAAGATAATCAAACAAATACACATAAAAACATAAAAAGTTATTTAGTTTATGCATAAAAATGACAAGAAAGCGTCGAATACTAGATAGAGAGTATAAATGTGCAAGATTGGTAATAGCATAATATAATATGCATACGTAGCATGCATAGATAGTCGATAAACTAACTAGCTTCTCTAGATATTGGGGTTGCACTAAATTTATTAAATTATTCTATTTAAATACCTCGGATAATCCGTATAAAATAACGGATTATCCTGATCCGTCGATATCATCAATACCATATCCGCTGCTATATCCGTCGGATATCCGCTCGACAAATATCCGTATCCGACGCCATATCCACCGGATATCTAAAAATACATACCATACCCTTAAAAACGGACACAGATGTGGATTCGGAGAGGAAATTATCCGTACCATTTACATCCCTGCCGTAAGTGACTTATGAATGTCACGGTGGGTAAGTTTTGCCAACTTGTGTAGGGGCAAAACGGTCTTTCTTGGATGGACGAAGAACATAAACAATACTTTCTTTATTATTACTAGTTAAATGTCCGTGCTTCGCCACGGTCACTTAAGATTCTTTTCCTTGTTGCAACATGTCGCGCATGTAAACATGATTTATGTCAAAATTTAAGTGTAGAAAACTAATGTCTCTTAGGAGCAGATCCTGCTACACTAAAATATAATTCCCCTAAAATAATTATAAGGGTAAACATATTTTAAATTATTTATGGATGTGCAATGTTCATTCTGTGTATGCAAATTCCTATGGTACATCTTGTTTTTGTGATCCCAGATGCACCTTCAAGTTAGCAAGAATATAATTTCTAATTTGTGAGTACATCTAAAAGTATAAATGGTGGGAGCTCATAGGCTCTCCCGTTCGTTTGGATTCATGGTCGTTGGATGATACCTCGGAGCGAATCTCAGTCGTTTATTTTTTTCACAGCATCATATAAAAGAAACAACCCTGGTAGAAAACCCTAGCCGCCTGCGCCCAACACACTCCACTTCAGAAAACCTAGCTGCCTCCCGCCTGCTTCTCTTCCCGCGTGTAGCGGCCGGCCGACACTGGTCCGCCTCCATGGCTTCCACCCCCCTTCACGCCTTCCTCCTCCCATCTCCTTCCCCTCCCAGCGTGCGACCACTGCTGGTCCATCCGACGGTTGAGCTCATCGCGACGGCGCTGCGAGGAATGGTCGATGGCTCTAGGAGGAGCACAGGGGTGAAAGGCCGTCGGGGGGAGTGGGAGGCCGTCATAGCTTCGTGATTTCTAGCAACATCGACCCCTAGGAGAGATGCTGCCAGCCCCCACCCCTTCTCCTTCCTTATTGCTCTTCCGGTTATTTAGCTAGCTCAAGTGATGCACTTTTTTGTACACCCAGGGAGGTTGTCGGGAGAGAAACTAAACTCCCACCTCGTCTGCTTGCCACACTTGGAAGCCTCGTGGGTACTGCTGCTCGGGCGGCATGGAGGAACAGGTAGGGAAGTGGGCGCCTGATGCAGGGATTGGAAAGAAGCTCGGTCCACCGCTGCTGTTACTGATGCGCGATGGTTCACCCTCCATGCGCTGTTGCTGATCTCCAACCTGCCGTTCTTCTCAGTCATGGATCCATCCTCCAATGGCCAGATTCCAATTTCCTTTGGACTCCCTTCTTCCCGTAGCAAATATTGGCACTCCCCCTTTTTTGATTTGAGCTCACCCTTCTAGATTTTGTGCAATGCGGTAAAGGAGGTGGCAGAAACAATAAAGAGGAAATCTCTTTGAGAGAGGTTCGCATTCAGAAGGAATAAAGAGGAAATCCCTTTGAGAGAAGTTTGTATTCAGAAGGAACTCCTATTTATTGAACTTTGTACAATTTTCATGATTTTTTTGATCTGAATTAGGATGTACTCTATTTGTTGCATCATAAATTTTACAATGTTGAACATCGAATGCTTGTTGTGGGAGTTACAGACCCAATTATCATGGACATGTATCTCTATAAGCTTACCCAAAAAATCATCCGAGACTTAATGAACATGTGTGGACTGGATGGTAGGTGATGATAACTCAAACAATTACTTCTCATATTTGCCTTTGAGTTACAGTCAGCGGTACTGACTTTTTATCCACTCGTAACACGTGAGTTATCCAGACTTTAGCATGTAAGTTAGTCATCCAATAACATGTAAGTTATCCACCATTACAAAATTTACCCACAGATCATGTGTTAGGTACGGGAAACTTTTTTTACCTAAAAGTTACTCATCGGTAACACGAGATTATCCAGGCTTCAACATGTAAGTTATTCACCCAATAAAATGTAAGTTCTCCACCACTATAAAAAAATTATTCATGGATAAAATATAAAAATTCATTCTAACAGCTCGACCTCGTTGCTCGTCGCTGCTCTCGCAGCATACGGATGACTCAAACCTCAAAAGGCCGCCGCGTCAAACATCAAACATAATTTCTTTAAAGTAGTTAAATCTAAACTTTTTTTGCATACGATATAAATAAATAGGGTTGGTATGCCTGATACCTTCGATCCGGATTACGGATGTAGTATAGCTCTTTTTCCCTAGTAAACCTAGGTTTATCGAATCCTCGGGAAACAGAAAGCATAGTGAAGTTACTTTAACGGACCTTTAGACGTTTTAAATTCCTTTTATGTTTTTACCGGACCAAGAGTTTGCGTCTTTTGTTGTTGTCGATGATGGAGAGAGAGGGCCTAGGGCGTTCGGTTTCACCTGTAGCTATGCAAAACATCTGATGGGAATATAACATAAAAATAAAGTATACATGTAATTGTTAGAGCAAGATAAATTATATGTGGACAGTGCATTCGTAATTGCTATTGCCTCCGCAATCGCTTATAGCAATAACCTACTAGTCTCATCTATAGAAAAAAGAGAACTAATGATATGCATAGTGACGTCACCGTTGATCCCAAGTAAATCCCGTACATACAGCCGTACTACCCCTTCTGTTGCTGATGTTCTCAACCTGCAGATTAGTCATTACTCATACTCCCTATATCTGGCTCAATCCTCGGGTCTTGGGTACCTAACACGTCCTTAGACTGAGGCAAGAGAGGATACAATAATCATCATGTCATACAAACTAATATATGATCCCATCTATGATAAATAACATGCACAAAAGCTACATGGCTAGGCCGAAGCCCTTAGCCCAAGGAAAATTACTCACACATAGATATGAGATCAAAGAACATAAACATTGTAATGAAAATCATGATATTGATAGCAAATAGTCTTACAATGTCATCAATCAAAGATCATAAACATTGTAATGGAAATCATGAGATTGATAGCAAATAGTCTTACAATGTTGTCAGTGGTGGAATATGGCTATGGTGGTGGCGAAGTGTTTGGAGGTTAGATCTAAGTCTATTCCTCCGGTGGCTCTTCGGTGTTGTAGATGGAGATCTGGAGGCGGCTGATGATCAGGAAGAGCTCTCTTTTTTCGTCGCCCGAGGCCTCTTTATATAGGGGTCTCTTCACAAAAGTTGTTCTGTTTGACCTAGCGGTGTCGATAGCAACTATACAACCGGAACTATATGGCCAAAATTTTATTACTATCGTATAGTTGGTCGTTAAAGTGTTTGTCTCCACTTCACTACCCCTCTTTTGATTTGTGCTCACCCTTCTAGATTTTGGTGCAGTGTAGTAAAGGAGGTGCCAGAAACAATAAAGAGGAAATCTCTTTGAGAGAGGTTCGCATTCAGAAGGAATAAAAAGGGAAATCCATTTGAGAGAGGTTTGTATTCAGAAGGAACTACAATTTACTGAACTTTGTACAATTTTCATTTTTTTATTTATCTGAATTAGGATGTACTCTATCTGTTGCATCATAAATTTTACAGTGTTGAACGTCGAATGATTGTTGTGGGAGTTGCAGACCCAATTATCATGGACATGTATCTTTATAATCTTACCAAAAAATCATCTGAGACTTAATGAACATGTGTGGACTGGATGGTAGGTGATGATAATTGAAACAATTACTTCTCATATTTGCCTTTCAGTTACAGTCAATGGTACTGACTTTTTATCCACTAACACGATTTTCACGTGGATTGCATTAATGTTCCTTGTGGTAGTGTTTGATGCTATAGTGTTTTTTAAATAATTACATGGCTATAGTGGAAATGCTTCGAGTGTTGATTCTAGTTTTGTTCATGCACGAAGTTATCAAGGTATATCATTTTCTTTTCATATTCTGGGTAATAATATTTTTGTTCTAAAATATATCATATTTTAGATTTGGGTTACTCGATGTAAAATATAAACAGTGAAAAGGGGTGTGGTTGTCCAGTATGTTTTTCCACTTATGCTCGTACAGTGGAAACCATTTTCATTATCGAGCAAGTCCGAAGGAGTCTCTTCACCCGAACAAGGTCACTACAATATTGGACAGTAGCTAAGGCCTAAGAAAATAGTGCAGGTTATCGTGTGATCCCTGATTTTTTTTGGTGACCCAACATACCACTACATGATATAGTACACTATAGTCGTTGACATAACACCAATAAACCCCGTTCACTAGTGTTACATCCCTCAGAATGGCACAACAGAAACATTACGGGTCCAAAACATGCCTTTATATTATATTACAGAAGATCCAAAAAAAACTTCCTCCACATAACGAGGATTATAATTTACAAAAAAAACTAGAAATAGCAACTCGAAGTCGATTCTAGAAATACTACTACTAGATACTATGGCTTGCAATTGCTGCTACAACAATGCTCTACAGAAGTAGGTTCTGGTTTCTAAGATTATTTATACACTACGCTTGAGCTTGACTTCAAGGTTTTTGGATGTAGTCGTTGACCCTGTAGATCTCCTTTGGATATCTTTAGTTCTTCAAAGTATTTCACCTCCTAGGTTCGCCATTTAGTGCTCCAGAATCTAGCAATGGTTGAGAAGGTACGGTTGAGTACGAGCATAATCATCAAGTTTATAAAAAGAAGTGTTTGATGCACTAACTACAACCATAGACCAAAAGGTCGTAGTTTATGCAAGTTTTGGTAAACATTTTTTCAAAGGTTACCTTTATTCTAAAAAGGTATGTCCGTCAGCCTTCATAGGTTGATTACAACTTCATGGAGTTCCTTTCATGTAGCGTTAGCAGCTTCTTCCCGGAACATGGAGTAATATGTCACATTTTTATACACTCTGCAGAGGTGTGTTGCTTTACCCATAAGATATTCTTATCGATGTTGCACTGGACGTACTCTCCCATTCACACTTCTTTTGGTGTAAGGCCCAGCATAAGAACCCAAGCCGATCACTGCCCTTCTCCGTGACCCCGCATGCTGGTTGGATTGCATGCCAGATCCAGGATAAATCTTGTTTCCAATTACAGCGTGAAACACACAACCTCGTAGATACTAGAAGCCGTGGGACGTTGAGGGATCCCACCCATATGTTGCCAACCCTCATAGATGAGTTACAACCATGACCTGGTTATCCGTTGATGTGCGAAAGGAAGAAGATCCAGCTGACTTTCCCAGAGCCCATATAGATCTCATGGTTAACGCGTAATTTAGAATGCAAGAATCACTAACCATATTGGTTGTTAAGTCCTAAATGATATATTCATGTGCAATGGTAGTCCAATTGCCAGACTTAATAGATTAGCTAATCACCCTGGATCAGTAACCAATAGTTTATATTATTATCGAAATAGTATTTTCTGACCTTTTTGAAATGCAGGTAATGACAACATTTGATTTGCAAATACTTTATAGAAAATAATCAAAGGACATGAGCAAGTGTGAACTTGCCTTTTTGACTGCAAGATTATGTACTCAAGGTCATCTAGTCGGTATAAACTCCAATGTCTGAAAACAACATCAGTGGTCTAGTAAGGACTAATGTTTAAAAAAGCAACATGCTATTATGCATAGATAATGATATGCATTTTGTATAAATCCCAAAGTAGATTCCCATGTATCAGTATTAATTGATTTTGGTGATTTATGAAAGATTTGTGTTACAATCAAGTTTACTTTACAAATAAATAACTACTAACCTTTTAAAAGTAATTGACAATTGATGAAAGTAAAGTACAATGAAAGTTATTAGTAGATGCTAGTTGGTAAGCACTTTTAAGGATATCATATTTCAAGTGGGTGGTGGTTAGTAGAATGACTAAAGTTTTTTTTGAAGTGGCAAAACAAATAACTTTTGAAGGAAATATTTATTATATTAAGTTAAAAAATTGTAGTGTTTTCATAACACAATCGATGATTATTTGAATCTCTCTAATGATCTTAAGTTAATGTGCTTCTCGTGGTTAAGTAATAATCGAAAGTTAACTATAAAGGATAGCTTGGATTAGGATGTAGTATTTTTATATCGTGGTCGAGTTTAAGAGCCTTCTTCGATATGATCAATGATGGTTTGTATAGGTATTGGGTACAACTCTAGGAATCTAAACTTAGCAAGGTGATGCTAAGTAGGTTATAGATCTAGAGCTAACTATGGGATATGGTGATCTTATTTATGATTTGTTGAACTTCTATTAGGCATTATAATTATGTTAAGTATGGTAAAAAAATATGAGATCATTCACCATCAATATAAGTGAATGATGCTAAAGGTTAGATTGAAGTTATTGGTTATAGTTGATTTAAGATTCTAAAGGAGTATTAATAATTTACAGTTAGGTTTTATTATAGACCATAGTTATGGTTTTAGATTTAGTATTTTAGACTTCAAAGATTCTTTTTAGAAATACAACATTTTATAGGATCATATATAGTTATTCTTATTTTTAAAAATAATGTTCAAGAGTTATCTTCATGATAAAACAAGTCTCTTATTTGAATAAAATATACAACTAATGATTATTATTTTAGAAATCTTGAAACCTTTTGAAATACCATGGTTACCAGTTTTATAGTAAAATATACATTTTTAAAATTCTTAAAAGTAGGTTTTATGTATTCTTTAGTCCTACTCGTATTTTAATAAAATTTCATAAAGAAATAAGTGTTTTCAAATACTCATTCTAATTTTATTAGGTTAAAGTACAAACTAGTATTTTTCTTCCATTTAGTTAATCCTAAAAATGGTTTTTAATTATTTTTAATTATTATCTTTATTTTTAGGAAAATCCTTGAAGGAGTTATTACATTAAAATAGTTTTTATTAGTTTTATTATGCTAAGATATATTGTAGTATTTTTTCCTTCATAAAGTGTTTACTTAGGATCTTAAAATGATTTTTACTTATTTTTAGGGATTATTCTAATTTTAAGAAAATTCCGTGAAATAATAGATGTTCTTAATTATTCATTTTAAATTTATCAACTCAAAATACAATATAGTATTTTTCTAGGTAGATTATATTTTTGTGATCATTTATACATATTATATTTATTTTTTAGGATTTTTACTTATTTATCTAGAGCTTATTTAACCTTAGGGGTATTTTTGTAATTTATAAATTTTAACTCTATTTCATTTATTAAAATCTGGGCCTAGTCCGTTGGGCTAGCCCAACCCAACTCAACCCAATGGGTTGGGTCAAACCATCTATGCCACACTAGGCTGGCCTCGACTGGCCTAGTACCTCATCTCCTTCCCCTCCCTCTCTCGCACATGACGCGACCTCCCCCTCTGTAGCGGCCTGGTGCTACCGCATCACCGCGCTCAATCCTGGCTGCTCCTGGCCTTCCCGACCGTCGCCGTGGTACGGAAGGGTGGAGACGACGATGCTACATCTTCATGTCCTGTTCGATTCATCGCTCACGCCTTCTACTGCCTGCGCCGGGATGGTTCTCTAGCAATGTTGCGGTGCTGCTCTAATGTTGTGGCGTCGCCGTGGTGCTGCCAGCACCACTCGTGCTCCTGTGACCGCCGTTCCCGTGGCTTGGCACGGGTCGAATCCCCTTCGAGTGCTCCCCGTGCCGTCGCGGACACCGTCGTCGGCCATTCTGCTTCCTCTTCTATATCTAGCCAGGACCATAAGTGAGTTTACTTCTCCCTTTGCTCTCTATCTCCCTTTGCTATTCTCTGTGTGATTGCTATTATGAATCCCTAATTAGGGTTCATCCCTTGTTCTAGGGTTCTTCCCTTTATCTATTGTTGATAATGATGATATAGATGGATTTGTGTGTATTGCTTCTATGGACATAATGAGAAAAACCTAGTTCTATGCTTAATTTAGAACTGCTGACAGTGGTTCCTATTAGTCTTGACCCTCTTTGGCTAAGGATGTTGTACTGAATCCATTTAAAGCACAGATACTACCTCTTTGGTGAAACTTGTCCCTTTTATTCGAAATTGCTCGATGATGTAATATGAATAGTGCACTTCACTGTTCAAGACTGAGAGCAATCCTATTAACACTAATCCTTTTACTTTATTTTTGTTTACTGTTTTGTTTGTAGGTACAAGAAACTTAAAAGAAAATCAAGATCATTTAGATTAGGATTAGCTAGGAATTACTTTAGGGTTTTCTATTTTTAACTTTTGTAATATATTTTTTTCTTCCTGTAAGATCAATGTATTATGTATGAGTTATTCAATAAAGCTTACTTTTCTTTTCATATAATTTTTTCTTTGTATTAATTCATTTCCATTTGTATTATGATCATGGAATCAAGAAAACAATAAAAGTTTCTACTTACTTGTATTATTGTTCTTTAATATAATTCTTGATACTTCACATTGTGTATTAAAATCTACTTTAAGATTTAATTTACTAAATACTTTTATTTTGAATCACTTCAAAAGTAATTTCAGATTTGAATATGAATTTAAATTATTCTCCCAAAATCACACAGAGTTCCTAGAGATCATGCCAAAATTTATAGCAATCACTAGAATGAGCTAAATCTAATCTCAACCTAGTGAAAGAAACTCTGATCTCTCTAGGGTTTTAATTTGCAAAAAAATTACTCAAGATTTTCTTATGCATGAATGCAAATGCACAAACTCTCTTCTAAATCCGTAAATGCTGGGGCATTATAGTCTCTCCCCCTTAAACTAAACTTCATCCCTAGAGTTACGGATATCACTCTTATCGGAATACTGAAACCTTTCCTTCTTAATCTTCTCCTTTGAAGTTTGGCAATCCTTATCCATCCATTGGTCTCTTTTGGTGATCTCTATATTCCACCTTGCCTCTTTAGGATTACCTGTTCTAGATTTTTGACTTACCTAAACTTTATATTCCTTCCTGGTGTATTGGAAAAGCTACTTCATAAAAGAAGTGAACCAATTCATAGGTATCATGGTGATATGAAGGTTTACTAATGGTAGAGTTTTAGGATTCTTAAACTCCTATGGATTCTAACTAGCACCTTTCAATTTCCTTTATGTGAATGACTTGAACTCATTTAGTCCATCCATTCAAAAAATTACCCTACTCTTCCTTAATTAAGGTATTTAATCTTTTCTATTCCTAATTGGAAATACGATTGGTCTCAAACTATGTTTTATCAGCTGCGATAATAGATAACAGCTGCGATACTAATACATCTTCAACACTAAGGTTATCATCAAACTTGGACATTCTTGAAAATATTTAAATACTTCTCTTCAAAAACAATAATAACTGTTGGATCTGGAATTCTAATCTGTTTTACACTCTCCCCCATAGGGTTTTCCTAATGGTCTTAGGAAGTAACATATGGTATACTGATACGTTGCTAAAGTATCCATCATTTTTGATGTTCCATGCTTAGTTTTGATCTACTTTCTTATATTTTGTCCACACTTTGGAGTACTTTCTATACACTTTCTTGGACTAACCTATTAACAAGAGCCACAGTGCCAGCTGCCTGTTTTCTGCTATTTTTGGTTCCAGGAAAGTCAGAAAATGAATATTCTCGGAATTGGACGGGACAAAAGCCAAAGTCAGTTTTTCACCGAGGGGGACACGGAGCCAGAATACGAGACGGAGAGGGGCCAGAGGGCCGCCACACCACCTGGCCGCGCGGCTAGGCTTGGCCCGCGCCAAGGGGTGGTGTGGCCGCCTAGGGCACCCCCTCGGCCTCCCCTTTTGCCTATAAGATGCCTCCGATACAGAAACCCTAAGGACCGGATCAAAATTCCACGAAAGAGTCTATAGCCGCCGTCATCTCCATCCCTAGATCGGGAGGGATCTGAAACTCTTCCCGGCACCCTGCCGGAGGGGAGAATTCACCCTAGAGACCTTCATCATCATGCAAGCCTCCGGCGTGATGCGTGAGTAGTTCATCTCTGGACTACGGGTCCATGTAGTAGCTAGATGGCTGGTTCTTCTCCTTTGTGCTAGCATGTTTAGATCTTGTGAGCTCCGTTCATGATCAAGATCATCTATTTGTAATCCTACATGTTGTGTTTGCAGGGATCCGATGGATATTGAGATGCTATTTTAGATTGATTATTGATTCTATCATGTCTTTGTTATTTGTGATCTTGCATGCTTTCTGTTGTTAGTAGCTATCTTGGCCAAGTAGATTCTAGCAACTCCAAGAGTTAGTATTTATGCTCGATAGTGGGTTCATGCCTCTAGTAATCTGGGGAAGTGATAGAAATCTCTAAGGTACTAGATGTGTAGTTGCTACTAGGGAGAAAACAATAATCCTTTGTTTATAGAACAATCGTATTGTTTACTTTACACGCAATGCGTAATGCAATTATCTGTTTCTTGCAACTTAATACTAGAGGGGGTTCGAATGATAACCTGAAGGTGGATTATTAGTCATAGATGCAGTTGGATTACAGTCTATGTATAATGTTGTAATGCCCAATCGAATCTCAAAGGAGTCAAGATGTTTACTATATGCATGTATGCTTTCTTGATGTTTGTCAATTGCCCGCTGTAATTTGTTCACCTAACATGTCATCTATCTTAAGGAGAGCCACCAGTAGTGAACTATGGACCCCGATCCTTTCTTTTACCATCAATCTACAACTATTTACTGCTTTCTATTTACTTTCTGCAAACTATTACTTTCTTCCACACAATACGTTTAATCCTTTGTTTTCAGCAAAACTGGTGAGATTGACAACCTCACTGTAAGTTGGGGGCAAAGTTCTGTGGTTGTGTTGTGCAGGTTTCCACGTTGCTGCTGGCGCCGGTAGTGCGCCCTGCCAAAGTACAGCTAGCAACACCTTTGAGGTGTTTCCTTGCTCCTACTAGATTGATAACCTTGGTTTCATAACTGAGGGAAAACTTACTGTTGTACTCATCTTACCTTCCTCTTGGGGTTCCCCAACGAGCTCGTTAATACACGAGTCAGCAAGTATATTTTCTGGCGCCGTTGCCGGGGAGTCAAGGACATCTTCACAAGGGGAGTCCCTCATAACCAATCTCTTTACTTTGTTATTTTGTTTTGCTTAGTTTATTTCTGCTTTGTTTGCTTGTTCTTTTTATCAAAAATATAAAAAAATAGTTCCTACTATAGTTGTTATTTTCGTTGGTCTGTAATTGTCTTGCTTTGTCATGCTTTCTATCAATGGTTGGTGTCTTTGAAACTGAATCTAATTGGCAAGGTGGGTTCTCGGAAGAACAAAAATATTATTATAAGGAACACCGCTTGTCACAAAAAGGGAAACACTTATGGGAAAAAATTGATAAATTGTATACCATTGCTAAAAACGTGTGCTCTACTTATAATGTTACTTATTGCTTTGATAAATCTTGTTGCTGTAAGAGGTATAAACACCTCCCTTTTCAATGTGAGTATAATGATGATGTTACCATATTTTCTTATGTTAAGGGAAATTATGACTTTTATGATGTGGAACAAATTGAAGAATTTATTGCTTGGAAGGGTGCATTTGAACTTGCTAGTTTGCTTGAAAATACTGATGATTCACCTTATAAATATGAGGTTTATGATATACTTAAATTTTTCTTTGATAAATACAAGGAAGAAAATGGCTAAATTCTTGAATATATTAATAGATGCTTTCCACAAACAGAAGAGACTAATGCCTTGCAGGAGCTTATGGAAGAAGAAATTGCTGAAACGGGAAGCTCATTAGATGAAAAAGAGGAGGAGAGTGATGAATGGATTAGCTACCCATGCCTACCTTCTAATGAGAGTAACTCTTTATCCCTTACATTATTTGATTGTCCCCCATGCTTACCAAAGGAGGATGAATGTTATGCTCATGTTATCTGTGATAATCCTTTATTTGTGCCTAACTTCAAAATGCATGGTACTAAAGAGTTTTGCTTAGAAAATGTTTATGATAAATCTCTAGACGATGGTCCTATATTGAATGATCAGTCATCTTGTTATAGAATTGTTAAAAGTAGGTTTGAAGGTTTTAATCCCACTATTTTTGAGCTTGATAAAAATTATGTGTTTGTAGATCATGAAAAGCATACTTTACGTGATAGTTATATTGTTGAGTTTATTTATGAGGATACTGAAAATTATTATGAGAGGAAAATATGGTTGTAGAAGTTTTCATGATACTGAAACACCTCTCTATGTGCTGAAAGTTTTGAAGTTGCTCTTGTTTTATCTACCCATTCTTGTTACTATGTGCTTCTTTGATTTATTTTATTACAAGATTCCTATGCATAAGAAGTGGGTTAGACTTAAATGTGTTTTGAATTTTCTTCTTGATGCTCTCTTTTACTTCAATTCATATTTCTTATGTGAGCATCATTGAAATTTCTTATGCCTAACTTAAAGGCGTTAAAAAAAGTACTTCTTGGGAGATAACCAAAAAGTTTTAGATGAGTCTTGGAAGTTATTACTTCAGTAATAACCTCTCCTTATCCTTTTTATTTGCTTTTTGTGCCAAGAGTAACCTCTAATGAGAGAGAAGTAATGATTGGGAAAGTTGCTGTCCCGAAACAGATTTATGTGCTTCACTGTAAAAATACGTGTAAAATCTCTGTACGTCATTTTGAGGCGTGAATTTTTGTGCTTCTGACCCAGGTATCTAACTTTCGTTAGTTCAACACTTCTTGATTTGAGCAACAGAAGGTCTTCGAAAAAATTGATTTTTACCTACTGGTCTGTTTTGACAGATTTCTGCCATTATTTGCATTTGCTTCTTGTTGGTTTCTTTTTGAGTTCTTTTGGGGAATTGAGCTTTTTGAGGGAAGTGCTATAGTAGCTTGTGTTTTAATGGAAGTTTTATTGTTGTTGAAACTGAACCTAAATACTTATTATCTTGAGTGCACTAATGTTGCTAATAAAGATTGTGTGAAGTTTGTATGAAGGAAAAATTTCAGGTGTATGGAGGGAATGATGTAATGAGATGAAGAATGGACTAAAGATCAAGCTTGGGGATGCCACCCCGTGTCACCCCAAGAAATATTCAAGAGGTACAAGCGTCAAAGCTTGGGGATGCCCAAGGCATCCCCTTCTTCATCAATAAAAATCCTAGGTTTCTTCCAAACACTTCATTCTTATTGTTTCATGCATAGTTGTGTTGTTCTTGGAGCGTCTTCTTTTTCGTTTTCGTTTTGGTTTTCCGTTTTCTTGGTTTTCTTAGTTTTCTGAATAAATTTGTTGGACCCCCTTTTTCATACATTGGTTTTCAAATAGTTTGGTTTGGATTGGAAAAGAGTAGGAAAGTTCATGCTTAAGTGGTAAAAGGAGCTTGGTTTTTGACTGTGGCATATGCTTTGTCATGCCATGCTTGATATTGTTTTGGCTTTATGCTTAGTGATCTTTGTTGTAGCATGACATGTTATAAACAATTGAGATTGCTTAATGTGCATTGGAAGAATCATGCGTTGTTTTAGCATATTAAAGCATAGTTGACGAGGGTTTAACTCATCAATGCCCATTGTTATGGACTTGGGTTTTGGAGAAGGAGGGAGCGCTGGAGACATCTATTGGCTAGCAAACAAGCACATAGGGGACAAAGATTTACCCAGGTTCAGGCCTCGTAGAGGTCCCTACTCCTGCTTGTCTGCTCGTGAAATTATCGAAAGAATCGAAGATTACAATGGTGCGCAGATGCAATCTGGCGAGGGTTGTGGAAACTAGGGTTGCGTGTGTCCTCCTCGCCGCCCCTCCTAGCCTTTATATAGATAGGCTGGGTCTCGGGTAGCAGGTCGAGTCGGTTACAAATTAGGGTTTTCCCCTTCAAACTTTCTATCTTTAGCTTCTTCTTGTTCTTCAAGAAATCGAGAGTCGATAGGTTACTCGAGTCCTTCATTTGGGCCTTGGCGACACCGTGGGCCTGTACGTATTTAGACCATATATACCAAGCTCGGGTACCTGTAGGGTATACCCATGTCAGTAGCCCCCGAGTGTTCAGTGGAATCGCAGATTCGACTGGGGACTTTTTGAAGTCTTTCGAGTGCCTGAATGAGTATATTTCGACTGCTTTATTTGTGTCATAGGGATTGTTGATGTACGTGCGTGATATAACCAAAGTATCGGTATCAGTTAACCACCTTTGGGTGAAACAACACAATCTACTTGAACTCGAGTCCCCGGACTCGAATCTGGAAAAGTGCTGGTGTAATTCGACTCAAGCCGCAGAGGTCTTACAGGAGTCGAATTCCAGTTATATGGGTGTGAGCACTTGACGCGTCCGTCAAGGCATGTTCATTGTACCTGTAGGTACGGATACATTTCTGGTAGTATGCAGCTAATGCGTTGGCTGGGCTTATTCAGGTCTTACCTTCATGCTGTAAGCGCGGCATCCGAATTTTATCATCGCGGAGACGATTCGGGTAACCCAGGAGACGCAGTCTCTTTGTAGGGAAAAATTATGAGGCGGTGTCGCCATGAGTTTCGAGTGTGGATGTTATCAACACACAGTTTTTGTATAGATAATCATAGGGTGCGCGACCAGCTCCTATGGAGTAGCCCTCGAGTGCTGGTTGAGTTGAAGACTCGTGCGGGGCGAAGAATCATTTCATGCATCGTCTTTTGTTTGCTTGTTTCAGTCGAATTTGTTTCCGACGCTCCCTATGGGTGTAACCCATGCCCATAGTCAAGCCATCCTGCAAGTGGTTGGGTTTGATTTGATTATCCATGTTCCTGAAAAAAGAAGAAGAAAGAAAAAATCGTAGGGTGCGCGACCAGCGCTCCCTATGGGAGTAGCCCCTGAGTGCTTGGTGGAGTCGAAGACTCGAGCAAGGACTAAAGTAGTCGAAGTCTTCCGCTGCGTAGCTTTGATGATGTCAGTGCTGACGCTTTCATGACCTCAGTTGCCCGCGTGAGCGAGTTTGACGGGACGTGACGAGCAGTGGGTCCCACTTTCTGACTTTGATTTGACTGGGCGTGCGTAATCTTTATTTTAACTGCGCCTCCTCGATTTCCATGCATAATGGGAGTAGTGGAGGGACGGTTCGCGCTTCCACTCCTTCACGTGTCGAGCACGATGTTTGCCACGCATCCAGTAGGGTTTTTCTGAGCTGTTGAATTGCATCTTCCAAGGGTTAAGTAGCGGCGCTGTGACCGTAATTTTCTCATCTGCTCTCGTTCATCCTTCGCTTCCATCGCCATTGCCGCTGCTCCTCTGCTTTTCTCTGCGCCCATTTCTTTCGTGACGCTGGACCAGCTCTGCTCGTTTCCGAGCTACTTCCTTCGCGTGCATCGCCGCCGCGCAATGGGGAAGAAGAAAGGAGGCGCTGTGGATGATTCCGCGGCCACCGCTGCTACGGCGAAGAAGAAAGGCGGCTCCGCCGCTGCGGGCACCAGCACCGCCGCCAGCGGGAAGAAGGCCGCAGGCACCCGCGTCACGAATGGTGCGTGGCGCCCCTCCATCATCAAGTCGTCGGATCTCCGTCTTCTTCGTCAAGACGGAGTGCTATCCGGCGCAGTCGCCGACGCACGCGTCCCCGGCGGTGAGACAATTCCTGCTCCTCCCGCTAGTTTTCGAGTGATGTTTTTAGCATTCATCATTCGTGGTCTCTCCTTGCCTCTTCACCCCTTTTAGGGGCCTCCTTTGTTTCTACGGGCTTCAGCTCCATCAGCTGACCCCGAACTCGATCCTCCATATCTCTTGCTTCATTACCCTCTGTGAGTGCTGGCTCGGAATCGAGCCGCACTTCGTCCTCTTCAAGCGCCTCTTCAAATTGAAGCGCCAATCTGCATCTGGCTCTTTAGTCTATGATGTAGGTGGTTGCGGGATTCATGTTGACCCATCCTCCACCTATTTCGACATCAAGCTCACAGCATCCGTCCAAGGGTGGAGGGACAAGTGGTTCTACATCCGTGATGAGAAGGTTGGTGACGAGCACTTCGGACCCGCACCCTTCGATCCCGCGACACCGTGCAATAAGAGGCGCTCCTGGAAAAATGTAGTTATGCCTGGCGAATCCACGGAGATGGACATGCTGTACGAGCGTGTCTGTGACCTTGAGAATTGCCTCGGCAAAGAGGAGGGAGGCTGTGCCCTCATTCGCACTTGGCTGCGCCGTCGCGTCCAGCCCCTGCAGGCCAGGGTCCACCCCATGTTTCAGTGGGCTGGCGCTGATGATGCCACTCGCGAGTCTGCCGATGGCATGTCCGCGAGTGAGGTGGACAAGAGGGTTCGATTGGTCACCAAGTACACCGTCAAGGATGTGCTCCCCAGTGAGCCAGTTGTTCCTCTGTTCGATGCTGCTAACCCTCCTCCTGAGGTATAGTTGTGCTATGCAGTAGCTTAATTTGTCGATTGCTTTTCTGCTGTTTGTTTGTTTTTTGCTGAACTTGTTGTCTGTATGCAGGATTGGGCGGTGTCGCCTTGTATGCCCCCTCTTCCTGAGGGGATTATTCCTTGCGAAGCCTTGGAGGAGGACGAGTCGGAGTCGACTGTCCCTTCTGATGTGGAGGAGGAAGCCCTCGAGTCCGGTAGTCCGGATACTCGCAAGCGTTCGCGCAGCAAGGATTCTGATGCATCGTCTCCTTCGACTCCGGAAGGTGCATGTGTAGGCGCGGAGTCGCCGATCCCTGCCATTCCTGTGAGCGCCGTTGCACCTTCCTCTTGCAAGAAGATACGATTGCCCAAGTAGTCCTCATCAGAGTCAAAGGAGGCCACTTTTGACTTTGACAAATTTGATTGGTAATTTTTCTAATTCGTTTTACTCTTCTCTAGATTTGCCCTTGGTTGGCTCGTCTCTGTGTTTCTCCTTTTTGATGTGGATTTTGTCTTGCAGCCAAGAGACATCGTCATCTTCTGGCGACGTTCAATTCTTGAAAGAATCAGGAGTCACAACCTCAAGGGCCAAGAAAGAGGTCGAACGCTCTCCTTCCCCTCCATTGGCGGCCCACTCTGGGCACAACTCTTCCAGTTCTCCTCATGCAGGGGAGCATCGAATGGTTGCCCAGATGACGGTACAACAGACATCTTCGGAGTCATTGGAGGACCATGTAAGTGTAGTTTTTCTCCTTTTTAGTGTTGTAGTCGATGTTATCTATTGCCTCTGCTGATTCCTTGTTGTGTGATAGGTCCTTGTGAAGGAAGCCGCGCACTTGGCGGAGCAAGTGCTTGCAATGGGCCGCCAGCATGCGATGCTGGAGACGCGTCATCGTGCGGTTGAAAGTGAGTCTCCTGCACTTCTTCTTCTTCCTCGTCTCCTTTTGATATGGTCGACTGATAGTCAATCTCTTTCCGCTTGTAGCTGAACATAACGCCCTCCTGCGCAATGCTGCCACCATGGAGAAAACCCTCGCCACGGTTGTGAATGGTCGCGATGAGGCAATCGCGGTGCGTGACGAGGCGCAAAGGCGCGAAGAGGAGCTGCGTGCCTCCTTTGCAGCCAGGGAGAAGTTGTTCGAGGGACAACTTTTCTCAATCGCCAAGGCCCTCTCAAGTATTTTGCTTTGGATATCGTTGTCCTTCTCTGCTGGACTTTTTGCCGTTAGCACTGATGTTTTGTCCATGTGTGGATTTGTGTGCAGATGCTGGCGACTTGAGTTTCGACCTGCAGGCCCTTTGTCACGCTGATGCTCTGGCGGGTGCACTATCGGCAGTCGAGGACTGTAGCGCCGCCGTCCAGGATACGCTCTCCAAGGCCAAGGGCGCCCTTAGTCGCCTCCGCAAGGAGCTGATGCCCAAGGCGGAGTTAATCGAGAATATAGGCGAGCTGGTGGAGTCACTCGCCGGGGGTGTGCCTTCCAGCTACAAGAACTCACTCCGCGCGGCTGGCGCGTCCATGTCGCTTGCCATGGTGCAGGCCCACGGAGTCGAGGTTGATCCTGCCGTGGTGTCGAAGGCGATGCCTGTTAGCGCGGACGGCCAGTAGGTAGTCTTTGCTCCTTTCGCGACTGCCTGTGGCAAGTATGGGCCTCAGTTGATAAATACTGTTGCAAAGTATTCTAAGGAGCTGCACCGTGCCAAGAAGGCGGCGAAAGCGGCGGCGTCAGGGGCTGGCGAAAAGTCAGTGACATATGACACTGCCACGGACTCGATGAATCCCCCGAAGCCGTCGAAGTCGAAGAAGCCAGTTGCTCCTTAGTTAGCTTTTGTAATAGTTAATTAGTTTATGTCCTTTTGTTTAAGAACATGCTCACGGCGAGTGTATCTGCTGATACTTTTGCTAGTCTTGAATGCATTTGAATCCTTTGTCTTTGTGTTGATTTGGTCGTCTTATTTGCTTCTATCTTGACTTGTGGTAGGGTACATCAAGTGATCCTTTGAGGGAAACTCAGGACTCGCCGACTTTTGATGATACCGTGGTACCACCGCGCTCCAGAGTAGATGAGCTATTGCTGCTTTCGCGACCGCGTGACCTCGTGAAGCAGCTGGAGCGTGAGTTGCCTGTGCTCCGCGGTAACGTGGATGTATGGAAGTCGAAGACGGAGAAAGCCGCCGCCCGAGAGCAGTATTTGCTTGGCGAGGTGACGCAGTTAGGCGATCAATTCAAGTGTTAGTTTGCTTGCTCTCATCTTTTCCTTGTAGTCACTTGCCATGGTACGTTGTACTCATGCTGTTTGTTGCTGCTTCGTGTAGTTGTCAGCACGCGTCATCCGCAGGAGGAGAAGAATAGAATTGCCATTCGCATGCATGATCTCACCCAGGAACAACTTCAAGAGAGTGGATACTTCTAGGTGGATCATGATCGTGCGACTGCGCTGGCGACCCTGCAGGATCGTGCGTCGCGAGTGCTGCACTTTCTGAAGAAGTCACAGTCATGCTTGAAGAACATTTATCGGGCGATGTTTCCGCTGGATGATACTCCATCAAGCTTGCTGGCCCTCCTTGCCAAGTTTCAAGATCTGACCATGGTTCACGAGTGCGTAAGGCAACAGTTGGTGGCTGGTGCCAAAGCTGCTCTGTCAATGGTGCGACTGCACAGGCCTGACGTAGATGTTGCGGCAATTGCATCTGGGCCGCCTGCACCACCAGCAGGTCCTGCCTGGAACATGGTGTCGCAGTACCAGGCGGTGGATCGCCCAACAGAAGAGATCGTTGACTTCTTTGAGGAACAAACCAACGTTCTCCTGCTGCAGTAGTAGCCTAGTTTGTATCCTGCACATAAATGTACTTGTGTTGTAAAAGTTCGTATAAATGTTGTGTATAAGTTATTGTATGAAGAGCTTTGTTAGCATGAAGTGCGTTGCACTATGCGAGTCCCTTTCGTTAGCCTGGTCATGCTTTTATCTCAATCCCTTGTCAACCTATCAGGTGTGTTGCAGCTGGGTTGATGTTTGTGTCAAGGGTTTCGATTGATGTGCCAGCTACTGAGGATATGCCGTTTTGGTTCGTAGAACAGATGTATATAGGATGGCGCAGCCCTCGAGTAGATAAAATTGGAAAAGTAAAGGAAAAACACAGAGTTTTGGGGCACTTAGCTTTATTTATTTGAAGAATAGTGCGAGGTACAATGTGTGGCTAAGTAGCCTTGGCTGAGTAGCCTTATTTGCAATGTAAAAAGTAAAAGCGAGTAGGGATAGAAGCGTCGCAGCTGTGCGACATTCCAGGGGTTGGAGTATGCGACTCCTGTCTCTAACCCTTGAAGGCGATAGACGCCACCTGGGATTACTTCTGTAATCACGTACGGTCCTTCCCAGGGGGACTCGAGCTTGAGATGCCCCTGCTGTTTCAGTCGCAGGACCAGGTCGCCTTCGACGAAGGATCTGGGGCGTAGCCTCCTACTGTGGTAGTTGCGCAGGTTCTGCTGGTAGATCGTTGATCTTTCCGCGGCGATTTCTCATGCCTCGTCAAGGAGGTCGACGGAGTCTTCGAGTGCGAGGGATGACTCTTGTTCGCTGTAAGCGACCACGCGCGACGCATTGTATCGCATCGGGCAAAGACTGCTTCTGCTCCGTGCACCATAAAGAATGGCGTGTAGCCCGTGGCGCTGTTTGAAGTTGTGCGTAGGCTCCAGAGTACGGATTGCAGTTTGTCTGGCCAGCAACCCGCGGCTTGTTCGAGTGGCCGGAGGAGTCGCTTCTTGATGCCGCCGTAGACGAGCCCGTTTGATTTTTTCACCTGACCATTGGTCTGTGGATGCGCTACCGAGGCGTAGCTGATGTTGATTCCCAGGTTCTCGCAGAATTCTTGGAACTCCTTGGATGTGAAGTTCGTGCCGTTGTCCGTAATGATGCTGTGTGGCACCCCAAAACGGAAGACGATGGACTCGAAGAACTTGACTGCGCTGTGGCCTGATTGATTGGTTACTGGCATGGCCTCTATCCACTTGGTGAATTTATCGACTGCCACCAGGAGGTAGACGTATCCTCCTCGTGAGGACTTAGGGAGCTTGCCGACCATGTCGAGTCCCCATTGTGCGAAGGGCCAGGCCAACGGAATTAGCCGGAGTTCTGCGCCAGGTGCGTGCGGCTTGTCCAGGAATCGTTGGCATGCGTTGCACTTCTGGAAGATGTCCTTGGCGTCGCGCATGGTCGTAGGCCAGTAGAACCCAGCTCGCAGAGCTTTGGCCACGAGGGCGCGACTGCCGGCGTGGTGCCCGCAGGTCCCCTCATGGATGTCGAGGAGAACAACTCTTCCATTGGCCGTGGAGACGCATCATTGTAGTACTCCTGTGATGTTGCGTTTATACAGTTCGCTGTTGATAACAGCAAATGCCTTGGATCACCGCGCGATGTGCCGTGCATCAGCCGGATCGTCCGGTAGCCTTTTGCTGAGGAGATACGTGATGTACGATTGCGTCCAGGATTGCTCAATCATCATGACGCTCATTGGTCCCTCGAGCCCTGTGTCTAGCTCCAAGTCATCGAGTGCCATTGGCTCATTGGGCGACATAGCCCCCGAGTCCGTTGCTGCGCTTGTTTTCTTCTCTGTGGCCTTTGGCTTGATGGATCATTCACATATGCGCTCGAGAAATACCCCAGGTGGTATGGGGGCGCAGGTAAAGCCTATGTTGGCGAGTGCGTCCGCCTCCTCGTTGCTTTCGTGACCTACGTGTCGCAGCTCGCAACCATCAAAGTCTCCTTCGAGTGTGTCGTAGAGGTCGCGGTACGCGATCATGTTGTCGTTCAGTGCGTCACACTCATGCATTGTTTGGTTGACGACCAGCTTGGAGTCGCCGTAGATGATGAGCCTCTTGGCGCCGCAGGCTTTTGCCATCCTCATCCCGTGCAACAGGGCCTCGTATTCAGCCTCATTGTTGGAGGTTGTGAACTGCATTCGCAAGATATACTTCAACTTGTCCCCTTGAGGTGATGTCAGTATGACACCGGCTCCTGCTCCGTCCTTCCGCTTGGACCCATTGAAGTGCATTGTCCAGAGGTAGGACATATCTGGTTTGTCCGGGAGCTGGTTCTCCATCCAGTGCACGAGGAAGTCAGGGAGAACTTGCGACTTGATTGCGTGCCAGTATGTGATGTCTCGTGGAGACAATTCTATTCCCCAAACCGCGACTCGTCCCGTGGCATCGGGGTTATTGAGGATATGCCCCAACGGGGCGTCGTTGACCACCACGATTGGGTGTTCTTGGAAGTAATGGTGCAATCGCCGGGCGGTCATGAAGACACCGTATGCCAGCTTCTGGTAGTGCGGGTACCGCTGTTTTGTTGCTATGAGGACCTCGCTGAGGTAGTATACTGGGCGTTGTACCCCGTGGACCTTGTTTTCCTCGGCTCGCTCGACGACGAGCACTGTGCTGACCACCTGGTTGGTGGCGGAGATATACAACAACAGTGGTTCTCTTTCTCGTGGGGTCACGAGTACTAGCGAGGTGGATAGAAAGCGCTTGAGGTCTTCGAATGCTTCCTGCGCTTCATTGGTCCACTCGAACTTTTCGGCTTTGCAGAGGAGTTGGTAGAAGGGCAGCGCCTTTTCACCCATCCGACTGATGAATCGACTTAGGGCTGCGATTCGCCTAGCCAGCTGCTGAATGCCCCATATGTTTTTCGGCTTCTCCATGGCCAGTATGGCTTTTATTTTCTTCGAGTTTGCCTCGATTCCCCTCGTGGAGATGAGGTACCCGAGTAATTGCCCAGATGGCATGCCGAAAGCGCATTTGTCTGGATTGAGCTTAATCTGGTAGCGGTCAAGGTTAGCGAAGGTTTCGCATAGATCGTCGATTAATGAGGCTTCCTTCTTGGTCTTGATTACTATGTCGTCGATATAGACTTGGATATTGCGACCTAGTTGTTCCTTGAGGCAAGCCTGCATGCACCGCTGGTAGGTAGTCCTGCATTCTTTAGCCCAAAGGGCATTGTGTTGTACCAGAACACACCAAATGGCGTTGTAAACGCAGTTTTCTCTTGATCTTCCTCCTTCATTCGAATCTGATTATAGCCTGAGTAGGCGTCGAGGAAGCAGAGGTGCTCGCATCCCACAGTGGAGTCGATCATCTGGTCGATGCGTGGCAACGGGAAGTGATCCTTTGGGCAATGCTTATTCAGAGAGGTGAAGTCCACGCACATCCGCAGGATATCCGTGTCCTTTTTTGGTACCAGCACTGTGTTGGCGAGCCAAGTGCTTTCCTTGATCTCGCGTATGAATTTGGCGTCGAGGAGTCTGTTGATCTCTATGCCGTCTGCCTACGCTCGTGGCTCGGACAATCACCGAATTGTTTGCTTGACTGGCCTTGCGTCGGGGTTGACGTTGAGTGCGTGCTCGGCGAATTCCCTGGGAACTCCTGGCATGTCCGCAGGACACCAGGCGAAAATTTCCCAGTGCTCACGGAGGAATTTGACGAGCACGAGTTCCTATGCAGGACTCAAGTTGTTGGCGATGAGAGCCGTCTTGGCGGGATCCGATGGGTGGACCTGCACTTTCTTTGTGTGCACTGATGAGTCGAAAGAGAGATCAGGTGAGCTTGGTCGGCTCAGCAGAGGCAGACTATTGTATGTCGACTCCTTTAGTCTCGCGAGTTCTTCCTGCATGCCGAAGGACTGGGAAATTCTGTTGAATTCCCTATCGCAACTGTCAGATCTTTCGAAGCTCCCGTTTATCGTGATGACGCCATTGGGACCTGGCATTTTCATCTGCAGGTAGGCTGAAACGGTACAACCCACAAGGATTGCACCTCTATGTATCACGCCAATCCCTGGATCGGTTCATTGACATACATAGTATCGATAGACATCAAAGAATTAACAGTGCATCATTATTACAGCGGTATGATCCAGAATATTGCATTTATTACAGCGGGACTCCATGTAGGCACACAATTCTGTTCATGTAGATCTTGGCTAACTTAGCACTGGTGTAGGTGGTCTTCACGGGTATAAAGTGAGCCACCTTGGTCAAATGATCTACCACTACCCAAATAGAATCATATCCTGACTTGGTCCTGGGTAATCCTGTGATGAAGTCCATTCCAACTCTATCCCACTTCCATTCAGGTATCGGTAATGGCTGTAGTAACCCTGGTGGCTTTTGGTGCTCGGCCTTCACTCTACTACAGACATCACATAGGCAATATATTCTGCAATCTCCCGTTTCATGTTAACCCACCAAAACCTTTCCTTCAAATCCATGTACATCTTCGTGTTACCTGGATGTATAGAGTATGGTGAATTATGAGCTTCCTTAAATACCAGCTTCCTAATCTCCGGATCGTTGGGCACACACAAGCGGTCCTTGTACCATAGCGTCCCTTGATCATCCTCGCGAAAACCTTCGGCCTTGCCTTTGGGTATGTTTCCTCTTATCTCCTCCAGGTCACTATCCTTCTTTTGAGCTTCTCTAATCTCATCCAGAAGCATTAGCTTAACTTCCATTGCTGCCAAGTATCCCTCATATACTACTTCCAACCTGAGGTCCTTGAGTTGTTCACACAAATCCTTGGGTAACTCCCCCACTGTCAGGCCATTAGCATAAACCTTGCGACTCAGCGCATCCGCTACAACATTGGCCTTCCCTGGGTGATATTGCAAACTCATGTCGTAGTCCTTTATGAGCTCTAGCCATCTCCCCTGTCTCATATTCAGCTCCTTCTGAGTGAATATGTATTCCAGACTCTTGTGATCTGTAAACACATCACAATGCTTACCCATCAGGTAGTGCCTCCATACCTTGAGCGCATGCACAACTGACGCTAATTCCAAATCATGCGTGGGGTAATTCCTCTCGTGGTGTTTGAGTTGGCGCGAGGCATAGGATACTACTCTTCCATCCTGCATCAGTACACTACCCAGTCCTTGACGAGAAGCATCACAATACACTTGGAAATCCTTCTAAATATCCAGCAAACACAGGATAGGTGCGGTCACTAGGCGTTGCTTCAGTTCCTGGAAACTAGCTTCGCACTCCTTGGTCCATTCAAACTTCTTCTCCTTCTTTAGTAGTTCAGTCATTGGCTTTGCAATCTTGGAGAAGTTCTCTATAAACCTCCTGTAATATCCAGCAAGTCCCAAGAAGCTCCTAATATCACCCACATTCTTGGGCGACTCCCATTCTATAACTGACACCACCTTGCTTGGATCAACTGCGACTCCTTCACCTGACACCACGTGTCCAAGGAATCCAACAGTGTTTAACCAGAATTCACACTTGCTAAACTTGGCATATAATTTATGCTCCCTCAGCTTTTCCATAATTAGTCGCAGGTGTTTCTCATGTTCAGCATCATCCTTGGAGTATATCGATATGTCATCAATAAATACCACCACGAACTTATCCAAGTACTCCATGAATACCTTGTTCATCATGGTCATAAAATATGCCGGGGCATTTATTAGTCCAAAAGACATAACTGTATACTCATATAACCCATACCTAGTGGTGAAGGCGGTCTTGGGTACGTCTTCCTCACGGATCTTCAATTGGAAATACCTCGACCTTAAGTCAGTCTTGGAAAACACCTTCGCTCCCTCCAACTGATCAAACAGATCATTTATATTGGGCAATGGGTATTTATTCTTGATAGTTACTTCATTAAGTGAGTGGTAGTCAACCACCAATCTCTTACTACTGTCCTTCTTCTCCACGAATAGAACAGGTGCGCCCCACGATGATGAACTGGGCTGAATAAATCCCTTGTCCAATTGCTCCCTAAGCTGCTTCTTTAACTCCTTCAGTTCCTCCACATCCATCGTATATGGCCTCTTGGCTATCGGTCCTGTTCCCGGCATCAAGTCAATAAGAAACTCCACGTCCCTGTCACGTGGCATCCCTGGCAGCTCATCCGGAAACACATCGGGGTACTCCTTTACTACGACCACATCCTCTAGGCTAACTCCCTTAAGAGAATTCAACTCAGCCACTCCAGTACTGAAAGGCGACTTATATCTGATCCTTACTCCCTTTGGTGTGGTGAGTGAAATTGCTCGCTGAGCACAATCTATCTGACCCTGATGTTCCGACATCCAGTCCATGCCCAATATGACATCTAGACCCTGGGATTCTAGTATAACCGGGTGTGCAGGAAATGCATAAGCACCAATTTCTAGTGTCAATCCTCGACATGCAGCACTAGCTATCATCTCTCCCCCAGGGGAACTTACTCTAATTGATCCTCTAAGAGCCTCGGTAGGTAGCTTATACTTATCCACAAATGCCCTTGATATGAATGTATGCGATGCACCAGTATCGAAAAGAACAAATGCGATGTGGGTATTGATTGGAAACTTACCAACCACTAGCTCTGGTTCATTCTGAATCTCCTTGATGTTCACATGGTTGACCGTCGCCTTGTGGTTTGCATTAGGCTTTCTTCCTGCTTCAATCCTCTTCTCTGGGCAATTATCAACATAGTGCCCCATCTTCTTGCACTTGAAACATTCCACTTCACTGAGATCCCTCCTGCCAGAGCGGTTGTGTCCATTGTTCCTTCTAGAGTTGCTGCTGTAGCTCTTATGGCCATTGTGGTGGTGGCCATTATGGTGGTGGCCATTTCCTCCACTGTGGCGGTTGTCACTCCTGTGACCCTCGTGGCGATGTCCACTACTTCCATGGTGGTTACGGTCATCTCCGCCATGCTTAGAGTACCCAGAGTGTCCATCATAAGAGGTGCGAGCACGGTGGTGTGATCCTGAGGAGTGATGGCTGCTCTTCCTCTTACGCCTTTCCACCTGCTGCTGTTTCCCCTCCAGAATTCTAGCCTTGTCCATCAGTTCCTGAAATGTCGGACAGTAAAACACAGATAGCTGAAGTGAGAGCTCATGACTGAGACCATCCAGGAACCTCTCCCTCCTCTTGGCATCAGTGTCCACATCCTCAGGGGCATAGCGAGAGAGATTGTTGAATTCCTCTATGTAATCCGCCACAGTGTGGTTGGTCTGGCGCAGGTTGCGAAACTCCTTCCTCTTCAGGCTCATGGTCCCGGCAGATACGTGGTTCGTCCTGAATCCTTCCTCAAACATAGCCCAGGTAACTGTCTCCAGCGGGTGAGTAATCTGGAAAGCATCCCACCATGAGGCAACTGATCCCTCCAGCAAGTGAGCAGCAAACCTCACCTTCTCAGCATCAGTGCAGCCAACGGTCACCAGGTCCTTGTTCACAGAACGAAGCCAGTCGAGAGCAATCATGGGCTCAGGTGCAGAGGAGAACTTAGCTGGCCTCAGCCTCAAGAACCTAGTGAGAGCATTCCCCTACGGCTGATTGTTCCTGTTGTTGTTGTTGTTGTTGTTGTTGTTGTTGTTGTTGTTGTTGTTGTTGTTGTTGTTGTTGTTGTTGTTGTTGTTGTTGTTGTTGTTGTTGTTGTTCTGTGTTGCCATGAATTGCGTCATCACTTGGGTCAGCTGTGCTTGAGCAGCCATGAGCTGATCCATCTCATCCGGTCGGCGGCGTGATATCTGCGGTTCAGCACAGGTAAGATTAGTGAGAAACAACTACAGATAAGCGATAGCCCTCTACCCATGCAACAAGCTCAAGCCACAACATTCATAAGCAATCACCACATGATCAAACACACTCACACACATCGTTCCAGGTTTTTACTAACAGTATATAGCTGCAAAAATAGTTTAGAAACGCTGGCAACAGCGTTTGGTAAAGCAAATCAGCAAAATAAGCAAAACCAGAAAATCTGGCAGAACAGTTCTGTCCTGTTCACGGATTTTTCTGGGCACCTTAAACTCATAAGGAATTTTAGCCAATTTTTGTGCATATGCTACAGGTAATTAGTCTCCAGATCCTAAAATATGAGCGCAATCCGAGTTACCAGTAAGGAATTAAAAATCGCGCGGTAAAACTGGTCAGGCAGAAAACTGAGCAGTAAAAACACGAAAATTACCCAAACTTGTTCAAAAATCATTTAATAAATCTCACAAAAATTCCTGAAACTTCAAGCTACTTAACTGAGCAATCTAAACACAATAAGCTAAAAGTGCATAAGTTTACATTGATCGATGCCTAAGACTAACGAATATCCCTAACGAAGACTAGTTTTGGAGGACCATCTCTAGCTATTTGATGAATAGGTTGCAGTAGGTTCTGGAGTCCATGCGCTGACGCTTCGCTCCTGGTGCATGCCATGGTGGTGGTGTGTACACCTCTCTCGAGTCCTCTTCACTTGAGTCCTCGAATTCCACCTCTTCGGGGTCCTCCTCATCACTTCCTTCAACAAAAGCGCCCGCTGCATCTCCTTCATCATCGTCATCGCTTCCTCCACCATCGCTGCCTCCACCATCATCATTGTTACCTCCTCCACCATTATCCGCATCATCATCATCACTATCATCATCATAATCGTTTCCATCATCACCTTTACCATTTTTTGGTGGAGGATTCTGCTGTGCTTGAAGGGCAGCAATCTGGGCAGCCATGTCCACAATGGTTTGATCACGTTCAGCCACAACTTGATCCCTTTGCACAATGGTTTGGTTTAGCGCTGCAATCGTGGCATCTCTTCCAATGAGGGCTTGCTCCATTGTATTCATGGCAGTGTGCAAGGTTTCCATCTTGTACCCTTGCAAGTGCACCGTGCCCTGAAAATAATCCAGCTGCTCCTTTTGCTGCATCAACTTCTCTTCCCTCTCCCAAGCTTTGATCTCCATGTCTTCTAACTGCTTCACTTGGAGTGGCATGTTGTTCCGATCACCTGTGATAACCATCACAAGCCCTTGCTCATTCCGACCTCCAAATGCAAGGAAGGGTGAACCTGCTGGTAGTCGATGTCGGTGGAGATAGCACAGACGTGACAGGGTCTCGTGCATAACCGACTCCACTCCTTGTTCCCAGGTAAGGTACTTCTTGGTGAGGTTCAGGTTCTCAATACCAGGCACGGTGGGATCTGCAAGAACAATCGCGGTGATCTCCCACACGTGATCTCCAGGCACATAGGTGTTCATCCTTCTCCCTTTGAACATCGGCATTAGCATGCCCAGTGTCTGGCAAAGCTCCGCCAGCTGTCTTGCGAAGAGCCTTGGTGATTGGAGCCAAACATACTCAACTCTGGTGGCATCTCCCATCTATCAATTGTAAAGAGGAAAGAGTGAGAATAGCAAAACAAAAGAATTTACTAGAGTGAATGGCATAAGAATAAAGACAGAATTTAAAATAGGCTTAAGTAAACATAAGGCTTTCCTATTCTAATCCTAGGTCACGATCCTACAGTCAACACACTGCTCTGATACCATCTGAAACGGTACAACCCACAAGGATTGCACCTCTATGTATCACGCCAATCCTTGGATCGGTTCATTGGCATACATAGTATCGATAGACATCAAAGAATTAACAGTGCATCATTATTACAGCGGTATGATCCAGAATATTGCATTTATTACAAAGTTTGCAAAACATAACGCTCGCACAAATAAGCAAGTAGCAAATAGATAGCATAAATAAAGTAGCTCTAGTCTCCATTAGACGCCACAGGCGAACAAAATGTTGAGTGGAGGGTCGCAACCAACACTACTACTCAGAGTAACTGGAAGAGTAACCTGCAACATGAAACGTAACAGCCCCGAAGGGTCAGCACTTGGAATGCACTGGCAAGTGGAACAATGAGAGAAACAACAATGCTAATAGCTATATGCATATTTGGCTTGTGGGGTTCAGACTTAGTTGCAGCAGCAAAATACTTTATTCTAACCTTTATAAATCATTTGTAAAACATTTAATCTTCAACAAACAACCCAATTAAGTTTCAACCACAAGTTTTAGTAATTACAAGTTAGAATGAATGAGAACATGTCATAGCACCCACAATTCAGCAACTCAATCGTCCATTACCGGGGACACGGCTAAGCACTTAGTTTTACACCCTACAGGGGTTGCACACTTTACCCATATGACTTGGTCGACCCGCTCGTACCACGACACGCATATTGAGTCGTGATAGGGAGAAGTCCAAGAAGAGACAATTCGGGAAGTAGCTCCCCAAGCCCATCCATGCACCGTACCAACCTATCACTTTCACTACATCTCTGGATACGAAAAGCTCGGGTCGTCACAACCTACTAAGTCCATCCAGCCACCCATAACTCACTAGCATATGGTTGCACACGGAAGCTACCAAATCAAGACACTAATCATTTCTCAGAAACCTGGGTGGCCATCCACAAGTGAGCTACTCGGGTAAACCATAGACATGGGCCCGACATTCACGAACCAAGCAATTACCAATCCACCCATATAGTTCATTAATCAAGTTGTTTTCACTTTCCAAACACGTTCTTTCAAAACAAGCTTTGCCATGGTGTAACCCTCCCTCGTCTACGTAAGCACAACTAAGCACAACTACTCACGACGGCTCGCCTAACAAGATAGACTACGGCATAATAGGATATAACATAGCAATAGATAAAACTTGTAAAACAAAACAAGCTACAATGCATATATAAAGTAAATAGGACATTTATGAAGCTCCACTTGCCTTGGTAGTTGCCGGAGTCAAAAACACAGTCCGGACAGTCACATGGGTTACAATCCTCACAATCTACACGAAAGCAATTCAAACAATAAACAAACCACACATAGAGATCAACAGATGCAACACAATGCATGCATGGTACTTTAACAAAGCTTTAGTAGCTTGGTCGAGTTCTCTGATCAATTCTACTACTGGATGATGCATGAGAAAACATTTAATGCAAAGAAAACAATTTATGCATAAAAGAGGTCTAGTTAATAGGTCTTTGGTCAAAACATTGCACCAAAGCTGTAAACAGTGCAGTACAAGTTTGATAAAGATACTACTGGATAGATAACTCCAAATAGAGCCTAGACCAAAAGGATTTACGTCAAAAAGGTTTACAGATCTTTTTCTGCGAATTAAATACTACTTTAAGCCTTTCTATAATCTCAGGAAAATACATACAGTAAACCTGGGATATTATTGCAGAATAAAATTGTACATGATTTTGCGAATCCAACGATACCTTATTTGCAATTTTTGGCCAAGTAGATCTTTTACTATGAATTTTTGAAGTTAGACATATTTTCTGGAAAATAAATAAACTCTGAAAAACGACGGGGGAATATTCCCGCTGACGAGCGGGCCCGGCTGACGCGGCGGTGACCGGACCTTTGACCGGTCAGCGGTTGACCGGCCATTCAACGGCCGATCCAGGCCGTCCGCAAGTGATCGAGCGGCCGGGAGCGACTACGGCAGGGACTCACCAGGCGACGGCGGCGGGTCGGCGGCGACGGTGGGTGGCGCTCCGGCGGCGGCTGCGGGCGGCGGAGTGGTCTACAAGGTGCGGCAAGGGGCGTCGGGTGCAGGGGCGGGGTCGGCGCGGCCGACGGAGGCTTCGGGCGGCGGCGAACGACGGCTCGCAGACTCTGGCGAGAAATCCGGCGGGTTCGGCGCCGCGATTAGGTAGGTTTTTGGGGGGTTCGGGAGGGGAAGTCGAGGCTAAGTAGGCCAGGGGAGAAATCGGGGCGAGGGGAGGCCGAACTCGCGCCGAAAACGCGGCTGTTGTTCGTGTCCGAGGCGAGCACGTCGGCGACGGGCTGACGTGTGGGGCCCGGTGCCAGAGAAAAAAAACAAAAGAAAAAGGAAAAGGGGAAAAATGGGAGAAGAAAAGGGCCGCGCGGGGGAGGGGTGTTGGGCAGTTGGCCGCTGGCTTAGCTGCTTACGTGGCTGGGCCGGGTGGGCGCTGGCCACCCGGTTTTTCTTTTTTTTTCTTCTTTTCTCTTTATTCTTTTTCTGCTCTGTAACTCGAACTGTTGCTTTTTCTGAATTTCCTGAAACTGAAATTCAGTCCAAACCAAAACCAGTATAACTTTTGATCTACAGCTCTGAATCGAGCGAAACAAGTTTCTACAGGTTCGTAATTGAAAACTCGATACAACTAAACATCTAGAATGACTATATAGTGTCAGACAAGTAGATGCTAGGTAAAAACCCTAATAGGCTTGCAATTAAGAGGAACTAGCAAAGAGGAGGTGTTTTGGCAAAAAAACTTTAAAACTGAAACTTTTTGCAAAGATGCTCATGATGCAATGACATGCAAGTATGCAGTACAAAATATAAAATTTGGGATGTGACATAGGTGTAGTGGGGTACTGCCATGAACCTAGCGAACGCGGCGCGCCCGAGGATGTAGTGGTACTATGAGGGCCAGTCGACGACCTCAAAGTCGATGCGTCCTCGCCGGAAGTTCTTCGGCGTGCCGAAGATGACGTCGAGGTTGATTTTTCCCAAGGGATACACGCCTTTCCCTGGGACGATGCATGGAATGTTGTGTCCGAGGCTTCCAGGCAGGTTAGAGGGATCCTCATTGCTCACAAGGTACTCGCGAATATGAGGTTGATGCCGCTTCCACCGTCCATGAAGACGTGGCTCATGTCAAAGTCTCTGATTTGCGCCTCGAGTAGAAGGGGGCAGTGGCCTGGACGGGGTACTTGAGGTGGGTGGTCGCTTTTATCGAAGGTGATGCATGACTAGCTTTCGCCGAGGTACTCAGTGGTAGATGGTGGCGAGTGTGTGGCCAAGTTGACTTGGCGAGTGATGGCCTTCTGCACCCGATTGGAGGGGCATCCCTTTTGGATCATCATGGTGCCCATGGCTCGTGGGTACGGTTCGCCTCCGTGGTGCTGGTCTGGTGCAGCTGCATTCGGGGGTGGCCTAGGTGGTGGTGGCGGAGCGCCATGTGCCACGGCGCCTGGGGCGGCGTCGTAACCTCTTTCGACTGCGTTGCGGTTCATTCGAGCTAATCCTTCATGTAGTTTGAGGAACTCGCGGCAGTCCTTGAGGAGGTGGCTGGACTTCTTCTTCCCATCGTGCTTGTAAATGTAGAAGTGCACCGTGCATGGCCCGGACAGTTTGTCTTCAATGGTTGTTTCGGGTGCTTCATCGCGATCGCGGCATTGCCACACTTGCGTGGTCTTCCCGGAGTCGCGATATCCACCGTTACGGTATCCGCTGTTGCGGTTGTTGTCGCATCTGTCGGCATAGCCGGCTGCGACCATGTTGACGTCGTCGCGGTCATCGTAGATGCGCATACGGCGTTTGCTTCGGCGGTCGCGTCTGTGCTCGAGTTCCGCCTCCTCGTCGGAATGGACGCGATTCTTCATCTAATCTTCTCCATCGGCCCACCGATTTGCGATCTCCATCAAGTGGTCGATGGTCTTGTGCTTCGAGCGGCCTAGCTCCTCCCCGAGCTCTATGCGGCGGACGCCGCTGTTGAATGCATCAATCACACGATCCTCCGAGATGTTCTCTGCGGAGTTCTTGATGATGGACCACCTTTGGATGTAGGAGCGTAGCGATTCACGCGATCGTTGCTGGCAGCATCTTAGCTCTTTGATTGATGCATGCCGCTTGTACGTGCCCTTGAAATTGCGCACGAAGCTGTAAACCAGCTCATCCCAACTGCGAATGGATCCGCGTGGGAGGTTGTTGAGCCATGCTCGGGCGACGCTCTGCAGCTGTAGCTACAAGCATTGCATGGCCGTACTTCGACTGCCCCCGTGGAGCCTAACGGAGGAGATGTGGTCCTCCAGCCAGATTTTTGGGTCCTGTAGACTGTCAAACTTCGGGTTCTCCGATTGGAGTTTGAACCCCTTTGGCATTCGTTTCTGCCTGATGGACCTACTAAAGCATCTGGCGCCACATAACTCCACGTCTTCCTCTTCTGAGTCAGTCGACCGAGCACGTCGTGCCCTTGATTTGTCGATCTTGCGCTACGTGATGTCATCACGCGCGTCGTAGTCGTGGTCGTGTCGTCGTGAGCGGCGACGTCGAGACAGGCCGTGACTGTCATCACTGGATGAGGGCGAGGAGTAATGCTTTGCTAGCGCTTTGCCCTTCTTTGGTTTCGGTGTTGGCTCTTTGTCGAGGGCTGCCTCGATTAATCCTAAGCCCCCGATCGTGGATCGGTGCATGGCGGCTCGGGGATCTCCAGCCAGTGGCTGGTTGTTGAGGAGGTACATGGTGGCTGCTGTCACCACAGCCTGCGGCGTTTTGGGGACCACGTTGCCCCTAGTGTCGACTGTCATAGAGCCGAAGTCGAGGACCTTTGTGGCTTCTATGCATTCTTGCTCGGTGAGGTGGGCCATCCGAGATTGCCTCTTCTTGGCGAGTTGCTCGTTTCCCTTTGAGGAGGATCCTCTGTAGGAGGAGAGCCCAGCACGACGAAGGCTCGACTCGTCCGCCGCCTTTTTGCGCGCTCGAGTTGCGCGATTATTTGTACTTGGCGCTTGAATTCTTCCTTCAGGAGCCAATGGTAGCCCATTAGCAGTTCTTGCGGAGATCCGAAGGGTAGAGGAGTGCCTCGTAGAGCCTCGTGGCAGCGAGCCCATTCTTGCTCGTTGAGCCTGATCACGACGCGTTCGCCGGTTTGCTCGTTTACTATGGTTGGAGGTTCGACTGCTTCTCCGTTGTTGGCATTGGTGCGATCGCCACCGTTGCTGCCGTTAGGCGGGTTGGTTCCGTTGCCGCGATTGCCACTGTTGGTAGAGGTATCACTTGCGTTGATGACGGCGCACATGAAGTGATTGGGGAAGCTGCTGCTTCCACAACTCTCAGATCTAGAACCGTAGGTCCCATCTTCAGTGGCCAGATCGCTCAGATTGGAGTCGTGACTGCTGTCGCTGACCGTGTTCTCGACTGTTGTTGGGGCGTTGGGCTCACTGAGGGTGTCGATCGATGGAGGGAACCATGATGCTAGGGAAATCGACGGTGCCGTCGGCTGATCAGGCATGCGAAGCGTGCCCACCTGACCGACTTGGAAGCGGAAGCTTCCTATCGCCAGGCTGATTCCGTCGCCCACGGACTCGAAGGTCGGGCGAGTGGCCGGCGTGTGGATGGTGAAGTCGAACAAGCCGAAGAGCTGGCGGATCTCTGTTGTTGCGGAGTTGTAGATCGCGGTTGATAGGGCCGAAGAAGCCGCAACATCAACACTCCCAATTCCCACGGACGGTGCCAATTGACGAGGGTTTAACTCATCAATGCCCATTGTTATGGACTTGGGTTTTGGAGAAGGAGGGAGCGCTGGAGACATCTATCGGCTAGCAAACAAGCACACAGGAGACAAAGATTTACTCAGGTTCAGGCCTCATAGAGGTCCCTACTCCTACTTGTCTGCTCGTGGAATTATCGAAAGAATCGAAGATTACAATGGTGCGCAGATGCAATCTGGCGAGGGTTAAGGAAACTAGGGTTGCGTGTGTCCTCCTCGCCGCCCCCTCCTAGCCTTTATATAGATAGGCTGGGTCTCGGGTAGCAGGTCGAGTCGGTTACAAATTAGGGGTTTCCCCTTCAAACTTTCTATCTTTAGCTTCTTCTTGTTCTTCAAGCAATCGAGAGTCCATAGGTTACTCGAGTCCTTCATTTGGGCCTTGGCGACACCGTGGGCCTATACGTATTTAGACTGTATATACTAAGCTCGAGTACCTGTAGGGTATACCCATGTCAATAGTATTGTGGTATTATCCTTTGATGCTTTATTTGGGTTAACTTGGCGCATGCTCACTGTTGGGTCCGTAGCATAGAAAACAAAAAATTTCCTACAGTGTGAACTACACGCCAAGATCTATCTACTAGGTACAAAGCAACAGGTGGACATACATCCAACAAGAACTTACCCTCGTAGACAACGAGCTTTGTTAACGAGTAGGAACTCGTGGTTGATGTAGTCGTACACTTGCCGATCTCAAGATCGTGATGAAATCCAGCAGGTCCGGCTCCAGCACGTCCATCAGATCCAGCTCCAGCACCACCAAGTCTAGCACCGCAAAGCAGCGGTGCATCCGTGATCGCACACACGTTCGGTACCCCGACAACCTCCATCCCTCGCTCCAGCAAAGCAGCGGAAGCAGCAACTCCTTTCCAGATAAATCCACTGGGAACATGTATCTCGCTAATCCGAGACCATGGGGGAATAATACTAGAGGGGGAGAGAGATCCTTCACAAGGAGGTGTGTGTGAGAAGTGAGGAGGGGGTGGCCTTTTATAGGAGGAGGGGGTGCCCCTCCTTCATGGCCGGCGCATGGAGGAGGTGACCCTTCACCTCCTTCATTCATGTGGTGGTAACTCCCTCCAAATAAATTTGCCCCTTCACATTCTCTTTTAAAGTCTCCACTTTAAATGCTTTAAATTTCTCCAAATTTAATGCTCTCTCATTTAATAAAACTCTTTTATTAATTTTATTCAGAATTTTGTTAATTACTTTAATTAACAAACATTCACATAAAACCCCCTGCAACATTTCAATATTACATGCAGAACCAATTTCAGCATTTTCACCCGAAACAGTTTCGGTGTCTATTGAAATAATTCCAGCGCTTCCTTAAATCTTTATCTGAAACATATTTTCTCCAAATGGTGTCGGTATCCCTTAAGTGTGTCACCCTACGGTTCGCGAAAAATGCAGACATGATCGAGACCCCTCTCAGATCAATAATCAGAAGCGGGACCTGGAGATCCATACCGACTCCTACACATTCAACGATGACTTCTGTGATCCTGAGAACCTTTAACGCTTGTAACTAAATCCCTTTGTCCCTCGATATATTACATGTCCGAGATTCGATCATCGGTATCTCCATACCTAGTTTGATCTCATTACCGACATGTACTCTTTTCTCGTTCCCGTGATATAACATTCTAGTGATCACATCACTTGCTTGCAAGCTATTTCAATGTGATATCACCGAGAGGGCTCAGAGTATATCTATCCGTCATCGGGATGGACAAATTCCACTCTTGATCCATGAGCCTCAACATAACACCTTCGTAGCACTGAACCCACCTTTATAGTCACCCTGTTATGGTGTGACGTTTGATGTTATCAAGATACTCTTCCGGTGTTAGCAATTAACATGATCTCATGGTCTAAGGATAAAGATTACTTCGTATGATATTATAGAAATATAAACATAATGAATTTGATCGTAATGCTATACTTCGGATGAATGTTCATCACATCATTCCACCAATGGTGTGACCTTGTTATTAACAACATCCAATGTCCATGATCAGGAAACCTTGATCATCTTGTTAATCAACAGGCTAGTCTATAAGAGAGGCATAACTAGGAACCCTTTTTGTTTATTAAACACACATGCATTGATGTTTCCGATCAATACAATTCTAGCATGTAAAATAAACATTTATCATAAACATGGAATAAGATAATAACCATTTTATTATTGCCTCTCGTGCATATTCTCTTCAGTCTCCCACTTGCACTAGAGTCAATAATCTAGTTTGAAAAACTTTGCGTATTGAACACCTATGGCTTTCTGGTGTTGCATATACGCTATTGCTAGTGGTTAACATAATCTCTGGATCCGCGCTTTAGGTCCGTGTGTATTTGCATGTCTTTGCGTCTCTACGCATCACTCATTCTCAAATGAGATGGCATTGTATAGATTTGGTCCTTTGGTGAGACCTTTAGTTCGTTCGGCTCAAAATATGTTGATATTATTGTCACACAATATATCTTCATAGTATTAGCCCACTTTGAACCACACCTAGTTTGATAACAAACTACTTAACACAAATGCCCTCCTTTGCTGCTACTATAGCAGTCATATACTTAGCCTTTTGTTGTAGTATCCGTCACAATGTCTCAACTTTGGAACTCATCCAAATCCATCATGGAACATCCTTTCATTACATTGTGCCACCCATAGTCTAAATTGAGATAAATTTAATTTGTATCTTGTGACAAAACTAGTATCAATGTAACACTTTACAATGAACTACCTTTAACTATTTGTCACTTATACATTATATATTCTTAGTTCTTCCAAAGCTCATAAGAATATCTTTACTATTGTCCAATGATCATCTTATGAATCATTCTGGTATATGTTCATAACATTTAGAGCATAGGACATTCTGGATATATACATATCATGGTATAATCGATCTAAATCTTCATGTGATTTTACTCACCAAGTGTTGAAACACTTGAATTTTGATACAATCCTTTCCATGCAGCAAGAACCTTTCTTGTTGTTTCCATATTGAACCCTTTCAATATCTCATATATATAAACGGCACAACCATATTAGCGCCTTAATCTATCCATAGATATTGATGCCTAATATTCAGGTTTGCCCAAGTCTTTCATCGAAATCTTATTTTAATGAAATCCTTAACTTGTGTCAATTCAAGATACATCATTTCCAATCAACAATATGTCCTCTACATAATGTATTAGAAATATGTCTCAGCGCTCCCACTTAATTTCTTGTAAATGCAAGCATCTTCATCATCTCCGATGAATTTAAACTCTTTTAACAGTTTCATCATGGTGAAGATTCCAACTCCGCTATGCTTACTTCAACTATTGAAGTTTACATGCCCTTTTAGCACCCTTTGAATTAACAAAACCCTTCGGACCATGTCATGTACATGTCCTAGGTTACCGTTCTATTAGAAGAACCTTGTTTTGTTTATTCAACTACCATATACCAAATTATATGTAGTGGTTGCTACATTAATCCGTCAAGACTATATATCGCTATGAAAGATCAAATCTTGTCATAGTCAACTCCTTGAACATTGTCGTAAACTTCTTTCCGACATGTCAACTATTTCATAGATGTTAAACACCCATGTCTTATTTCTTTATAGATCCAAACACGACCGATAGGCTTCACGCCTTTCCGGAGGGTCTTCCAAGCTCAGAAACTTGTTTTCTCGTGTATGGATACTATCACGGATTCTATGACTTCTAGTCATTTTATGGAGTCAGGGCCCATCATCGCTTCTTTGCATGTAGTCGGTTCATCATTGTCAAAACAATAACGACTTGCTTATCATATCTTACTATTTGATTCTTACCGACCCACACGGTTCTATAGGAACTCTAATCTCCGAGATCACACCTTTTGTAATCATGAGAGCCATGAGCATTGTGGCCGCCACCGGGACACTTTTCAGCGCTGCGCTAGTTATCACATATAGCTAAGGTTCAACAACCTTATCAAAGTTCTATTGTCCTCCCACTTAACTTTTCACGAAAAAGTCCTTCTCAAGAAACTTGACGTTCCAAGTAACAAACTCTTTTGTCCTCGGTGTTATGGAGAAATTCCCAACAAATTCTTTGGGATAACCTACAAAGACGTGCTTATCCGACTTTGGTTGTAAACATTTTACTTATGCATAGCATACCAAAATTTAAGAAAAGACAATTCGGGTTTTATCCCAAACCATAACTCATATGGTGTCATTTCAATGGATCACGATGGTGCTCTTTTCAGTGTAAAAGCGGTAGTCTCTAAAGCTTCAATCCTTAAAACATAATGGCAGTTTTATAAATGACACTCTTGATCTTACCATGTCAAACATGGTTTGATTTTATCTCTCGAATATGCCATACTCCTATGGTTTATCGGGAAACACAAATCATGGAACAATTCCTCAAGTCTTAGGTGTTTTTGCTAAACACGTAACTCAAATATCTTCCTTTATGATCGAATCATAAACTCTTTATTTTCTTGTTACAATGATTTTCCACTTCATCTTGAAAGTCTTTGAACAATTTTCAAATGTTTCATACTTCTTCCTTATTAAGTAAATATATAGATATATTCACTCAAATTTTCGGAGAAAGCATATGAAGCAAAAAGATCCATCGCATATGGCTACACATAATGGACTATGCACATTAGCATGCACAATTTCCAATAAGCTAGTCATCCGTTCCTCTCTGGCCTATGGATGGAGTTTCAATTATCTCGAGGAAAGTCTCACATGCGTCAATTGATCAAAATCAAAGGCTCCAAAAATCCATCAACATGGAGTTTCTTCATGTTTTCTTTCAAATATAATTTAAACAGCGATGTCACTTCATAAGTGATCTTTCAATCATTTGTCTTGCGACATTTTAGCAATAGTGTTTATGGATGTGATTTCTCCAACTAGACTTGTAAAAGTTCATCCATCCTTTATGGAATACGGTAATTATTTGAACAACCATTGTTCTCATGATACCGGAAGAAAATAACAATTATTTAAACAAATCTTGAAGGCTTGGTTTGATGACAATGAAAAACACAATAACACTTTATTTGTTTTCGATGAACATCATCACTCATTCTCTTGCTGGTTACTTAGGCCATTGTAGTTCATGAATTGCGTTGTCCTGTATGACACTTCATACCAACCAATTCGGTATCCAATACCGGTATCCAATACCTAAGAACCACATTGTTTAACAAGCAAGGAATATAGCCATAACATGTATATCTTCTATATACCTAAGTTGGACATCTCCAACCTTTTATTTTCTGCCAAATATTTTATAGATTCTCTTTCAGCAATTCCTTTTCTTTTAAAAGAATCTATCAACATCAATAGTGGTGTCATCAACATGACACATGGTACAAAGCGTATATAGTCAACTACTAATACCTTTGGACTTGCACTTTGAAGTGGATTACCATCATCAAATGTTTGGTGTTCTTTCAAAAATCCATTCTTTAGTAATCTATTAGTGTAGTAAACATTTTACTTACATCTTCTATTCATCCTTATCATGACAACTTTCATGATCAAGCTACTATAGCTTATAAGGAAGAATCACGAGTATAATATCAGTTCCCAAAACCTTTTTGGTAGATTCGGATGCCTAGCATCTCCATCCTTCACAAATTCTCATACAATATGAGAACATGTATTTTGCTAAATTATACTCTATCATAATGCAACCAAAAACATTGTTTCAGATATCACAATATCTTTCACACATGATGGTTTCTGAAACAATTTCCAGCTCCAATATAATCTTGATATTAAAACAACTTTTTGAACATCAATAATCATGGAGGCAAACATGATACTTTAGATACTAACATTGGAATTCTTACTCTTGATTTAATACTACTTATTAAACTTCATGGAGTAAATAGAGTTTGCTGAAAGTTTGCAATAGGACTTATAAACTTTAAATTGACATTCAAAACAATACGATACCAGTTCGTAAAGTAAATATCCAGAATTCTAGAGTTCTATTATCTCAAATAAAAACTAAGCATAAGGTAGAAAACAAATGCCAATGACTACAACAAACTTTGCAAATTCACTTTGATTTAATTTATGACAAATTTGGTTCGACTAATCCAAATTAGAAATGAACTCCCACTCAAAAACGACATCCCTCGTGCCTTTTTGGTGATTACATGAACCAAATCCACTACACCAAGTCCGATCATCACGTGAGTTGATGTAGCTTCAAAGGCGAGCATCTATATGGGCATCATATCAACTATTTGACTCATGCTTAACCTTTCGGTCCGTGTTCCGAGGCCATGTCTGTATATGCTAGGCTCGCCAAGTAAGAACCTTAGTACTCGCATGTGTAAAACTGTCTTACACCCGTTTGTATGAAAGCGTTGAGTCGAGTACACCCGATCATCACGTGATGTCTCGAAATACGATCCACAAAACGGTGCATACTTAAGGAAGAACACATTTTTATCTTGATATCTAAATGAGGGATCATCTTACAATGCTCTGAAGCGCCAAACTAGCAGTATAAGATGCTAACATCTAATGTGTAAAGTGAGATGATATGGTCCATGCATTTGATCTCTATCATTTGCATCGTGGTATGATCTCTATCATTCCTTTGTGTGTAAGGCCAAGGTCTATGGAACTTACATGTTGAGTGTGTTGTAAGAGTATCTATCATACATCTACTTACAATAATACCATATCAATACACTAGCCCAGCAACGATCTAAACTAGACACCTCTAATTTATCAATTGCAAGTTTTACGTGGCTTAGGGCTTTCGGAGATAGAACCGTTCTTACCTACGAACATGAACCACAACGAGGATAACTAAGTTATTAGCAACTCGCTGTAAATCAGATATTGACTATAGTAGGAGATACAGACACCCGCCAGCCACTTATGCAAAACAAGTTGCATGTCAGTCGTGGAACCGGTCTCATGTACGATGACATGTAAGGTTGGTCCGGGCCGCTTCATCCCACTATGCCACCAATATCCAAAATACATAGAAGATGCAATAACATGATCATCATCGCCCACATATCAACATATGTGTACTACCCGTGCTAAGCACCTACGCATAGATCAGCTCGATACCCTTTGTTGGGTCCGCATCATAGAAAACAAAAAATTTCCTACAGTGTGAACTACACGCCAAGATCTATCTACTAGGTACAAAGCAACGGGTGGACATACATCCAACGAGAACTTACCCTCGTAGACAACGAGCTTTGTTAATGAGTAGGAACTCGTGGTTGATGTAGTCGTACACTTGCCGATCTCAAGATCGTGATGAAGTCCAGCAGGTCCGGCTCCAAAGACGTCCATCGAGATCCAGCTCCAGCACCACCAAGTCCAGCACGGTGCATCCGTGATCGCACACACGTCCGGTACCCGACAACCTCCATCCTCGCTCCAGCAAAGCAGCGAAGCAACTCCTTTCGAGATAAATCCACGGGAACATGTATCTCGCTAATCCGAGACCATGGGGAATAATACTAGAGGGGAGAGATCCTTCACAAGGAGGTGTGTGTGAAGTGAGGAGGGTGGCCTTTTATAGGAGGAGGTGCCTCCTTCATGGCGGCGCATGGAGGAGGTGACCCTTCACCTCCTTCATTCATGTGGTGGTAACTCCTCCAAATAAATTTGCCCTTCACATTCTCTTTTAAAGTCTCCACTTTAAATGCTTTAAATTTCTCCAAATTTAATGCTCTCTCATTTAATAAAACTCTTTTATTAATTTTATTCAGAATTTTGTTAATTACTTTAATTAACAAACATTCACATAAAACCCCCTGCAACATTTCAATATTACATGCAGAACCAATTTCAGCATTTTCACCCGAAACAGTTTCGGTGTCTATTGAAATAATTCCAGCGCTTCCTTAAATCTTTATCTGAAACATATTTTCTCCAAATGGTGTCGGTATCCCTTAAGTGTGTCACCCTACGGTTCGCGAAAAATGCAGACATGATCGAGACCCCTCTCAGATCAATAATCAGAAGCGGGACCTGGAGATCCATACCGACTCCTACACATTCAACGATGACTTCTGTGATCATGAGAACCTTTAACGCTTGTAACTAAATCCCTTTGTCCCTCGATATATTACATGTCCGAGATTCGATCATCGGTATCTCCATACCTAGTTTGATCTCATTACCGACATGTACTCTTTTCTCGTTCCCGTGATATAACATTCTAGTGATCACATCACTTGCTTGCAAGCTATTTCAATGTGATATCACCGAGAGGGCTCAGAGTATATCTATCCGTCATCGGGATGGACAAATTCCACTCTTGATCCATGAGCCTCAACATAACACCTTCGTAGCACTGAACCCACCTTTATAGTCACCCTGTTATGGTGTGACGTTTGATGTTATCAAGATACTCTTCCGGTGTTAGCAATTAACATGATCTCATGGTCTAAGGATAAAGATTACTTCGTATGATATTATAGAAATATAAACATAATGAATTTGATCGTAATGCTATACTTCGGATGAATGTTCATCACATCATTCCACCAATGGTGTGACCTTGTTATTAACAACATCCAATGTCCATGATCAGGAAACCTTGATCATCTTGTTAATCAACAGGCTAGTCTATAAGAGAGGCATAACTAGGAACCCTTTTTGTTTATTAAACACACATGTATTGATGTTTCCGATCAATACAATTCTAGCATGTAAAATAACCATTTATCATAAACATGGAATAAGATAATAACCATTTTATTATTGCCTCTCGGGCATATTCATGAATCTTTTGTTTGTGACTTTTCATGTGAAACAAACAAACGTCTTGCAAAGCATTGTTATTCATGAATCTTTTGTTTGTGACTTTTCATGTTGCAACATAGTTGCTTTGTCTTATTGCTAGAACTTTATCTTTCATGCTATGTTGAAGGACTATGATCCCAACTATCAATGTTTTACAAATACTTTGATCAAGTTTATGATGGTGCATGTCACCTCAAACATTATTCTTTCTTTTTATCACTTACCTACTCGAGGACGAGCAGGAGTTAAGCTTGGGGATGTTGATACGTTGCTACCGTATCTGTAATTTTTGATGTTCCATGCTTGGTTTTGATCTACTTTCTTATGTTTTGTCCATACTTTGGAGTACTTTCTATATACTTTCTTGGACTAACCTATTAACAAGAGTCACAGTGCCAGCTGTCTGTTTTCTGCTGTTTTTGGTTCCAGGAAAGTCAGAAGATGAATATTCTCGGAATTGGACGGGACAAAAGCCAAAGTCAGTTTTTCACCGAGGGGTACATGGAGCCAGAATACGAGACGGAGAGGGGCTAGAGGGCCGCCACACCACCTGGCCACGCGGCCAGGCCTGGCACGCGCTAGGGGGTGGTGTGGCCGCCTAGGGCACCCCCTCGGCCTCCCCTTTCGCCTATAAGATGCCTCCGATACAGAAACACTAAGGACCCGATCAAAATTCCACGAAAGAGTCTATAGCCGCTGTCATCTCCATCCCTAGATCGGGAGGGATCTGAAACTCTTCCCGGCACCCTGCCGGAGGCGAGAATTCACCCTAGAGACCTTCTTCATCATCATGCAAGCCTCCGGCGTGATGCGTGAGTAGTTCATCTCTAGACTACGGGTTCGTGTAGTAGCTAGATGGCTGGTTCTTCTCCTTTGTGATATCATGTTTAGATCTTGTGAGCTCCGTTCATGATCAAGATCATCTATTTGTAATCCTACATGTTGTGTTTGCGGGGTTCCGATGGATATTGAGATGCTATTTTAGATTGATTATTGATTCTATCATGTCTTTGTTATTTGTGATCTTGCATGCTTTCCATTATTAGTATCTATCTTGGCCAAGTAGATGCTAGCAACTCCAAGAGTTAGTATTTATGCTCGATAGTGGGTTCATGCCTCTAGTAATCTGGGGAAGTGACAGAAATCTCTAAGGTACTAGATGTGCTGTTGCTACTAGGGAGAAAACAACAATCCTTTGTTCATAGAACAATCGTATTGTTTACTTTACATGCAATGCGTAATGCAATTATCTGTTGCTTGCAACTTAATACTGGAGGGGGTTCGGATGATAACCTGAAGGTGGATTATTAGTCATAGATGCAGTTGGATTACGGTCTATGTATAATGTTGTAATGCCCAATCGAATCTCAAAGGAGTCAAGATGTTTATATATGCATGTATGCTTTCTCGATGTTTGTCAATTGCCCCGCTGTAATTTGTTCACCCAACATGTCATCTATCTTAAGGAGAGCCACCACTAGTGAACTATGGACCCCGGTCCTTTCTTTTACCATCAATCTACAACTGTTTACTGCTTTTTGTTTACTTTCTGCAAACTATTACTTTCTTCCACACAATACGTTTAATCCTTTGTTTTCAGCAAAACCGGTGAGATTGACAACATCACTGTAAGTTGGGGGCAAAGTTCTGTGGTTATGTTGTGTAGGTTTCCACGTTGCTACTGGCGCCGATAGTGCGCTCTGCCAAAGTCCAGCTAGCAACACCTTTGAGGTGTTTCCTTGCTCCTACTGGATTGATAACCTTGGTTTCATAACTGAGGGAAAACTTACTGATGTACTCATCTTACCTTCCTCTTGGGGTTCCCAACGAGCTCGTTAATACACGAGTCAGCATATACCCACACATTTGTGGATACTCGGGTAAATCCTTCCTCCTAAATGGCATATATGTATATAATAATTCATACTAAAAATAACATAGTGACTTACCACTAGCAAAGTTGTGTTGGACAATTGTGTTGATTTGAGTCATAACCTCATGCTTCCTTTTCCGAGAAGAATTTCCTTCATCAACACCCCGCCTTACATGTAATACTCCCGTCGCTATGTCACTTCCTCCTTCTGATGGAAGTATCGGGCAATTGATACTGATATGTCCCAGTTGTCCACATTCATAACATACATTCTGGTATTTACCCCAAGTTCTTCTCTTTTTTCCACTTTGTGTTGGTGGTTCACAGACCGGTGGTCGATTGGTACAATGAGGTCTAATATGTTCTGATTCCCCACACTTGTGCCAAATAACTAGAGCTTTGCGACATTCCTTATTGTTTCCATCAGCTTCTGTAACCTTATCATCCTTCATTGGAATAGGTGCACTATCCAGCAGCTCCTGGAACTCTTTGTCACGAACAATCCTGAGTTGCATTCTCATAACTGCTTTTAGTCCTTTCATGAACTTCTTTTGACATTCTGCCTCCTTTACCTCCTCAATAATGTATCGAGATAAATGATTAAACTCTCGTACATGTTTCCAAATTGGGAGATTCTTGTTCTCTAAAGCTTCATTATCCTTCATTTTCCCACTATTCCTATGAACAACTTCTTCACAGAATTTCTTATTGAACTCCGCCTAGGTACTAACGCCTCTTTCTGATGCTGAAAACTTTGATTTTTCCTACCATGTGGCTACTGCTCCAGTGAATAGATAGGTTGCATATCTTACTTTTTCCTCATCCTTACATCCCACGCTTTTGAGCTTATGAGATGTATCCATTAACCATTTCTCCTAATCCATAGGTTCTTCTATCATGGAAAAGCTTCAGGGTTTAGTTTGTAAGAATTCCACGAATTTAAGCTTTGAATGTGATTCCTCAAATGGTTTTTTTGCACGCTCTTCGGTATATCCTGATAGAACTGGTTCTGCCTCGACATTTCCATCTTCCTACCTTTCTCCATGCCCTTCATGTATTGGAGAAATCCTTCATTGATGGCCGAATGTGGCATTGGAATTGATCCTTCCCTTGGATTTGCGTTGATAGCCTCTGTTTGTGTTGTCTCCATCATGCCATGAGCCTTCATCTCTACTTCATCATGATGGTAACTCGTCTCTCCTTCACGTGAATCCATTTTCCCCTCTAGATGTGTACATGAAGTAAGAACTTAATGTAACACCATGCATATGCCCGTCAAATTCAAACTTCATGTACGGACCTAGTCACACAATAAATCAAGAACCAAATACAAATAAGAACCAAGTATATACCATGTGTTACACATGTTTATTATAAAGTAGTACAAATAAACTATCCTCACAACTCTATCTTATCGTCTTCTAATACAATACTAGTATATTACAAGCTCTTACTAGAGCATGTGAACATACTCTCGCGTATTGCAGTTGCCTCTCCAAACACTATAATGTGCATTACCAAGTATACACATATTTCTAGCCCCAACTACTATTGGTTACTACTTCTTCTTACTTTGCACCTTCTTCTTAGTACTCCCTAGAATTTCGTCTATGACGACGTGAAATCCGACGACTACCTTATGGAACATCAGAACATCCATAGGGTGCGTACTAGAGTTATAAGTACATAGATTGAGATTAGCAACTAAAAAAAACTAGAAGATGATTTTCTGCAGAATTATTCTGCCCAGCTTCAAACGCACTTCTAAAATAAAACATATCTTTCATCCCAGTGTTCACACAGTCATTCTAAGCTGTGTAACCACTCTCTTCTGGAATGTCAAAAATTGGCATTTTCCCAAGCTTTCTGCTTAGCTAAGTATTTAGCTCCTAGATCTTCAGGTAGTTGAAGTTCATTCTAGTACTAGGCATAGGTTTCTGACTGTGAATTATTAAACTCACACTACTAGAAAATAGTCTATCTGTAGTATGCCTTTTTTGACCGTTAATAGCGTGCTCCCTCCACACTACAGCTACGATGACACTGATAATATTTACCTGTAGCATGCACCGGCCACGCTACAGGTAAATATGGTAAATATTACCTGTAGCATGTCCATATATCTCCAGGCTACAAGTAACAATGTTACTAGTAGAGTGCCACCAACTCTCCACGCTACAGGTAAGTATCTTATGCTTAAAAAACCATATTTAGGTATACATCTGTATACCTAAATACATACATTTTATCCATCAATACAGAATACATTATATATTCTAAAAATATTAAATTTATTAACACATCTGAATCCATACATTCATTTCATACATCTAGCATACATACATTTGCCGCAGTGGCTTCATTGCCGCACCACTATGGTATAGAGGTTTTCGTCATTGTTGTAGCCTCTTGTGGATGTCGTTGTCGTCTCCGCCACTTTAGCCACCAGCCGATGCCATCATCCCCCCCACAACCCTGTGTGGATGTCGTCGTCATCGCTTCCGTCTTGTGTTGATATCACTGTCATGCGTCGTCATTATCATGCACGTGTTTCACACCATTAGTATGCTTTCACATCATGATAATACACTAATTATGTTATAGAATGAACCATTATTTGGATTCTCATTGTTCTTATCATATGGAATCTGGTAATCGAGAGTGTGCCTAACAGAATACTATAATTTATTTGTAATAACATTGTTGCACTTGAGTTTAAATAAAAACCATATGAACACCTACATTGCACATGCCATAAGCAATATATCTAGAACATCAATATAATGAACATATTTGCTGTCTCTGCTGCCTTGGGTTGTACCAACACCACTAGACCATGGAGGCGCACGTTGCGGCGCCCGTCCGTATCAACAAAAAATATTGAAATGTTCAATAATAAATAAAATTTGAAAATGAATTATACTGTGTTGATATAGGGTGGTGTGGCATATTTTGATCGTACAAGCACAAAAAGCTTAGCAAACCTGCATTTGATCATACAGAGAGCGGAAAAATCAATCATCAATCAACAAACCAGATGAAATGCCTCTGGGCAAGAAAAGAGAATTTCCTTTCTGCAAGAGCACACACGAGTTCAATGGAAAAGGAATCAGCGCAAGCTTTCAATAACTAAGTAAACGTTAAATGAGCAATAAGGGAATATAACTTCATCACCGGTAGAAGGATACCCATTATTCTTTGATAGTCACCAAACATGGATTTTAAATGAGCAATGCCAATGGAACTGACTTTATAATCAGACATATCAGAACCAGATGTATAAGACTAAAGAAAGCTGAAAGGAAAATAGACGTCGCCTAGAGGGGGGTGAATAGGCATTTTAAAATTATTACGGTCTAAGCTCAAATAAATGCGGAATAAACTTAACGTTTAATTTATCAAGCCAAAACCTATATCCACTAGTTTCACTAAGTGCACCAACAACCTATGCTAAGCAAGACAAGCAACAAGGAGATAGCAAGATATAGTACTTCAAGCACGAAGGCTATCACAATGTAAATTGCATAGGTAAAGGGCTCGGTTGAGAGATAACCGATGGACGCGGAGACGATGATTTGTTTCCCGAAGTTCACTTCCGCAATGACTTCGAACTCCACAAATGGCTCACCTCGAGGTGTAGTGGCTCGATGCTCACCCAACGCCGCACAAGGCCTCACCAAGGATGCGAAGCCACGCAACTCACCGACGCCACAAAAGGCTCACCCTATTCTCCCATGAGCTCGCCATAAAGGCCTACTCACGTTCCACTATGGGACACTTGAGGACGGTCACCGAACCCGTACAAGGCTTGGGGCAATCTCCACAACTCAATTGGAGGGCTCCCAAGAAACGCCACAAAGGCTCCACAATGACACAAAAGGCCAACAAGCTTGGGGAACCTCCACAACTCAATTGGAGCCCCAAGAACAATGCCACAAAGGCTACAAAGCCACAAAAGGCAACAAGGCCACAAAAGGGTACAAGACCACAAAAGGTCAACAATCCAACCACACAACTGTCTAGGGTTCCAAGAACCCAAGAGAAACAATCCCAAGGGACTGAACTCATCGAATCTCCGAGGAGAACTCAAACCTATGCACCAAATGCAAGAGGCAAGTTCTTCACTCTCAAATTCCACCAAAGCTACAAAAGCTATTGGGGGAATAAAGGAGGAAGAACACAAGAGGATAACACAAAACTCTCCAAGATCTAGATCCCAAGGATTCCTTCACAAAGAAGGGATTTTGCTTGATGGGGCTTGTAGATCTAGATCTCCTCTCTCAAATCCCTCAAAAAGATGCAAGAATCATAGGAGGGGAAAGGGGAGAGGGAAAGCTCTTCAAGGTCAACAATGGAGGAGAGAGAGAGAGCAAGAACCAAGAAAGAGCTGATGGGGGCTGAAGGGGAAATGGGAGCTCCTTTTAAAGGGCTCCCCGATCTACCCGTTACCCTCAGAATCGCGCACGGCCGGTAGTACCGGTGGGTGGCCGGTACTACCGGTGGCACCCAGCCAACGGTCAGAAAACTGAGAGAGAAAGAACAAAGAACAAAATGACCGCGTACTACCGGAACTACCGGCGGCAAGAAAGTCCTAGCGGTACTACCGCCTGAAATACCGACTGAAGTACCGTCAAATAGCACAAACCAGGCAGAGAGAGTACTAAACCGAAATCGGGTTTACCGGAAGTTGGGCCAGAATTAACACCGGTACTACCAGCGGCAAACTGCCCTGGCAGTACTACCGGTGGCCTGCCGGAACTACCGGACAAGCAAAAACATCAGAACCAGAACTGCCACAACTTTTGCACCCGAACTCCAAACGAGATGAAACCAGAACTGCCACAAATATTGGATATCACCAAGGGAGAAAATACCATGAATATATATGTGAGATACCTCCCAAGGTGTGGAGCCGGAAAACCCGCAAGATCAAACACGCAATAAGATATGCAAGGGAAATCCTTTTTGATGAACTAGAGCTTGTTATGAAGATAACCACAAGCTCTAGATCCTCACATGGACAAGAACCAAACAACAACCAAGAAAGATGATGCTATGTATGCAAAGGTTTGAGATCTCTCCGAAAGATACGAACGAGTCACCCACTTGAGAGCCCCTCTTGATAGTGCGGCTATCTAACCTAAACCCGGTCTCCCAACACTACAAGAGACCGGTAAAGTAGAAACCCTATCAAGATCATACCTTTGCCTTGAGCATCCCACTTGAGCTTGATATAGACGATCTTGTCACCTTCAATATGGAACACCTTGCTTGATTGCACTTGCTTGCACTTGCTTGATGAAGTCTTGGGACATGCTCCCCCAAACCCCATGGGGAAGCCTCTTCTTCGAACTTGTCTGATTGCCGAGGATGGCAAGCTTCAAGCATGAGATCTTCTAGAGATGATGCATCTTGAGCTTTCACTTCAATTCTTGATGATGTCTTGAAGATAGCCATGAGGAACTCCATCTTCTTCTTCTTCTTCAAGACAAACTTGATATTCTTCTTCTTCTTCTACTTGATTCCAATAGGCACAAAGCCCTTGGACGATGCTTCTTCTTTTTCATCCTTGAAACCAACACATGGTCCAAGCGATGCCAATGGACAAACCTACAAGTGAAACTCAATTTGCACATTAGTCCATAGGTATTGTCATTAATTACCAAAACCACACATGGGGCATACATGCCCTTTCAAAAGCTAATTAGCCTTGTCGTGACAAAATGACACAATAAATGCCGCATGTACTTTCTGAGTATCTAATCTATAACGCTTTTGAGTATAACAAGTGCATGTACATGAGATTCCAATTTCTAATTGAATTATATCATCCTTTTGGGATTGACGTTACTTAAACTACTGATAGTAGAATATCCAAATGTTAACATCACCAGAAGATGGGAGATAAACATACACTTATAAGGTTTCTACCACATTTGGATCCATATTTATGTCTATGTTCAACAATAAATTAGGAGTTTGGAGTCCTACAACTTGCAGAAGGTAGGCTCAATGTTGCAAGATCAGATGTTTGAATGCTCAAGACAAAAATCATGGTTCTAAGAAATTTCTCCTACATCTTGTTTTGAGAGGTCATTAGTAAGGAGACACACACCGAAAAGCTTCAATATTATGTTGAAATTCATTATAGAAATATTATATAAGTATCCATTTTTCCGTAAAGTAAAAATAGCAGCAAACTAAGATTTGTAATATGAAAAACATTAGAGGTAGGTAAGGGATCAATTTGAAGTGTATAAACAGAGATGTGTTGATATCAGTTTAAAAAATATACTACTAAAAACGGACTATTAAAAAATAGAGGAAACAGAAGCCTTTGTATTTTGTATTTGTATCTAAACACAACCAAAACGAACTATTAAAAAAATCCTTACTTTGTATTTTGTATCCAAAGACAACCAAAACAGACTATTAAAAAATAGAGGAAACAGAAGCCGTTACCATTGAAAAAGGAAAATAAGAGCATTCTACTTTTAGTCAAACGTGCCTAAAGAAATTTTATAAGGGAACTGTTAAGCCTGCTGGCTTCTACGGAAGTTACATGGACCCTATACAAAAAACATTGTTAGTTCCTTGCATGCGGTATAATTAGTTTCGAAGCTATAAGGGAATATTTGGAGTGCTCCACGATAACTTGTTGGTCTTAGTTAGTTGTAATCCTACTACCAACAAGATGAGCCGCACATAGGGGAATTACAGAGACTAGTTGAATGCCCGTGTGTTGTCATGGGTCCTCGGCTGGGTCCTCGGCTTAGCACTCCATGTTAAGTTAATTCACATGAAAATCTGGTCCTAGAGTAGGCCAAAATGAGACAACAGTTTTTTTTTGACAGAAATGAAGACACTTTATTGATTCATAATATCAATACATAAATTCTTCCGGATGCAATCCAGGACAGAGTCTAAGATAAAACCTACTGAATTTAAGATAAAATACCTAGCCAAAGTGTGTGCCGCATCATTCAAGGAACGAGATACATGTTTAAAGATTACAGAAGTCGGTAGAAACTTTATGTCCTTGACCAGAGAACCGACCACGAAGCGGTCATGGCTGCTGGAGTTGATTCGCTGGATTAGAGATAATCAGTCTGAGGCAAAAATCGCCTTGTCAAAACCCTTGTCGCGTGCAGTAGCCACATCACCCCGAAGCGCCATCGTCTCGGCAATTTCAGGAGAAATGAAGCGCTGGAGAGGTAAGGTGGCCGCAGCTATGCGTCTTCCGGTATTGTCCCGTACAGCAGCTCATATGTCCATTTGACAAACATCAGAAAACTGCACAACATCTGTATAACAAGGGCGACGCAAGGAGATAACAGTTATACCACCACCAGGATAATATTGCAGTTATCTTCTTAACTCTTTGGCCCAAGAGGCGGCTGCTATCTGCCTCCCACTCCCACATGATTAAGTATCGCAATGAAATTTTTGTATGCAATTTTCAAATAAATAATCAGTATGCATCCATCGGATGAACAAAGTCACCAGTTCAATAAGATAAGCATTTAGAATTTGAGATTTTATGTGGCTGTCCAATGCCACATCTTTGACTTGATACTCTCGCAACACCCTAGACCAAACCTCCATTAAAAAAGGCCACTACCCACTATGTAGCAAACTATGGTGGGCAAAGAGATATGTTGATTTTATTTATATTCAACCATGCCTAGGAGTCCAAATTTGAGATGATCCAACCTGACTCCTGAAGATAGTGACAGACAGAGTATTGGTCGATCCTGTCCATCGCTAGAGAAGCTGACATGGATCATCACTGAGCTAAAATTGATAGAGAACCTTAGCCAAACTTTAGGCAGACATCCAAAGGTATAATAGGGGCACCCCCTAGCTTGCTCCTCAGCGATTAGTCATTTTGAGCCATTCGATCGAGCTCCGGGAGTAGATCAGGTCCGTCTGTTTGCCTCTGGATGTTTTTGCCCATGTCAGTAGGTCTGCTGCGTGCACCCCTAATTACACACCGATGCACCTGCCTATTCAATATCGCCGTGCTAATTTTTCCCAGCTCCGCTCGTCCCCACTGAAAATAGCTCGGGCCCGGACGTCGGCCTCATAGGTAATGTTTACAATGTCCTTTTCTTGGTGTTGCCGGTCTGGGCAGGGGCAAAGCCTAAATCCCCTCCCGTGATGCCTCCACCCAATCTCGTGTGCCTCCCATCTCCTCCTCCCGACGTCTCCTCTTCCTCCAACTGCAAACCCTAGCCGCATCTCCTCCTCTCCCTTACTTCTATTCTGGTTTGCGCCCATCACTTCTTCTCCTCTATGCCGGCCAACGAGCCCCGCCCACTTTATCGTGTGCATCAGTAGACTGAGGAACTGCAGCGCTGGTCCGAGCCCCTCTGTCGAGTGCACGGGGCAAGGTGAGGGTGTGCAGCAAAGGGGGACGATGGAAACTGGCGACTTGGACGAGCACGCTGGGGTCGGCCGCCGAAGATCCGACCCACCTCGGAGCACGGGTCGCTGCCGCGCCGCCGAGGTGACCTCAACCCGAGGTGAGCCGCCTCAGATCCTTGTATAGGCCATCGTCGTCCTTGTCTCTCTCCGCCGCCTCCTCTCCTCTGCTCGTTCTCTTGCCCTTCTCCTGCAACGGCGTCGTCCCCTACTCTCTACTTCCTGATGCTGCAGCGTTGTTGCTTCCTCTCTTCTCACTGTGTGCAGCCTCCTCTCTTCTTCATAGGAATGGCTGACGACAGCAAGCATGGCGACTCTGGCTGGACAGTGGCAAAAGATGTGGAACCATTTGGTCTACTCGGAGATGGAAGCCTCAACTTGCAGGTAACGAGATCATGTCCATGTCAGGGACGTCGCCCTCTCGAACCCATATGAAGGTATACCAAGTTCTTCTTGTCTCCTCTTTGATTTTTGTGCTACCATGATTTGGTTATACCCGGTTGGTGTGTCATTTGCTTGATCTTACACTCTAGATTGTTGTTTGGTGGCCGATACAAATGTTAAATCAGAGGTGTAAATTTGGAGATTAGGCAAATTTATATTCATAGGTCTTTAATTTGTTTTCTTGGAGCTTACTAATAAAAAACAACTATCAATGATTGTTCCAGATTGATTGTGAGGATTTTCTGCTCCTTAATCTCCTCCCCTCACTCAGCTGGGTGGCTAGAAGATGGCAGCGAGATGTCTTACGCTAGTGATGCGCAATGAGGAGATGGTGGGGATTTTGGCGTGCTTGCGGCGATGACTCCCTTGGCAGTATGGTATCCTTGGATAGAGTAGGGCGACCTTGCCCAACCTCTCCATCGTTGAACTGTCCCTAGGTATACCAGCTCTGCCCCATCTCTTCTTATGTAGTGGTGTCAAAGCATGCATCAGTTTAGTTCTGAATTTTAATACTACTTTACATGGCCAATAAGGTTCATCGTGATTGTGTGTATGCATCTATACAAAGTTGATTAATGTCAGAATTGATTAATTAGTTTTTTGTTCATGAATGAAGACCCACTTTTGCTCTCAAATCTGCACATGTAAATTTATTCTTGGTGAATGCAGGAGGCGCCGACCGTGGTCTCTGGTCCAGCAGCTGCGCCCTATACGACCTACAGCAAGCTTTGACCTTCTCTACATTTTTGTTCATTTTATAAACCAAGTAAGTTGGCACCTCTATACTGATTTTTGTATGGAGAATTTGAAACTGCTCTATACTTATAACGACTCAACCTTCTCTGCACTTTTGTTCATTTTAGAAACCAAATAATTGCTAACTTTCATGCTATACTTATAACTCAATTTTCTTGAGATAGCCTCGACTGCCATCTTTTCACAATTTTTCTCCTGTTGTTGTGTTCTTCGGGTTTTTATTTTCCAGCCGAGCCTGTCACTGCTTTTAACATTAATGTACATTTTATCTTGGTTCTTATCTGCTCTGTACAGTTGTATTTGTTGCAGAAGTCAACCATTTCTTAAGTATATAATGTTACCAAATTATCTTTGTCTATCTAAGCTTCGATGCTGATGTGATGTTTCAATGCTTACAAAGAATCAGAGGAAGTTATATATTAACCATTGATTTTTTTGTTCTTTTGAATCTTGAGAATATGAAGTCCATGCCTTAGTTTGCATGTCCGTATCAAATGGCTATGTACTATTTACGCATTTGATTTCACTTTCTCATTTGGTAGGTCTTCGGCGGTACTCAGAACTTAATCCTATCTAAACTGAATCTTTTGCTTGATATTTACTCTTAGGTGGTACTTCGAGCATAATGAGTAGGCAAAGCGGTGGCCTCCTTATAAGAGCGAGCAATGACATTTGATTGCTATTTAGTTTCTGTGAGGAGTGCTTTGTTTATAACAGAGTAAATGATACTCTTTGCTATATAACTGCTTACAATCTAAAACCGAGTACCTCTTTTGTATAGAATGACTTTTATGGTGTCCATCCGGTGGCACGTTGCGTCTCCTAGTGCCGCCTTATCGCCGATTTATTCCCAGCTGCTGCATCACCATCCCCGATGCCGTCACCACCACAAGGTTCATTTCTCTCTCATTGGCGATCTATGACGGTGCCTCGCGAGATAAAGGACTATTGTACAAAGATATTCAGGTCTTAAACTTAGTTGTTTTTTGTTGCCTCTTATACCACACGCATGCCTCTTTTTGAGTTATCTTAGTATATATTTGAGGTATTTATCATGCTTTTGTATGGTTAGCGATACACAATCTTTTCAGAAATATAGTTATTCAGTTTGTCGCTCTGTTTTTGTAAGAGGACGTTGTGTATTTCTTATGGCAGTGCTTGGGGACAAGGTTATGGCAGTGCTTGGGGACAAGGTATCGATGATGGCAACCTCGTGACTCTGCACAGTCCCTAGGTATACCTGATTTAACATGGATTATTTTGATTTCTTCAGCAACTAGCTCAACATCTTGGGCTGAAGTGGTTTCACAAATTTAATCTCAAGGCCTTCCCGTATCTTGTTTTGATGAATTATTTAATTGTCCATTGTTGCAGGTTTAGTTCTATATTTGTTAGGTACTCAAAGTTTTTTCTATACTACAACTTGGTAATAACTGTATTTTGTAATGGCCTCACATTACTATTTGAGTAGCTATTTTTCAGAACATATGTGGTCAGTTCAGAAAGTGGAGTGATATTTGAGTAGTTACGATCTGTGCTCTACTTGGATAGAATCTATGAGCTTTATTTTCCTCCCTTTTGATATCAATTTTGAGAGAATTAGCTTCCACGATATTTTGGCACCTAAAATACCACTAGGCATAATGCGAGGGCCTCATTTGGTTCACAGCTTGCTTCATATACTAATTTTGTGTTCGAGTCCAGCCTTGAATCTCTTCGTCCATAAAGTAGAGATTGTAGACATTCTCAAACCGTGGATGTATGCTTTAATTATTTTTGCTGATTGCGTCTCACTCTTTTGCATATTTCTGGTGTAAATATTAGTTTTCATAGAAGCATATCTCTTATCATGTTTCCACGGCTGTTGTATGTTTTCCTTTTTCCTTACTCCTTTGGGGACTGGATTCTTAGGAAACTATTTGAATTCTTTTGCAGCCCAATCTAAATAAGGATATGGTAGCTAAGTGTAGATGGTGTGATGAATGGAAGTGCAGGAGAGAGAATGCGCCGCTTGTTGATAATTATTACTTTTCTGAGGATATAGCAGCATAGATCTTGGTTGTTGATAGTCTATTAAAAATCAAGAAGGTATATGGTGTTTGGAGACCAGAGACGCTAGCTATTAGGGTAGTGCCTGCAAAGTGCAAATAGCAATGAATACCAAGGCTCTTGTGTAGGCGTCATATACTAAATCATTTAAACTTTTTTTGTTAAGTGTCCCATGAAGTGCCTCTACATTGGACATGCTCTAATTAGTTTCTCATTTTACCACCGAGACTATTCATTGCTGAGTGGAGCTAACAAACAGAAGTAGCCAGGCTGTACTCTGCCCGCATGAAAAATCCCCGGCCCGCGTCCCCTGCGGACTGAGATCACATCGTGCCTCGACCCCCCAGATCCACCGTCCATCTGCATCGGACGACCAGAAATAGTTAACGCCAAAACTATGTCTATTTCATCGCTTCGTCCTCATGCGAGCGAGCAAACCATCGACCAATGCAGGAGTTGCCTGGCAGAGCTCTGCCTAGCGCCAGCGCCGCCGTGGGAAGGGGAAGGAAGGGAGCTCGGGGATGTCAATATGCCCAGGTCGTTGTCGTTCCCCCACCACGCTGTCGAGTAAGGGATCTCGACGCCGCCGCCTCCGCATGCCGGGATGCGCGCCTGAAGAAGTCGCCGTCGTCCCTGACCCGCTGGACCACGCCACGCCCATATTTTTGTGTGATCATTTATACATATTACATGTATTTTTAGAATTTTTATTTATTTTTTAGAGCTTATTTAACCTTAGGGGTATTTTTGTAATTTATAAATTTTAACTCTATTTCATTTATTAAAATCTGGGCTTGGCCCGTTGGGCTGGCCCAGACCAACTCGACCCAATGGGTTGGGTCAAACCCTCTGTGTCGCATTAGGCTGGCTTCGATCGTCCCAGTACCTCATATCCTTCCCCTTCCTCTCTCGCACATGACGCGATCTTGTTAGAGTATTAGGTATATACGGTTGTTATGGTAGTTTAAATAGAGTTAGGATCTATTTACATACAGTCCTAACTTGACTCGTACTCCAAGATAATCTTCTATACGTCTATATATACTCGTCCAGGAGGCTCAATAATATATCCATCATATTTCGCCAAACTCATACTCTTTCATGGTATCAGCCTAATAGGTCCAAACCCTAGCCGCACGCTTCCGCCGCGCCGCCCCTGGAGGATCGATCTCCATGATCTCCTCCGGGGGCCGCGCGATCTGTACGCAGGGTTCGTCCGCCGATCCGTGATCGGCTGCCATGTAAGCCCTTTTTTCTCCGATCTCTTGATCGGTTTTCTTTTTTGGTTTACCGATCTTAGATCGGATTGAGTCGCCCACTGCCGTCGTCATGGCCGCGCCTCTACCCCGACCATCGGCATCGAGGATCTACACCGCGCCCATGCGCCTGCCTCCTCCGTTGTTGCGCCTGCCTCGGCAGGCTGCCGCGCACCACGGACGGCTGCTACGCCTTCTATTGGAAGGCTACCACGACTGCCCCCTCGTGGATCGTCTTCGCCGTCATCGTCCGGGACTTCACCGACTACGCCGCCATCGACTACGATCTACATGTCGTCCACACCCTGACGCATACGGCGCACCGTCGGTCTGATCAACCGATCCCGCGCCTGTCTACGCCAAGCACGTCCCCGAGCACACGCCTACCACTGATCGAGCTACGGGCTATCGTTCTGTCGCCCCGTCGGGCCGCAGCACCGCCGCCTTTGGTCCATGCTACCGGCTTCCAACGCGCCTTCCTTGGCGTGTACATCGTTGGTGCTCTCCCAGCCGCTGCACCGACTTGCGCCCTGCAGCTATGCCGCCCCCTCGGGTCGTAGCATGGCTGCACGCAGTCTAGTTCGCTGTCCTCGTGCATCGACGGCCTCGGCTTTCACCGCGCCATCTCCTACGGCACAGATCGCCGCCGTATGCACATGGTCTTCATCACGTCGCCGGGTCTTTCTCGCCTACTTTGAGCACCACCGCCGCGCTTCACAAGGTAACCTGCAGGGCGTCCTCTCACCGTTGCAGGTCCCGCCGACTACCCCATCGCCACTCTAGGCATCCAGCATGACTAACCAAGGTCGCCGCTGATTTCGCTGCCTTTTACGTCTTCGTCCACTACAACTTCGCCGCCAGCGTCATCGCCTCATCCCCGACTACACCACCTGCTATTCAACTCCGACAACCGTGGACAGCCCCGACATCTCTCTCTCTCTTTGCCGCTCTGCGCGTCACAACCCCTCTGGAGGCTTCCTCTGTTAGTCTTTCTGACATGGCAGTAAGTTCATGATGGTCCCTTCCCCCGCACGCCTGGTACTGGCAACACTGGGAGTGCCTTCATCCCCGACGCGTTCCCGAGTCTCGCAAGGTCGGATCGGCACCTCGTCTTCATCGTCTTCTACAACGTCTTCTTCGGCATCGACCCCTCTACAACTGCCTCGACCGCGTCACCAATGAGTTCTTCTTTGCATACTTGGTTCTGGCAAAACCGGAGTGTGCGTTTGTCACCGACGTGCGCCTAGTTCTGATAAAACTATGGCCGCACCTCGTCCTCGACGGCTCGGACTGCATTGACTTCGGCACCGACACCCTCAATGACTGCCTCGACACGTCTCCGTCATCCACCTCGCGCTCTATGCGCATGCGGCTTCACGTGTGACTACCTCGACACCGGCATCCCCGACCACGACATCGACCACGGTGACCCATCGCACGACTACCTCGACCATGGCACCGCCTCACGCTCCTGGCTTCCTCGATATTGGCACAAGGGCTACCACCTCGCTTGAGCATCATCAGCTTCCTCTATAGTCCAAGCTACCACGCTGCGACACCGTCCACGATGTTCCCGCTCGGACTGCGGGGGGATGTCAGCCTACTGGATGCTACTTCGGTTTATCTCCAGTCTGACCGTCCATGATGTTCCAGTTGTTCACGACGCTATTGCGGGGGAGTGTTAGAGTATTAGGTATATACAGTTGTTATGGTAGTTTAGATAGAGTTAGGATTTGTTTACGTACAGTCCTAACTTGAGTCGTACTCCAAGATAATCCTCTGTACGCCTATATATACTCGCCCATGAGGCTCAATAATATATCCATCATATTCCGCCAAACTCATACTCTTTCAGACCTCCCCCTATGTGGTGATTTGGTGCTACTACCATATCCACGCTCGATCCTGGCCACTCCTGGGCTTCCCAGCCGCTGCCATGGTATGAAGGGTGCAGATGATGATGCCGCATCTTCCTGTCCTGTTTAATTCATTGCTCATGCCTTCTACTGGCCACGTCGCCACCTCTCTGGTGCCTAGGGTTTTAACCCTAGCGCCAGCGTGGTTCTCTGGCGATGTCGCAGTGCTTCTCTGATGTTGTGGCATCACTGTGGTGCTGCCAGAGCCACTCGTGCTCCTGTGACCGCCGTGCATGCGGCTTGGCGCCGGTCGAAGCTCCTTCGGGTGCTCCCCGTGCCACTGTGGACACCGTCATCGGCCATTCTGCTTCATCTTCTATATCTAGCAAGTACCATATGTGAGTTTACTTCTCCCCCTTTGCTCTATGTTTTCCTTTGCTATTCTCTGTGTGGTTGCTGTTATGAATCCCAAATTAGGGTTCATCCCATGTTCTAGGGTTCTTCCCTTTATCTATTGTTGACAGTGATGATATAGATGGATTTGTGTGTATTGCTTCTATGGACATAATGAGAAAAACCTAGTTCTATGCTTAATTTAGAACTGCTGATAGTGGTTCCTATTAGTTACTTACTGTCTGAATGCAATCTTGCTGTTGCATAGTGGATTTGTTATGCTATGGTAAATTCCATATCCTAAACTATGATGCCCAATTACTGTGACTCCATTACTAAGCATCACTTCTGGCAGTGATAAAAAGATGATATTGCTTGATTAACAAATAATATATGAGTGATGTCCTGATGTTTATTAGTGACTCATCTACTAATAGAATATGTATATATGATTCCTGACCTATGTATAGGAAGATGATGTTGCTGTCTTATTGCCTTCTGACCCAAAGATAGGATCTGGTTGGTTTTATGTGGCTAATCATCCTAGATACAACTATCTCATAATAGGTAGTTCTAAACAAATGATTCCTATAGCTTTTAGGAAGATGATTTGATAATATTTATAGAGAATTTATGATTGGTTCTTCTGTTATGAGAGAAGTTGAAAGGACAAGGATGTCGCCTAGAGGGGGTGAATAGGAGATTTAAAACTTTTATGAGAGTGGCTCAACAAAGGCAGAATTAAACTAGAGTTTACTTTGTCAAGCACAAAACCTAGAACAACTAGGGTTCACTGATATGTTGCAAACGTATCTATAATTTTTGATGTTCCATGCTTGTTTTATATCTACTTCCTTATGTTTTGTCCACATTTTGGAGTATTTTTACACATTTTCTGGAACTAACCTATTAACAAGATGCCACAGTGCCAGTTGCCTGTTTTCTGCTGTTTTTGGTTTCAGAAAAGCTAGTAAGGAAATATTCTTAGAATTGGACCGGACAAAAGCTCAAGTCAATATTTCACCAGAAGGAACACGGAGTCCGGAGGGGAGATGAAGAGGGGAGCCAGGCCGACCACACCTGGTGGTGGCACGGCCAGTCCTAACCGTGCCACCAGGGGGTGTGGGCCCCCTGGCACTCCACCGACCTTGCCCCTTCGCCTATATATTGCCTCCGGGACGAAAACCCTAAGTACCCAATCAAAATTCCACGAAAGAGTTTGTAGCCACCGTCATCTCCATCCCTAGATCAGGAAGGATCTGAAGCTCTTCCCATCACCCTACCGGAGGGGAGAGATCACCCTGGAGGCCTTCTTCATCACCATGCCTGCCTCCGGTGTGATGCGTGAGTAGTTCATCCCTGGACTACGGTTACATGTAGTAGCTAGATGGTTGGTTCTTCTCCTTTGTGCTACCATGTCTAGATCTTGTGAGCTCCGTTCATGATCAAGATCATCTATTTGTAATCTTACATGTTGTGTTTGCGGGGATCCGATGGATATTGAGATGCTATTTCAGATTGATTATTGATTCTATTATGTCTATGTTATTTGTGATCTTCCATGCTTTCCGTTGTTAGTAGCTATCTTGGCCGAGTAGATGCTAGCAACTCCAAGAGGGAGTATTTATGCTCGATAGTGGGTTCATGCCTCTAGGAATCTGGGGAAGTGATAGAAATATCTAAGGTACTAGATGTGCTGTTGCTACTAGGGAGAAAACATCAATCCTTTGTTCATAGAACAATCGTATTGTTTACTTTACACACTTTGCTTAATGCAATTATCTCTTGCTTGCAACTTAATACTGGAGGGGGTTCGGATGATAACCTGAAGGTGGATTATTAGTCATAGATGCAGTTGGATTATGATCCATGTATAATGTTGTAATGCCCAATCAAATCTCATAGGAGTCAAGATGATTAGTATATGCATGTATGCTTTCTCGGTGTCTGTCAATTGCCCCGCTGTAATTTGTTCACCCAACATGTCATCTATCTTAAGGAGAATCACCTCTAGTGAACTATGGACCCCGGTCCATTCTTTTACCATCAATCTAAAATCTACTATTTACTATTTACTGTTTACTTTTTACAAGCAACCATTATCTTCCACACAATATGTTTAATCCTTTGTTTTCAGCAAAACCGGTGAGATTGACAACCTCACTGTAAGTTAGGACAAAGTTCTGTGGTTGTGTTGTGCAGGATTTCAAGTTGGAAACAACACCTTGGAGGTGTTTCCTTGCTCCTACTGGTTCGATAACCTTGGTTTCATAACTGAGGGAAAACTTGCTGCTGTGCTCATCATAACTTCCTCTTGGGTTACCCAACGAGATCGACGTGTTGAGCCGATCATCATTCACCTATGTGCACCAACAACTTATGCTAAGCAAGACAAGCAACTATATGATAGCAAGATATAGACTTCAAGCACGAAGGCTATCACAAAGTAAGGTGCATAAGTAAGAGCTTAGGTATAGAGATAACTGAGGCACGCGAAGATGACGATGTTTTACCGAGTTCCTCCCAACAATGGAGTACACATCGTTTGGAGAGGGGGTGGTTTCAAACCACCAACACCACAAAAGGCCTCCCTTGTTCTCCGGTGAATCTCATCCCAACGGGATCGATCCACACTTCCACTATCGGTGCACTTGTCGGTGGCAATCCGGAACCTCTCACAAGGTTGGGGCACTTCTCCACAACTCAATTGGAGGATCCCAACAAACAAGCTTGGGGAAAGCTCCACAAATTAATTGGAGGCCCCAAGTAATCCACAAACCTGCAAAACAACTAAACCGTCTAGGGTTCCAAGAACCTAAGAGATAAAAGCTTCTCACTTTCACCAACCAAATCCTCCGTAGAGAACTCAAACCGATACACCTAATGCAATGGTAAGAACACAAGAAGTGCTCAAGTCCTTCTCTACCAAATTCCACCAAAGCTACAAAAGCTTATGGGGAATAAGAGAGGAAGAACAATGGAGGAAATCCACACAAGACTCCAAGATCTAGATCCCAAGATGTTCTGCTCACTTAGAGGAGAGATTGATTGGTGGGATTGTAGATCTAGATCTCCTCTTTAAAATCCCTCAAGAATATGCAAGAATCATAGGAGGGATTGAGGGATTGCAAGCTCAAGAAGGTCCAAAATGGAGGGGAAAACTTGCAAGAAATGTTAGAGAACCATTGGGGAACAAGGGCCCCTTAAATAGGTCCATAGAAATCCAAACGTTAGGCTCAAGAATCGCTCGGTCTGGAGTCTCTAGACTAGGGCCGGAGTCTCCGGTGTACCAAGGTCAAACGGGGACAAACCAGAGGTTAGTCTATACGCGGTCCGGAGATAGACCGGAGATTTAGTCCGGAATCTCCGGTCTTACAAAAACTAGCAGAAAGACCAATACAAAAACAACCATAGCTTTTGCATCCGGACTCTGATTTTGATGATCTTGGGCTTGTTTTAAAGAGGACAATAAGATCTACGAGATCTTATAGAAAACATAATAGTCTAGAAAGGGAGGAGAGAACCAAATTACGAAAGGTTTGACCTCTCTAAAAAGATGAACCAGTAAAACCTCCAACATCGAAGACGCAATAGAGAATGCATATGAAATCCGTTTTCGATGAACTTGAGATTATCATGAAGATTAACATAATATCTAAATCCTATCATGGATAAGAACCAAGAAAGATGATGCCAAGTATGCAAAGGTTTGAGCTCTCTCCGAAGGATATGATCAAGTTACTCACTCGAGAGCCCCTCTTGATAGTATGACTATCTATCCTATAAACCGGTCTCTCCAACTTATCACCATGATACTGGTAAAAGGAAACCCTATCAAAAACATACCTTTGCCTTACACATATTCCACTTGAGCTTGATGATGACGATCTACTCCACCTCAAGATGGAACACCTTTCTTGATTGTGCTACCTTGGTGAAGATTTGCAAATTTCTCCCCATACTCCACTATGGTAGAGCTTCTCTTTTGGGCATATCATCTTCCCATATCCATGATCATCATAGAATGGCAAGCTTCAAGCAAATGATCTCTTCGAGGTGGCTCATCTTGAACTTGCACATCATTTCTTCTTTCTTCATTATGTTGTTGTCTTGAAGGTACATAAGAGATATCACTCCAGCTTTATTCTTCAAGACACACTTGCTATAGGCTCAACTCTTTACAGACCGTTTTCCCCGTTGGGGAAATATCACACCGGAGACGCCGGCCTGGAGACCGGAGACTTTGGTCTGCAAACATCTCACACCAGAGATTCCGGTCCATCTCCGAACAGTCTCCGGACCCCCAATCAGAATGACCCGGGCATGTTTAAGAGGGTCACACTAGAGACTTGCGCCAAAACTCTGGATGGGGACACTGGAGACTCTGGTCATTCCATACCAGAGATTCTGGTCCATCTTCAGATCACTCATTGAAACCTTGGTCAACACTTGATCTTCTTCACTTTCTTCTTCTCCCAACCTTGAAGCCAACATATGGTTCAAGCATTGCCTATGGACAAATCCTACAAGTAAAACTCAATGCAAACATAAGTCCATAAAGATTGTCATTAATTACAAAAACCACACATGGGGGCATACATGCACTTTCAAAAGTTTACAAGAATAAGCCACTATTGAGGTGCTACCATTCTCTGGAATGTGCCCACTAGTGGTTAGGCAATGGATTTTTTCATCTATTTTTAAAACTAGAGAATACCAGCTTAGTTCAATGGTGCAAAAGCCGAGACCTAAGCTGTGGATTTAAATAGAGATTACTTGAGTTTTTCTTTTAGATTTCAATGATGAATATACACCCCACTTGGGTGTATATCTGAGATTCTAACCATCCAACAGATCATGCTTTTATTGAGTGGATAAGAACAATAGAATAGAAGATCTGTTTATAACTCACCAACCAGATGATGTTGGTGTTTGTGTGATGCCTGATGTACTATTGCTCTAGTTTGGATCTTGCTTAGCTTCCTTCTAGAACAGATGTGTCCTTCTCTTCTGAATCCTTTCTTGGCTTGCCCTTACCCAACTCCAAATCCACCCCTCCTATATAACCATTTTGGTGGTGATCTCATGGTTTTCTATGATGTTTTGCTGGTTGATCTGGTGGAAATCTAGCAAGTGCTAGTGTGGTTTCTTCTATGTTCTTGAGATAGAACACGACTGGTTCTATGAACTAGATAGCAAAGCTTGCTTTGCTGTGTATGGTTTAGTGCCTTTATTTCACCCTTCTCTCACCTTGCTATTGACAGCACACCCCATGCATGCAGGTGAGTAAGCTTCTTCTGTTTGCTATGCCTTTGGATCACCTCAAGTGAACGTATCTAGTACTTTTACCTTTTACTATGAGCTTATCTGGTGAAACTTGCCCCTCTTTGGCTAAGGATGTTGTACTGAAGCCATTTAAAGAACATATACTACCTCTTTGGTGAAACTTGTCCCTTTTATTCGAAATTGCTTAGTGATATAATATGAACAGCACACTTCACTGTTCAAGACTGAGAGCAATCCTATTAACACTAATCCTTTTACTTTATTTTTGTTTACTATTTTGTTTGCAAGTACAAGAAACTTTAGAGACAATCAAGATCATTTAGATTAGTATTAGATAGGAATTAGTTTAGGTTTTTCTCTTTTTACCTTTTGTAATATTTTTCTTTTTCTTCCTATAAGATCAATGTATTATGTATGAGTTATTAAATAAAGCTTACTTTTCTTTTCATATAATTGTTTCTTTGTATTAATTCATTTCCATTTGTATTATGATCATGGAATCAAGAAAAGAATAAAAGTTTCTACTTACTTGTATTATTTTTCTTTAATATAATTGTTGATACTTCACATTGTGTATTAAAATCTACTTTAAGATTTAGTTTACTAAATAATTTTTTGAACCATTTCAAAAGTAATTTCATATTTGAATATGAATTTAAATTATTCTCCCAAAATCACAGAGAGTTCCTAAAGATCATGTCAAAATTTATAGCAATCACTAGAATGAGCTAAATCTAATCTCAACCTAGTGAAAGAAACTCTTATCTCTCTAGGGTTTTAATTTGTAAAAAAATTACCCCCGATTTTCTTATGCATGAATGCAAATGCACAAACTGTCTTCTGTAGCCCTAAATGCTGGGACATTACAATTTTCTAGGCTTTCAATGATAAACATTCATGGTTTATTTTCTATTTGTCCAGCCTAGATAGTTACGGCCACATGCCTCATGCGTTTGATTGTTGGACTTCTTAGATTACAGTGTAGTTTCACACTCGCCTTAGCAGAATGAGTTCAGTTTTGAATGATTGCAAAGCGTACTTCTTTAGCATTTTCCTTGTGCTTCTATTTTCTATAGAAATGATGCACATCTCCGATAAATGATAAGAAGCTCCATATTCTTCTCTTATATTGTTTCCATCTCGATTGTCATGTTTCTTGGTATGTAATTCTAGCAAATGTTCAGGGGATAAGTTGGCCTAGACTAACTGAGTTCAAGCTTACCTCAATCTGATGTTTTTTGTTGAATGCATCAATTTTCTTTGCAGTTCAGCTGATAAAGTCTTCCTGCATGTCTGATCCCAACAACATTCAGGTTTGATGTCCTGGAGAGGTCATGTGATTAGTTGGTGCATGCATATTTGATAAAAAACTTTCTCTTCAATCTGAAACAAGGTAATTAAGTATCTTATGCTTGTGGATTTCCTAGATATGTGGGACTTGGACACCATGAACCATAGAAAGGCATCGACGCTAGAAACCTCGATGTGTCCATGACACCCCAGGTACACCAGATCCTTGCGTTGACTCCCACCCTCAATCCTAGAGTATATCTCTCCCCAACTTCAACCTGTTTTCTGTTGTTGTGGAGATACACCGACCTACCGTGACCCCTGTTGGTAATTATGACAATAGAATCTAATCATTATTCCACAAGCCTTTGTGAAGAAGGAAATTATGACTATTCCATGGAGGAGTATGAGAATTTACTTGTCTCTTCTCCCTTATACCTATATACGTGTGAGATTTAGGATTATCCTCCATTGTCTATTATCCAATATAATTTAGATTTGTAAATTCCCATTTTATTTGCAGAATTGTCTATGATTTGTTTGGTGGTTAATACGATGGTGAGTGCGGTCTGTGCGATGGGTGCTAGAATAAGCACAACTCCATCTATGAGGACCCCAAACACCTGTAGACTGCCATGGGTTATACACATGTTAAATAAATCGAACGTGAACTCTTTTTGGATTGTCGATAGTGCTATTGGAAGCATTCAGTTCATCCACAACCATCTGTCGTTTTTAGTTAAGTATCACAAGTATGATGAATCAGAACTTTCTAGGATAGTGGGATTTGAGTTTAAATAGTACAGGTTTTGCTTCTAGATATTTTTTCCAAAGAGTTTATGGAATGAACTTAAGTCTCACAAGTTTCAGCAAGACACTAAATATTCTTAGTTTTCAGTCTGGCCAGGAAAAGTTGGTCTGATAACTCATACATGCTTGGGAAAATTCGATGTGCTTGTGAAATTAGTAACATGATCTCCATGCATGCCTTGGCATGGGGAGACAGTGAGACACTCGCCAACATCTAGGTTGGTTAGTACTCTTTTTCCTGTTCAGTGTTGTGTTGCTTTGTTCCCTTCAAGCTGTGTATGACCATTGATACATTGGTGTGTGTTTTCTCTTATCCAGAGGAGTTGTCTATGGTGAGGAAAGCTGCAAGGACAGTCAGCACGGGACAATTCAATGTTCAGGTAAACCAACTTTGCTTGGATAGGGTGGGGACACAATACGAGTTTCTTGGGATGACCGAGTGCCATACTAAAAACTACAATCCTTACAATTTAGAAAAGGGTTGTTGGTCAATCTTCTATTTACAAAATCTGAGTAGCTGGCAATTGCTAGTATAGATTTGACAGTTAGTTTGCGGTATGCTTAGTTCTTGTAGAACTTTTATTTGTCCTACGTATTAATATGGCAAGAAATTATTCTGTAGTTCTAAATTACTTCTTTCTAGAAGGGAGCCAAATGAGGATCCTTTGGTTTCATAGTTTGAGTTTGAGAAAATATGTACAAGGATCTTGATGGATACAAGTTCATTATATAACTTAATAGTGCACTGATTTCAACTATATCTTTCATGAACTATAGTATATTTTTTCTCTGCTACATACCCTTTATTAACCAGTTTTCAGTGCCTAGTTATATGGATGATTTTTTCCCGCTAAAGAGTTCGAAAGTAAATGTCTAACTTTGATTCTATTGTCCATTTTTTGTGGTCTCTGGTATAGTGGTGAAAAATCCATGTTATAATTATCATCACACAACTCATATATAGTTAGTATCATACATTAAGCAATGTTATACCCTAATTTGTTCTCTTTATATGTCTTTGATCATGGTCCATATTTCATTTGTAGTGAATAAATCTTGACATACTTGATCATGGTACCTCATGAACATTGTTTTACTTGATCTTTTTAATGTGACTATAGTTTGATTAAAGGAATAGTTGTTTCAAAAGTAGGCTCTTGCAGGGCAAGAAGCAGCACATGTCACATGATGGCGGTGTAAAGAGAGTACTTTTTGAAACACAGTCACCTGGTGATTGTAAGACACATGTATCTTCTCTACATGATCAGTAATATCTCCCGCTAATGTGTTGCACAAGTTACCGTAAGCCAAACTTGCTATTTGCTATTTCCTTATTGTTGCAGAACACCAATGGTGGAAAGAAAAAGACCTAAGATGTGGATCACACCTGGTACTGTGTATCACTAATACAGTTCAGATGTCTTGATTTTTGCACAAATTGTCTCTGTGCTTCTAAGAGCATGGCTGGCTCTCGATGTCACTACTACCTACTAATAATGATGTTGTTTATTTTATTGTCCTGTGCACACCAGGCTTAAGTTATAGATTTTCCCTATGTAACTTCATTTACTGTATCCTATGTAACCTTTGAGTAGCCTTCTCTTAATATTCAGCCTTATCATATTGTTCCTTGAATTTCTATATTATTCTTGCTCAATAGTTAATGCTCTATTAATATTTTGAGACTTTAATTAAATTGCCACTATCAGTTATTTTGTCGCCTATAATTACATGTTGACTCCGCTACTTGGGGTTCCACTCTTGTATTACCTTCCATTTTGTTGTTGATTTACAGGTAGACATATTCCTTGAAATTGCAGAGACTTTTATCATCGTATTTAAATGTGAACTAACTTCTCCTGCTATTAATGACCCAATGATTCTTGTGGAGATACTTTCGTATAGACTATCCAAGTCCATTATGCCATTGTGGACTCTTAGACTTATTTTCATCCTTCTCTGTTGAGTTCTTTAAAATTGCTGACAACTCATTTAATTTCATCTTGTGGCATTTGAATTTCAACCTTTAATCAGTAGCTAAAAAATAAATCATGTCTTGAAGTTTAATCATATTTAGATTTATCATATGTTGGATAAAGTGTCAGTTAGTGTTATGCATTCCTTTACTTTATCTGAATATGGTATCAAAAGAATGAGTAAAAGAATTTGTATATGATGGTAAGATCAAAAGCTTTTTTTAACTCACCGTTTTTGCAACTAGAGATTCTACTGGTCCAAAATAAATCTTATGCCTCTACGAAGAATGAAAAATTATCTTCTACACGGCATGTTTGCACCTGGGTTAGCTACTACGCCCTAATATCAATTACGGTCGCCGCTATGATCAATAGTCCCTATGTCTCCTAAGAAGCGCCACAATTTTGTATTCATTAGAAGCTATTAAGGAAAATCGTGTAGAAGTTAACAACTAAAGGTATATAACTACGAAATCAAATAATCGAGTCTCAGATTCAATGGACCAAAACTATTTTATCTTGCATCATTACGGTAACTTATAGCTTCAAGAGATCCAAAACCATCTTAGCTTACCATGGATTAACAGAGACATAACATATGCTTGTTTGGTGAGATTTTCTATATTTGTTCAAAAGATGGGTTGCTCTATATTCTTATGCATCGAATAATTAGCAAATCCCATGTTACATGGCACTGGCAACTCTAATCAGTTCAACACTAGCAAGGCTAAACTATTACTATATATGTTTTCACCTTTTAACTATTTTTAGGAAATTATTAGTGTCTATAGTAAGTAATGGATCCCATTTTCTGATACAGAAGTGTTAGAGAGAGGGGATGAGAGGAAGAACCTGTAGGTCCCTAAAAAAGAAGAAGCAGAGGAGCTCTGGCCATAGCGATGTTGTCCGACATATTCAGTGTGACGAAGAAGGTGTGGAGGAGGACATCTACTCTTGCTGATGTATGTTTTCCTTCTAGTCGAACCGGAGTCGAGCTCTGCTCCTCAAAGGCACCCCAAAGTTGCACCTCATCTGCGGACTGCTATGGATGCACGAGCTCGGCAACGAGACAGAGGAGACTAGCAGCGGAGGCCAAACCCCCGTGTCGGTCTGCATCTTCCCTTTCTGCTCCCCCATGTCGAGCTCGGCTAATTTATCTTTTGATCTACATCTATGTGAGCTTTTGATGATGACTATTAGGTCTTCGTTTTCTGTGTGTTGCAGCCTCTGAAGACAATGGCATGAGAATGCCCATAAGCAACTTTTGTAGATGTTGCTTCCGTCATCCCTTCCTTTTACTACCGTGGACAAAGGCATACAATGTTACTTACTATGCTATATTTTTAGTATTAGTTATTGTAATATGTTCTCTTATTTCCCTCATTGTATATAAGTGTTTGTTATATATCATTTTGATGCCTGATTTTTAGCACCATCATATGAAATATAAAGATGAGTGAATTTCACATGTGATGCTACATGCCGTTTTTATTGTAATGTTCTTACTTTTGAAAATTTATTCTTCCAAATTGGTCCAGAATCAACGGGATTGTGCGCCAAGACGCACCACTAAATCTAGTCAGAAATCAAGAGCGGAGGGAGTCATCCTTTGTCTAGATATACTCAGGTTCGCGTGTAACTTTGACGGAGAAAAAATATATTAAATCAACATGGTGATTGCAAGTGGCAAAAAAGTGTTTATTGCATCTATAGTACTAGGCCTTGCAGTCTGCTAAGCATGAAAATACAAAGGACGGATTTTATCTCGCATCTCTTGTGGTTCTCCGTCTTCCCGGCCTGCTGGTTGTGCACAACTCCCGCACGCATGCATACGACGAAGAGCACCCCTGATGCTGGTCCGCAGTCGGCGGAGGGGCAGGCTGGAGGTCAGGACTTCGATTGAACAGACGGCCCTTTTGAGTCTATATATCTAAATATATTTCTAGCTGAATACCCGTGCGTCGTTACGAAAATACAAATGACATAATTTTTCTAAATATTTAAAATATGTCAGACATGCAGCATGTGGTTTCTATTCATTCAACATAGATACCGATTTTCTACAATTTCTTTCCTTTTTGGCAGTTTTTTTAAACTTTAGCAAACCTTTGCAAACCGTCCTCACATACCAGCGTAAGCTAGCTATTAAGAAAAAGCTACAAGTTGTGATTTATTCCTATAGTCCTAAATAGATTTGACTTTTTTTCTTGTGTTAGATTCCTCTACGTGATCAACATATGAGGCGATGAAAACATACCGTTTAGAACCTTTGGTTAGCATGCTTCTACCAGGCAATCACTTTGATTGTTTTGTTTGTCCATGGGTGGAGGCACATGGTAATGCAGTATATCTGATTAGAGAGAAGTGAGCCTATCACTCACACTACTGTCAGATTGGGGCACAGGGCCATGATCCAGTTTAGGCGGAGGTCGGGATGTTGCCAAAGTTCGGCTAACTATCAGATCTCTTGACCAATATCGTTCTAAAAAGTCATAAATTTATTTAAATTTAGATGTAGCTAAACACTATTTAGTATATAGATATATTTCTAATTTCTCTGTCCTAAAAAGAATATCGTAAATTAGTCTAAATTTGATGTAGTTAGACACTATTAGTACTAGCATTGCTACGGAACAAAATTATATGACATATACGATGAAGATGACATCTTACGGCAACATTGCATATTTGCAGGCCAGTTGGCACGGGCTATGCCACCCCACAATCGATGCACCCATGCCCTAATTAGAAATTTCATTTGATAACGGATTTTTTACCGCATTGCAAAATTATGCGAATTCACCTGCTCCAAAAGTTTGTTGTCGCGTTGATGGCCAGACTTTAAACATGGTTTTTCAAAAGGAATTAGTGCAACAAAGTCATGGATCAACAGAGACAATTTGTGTAAAAGGTAATCATGTGAAAGTTGGTTAGTTCTTATTCTTTGTTAGCTCGGCTCTCGATGGACGTCTCTATCAATGTCATTGTGTCGATGCATAACTATGCTAAAATGACATAAACCTAATCTTACGGATTTGGTGTTATAACTTTTAAAGAAACGCATAAACATAAATAATTTTCAAACCTAATTCTTAACACAATTTGAAGAGAGGCAATTCCTGTAGTGTAGCTTGGATCCAAGCGTAGCGTTTTTAATAGCCACTAACCTGCAGAGGAGCTTGCAAAGGCTTTCACGAGGATTTTATTCATGTGTGTGTGTTGTAAATACTTGATAGACCGGCAATGCAATGTAGTCAGAACTATGCCCGTGCAAGTCTTTGCCAGCACAAGCAGATTCAGAACATCACAAGGTTAACTTAAATTTCTAATTAAAAGAACCAAGAACCATCGAGGTTAAAATCTATATTTCATGCGCTATAGCTTTCACAATACGACCAATAAAAAAATGCACATTCATATATATTCCCTTCGACCCAAATTAGTTGACTTAGATTTGTGTAGATTCGATTGTATCTGTATATTATGTAGTATTAGATACATTCGTATGTTGGCAAATGTAAGTCAACTAATTTGTGTCGGAGGGAGTAGCAAATGGGAGTTGCAGCTTAAAACCCCATTATCTATTATGACAATATTGCATCGGTTCTCTGCATGACTAATTCATTCTATCACTCAATGCGATGCAGAGTCACCGACCACCGTAGTTGGTTCACTACAAGAAAAAATGACTTTTACAACGGACGATTTTCGTAGTTGAAGGCCCGTTTTTCGTGGCTAAAAAGTCTTTTACGATGGATGGCCTTCGTGGTAAAAGCCCCGTCACAAAAAAATCTACCACGGTTTTTTCCAGACCGTGGCGGATCTCACCCTTCAGCCACGAAAACTTATTCCGTCGTAGATTTGTTCGCCAGCCGCGTTTACTGTTGACGTCATGCAAACTGCCACGTGGCAGTCGCCGCGGTCATAGAAACCGTGGCAGAAGCTAGGCCCAGCCAAGGCCTGCTAAATCCTAACTGGGCTGGCCCATTAGGAGAGCCCAATAAGAAAATGACCGGTTACTGTTTTGTCCTGCACTGTTTGAAATGAGCCCAAAGTTGCAGCCAGCAGCGGCCCGTGAATTTTCAGGTCCGATTCTGTTTCGGTCTATAGAAGGCCCATGTTGGTCCAACGCTCTGCTTTCCATTAGCAGCCTACGCCAAGTTGCTTATGTACATTTAAGGCATGCGGTCAGCCCATCACTATTTATCGCAGCCCATCATGGGCTGCCTACTGATGGCCCTTCTCTGAGATGACCCGTTACTGTTCCGACCTGTTACTGTTCTGACCTTTCACTGTTCCGGCCTTTAGTTATTAAGGCCCACAAGCGACCCTTTACTATTCTAGTCTGGTAAATATGTCGGCCTGTTACTGCCTCGGAAATTTTCTCGTTACGTTCTTGTTCAGGCTTCTTTGTTGCGGCCCTTTACTATATAGGCCGGCTACTGTTTTTGTATGTTACTGTTATGAAATTTTACGGTTTCTTGCCTGTTACTGTGATGGGTTGTTTCTGCTCTGGCCTGCTACTGTTATGGCCTGCTACAACCTGTTACTATTACGACCTGTTACCACTTGCGGGTCGACCCGTTACATTTACGGCCTTTTATATTTTTGATCTTTCTGAAGTCCATACCAATATCATAAAACGTGTATAATAATTCAGCATTTTTTACTGTTTATCGTCAACCGAATACACGACGGGCCAATAACAAAGCACGGTATTATTCCCTAATCGACTTGCCTGGCGTAGTTACCGTACCGACTACCGTCATGTGTGGACGGCGTCAACAAATGCCTACATAGCCTACACGAGTTATCTAGATATTACATCAGCTGTAAATTTCTTAAAATTATTACATATTATCAACTCAAGGGAAAGAAAAATCGCTATTTCAGTTGACAATCAAGTTGATAGCAGAGTTCTTAATTTGCTTTCTCAATTGATCACCTACATGTTACTTTGAGTGTGATAGCTATATTGGAGGAGACATGATCTTGCAGCCCCTCTTTGGTGGCGATAACAATAATTGCAGTCTAAAACTAAGTAATAACAAGTTAATACATCAAACAAGACAAACTACTCATTTGACTGGTATGACAAGAGCTATAATCTGGAGTTTACAACTGGTCAATGGTTCAATTATTGACCAACACGTTAAACAAATAGGAAAAGCAAGCATGCATTAAACAAGTGTGCCTACCGTGAAACGAGCAATCAAAAAAATGTGTGTGTGGCTTAGAATTTCAGCAAAAATAAACTAGCCAGGTCATTTCAACAAATATATATGGAAGCAGTTCTATACCCTAAAATGTAAGAGATGTTGGGTGACTCGTAATTTGCACTGAGACACAAAATAGCATGCAATTACTGTCATAGCGAAGAATGAACTAGATAGAAATTATAACCGCAACATACGAGAACTTGTATAGCAGGAATGCAAACCACGAATGAACTATATATTGTAGAGGATAGTTATGTCGTGTCTTAGGACGAACTAGACCCAGAACCATATGCGTGATATAATGGCGTCGCTCGTGAACCAATAGAACAGGACAAACAAGCATTAGACAAGTGTGCCTAGAATGAAATGAGCAATCAAACAAAGTGTTTCTTAGGATTTTAGCAAATATAAACAAACGAGGTCATTTTAGCAAGTATATATATGGAAGCGGTGGCATCTCCTGGAATGCATAGAGTCGTTGGGTGACTCAGAATTTGCGGTGAGCTACACAATGGCATGTAGTTACTGTCATAGCTAAGAATCAACCAGATAGAAATTATAATGGCATCATAAGAGAACTTCTAGAGCAGGAATACAAACCACGAGTGAACTACATAGTAGATGACAGTTATGCCGTTGCTCAGGACGAACCAGCATCAGATAAGGAAGTAATGGCATCCCTTGTGAACCTGTAGAATAGGCTATGCAAACCAACATGTTCGTTGTTCCATTTTGAGCTATATGCAAGAAAAAAGAAATAGTTAGTGATGCAGCTTTTGAAGAACCAAATGACAACAACAAAATTATAATCGAATACTTACGAAGAGTTTAAACGGCTACTACAGTATAGCAAACCGATGCCAAGGAGGAAATAATAGCAGGAACTGATCTCAGGACAAACCAGATAGATTCAGCAAATGTAGAGTAGGGAATCCACACTAATATTTTCCGCTGACTTCAGATTTTGCAAGAATTACACGGTAGCAGGCAATTACTGCTGTATGGAGTAGCTAAGAACATGTGCATGACAAAATAACAGACATGTCCATGACTTGAAATTGGTAGAACAGCGAATGCAAACCAACATGTTTAATGACCTTGTATATACTAGCACGAAGAACAGCCATGCCCACTGACTTGTATGTACGAGCACAATGACAAAAATGTAGTTCACTACGATAGGCTTGAACCTGCTATACTGCTGACAAAACAAAAACGGATTGCAGATTTGGTTAACCTTGGTCGGAGAGACGTCTAAGCATCATCAGTACCATGCGGGTGACGTCCAGGTCACCGAGGGTGTTGTGGTTGCGATGGTTGTTGGTGTCGGAGTAGCAGATCTTGGGCGGTCGACATCGGCTTGAGCACGGTGGACGAGAGCGTCGCTGAGGTAGATCCAGTGCGGTGAACGGCGATGGCTAAGCAGCTGGTCTAGAGCGGTGGCCATGGAACTCCTTGAACTAGATCACATCCGATGTACACCGGTGAAGCGGATCCAGTACGGTTGGGTAGCTTTCGGCGACCGAGAAGCAGAGCTTGGGCGGTCGATGATGCCATCGGGGTGGTGAATGACACCGCAACTCCGATGTAGTGGAAGATAGACCCGGTGAACAAGATCAGGTGGGTGAACATCGGTGAAGCGGCTCCGTGGCGGTGCACGAGACCACAACTCAAGCGGCTCCGGCCGCCGTGGAATTGCCACCGGCCGGTGCGCGTGGTGGTCGTGGAGGTGAGGGCGTGGGAGAGAGGGCGTGGGAGAGAGGGGCGTGGGTGAGGGTGTGGGAGAGAGTGGCTATTCGAATAGTTTGACACTCTGCAGAGGTGGTACACTTTCACCACAAAATTCGATACATCCGTCAGGGATAACCCTGAATCATCAAACTTAGTATGTGGATAATCAATCATAACCTTTCAATTACACACTCTAGTATAGGCACCTCCCCTATGAGCTTGGCCTCCCAGCCATGGCCATCTGCCATCCTGGGCACTCCATAGGTGGACATTCATCATGAGGTAGCCTCAGCTCAACCTCTTTCCGCGAGGGAACCCATACTAAGGCATATAAACTTCCAGTTAAGCCCTACCCAATTCAGGTATTGTGGTTGTACGGTAAAATTGGAATGGTATCGCATCCGAACCTAACCATCAGTTTTTATAAAGGGCCAAGGCTCATGCCTCAACAAGTTTCATCATCAAGTCATTTTGTGTTCATAACACATGTCAAAACATTTCAATAGAATGAACCATCATTCCAAGGTTTTCATAATCATTTTCACCAAGTATTCCCATCTAAGGTGATCAACTTTTATGCTTAGCAGTAGCCACTAAGGTTGAGGGTATTCACTAATGAGGGGTGCTAATCAGGTGTAACTATCCAACTCTAGTTTTCATGTTTTTGGATGGCATCTAAGTATAACTACTTAGGCCTAGTTTTATACTCTTTATGGTATCTATACTATTATTCCAATACTCACAATTTACTAACTAAAGGTAAATAACTTTAGTAAGAGTAAAAGAATAAAGCTTGCAAGTAAAACATGGGATGGGTGTAATCAAAGTTGCATAACCAAAGCATGCCTCATGCATCTTGCATAGATTATCAAGTTTGCAAGTGTTAGCTTGCATAGTTCTAGCTTGCCTTGAGTAGTGCAGTGGTTGAAGTTCTCTTCTTCTTCTTCTTCTTCTTTTTGGTAGTACTCGTCCTCCTCGTATCCCGGGTCGGTACTATCGTCTATAAATGAATACAAGGTACACAATCACCAAACAATACTTAACTACTTCTATTTAGCACACTAAGGCTCACACTTGATGATCTAGCATCATCACAATTATCACATGAAATAAAGACCTAGTCTTATTTATCTTATTTTAGAAAAGTAATTTCTACTCATTGAAAATATTTAAGATTTAATATTCTCCAATTAAAATCTGGGATCATGTTGACACATGTCATCACCACATATTCTAATACTTGGGAATGTGATTTAAAGTGTTGGTCATATTTTATAAAGTTTAATATTACTATTTAATAATATTATAGTGACTAGAAATGCCTATATAGAATCATTTTGGTACTAGTCCAATGTCACTGCATGTAAACCTAAATATTTTTACATATTCAGATAGATCTTGTCAAATGTGATTTTTGAGAGTTGGAATCAACTCAAAAGTATTTATGGTTGATTTTTGAAAAATGTTGGAAGTTGGAAAAGTCTCTGTCTTGTTATTTTTACTATAGGTGATCTATAATTTCAAATGGTTTGAATCCAATAGGCTTGGATAGATATTTTGAATAGTTTTCTAACAAAATTGGAATCATGCAATTTGGTTCAGTGAATCTCTTTCAATTAATTTTTGAATCTACTGGCAGAATCTACATTTAACTAAAATGGAAAAAGCTTATTTGAATCTACCGGCTCTGAGCGGGAAACTAACTAGGCCGGCCCAATCTGCACAGCGCGGCATAGCGGACTGCTGACAGAACGGTCTCACGCGTGAGTGACTCATCTAACGCGAAGCGGTATCTTTCAATCTGGGCCGTGCGATTAGACTAGGATCTATGGATGTGGTTTGTCATCTCCGGCGACTAGCTCGGGTGAGGAACGAACCCTAAAGCGACGGTGGGGGTACGTGGGGGCTCACCTGGGCTCCAGCTAAGGTCGGTGATGGGGGCGAACGATGTTGTAGATGATGGTGGTTCGAATGGTGGTCGCGGCGGCTCCTAGGGTGGCTCCTAGCTCCGGTTCCTCTTCTCCTCTACAGCAGCGGGCTCTGGTGAAATTTTGGCAATGTGATGCTCGCCTTGCTCCGGGGAGAGGTGTGGGAGGTGTCAGAGAGAGAGAGGAGTGGAATGGTGTGGTGAATTGGAGCTGGGGTGGCCTCTATTTATACACCGGCGAGAGGGACAGAGTGGGATGGCTTGGGCTCGTCGGCGACGTAGATACAGGGGGCTAGCGGCATGGCTGAGGGTAGGGGTCAACACGGTGCTTCAGGGCGGTCGTCGTGCGAGTGATGGCGCAGCAAGGGGCAGTCGAGAACGGTCGGGAATGGTCAGTGCTCTGGGCGGAAACGACGGTGTTCGAGACGGCGCACAGTGGCTACGGTCCACGCGGCGGCGAACGGGCATGTCTGAGGGGTAGCTAGGGTCACGGCAAGTGTGGGCACGCGCGGTGAAGGCGAGGTGCAACATGTGTGCGCGTGTCGGCTGCGGCGCTCTAGCACGCTCTCGACATGGTTGGCAGAGAAATGGGCACGACGCTTGTGGGTGGTCCCTGGCGTGTCTGCGGTCGAGGGGTGGGCAGAGGGTGGCGGTGGACGGTCGCCTGTCTCCTGGACATCGTGGGAGAGGGCGGTGCTGGCTAAGGCGAGTGGTCCTTGGTCGACCGGTGCGGTGAGCTCGGGCGACGTGGCACTAGCGCAAACGGCAGAGGGGGAGCTGGTTTGCTGTGCTGCTAGGCACTAAGGGAGACCAGGGGAGTGAAATGAGGTGCTAGTGGCAAGTGATCACTGCACAGAACAGTAGAAGTTAGGTGTGTTTTGTATGCGGTGCTGTGCTCGACCAAATGGCCGCATGAGATTAAGATTTGAATTTTTGAATGAAATTTGGTGAGTGTGTTTGTCACATGCTTGAGTGTCTTTGGTTGCTTGGGTTTGCCAAAGTGAATTGATTTGAGTGGATTTTGCAAAATGGTGATCTATGCATATGAACTTGATTCAATTTTGCAATGTCCTTTAAATAGATTTGGAATTTGTTGATGTTGGTTTGTAAAGTGGGCTTGGGTTCACTTTTACTTGGTCTAGCAAGGGGTGAAAATAATTGAGAAAGTTTATATTATAAATGTTTTACTAGAAACACCCAAAGTGGTCTAGTGGTTAATTTTGGTCAAAATGACCATTTGATCATATGATTTATATTTAAATTTCCTTTCTTTGGATTTTGTTTGTAATTGGCCTAGATGATGTAGTATTCATCTTTAAACCATTCTTTATCATTTGTAGCAATCAAACATGGCAACCACACTCATTCATACACTAATGCAATTCACACATACACTCATATTAGATTTAATAATAAAAGTTTTTGTTAACCCTAAAATTGAGTGATTAGAACTTGATAATCTTGATTAATATTTTTGGGGTGTTACAGGTGGGAGATTTTGCCTCAAAGTTTTCGAAACGGAGGGGCGAGATATGGAACACATCATGTATGGATGACATCTCCTTTGGCAGTTCCAGTTGATATGATACTTCTCCTCGGCGATTCAAAATCTTGAAGGGTCCAATATATCTGGGGGCTAACTTCCCTTTCAGTTGAAAATGTTGCATTCCTTTCAAGGGCGATACTTTGAGATACACAAAATCTCCGACATTGAAGGTCAGGTCTCGACGTCTCTTGTCAGCATAACTCTTCTGTCTGGATTGGGCGGTCTTGAGGTGTTCACGGACTTTGTGAACCTTCTCTTCGGCTTCTTGTAGGATGTCGGGTCCGAAAATCTGACTCTCTCCTACTTGCGACCAGTTCAAGGGGGCACGACACTTCCTTCCATACAGAAATTCAAATGGGACCATTTGCAAACTGACTTGATAACTATTGTTGTATGAGAATTCTGCGAAAGGCAGACAATCTTCCCATTTTGATCCATATTCTAGCACACAAGCTCTCAACATATCTTCTAAAATTTGGTTGACTCTTTCAATTTGTCCATCGGTTTGCGGGTGATAAGCTGTGCTGAAGTTCAGCTTGGTTCCTAATCCTTCTTCGACTTTTGTAACATCCCAAAACTTCAATCCAAGCTTATCAAGATCTAAATCATCAAATTTGGGGTTAACAAAAACTTTTTCAAATTAAAAATAAAAGCATTCATATATGTGTGCATTTAAAATAGGAGTTGTTTTGAATTGCCATGATTATGTGATCCTTTGCTTCTAAAATGTTTCTGAAGTGAATTAAATATCATCTACATCATTCCCAAACTTTTCCTAAAGAAAATAAAACCAAAAAGAATTAAAAAGGAGGAATGGTCATTTTGGCCATTTTAATCCACTACACTACTTTGAGTGTTCCTAGCACTCATTTCTTAACATAAACAATTCTTGATCTTTGTACCCCTTGCTAGTACACATAATGAGGTACCAAGTCCCACCTTTGGATCTGCTAAAAACATTCTGTTAACTATTTTAACTGGCATTTGAAAATTGAATCCAATGCATATGCATAGATCACCCCTATTTCAAAACCCATCTATTTGAGCTCCACTTTCAAAACCCTTGCAACCAGAGTCTACCTAGCAATAGTGGAGAGCACCCAAAAATTTTGAAACCAAAATTCAAAAGTTTGTTTCATGCGGCCATTTCATCAAACACTTGGCAGGCAGATTTCAAACAAAACAAATTTCACTATTTTAAATAGTGTTCTGGCCAAACTTGTCTCCCATTTGGCCCCTTTTTACTCCCTTTGTCTCTAAATGATCTAGCAAAGCCTTTAAAACCCACTCCCCTAGCCCCTAGTGGCATTGCCATGCCATGCCGAGCCACCCCTCGTCGGCCAACCTTGCCCTCACCGCAGCAGACCATCTCCTCCCTCTCACCATGTCTAGGAGGTAGCCAACACCTCACCGCCACCCTCTGTCCCTAGCCCGAGCCAAGCCCTGCAGTGGACCACCGAGGAAACCACGCGCCCAGTGCCACCGCACCATGCCGATGCCGTCCGCAGAGCATGCTCTGTCCCCGCGTGCACAAGCCGCCGCTCGATCGCAGCCCGCGCCTACCGCTCCGCCACGACCCAGGGAACACCCCAGGCACCCCCGTTCGCCGCCCAACTCACCACAGCCACCGCTCCCCGTGGACACCGCCGCCTCTGCCGCTCAGAGTGCCACCTCGCCCAGACTGCATACCACCACCCCTACGCTCGCATTCACTTCCTAGAGGACCGCCAGGAGACCGCCTGTCAATCGCCACCCTCCGTCATGCCGCTAGTCGCCCGTAGCCGTGTCACCGGAGTCGCCTGCCCATCCCGCTCGGTCTCACCGTTGGGCCTATAAAAGGAGGCCTCCCCAGCCTCTTCTCTCCACACAACTCCACTCCCCTCACCTCTCTAAACCTCACCCACCTCTAGCCGGAGCAAGGCGAGCTCTGCCTCGCCAGAATTGGAGCCGGAGCAGCCGCAGCAGGAGGAGAGGGGCGCTGCTGATTGCGACCACCCCAAGCTCCACCGCAACCGCGCCCGCTGCCTGCCTTCTTCCGCTTCGTTTGCCTCGCGCCACCCGCTAGAGCCCTGGTACGTCCCGAACAGTCCCCCACCGAGCCGCTAGGGTTCGAGCTCGTCGGCGACTTTGTTAAATGGTTACGACGACCTCACCAGTAGATCCCCTTCTAATCCTACGCCCACTGGCGCATCTGCTTTCTTGCATTAAAACCCACTGACAAGCGGGACCCCCTGTCAGCTGAGCCCCACGCCGCGGAGCACCACTGGGTCATCCCAAGTTCTTTCCCGCGCTAGCCCACCCGTTCAAATCTGGATTTTTCTTTTTAGTTAAATCTACTTTCTGTCCACTAGTTTAAAATTCAATCTAGAGAGTTTTATAAATCCAAATTGCATGAAACCAATTTTGTCTGAAAGGTATTGAGATGATCTATCCAAGCCCGTTAGATTTAATTCAATTAGAGTTATAGATCTCTCCTAATAAAAATAACAAAACAGAAGTATTTGCACCTTGCAACATTTACATAAAATCAACCAAGATAGCTTTTGAGTTGATTCCAACTCTCAAAAATCACATTTCATCATACCTATCTGAATATGTAATAATATTAAGGTTTACAGGCAGTGACTTTGGACTAGTACCAAAATAATGCTATATAGGCATTTCTAGTCACTTTAAATCATCAAATAATGAACTTAAACAAAAGTAATATTGATCCAACCTTTAAATCTCATTCCCACATGTTAGAATATATGGTGATGACATGTGTTAACATGATCCCATATTTTAAGTGGTGAATATTAAATCTTAGTTAATTTTTCAATGAATAGAAATTACTTTTCTAAATTAAAAAGAATGAAACTAGTGAATTAAACTTGTGATGCTTGTGAGGATAATAGATCATCAAATGTGTGCCTTAGAATTCTACTTAGCCTAGTTAAGTATTGTTTGGTGATTGTGTACTCCATATGTATTCTTATAGACGATAGTACCGACCAAGTTTACGAAGAGGAGGAGTGCTATCAAGACGACGAAGAAGAAAACTTCAACCACTGCACCAACCAAGGCAAGCTAGCACTATCCAAGATTAACCCTTGAAAGTTATACTTGCAAGCCACCATTAACAATGCAAGCTAACCCTTGCAAGTTTAGTGCTTAGCAAACTAGAATCAAACTAGATGGTTTAGCAAAGATGCCTTAAGCATGCTTTGAGCACCCCTTTTTGACTATTAGTTACCCCAAGTTTTGGTTTACAAGTGTCACCTCCTTTAGTTTACACAAAGTCCCTTACTTGTTTTGAAGGTAGCATAAAAAGTATAAAACTTGACCTATTTAGAAACCTCTAGATGTCATTCTATGGCATGAGATTGAACCCATTACTTCCACCTTAGTGAACACTCTTAACTTAGTAGTTTAGAGTAGATCAAAAACTTGAGTCACTTTAGATGGGAACACTTGGTGAAAATGAATTGTGAAAACCTTGGAATGATGAGTCATTCTATTGAGATGTATTGACATGTGTTGAGAAACACAACTGGTTTATGATAATGAAAATGTTGAGGCATGAGCCTTAACCCTTTTATAAAACTGATGGTTGGATTCAGATGCGATACCATTCCAAATTTACCGTACAACCACATTACCTGAATTGGGTAAGGCTTAGCTAGAAATTTATATGAATTAGTATTAGTTCCCTCGCGGGAGAGGTTTGAGCTGAGGCTACCTCTCAATGATGTCCACCTATGCAGTGCCCAAGATGACTAATGGTCATGGTTGGGAGGCCATGCTCATAGGAGAGGTGCTTATACTAGGGTGTGTAAAGGGAAGGTTATGTTTGATTATCTGCATACTAAGTATGATGATTCAGGGTTATCCCTGACAGATGTATCGAATCTTGTGGTGAAAGTGTACCACCTCTGAAGAGTGTCAAACTATTCGAATAGCCGCGTCCGCGGTTATGGACAGTTGGAATGGCCATACTGTTTCGTTGTCAGATGTTTTCCAAATAACTTGAAATGAATGATGAACTTTAACTTGACCACAACAGGGTTGTGTTTATGATAATAGCTTCCCAACTTAAGTGATTCTAGAACTTTACTTTATCTTTCTTTGCTTCAGAACCCAGCTTAGGTTTCAAACTTAACTTTGTAGTTAAACTTAGATTTAGCACTTTAACCTAGAACTATAGTACCTGTTAATAGTAGTTTGTGAGTACTTAAAGAGTACTCATGGCTTTTGTCCCAGGCTATTCTCATGGCCAGACTATGAAGGAGATTATCAAGAGGATGGTCATCAGGACGGCTATGATAACTAGGACTATCTGCCTTCGTCAGCATTGCCTGTGCCCTTGAAGATGGACCCCACCGCTACGCTTATCTTTTATTTCCGCTGCTTGTTGTATTAAAGACTGGATCATGAGATCCTTATTTGTGTAAGACCTTATGTATGGTTTGTAATGGATGATGTACTATGATATCCAATCCGTTATGTCTCACAAAAATGGTAATCCTGGGATTGCGAGGTATGGCATAACGGGCATCTGGGATTAAAAATCCGGGTGTTGACAAGTTGGTATCAGAGCCATCCTGACCATAGGAGACCCTAGTTAGAATGAACGTCCAAACCAAAAACTTAGCTTCAAAACCAAAGTGAGTATTTATGAAAGAACTATTTCCTCTCATACCCTTATGAATTCATTCTTTCTCAAAAATTCATGTTCCTCAAAATTCTTACATAACGACTTAAAACTTGACACACTTGATCACTTCACTAACTTCCTCATCCTTAATTCTTGTAGATGGAGACTCAGTTCAGCAAGTTTTACCAGTTGGGAAACGGAGGTCGGCTGATCTTCGAGAGGGATCTGGATTCACTGTCAGAGTTACTGGGACGCCCACATCCGGAGTTTCTTGGAGCTCAACTTCTAGGACCCCCAGGAGGAGACCTACAGTGGCTAGTCACCGCAGATCTTAGAGGAAGCATCAAAGCACCAAGTTCTAGAAGAATTCAGTTCTCCGTGAGAGAGAACAACTGGCTAGATGGATTAGCCAGGGCAATGCATGAAGCTCTCGCACGTCTATGTGCCCTCAGCGTCAACAAGATCCAAGGAACTCGTTTTGCTCACTATGCAAGACGTGACTTCATGGGAATGCCGATGGAGATGCCAAGTCACCCAGAGTTGAGGCGTCAAGTGGAGAACCTTGACTTCTTGCTGCACGACAGACAACATGAACTGGACAATGCCAGGGAGTTAGCCAACCAGAACCGTGCCATCGCCGACCAGAAGGCCTAGACTTTCGCACTGCTTGTCCAAGACCGCCAGTCTCTTCGCCACCAGCGTGCCAAGAAGGATCGCACCATCGCCCGACTTTGCAAGAAGGTGGCCGACCTCGAGAAGACCATCAAGGAGCAGGAAGCTCAGCTTGTAGCCAAGGAAGAAGAAGATGAGGGTGAAGACATCCAGGGAGACATGGATTCTTACATCAGCAACGATGATGACTTTCCGGAGGAGGATGCCGTGGACTTCTACACTAATGATGAAGACTCCGACTTCATTGACGATGAGTAGATGCACTAGAACACTATCGTAGCATGAGATGTATCATCTCATTGTATCGTATCTTATAGAATGGTTCATCAAACCATCTGTTTCCCTTTGATTGTTGTGGTGTGTGTTGTATCGTGTGCTTGCTTGCATGAATGAAAAAGAAGTTAGTTGAAAAACCTGAGTCTAACTCAAAGTTTTAGCTTTGAAAACCCAAAACCATGAACCTTAGAATTTCCCTCTTACCCCTATATCTATCTCAATCTTCAGATGACTCGTGGAAACCAAGGAGGGAGCAGCTCATCGCAGGACCCAATGCTGCAGATCTTGCAGAATCTCATCGCAGACCGTGAAGCAAGCAGGGCCGAGCACCAAGCCAACTTAGCAACATTGCAGCAGATCGCCCAGATGGCTCTCAACAACCAAGGACATGGAAATCAGGATCACCAAGGATCTAAACTCAAAAAATTTCTGAACACCAATCCCCCAATCTTCAACCAATATGAGAACCCAATAGATGTTGATGACTGGTTACAGACCATGGAAAACTACTTAGAAGTTGCCAGAGTTGATGAAAATGAGAAAGTTCTCTTCGCCACCCACAATCTGCCAGGAGATGCAAGAGCTTGGTGGAATAGCATCCGCAATATGAACCATGGTCAAGTGATGACATGGGAAGCATTCAAAGTCAAGTTCAGCCGCACCCACATGCCGCAAGGTCTCATCAACAGGATGAGAGATGAATTCCGTGAATTGAAGCAAGGAAGAATGACTGTGGTGGAGTACCGTGACAGCTTCTTGTCACTTGCCAGATATGCACCTGATGAGATCAACACAGAGGCCAAGAAGAAGGAGAGGTTCTTGAACGGACTGCATGATGAGAGGCAGACTATCCTCGTCAACATCCGTTTTCAGGATCTCGAAGAGCTAGTCGACTCTGCTATTCAGATGGAAGGGAAGATTAACCAGGCAAACGACAACCGCAAGCATCGTAAGATGCAACAGTCTAGATCCAGTAGTCACCAGAAGTACCGTCCAAACCCCTCACCAGGATATGCACCAAGAAACAACCGACCCCCAAATTCTCGCCCAAGCTACCCCAACCGTAGCGGAGGCAATGTGAAGTCCAGAGGAAACAATCACAACTCCGGTAATGCCAACAATTTCAACCGTGCCCCTCCCAAGAGCAAAAACAACAACAACACTGCACCCAGAACTGGAAGCAATGCTGTGCATGTCGCAGTCAAGGACAAGTCCCAGATCACTTGTTTTGAGTGTGGAGTGAAGGGTCACTACTCCAATGAGTGTCCCAAGAAGACAGCATCCAATGCCAATGTGAATGCCCCAGCTTAGCAGCAGCGTCGTGTTCAACCAGGAAGGAGATTTGCCCCAGGGAACCCTCGCAACCGCAATGGTCGTCTCTTCCACATGAACACAGAAGAAGCCCAGGAAGCGCCAGATGTAGTGCTGGGTATGTTTTCTGTCAACTCAGTTTTAGCAAGAGTATTATTTGATTTGGGAGCATCGCATTCATTTGTCACGGAAGAATTTGCATGCACTAGTAAGATTCACCCAACCAACCTGAAGCATGTCATGATAGTTCAAATCCCCGGTTCAACTACAAATGCTAGAAAAATTTGCAAAGCTGTACCTATCAGAATACATGGGATAGATTTTTATGCCAACCTAATTGTACTTGGAACCAAACGATTGGAAGTAGTACTAGGTATGGACTGGATGTCAAGGCATAAAGGATTGATCGACTGTGCTAAGAAAGCCATCACCATGACCAGTAGTTCTGGAGTAACAGTAGAGCATATCTCTGAAACCTTACCCTGTTAATTCAAGTGCAACAAGAGTGTAGCCCTGCCCACCATAGACCAAGTCAGAGTAGTCTGTGAATACCCCGACGTATTCCCAGATGAATTGCCAGGTATGCCCCCGAATAGGGATATTGAGTTCATTATCGAACTAATCCCCGGAACCAGACCTATACCCCAGAGACCCTATAGCATGAACCCCTCAGAGTTAGTGGAACTGAAGAAGCAGTTGGATGCCATGTTAGCAACAGGCTTGATTCAGCCAAGCGCATCGCCATGGAGATCACCAGTGTTATTCGTTGACAAGAAAGATGGAGGCAATCGTCTGTGTACATATTACAGAAAGTTGAATGACGTCACCATCAAGAACAAGTACCCCTTACCAAAGATAGAGTATCTATTTGATCAGTTGACTGGAGCTCAGGTATTCTCAAAGATTGATCTTAGGACTGGTTATCACCAACTTAAGATTCGTGCAATGGATATTCCGAAGACCGCCTTTACTACTCGCTATGGTTTATACGAGTATACGGTTATGTCTTTTAGATTAACCAATGCCCCTGCTTATTTCATGAATATCATGAATAAGATATTTATGAATTTCCTAGATAAGTTTGGAGTTGTGTTCATCGACGACATCCTTATCTACTCCAAGTCAGAACAAGAGCATGAGCAACATCTGAGAATCATCCTAGAAACCCTGAGAGAGCATCGGTTATATGCCAAGTTCATCAAGTGTGAGTTTTGGCTGAAAGAAGTAGGATTCCTAGGACATATTGTGTCTGCCGGAGGAGTCTCTGTTGATCCCGCCAAGATCAAAGATGTCGAAGAATGGGAAGCCCCAACCACTCAAACCCAAGTCCGTGCATTTCTCGGATTAGCGGGATATTACCGCAAGTTCGTAGAAGGATTCTCGAGCATAGCCCGACCAATGACCCAATTTTTGAAGAAGGACAAGAAGTTTGAATGGACAGACAAGTGTGAAGCCAGTTTCCAGGAGCTAAAGAAGAGATTGATATCAGCCCCAATTTTGATCATGCCAGACATCAAGAAGCCGTTTGATGTAAATTGTGATGCATCCAAGATTGGTCTAGGATGTGTATTGATGCAAGAAGGCAAGGTCGTCGCGTATCTGTCTCGACAACTGAAGAAGCATGAGCAGAACTATCTGACCCATGATCTTGAATTAGCAGCCGTAGTTTTGGCATTGAAGACATGGCGTCATTATCTGATGGGTAATCGCTGTGAGATTTACTCTGATCACAAGAGCTTGAAGTATATTTTCACTCAGAAGGAGGTGAATATGAGGCAAAGGAGATGGATAGAGTTAATCAAGGATTATGACCTTGACATTCACTATCACCCCGGCAAAGCCAATGTGGTAGCGGATGCCCTTAGCAGATTACCGTGTAGGCTTAACACCATGATCAAGGAGAAGCAACCAAGTTTGTATGAGGAATTGGAGCAGTTTAGGACTGAATTAGTTAGCAAAGGATTCTTAGCTAGCATTGAACTTCAACCCACTTTGATTAGCCAAATCAAGGAAGCCCAGAAGGGGAATGAGAGTATCGACGGTATCAAACATCGTATTGGTACATGAAAGGTACCTGGATTCACGGAAGACGAAGAAGGAGTACTGTGGTACAAAGGACGTATCTGTGTGCCAGTAGATTCGGAGCTGAAGGAAATTATCATGAAGGAAGCTCATGATACTCTTTATTCTATCCACCCCGGAGGAACTAAGATGTATCAGGATTTGAAAGAGCAATTTTGGTGGCACAAGATGAAGACAGAGATCGGAAGCTACATTGCCAAATGTGACATCTGTCAAAGATTCAAAGTAGAGCATCATAGACCTGCCGGATTGTTGCAACCATTGCAGATTCTGGAATGGAAATGGGATTCCATTGGAATGGACTTTATCACCGGTTTGCCTACCTCCAGCAGGGGGAATGACTCAATCTGGGTCATAGTTGATAGACTGTCCAAGGTAGCCCATTTTATACCTATCAAGACTACCTACTAGAGTGCAAAGCTAGCAGAGCTATACATTGCTAGGATTGTTAGTCTGCATGGAACCCCCAAGACTATCGTATCAGATCGAGGAACCCAGTTTACCTTGAGATTTTGGCAGAAAGTTCAGGAAGGTTTAGGAACCAAGTTGAACTTCAGTACCGCTTATCACCCGCAAACAGATGGACGACTTAGAGAGTCAACCAGATCCTAGAGGATATGCTTAGAGCTTGTGTTTTGGAATATGGATCAAAATGGGAAGACTGCCTGCCTTTCGCAGAATTGTCATATAACAACAGTTATCAAGCTAGTTTGCAGATGGCACCATTTGAATTCCTATACGAAAGAAAGTGTCATACCCCTTTGAATTGGTCGCAAGTAGGAGAGAGTCAGATCTTTGGACCCGACATTCTCCGAGAAGCAGAAGAGAAAGTTCACAAAGTCTGTGAGCACCTCAAGACCGCCCAATCCAGACAGAAGAGTTATGCTGACAAGAGAAAAAGAGACCCGACTTTCAATGTCGGAGATTTTGTATACCTCAAAGTTTCACCATTGAAGGGAACTCAACGCTTTAGTTTAAAGGGAAAATTAGCCCCCAGATATATCAGACCTTTCAAGATTCCGAACCGTCGAGGAGAAGTATTGTATCAACTGGAACTGCCTAAAGAGATGTCAGCCATCCACAATGTGTTCCATATCTTATTATTTCGCAAATGCTTGGAAGTGCCCGAGAAGACTAAAGTTTTCAAGAACATTGATCACATAGCTGTGGAAATCAACAATGACCTGACCTATCGGGAAGTACCCATCCGTATCTTAGAAGAAGCCTACAGAACCACCAGGACCAGGAGCATCAAGTTTCTTAAGATTCAGTGGAGCAACCATACCGAGGAGGAAGCTACTTGGGAGCGCGAAGATTACATTAGGACAGAGTTCCCAAATCTCTTTAGTTCCTAGTTTTCTTTGTAAACCTCGGGACGAGATTTTTTTTAAGGGGGGAAGGTTTGTAACATCCCAAAACTTCAATCCAAGCTTATCAAGATGTAACTCATCAAATTTGGGGTTAACAAAAACTTTTTCAAATTAAAAATAAAAGCATTCATATATGTGTGCATTTAAAATAGGAGTTGTTTTGAATTGCCATGATTGTGTGATCCTTTGCTTCTAAAATGTTTCTGAAGTGAGTTAAACATCATCTACATCATTACCAAACTTTTCCTAAAGAAAATCAAACCAAAAAGAATTAAAAAGGAGGAATGGTCATTTTGGCCATTTTAATCCACTACACTACTTTGAGTGTTCCTAGCACTCATTTCTTAACAAAATCAATTCTTGATCTTTGTACCCCTTGCTAGTACACATAATGAGGTACCAAGGCCCACCTTTGGATCTGCTAAAAACATTCTGTTAACTATTTTAATTGGCATTTGAAAATTGAATCCAATGCATATGCATAGATCACCCTATTTCAAAACCCATCTATTTGAGCTCCACTTTCAAAACCCTTGCAACCAGAGTCTACCTAGCAATAGTGGAGAACACCCAAAAATTTTAAAACCAAAATTCAAAAGTTTGTTTCATACGGCCATTTCATCAAACACTTAGCAGGCAGATTTCAAACAAAACAAATTTCACTATTTTAAATAGTGTTCTGGCCAAACTTGTCTCCCATTTGGCCCCTTTTTACTCCCTTTGTCTCTAAATGATCTAGCAAAGCCTTTTAAACCCACTCCCCTAGCCCCTAGTGGCATTGCCATGCCATGCCGAGCCACCCCTCGCCGGCCAACCTTGCCCTCACCGCAGCAGACCATCTCCCTCCCTCTCACCATGTCTAGGAGGTAGCCAGCACCTCACCGCCACCCTCTGTCCCCTGCCCGAGCCAAGCCCTGCAGTGGACCACCGAGGAAACCACGCGCCCAGTGCCACCGCACCATGCCGATGCCGCCCGCAGAGCATGCTCTGTCCCCGCGTGCACAAGCCGCCGCTCGACCGCAGCCCGCGCCTACCGCTCCGCCACGACCCAGGGAACACCCAGACACCCCCGTTCGCCGCCCAACTCACCACAGCCACCGCTCCCCGTGGACACCGCCGCCTCTGCCGCTCAGAGTGCCACCTCGCCCAGACCGCATACCACCGCCCCTACGGTCGCATTCACTTCCTAGAGCACTGCTTGTCGATCGCCTGTCGATCGCCACCCTCCGCCATGCCGCTAGCCGCCCGTAGCCGTGTCGCCGGAGTCGCTTGCCCATCCCGCTCAGTCTCACCGTCGGGCCTATAAAAGGAGGCCTCCCCAGCCTCTTCCCTCCACACCACTCCACTCCCCTCACCTCTCTAAACCTCACCCACCTCTAGCCGGAGCAAGGCGAGCTCTGCCTCGCCGGAATTGGAGCTGGAGCAGCCGCAGCAGGAGGAGAAGGGCGCCGCTGATTGCGACCACCCAAAGCTCCACCGCAACCGCGCCTCGCCTCGCCGTCGTCTTCTAGTTCGTTTGCCCACCTCGCCTACCCCGCTGGAGCCCTGGTACGTCCCCAACAGTCCCCCACCGAGGCGCTAGGGTTCGAGCTCGCCGGCGACCTGTTCGTCGTCGACGACAACCCTCAGCCGTAGATCCCCCTTCTAATCCTACGGCCAATAGCGCGCGTACCGTTTCGTGCGTCAAAACCCACTGACAAGCGGGACCCCCTGTCAGCTGAGCCCCGCGCCGCGGAGTGCCACTGGGCCGGCCCAAGTTCTTTCCCGCGCTAGCCCACCCGTTCAAATCTGGATTTTTCTTTTTAGTTAAATCTAGTTTCTGTCCACTAGTTTAAAATTCAATTCAGAGAGTTTTATAAATCCAAATTGCATGAAACCAATTTTGTCTAAAAGGTATTGAGATGATCTATCCAAGCCCGTTGGATTTAATTCAATTAGAGTTATAGATCTCTCCTAATAAAAATAACAAAACAGAAGTATTTGCACCTTGCAACATTTTCATAAAATCAACCAAGATAGCTTTTGAGTTGATTCCAACTCTCAAAAATCACATTTCATCATACCTATCTGAATATGTAATAATATTAAGGTTTACAGGCAGTGACTTTGGACTAGTACCAAAATAATGCTATATAGGCATTTCTAGTCACTTTAAATCATCAAATAATGAACTTAAACCAAAGTAATATTGATCCAACCTTTAAATATCATTCCCACATATTAGAATATATGGTGATGACATGTGTCAACATGATCCCATATTTTAAGTGGTGAATATTAAATCTTAGTTAATTTTTCAATGAGTAGAAATTACTTTTCTAAATTAAAAAGAATGAAACTAGTGAATTAAACTTGTGATGCTTGTGAGGATAATAGATCATCAAATGTGTGCCTTAGAATGCTACTTAGCCTAGTTAAGTATTGTTTGGTGATTGTCTACTCCATATGTATTCTTATAGACGATAGTATCGACCAAGTCTACGAAGAGGAGGAGTGCTATCAAGACGAAGAAGAAGAAAACTTCAACCACTACACCAACCAAGGCAAGCTAGCACTATCCAAGATTAACCCTTGCAAGTTATACTTGCAAGCCACCATTAACAATGCAAGCTAACCCTTGCAAGTTTAGTGCTTAGCAAACTAAAATCAAACTAGATGGTTTAGCCAAGATGCCTTAAGCATGCTTTGAGCACCCCTTTTTGACTATTAGTTACCCCAAGTTTTGGTTTACAAGTGTCACCTCCTTTAGTTTACACAAAGTCCCTTACTTGTTTTGAAGGTAACATAAAAAGTATAAAACTTGACCTATTTAGAAACCTTTAGATGTCATTCTATGGCATGAGATTGAACCCATCACTTCCACCTTAGTGAACACTCTTAACTTAGTAGTTTAGAGTAGATCAAAAACTTGAGTCACTTTAGATGGGAACACTTGGTGAAAATGAATTGTGAAAACCTTGGAATGATGAGTCATTCTATTGAGATGTTTTGACATGTGTTGAGAAACACAACTGGTTTATGATGATGAAAATGTTGAGGCATGAGCCTTAACCCTTTTATAAAACTGATGGTTGGATTCGGATGCGATACCATTCCAAAGTTACCATACAACCACATTACCTGAATTGGGTAAGGCTTAGCTGGAAATTTATATGCATTAGTATTAGTTCCCTCGAGGGAGAGGTTTGAGCTGAGGCTACCTCTCAATGATGTCCACCTATGCAGTGCCCAAGATGACTGATGGTCATGGTTGGGAGGCCATGCTCATAGGAGAGGTGCTTATACTAGGGTGTGTAAAGGGAAGGTTATGTTTGATTATCTGCATACTAAGTATGATGATTCAGGGTTATCCTCGATGATGTATCGAATCTTGTGGTGAAAGTGTACCACCTCTGCAGTGTCAAACTATTGAATAGCCACGTCTCATGGTTATGGATGCTTGGAATGGCCATACTGTTTGGTTGTCAGATGTTTTCCAAATAACTTGAAATGAATGATGAACTTTGACTTGACCACAACAGTGTTGTGTTTATGATAATAGCTTCCCAACTTAAGTGATTCTAGAACTTAACTTTATCTTTCTTTGCTTCAGAACTCAACTTAGGTTTCAAACCTAACTTTGTAGTTAAACTTAGATTTAGCACTTTAACCTAGAAATATAGTACTTGTTAATAGTAGTTTGCGAGTACTTAAAGAGTACTCATGGCTTTTGTCCCTGGCTATTCTCATGGCCAGACTATGAAGGAGATTATCAAGAGTATGGTCATCAGGACGACAATGATAACTAGGACTATCTGCCTTCGTCAGCATTGCCTGTGCCCTTGAAGATGGACCCCACCACTACGCTTATCTTTTATTTCCGCTGCATGTTGTGTTAAAGACTGGATCATGAGATCCTTATTTGTGTAAGACCTTCTGTATGGTTTGTAATGGATCATGTACTATGATATCCAATCCGTTATGTCTCGCAAAAATGGTAATCCTGGGATTGCGAGGTATGGCATAACGGGCATCTGGGATTAAAAATCCGGGTGTTGACAAGTTGGTATCAGAGCCATCCTGACCATAGGAGAACCTAGTTAGAATGGACGTCCAAACCAAAAACTTAGCTTCAAAACCAAAGTGAGTATTTATGAATGAACTATTTCCTCTCTTACCCTTGTGAACTCATTCTTTCTCGAAAATTCATGTTCCTCAAAATTCTTACATTACGACTTAAAACTTGACACACTTGATCACTTCACTAACGTCCTCATCCTTAATTCTTGTAGATGGAGACTCAGTTCAGCAAGTTTTACCAGTTGGGAAACGGAGGTCAGCTGATCTTCGAGAGGGATCTGGATTCACTGTCGGAGTTACTGGGACGCGCACATCCGGAGTTTCTTGGAGCTCAACTTCCAGGACCCCAAGGAGGAGACCTACAATGGCTAGTCATCGCAGATCTTAGAGGAAGCATCGAAGCACCAACTTCTGGAAGAATTCAGTTCTCCGTGAGAGAGAACAACTGGCTAGATGGATTATCCAGGGCAATGCATGAAGCTCTCGCACGTCTATGTGCCCTCAGCATCAACAAGATCCAAGGAACTCGTTTTGCTCACTATGCAAGACGTGACTTCATGGGAATGCCGATGGAGATGCCAAGTCACCCAGAGTTGAGGCATCAAGTGGAGAACCTTGACTTCTTGCTGCACGATAGACAGCATGAACTGGACAATGCCAGGGAGTTAGCCAACCAGAACCGTGCCATCGCCGACCAGAAGGCCTAGACTTTCGCAATGCTTGTCCAAGACCACCAGTCTCTTCACCGCCAGCGTGCCAAGAAGGATCGCACCATCGCCCGACTTTGCAAGATGGTGGCCGACCTCGAGAAGACCATCAAGGAGCAGGAAGCTCAGCTTGCAGGCAAGGAAGAAGAAGATGAGGGTGAAGACATCCAGGGAGACATGGATTCTTACATTAGCAACGATGATGACTTTCTAGAGGAGGATGCCGTGGACTTCTACAATGATGATGAAGACTCCGACTTCATCGACGATGAGTAGATGCACTAGAACACTATCGTAGCATGAGATGTATCATCTCATTGTATCGTAGCTTACAGAATGGTTCATCAAACCATCTGTTTTCCCTTTGATTGTTGTGGTGTGTGTTGTATCGTGTGCTTGCTTGCATGAATGAAAAAGAAGTTAGTTGAAAAACCTGAGTCTAACTCAAAGTTTTAGCTTTGAAAACCCAAAACCATGAACCTTAGAATTTCCCTGTTACCCCTATATCTATCTCAATCTTCAGATGACTCGTGGAAACCAAGGAGGGAGCAACTCGTCGCAGTACCCAATGCTGCAGATCTTGCAGAATCTCATCGCAGACCATGAACAAGCAAGGCCGAGCACCAAGCCAACTTAGCAACATTGCAGCAGATCGCCCAGATGGCTCTCAACAACCAAGGGCATGGAAATCAGGATCACCAAGGATCTAAACTCAAAAAAATTCAGAACACCAATCCCCCAATCTTCAACCAATCTGAGAACCCATTAGATGCTGATGACTGGTTACAGACCATGGAAAACTACTTAGAAGTTGCCAGAGTTGATGAAAATGAGAAAGTTCTCTTTGCCACCCACTATCTGGCAGGAGATGCAAGAGCTTGGTGGAATAGCATCCGCAATATGAACCATGGTCAAGTGATGACATGGGAAGCATTCAAAGTCAAGTTCAGCCGCACCCACATGCCGCAAGGTCTCATCAACAGGATGAGAGATGAATTCTGCGAATTGAAGCAAGGAAGAATGACTATGGTGGAGTACCGTGACAGATTCTTGTCACTTGCCAGATATGCACCTGATGAGATCAACACAGAGGCCAAGAAAAAGGAGAGATTCTTGAATGGACTGCATGATGAGATGCAGACTGTCCTCGTCAACATCCGTTTTCAGGATCTCGAAGAGCTAGTCGACTCTGCCATTCAGATGGAAGGGAAGATTAACCAGGAAACGACAACCGCAAGCGTCGTATGATGCAGCAGTCTGGATCCAGTAGTCACCAGAAGTACCGTCCCAACCCCTCACTAGGATATGCACCAAGAAACAACCGACCCCCAAATTCTTGCCCAAGCTACCCCAACCGTAGCGGAGGCAATGTGAAGTCCGGAGGAAACAATCACAACTCCGGTAATGCCAACAATTTCAACCGTGCCCCTCCCAAGAGCAACAACAACAACAACAACACTACACCTAGAACTGGCAGCAATGCTGTGCATGTCACAGTCAAGGACAAGTCCCAAATCACTTGTTTCGAGTGTGGATTGAAGGGTCACTACTCCAATGAGTGTCCCAAGAAGACAGCATCCAATGCCAATGTGAATGCCCCAGCTCAGCAGCAGCGTCGTGTTCAACCAGGAAGGAGATTTGCCCCAGGGAACCCTCACAACCGCAACGGTCGTCTCTTCCACATGAACGCAGAAGAAGCCCAGGAAGCGCCAGATGTAGTGCTGGGTATGTTTTCTGTCAACTCAGTTTTAGCAAGAGTATTATTTGATTCGGGAGCATCGCATTCATTTGTCACAGAAGAATTTGCATGCACTAGTAAGATTCACCCAACCAACCTAAAGCATGTCATGATAGTTCAAATCCCCGGTTCAACTACAAAGGCTAGAAAAATTTGCAAAGCTGTACCTATCAGAATACATGGGATAGATTTTTATGCCAACCTAATTGTACTTGGAACCAAAGGATTGGAAGTAGTACTAGGTATGGACTGGATGTCAAGGCATAAAGGATTGATAGACTATGCTAAGAAAGCCATCACCATGACCAGAGTTCGAGTAATGAGAGAGCATATCTCTGAAACCTTACCCCGTCAATTCAAGTGCAACAAGAGTGTAGCCCTGCCCACCATAGACCAAGTTAGAATAGTCTGTGAATACCCCGACGTATTCCCAGATGAATTGCCAGGTATGCCCCTGGATAGGGATATTGAGTTCATTATCGAACTAATCCCCGGAATCGGACCTATAGCCCAGAGACCCTACAGCATGAACCCCTCAGAGTTAGTGGAACTGAAGAAGCAGTTGGATGCCATGTTAGCAACAGGCTTGATTCAGCCAAGCGCATCGCCATGGAGATCACCAGTGTTATTTGTTGACAAGAAAGATGGAGGCAATCATCTGTGTACATATTACAGAAAGTTGAATGATGTCACCATCAAGAACAAGTACTGCTTGCCAAAGATAGAGGATCTATTTGATCATTTGACTGGAGCTCAGGTATTCTCAAAGATTGATCTTAGGACTGGTTATCACCAACTTAAGATTCGTGCAACGGATATTCTGAAGACCGCCTTTACTACTCGCTGTGGTTTATACGAGTATACGGTTATGTCTTTTGGATTAACCAATGCCCCTACTTATTTCATGAATCTCATGAATAAGATCTTTATGAATTTCCTAGATAAGTTTGGAGTTGTGTTCATTGACGACATCCTTATCTACTCCAAGTCAGAAGAAGAGCATGAGCAACATCTGAGAATCATCCTAGAAACCCTGAGAGAGCATCAGTTATATGCCAAGTTCAGCAAGTGTGAGTTTTGGCTGAAAGAAGTAGGATTCCTAGGACATATTGTGTCTGCTGGAGGAGTCTCTGTTGATCCTGCCAAGATCAAAGATGTCGGAGAATGGGAAGCCCCAACCACTCAAACCCAAGTCCGTGCATTTCTCGGATTAGCTGGATATTACCGCAAGTTCGTAGAAGGATTCTCGAGCATAGCCCGACCAATGACCCAATTGTTGAAGAAGGACAAGAAGTTTGAATGGACAGACAAGTGTGAAGCTAGTTTCCAGGAGCTGAAGAAGAGATTGATATCAGCCCCAATTTTGATCATGCCAGACATCAAGAAGCCATTTGATGTATATTGTGACGCATCCAAGATTGGTCTAGGATGTGTATTGATGCAAGAAGGCAAGGTCATCGCGTATCTGTCTCGAGAACTGAAGCAGCATGAGCAGAACTATCCGACCCATGATCTTGAATTAGCAGCCGTAGTTTTGGCATTGAAGACATGGCGTCATTATCTGATGGGTAATCGCTGTGAGATTTAGTCAGATCACAAGAGCTTGAAGTATATTTTCACTCAGAAGGAGCTGAATATGAGGCGAAGGAGATGGATAGAGTTAATCAAGGATTATGACCTTGACATTCACTATCACCCCGACAAAGCCAATGTGGTAGCGGATGCCCTTAGCAGATTGCCGTGTAGGCTTAACACCATGACCAAGGAGAAGCAACCAAGTTTGTATGAGGAATTGGAGCAGTTTAGGACTGAATTAGTTAGCAAAGGATTCTTAGCTAGCATTGAACTTCAACCCACTTTGATTAGCCAAATCAAGGAAGTCCAGAAGGGGAATGAGAGTATCGACGGTATCAAACGTCGTATTGGTACAGGAAAGGTACCTGGATTCACGGAAGACGAAGAAGGAGTACTGTGGTACAAAGGACGTATCTGTGTGCCAGCAGATTCGGAGCTGAAGGAAATTATCATGAAGGAAGCTCATGATACTCTTTATTCTATCCACCCCGGAGGAACGAAGATGTATCAGGATTTGAAAGAGCAATTTTGGTGGCACAAGATGAACAGAGAGATCGGAAGCTACATCGCCAAATGTGACATCTGTCAAAGAGTCAAAGCAGAGCATCAGAGACCTGCAGGATTGTTGCAACCATTGCAGATTTTGGAATGGAAATGGGATTCCATCGGAATGGACTTTATCACCGGTTTGCCTACCTCCACCGGGGGGAATGACTCAATCTGGGTCATAGTTGATAGACTGTCGAAGGTAGCTCATTTTATACCTATGAAGACTACCTACCAGAGTGCAAAGCTAGCAGAGCTATACATTGCTAGGATTGTTAGTCGGCATGGAACCCCCAAGACCATCGTATCAGATCGAGGAACCCAGTTTACCTTGAGATTTTGGCAGAAAGTTCAGGAAGGTTTAGGAACCAAGTTGAACTTCAGTACCGCTTATCACCCGCAAATAGATGGACGACTTAGAGAGTCAACCAGATCCTAGAGGATATGCTTAGAGCTTGTGTTTTGGAATATGGATCAAAATGGGAAGACTGCCTGCCTTTTGCAGAATTCTCATATAACAACAGTTATCAAGCTAGTTTGCAGATGGCACCATTTGAATTCCTATACGGAAGAAAGTGTCGTACCCCTTTGAATTGGTCGCAAGTAGGAGAGAGTCATATCTTCGGACCCGACATTCTCCGAGAAGCAGAAGAGAAAGTTCACAAAGTCCGTGAGCACCTCAAGACCGCCCAAACCAGACAGAAGACTTATGCTGACAAGAGAAGAAGAGACCCGACTTTCAATGTCGGAGATTTTGTATACCTCAAAGTTTCACCATTGAAGGGAACTCAACGCTTTAGTCTAAAGGGAAAATTAGCCCCAGATATATCGGACCTTTCAAGATTCTGAACCGTCGAGGAGAAGTATCGTATCAACTGGAACTGCCTAAAGAGATGTCAGCCATCCACAATGTGTTCCATATCTCATTACTTCGCAAATGCTTGGAAGTGCCCGAGAAGACTAAAGTTTTCAAGAACATTGATCACATAGCTGTGGAAATCAACAATGACCTGACCAATCGGGAAGTACCCATCCGTATCTTAGAAGAAGCCTACAGAACCACCAGGACCAGGAGCATCAAGTTTCTTAAGATTTAGTGGAGCAACCATACCGAGGAGGAAACTACTTGGGAGCGCGAAGATTACATTAGGACAGAATTCTCAAATCTCTTTAGTTCCTAGTTTTCTTTGTAAATCTTGGGACGAGATTTTGTTTAAGGGGGGAAGGTTTGTAACATCCCAAAACTTCAATCCAAGCTTATCAAGATCTAACTCATCAAATTTTGGGGTTAACAAAAACTTTTTCAAATGAAAAATAAAAGCATTCATATATGTGTGCATTTAAAATAGGAGTTGTTTTGAATTGCCATGATTGTGTGATCCTTTGCTTCTAAAATGTTTCTGAAGTGAATTAAACATCATCTACATCATTCCCAAAATTTTCCTAAAGAAAATCAAACCAAAAAGAATTAAAAAGGAGGAATGGTCATTTTGGCCATTTTAATCCACTACACTACTTTGAGTGTTCCTAGCACTCATTTCTTAACAGAAACAATGCTTGATCTTTGTACCCCTTGCTAGTACACATAATGAGGTACCAAGGCCCACCTTTGGATCTGCTAAAAACATTCTGTTAACTATTTTAATTGGCATTTGAAAATTGAATCCAATGCATATGCATAGATCACCCTATTTCAAAACCCATCTATTTGAGCTCCACTTTCAAAACCCTTGCAACCAGAGTCTACCTAGCAATAGTGGAGAACACCCAAAAATTTTGAAACCAAAATTCAAAAGTTTGTTTCATACGGCCATTTCATCAAACACTTGGCAGGCAGATTTCAAGCAAAACAAATTTCACTATTTTAAATAGTGTTCTGGCCAAACTTGTCTCCCATTTGGCCCCTTTTTACTTCCTTTGTCTCTAAATGATCTAGCAAAGCCTTTTAAACCCACTCCCCTAGCCCCTAGTGGCATTGCCATTCCATGCCGAGCCACCCCTCGCCGGCCAACCTTGCCCTCATCGCAGCAGACCATCTCCCTCCCTCTCACCATGTCTAGGAGGTAGCCAGCACCTCACCGCCACCCTCTATCCCCAGCCCGAGCCAAGCCCTGCAGTGGACCACCGAGGAAACCACGCGCCCAGTGCGACCGCACCATGCCGATGTCGTCTGTAGAGCATGCTCTGTCCCCGCGTGCACAAGCCGCCGCTCGACCGCAGCCCGTGCCTACCGCTCCGCCACGACCCAGGGAACACCCCAGATACCCCCGTTCGCCGTCCAACTCACCATAGCCACTGCTCGCCGTGGACACCGCTGCCTCTGCTTCTCAGAGCGCCACCTCGCCCAGACCGCATACCACCGCCCCTACGCTCGCATTCACTTCCTAGAGCACCGCCAGGAGACCGCCTGTCGATCGCCACCCTCCGCCATGCCGCTAGCCGCCCGTAGCCGTGTTGCCGGAGTTGCCTGCCATCCCGCTCGGTCTCACCATCGGGCCTATAAAAGGAGGCCTCCCTAGCATCTTCTCTCCACACCACTCCAATCCCCTCACCTCTCTGAACCTCACCCACCTCTAGCCAGAGCAAGGCGAGCTCTGCCTCGCCGGAATTGGAGCCGGAGCAGCCGCAGTAGGAGGAGAAGGGCGCTGCTGATTGCGACCACCCCAAGCTCCGCCGCAACCGTGCCTCGCCTCGCCGTCGTCTTCCAGTTCGTTTGCCCGCCTCGCCTACCCCGCTAGAGCCCTGGTACGTCCCCAGCAGACAACGCGCGTATCGTTTCGCGCGTTAAAACCCACTGACAAGCGGGACCCCCCTGTCAGCTGAGCCCTACGCCACAGAGCGCCACTGGGCCGACCCAAGTTCTTTCCTGCGCTAGCCCACCCGTTCAAATCTGGATTTTTCTTTTTAGTTAAATCTAGATTCTGTCCACTAGTTTAAAATTCAATTCAGAGAGTTTTATAAATCCAAATTGCATGAGACCAATTTTGTCTGAAAGGTATCGAGATGATCTATCCAAGCCCGTTGGATTTAATTCAATTAGAGTTATAGATCTCTCCTAATAAAAATAACAAAACAGAAGTATTTGCACCTTGCAACATTTTCATAAAATCTACCAAGATAGATTTTGAGTTGATTCCAACTGTCAAAAATCACATTTCATCATACCTATCTGAATATGTAATAATATTAAGGTTTACAGGCAGTGACTTTGGACTAGTACCAAAATAATGCTATATAGGCATTTCTAGTCACTTTAAATCATTAAATAATGAACTTAAACCAAAGTAATATTGATCCAACCTTTAAATCTCATTCCCACATGTTAGAATATATGGTGATGACATGTGTCAACATGATCCCATATTTTAAGTGGTGAATATTAAATCTTAGTTAATTTTTCAATGAGTAGAAATTACTTTTCTAAATTAAAAAGAATGAAACTAGTGAATTAAACTTGTGATGCTTGTGAGGATAATAGATCATCAAATGTGTGCCTTAGAATGCTACTTAGCCTAGTTAAGTATTGTTTGGTGATTGTCTACTCCATACGTATTCTTATAGACGATAGTATCGACCAAGTCTACGAAGAGGAGGAGTGCTATCAAGACGAAGAAGAAGAAAACTTCAACCACTGCACCAACCAAGGCAAGCTAGCACTATCCAAGATTAACCCTTGCAAGTTGTACTTGCAAGCCACCATTAACAATGCAAGCTAACCCTTGCAAGTTTAGTGCTTAGCAAACTAGAATCAAACTAGATGGTTTAGCAAAGATGTCTTAAGCATGCTTTGAGCACCCCTTTTTGACTATTAGTTACCCCAAGTTTTGGTTTACAAGTGTCACCTCCTTTAGTTTACACAAAGTCCCTTACTTGTTTTGACGGTAGCATAAAAAGTATAAAACTTGACCTATTTAGAAACCTTTAGATGTCATTCTATGGCATGAGATTGAACCTATCACTTCCACCTTAGTGAACACTCTTAACTTAGTAGTTTAGTGTAGATCAAAAACTTGAGTCACTTTAGATGGGAACACTTGGTGAAAATGAATTGTGAAAACCTTGGAATGATGAGTCATTATATTGAGATGTTTTGACATGTGTTGAGAAACACAACTGGTTTATGATGATGAAAATGTTGAGGCATGAGCCTTAACCCTTTTATAAAACTGATGGTTGGATTCGGATGCGATACCATTCCAAATTTACCGTACAACCACATTACCTGAATTGGGTAAGGCTTAGCTGGAAATTTATATGCATTAGTATTAGTTCCCTCATGGGAGAGGTTTGAGCTGAGGCTACCTCTCTATGATGTCCACCTATGCAGTGCCCAAGATGACTGATGGTCATGGTTGGGAGGCCATGCTCATAGGAGAGGTGCTTATACTAGGGTGTGTAAAGGGAAGGTTATGTTTGATTATCTGCATACTAAGTATGATGATTCAGGGTTATCCCTGACAGATGTATCGAATCTTGTGGTGAAAGTGTACCACCTCTGCAGAGTGTCAAACTATTCGAATAGCAGCGTCCGCGGTTATGGACAGTTGGAATGGCCATACTGTTTCGTTGTTAGATGTTTTCCAAATAACTTGAAATGAATGATGAACTTTGATTTGACCACAACAGGGTTGCGTTTATGATAATAGCTTCCCAACTTAAGTGATTCTACAACTTTACTTTATCTTTCTTTGCTTCAGAACTCAGCTTAGGTTTCAAACTTAACTTTGGTATTTAAACTTAGATTTAGCACTTTAACCTAGAACTATAGTACCTGTTAATAGTAGTTTGCGAGTACTTAAAGAGTACTCATGGCTTTTGTCCCTGGCTATTCTCATGGCCAGACTATGAAGGAGATTATCAAGAGGATGGTCATCAGGATGGCTATGATAACTAGGACTATCTTCCTTCGTCAGCATTGCCTGTGCCCTTGAAGATGGACCCCACCGCTACGCTTATCTTTTATTTCTGCTGCTTGTTGTATTAAAGACTTGATCATGAGATCCTTATTTGTGTAAGACCTTATGTATGGTTTGTAATGGATGATGTACTATGATATCCAATCCGTTATGTCTCGCAAAAATGGTAATCCTGGGATTGCGAGGTATGGCATAACGGGCATCTGGGATTAAAAATCCGTGTGTTGACAACTTTCTACCAAAATCTTGATGTAAACTGGGTTCCTCGATCTGATACTATGGTCTTAGGGGTTCCATGCAAACTTACGGTTCTAGCAATGCACAACTCTATTAGCTTCGAACTCTGGTAGGTGGTCTTGACAGGTATAAAATGGGCTACCATAGACAGTCTATCCACTATGACCCAAATAGAGTCATTTCCCCTACTAGATGTAGGCAAACCGGTGATAAAGTCCATTCCGACAGAATCCCATTTCCATTTTGGAATCTGCAATGGTTGCAAAAGTCCCGCGGGTCGCTGATGTTCCACTTTGACTCTCTGACAGATATCACACCTGGCTATGTAGCTTCCGATTTCTCTCTTCATCTTGTGCCACCAAAATTGCTACTTCAAATCCTGATACATCGTCGTTCCTCCGGGATGGATAGAATAAAGAGTATCATGAGCTTCCTGCATAATGGCTTGCTTCAACTCCGAATCTGCTGGCACACAGATACGTCCTTTGTACCACAAAACTCCTTCTTCATCTTCGGTGAATCCGGGTACCTTCCCTGTACCGATACGACATTTGATTCCGTCCATACTTGCATTTCCTTTCTGCGCTTCCTTGATCTGACTGATCAAAGTGGGTTGAAGTTCAATAATGGGTAGGAATCCTTCACTAACTAGCTCTGTTCTAAACAGCTCTAACTCTTCATGCAAACTTGGCTGGGCTTCTTTTATCATGGTGTTTAATCTACACGGAAATATGCTAAGAGCATCCGCTACCACATTGGCTTTGCCGGGGAGATAGTGAATGTCAAGGTCATAATCCTTGATTAACTCTATCCATCTCCTTTGCCTCATATTCAGCTCCTTCTAGGTGAAAATATACTTCAGACTCTTGTGATCCAAATAAATCTCACAGCGGTTACCCATAAGGTAATGACGCCATGTCTTCAAGGATAAAGCTACGACTGCTAGTTCTAAGTCATGGGTAGGGTAGTTCTTGTCATGCTGCTTCAGTTGTCTAGATAGATATGATATGACTTTGCCTTCTTGCATCAACACACATCCGAGACCAATCTTGGATGCATCACAATACACATCAAAAGGCTTCTTGATATCCAGCATAATGAAAATTGGGGCTGAAATTAATATCTTCTTGAGCTCTTGAAAACTTGCTTCACATTTGTCTGTCCATTCAAACTTCTTATCTTTCTTCAACAGTTAGGTCATTGGTCTTGCTATGCTTGAAAATCCTTCTACGAACTTGCGGTAATATCCCGCTAATCCGAGAAATGCACGGACTTGGGTTTGAGTGGTTGGGGCTTTCCATTCTTCCACATCTTTGATCTTGGCAGGATTGACAGCAACTCCTCCTGCCGACACAATATGTCCTAGGAATCCTACTTCCTTCAACCATAACTCACATTTGCTAAACTTAGCATACAACTGATGTTCTCTTAGGGTTTCAAGGATGGTTCTCAGGTGTAGCTCATGGTCTTTTTCTGACTTGGAATAGATCAGAATATCATCGATAAAAACAACGACAAACTTATCCAGGAAGTTCATAAAAATCTTATTCATGAGATTCATTAAATAAGCGGGGGTATTGGTTAATCCAAAATACATGACAGTGTACTCATACAATCCATATCTGGTGGTAAAGGCGGTCTTTGGAATATCCGTTGCATGAATCTTGAGTTGATGATAACCAGTTCTAAGATCAATCTTAGTAAACACTCTGGCACCAGTCAACTGGTCAAACAGATCCTCTATCTTTGGCAGTGGGTACTTGTTCTTGATGGTGACATCATTCAGCTTCCTGTAATCTATACACAAACGGTTACCTCCATCTTTCTTATCCACAAACAAAACAAGCGATCTCCATGGCGGCGCACTTGGTTGAATCAAACCTTTCTCCAGCATAGCATCAAGTTGCTTCTTCAGCTCCACTAATTCCGATGGGTTCATACTATAAGGTCTCTGAGCTATGGGTATAGTTCTAGGAACTAGTTCAATGATGAACTCGATATCCCGATCTGGGGGCATACCGAGCAATAAATCTGGGAATACGTCGGGGTATTCACAGACTACTCTGACTTGGTCTAGGGTTGGTTGGGCTAGAGTCTTGTTGCATTTGAATTGACGGGGCAACGTATTAGATACATGCTCTACTGATACTCCAGTGCTACTGGTTATGGGTTTCTTGGCACAGTTGATCAATCTTTTATGTTTCACATCCAATCCATTCCTAGTACTACTTCCAAACCTTTGGTTCCAAGTACTATTAGATTAGCATAAAAATCTATTCCATGGATTCTGATAGGTACTGCCTTGCAAATTTTTCTAGCTTTGGTGGTTGAACCAGGTATCTGAACTATCATAACATGTTTCAATTTTGTTGGTTGAATCTTACGAGTGCATGCAAATTCTTCTGTAACAAACGAGTGCGATGCTCCAGAATCAAACAACACTCTTGCAAGTACCGAGTTAATAGAAAACATACCCAGCACGACATCTGGCGCTTCTTGAGCTTCTTCAGCATTCATGTGGAACAGACGGCCGTTGTGGTTGAGCGAGTTCCCTGGGGAAAATCTTCTTCCAGGCTGAACATGGCGTTGTTGCCGAGCGGGTGCATTCACATTGGTGGCTGCTGCAAGCTTCTTGGGGCACTCGTTGGAGTAGTGACCCTTGACTCCACACTCAAAGCAAGTAATCTGGGACTTGTCTTTTCCTGCAATAGGCACCGCATTACTTCCAGTCCTTGGGGCAGTATTGTTGTTGTTGTTGTTGGACTTGGGCGCTGCATGGTTGAAGTTATTGGAATTTTCGAGGTTATTGTTGTGGTTTCCTCCAAGCCTTGGGTTTCCTCTTCCACAGTTGGGATAGCTTGGGCGGGATATAGGGGGTCTGTTGTTTCTTGGGGCATATCCTGCAGACGGGTTGGGGCGATACTTCTGGGTATGGTGGGATCCAGGCTGGTGCATCATGCGACGCTTGCGGGTGTCATTGCCTTGGTTGATCTTCCCTTCCATCTGAATGGCGGAATCCAATAGAGCTTCGATATCATCAAAGGGAATGTTGACTAGCACGGTTTGCATCTCATCATGCAGTCTGTTCAGGAATCTCTCTTTCTTCTTTGCTTCTGTGTCAATCTCATCAGGGGCATATCTAGCTAGTGACAGAAATTTTTCACGGTATTCCACCATAGTCATCCTTCCTTGCTTCAATTCCCTGAACTAATCCCTCATCCTCTTAATCAGACCCGGGGGCACATAAGTCCGGCTGAACTTGATTTTGAACTCATACCAAGTCATTATCTGACCTCCGTTCATGGTATGAGTGCTATTCCACCAGGCTCTTGCATCACCTGCCAGATAATGGGTGGTAAACAGGACTTTTTCATTGGCCTCAACTCCTGCGACCTCTAAGTTGTTCTCCATGGTTTGCAGCCAGTCATCAGCATTTAAGGGCTCTTCAGACTTACTAAAGATAGGTGGGTTGGTATTCTGAAAGTTCTTGAGTTTGGATCCATGGTTATCCTGGTTTCCGTGACCTTGGTTATTGTGGGCCATCTGAGCTATCTGTTGAAGAGTGGCTAAGTTGGCTTGGCGTTCGGCTCTACTAGCTTCACGGTCAGAAACTAGCATTTGCAGAATCTACAGCATTGGGTCCTGAGATGAACTGCTTCCTCCGGGATTTCCACGAGTCATCTGAAGATTGAGATAGATAATGAGATAACAGGGAAATTTCTAGGGTTTATGGTTTTGTTTCAAAAGCTTTAAACTTTGATTTTGACTCAAGTTTTGCAAACTAACTTCTTCTCACTCATTCATTCATTCAAAGCACACAATACAAACACACACCACAACACCAATAGAAAACATATGGTTTTAAGAACCATTCTGTGAAACTACGATATAGTGGGACCGGATACATCTCATTCCTACAGTATTGCTCAAGTGCATCTAATCATCATCAATGAAGGCGGAATCATCATCATCAGTGTGGAACTCGATGGCATCATCCTCCAGGTAGTCATCATCATCACTGAGGTAAGAGTAGAGATCTCCACGGATATCTTCACCTTCCTCCTCCTTCGCTTCAAGCTGGATCTCCTGTTCACGGATGGTCTTCTTGAGAGTGGCCACCTTCTTGAAAAGACGATCGATGATGTGATCCTTCTTATCACGCTAACGACAGTGATTGGCGCTCCTTGGTGAGGATGGCGAGGGTCTGGTCCTTCTTGACTGCAATGGCCTTGTTATGGTTGGCGTAGGCACGGGCGTTGTCCAACTCCATCTGCCTATCATACAACATGAAGTCGAGATTATCCACTTGGTGCTTCAGCTCCGGGTGCCCTGGCATCTCCAAGGGCATTCCCATAGAATCACGCCTTATGTAGTGAGCAAAGCGGTTTCCGTTGATCTGGTTGATGTTTTGCCCACACAGACGGGCGAGAGCTTCTTGCATAGCCCTGGCTAATCCATCTAGCCAGTTGTTCTCCCTCAAGATGAATTGGATCTTCTCCGAGGTAGGTGCTTCCATCTTGCCTCTAATATTTGCAACTATCAGTCACTGTAGATCTCCTCCCACGTGATCGTTGAGTTGTGCCCCGAAGAACTCCGGGTGCAGGCGCTCAAGATACTCTGTGAGTGCATCTAGATCCCTATCAAAGATCAAGGTGGCCTCCGTTTCCCAGCTGGTAGAACTTCTATACTTTACCTCCATCTATAAGAATTTAGGGTGAGCAAGTTAGTGGGGTGATCAAGTGTGTCAAATTTTATGTAGGATTGCAAGAATTTTTGAGGAATATGATTTTTTTTTGAAAGAATCTCAAGGATAAGAGTGGGAATAGGTTTTCATAAATACTCACTTCTTTTGTTTTGAAACTAAGTTTTTGTTCAGACGTCCATTCTAACTAGGGTCTCCTATGGTCAGGATGGCTCTGATACCAACTTGTCAACACCCGGATTATTAATCCTAGATGCCTGTTATGCCATACATCGCAATCTCAGGATTACTATTTTTGCGACACATAACAGAATTGGTACCACAGTACATCATCCATTACAAACCATAATAAAGGTCTTACAAATAAAAGATCTCATGATCCAGTCTTAATACAAGCAAAGCAACGGAAAGTAAACGTAGTAGGGGCTCCATCTTCAGAGTCATAGGCAATGCTGACGATGGGAGATGATCCTAGTTGTCATAGACCTCCTATTGTTCATCTTCCTGGTAGTCCTCCTCATAGTCTAGCCATGGGAATAGCCAGGGACAAAGCCATGAGTACTCTTTAAGTACTCGCAAACTATCACTAACAAGTAATGTAGTTCTAGTAGGAATCTTAAGCTCTAGGTTTTTTTTCAAAAAGCCAGGTTTATTTCATAGTGAGTTTAGAAGTAAAGAAAACTAATTTAATTTTCTACATCACCTAAGTGGGAACCTAGTTTTCATATCCACAACCCTTTTTGTTGTCAAGTCAAGGTCATGGTTCAATTCACAAGTCATTTTGAAAACATCTGATAATGAAATAGTATGGCCACTCCAACTTTCCATAACCGCGGACGCGGCTATTCAAATAGTTTGACACTCTGCAGAGGTGGTACACTTTCACCAGAAAATTTGATACATCCGTCAGGGATAACCCTGAATCATCATACTTAGTATGCGGATAATCAATCATAACCTTTCAATTACACACTCTAGTATAGGCACCTCCCCTATGAGCTTGGCCTCCCAGCCATGGCCATCTACCATCCTGGGCACTTCATAAGTGGACATTCATCACGAGGTAGCCTCAACTCAACCTCTTTCCGCGAGGGAACCCATACTAAGGCATATAAACTTCCAGTTAAGCCCTACCCAATTCAGATATTGTGGTTGTACGGTAAAATTGGAATGATATCGCATCCGAACCCAACCATCAATTTTTATAAAGGGCCAAGGCTCATGCCTCAACAAGTTTCATCATCAAGTCATTTTGTGTTCATAACACATGTCAAAACATTTCAATAGAATGAACCATCATTCCAAGGTTTTCATAATCATTTTCACCAAGTATTCCCATCTAAGGTGATCAACTTTTATGCTTAGCAGTAGCCACTAAGGTTGAGGGTATTCACTAATGAGGGGTGCTAATCAGGTGTAACTATCCAACTCTAGTTTTCATGTTTTTGGATGGCATCTAAGTATAACTACTTAGGCCTAGTTTTATACTCTTTATGGTATCTATACTATTCTTCTTCTTCTTGGTAGTACTCCTCCTCCTCGTATCCCGGGTCGGTACTATCGTCTATAAATGAATACGAGGTACATAATCACCAAACAATACTTAACTACTTCTATTTAGCACACTAAGGCTCACACTTGATGATCTAGCATCATCACAATTATCACATGAAATAAAGACCTAGTCTTATTTATCTTATTTTAGAAAAGTAATTTCTACTCATTGAAAATATTTAAGATTTAATATTCTCCAATTAAAATATGGGATCATGTTGACACATGTCATCACCACATATTATAATACTTGGGAATGTTATTTAAAGTGTTGGTCATATTTTATAAAGTTTAATATTACTATTTAATAACATTATAGTGACTAGAAATGCCTATATAGCATCCTTTTGGTACAACTCCAATGTCATTGTATGTAAACCTAAATATTTTTACATATTCAGATAGATCTTGTCAAATGTGATTTTTGAGAGTTGGAATTAACTCAAATGCATTTATGGTTGATTTTTGAAAAATGTTGGAAGTTGAAAAGTCTCCGTCTTGTTATTTTTACTATAGGTGATCTATAGTTTCAAATGGTTTGAATCCAACGGGCTTGGATTATTTTGAATACCTTTCTAACAAAATTGGAATCATGCAATTTGGTTCAGTGAATCTCTTTGAATTGATTTTTGAATCTAATGGCAGAATCTAGATTTAAATAAAATGGAAAAGGCTTATTTGAATCTACGGGCTCTGCGCAGGAAACTAACTAGGCCAGCCCAATCTGCACAGCGCGGCGCAGCGGGCTACTGACAGAACGGTCCCACATGTTAGCGACTCATCTAACACGAAGCGGTATCATTTAATCTGGGCCGTGCGATTAGACTAGGATCTACGGCTATGGTTCGTCGTCTCCGGCAACTAGCTTCGGCGAGGAACGAACCCTAACGCGACAGTGGGGGTACGTGGGGGCTCACCTGGGCTCCAGCTAAGGTCGGCGATGGGGGCAAACAATGTTGTAGACAACAGCGGTTCGAATGGTGGTCACGGTGGCTCCTAGGTTGGCTCCTAGCTCCGGTTCCTCTTCTCCTCTATAGCGGCGGGCTCCGGTGAAATTTCGGCGATGTGGTGCTCGCCTTGCTCTGGGGAGAGGTGTGGGAGGTGTCTGAGAGAGAGGGGAGTGGAATGGTGTGGAGAATTGGAGCTGGGGTGGCCTCTATTTATACACCGGCGAGAGGGACAGAGCAGGATGTCTCGGGCTCGTTGGCGACGTAGATACAGGGGGCTAGCGGTATGGCTGAGGGTTGGGGTCGACGCGGTGCTTCAGGGCGGTCGTCGTGCGAGTGATGGCGTGGCAAGGGGCGGTGGAGAACGGTTGGTGCTCTGGGTGGAAACAGCGGTGTTCAAGACAGCGCACAGTGGCTATGGTCCAAGCAGCGGCGAATGGGCATGTCTAGGGGTAGCTAGGGTCACGACTAGTGCAGACGCAGCGGTGAAGGCACTGCTGCAAGGGCGGCTGCAAGGCGCTCTCGGCATGGCTGGCAGAGAAATGGGCACGACGCTTGTGGGTGGTCCATGGTGTGTCTGCGGTCGAGGGGTGGACAGAGGGTGGCGGTGGATGGTCGCCTATCTCCTGGACATCGTGGGAGAGGGCGGTGCTGGCTGAGGCGAGTGGTCCTTGGTAGACCGGCATAGTGAGCTCGGGCGGCGCGACACTAGCGGAAACGGCAGAGGGGGAGCTGGTCTGCTGCGCTGCTAGGCACTAAGGGAGACCAGGGGATTGAAATGAGGGGCTAGTGGCAAGTGATCACTGCACAGAACAGTAGAAGTTAGGCAGGTGTTTTCTGTGTCTGCCAGGTGCTCGACCAAATGGCCGCATGAGATTAAGATTTGAATTTTTGAATGAAATTTGGTGAGTGTGTTTGTCACATGCTTGAGTGTCTATGGTTGCTTGGGTTTGCCAAGGTGAATTGATTTGAGTGGTTTTTGCAAAATGGTGATCTATGCATATGAACTTGATTCAATTTTGCAATATCCTTTAAATAGATTTGGAATTTGTTTCTGTTGGTTTGTAAAGTGGGCTTAGGTTAACTTTTACTTGGTCTAGCAAGGGGGGAAAAGAATTGAGAAAGTTTATATTAGAAATCTTTTACTATAAATACCCAAAGTGGTCTAGTGGTTAATTTTGGTCAAAATGACCATTTGATCATATGATTCATATTTGAATTTTCTTTCTTTGGATTTTGTTTGTAATTGGCCTAGATGATGTAGTATTCATCTTTAAACTATTCTTTATCATTTGTAGCAATCAAACATGGCAATTGCACTCATTCATACACTAATGCAATTCACACATACACTCATATTAGATTTATTAATAAAAGTTTTTGTTAATCCTAAACTTGAGTGATTAGAACTTGATAATCTTGATTAATATTTTTGGGGTGTTATAGGTGGGAGATTCTGCCTCAAAGTTTTTGAAACGGAGGGGCGGGAAATGTTTCAAAGTGGGTGTACGGTTTTGGCGCTCGATTGAGATTTTGAATTTGGCTAGCGTCCATCTAATAATAATATAAAAATGGTACTCCCTCGGTAGGAGATTTTGGCTCAAAGTTTTTGAAACGGTTAGGTGGGAAATGCTTCTAAGTCGGTGTGTGTGATTTTGTCGCTCGATTGAGATTTTGAATTTTGCTAGCATCCATGTACTATTAGTAGTAGTAGTAAAAAAAGATGGTAGAACTTACGGCTATATGGTCGGGAATTCATGGCCAAGAGTCAGATCAACTGATCATCCATATAATCATACTTGAGGTACTCCCTATGTTCGGTATTACTAGGATGGAGTAGTACTAGTTCGGAGAATTAACTTCACCTACTCGCTTTATAGCTAGTTATTGCATGCAGTAGTAATTCTAAAATCCAGCCAATGCACGTGTCCACCGCATCTAATTGAAAACATGCAAGCCAATGGACACATTCTTGTTTTAACAACATGATCGACGAGGAGCATTACACGATGTGGTGGTTCATATTTTACGGGCAACTAGAGGAGTAATTGAGCAAAACTAGGAGCATTAATTGGTCCTCCAGCCTAGCAATTGAGGCTGTAAAATAATTAAGAGGTATATACACCTTTAGTCCCACATCTTGCACCGCGAGAGCGTTTTAGTCCCACATATGGAAAAATGAGCAATACTAGTCCCACAATTTATATCTCGAGAGCATTTTAGTCCAATTTAATCGAATTTCAGTGAATTTGACTTAATTTATCCATAAATAACATTGATTTTTTAAAATGACCCCTCTATATTTTTCTATGTCATTTCTGTCCCTATGCGGACTGATAAGTGGGCCACCTGTTAATAGACGTACAAATAAAATAGTTAAATCTCTAAGAGGAGAATGAATTAGAACTTAACACTTTTGTACAACAACACACACACCACAAGCCACTATGCCGGTAGATGCTAGTTGTTACTCATGTGAGACGAGGAGTACTTGAGAGGACAGAATTATGCCATACAAGGAGTACTTGGGAGGACGTAATTATTTATACAATAAAAAGCACATACAGACACAAAAATGCTCACGTCTATGTTGGCACGGTCCATAATATCAATTGTATAGCTTTGTCGTTAACCTAGTAGCTAGCTGCAGTGTGTAGAATAAACTTGAGTTTTTTTATTCAAAAAAATGAAAAGGAATAAACTTGAGTTGTAATTGTAGCCCAGAACACAAATTATTTTGAATTGAGAATTTAGATCTTTTTTTAGATTTTTTCACATCTTCAGAACATATATTTTTGAATATCCAAAATAAAGAACACATCAGCCGAAGCGCTCTTCAGTTAATCACTTCTGTGTGTATGTTGTAGTGGCAATGCTGATTTATTCAGTAGCCCAGGTAATCAGTTCGATAGCATTGACAGTTTTTCTTATTTGTTTTCTTATTCAGATCCTCCTGTCAGGTCGTACCAAGGTCACAACTGACAGGGAGAAAATACATAAGGGTCATTTTGCAAAAAATATGATGCCACATGTCACTTCCAGAATTAGTTACGACAAATTCGGACAAAATTACCGAAATTCGATTAAATTGGACTAAAATGTTCCTAGTTACTAGTTGTGGGGCTAGTGTTGCTCACTTTGCAAGATGTGGTACTAAAACGCTCCCGTGGTACAATTTATGTGACTAAAAAGTACATACCTCAATAATTGACGACCGTGCTATTGAGAGAACATGAGGTTTTTAGCTCCACAGAGCATACACCCCATCCGGCCACACGGTGAGCATCCAAGGGTTGCGCCAAAAATCGAAATTGAAAAATGGAAAATGCCATGCAAAAAATAGAAAATGCCCTGCATTTGCGTGTGCCCTGAGGGATTAGGGAGTGCACGCTTTCTCCTTAGATTTTGAGATAATTAAATACAATGAGGTTATGATACTAATACTAGTATCATCATACACCTACACACTCGTGTGCTCATAGGAGTCGTACGCTGGTGTGCACGATCGTTGTACCATAATTAGTGCGCTACACATGTGCGTGCCCGTGCCAGTTTGATGAAACGCACTTGCGGTTGCTGTGTGCATGCCGTTGTCTCGTTTCTAGACGATTCGCTTGGCTTTCCCATGCCTTTGTTTAAATGTGTGTCTCTGGAACCGCTTTATGTGCCAGTCGATGGGACTGAAACCAGACGAATGCCATCATCCATGGCCGGCAAGAAGAAGGAGGACTCGCCATGGGCTGGTCTCCCTGAGGGACTCGTCCAGAAGATAGGTGACATCTTTCTTTCGACGGACGACTTTCACTACTACGTCACCTTTCGAGCAGTCTGCAGCGCCTGGCGCGGCTTCACGGAGGAGCTCTTTATGCCAGCCAACTGGATTGTTCTAGAGAACCAGTTGTCGGAGGAGTATCGGGTAGACGACACCGCCATCACGTTGTTGAATGTGAGAACTGGCCACCACCTTGAGAAGAAGATTAGCCGGGTTATTCGCAGGTGCTTTCTTTATATTCATTTGTATATATGTGATCCTTTTTTTGCATTCACATCCTATACTATCTGTTTTTCAAGTTCTGTTTCTTCCTCCACTTTTTGCCCAGGGTTTTGCTCCATGGTTTACCATGATTGAATTTCAGTCTGTTTACATTGACTGAATCTATGTTTCTCCTCCCTCTTTCTCTGGAAGGTACTTTTATGTTGGTAGCACAACCGGCGACCTCCTTGTGCTTGGACAAAGGGTGTAGCCGTACAAGACCCGGTTGTACAACCCCTTCTCGGGCGCTATCAAGCACCTTAGGACGGAGATACCAACCGAGCAGGTGTCTTCTGTCGCTGTGATGATATTCCCGTCGTTGATGGTGTTTACATCAAACCATCAGAACACCACCATTCGGTGGGCGGATGAGAGCATGGAGGAAGGGAGTTGCCCGGTCTTTGGTGAAGGGTGGTACTTGCCGTATGACTTCGTGGAACTCTGGAGCATGACTTATTACGCCGGTGATGTTTTCATCGCAGACAGATATGGGTCTATCCTCTCGACTATGTGTGATGCTGCTCATGGAGATGTCCAGCTGCAGCGCTCCGCACGAACCCTGGAGATGCGTTCCACCGTTGCAGGCCCTGTTCCGGGCTGCCAGTTCCCAGAGAATCATTTTTACCTCATCGAGTCTGACGGGGAGTTGTTGTTCGTTGTGAGTGGACCGGTCTACGGCGGCAGGCCGGTTGTTTACCGGGTTGATACCTAGAACCGTGTCCTTCAGCCAGCCAGAGGCATCGTAAGTCGTGCTCTCTTCATTGCTGACAATCGGTGCGTCTACATCGACAGTGCTAGGGTACCCACGATGCAGGCCGGCAACATATACTATGCGGACCTATCGGAGATTAGATCTTACAACTTTGAGGCTCATGCGTGGGAAGAGGAGCCAAGGGTTGTAGATGGGTATGGAGTAGGAGGATTATGGATCAATGACCGTCCTTTCGAACTTGATCGATTGCTGGCGGAGTATTGCAGAATTGTCGAGCATTCTGAGCTGCAGATGGTGCCGCCTTATGGCGAGGATGGAACCACCCACTACAATTACTACGACGGCTATCCGTCAGATTGATGGATTGTGTGGGTCTGCTCCTGATGTATTCTCTTCAGGTCAGCTCTTTATGTGTTCACTTTGTTGAGTGAACGTCTACGAATTTTGCAAGTTCTATGGTGCCCGTGTAATACAATGGATATTCTCCCTGTTCCAGTAGATCGTGTGTTGTACCTCTTACAATTTCACTGTTTTTTCATGTGTGTAGTAATTCTGATAGATGCTCAGTTTGTAACAATCCTCAAACAACTTACAACTGCGAATTAGAGTAGATTATTACAATCCTCAGTAAACTTGATAGTAATAAAATGAAGCATAAAAGTTGCATAAGAGTCCAGACAACTAAAAAACACCATAACTGGTGTTACAGAAAAGGTCTCTATGGAGCTTGCATCGCGAGACATGTAACAAATGGCTTCCCATGAGAGATGCAGATGAGATTATTAAGTATGTTCTGCGTTTAAAAGCTTACCTGTTTTTCAATTCATATAAGTCTTTGCGTGCTATGGTGATTACTGAATCTGTTTTGTTGGCTTCTTGCTCAACAATATCACGGGCATCTTGGAGGGCATCCTAAAATAATCTTTTGGCTGGAAAAAGAGGATCAGTCGAAGCGGTGTGCCATGAGAAATAGGTATTGTCACTGCTGTTGTGTGAAACAAAATCTAAACTTGGAGAAGCGGGTCTTTGTTCGGCATTCAGAGGGTCATTTGCAGCCTGAAACAAACACAAAACAAGTTATAACAACATTACCATGCAATCACACCACCATGAATTTTAAATGTGTCAATGCGGTAATATATAAGGAAAGAAGCAATTAATAGTGGTGGCTCATACATCTATTTCTTCTTGAATAAGTGGACCAGCTAGCGCCATGGAGCGATACGAGCATGTGCTGCTCTGTGAAATGACTGCTCTACTTGAAGATGGCTGAGACCAAGACAAAACAAGTTACTTAAACAACAGACTTGGGAAACAAACTACAAGTTCATTTCAATTAATAATGCGAGCAATCAACCAAAGTACCTGATGCGGACTGCTCAAACTAGAATGTGCAGAACATGAATAAAACGAATATGAAAACTAAGCCATTATGTTTCTCATATATAAACTAGCTAGGCACTACACAACGAAATCTGCCACTGATTTAATCATAGACAAAAAAGAGTAACTCAGCCAACAATAACACATCAATTGTGGGCCTCGAATATGCTAGCCAGATAATTTCAGACAAACAATGAATCAAGCAATCATACATTGAATTATTCATGATAGCCAGATAATTTCAATGGTTCGGAGGCCCGAGAACAACAAACTGAACCACCAAGTGCCTCGTATTAAAATACCTAGTTCATGTAACTATGATACACAGTAGATACAAGAGTGAGATGAAGTGCACAGAGTTCCTTATGATACATGTGTGGATCTTATCGCTAGTGTGGCCTTGTTTTTATTATCAGACAACTCAGATGCAATACACCCGGCCTCTCCATATCTAGGAAATTGAACTAAGCACATGGAACAAAAGCAGACCATAGTGGGTCTAAAATATTTGACGCTAATTTTTTGGCAAAAAAATATAAAGATAAGAAAGATAAATGGTAAATTTAAGCAAACAAAAAATGTGGCAAGGACCAAACTTCGGGAGGGGGGCCTTAGGGTAGGTGTTACACGGGATCTACAGCGGCTCATGTGGACGGGCAGAGTATATACTCTATTGTTGCTTCTCTGCATAAAGGTAAGGCCAACTATAAATATAAACAGGTTCCAACATGATATACGTTGGCATGAAGTGAAATAAAAGTGATGGGGTCTTACGAGATTATAGGAGTCATTCACTCTATGATATTGTATGCAAACTGAGGCTGCTCCTTGCATAATAACAGCAAACAGTTTGAGCCATAGGTTAAGAGGGATCAAATCAATAGTATATAATGGTCAAATAGTATGACGTGTGTAAACGTGTAGTATAGGATAACAGGACAATAGCACGATGGAAATACTATAGTTCGTAAATCGGCGAATGAGAGAGATATTATATAATCATATCTCATGTGGATAGGTACATTAGAGAATGTAAACAAATATGTTAAGTGACTAATAATTCATAGAGAAATAGTACAGTATATAAAAACAGTTCAATGCGTGGAGTTTAAGCGTAACCACAACGGGTTAATTTAGTACATAATAGGTGTATATCAAGTAAATAACCTGTTAGTTAGAAAATTTAGCACGAATACAGTACATTGCCAACAAACAAATCGTGTAGGGAGATCTGGTTTTTACCTCGTCTAGGGTGGCGTCTAGGCCTCCTTCGCATCCTCATGGGTCACGTCGAGGTCGCCAAAGGTGCTACGGGCGTAGTGTGTGTCGACGACGGGGAAGCAGATCTTGGGCGGGTGAGGATACGAGCAGAAACGCTGTACCACAGCATCCGTGGAGCAGATCCTAGGCGGTCGATGATGGGCTCAGCGTGTCATCACCCGGATTTTCAATCCGAGGTGCCCGTTATGCCATACCTCGCAATCCCAGGATTACCATTTTTGCGAGACATAACGGATTGGATATCATAGTACATCATCCATTACAAACCATACATAAGGTTTTACACAAATAAGGATCTCATGATCCAGTCTTTAATACAACAAGCAGCGGAAATAAACGATAGCGTAGCGGTGGGGTCCATCTTCAGGGGCACAGGCAATCTTGTGAAGGCAGATAGTCCTAGTTATCATAGCCGTCCTGCTGACCATCATCTTGATAATCTCCTTCATAGTCTGGCTATGATAATAGCCAGGGACAAAAGCCATGAGTACTCTTTAAGTACTCGCAAACTACTACTAGCAAGGATTATACTTCTAAGTTAAAGTGCTGAATTGAAATAATAACTATCAAGTTAAGTTTGAAACCTAAGCTGAGTTCTGAAACAAGAAAGATAAAAATAAAAGTCTAGAATCACCTAAGTTGGGGAAACTATTTTCATCTACACCACCCTGTTGTGGTCAAGTCCGGGTTCATCATTCATTTCAAGTTATTTAGAAAACATCTGACAACGAAACAGTATAGCCATTCCAACTGTCCATAACCGCGGACGCGGCTATTCGAATAGTTTGACATTCTACAGAGGTGGTACACCTTCACCACAAGATTTGATACATCTGTCAGGGATAACCCTGAATCATCATACTTAGTATGCAGATAATCAAACATAACCTTCCCTTTACACACCCTAGTACAAGCACCTCTCCTATGAGCATGGCCTCCCAACCATGACCATCAGTCATCTTGGGCACTGCATAGGTGGACAACATTGAGAGTTAGCCTTAGCTCAAACCTCTCCCGTGAGGGAACTAATACTAATGCATATAAATTTCCAGCTAAGCCTTACCCAATTCAGGTAATGTGGTTGTACGGTAAATTTGGAATGGTATCGCATCCGAATCCAACCATCCGTTTTATAAAAGGGTTAAGGCTCATGCCTTATCATTTTCATCATCATCAACCAATTGTGTTTCTCAACACCTATCAAAACATCTCAATAGAATGACTCATCATTCCAAGGTTTTCATAACTCATTTTCACCAAGTGTTCCCATCTAAAATGACTCAAGTTTGATCTATTCTAAAACACTAGGTTAAGAGTGTTCACTAAGGTGGAAAGGTGGGATCAATCTCATGCCATAGAATGACATCTAAAGGTTTCTAAGTAGGTCAAGTTTTATACTCTTTATGCTACCTTCAAAATTAATTGAAGAACTTTGTGTAACTAAGGGGGTAAAACTTGTTAATAAGACTTGAGGTACTAAGAGTTAAAGGGGTGTGATCAAAGTATGCTTAAGACATCTTTACTAAACCATCTAGTTTATTCTAGCTTGCTAACCATAGCTTGCTAAGGTAAGTTTGCAAGGGTTAGCTTGCCCTGCTAATAGTGGCTTGCCTTGGTTGGTGCAGTGGTTGAAGTTGTCTTCTTCTTCTTCCTGGTAGAACTCCTCCTCCTCGAAGGCTTGGTCGGTACTATTGTCTAGAAATACATAGGGAGTGCATAATTACCAAACAATACTTAACTAGGCTAAGTAGCATTCTAAAGCACACAATTGATGATCTATTATCATCACAAACATTACAAGTTTTAATTCAATAGTTTTAATCTTTTTATTTTAGAAAAGTAATTTCTACTCATTGAAATGTTAACTAAAATTTAATATTCACCACCAAAATATGAGATCATGTGGACACATGTCCTCACCACATATTCCACGGGTGGGAATGAGATTTAAAGGTTGGATTAATATTACTTTAGTTTAAGTTTATTATTTAATGATTTAAAGTGACTAGAAATGCCTATATAGCATTATTTTGGTACTAGTCCAAAGTCACTGCATGTAAACCTTAATATTATTACATATTTGGATAGATATGATGAAATGTGATTTTTGAGAGTTGGAATCAACTCAAAAGCTAACTTGGTTGATTTTATAAAAATGTTGCAAGTTGTAAAAGCTTCTGTCTTCTCATTTTTATTAGGAGAGATCTATAAATCTAATTGAACTAAATCCAACGGGATTGGATAGAGCATTTCAATACCTTTCAGACAAAATTAGTTTCATGCAATTTGAATTTGTCAAACTCACAGAATTGATTTTTGAAACACAGGATAGAAACTATATTCTAACTAAAAAGAAAAATCCTAATTTGAATTTCCAACGCGCGCGGGAACGAAATGGGCCGACCCACTGTCGCGGGCTGACTTAAGCAAGGACCCAACCCACAAGAACACAGGTGTGAAGCGGTATATGGGCAACGGCCGTGGCGATCTGGTTCTAATCCAACGACCGAGGGTCATCGTCGACGTTGCAACGCCATGAGACAAAACCCTAGCGCGGCCAGTGGGGGTCGTTGGGGGCTCACCGGGGTTCAGGCGAGGGTCGGCGAGGCGGGCGAACGACGAAGTCGACGACGACGAACCTCCTGGTACCGACAGCTTCTCCTGGGGCGGCCTGGATCAACGGCGCCCTTCTCCTCCCGAGGCGGCAGCTCCGGCTGCAATTCCGGCGCTCTGGTGCTTGAGCGGCTCCGGCTAGTGGTGGGGAGTGAGTGTGAGAGGTGGTGAGTGAGATGGTGTGCTCAAATCAGCTGGGGGTGGCCTCTATTTATAGTGGCGAGAGGGGACCGACGGGGCGCATAGTGAGCTCGTCGTGGTCGATGGTACAGACGGCTATCGGCATGGGCGACGGTAGGGGGCGGTGCGGTGCTCCCTGGCGATGCTCAATGACACGGTGGCGAGACGTGGGGCGGTGCGGTTTGGTCTAGAACGCGCGATGCTCTGCGCGGCAAAGGCGGCGTCTTCAACGACGAGCGGTGGTTGTGCGTCATGGGGCGGCGAACGGGGATGTCTGGCGGTCTCCTGGGTCGGTGGCGATCATGTATGCAAGCGGCGAGGGCGGCGTGCGGTCTGTGGGCGTCGGTCGAGGGTGGCGCTCTAGCGCATCTTCGGCATGGTTGCTGGTGGGCTGGGCGCGGTCCGTACGTGTGGTCCAGGGGTTGGCAAGGTTCGGGCGCTGGACAGGGAGTGGCGGTGGACGGTGGGCTGCCTCCTAGACAAGGTTGGCACGGCTAAATCTCCTCCTAGCTTGCTGTCTCCATTGGGGTGGCATGGTGAGCTTCGGCTGTTCACCATTGATGTCATTGCCCAGCTTACAGTGAGTCTAGTGCTGATCTACTGAGATGGTTGTGAGCTAGAGAGGGAACAAGTTAGGCTTCAATCACTGCTCATAATAGTGTTTGGTTTTTGTTTGATTTATGTCTACCACTTGTTCGATGAAATGGCCGCAAGAACTCAAGTTTTGAATTTTGAAAATATTTTTGGTGGGTGTGCTAAGTTGGTGCTGGTGAGTCTGCAGATGCCTGGGTTTTGAAAGTTGAGCTTGTTTGAGTGGTTTTCGAAAAAGTGGGATCCTCCCATATGATAAAGATTCAATTTTGAACTGTTATTTAAAATAGTTTACAGAAGGTTTTTAGAAGATCAAAAGGTGGGCCTTGGTACCTCATTATGTGTACTAGCAAGGGGTGTAAAGCTCCAGAATTGTTTCTGTTAAGATTTGAGTACTAGGAATAGCCAAAGTAGGCATGAGAGTTAATTTTGTCAAAATGACCATTCCTTTATTTTAATCCTTTTTGAGTTGATTTCTTTTAGGAAAAGTTTGGGAATGATGTAGATGATGTTTAAATCACCTAAGAAACATTTTAGAAGCAAGGGATCACACAATCATGGCAATTCAAAACAACTGCTATTTTAAATGCACACATATATGAATGCTTTCATTTTAATTATGGAAAAGTTTTTGTTAATCCTAAATTTGGATGATTTGATCTTTGATAAGCTTGGATTGAAGTTTTGGGATGTTACACAGTGCGTCGGACAAGAGGGCCCGTTCAGCAGATCAGGTGTGGCAGGTACCCTGGCTAAAGTGAAGTAGGGATGTTCCGGCTGGTGACATATTCCTGGAGGAGAGAGGGGGTAGGGTTTAGGTACTGCTAGCACTATACTGGGAATATTACGATTGAAGCCCCCCACCCACCGAATTTAATAGGGGTCGAATGGGAATTTTGAAGTATCTAAAATTTTGGGGCATGAACTATGTCCGGATACGCGTGATATTTTATCGCTTTATTTTGGTTTTGAATTTGGTGATGGTCCATGTAATAATAGAAATTTGGTAGGCCTTACCCCCTCTGTGTTCAGGAATCCAAAGCCGTACTCCCTCAATCCAACATCTCAACTGATCATCCATGGTCGTACTCCCAATGCTCAGGATCTCGAAGAAAAATGGATATCATACTTAGGAGTTTCAAAAAATTATGAGATAAATTACATCATGTTGGGAGGATGATGTTATATAATCATGCAAAAATTTGCAATTTCCAACTCATATTCCTTTCATGGTCATGTTAGGAGCCATCTTATCAACATTTTTTTTCCATACATACGTGATGCCCTAAGGTCATCCGCAATGTGTAAAAAGGCACACCTTAAGGCCTATGTGGCATCCCCTAATTAAGGTTAACCTTATACAAAATGGAGAAAATAAAGTTATCTTTAAGCCTAAGGTGCACCTCAAAAGCTTATGGGTGTCCTATAGAAAATACAAAAACAATTTCCCCTCTCTCCTTATTTCTCAAGTGATCGTTTTCAAAAGGGGTTCAAAATTTTCAAGATTCTAAATCTTAGCAAGAAGTTGAACCTATCGTTGAAACTCTCGCTGGTTTCTGATATATTAATTTAGACCCCTCGATGGGTACCTCCAAAAGATTTTTCGTAAAACTATCAAAGCAAAACCTACAATTTACTTGTAGTTTCAAATTTGACCTAATTCCGAGATATCAACATAAAGTCATTCAAATGTGCGGGGTTTGCTAGGAAGCTTGAAAACCCACAAAACATGGGAATCGGAAGTACAACATGTTGTCGATCCACTATCTATGTCTGTCAACTTGCCTTGTGGCATCCACATCCAATATTCTTTAGACTTCTCTTTACGGAAAAGAACAACTAACATCGCTTGTCTTCACTCGGAAAATGTAAAATTGAATGTTCTTTCCTGGTAGTTGGACACTCACACCCACGGCACTTCTTACTACCAGAAAATGCACCCATCTACCTCTGAAATGACATTTAATTCAAGAGCAATCTATCGTGCTTACTTGTAGCTGAAGTTTGACCTAATTTCGTTAAATTGTCAAGATGCAAAATCTTAGCAAGAAGTTGAACCTATCGTCAAAACTCTCAATGTTTTATGATATATTAATTGTGACCCCTCGATGGGTACCTCCACAAGATTTTTCGTAAAACTTTCAAAGCAACCTACAGTTTACTTGTAGTTTCAAAATTGACCTAATTTCGATAAATTGACATAAAGTCATTCGCTCAAATGGTTAGAGTTAGCTAGGAAGTTTAAAAACTCATAAATAAAACATGGGAATCGTTGGTACAACATGTTGGTCCACTATATATGTCGGTAAACTTGGCTTGTGGCATTTAGATCCAATAGTCTTAGGACATTTCTTTACGGAAAAGAACAACATCGCTCATCATCACTCGGAAAATAGAGAAGAATTGAATGTTCTTTCCTGATATAGTTGGAAAATCACACTGACGACACTGTTTACTACAAGAAAATTCACCCATCTACCTCTATGAAAATTCATATATTTCGACAGTAATCTATCGCGCTTACTTGTAGCTCAAGTTTGACCCAATTTCGTTAAATAATATCATGCGATGCAAAATCTTAGCAAGAAGTCAAACATATTGTCAAAACTCTCGGTTGTCTCTCATATATTGATTGTGACTCCCCGATCGGATACGGTACCTCCAAAAGCTTTTTCGTAAAACTTTTAGAGCAACCTACAATTTAGTTATAGTTCAAGTTTCACCTAATTCGATAAATCGGCATGTAGTCATTCAAGTGCACAGAGTTAATTAGCTAGGGAGTTTGAAAACTCAAAAAACATGTGGGAATCGTAAGTAAAACATGTTGGTCCACTTAATATGTCTAGAAGCCTGGCTTATGGCATTGAGATCCATATTCTTCGGGCTTTCATTAAAGAAAAGAACCATCTCGTCATCACTCGAAAAACTGAGAATTTTATTTCCTGATAGTTGGAAACTCACACTGACGACATTGTTTACTACAAGAAGGTGCACCCATCTATCTCCGAAGATACATTTAATTCAAGAGCAATCTATCGCGCTTACTTGTAGCTCAAGTTTGACCCAATTTCGTTAATCGACAAGAATTCACTGAAGTGTGTGAAGTTATCTAGGAAGCTTGAAAAATCCAAGTACTAAAAACATGGGTATTACGCATAAGAAACTGTGGTCCAATTTGTGTGATAATTGGGGCAGTTGCACTTTTGTTTAACTGTGGTAGGTCTCGTAGGAGCAAGGTGCTTGAGAGTTAACACGGTCGATGGAAGTACAAGTTACATCAAGGACTTCATAAAAATGAAAATTGCACCCAAGTCCATGCATTTAGCACAAGGATCCTAAAACTGAGCAATGAAGTGTGTGTTTTGAGGTTTGCGCATACTAGCGTTCATCGTGCTAAAGACTATCAGTAGATCTTTGTAGATGCTAAGAATGGAAAAGAAGATCCAACGGTTAGCAATGTTTGGATTTGTCGGTCTTGATCCAATGGTCAATGTTCGAAGTTATCCGTACACTATACAATGGTACGGTATGGTATTGTAAGAGATAATACAAGATAAAGATAAGATAAGAATTACTGCGAATGGCCGATCTTTTGAGTAACCTTCCTTCTAGATGTTTGGGAAGCAAGTGAAAATTCAAAAACTGGAAAAGTTTGAATTTTTTTGCCGCCAAGGACCAAAGTGGTTTACTTCCTATGTACTCCTCGTCCCTACTCCACACCAACACGGCTGCCAAACCCGCCAGAGACACAGAGCCGCCGTACCAAGGCACACGTGCACAGCACCACGCTATGGACGAGGGAGAGATCAGCCGGGCCGGTGCACGAGGGGAAATGGGAGGAGAGAGGGAGGATGGATGGTGAGAGGTAGCGAAGGAGGGAGAAATCACACAATTTGTTTTGTGTGCATAGGTCCTAAAATTTACTACTAGTAGAGTGGCCGTTAGGAACCTATCATAACTTTCCTCTGACATCAAACCGCCTTCAACTCCTCTTCGCTGCTGCCCTCTTACCCTACCTACGTTTTATTCTCTCAGCATGTACATCACGTGGACAGAGGTGAGTGATGCGCTCGACGATCGACGTAGAGCTCGTTGGGAACCCCAAGAGGAAGGTATGATGAGCACAGCAGCAAGTTTTCCCTCAGTTATGAAACCAAGGTTTAATCGAACCAGTAGGAGCAAGGAAACACCCCAAAGGTGTTACTAGCTGAGCTTTGGCAGGGCGCACTACCGGTGCTAGTAGCAACGTGGAGACCTGCACAACACAACCACATAACTTTGTCCCAACTTGCGATGAGGTTGTCAATCTCACCGTGTTGTGTGGAAAACAAAGGATTAAACGTATCGAATGGAAAGAAGTAAAAGTTTACAGGAAGTAAACACAAAGCAGAAACAGTTTATAGATTGTATGTAAAATACAAAGGACCGGGATCCATAGTTCACTAGAGGTGGCTCTCATTAAGATAGATAACATGCTGGGTAAACAAATTACAATGGGGCAATTGACAAACACTAAGAAAGCAATACATGCAATTACTAATCATCTTGACTCCTTTGAGACTTGATTGGGCATTACAACATAATACATAGACCGCCATCCAACTGCATCTATGACTAATAATCCACCTTCAGGTTATCATCCGAACCCCCTCCAGTATTAAGTTGCAAGCAATAGATTATTGCTTTACGAACTGCGTGTAAAGTAAACAATACAATTGTTCTATGAACAAAGGATTGTTGTTTTCTCCCTAGTAGCAACAGCACATCTAGTACATTAGAGATTTCTGTCACTTCCCCAGATTACCAGAGGCATGAACCCACTATCGAGCATAAATACTAACTCTTGGAGTTGCTAGCATCTACTTGGCCAAGATAGCTACTAACAACGAAAAGCATGCAAGATCTCAAATAACAAAGACATGATAGAATCAATAATCAATCTAAAATAGCATCTCAATATCCTTCGGATCCCCGCAAACACAACATGTATGGATTACAAATAGATGATCTTGATCATGAACGGAGCTCACAAGATCTAAACATGAAAGCACAAAGGAGGAGAAACCAGCCATCTAGCTACTACATGGATCCGTAGTCTAAGGATGAACTACTCACGCATCACACCGGAGGCTTGCATGGTGATGAAGAAGGCCTCCAGGGTGAATTACCCTCTCCGGGAGGGTGCCGCGAAGAGCTTCAGATCCCTCCCGATCTAGGGATGGAGATGACGGCGGCTACAGACTCTTTCGTGGATTTTTGATCTGGTCCTTAGGGTTTTCCTCCTGAGGGAAATATATAGGCGGAAGGAGAGGCCGAGGGGGTGCCGGGAGCGGCCACACCACCCCCTGGCGCGGGCTAGGCCTGGCCGCGCGGCCAGGTGGTGTGGTGGCTCCTTGTCCCTTCCCCGTCTCGTATTCTGGCACTTGATCCCTTCCGGAAAAATAGGCACTTTGGCTTTTGTCCCGTCCAATTCCGAGAATATTCATTTTCTGACTTTCCTAGAACCAAAAAATAGCAGAAATCAGGCAGCTGGCACTGTGGCTCTTGTTAATAGGTTAGTCCAAGAAATCATATGAAAAGTACTCCAAAGTTGGAACAAAACACAAGAAAGTGGATAAAACCAAGCATGGAACATCAAAAATTATAGATACATTTGCAATGTATCAACATCCCCAAGCTTAACTCCTGCTCGTCCTCGAGTAGGTAAGTGATAAAAAGAAATAATTTTTGAGGTGACATGCACCATCAAAGACTTGATCGAAGTATTTGCAAAACATTCAAAGCCGGGATCATAGTACTTCAATCATAGCATGAAATACAAAGTTCTAGCAATAGGCAAAGAGACTATGATGCAACATGAAAAGGCACAAACAAAAGATTGATGAATAACATGCTTTGCAAGACGTTTGTTTGTTTCACATAAAGAAAACATAGCATAATAGTATTCAGCTTGTCCCTCAATAGAGTAGCAAGTATAAATGCATAGGACACCTTCAAAGTTTATAAGAGTGACTAGATACAATAGTTTCAAACAAGCAATAGCAAGTTATGCATCAATCAACTAGTCTTGGGACAATGCACATAGAACTAAGAATGGCCACTATGCTCTCAAAGTAGGTGCATAAAGATAGAAGGTGGAGACTCAATATAAAGGTGGAAGAAAAGCCTTTGTAAAAGGAAGTAGGGATTCAAGTCTCATAAAGAGCTTCCAAAAATTATGGTACTTATAGCTTTCATCTCTCATTGCCCCTGTCATAAGCATCTTGAAGGTGATTAAGGTTAAAGTGACACAACTAAGAGGATATGCTTGACAAGTTATAAACCGAAATCTCATGCCCCTTACTTACGAAGAATGATCCTCATGCTACTCAACTTCAGTCACGAGTAAGCTCTTGTCATTGTAAGTATATGTGTGTCATTAAGAACCGCCAACGGAGTACCCCTTGCACATGATACGGCAGCTTTTCCATAATCAAAATGACAAGGCAAGCAGACAATGAGTATCTCAGTGATCTTTTTATTTGCTATTTGTATAGGTTTTTATTGAGGATGCTTCATAGAGTGCTCATTATGGTGATGCTGCAAGTTTCCACCATGATTAGGCATGGCTTAGGCTAGCGGCCCAGGCGTTTCTCTAACACACAGACAAACTCCATGATCTTACAAGTTCCACTTTTATTTCACACCGCCGGGATCCGTAAGCAAAAGAACATGATATCAACGGGGTACGAAGTACAAGTGCAGTGTTGAAAGCGTTCCCCATGAAACATGGTTCTGCTAACTTCAACTTATAAAGCGCAAGCATATACGCAACAAATAAGGACCCAATGGTTCAAGTTTATTAGAGGCAAAAAGTAAATTGTGCCATCAAGTTCGTGAGAGCTTTAATCACTAGTTTTCTCATAACAAGTGAAAGGTAGACAAAAGCATGAATATACTTGGAATAGCATAAGCTAGTAGGTAGGTATGGTGGACTCTTTGGAAAAACTTGGTTTAGAGAATTGGATGCATGAGTGGAACTCATACTTGGTTGTGGAGGCTAGCAAAAGACTGGGAGCGACAAACTAAGAGAGTAATAATGGCCATAATCATGCAGAGCAACAAAACATCATTGATAAAAGCATAAAGTGATACTACAAGTTGAAAACTAAAGGATCATAAATGCTATGGTGACTTGTGACAGTCATAACATGGTGTGAGCATGTGCCAAGTCAACCCAAATAAAGCATCAAAGGAGAATACCACTATACTATGCTTTAATATGCTAGAACAACGCATGATTCATCCAAGGCACATTAAGCAATCTCAATTGTTTATAGCAAGTCATGCTACAGCAAATAATACTAAGCATAAAGCCAAAACAATATCAATCATGGCATGACAAAGCATAGCCATAGTCAAAAACAAGCTCTTTTTACCACAAAAGCATGAACTTTCCTACTCTTTTCCAAACCAAACCAAACTAAATGCAAACCAATGTATGAAAGAGGGGGTCCAACCAATTTATTCAGAAAACTAAGCAAACCAAGCAAACTAAAAACCGAAACGAAAATGAAAAAGAAGACGCTCCAAGAAAAACACAACTGTCTATGAAACAATAAAAATAAAGCGTTTGGAAGAAACCTGGGATTTTTATTGATGAAGAAGGGGATGCCTTGGGCATCCCCAAGCTTTGACGCTTGTACTTCTTGGATATTTCTTGGGGTGACACGCGTAGAATACCCAAGCTTGAGATTTAGTCCATCCTTCATCTCATTACTCATTCCTTCCATACACCTGAAATTTTTCCTTCATACAAAACTTCACACAATCTTTATTAGCAACATTAGTGCACTCAAGATAAATAAGTCTCAAGGTTCAGTTATAACACCAAATAAACTTCCATTAGAACACTAGCTACTGTAGCACTTCCCTCAAAAATGTCAATTCCCCAAAAGAACTCAAAAAGGAACCCACAAGAAGGAAATGCAGAAAATGGCAGAAATCTGTCAAAACAGACCAGCAGGTAAATACGAATTTTTTCGAAGACCATATGTTGCTCAAATCAAAAAGTGTTGAACTAAATAAAGTTATATAACAACCTGGGGCAAAAGCACAAAAAATTACAGCTCAATCCGATGTACAGAGCTCTCTCAGGAATTTTTACGGTGAAGCACAAAAATCTGTTTCGGGACAGCAACTTTCCCAATCATTACTTCACTCTCATTAGAGGTTACTCTTGGCACAAAAAGCAAATAAAAAGGATAAGGAGCGGTTATTACAGAGGTAATAACTTCCAAGACTCATCTAAAACTCTTGGGTTATCTCCCAACAAGTACTTTTCTTTAACGACTTTAAGTTAGGCATAAGAAGCAAAGAAAAAATCAAGTGTTCTCAAATGAAGAAGCATTAAAACCAACTTTATTGCCCTTACCTCTCTTATTTTTATTCTTATCCTTTGGGAAAATGTGATGGTTTGGTGGATAAGAAAGGTGCATGGTCCCTTTCCTACATCTATTATTGCTCCAAGGAGTTCTAATAGGGACCTTCCAAGTGTAATTTGTCCTTTTCCTGCACATTTAATAACAAAATAATCAATAGAAATCATTTTCCTAAGGATCTTTGTAAACACTCCTTCAGCTATTCCAAGAGGTAATATGGTAGTATTATTATCAAGAGATATTTCTTTTCCTCCTTCCGTAAGCCCCCAAAGATTCAAAGGTTAATAAATATCCTTGGGCGTAAGGCAAAATTCAGACATGATATCACAGCGGGCTTGGAAAGTTTCAGTGTTTATCTCGATCTTTACTGTAGGGAGCCACTTTGATGGTTTAGAATTTACTGGAACATAATTGTTATGCTCCCTAAGCGTATTATAGCACCCTTCTAATCTAGTAGTGCTAGCCTCAAGAGTATCCAACCTAGCAAATAATTTTGCGAAAGAAGTATCAGTTTGGCTAGGCATGTTGTAAGTGAGGATCAATTTCTTTATAGCATTAATAGCATCATCCTCATTACATTGGAGGAAATCTCCTCCCACAATAGCATCTAGGGCATATCTATAGCAAAGAGCAATCCCAAGGTAAAAACTGCTAAGGAACAAGCTTTGAGTTATTTTAGGCTCAGTTTTTTCATGTAGATCAGAGATTCTAGACAAAGCTTCCTTAAAACTTTCCTCAATTCCTTGTTTAAAAGTGAAAATCATTTCCTCAGGTGACATAGTGATTGGAGCAAGGCTAGACATAGTGGCACTCAAGATAGGAACTAATTTTTTTGTGTTTTTCCAATAAGAAAGCAAACAAGTAAAACTAATTTTTTTGTGTTTTTTGAAGAACAAAACAAGCAAACAAAGCAAAAAGAAAACTAAGCAAAACAAAAACAACAAAGTAAAGAGATTGGTTATGAGGGACTCCCCTTGTGAAGATGTCCTTGACTCCCCGGCAACGGCGCCAAAAAACGTCTTGAAGCGCTCGACGATCGACGTAGAGCTCGTTGGGAACCCCAAGAGGAAGGTATGATGAGCACGACAAGTTTTCCCTATGAAACCAAGGTTTAATCGAACCAGTAGGAGCAAGGAAACACCCCAAAGGTGTTACTAGCTGAGCTTTAAGGCGCACTACCGGTGCTAGTAGCAACATGGAGACCTGCACAACACAACCACAGAACTTTGTCCCCAACTTGCGATGAGGTTGTCAATCTCACCGTGTTTTGCGGAAAACAAAGGATTAAACGTATCGAATGGAAAGAAGTAAAAGTTTGCAGGAAGTAAACACAAAGCAGAAACAGTTTATAGATTGTATATAAAAGACAAAGGACCGGGATCCATAGTTCACTAGAGGTGGCTCTCCTTAAGATAGATAACATGCTGGGTAAACAAATTACAGCGAGGCAATTGACAAACACCGAGAAAGCAATACATGCATATACTAATCATCTTGACTCCTTTGAGACTTGATTGGGCATTACAACATAATACATAGACCGCCATCCAACTACATCTATGACTAATAATCCACCTTCAGGTTATCATCCGAACCCCCTCCAATGTTAAGTTGCAAGCAACAGATTATTGCTTTACGAACTGCGTGTAAAGTAAACAATACAATTGTTCTATGAACAAAGGATTGTTGTTTTCTCCCTAGTAGCAACCGCACATCTAGTACCTTAGAGATTTCTGTCACTTCCCAGTTACGGAGGCATGAACCCACTATCGAGCATAAATACTAACTCTTGGAGTTGCTAGCATCTACTTGGCCAAGATAGCTACTAACAACGGAAAGCATGCAAGATCTCAAATAACAAAGACATGATAGAATCAATAATCAATCTGAAATAGCATCTCAATATCCATCGGATCCCCGCAAATACAACATGTATGGATTACAAATAGATGATCTTGATCATGAACGGAGCTCACAAGATCTAAACATGAAAGCACAAAGGAGGAGAAACCAGCCATCTAGCTACTACATGGATCCGTAGTCCAAGGATGAACTACTCACGCATCACATCGGAGGCTTGCATGGTGATGAAGAAGGCCTCCAGGGTGAATTCCCCTCTCCGGCAGGGTGCCGGGAAGAGCTTCAGATCCCTCCCGATCTAGGGATGGAGATGACGGTGGCTACAGACTCTTTCGTGGATTTTTGATCGGGTCCTTAGGGTTTTCGTCCCGAGGACAATATATAGGCGGAAGGAGAGGCCGAGGGGGTGCCGGGAGCGGCCAGACCACCCCCTGGTGCGGGCCAGGCCTGGCCGTGCGGCCAAGTGGTGTGGTGGATCCTTGGCCCTTCTCCATCTCGTATTCTGGCACTTGATCCCTTCCGGAAAAATAGGCACTTTGGCTTTTGTCCCGTCCAATTCCGAGAATATTCATTTTCTGACTTTCTTGGAACCAAAAACAGCATAAAACAGGCAGCTAGCCCTGTGGCTCTTGTTAATAGGTTAGTCCAAGAAATCATATGAAAAGTACTCCAAAGTTGGAACAAAACACAAGAAAGTGGATAAAACCAAGCATGGAACATCAAAAATTATAGATACATTTGCAATGTATCAGTGAGCATATGTCTAAGGAAAGAAATGAGTACTACTACTAGTGTTCTACTAATATATTATTTGTTTTTCCCTAATAAGGGCATCATCAATGTGTACAAAAGCACACCTTAAGGCCTAGTATGTGGCATCCGCTAAGGTTCACCATATACATTGTGGAGAAAATAAAGTTTGTATCTTTAAGCCGGGTTTCCCATAGAGAATAGAAAAATCATTTCCCCTCTCTACCTATTTCACGTGATCATTTTCAAAAGGTGTTCAAAATTTTCATGATGCAAAATCTTAGCTAGAAGTCGAATCACTCGTCAAAACTCTCTGTGGTTTCTGATATATTAATTAACCGCTCGATGGGTACCTCCAAAAGCTTTTTTCATAAAACTTTCAAAGCAACCTACAATTTATTACCTGTAGTTGAAGTTTGACCTAATTTCATTAATTCAAGAGCAATCTATCACACTTAGTTGTAGCTCAAGTTTGACCTAATTTCATTAAACTGTCAAGATGCAAAATCGTAGCAAGAATTTGAACCTTTCGTCAGAACTCTCTATGGTTTCTGATAGTATATTAATTGACCCGCCCCCGCCCCCTCCAATGGGTACCTCTAAGAGCTTTTTCGTACAGCTTTTCAAAACAACCTACACAGTTTACTTGTAGTAGTTCAAATTTTACCTATTATATTTTTTCTCCTTTACCTATTATAATTTTATATAGTGATGATATACCATATGTCTATTATCTAAGTCTCACGTGCAGGGCATGTGCAATTTACTAGTACTTATAGTTTCAAATTTGACCTAATTTCGATAAATCGACATAAAGTCATTCTAATGGGCAGAGTTAGTTGGGAAGTTTGAAAACTCATAAAACATGAGATCGTTGGTACAACATGTTGGTCCAATATATATGTATGTAAACTTGGCTTGTGGCATTCAGATCCAATATTCTTTGGACTATTCTTTAGGAAAAAGAACTACCTCGCTCGTATTCTTCCTTCAGAAAATGTAGAATTGAATGTTCTTTCTTGATAGTTGGAAACTCACACCGACCACACTGTTTACTACAAGAAGATGCACCGATGATCTACCTCCAAAAAGACATTTAATTCAAGAGCAATCTATGGCGTTTACTTGTAGCTAGCTCAAGTTTGACCTAATTTTGTTAAATTGTCAAGATGCAAAGTCTTAGCAAGAAGTTGAACCTATCATCGAAACTCTCGCTGGTTTCTGATATATTGATTTTGACCCCTCAATGGGTACCTCCAAAATATTTTTTGTAAAACTATCAAAGTAAAATCTACAATTTACTTATAGTTTCAAATTTGACCTAATTCCGCGATATCGACATAAAGTCATTCAAATGGGCGGGGTTAGCAAGGAAGCTTGAAAACTCATAAAACATTGGAATCGTAAGCACAACATGTTGTCGATCCACTATATATGTCTAGCAACTTGGCTTGTGGCATCCACATCCAATATTCTTTGGACTTCTCTTTACGGAAAAGAACAACTAACCTCGCTTGTCTTCAGATGGAAAATGTAGAATTGAATGTTCTTTCCTGGTAGTTGGACACTCACACCCACGACACTGCTTACTACCAGAAAATGCACCCATCTACCTCTGAAATGACATTTAAATCAAGAGTTATCTATCGCGCTTAGTTGTAGCTCAAGTTTGACCTAATTTCGTTAAATTGTCAAGATGCAAAATCTTAGCAAGAAGTTGAACCTATCGTCAAAACTCTCGTTGTTTTCCTATATATTAATTGTGACCCCTCGATGGGTACCTCCAAATGAAAAGCTTTTTCATAAAACTTTCAAAGCAAAACCTACAATTTACTCGTAGTTTCAAATTTGACCTAATTTCGATAAATCGACTTAAAGTCATTAAAATGGGCAGAGTTTGCTAGGTAGTTTGAAAGCTCATAAAACATGGGAATTGCAAGTACAACATGTTGTCGATCCACTATATATGTCTGTCAACTTGGCTTGTGGCATCCACATCCAATATTCTTTGGACTTCTCTTTACGGAAAAGAATAACTAACCTCGCTCGTCTTCACTCAGAAAATGTAGAATTGAATATTATTTCCTGATAGTTGGAAACTCACACTGACGACATTGTTTACTACAACAAGATGCACCGGTCTACCTCTGAAAATACATTTAATTCAAGAGCAATCTACCGCGCTTACTTGTAGCGCAAGTTTGACCTAATTTCGTTAAGTTGTCAAGATGCAAAACCTTAGCAAGAAACTGAACCTATCGTCAAAACTCTCAATGTTTTATGATATTTTAATTGTGACCTCTAGATGGGTACCTCCAAAAGATTTTTTGTAAAACTTTCAAAGCAACCTACAATTTTACTTGTAGTTTCAAATTTGACCTAATTTCGATAAATCGACAAAAAGTTATTTGGTCAAATGGTCAGAGTTAGCTAGGAAGTTTGAAAACTGATAAATAAAACATGGGAATCTTTGGTACAATGATGAGTGCATATTTGTATCATGTTTTACATTATTATTTTGCATTGTAGATGTAGGATCTTGGTATTTTACAGTGCTCACACGCACATTTTATGTATGTTTTCACCAGGATCAGGACAGATGATGGATCCAGTGGATACAATTCTTGGAGGAGTTGTACTGTGGAGAAAAGTAGTCAAAAAATTGTAAATCGCTTATTGGGGAAATATTAATAATACTAGAAGAAAACCAGAAGCGAACAATGGAGGCAGAAGGTTCAATGAAGAACTATATGGCGGGAGCAAATTTTCTGGCCATATAGCTCCGGCCGTATAGTTGGCGCCGCCTCTGCCTCCTCAAATAGTTTCACCCCGTGCAACTGGTTCAGGGAGACGACATACAAAACACCTAGAAATCACAGAAACCTCACCTCTGGAAGGCATCTGGAGGGGGAACTCATCCACAAGGGATCCATCTTCGCCCTACGCAGATCCGGGAGACTAAGGCATCGATCTTCATCATCCACCGCTGCATCACCACCATCTCCATCCATCCCATCTACATCTTGTCTAGATCTTGTTGTAATTCTCGTACTCGTTGTGGATTTATACAAGTACTATTCATCTATGATTGTTTCCATTACCATTGCTATGATGTTGATTACCTCCATGTCTGAGTAGATCTCTAGTTCTTGGGGAGATGGAGAAACCCTAGCATATGATTGAGATGAGATAGAGATTATTATGTTATACATCATTATGTGTATGTGTTAATTGACTTCATCTTGATGTTGGGAGTTGTGCACCTCCTTAATATTTGCCTCTTATGGGGACTCGATGAAGGGGATTACTTGTTGGTAGACAGAGGGATGATAACACTTACTATGACTATAAAGCTGTTGTCAATCCTTACGTACTAATTTGGGGGTATCAAGGAGAACTCATAAAGCCATGTCCATGCCACGAGAGAAATCCCTTAATAGCATAGTAATTCGATTGATGTCGATTGCTGTCTGCTGTGGTTATGAGGATGATGTGTGCAATGGTTGCTGGCTAATCATCCATATATGGAGCTCCTCCCACATACATACACATTTTGAGAATATTCGTTACAATAATCTTGATTGCTTAGTCTAAATTGCTAGTGGTGTATCCACTATTCCCCGAGAACACCTTTTTCCCTATTGTAGTTCCAAAGTTCTATTACACACGTGATTCTTACTTTCTGCATTAAGTTTTGCTTTACTTTAAATTACCTTGTTCAACCAAAAACCCAAAAACAACTTTACTTATCTTGCATCTTAAAGGTATTTCTTAAGTACTTCGTTTAGTTGTAGTTAAAAGCATTTTAGTCTTGTGCCTACTACTCCCCATGGGATCGATATCTTTATTTCGAAACTAGCCAGAAACGATCTGTGCACTTCCAGTCATCAAGCTATTTTCTAGCGCCGTTGCAAGGGAGCTTAGCGCTATAAGTCACTTTACTTTTAGTTATTTACTTTCATTGTACTAATTTTTACTTGAGTTCAGGACCGCAACAATGGATAACACTCAGCATTTAAACTAGCTTGAGGCAGTAAGGAAAATGGATTCGCCCATGGATGCCTTTATAGCTGTCAATAAAAGCATAAATCCGAATGGAATTGAGATCCACCCTTTATTTTTTGAATTATTGCATTCTAAGAAATTTCAAGGAACCAATGAAGAAAGTCCATATGGACACTTACAATTCTTTGAAGACATTCTCAGTTCCTTTATTTTTGATGAATGTAATCTTGATATGGTTAAAAACCCAGTTGTTTAGACAAACTCTCTCTAATAATGTTTGTGTCTGGTACAGATCTTTTTGTGCAGAAGCACCGAGGACTTTGGAGGAATTGACAACCAAATTCCTATCAAAATATTATTCTGAAAGCAAAGCTCACAGGATAAGAGGTATTATTATCAGTTTAAAAATAATCCTAGTGAGGGCTTATATGAAGGATATCTAAGGTACAAAAGTTACCTAGATAATTCCCCCGTCATCATTTGCCTGATTGGTTAATCACCCATACCTTTTATGGAGGGCTAAATATTGAAAATAGGATGAATCTAGACACTGCTTCTAATGGTAGTTTTCTGTCTTATACCTATTGTAACATCTCAAAATATTAAACAAGATTATCAAATTCTAATCACCCAAGTTTAGGGTTAACAAATACTTTTATTCTTAAACCCATATGAATGCATGTGTTTTTATTATTAATTCATGAATGCTTGCCATGCCATGTTTGATTACTATAAATGACAAGGATTAGTATAAAGATGAAAACCATCTCATCTAGGTCAAAACCAAACAAAAACAAATCAAAAGAAAATCAATATAGGAAGCATATGACCTAATGGTCATTTTGGCCAAAGTTAACACCTAGCCCACTTTGGGCATCTCTAGCAAACGATTTCAAATAGAAACAATTCTACTTCTTTTCTCCCCTTGCTAGACCAAGTGAAAATGAACACAAGTGCACTTTACAAACTTACAGAAACAAATTACAAACCTATTTGAGAGACATTTCAAAATTGAATCAAGTGTAGGTATCTAGATGACCATTTCTCAAAAACAAACCAAACTATCTCCACTTGACAACTCCTAGCAACCAGAGACACTCAAGCATGTGACCAACACACCCACCAAAAAGAATTCAAAAATTCAAATCTTTAGTCCATGCGGCCATTTCATCAAACACTTAACAGGCAGAGTACAAGTCTACCAACTAACTACTGTTTTGATCAATCTAGTGCTAACCTTTTGTACCCAATTCAGCTCCACTACTCACCCACGATCACACCCAGTACTAGCCCGTGCAGCTAGCACCCGTCACTTGCCGCAATGACCAGTGCACGCCCGTACCCGAGTGTGCCATGCCGGTCGAGCATGGACACGACGCCACAAGCCGCGCCGCCCCCTAACACGACCACGAGGAGGTAGGCGTGATCTCACCGCACCCCTTTGTCCATGCCTCGGCCGACGGCCACCAGTGGAGAAGATAGCTGTGCTGCGCCCATTTAACTCGCTGCCATGCCGAGCGCACGCCAGAGCACCGCAGCCGCCTCGCTCTCTCCTTGCGTACCCACACTCGCCGCGTCACCAGAAACCTCCCAGACACGACCGTTCGACGCTGCGCGTCCCGTGACCACCGTACGCCATGACGAACACCACGGTACCCGCACAGAGCACGGATGCCTCTTGACCAATTAAGACCATCCCTCGCCATGCCACTATATGCATGACGATCGCCGCGGACCACCGCATCGACCTATGCCCTCCGCTATGCTGATAGCGCCCTGTAGCAACATCGCCGACAAGCCCGAGCCATGTCGCGCTGCCCCTCTCGCCGGTGTATAAATATGACCCTCCCTAGCCTCCAAAGGCACACCATTCAACTCCCCTCTTCCTTAGAACACCCCTGACGCTTTCCCGGAGCAAGGCGAGCACTACATCGCCGGAATTTCATCGGAGCCCGTGGCTGCAGTGAAGGAAGGGTGCCGTTGATTGGAGCCACCCTAGGAGCCGCCGGGACCACCATTCGACTCGCTGTCGGCTACCAGCTCATTCGCCCCCATCACCGAACCTAGCTAGAGCCCTGGTAAGCCCCCAGGGACCCCCGTCATCGAGTTAGGTTTAGAATCCCTCGCGCTCACTGTAACTGAGACGACGACGATCAGCCGTCGACCTCGTCCTAATCGTGTGGCCCAGATTAGCTGATACCGTTTCGCTTAGATACAGCCGTTGACGCATGGGACCAGCCTGAGTGCAGCCCGTTGCACGCGCCGCGTAGCTGGGCCGGCCCATGTTCGTTCCCGTGCTTAGCCCACAGATTCAAATATAGATTTTCCATTTATGTCAAAATCCTATTCTGTCAGTAGTTTCAAAATTTAATTTAGAGAGATTTGTTTAACCAAATTGCATGATTCCAATTTCGTTAGAAAGGTATTGAAAATATCTACACACTCCTGTTGGATTCAAACCATTTGAAAAAATATAGATCACCTATAGTAAAAATAACAAGACAGAGACTTTTCCAACTTCAAACATTTTTATAAAATCAACCATAAATGCTTTTGAGTTGATTCCAACTCTCAAAAATCACAATTGCCATGCTCTATCTGAATATATAAAAAGATTTAGTTTTACATGCATTAATCATGGATTAGTATTAAAAGAATGCTATATAGGCATTTCTAGTCACTTTAATATTATTAAATAGCAATATGAAATCTTGTAATATATGACCACTACTTTAAATCACATTCCCAAGTATTTGAATATGTGATGATGGCATGTACCAACATGATCCTATATTTTAATTGGATATTATTAAATCTTAAGTATTTTCAATGAGTAGAAATTACTTTTCCAAAATAAGATAAATAGGAATGTGTCATTATTTCATGTGATGATTGAGATGATGCTAGATCATCTAGTGTGAGCCTTTGTGTGCTAAATAGAAGTAGCTAAGGATTGTTTCATGATTGTGTACCTCGTATTTATTGATAGACGCTAGTACCGACCCGGGCTACGACGAGGAGGAGTACTTCGAAGAGGAAGAAGAGAACTTCAACAACTGCACCCAACAAGGCAAGCTATCCATGCAAGCTTAACTATGCAAGCTGACTTGTGCAGATACCCTATACCTACTATTGAGGTGCAACTTTACCAATTCCTAGTTTTACCTACAAGCTTTACTTTTCCCTTTACTAAAGTTTCTTACCTAGTTAATTAATGGAGATTAGTGGATAAATAGGATTGATGCCATCAAGAGCATAGAAATAGGCTTGGGTAGTTACACTTGATTAGCACCCCTCAATAGTGATACCCTCATTACTAGTGGCTAGTGTTAAGCTAAACTTGATCACTTTAGATGGGAACACTTGGAGAAAATGATTATGAAAACCTTGGAATGATGAGTCATTCTATTGAAATGTTTTGGCATGGGTTATGAAACACAATGGTTTGATGATGAAACTGAATGAGGCAGGAGCCTTGACTTTGATAAAAACTGATGGTTGGGTTCGGATGTGATCCTATTCCAATTTTACCGTATAACCACAATACCTGAGTTGGGTAGGGCTTAACTGGAAGTTTATATGTCTTAGTATGGGTTCCCTTGCAGAAAGAGGTTGAGTTGAGGCTACCTCGTGAATATGAATGTCCATCTATGTAGTTCCCAGGATGGCAGTTGGCCATGGCTGGGAGGCCAAGCTCATAGGGGAGGTGCCTATACTAGGGTGTGTAATTGAAAGGTTAGGATTGATTATCCGCATACCAAGTATGATGATTCAGGGTTATCCTCGACGAATATATCGAATTTTATGGTGAAATTGTACCACCTATGCAGAGTGTCAAACTATTCAAATAGCCGCGTTCACGGTTATGGATAGTTGGAGTGGCCATACTGTTCCGTTGTCAGATGTTTTCAAAATGACTTATGACTTGAACTATGACTTTGACTTGACCACAACAAGGCTGTGCACATGAAAACTAGGTTCCCACTTAAGTAATCTAGAGAACTAAAATAGGCTTTACTACGGAGTACTTATGAAATAAAATTGGCTTGTTGCAAACAAGACTAGAGCATATGATTCCTATTAGTATTAACTTACTTGTGTTGGTGATAGTTTGTGAGTACTTAAAGAGTACTCATGGCTTTGTCCCTGGCTATTCCCATGGCCAGACTATGGGGAGGACTATCCCGAAGACAGACAACAGGAGGTATACGATAACTAGGATCATCTCCCATCGTCAGCATTGCCTGTGACAATGAAGATGGAGTCTACTATGTTTATTTCCGCTGCTTTGATTTGTATTAAGACTTGATCATGAGATCAACTACTTGTAAGACTATTATGGTTCGTAATGGATGATGTACTATGGTACCGATTCTGTTATGCCTCGCAAAAATGGTAATCCTGGGATTGCGATGTACGGCATAATAGGCATCTGGACTTAAAAATCCGGGTGTTGACAAGTTGGTATCAGAGCCATCCTGACCATAGGAGACCCTAGTTAGAATGGACGTCGGAAAAAAAATCTAGTTTCAAAACAAAGAAAGTGAGTATTTACGAAAACCTATTCTCACTCTTATCCTTGAGATTCTTTCAACAAGAATTAACATGTTCCTCAAAATTCTTGCAATTCTACATAAAATTTGACACACTTGATGACCTCACTAACTTACTCATCCCAATTGCTTATAGATGGAGGTCAAGTACAGCAAGTTCTACCAGTTGGGCAACAAAGGGGAGCTCATCTTTGAGGGGGATTTGGGATAGCTCGCGGAGTATCTTGGACGCCCACACCCGGAGTTCTTCGGAGTGCAGCTCAATGACCAACAAGGAGGGGAACTACAATGGTTGATAGTTGTGGATCTGAGAGGCAAAATGGAGCCACCTCTTTCGGAGAAGATTTAGTTCAGCATGAGGGAAAACAACTGGCTGGATGAATTAGCTCGAGCCATGCAGGAGGCACTTGCTCGTCTGTGTGCACAAAACATCAACCAGATCAATGGCACCCACTTTGCCCACTATGCAAGGTGTGACTCTACGCGACAACCTTTGGCCATGCCGGCACATCCGGAGCTAAAGCAGCATGTGGATCACCTTGACTTCATGCTACACGAGACTTAGAAGTAGTTGGACAACGCCCGTGCCTACACTAACCAGAATCATGCTATCGCCACCGAGAGGAAACAAACCCTCGCCATCCTCGCTAAGGAGCACAACTCACTTTGTCGCCAGCGTGACAAGAAGGACCGCATCATTGCTCATCTTCGCCAGAAGGTGGCAACTCTTGAGGAGACCATCCATGACCAGGAGATCCATCTTGAGGAGAAGGAAGAGGAAGGTGAAGATATTCGTGTTGATATCCACTCTTACCTCAGTGATGATGATGACTATCTGGAGGACACCTCCATGGAGTACCACACTGACGAGGATGACACCGACTTCATAGATGATGAAAAAACCCGGTTCTGATGATGAGTAGTCGCACCTGAGCACTATCGTAGGTGTGAGTTTTATCCGGTCCCATTGTATCGTAGCTTGACAGAATGGTTCTTAAAACCATATGCTTCGTAGTTGTGGTGTGTGTTTGTATTGTGTGCTTGGAATGAATGAATGAAAAGGAGTTGTTGGTTTTCAAACCTTAGCCATACTCAAAGTTTAAAGCTTTTTGAACCATATCCATAAACCATAGAAAATTTCCCTCTTGTCTTATGATCTATCTCAATCTTCAGATGACTCGCGGAAACCCCGGTGGAAGAAGCTCATCCCAGGATCCAATGCTTCAGATTCTGTAGATGCTAGTTTTAGATCGTGCAGCCGGTAGAGCCGAGAGTCAAGACAATCTAGCCACTCTTCAACAGATCGCCCAGATGGCACACAACAACCAAGGCCATGGAAACCAGGATCACCATGGATCCAAGCTCAAAAACTTCCAAAACACCAATCCTCCTATGTTTAGCAAATCAGAAGAGCCCTTAAATGTTGATGACTGGCTGCAAACCATGGAGAACAACTTAGAAGTCGCAGGAGTTGATGCCGCAGAGAAAGTACTGTTTGCCACCCACTATCTGGCAGGTTATGCAAGATCATGGTGGAACAACACCTGTACCATGAACGGAGGACAAATGATGACTTGGGAATAATTTAATCTCAAGTTCAGCAGGACCCATGTGCCCCCAGGTTTGATCAAGAGGATGAGGGATGAATTCAGGGAGCTGAACCAGGGAAGAATGATCGTGGTAGAATACCGTGGCAAATTCCTGTCTCTGGCTAGGTATGCCCCTGATGAGATTGACACAGAAGCAAAGAAGAAGGAGAGATTCCTGAATGGCTTGCACGATGAGATGCAGATAATGCTAGTCAACATTCCCTTTAATGACCTAGAAGCTTTAGTGGATTCTGCGATCCAGATGGAAGGAAAGATCAACCAAGCCAGCGAGAACCGCAAGCGTCGTATGATGCACCAACCTGGACCCCACCATACCCCAAAGTACCGCCCAACCCGTTTGTAGGATATGCACCAAGGAACAACAGACCCCCTATGACCCGTCTGAGCTATCCCAATCGTGGCGGAGGAAACCCGAGGCCTGGAGGGCACCACAACAACCACAACCCCGGCAACCCCAATAACTTCAACCGTGCACCGCCAAGGTCCAACAACAACAACAACAATACCGCTTCGAGGACTGGAAGCAATGTTGTGCCTGTCGCAGGGAAAGATAAGTCAATGGTAACTTGCTTTGAATGTGGAGTCACGAGTCACTACTCCAATGAGTGCCCCAAGAAGCTTGCTGCAGCCACCAACGTCACTGCACCTGCCCAATAACAGCGCCTTGTCCAACCTGGAAAGAGATTTGCCCCAGGAAACCCGCACAACTGTACCAACCATCTTTTCCACATGAATGCGGACGAAGCCCAGGAAGCGCCAGATGTCGTGCTGGGTATGTTTTCTGTTAACTCACTACTTGCAAGAATGTTGTTTGATTCTGGAGCATCGCACTCATTTGTTACAGAAGAATTTGCATGCACTAGTAAGATTCAACCAACCAATTTGAAGCATGTTATGATAGTTCAAATACCTGGTTCAACCACCAAATCTAGAAAATTTTGCAAGGCCGTGCCTATCATAATCCATGGGATAGATTGTTATGCCAATCTAATAGTACTTGGAACCAAAGGTTTGGAAGTAGTACTAGGAATGGATTGGATGTTGAAATAGCAAGGATTAATCGACAGTGCCAAGAAAGCCATAACCATAACTAGTAGCACCGGAGTATCAGTAGAGCATGTATCTGAGACAATACCCTGCCAATTCAAATGCAACAAGAGTTTAGTCCAATCAACCCTTGACCAAGTCTGAGTAGTCTGCGAATACCCCGATGTGTTCCCAGATGAATTAACCGGTATGCCCCCAGATCGGGATATCGAGTTTATCATTGAACTAGTTCATGGAACTTGACCCATAGCTCAGAGACCCTATAGTATGAACCCATCTAAATTAGTGGAGCTAAAGAAGCAACTTGACGACATGTTGAGCAAAGGTCTGATACAACCAAGTGCATCACCGTGGAGATCACCTGTTTTGTTTGTGGATAAGAAAGATGGTGCCAACCGTTTGTGTACGGATTACCGGAAGCTGAATGACGTAACCATCAAGAACAAGCACCCACTACCGAAGATAGAAGATTTGTTTGACCAACTGACTGGTGCCAGAGTGTTTAATAAGATTGATCTTAGAACTGGTTATCATCAATTGAAGATCCACGCAACGGATATCCCAAAGACTTCCTTCATGACCCGATATGGATTGTATGAGTAGAATGTCATGTCATTTGGATTGACCAATGCCCCCGCTTATTTCATGAATCTCATGAATAAGATTTTTATGAACTTCTTGGATAAGTTTGTCGTTGTTTTTATCGATGACATTTTGATCTATTCGGAGTCGGAAGAAGACCATGAACAACACCTAAGAACCATCCTTGAAACCCTTAGGGAGCATCAGTTGTATGCCAAGTTTATTAAATGTGAGTTCTGGTTAAAGGAAGTCGGATTCCTAGGACATATCTTGTCGGCAGGAGGAGTTGCTATCGATCCCGCTGAGATCAAGGATGTTGAAGAATGGAGAGCCCCAACCACTCAAACCGAAGTCCGCGCATTTCTTGCATTAGCCGGATATTACCGAAAGTTTGTCGAAGGATTTTCAAGCATAGCAAGGCCGGTGACCCAGTTGATGAAGAAATATAAGAAGTTTGAATGGACGGACAAATGTGAAGCAAGTTTTCAAGAGCTCAAGAAGAGATTGATTTCTGCCCCAATTTTGATCATGCCGGATATCACGAAACCTTTTGATGTATATTGTGATGCATCTAATATTGGTCTCGGATGTGTGTTGATGCAAGAAGGAAAAGTAATATTATACCTACCCCGACAACTAAAGCAACATGAGTAGAACTATCCTACCCATGACTTAGAATTGGCAGCCGTAGTTTTCGCCTTGAAGACATGGCGTCATTACCTCATGGGTAACCGCTGTGAGATTTATTCGGATCACAAGAGTTTGAAGTATATTTTTACCCAGAAGGAGCTGAATATGAGGCAAAGGAGATGGATAGAGTTAATCAAGGATTATGATCTTGACATTCACTATCACCCGGGCAAGGACAATGTGGTAGTAGATGCTCTTAGTAGACTGCCGTGTAGATTAAACACCATGATTAAGGAAGACCAGCCAAATTTGCATGAGGAGTTGGAGAATTTTAGAATGGAGCTAGTTAGCGAAGGATTTCTAGCCAGTATTGAACTTCAACCCACTTTGAGCAGTCAGATAAAGGAAGCTTAGAAAGGAAATGCCAGCATCGACGGAATTAAGCGTCATATCGGTACAGGGAAGGTACCCGGATTCACGGAAGATGAAGAATGCGTTCTGTGGTATAAAGGACACATCTGTGTGCCAGCAGATTCAGGGTTGAAGCAAGTCATTCTGCAGGAAGCCCATGATACTCTTTATTCTATTCACCCAGGAGGAACCAAGATGTATCAGGATTTGAAGGAGAAATTTTGGTGGCATAAAATGAAGAGAGAAGTCAGAAGCTAAATAGCTAAGTGTGATATCTATCAGAGAGTCAAAGCGGAACATCAGCGACCTGCAGGACTTTTGCAACCATTTCAGATCCCAGAATGGAAATGGGATTCTGTTGGAATGGATTTCATCACCAGTTTACCTACATCTAGTAGGGGAAATGATTCTATTTGGGTCATAGTAGATAGACTGTCCAAAGTAGCTCATTTCATACCCGTCAAGACCACCTATCAAAACTCGAAGCTAGCAGAGTTGTACATTGCTAGAATAGTCAGTCTGCATGGAACCCCAAAGACCATTGTGTTAGATCGAGGAACCCATTTTACCTCAAGGTTCTGGAAGAAAGTCCAAGAAGGATTAGGAACCAAACTGAACTTCAACACAGCTTATCACGCGCAAACCGAGGGACAAACAGAAAGAGTAAACAAGATACTAGAAGATATGCTGAGAGCTTGTGTGTTAGAATATGGATCTAAATGGGAAGATTGTCTGCCTTTCGCAAAGTTCTCATACAACAACAGTTATCAAACCAGTTTGCAAATGGCCCCATTTGAGTTTTTATATGGAAGGAAGTGCCGTACCCCCTGAATTAGTCACAAGTAGGAGAGAGTCAGATATTCAGACCATACATCCTACGAGAAGCCGAAGAGAAGGTTCACAAGGTCTGTGAACACCTCAAGTCCGCCCAATCCAGACAAAAGAGTTATGTTGATAAAAGACGTCGAGATCCGTCCTTCAATGTGGGAGATTTTGTGTATCTCAAGCTATCACCCTTGAAAGGGAAGCTTGCCCCCAGATATTTCGGACCTTTCAAGATTTTAAGTCGCTGAGGAGAAGTATCCCATCATCTAGAACTACCTGAAGAGATGTTAGCCATACATGATGTGTTCCATATCTCGTTACTCAGGAAATGCCTAGAAGTTCTGGAGAAAACCGAAGTTTTCAAGAACATCGATCACAGAGCCATAGATATCAACAAGGATCTAACTTATCATGAAGTACCCATTCGTATTTTGGAAGAAGCTTTCAGAACCACTCAGACCAGAAGTATCAAGTTTCTAAAGATCTAGTGGAGCAACCATACTGAAGAAGAAGCCACTTGGGAGCGAGAAGATTATATTAGGATCGAGTTTCCCAATCTCTTTAGTTCCTCGTCTTTCCTGAATCTCGGGACGAGATTCTATTTAAGGAGGGAAGGTTTGTAACATCTCAAAAATATTAAACAAGATTATCAAATTCTAATCACCCAAGTTTAGGGTTAACAAAAACTTTTATTCTTAAACCCATATGAATGCATGTGTGTTTATTATTAATGCATGGATACTTGCTATGCCATGTTTGATTGCTATAAATGATGAGGATTAGTTTAAAGATGAAAACCATCTCATCTAGGTCAAAACCAAACAAAACCAAATCAAAAGAAAATCAATATATGAAGCATATGACCTAATGGTCATTTTAGCCAAAGTTAACACCTATCCCACTTTGGGCATCTCTAGCAAATGATTTCAAATAGAAACAATTCTACTTGTTTCCCCCCTTGCTAGACCAAGTGAAAATGAACACAAGTGCACTTTACAAACTTCCATAAACAAATTAAAAACCTATTTGAGAGACATTTCAAAATTGAATCAAGTGTAGGTATCTAGCTGACAATTTCTCAAAAACCAACCAAACTATCTCCACTTGACAATTCCTAGCAACCAGAGACACTGAAGCATGTGACCAGCACACCCACCAAAAAGAATTCAAAAATTCAAATCTTTAGTCCATGCGGCCATTTAATCAAACACTTAACAGGCAAAGTACAAGTCTACCAACTATCTGCTGTTTTGATCAATCTAGTGCTCACCTTTTGTACCCAATTCAGCTCCACTACTCACCCACGGTCACACCCAGTACTAGCCCGTGCAGCTAGCACCCGTCACTTGCCGCAATGACCAGTGCACGCATGTACCCGAGCGTGCCATGTCGGTCGAGCATGGACACGACACCACAAGCTGTGTTACCCCCTACCATGACCACGAGGAGATAGGCGTGACCTCATCGCACCCCTCTATCCACGCCTTGGCCAACGACCACCAGTGGAGAAGCCAGCAGCACCGCGCCCATTTAACTCGCTGCCATGCCGAGCGCACGCTAGAGCACCACAGCCGCCTCGCGCAGCCATGCCGCACCTTGCTCTCTCCTTGCGTACCCGCACTTGCCGCGTCACCAGTAACCTCCTAGACACGACCGTTCGACACCGCGCGCCCCGTGACCACCATACGCCATGACGAACACCGTGGTACCCGCACAGAGCACTGACGCCTCCTGACCAATTAAGACCGCCCCTCACCGTGCCACTATGCGCATGAAGATATCCGCAGACCACCGCGTCGACCTATGCCCTTTGCCATGCTGATAGCGCCTTGTTGCAACGTCGCCGATGAGCCCGAGCCATGCCGAGATGCCCCTCTCGCCAGTGTATAAATAGGACCCTCCCCCAGCCTCCAAAGGCACACCATTCGACTCCCCTCTCCCTCAGAACACCCCTGACCCTTTCCCGGAGCAAGGCGAGCACCACATCGCCGGAATTTCGTCGGAGCCTACCACTGAAGTGAAGGAAGGGCGTCGTTGATTGGAGCCGCCGCGACCACCATTCGACTCACCGTCGTCTACCAGCTCGTTTGCCCCTGTCGACGGACCTAGCTGGATCCCTGGTAAGCCCCCAGTGACCCCCGCCGTCGAGTTAGGTTTAGAATCCCCCGCGCTCACTGTAATTGAGACGACGACGCTCAGCCGTCGATCTCATTCTAATCGCGTGGCACAGATTAGTTGATACCGTTTCGCTTAGATACATCCGCTGACACGTGGGACCAGCCTGAGTGCAGCCCGCTGCACGTGCGCTGCGTAGCTAGGCTGGCCCATGTTTGTTCCCTTGCTTAGCCCACATATTCAAATAGAAATTTTCCATTTATTTCAAAATCCTATTCTGTCAGTAGTTTCAAAATTTAATTCAGCGAAATTTATTTAACCAAATTGCATGATTCCAATTTTGTTAGAAAGGTATTGAAAATATCTACACACTCCCGTTGCATTTAAACTATTTGAAATTATAGATCACCTATAGTAAAAATAACAAGACAGAGACTTTTCCAACTTCAAACATTTTTATAAAATCAACCATAAATGCTTTTGAGTTGATTTCAAATCTCAAAAATCAAAATTGCCATTCTCTATCGGAATATATAAAAAGATTTAGTTTTACATGCATTACTCATGGATTAGTATTAAAAGAATGCTATATAGGCATTTCTAGTCACTTTAATATTATTAAATAGCAATATGAAATCTTGTAATATATGACCACCACTTTAAATCACATTTCCAAGTATTGGAATATGTGGTGATGGCCTGTGCCAACATGATTCCATATTTTAATTGGAGAATATTAAATCTGAAGTATTTTCAATGAGTAGAAATTACTTTTTCAAAATAAGATAAATAGGAATGTGTCATTATTTCATGTGATGATTGAGATGATGCTAGATCATCTAGTGTGAGCCTTTGTGTGCTAAATAGAAGTAGCTAAGGATTTTTTGGTGATTGTGTACCTCGTATTTATTGATAGACGTTAGTACCGACCCGGGCTACGTCAAGGAGGAGTACTTCGAAGATGAAGAAGAGAACTTCAACAACTGCACCCAACAAGGCAAGCTATCCATGCAAGCTTAACTATGCAAGCTGACTTGTGCAGATACCCTATACCTACTATTGATATGCAACTTTACCAATTCCTAGTTTTACCTACAAGATTTACTTTTCCCTTTACTAAAGTTTCTTACCTAGTTAATTAATGGAGATTAGTGGATAAATAGGATTGATGCCATCAAGAGCATAGAAATAGGCTTGGGTAGTTACACTTGATTGACTCCCCTCAATAGAGATATCCTCATTACTAGTGGCTAGTGCTAAGCTAAACTTGATCACTTTAGATGGGAACACTTGGAGAAAATGATTATGAAAACCTTGGAATGATGAGTCAATCTATTGAAATGTTTTGACATGGGTTATGAAACACAATGGTTTGATGATGAATCTAAATGAGGCAGGAGCCTTGACTTTGATAAAAACTGATGGTTGGGTTTGGATGCGATACCATTCCAATTTTACCGTACAACCACAATACCTGAGTTGGGTAGGGCTTAACTGGAAGTTTATATGTCTTAGTATGGGTCCCCTTGCAGAAAGAGGTTGAGCTGAGGCTACCTTGTGAATATGAATGTCCACCTATGCAGTTCCTAGGATGGAAGTTGGCCATGGCTGGGAGGCCAAGCTCATAGGGGAGGTGCCTATACTAGGGTGTGTAATTGAAAGGTTAGGATTGATTATCCGCATACCAAGTATGATGATTCAGAGTTATCCCCTGATGGATGTATCGAATTTTATGGTGAAAGTGTACCACCTATGCAGAGTGTCAAACTATTCGAATATCCGCGTCCACGTTTATGGACAGTTGGAGTGGCCATACTCTTCCGTTGTCAGATGTTTTCAAAATTACTTGTGACTTGAACTATGACTTTGACTTGACCACAACAGGGTTGTGGCCATGAAAACTAGGTTCCCACTTAAGTAATCTAGAGAACTAAAATAGGCTTTACTATGGAGTACTTACGAAATAAAATTGGCTTGTTGCAAACAAGACTAGAGCATATGATTCCTATTAGTATTACCTTACTTGTGTTGGTGATAGTTTGCAAGTACTTAAAGAGTACTCATGGCTTTGTCCCTGGCTATTCTCATGGCCAGAGTATGAGGAGGACTATCCTGAAGATGGACAGCAGGAGGTCTACAAATTGGGAGGACATGTTCCCGCAAAGGATGGAGATGATGAGGCAAGCTGAGCGAGGAAGGAACAAGGATGAGTGTCTCCCTAATCCTTATCATTACAACATAGGATCCTATTATAAACCTCCTCTTGGTCCATCGCCTCTTAAGCCTAAGAAGGTGCGGCAAGATGAGATTCATGATAAGATCTATGAGTTAGAAAATGCTTCGAAGGCATGCGTTGAAACAATTGGAGAAGGGATTGACTCCTACTGGATGATGAGCAAAGACCTTGAGAAGAAGGTCGATGCAATCGATGGTAGAGTTGGTTTTTTGATTAAAACTGTCTTTGAGTTGACAGATGAGAAGAAATTCCTCAAGAAGAAAATGTTGAAGCTCCAGTACGACATGGCCGAGCTCAGCATCTGCTTTGCAAGCATAGTTAAAGATGTCAACATAAAATAAGAGGGCGATGCTCTTTCTACCCAGGAGGAGGAATAGGTACCAACAAGGAGTTAATTGATCCTGCCTGGCTTGATTCCAAGATGTGGGAGATCTTTAAAGACCTTGTAATCTATCTTATAACTTTTATATTACCGTTTTTGCATTAGTTCAAACTAGAAATAAAGTTTGCATCATTAGAATTCTCTCAAGAATAGTCGATCCGTTTAATGAAATTCCGAGTTCATTATTATATATGGACCAATATTGAGTTTGTGCTTGCTTTAAAAGATATATGAATGGCTTGAGTATAATTTTACTTGCACTTGATGATAGCAATTGGAGTCTTCCACACTATTGGTATTAATGGAACACATAAAGATAATTTGGTCAATATGCTGCAAGTCTACGGTTTGATTTGCAAACAAAGATTATCTATGAAGTTAAATTAAACCTTGAACAAAGAAAAGTGAAAGTGCTATCAAAATAGAATGATAACAAGTCGAGGTAGAATATCTAAGTCGTAAGAATGCTTCATATACAGTTGGAATTTGACAATTGAGATCGTTAAACTTTGAATTCCTACATAAGGTGGAATATATGGCTAGCTCCTTTGCACAACACTTAAAAAAAGTGTGAGCATATATGCAAAAGAAAATAAAAGAAAGAATAAAAAGAGCAAGTGTGCAAAGATAAAATAGGCATATACCATTGTATTGTAGTATGATGAAAAGACACTTTTGAGATTTTGAATCCCAAGTGAATATATTTGATCCTAAAACACTTGGGACTACCTCGCTAACTCATTCAGTTGAACCGAATACTTTTACATTATGTTGAAATTCATCTTTTATGAACTGTTGATCACCAAGGTGTGGAAGCCTACTAATACTATTCAGATGGTTCGAGTAAGGTATTATTCATGAACCTATTCCTATGTATCGAATACGATAAACACATGCTGCAACTGCCTCATTTATTTTATCGACTCAGCTTCATGAATATGAGGATCACATCCATTAAGCTAAAACTTGCTCGGGACGAGCAAGAGTCTAAGCTTGGGGAAGTTGATGAGTGCTTAGTTGCATCATGTTTTACATTATTATTTTGCATTGTAGATGTAGAATCTTGGTATTTTACGGTGCTCGTGCGCGCATTTTATGTCTGTTTTCACCAGGATCATGATAGATGATGGATCCAATGGATACAATTCTTGGAGCAGTTGTACTGTGGAGAAAAGGAGTCAAAAACAACATAAATTTCTTATTGGGGAAATATTAATAATACCAGAAGAAAACCAGAAGCGAACAAAGGAGGCAGAAGGTTCAACAACCAACTATACGGTGGGAGAAAATTTTCCGGCCGTATAGTTGGCACCGCTTCCGCCTCCTCAAATAGTTTCACCCCGTGCAACTGGTTTGGAGAGACGACATACAGAACACCCACAAATCATAGAAACCTCACCTCCAGAAGACATCTGGAGGGGGATCTCATGCACAAGTGATCCATCTTCGCCCTGCGCAAATCCGGGAGGCTAAGGCATCGATCTTCATCATCTACCGCTGCATCACCACCATCTCCATCCATCCCATCTACATCTTGTTCTAATTCCTATATTCGTTGTGGATTTATACAAGTACTATTCATCTATGATTGTTTCCATTACCATTGCTATGATGTTGATTGCCTCCATGTCTGAGTAGATCTCTAGTTCTTGGGGAGATGGAGAAACCCTAGCATATGATTGAGATGAGATAGAGAATATTATGTTATACATCATTATGTGTATGTGTTAATTGTCTTCATATTGATGTTGGAAGTTGTGCACCTCCTTAATATTTGCCTCTTACGGGGACTCCATGAAGGGGATTACTTGTTGGTAGACGGAGGGATGATATCACTTACTGTGACTATAAAGCTGTTATCAATCCTTACGTACTAACTTGGGGGTATCAAGGGAACTCATAAATCCATGTCCATGCCACGGGAGAAATCCCTTAATAGCGTAGTAATTCGATCGATGTCGATTGCTATCTACTGTTATTATGAGGATGATGTGTGCAGCGGTTGCTGGCTAATCACCCATATATGGAGCTCCTCCCACATACATATACATTATGAGAATATTCGTTATAATAATCTTGATTGCTTAGTCTAAATTGCTAGTGGTGTATCCACTATTCCCCGAGAACTCCTTTTTCCCTATTGTAGTTCCAAAGTTCTATTACACACGCGATTCTTACTTTCTGCGTTAATTTTTGCTTTACTTTTAATTACCTTGTTCAACCAAAAACCCAAAAACAACTTTACTTATATTGCATCTTAAAGGTATTTCTTAAGTACTTCGTTTAGTTGTAGTTAAAAGCATTTTAGTCTTTTGCCTACTGCTCCCTGTGGGATCGATATCTTTATTTCGAAACTAGCTACAAATGATATGTGCACTTGCAGTCATCATGCAACATGTTGGTCCACTATATATGTTGGTAAACTTGGCTTCTAGCATTCAGATCCAATATTCTTCGGACATTTCTTTACGGAAAAGAACAACCTCGCTCGTCATCACTCGAAAAATTGAGAATAATTCAATGTTATTTCCTGATATAGTTGGAAAATCACACCGATGACACTATTTACTACAAGAAAATGCACCCATCTACCTCTCTGAAAAGTCATATATTTGAACAGCAATCTATCGCGCTTACTTGTAGCTCAAGTTTGACCCAATTTTGTTAAATAGTGTCATGCGATGCAAAATCTTAGCAGGAAGTCAAACCTATTGTCAAAACTCTCGGTTGTTTCTCATATATTGATTGTGACCCCCCTGATCGGGTACGCTACCTCAAAAAGCTTTTTCATAAAACTTTCAGAGCAACCTACGATTTAGTTGTAGTTCAAGTTTGACCTAATTCGATAAATCGGCATGTAGTCATTCAAGTGGGTAGAGTTAATTACCTAGGGAGTTTGAAAACTCAAAAAACATGTGGGAATCATAAGTAAAACACATTGGTCCACTTAATATGTCTAGCAGCTTGGCTTATGGCATTGAGATCCATATTCTTCGGGCTTTCATTACAGAAAATAACCATCTCGTCATCACTCGAAAAACTAAGAATTTTATTTCCTAATAGTTGGAAACTCACATTGATGAGATTGTTTACTACAAGAAGATGCACCCATCTACCTCTAAAAATACATTTAATTCAAGCAATCTATCGCGCTTACTTGTGGCTCAAGTTTGGCCTAATTTCGTTAATCGACAAGAAGTCACTAAAGTGTGCGAAGTTAGCTAGGAAGCTTGAAAATTCCTAGTACTAATAACTTAGGTATTACGTATAAGAAACTGTGGTCCAGTTTGTGTGATAATTAGGGCGGTTGCATTTTCTTTTAATTGTGGTAGGTCTCGTAGGAGCGAGGTGCTTGAGAGTTAACACAGTCGATGGAAGTACAAGTTACATCAAGGACCTCATAAAAATGAAAATTGCACCCAAGTCCATGCATTTAGCATAAGGACCCTGAAACTGAGCAATGAAGTGTGTGTTTTGAGGTTTGCACATACTAATTCTCATTGTGCTAAAGAATATCAGTAGAATCTTTGTAGATGCTAAGAATGGAAAAGAAGATCCAACAGTTAGCAATGTTTGGATTGCCGGTCTTGATCCAACGGTCAATGTTCGAAGTTATCCGTACACAATACAGTGGTATGGTATGGTATTGTAAGAGATAAGACAAGATAAAGATAAGGTAAGAAGTACTGCGAATGGCTGATCTTTTGAGTAACCTTCCTTTCCGACGTTTGGGAAGCAAGTGAAAATTTCGAAAACCGGAAAAGTTTGAATTTTTTTGCCACCAAGGACCAAAGTGGTTTCCTTCCTATGTACTCCACGTCCCTAATCCACACCAACGCGGCTGCCAAACACACCAGAGACACAGAGATGTCGTACCAAGGCACACGTTCATAGCACCACGTTGTGGACGAGGGAGAGATCAGCCAGGCCGGTGTGCGAGGGGAAAGGGGAGGAGAGAGGGAGGATGGATGGTGAGAGGCATCGAAGGAGAGAGAAAACACACAATTTGTTTTGCGTTCATAGGTCCTAAAATTTACTATTAGTAGAGTGGCCACAGGAGTACCTCGTGTCAGGAACCCATCATAACTTTCCTCTGACATCGAACCGCCTTCAACTCCTCTTCGCTACTGCCCTCTTACCCTGCCTACGTTTTATTCTCTCAGCATATACATCATGTGGACAGAGGTGAGCATATGTCTAAGCAAAGAAATGAGTACTACTACTAGTGTATTACTAATATACTATTTGCTTTTTTTCTAATAAGGGCATCAATAATGTGTACAAAAGCACAACTTAAGGCCTAGTATGTGGCATCCGCTAAGGTTCAGCATATAGATTGTGGAGAAAATAAAGTTTGTATCTTTAAGCCTAAGGTGCACCTCAAGCTTGTGGGTTGCTCATAGAGAATAGAAAAATCATTTCCCCTCTCTCCCTATTTCATGTGATCGTTTTCAAAAGGTGTTCAAAATTTTCATGATGCAAAATCGTAGCTAGAAGTCGAACTACTCATCAAAACTCTCTGTGGTTTATGATATATTAATTAACCACTCGATGGGTACCTCCAAAAGCTTTTTTCATAGAACTTTCAAAGCAACCTACAATTTATTACTAGTAGTTCAAGTTTGACCTAATTTCATTAAGTTCAAGAGCAATCTAACGCACTTAGTTGTAGCTCAAGTTTGACCTAATTTCATTAAACTGTCAAGATGCAAAATCTTAGCAAGAAGATGAACCTTTTGTCAGAACTCTCTGTGGTTTCTGATAGTATATTAATTGACCACCCCGCGCCCCTCCGATGGGTACCTCTAAGATCTTTTTCGTACAACTTTCAAAGCAACCTACACAGTTTACTTGTAGTAGTTCAAATTTTACCTATTATATTTTTTTCTGCTTTACCTATTATAATTTTATATAGTGATAATATGTCAGATGTCTATTATCTGAGTCTCATGTGCAGGGCACGTGCAATTTACTAGTACTTGTAGTTTCAAATTTGACCTAATTTTGATAAATTGACATAAATTCATTCTAATGGGCAGAGTTAGCTGGGAAGTTTGAAAACTCATAAAACATGGGAATCGTTGGTACAACATGTTGGTCCAATATATATATGTGTGTAAACTTGGCTTGTGGCATTCAGATCCAATATTCTTTGGACTATTCTTTAGGAAAAAGAACAACCTTGCTCGTATTATTCACTCGGAAAATGTAGAATTGAATATTATTTCTTGATAGTTGGAAACTCACACCGACGACACTGTTTACTACAAGAAGATGCACCGATGATCTACCTCTGAAAAGACATTTAATTCAAGAGCAATCTATGGCGTTTACTTGTAGCTAGCTCAAGTTTAACCTAATTTCATTAAATTGTCAAGATGCATAGTCTTAGCAAGAAGTTGAACCTATCATCGAAACTCTCACTGGTTTCTGATATATAATTTTTTACCCCTCGATGGGTACCTCTAAAAGCTTTTTCATAAAACTATCAAAGTAAAACCTACAATTTACTTGTAGTTTCAAATTTGACCTAATTCCGTGATATCAACATAAAGTCATTCAAATGGGCGGGCTTAGCTAGGAAGCTTGAAACCTCATAAAACATGGGAATCGCAAGTACAACATGTTGTTGATCCACTATATATGTCTGTCAACTTGCCTTGTGGCATCCCCATCCAATATTCTTTGGACTTCTCTTGACAGAAAAGAACAACTAACCTCGCTCGTATTCACTCGGAGAATATAGAATTGAATGTTCTTTCCTTGTAGTTGGACACTCACACCCACGACACTTCTTACTACTAGAAAATGCACCCATCTACCTCTGAAATGACATTTAATTCAAGAGCTATCTATCGCGCTTACTTGTAGCTCAAGTTTGACCTAATTTCGTTAAATTGTCAAGATGCAAAATCTTAGCAAAAAGTTGAACATATCGTAAAAACTCTCGTTGTTTTCCGATATATTAATTGTGACCCCTCGATGGGTACCTCCAAATTAAAAGCTTTTTCGTAATACTTTCAAAGCAAAACCTACAATTTACTTGTAGTTTTAAATTTGACCTAATTTCGATAAATCGACTTAAAGTCATTAAAATGGGCAAAGTTGTCTAGGAAGTTTGAAAGCTCATAAAACATGGGAATCGCAAGTACAACATGTTGTTGATCCACTATATATGTCTGTCAACTTGGCTTATGGCATCCACATCCAATATTCTTTGGACTTCTCTTTATGGAAAAGAATAACTAACCTCGCTCGTCTTCACTCAGAAAATGTAGAATTGAATGTTCTTTCCTGATTCTCCCTCCGTTCCTTAATATAAGGTGTGTAGTTTTCTTGCACGAATATTAGCGCACAGGCTGGGAGGGCGAATTTTGTTGCTTTAGGACGTGAATACCCCAGGTCATTGACGTGATATAGAGATAACATACAGAATCTGGGTATCCTCTCTCTCCTGATCGAATTAATTGCCTCCTAAATAAGAGGAACAAATCCCAAAATTCTCTATACACCTTATATTATGAATTGTTTCACAAAAAATGATACACCTTATATTAAGGAATGGAGGGAGTAGTTGGAAACTCACACTAGCGGCATTGTTTGCTACAACAAGATGCACCGATCTACCTCTGAAAATACATTTAATTCAAGAGAAATCTACCACGCTTACTTGTACCTCAAGTTTGACCTAATTTCGTTCAATTGTCAAGATGCAAAATCTTAGCAAGAAGTCAGACCTATCGTCAAAACTCTCAGTATTTTATGATATATTAATTGTGACCCCTCGATGGGTACCTCCATAAGATTTTTCATAAAACTTTCAATGCAACCTACAATTTACTTGTAGTTTCAAATTTGACCTAATTTCGAAAAATCGACATAAAGTCATTCAGTCAAATGGGCAGAGTTATCTAGGATGTTTGAAAACTCATAAATAAAACATGTGAATCGTTGGTACAACATGTTGGTCCACAATATATGTATGTAAACATGGTTTCTGGCATTCACATCCAATATTACCCGGACTTCTTACGAAAAAGAACAACCTCGTTTGTCTTCATTCGAAAAATATAGAATTGAATGTTCTTTCCTGATAGTTGGAAGCTCACATTGACGACATTGTTTACTACAACAAGATGCGCCGATCTACCTCTGAAAATACATTTAATTCAAGAGCAATCTATCATGCTTACTTGTAGCTCAGGTTTGACCTAATTTCATTAAATTGTCAAGATGCAAAATCTGAGCAAGAAGTTGAACCTATCGTCAAAACTCTCGTTGTTTTATGATATATTAATTGTGACCCGTCGATGACTGCCTCCAAAAGATTTTTTGTAAAACTTTCAAAGCAACCTACAATGTACTTGTAGTTTCAAATTTGACCTAATTTTGATAAATCGATATAAAGTCATTCGGTCAAATGGGCAGAGTTAGCTAGGAAGTTTGAAAACTCATAAAACATGGGAATCGTTGGTACAACATGTTGGTCCAGTATATATGTCGGTAAACTTGGCTTCTGGCATTTAGATCCAATATTCTTTGGACATGCCTTTACGGAAAAGAACAACCTCGCTCATCATCACTCGGAAAATTGAGAATTGAATGTTCTTTCCTGATAGCTGGAAAATCACACCGACGACATTGTTTACTACAAGAATATGCACCCATCTACCTCTGAAAAGTCATATATTCCAAGAGCAATCTATCACGCTTACTTTGTAGCTCAAGTTTGACCCAATTTCGTTAAATAGTGTCATGATGCAAAATCTGAGCATAAAGTCAAACCTGTTGTCAAAACTCTTGGTTGTTTCTCATATATTGATTGTGATCCCCTGATGGGTAGCTCCAAAAGCTTTTTCATAAAATTTTCAGAGCAACCTACAATTTACTTGTAGTATATAGTTCAAATTTGACCTAATCTTGATTAATCGACATAAATTCATTCAAGTGGGCAGAGCGATAAGCTATATGAAGTTTGAGAACTCATAAAACATGGGAAATCATAAGTACAATATGTTGGTCCACTATATATGTGTTAAAACTTGGCTTGTGGCATTCATATCCATATTCTTTGGACTTCCTTTATAGGAGAGAATAATCTCGACATCACTTGAAAAATTGAGAATGTTCTTTCCTGATAGTTGAAAACTCACACTGGCAGCATTGTTTACTACAATAAGATGCACCCATCTACCCTTGAAAAGACATTTAACTCAAGGGAAATATATCACGCTTACTTGCTTGTAGCTCAAGTTTAACCTAATTTCGTTAAATTTTCAGGATGCAAAATCTTAGCAAGAAGTTGAAACTATCGTCAAAACTTTCGGTCGTTTCTGACATATTGATTGTGACCCCTCGATGGGTACCCCGAAAAGCTTTTTCATAGAACTTTCAAAGCAACCTACAATTTACTTGTTGTTTCAAATTTGACCTAATTTCGATAAATTGAAATAAAGCCATTCAAATAGGCAGAGTTAGCTAGGAAGTCATTCAAATATCGACAGACATTTAATTCAAGAGCAATCTTTCATGCTTACTTGTAGCTCAAGTTTGACCTAATTTTGTTAAACCGTCAAGATGCAAAATCTTAGCAAAAAGTTGAACGTGTCGTCAAAACTCTCGGTGGTTTACGATATATTAATTGATCCCTGAATAGGTACCTCCAGAAGATTTTTCATAAAACTTTCAAAGTAACCTACAATTTACTTGTAGTTCAAATTTGACCTAAATTCGATAAGTAATTGGCATAAAGTTATTCAAGTTGGCGGAGTTAGCTTGGAAGTTTGAAAGCTCATAAAACATGAATATCGTCAGTACAACATGTTGGTCCACTCTTTATGTCTGAAAATTTGTCTTGTGGTATTCAGATCCATATTTTTCGGAGTTTCTTTACGTAAAAGAACAATCTCATCATCACTCGAAAAATTGAGAATTAAATGTTCTTTCATGATAGTTGGAAACTAACATTGATGACATTGTTTACTACATGAAGATGCACCCATCTACCTCTGAAAAGACATTTAATTCAATAGCAATCAATTGCCCTTACTTGTGTAGCAAATGTTTGACCTAATTTCGTTAAATCGGCAAAAAGTCACTAAAGTGTGTGAAGTTAGCTGGGAAGCTTGAAACATCCTATTTCAAAAAAAATTGGAATTATAAGAAACCATGTTCCACTTTGTCTTATAATCGGGGGAGTGTAATTATTTTTTAATTGTGGAAGGTCCCGTAGGAGCGAGGTGCTTTATTTAGCACGCGGTCGGTGGAAGTACACGTTACATCAAGGACCTCATAAAAATGAAAATTATATCCAACTCTATGCATTTAGCACAAGATCCCCGAAACTAAGCAATGAAGTGTCTTTTGAGGTTTGCGCGTATTCTAGATATTATAGAGCCAAAATTTGTTCTGAAATAATCTACATTCTAGCTTTTACTACTAGTACGTATAGTAAACAAGAATCCATAAAACAAAGTGATTGTACTCTCTATTGGAGTAGTAACTTGGATTAGTTTTTCACATATCTAAGTACTACTACTAATTATAATTTCTCAAAAAAAGTACCACTAATAAATGTAGTACTAGTTTGTCGGATTTGTTCTAAGATATACTACTACTAGTACTAGTACTCCCTCTGTCTGGGATTATTAAGACCATTTAAATTTGATAAGACCAAAAAAGTTAATTACAGGTTGGTGTCGAAGACATGCATACAGTCCTCGGTCTCTCCCCTGTAGCATTGTACACCCTGCACCAGGACATAGGCTTTTCGTCTCTCTCAAGGAGTAGATCTTCTTGCCTCTCACTCACCAGGATCTTCTTGCCTCGGTCTCTCCCTCTGTCTGTACTGTACTATCTGGTACAATACAGCGTGACACCTGCTTTATTCACATGTCAACTTTCTGCAGCCTTTTTGTTTTGACGAAGCATGTACAACATGTGGACATTGTCTAAGAAAAAAGTGCACTACATTGGCGAGACGCCGCCGGTGCGCCGATGCCTAGCGTATTCCTGTACAATTGTACCAATGCAGTACGAAACTCAATTAGTATACTTTTTAGTATACCCACCCAAACCGAGTTTCTGGCCGGCGGGCACTACATCGGCGAGCCGATCTTCACTCTGTAACCACTCCCACAAGTTCGTGTACCGCATCGGCGGATTCGACCGTGACCCAACTGCTATGGAGACCGTCCAGTCTGAGGTGATGATTGAGTGCCCCTATGACGGCTTCTTTAGCTTGGACGTCTTCGACAAGCTCGGCGAGCACAATATCGCATGCTCGCACGGCCCGTGCTCCTGCATGGATTCCGTCTGTGATTTCATTGCCTCGCCGGCAGGGCTCCTTCTCCACATGAAGGAGGCCCACGGGGTCATAGTAACCAGGGTCATCTATGGCAGCGCCTTCTTTTGCCTCATCCCGACTCCGTCACCAACAAGCACGAGGGGATTCACGTGCTTCCTCTGCAAGGATGACAGTGATGTGTTCGGCCTGACCATCAGCACGCTCGGCCCGGCTGGCGTCGTGTCCTTGGTGTGCATCAGGCAGGACATATGCTTGTGGCCGCGGTACATGGTGAAACTGTGTGCGCCTGGCTCGCCGGGGTCAGCGGACATCTCGATGGTCGAGAGCCTTAATACGGTAATCGAGCTGACGAGCAGCTCGTCGCCGGCCAACTTCCCATCGGACAAGCTCAGGACGTACCTCGGGGTGCCGCTGCGGTTCCTGATGAAGGTTGGACAGTCCACCCATGTATCTTTCTGGATTTGCATCGACAGAAAAAATGATCTTAAACTATGGCTAATGATCAAGACTGTAATGGTATATTAGCAGATAAATAGTACTACTAGTAGTACTATTTTACTACTCTAGTTTACTAGTAGTAGTCGCATGTAGGTTCTCTTTTGGTTTTAGGAAGGATGCAATTTGGATGTAAACAAAGTTTGCTGCTAATGTTATTACGGAGTATTTAGTGATTTATTATGACTTTTATATAAGTGTTCACTTCTACGACATGGACCAGAGATAAACACACTAACCGTTCTTATGGTGCTTTCATTTTAGTCATCTAACTCAGCGATTACGGAATTTTATGCCTAAACTTGTCAATTCGACTTGATTTAAGTCTTAAACCAGGATTGCTGTCGAAATTGCGTTGGTGTGGACGACACATCGACGTGGATCCAGCGTGCAGGATAGGCTGTCCTGGAATTTTTCCTAAATATCTAGAAAATAATATAAACATCTATGACATCAACTCAATGTTATCAGAATCATTATAAACCATGTTTTCATATTATATACATTTGATGCAAGTTAGTATATTTGTACATATAGTTGGTCAAACTTTATAAATATTGACTTTGCCAAAACCTAGTATGCTTTCTAATTTAGAAATGAGGGAGCATCTAAGTACTAAAATGCATCAAAATACATGCGTATCTCGACAAAGCCAAGTCAGTAACTACTATTTTAGGATGGAGGGAGTAATTATTTATGAGTAATCTATTTTTTACAAAAAATTACTGCTACGGCACGTCCCCACGACTAGAGCATGGACCAATGCATAATAATCACGCGACCATGTAGTGGCGATCTACTCCATACTGGATTATCCTACGTGCGGAGCCGTACTAATGGAGAACACGCTCGTGCCATTCCTGAGCACGTAATACTAATAGTATACGCAAATAGGAGTATAAAAATAGATAGATCTTGTTGTTCATCGTACTATTTTTTTCCTATAAGGCAACCTGGACGTGACTACACAGTACTATATTGGCACAACTTCTGTTTTTGGCGCTACAAGATGAATGTGAAACTCTCCGTGTAACATTACTGTACTAGTACTTCTTGTACTCCATAGTTTTTCGGACGTGCAGTAAAGTAGTACAGTAAGTCTGTTTGGTCAAGCTGCATGCAACGAGCATTGGTTTGACAGGACAATTCAGGTTTTAGATATCCAAAATTATACTCTAACTCGATGGCTCAAGACACGAAACAGCTAATACTCTATCCTTCGGTTGTCGTCCAGATCAAAATGAACAAGCAAAAGATTGTGTATCTTGGAAATTTCCATGCCTATTTATTACCTGCAGAGCTTTATTTTGTTTCCTTCGAGGCACCTACAAAGATTGATACGTATTAGTACTAGTAACAACGTGTTACGATTGGGCCCTGCAGCTAGTACTAGACATAAACTCTAGTAGCTACTCTCGTCACACTGAATTGTCCAAGAGATAGAGTTCTTTTTTTCTCCAAGAGATGGAGTTCCTTTTTTCTCCAAGAGGCGGAGTTTCTTTTTTCCTGAGAGAGGAAACCTTTTTTTATTCCTTCTTTGATTCAAAGAAAATTCAAAGGTTTTGTGAAGGATCTTGTCCCTTATGAAATAATCCTACGCTGTTTTTTTGATTCATAGGATTCCAATATATAGGAATTATGTCCCGTTTGGAATGTAGGATAGGAAAAAATATAGGAATAGAAAAAACACGGGATTTGAGATACCTTCAAAGTATTCCTTTGCCCTCTATTTTTTAGGAAAATTTCCATCCACTCCAACCTCATGGTATAATTAATTTGCTTTCCCTATGATTCAAACACATACTTGATCCAAATTCCTATAGTTTCCTCTTTCTATATTTTGAGAATCTTGCAAATCAAACGATCCCTGAGAGATGGTCTTTTTTGTCTTTGATCATTTTTTTGTTTGAACATAGGGTCATAGAGCTTCCTCGAAACACGAGGAGGGTGGAAATTGCATAAACCTCCAACAATTGGATTCAAAATTGTAGGAAACTCCAGATAATTAGGATAGTATAGTTGCAAGAAACTACTACAATTACTTATGGGTACAAATGCTGCACATAGCACAAAATTTTCGATTAGCCCTAACATTATTGCTTACATACCCGGGGCTCACCAGTTGGATCTCTTTACAACTATGGATCTAATTATTGGAGGTTTGTGCAACTAGACTCAATTGGAGCCCCATCCCCCACTCGCCCACCTTCTGCAGTACTACTAGTAGTACTACTATGCACCATCAGCCTTTGTCTTCTCCATCTCACCCTGGCCACCAGCTCACGCCAACGATCTTCCCTCCCTCCCCCACCCCACCCCACCCCACCCCAAATAAAGCCCCCAAAACACCATCTGCAGCCTCCTTCCATGGTGAGATCGAGCAAGGTCTATAAAGATCCTAAGCAGTTTTAGAAGGTGTTCACCGAAGGGCCTCTTCAAGTACTCATCAACCATTTCGACGCCACCACCGCCATGAGTCTCGTCAGTTTGTCCAAACATATTCTTCAATCAGCAAAAGAGAGCGGAACTACGCCTTCTTCTCATCTGTTTGGCCTCCCATGTGTTCTTCATTCTCACCCGACGGTGAGACCGTGGGAATCTAAAGACTGCTTCAAAGTGGAGGGCAGCCCGTGCAAGCTGACGCCGCTAGACAGGTTCAACTCCGATGCTGTGATGCCAAATGGTTTTGATGAGCAGTGAGCATGCGGCAATGGAGATTGGATCGTCACAGTTGGGCCCGATTTCACGTAGGACCTTGTCAACGTGTACACTCGTCGCAAGATTGTTATTCCGCAAGTGTCTGGGTTTGAACCGACCGAAGGTTCTGCACTTACATTTTAGGATGATGCTGATGAAGATCGACGTACTAAACTGCAGAAGATAGACATTTGCAAAGTTCCGACAGCTGCTAGGGGATACAAAGATTTCTCTCTAGTCGCCATTTTCAAATTCAAGATTATTGTCATTAAAGGGAATGATAGTCATGGATGGTCAGTTTGTGTGAAGGAGTTCCAAGGCTACTTCAGATACTGCAATGCTATTATCTAACATGATCGTGTGTTCGCCCTGACCAAGAATGGTTATGTTTATGCATGGAAGTCTCTAGAACTTGGTAGATTCTCCTCCCTACGTATTTTATTATCTTTATTTCTGAATCAATGCAAGCTAATTTTTCTGAACTTTCATTGGTTAGTAGGAATTCCATAAAAATTTAGTTTCTTTGATTCGAAGGAGTTCCCTAGGAATTTCAGAGGAATGCAATCGTTAGGAAGTTTTCTTACATATAAGTAGTTTGTTTCATATGATTGAGTTCTGTTGATAGTATTGCTTCGTCTCCTAGTACTAGTACATCCATAGAAAATATGGTATCTACTAGTAGTATTTACGTGAGACTCAGATACAAGATATTTGACATATCATAACTATATAGAATTATAATACTAGGTAAAGCTCGAAAAATTAGAAATTTGATCGACATCTATAAAGTATGGGTACATATTTATTTCTTGTATTTTCTATCATGTAGAAGTCAACGTTTATTAGGTACTAGCACTTGTTAACATGGTCTTGGGAAATGAAGGAGAAGATTCTAGAATGATGGAGAAGTGTGTTTTGAGGATTGTGCATAGTGTTCATTGTGCTAAAGACTATCAATAGAATCTTCAAGTAGATGCTAGAATGGAAAAGAAGATCCAACGGCTGGCAATGTTGGGATTCACAAGTCCTAATCCGTCAATATTCAAAGTTATTCATACACTATATAGTGATACGATAAGATAAGATAAGATATTAAACCTCCTAGAAAAATCCTTGTTAGTTTTCCTTTGGTATATAAGACACCAAAATCTTGTAGGGTCCAACCTTGCTTTTTTCCCTATGAACTTTACATTCAAGATCCTATAGGATTATTTCCTATTTCATTTGATCCTATGAATCAAACAGTGCCTCTAGGAGAATTTCCATAGCATATCCCCATTTCGAAAAGAATTAGAATTTCCATAGCATCTCCCTAGGTTGGCATTTTTTTACGCAATCAAACATCTTAAGTATAATCAAGATTTTTGAAAATAGTACTGTATATCAACTTCTACAATGTCAGATAAATATCAATATTATTTCCATGTTACATTTCCTTTCCCTTTGAAGGTCCTATCCTTATCCTATCGCCACACGATGTGTTGTACCTGACACATGGATTTGTTGAGGACGATGAGGAGAATGATCCTGGTATGTGGGGGTTAGCAAGATCTGCCGGTGGTTCAAGACTTCTTCTGGTCTATACATATGGTGTCTCATGTAATGCAATTGCTGATGATACTAGTGTTGTTCACTATGGTCACACCGTTCACACCTATCCTTCTGGGTTTGAGTGCATGGTGTTCTCGATGGACACAAGCCAGTTAATTGCACCTAACCAATGGAAAAGGGTTACTGACCTTGGATCATATTCTCTTTTCCTTGGCGTGAACTATCCGATTATCATTGCAGTAGGCGATGCAAATGATCTGCCAGGACATCTGACGAGAAGGAACTGTGTTTACACATCACACCAAGAAATTGGCTACGAGTACATGCCACATCCTGAAATTTGCTGCTCCAATCTGAATGGTGACGCAGCTATTGGTTTCCACACAAACACTCACTGGATATGGTTGGAGACTCCATTTTGGTTCATCCCAGACTTCTCAAACGCCTTGGAGTGAAACGAGCCTATTCAAGAATAGCTCATTTGGTCTCGCCTTCTGTTGAACTCTTTCTTTTGGGCTGGTTTTTAGCTGATGTATGAGTACTCGGCATTTAGTTTCGCACCAGGTCCGGCTTGTAAAATACTCCGTATGACCAAAAACCCCTTTTGTACACTTGGTAGTTTCTCTAGTATGTATATTTCACCAAGCTTGTAAAACAACCTTATTAGGAGTACAGTTGTACTCTACTACTACTATTCCGTACATAATTTCTTCCAGAATGTTGTATAATAGTAGTATTGTTAGTATTACTCCTTGTAGGTTCGTAGTTTTTTTTCTTTTTCACTGCAGTTTGGTTCATGTAAGCCTAAGTTGGACGTATTGGTAAGTACTTCGCTCAGAAACTGCACGCGATGGAAGTAACACGATGTTTCTAGGTTTACCAATAAAAACATGTCACTCATCATGGCATCGCCAGTGATTTGACAAGGCAATACTGTACGACAGTGTGCTAGTCTAGTTTTTTTCTTCTTCTGAACAAGTACTTCTTGTCTACCTAGTAGTAGTAGTACTAATAGTCTACTAGTAGGAGTATCGGAGAACTCGATGAAGCTAGCTGGAGTACTACTATCAGTAGCTGCCGCAGAAGAGAGAGGGAGGGAGTTTTGCACACGCCGGTGCACGTGGCAGCACGTTCCTTCCGAGACAAGCTGGATTTAACTCCCTCATCGGCCTCCCCCCACTCACACTAAGCCTCTTTTACTCAGTCCCTTCTTCCCATCCACTACCCCCCCTGGCCTCTCGCTCCATATTGTTGTTGACCAGCTCCTTGACTCCGTCCTCTACAGGTGGCGGCGAGATCGGCACGACAACCTTCTGTAGGGCAGTGGAGCATCCGTCATCTCTGTCCCACGACAGCAATGGCGGTTTGTGAAATACTAGAACACTCATACCTATTTCCTCTATTTCATAATATAATATATTTTAGCTTATGTGAAACGAGTGTATCTAGATTCACTCCGAACTTACATGATAGAGTTGATGATGCGGTTAAAATTTTATTGTCGATTGTGCAACATTGTCATGTATAGAGTAGTTCTTATCTCGAGTATGCATCCTTTTTTGTAGACTAGGAAATCATAGAAGCTTGTTTTCTTGGCTAGATCCCATAACTAAGAACAGTGGGGATCCGTTCGAAGTTGGTAGTTTGACAACCAAACTTTTGAACATTTGCATATATTTGTATCAACATCATGTAAATAATATTACTACAGAAGGAGATAGGGGAAGGAGCAAAAAAGAGGATTCTCGATGAAATAGGTTCCAATCCTATGACTTTTATTATCCCATATGACAAGGTAAATCAATAGAATGACGTATGTTCTTGTCGTCCCGCGCAGATGCTTTCGTTGTAATCTCTGTTTATCTTGTAACTGCAGAAGCACAAAGTTGAAGAAGACTCTCAGTTTCTTGATGATGGAGTACAAAATGGATGTCAGATCGCTACATCTAAGACGCCACCTTGTTTACCTTCTGTGGAGACTGATGCAGTTGCAGCTGCAGCTGGTACTGATGAGCCTGCACCTGCCATTTTCATGCTAGATGATGGAGGTGGTGGATTGGTTTTACCATCCGCAGAGACTTGTGCGGCTGGAGCTAGCAGTGAAGAGCCTCTAGAGGACATTGTGATGCTCGATAGTTCACCTATTATGGAGACTCATGCTACCGGTGTTGGCGTTGTTGTTGGTGCTGCTGATCCTGCTCCCAAAATTATCGTGCCACGTGAAGGAGGTGGTGATTTGGGTTTACAATCTGTAGAGACTGTTGCACCTAAAGGTGGTGAACTATAATACGGAGCTTTCTTTCTTATGATTTGTATGCTTTTCTTTGGAACCTGTATTATGAAGCTACCTTACGCATTTCTTACACTTTTGCCTGTTGAATTGTAGTGTGGAACTTAAACTACTCCTAGTATGTAATCATAATATTCAGATGCTTAAGTATTATCGATGATAAACCAATGCTAGCTGAGCTACACGAGAATTGGCCTCTGCCACTTGCAGGCGTGGTTCCTGGCTCATCTCCTTTTCACAAGCATGATGAAAATATGGTTATGTTTTTCTTGTAATGCCATTATGCTTGTGTTTTTTATCTGACAATTTTATGCTGATTTTGTCACTCAATCCGCATTTATGTCTCTACATACAAACATATTTGTTCACACGACTTGAATAGAAAACAATATCTTCATTGCATTGACTAACACAAGGAGACATGCAAATATTTATTTATTTTTGAAACAAGGCAAAAGATATGCCATTTTCATTGATAGAGAGGGACATGCAATTCAATTATATTATGATAACTACTCGTACAAGTCATAAAATGGTAGGGATTGCCATAGGAAATCATCACCTCCAGCATCTTATTCTACAGAAGGCGTTATTACCAGATCCACAACCTTATTTTCCTTGGGACGACAATGCCAAGTCCAAGATTTCGAATCTAAACGCAATCTAGTGCAGGTTCATCAGGACAACCTCCAGTCGCGTCAGTCTCCATAGAAGGTACATCAGCGCTATGGCAGACACCGTTGGAAATGCAAGCTGAAACTGTTGTTATACTCCTATCAGGACCACAAATAAGGGCCAGAATTTCAAGCTCTGAAATCTAGCGTTACAAAATAGACAAGAGGTTACCCCATCTGAACAATTCATAGACCATTCACAGCGCAATTTGAGCGTCTTACATGATCCTTAGATCTTAGTCCATCCGGTCTTTTTATTGGTGGAACGGAATTTGCTGGTACTTTTATTTCTGCGAAGAACCTACAAAACATAGCCAAGTCAGACATCTGAATATATCTAACTTTTCTACAGAACTATATGTGAAGATATCTTTGCGAAACACTCACTTATCAAACTGTCTACGGATATCTTCCCGCTCCTTGGAAATGCAAAGTCGATGTTCTATAGGGTACATCCATCTATACCATACTGTACCTCTAAGTACTTCCTCGTTAGGTACATCAACAGCCAAATGCTCCATCGTATCAAAGAAGGATGGGGAATATATCAGGTCAAAAGCTTGCATGGGATCTCTCCCAGGTCCTTTTAAGATGTTTTCGAACTCTTTTGTCCAGAGATTTACTATAGATTTACCTAAAGAACATACCTACCCAAATCTGCAAGCACCTTGTAAATCTAGATGGTCACAAGCTTTAACTATTTCTAGGAGAGCTGGAGACCAAACCAAATCCAAGAAGAATGTACAGTGCCTGAATCTACCAGGCGAAGCGTGGGGATTGTCTAGCTGACCGCCGGCCGGTGCGTCTTGTGAAGAATGGCGCAGCCAATGGTGGTAGGCCGGCACTGTTGATACAAAGGTGTCGAGAAGTTTTTTTAAGGCGTGGAGAAGTTTGCAGCCTAGTTCAAATCCGGTGCATCTCCCATAAGAACGGCGCAAAACTTGAAGAGGCAGGGGCTGGTCACTCGATTGAGGGCGGGCTTAGGAAAGTTTGGGGTCTCGGCGGAAAGTTTTGGCGGGCGCGGGGTGTTTGTCTATAATTTCTACAGAAATATCTGTAAATATTTTATCGAATTTGCCAGTTCTCAAGAGTCACCTCTCTCGCCATTGGATTTACCTCGCGATTCGTGCAACGTGAGGGTTACGCATTTGTTACAACTAGCTTGTAACTGGGAATTTAATGAGTTGCAACTACTAGGTTACAACTGAGAATTAACGCAATTAGTAGGGTGACGTTAGCTCCTTAACATAACAAGTTCTCGGGCTCCTGGGATCTAGGCGCTCATATTTTATACCTTTTTTTACTTGTTGACATCTTTGTTTCGAATCCGGCCAAGCTCCAGCACATATCTTGAGATTTTAACTATCGAGCCCAAGAAATTAGCCCATCCGGCCTCATTATAGCCCAAGACCTTCTAACTCGGCCATGTTTTGTGTTATTCGGCCGCGCAAATAGCCCAGTTAGATTGGGTGAGAGCCCATGAAAAATAGCCCATCAATCCTTGTTTGCCCATTGTTATTCAATTCGATCTTTTTTGGCACTGTCTATCCACCCCTAAAAAAAACTCCTCCTATCCATGTTTTTAAGTACTACCTACTACATTATTTATACTTAACATTTTTAGTTGAGCTGCTAGAAATCACACGTAGCAGATGGATAAGCAATTTTTTAAGCAGAAAAATAAAAAAGTTATATACGATATTAGTATACATTTTTTACGTTTTATAAATGCATAACAATTTTCTTGTGTAGTGGCAAGGCATGCAGTTTATCTGTATCAATATTTTTTTACTGAAGAGGCTGACATGGCCGACCCACCTGCTTGCAGCTAACGCCCATCAACCTTACCATACAAGAGATCAAGTTTAACGAGCGCGTTCAAAAAGTAGTTGTACAACAGTCACGACCGAAAAAAGAAGACCAAGATCGATACGTTTGTTGTCGAGAGAGGCTGATACGTGGGCCCCATCAGTAAGACTATACACGCCTGCCGCATGAAACAATGTTACCAAGGTCAAATCGGCAAACGCGACCAAAAAAATGCCCAACATATACACGTTTTCTCTACATAGGAAGCTGACATGTGGACCCAGCAGGGAGACATTATACAGAGGGTGAATCGAGCAACGTTGAGAAGTTCCAAACGGGAAGGCGCGAGAGAAGAAAAAAAAGTCTAACATGCACACGTTTCCTACATAGAGGAGGCTGACATGTCAGGCCCACCAGCCTGTATAAACGGCTGAAGCAGCGAGCAATGCTATCAAGTTCGGAACACGAAGGCGCGACCGAGGGTAAAAAATCCATCATACACACGTTTATTCTAATGAGTGGATGACATGTGAGGCCCATGAGGTTGATTAAACGGTAGATGCATCGAGCATCGCTATCAACTTCGGAACAGGGTACATAGCACGAGCGAAGGAAAAAATCCATCATAAACACGTTTTTTCTAATGAGAGGATGACATGTGGGTCCCAGCAGCCTGATTAAATGGTAGATGCATCGAGTAACACTATCAACTTCAGAAATGGGTAGCGCGAGCAAAGGGAAAAAATTCATCATACACATGATTCTTCTAATGAGAGGCTGACATGTGGGACCTAGCAGCCTGACTAAACGGTAGAAGCCTCGAGCAATGTTATTGAGTTCACATCACCGAAAAGTATGGTCCGCTAGAGACACTGACGTCTGAAACCCACACGCCTCAAAAGAGTTCGGCGAGTCAACATCGCGCGAGAAAATGAAAATCTTGCTTCTGTCACGCGCCAGCCGAGATTCCTCCACGTATTTAGCGGATCCGTCGTAGTAGAGGGTCGCAAAACCGGAAAAAAGTTTTTCATCAGCCACGGCTAAGCCGAGAAATTCGCCACGGAGACGCGCCTTCTACAACGACCGTCGGGTCAAGTCGTTGCAGAAGGAAACTTTTCATGTAGTGGTTCCCCTCTGCTCCATAGAACACATAATTTGGTCAAGAGTTGTGCTAGAAAACATCAGTAAACTGATTTTGGGGGTTCTCTGACTAATTCTTTCTGTCACTCAATGAGATGTGACAGATCAAGGGGGCATATTGGGGGTTCTCAGATTAATTCAACAAGTCGGCTCAATTTGTAAGCTATATAGACAATCGTTGTACATATGTATAGATCACGTGCGCTCTGTCTCTCTCTAGCTCACATGAAGGGGAAAATTACTTTGTCCTCTGGAGTTGTAGCTGAGTCCACGAGCTGAAGGCCAGTGTCAGTGGCTCATCGGACGATGCAGGCCCGCACCGTCTCCATTGAGCACGACAGTAGCAGCGTCTTCGCCGTGGTCCCGTCACCAACACTCCAAGCCGTGCCAACCAAGACTATGATATTCTTCTTGGATTAGAGACGCTGCCATGCATTGCCGCTCTCCCATAGCCATGCGCCCGCATGTCCCTGAGTCAGTTCAGCGACCGGTAGGTACGGCCTGGCAGCCAGAAAGCAGGCACGGTTCTCCGCTTTACCCCCAGGCGTGGCGATGTCACCTGGCCTCTCCCTCTTCTGATTTCCCGGCCCCTACTACCAAGCCCCCGCAAGAATTCGTCAGAGAAGCGGTCGTGGACACATCTCCTCTGATGGGATGCAGCGGGGAAGGCTGAATCTCCCGTGATAAATTCTCTAAATCCCTGTCCCCTCGACACCCGCCTGTCCGAAGAGATGCGCTAGTGGATAACTCGAGAATCGAGATGAGGGGCATGGCGTCCTGCTGTCCGAAGAGATGCGCTGGTCGATTTGGGCAACATCGTTTGTTTCCACTGGCCAGAGGAGAGGAGTGGCTGGAGATCGAGCGGTTCGGAGCTAGGGGTAGAAGGGGACTCAACGCACGATTAATAGGGGAATGAAGGGTTCAAGGAGCCAGCAGCCTGACGGGTTGTGCTAGGCCACAGTGGATTAATGACAAGCGGCGGTCGCACCCAAAGCGGAGCAGGCGACGGATTAATCCAGTGGCTGCGCGCAAAGTGCAGAAGGGGTAGCAGGCGGTGGTCTTGTGCCATGTGGAGACGGGGGCATTACGCTGGAGGTAGATGGCCGAGGCGGGCGCAGTAGACCAAGGCAGGCGAGGTTAGTATCAAAGCGAGTCTAGCAAAAACAGAGGAAACTGTTATACTATACATATTGTAACTACATAGGATCTAATAGGATCTAACTGTAATTGTACCTAAACCCTAATTGGCCTGAGTGCCTATATAAACATAGGAACCCCACAGCCTTTACCGTGCGAGGCTTACCCCCAAATACCATTCTACATGGTATCAGAGCTGTTCAGGGCCGCGATCAGGCTGGCGTTGTCCCATGCTGGTGCAGCGGAGGAGGACGGCGTCGACTAGAAGAGAGGTACGTCGGTGGTGGTGTAGCCCTGGGGGTGTGGCCCAAGGATGCCAGGGCCGGAGGTAGGAGCGCGCCATTGGAGAAGCACACCCAGGGGCCCCAGGGCATAGGGTTGCCAGGGCGAGCGGGGCCACCAGCGGTCTTGCCGCCCGTCTTGGTCTTCTGCTTGTGAGACTTGCCGGAGTTGGAAGACTCGCCGCGGCAGCCCGCGTCGGTGCACATAGGGGAAGGAGGACGGGTCGGAGCGACCAGGGCAGTAGAGGCGGCGGTGGCAGCGGCGTTCGCCTGTTGCATCTCCTCCATGAGGAGCATGCTCCGAACACGGAGGAAGGTGGGCAGCGGGCCCGTCATCGAGATCACGGTAGCCGCAGAGGAGAATCGAGGCCCGAGGCCACGCGGAATGTTAAGGACGAGCGCGCGATCTAACACTGGGGAGTCGTTCTCGGAGAGGGCGTCGGCAATGTTCTTCTGGCTGCAGATGTACTCGGTGCTGGAGGAGGCGTCCTGGACCAGCTGGTGAAAGTCGAAGTCGAGGTAGATCGCGTTGCTGGCCTTGTTGGCGGAGAAGAGCTCGAGGACGGCGAGCCATAGCTGGCGCATAGTCTGGTCGCGGGAGAGGACCATGTCAGCGACGTCCTTGTCGATGGCGGCATGCAGGACGTTGAGGACGGTGTAGTCCGAGGCGGCCCAGTCGGTGTTGGTGGGGGCATCGGCGATGGTGCCGTCGACATGGCCGATGAGCCCGGCATGACCGAGAGAGGCGTGCATGTAGATCGCCCACTTGGTGTAGTTCCTGGTGTCGAAGGAGAGGACAACAGGGCCGACGTGGCGCTGAGCACTGCCCGGAGGCAGGGCGCTGGTGGCGCCGTTGGCGGCGGGGATGGTGGCGTTGGAGGCCGAAGAGGTGGCGGCCGGTTGGGTGGCCATCAGAGGTAGCGGAAGGTGAGTGGCGGCGGTGGCTAGGTTTTCAACCCTTGGCGGCGGCGGTGGCGGTGGCTAGGAGGGAGGATCGGGTGGGGCTAGAATGGGACGCCGAGCCACCGCCGCGTCATCCACGCCACCGACCCCGCCTCCCACTTGTCCCTCACTGCGGACTACATGGTCTGGCCGCAATGTGCATGCCATTGACCGGCTCAACCTCTCTGCCACGGACTCCGTCGACGTCGTGCCAACCATGGCTCGGTAAGCTCTTCAGGACCCCCTCTGGCGCGCTGCTATGGCTGAAGAGCACCAGTCCCTCGTCGACAATGGCACCTGGTCTCTCGTGCCTCGCCCGCCCCGCGCCAACATGGTCACCGAAAAGTGGATATTCGGCACAAGTTCCACTCCGACGGCTCCTTGGCCATGCGCAAGGCGCGCTGGGTTCTCCGAGGCTTCTCCCAACGTCCCGGCATCGACTATGATGAGGCGTTCAGCCCCATCATCAAGCCCGCCACTATTCGGCTTGTTCTCCACCTGGCCGTCTCCAGCTCCTTGTCCATCCATTAGCTTGATGTCAAGAATGCCTTCCTCCATGGCACTCTCAACGAGGTTGTCTACTGCCAGCAGCCTCCAGGATTCATTGATGCCAGCAGGCTTGAGCACGTGTGTCGTCTGCACAAATCCCTCTATGGCTTGAAGCAATCTCCCCGCGCCTGGTACCAGCGGTTTGCTGCCTACATCGCTACCGTGGGTTTCGTCGCCTTCGTCACCAACACCTCCTTATTCGTGCTGCGCTCTGGGCATGACATGGCTTACCTGCTCCTCTACGTTGACGACATCATCATCACCGCCTCGTCCACGCCTCTTATTCAGTGGTTGCTCGACAGGCTCCATAGTGAGTTCGCCATGACGGATCTTGGTGATCTTCACTACTTTCTTATGATCGCTGTCACGCGCTCCTCCGACAGGTTGTTCCTGTCCCAACGATAGTACACCGCCGACATTCTTCAGCGGGCTGGCATGGCTGAGTGTCACCCGTCCATGACCCCCGTCGACACTCACGCCAAGCTCTCGGCAAGTGATGGTGATTTGCTTCCCGATGGCACAGAGTACCGGAGTCTAGCTGGTGGCCTTCAGTACCTTACACTGATGCGCCCTGACATCTCCTATCCATGCAGCAGATCTACTTACACATGTATGCTCCTCGCACGTCTCACCTCGCCTTGGTGAAGCGTGTCCTTCAGTATGTCCGTGGTACCATGGACTTCGGCCTGCATCTTCGCGCCTCGTCCTCGACATCCCTGACGGCTTACTCCGACGCAGACTGGGCTGGTTGCCCGGACTCGTGTCGCTCCATGTCGGGCTACTGCGTCTACTACAGAGACAGTCTGATCTCTTGGTCCTCCTAGCGTCAAACCACCGTCTCGCGCTCCAGTGCTGAAGCCGAGTATCGAGTCGTCGCCCATGCGGTGGCTAAGTGCTGCTGGCTTTGTTAGCTTATTCAGGAGCTCCATCGCCCTCTCGCCACAACTACACTTGTCTACTGCGACAACGTCTCCGCCATCTACATGCCGTCCAATCCAGTGCAGCACCGCCGCACCAAGCACATTGAGATCGATATCCACTTCGTTCGAGAGAGAGTCTCTCTTGGCCAAGTTCGTACCCTACATGTCCCCTCAGCTCTACAGTTTGCTGATGTGATGACGAAGGGACTATCGAGTCAGCTCTTCCTCGATTTTCGGTCCAGTCTCTGCGTCCGAGAACCTCCCGCTGTGACTGCGGGGGCTGTTAGACTGTAAATATTGTAACTACATAGGACCTAACTGTAATTGTACCTAAACCCTAATTGGCCTGAGTGCCTATATAAACACAGGAAATCCACGGCCTTTACCGTGCGAGGCTTTCCCCAAATACTGTTCTATATAAATGAAGCGATCAAATTTACTTCAGCGGTGGCACAGATTATAATATCTCTAAAATACCAAGGGCAAAACCGTCTAAAATTTGGCAGGTGGAAAATCATGACGACGAACATACCGTTGTGTAAATAATAGTATAGATATAGATATATCTAAATTTTGATAAACTTGCGATAATTTTTTTAGAATGTAGTAGTTTTTCTGGGAAAGTAGATGATATGTTTACATTGAAATCCGATGAATGACATTGAAGGTTATCAGAATGATTATGAAAAACTGCAACAGAACCGTAACAGCTTCTCCGTAACAGCTTCTCGTGCGTGGTAGCCAGTGAACATGGCAGGAAGGAGCGATATTTTAGAGAGCAGCAGCGAGCGGACAAAAGGAGCAGCTAGAAATTGCAACATCGCTGGTTTGTAGAGGCGGCGGGCAGCGCACACATGCGTCAGCCGAGTAGAGCGTTGCTGCGGTGGCCTGGGCAGCACGGCAATGCGGTTATCGATCGATCGTGCTCGTGCGATGCGTGGAGACTACGGCAAGGACAACACGCGGATGGGCGGTGTACGTGTGGATTGTCGGCCGGGTCAGAACGCTGATGCTTTATGGCATGCATTCTCTGGGACAATGTAAGCATCGAGATTGTGGACAAGCTGAGGAGGGCCTTCCTGTGGAAGAAGAAGAAAGAGGTACTTGGGGGCAATGCCTTGTAGCCTGGGAGGTGGTGACCATGCCAAAGGATCTGGGAGGACTAGGGATCAAAAACTTGCGGCAGCACAACCTGGCTCTGATGGCGAACCTGACAGCCAAGCTGCTCTTTGGAGGGTCAGGCCCATTTTTCGGTTGGCTTGTAAGATGGTACTTGGAGGGGCAGATTCTGCGAGTACCTACGGCACATGACACACCATTCTGGAGATCAATGATCAAGTTTTTACCCCTGGTCCAGAGCACGACGAAGTGCATAGCGCTTTCTGGCAAAACTATCCCCTTCTGGAAAGACAATTGGACTGAGATGGGGAGGCCAAGGGCCGCTTTCCCCATCCTCTACACATACACCATTGATCCCATGTGTACAATTCAATCGCAATGGGGGGCGCTGGGTGGCAGCTACGGCTACACACACCTCTCTCATCCACTGCTGAATCACAGCTAGAAGAGCTAAACGACCTCCTCACGACAAATTATCCACAACTAGAGAATGGAAGGGACAAACGGGAGATGATTATTACAGGAAAAAATCCCACAACGGCAGACTACTATAGGTTGATAAGTGACAGGGGCACTAGATGATTACCACACCGGTGGGTCTGGCTAAGAGCAGTACCGCTCAAGCACAAATTATTCCTATGGCTGGCCTTCCAAGGTAGACTGAACACCAAAGAGAACATGACACTGAAAAGCTGGAGTGAGGATGCAGGCTGCGACATTTGCCCCGCGATGGAGTCCATAGCAGACATTGCGTTGCACTGCAGACACTCGCACTGGCTGTGGGATAAGTGGTCACTCACCTCCCTTGCAAACTCATCCAGCTCGATTGCCGTATTCGTAGACAGGGTTCAGACAGAACTCCAGGGAAAACATGCCGAAGCCTGGCCGGTGTGCTTCGCTGCAGGAATTTGGAACCTGTGGAAGAGGCGGAATGATAGAATCTTTAATGCACAGCAAGGTAACAGGAGGATTTTCCTACGATAGGTGGCAGATGACATTAAGCTTTGGTCTTTCAAAATGACCAAACTACAACCTGAACTTCAGCTTTGGGCGGAGACTGCTGGACTAGTGGCCGGGTTTTCTGGTTGTGGCTTTAGCCACTTGTATAGCTCCTTTTTGACATAGTTTCTCTCAATTCTTCTTCTTCTTCTTTCTTTATTTTCTGTTCTTTTTCTTTTTTTGCAGCTGCTTGGCTGAGTCTGTAACTATAAGATAGAGTTTTCCTCTACCTTCTATTAATCAAAAAAAACGCTGATGCGACAGTGTCGCCCGTCGGCCCATGCAGTGGAGGGGAAGGGGAGGCAGGGAAACCGCGAAATTCTATCCTGACTCGAATCGACTTTACTCTCCCTCTCTTTTGTAGCTGCGCCCTTGTCTCCCTGTTCCTGGCCGAGCCGAGGCCCTGTCTGGCGGCGCTGCCGCTGGAGAGCGGTGAAGGCGAGGCCCCCTTAGTCTAGGTTGCTGGCCTCTCACAGTAGGTGTCGTAGGTCTAGGTTTAGGTTCTTCTGTGTCTGCCCTTGTGGCGTTTGGCGAGATGCCGGCCGGCCTGTCCCCTCCGGCGTTCCTGCATGACGCCGGCAGGCCATCTCCGCGGTGGTATGGCAAGCTCCAGAGGTTGGAGCATGCTGCTGCTGCCGTTGTGGGTGGAGGCCATCCAAATAAGTGCAGGCACCTCTGGATCTGGTAGCCTCGTGCAGCCCACCTCTCCCTGGCCGAACATGGTGGCGAGGAGTGGGAGGAGGTCGTGCCGGTGCCCGCTGGGAAAGGATGGCGGCCTGGGTGCTTGGCGCTAGGTCGCTCTGACCCGATCTGGCGTCGACTGGAGTTGATCCCCTCCGTTGCGGTGCTCCCTTGGGCGGAGCCATGTGTAGTGGGTTTGATTGGCTCCGGAAGCCCCCCCCCCCCCCCCCGCATAAGGTCAGTGGACTTAGGTTGCATTGGTTTGCTGCGGTGCTTCGTTGTCCTTCTCCGGCCGGCCGTGGTGGTGAGGAGAGTTGGGGTGGCGTGACTCGGGGCCATCCTGCTGCATCGCCAAGTCTTCGGTAGCATGATGCTGTGGTCTGTGAAGCTGCGTCTCCGAATATCCTTCAAGGACGGCGAGGTTGTGCCGCCGTTTTCCATGGCCAAGAGGGCCACAGCTCCGCTCAGTTGAAGCCGAGCTTGCTCTTCTGCAGGTGGCGGAAGTTCTTCGTCGCCCTGTGCGCGAGAACCAAAGTCGACATCGCCCCAAGTGGCATGTTCCCCGGCGGCGATGCGGGCTCCAGGCCGTCGACGATGCGGAGAAGCGGTGGAGAAGGGTGAGGACCTGATCGCATTTTCTATATTTCTTTTAGGGTCCTTTATGCAAGTGTGGCGTCCTTATCTTTATTTCCCCTATGGTTAGGGGTGTCTTTGTAATTGTACCCATCGCATGTTTTATTTGAGCAGCTTCTAGGGCCTTCTGGCCCTTTTCTGTTCAAAAAAATCGACTTTGTGGGAGATTCTAATTGGATTTGTACTCTGACGTTTTTGTTTTGGAGATAGATTAGTCTACGTGAGGGGACGACATACAAAACAAAGGAACGACGAACAAAAACCCCAGGTGACGAAAACCACCTTAACACAAATAATAGTATAGACTAGTTGAATGCTGGTGTGTTGTCACGGTCTCCGGCTTTCGTTCATACGCCACACATGTAACATAATACACATGACTACTCTAACATTTCATTATCAATACAATCCAATAGAGGGGAAAATGTGCGAATTGGGTTATCCATGCTTCCCAATCCTCCGTCGCATTTCCATTGCATAGATCCATGGCCGTGTCGGTTATATCTTCGTCCACCATGGGGACTTATTTTTCCACCAGCACCAAGATTAAGAAGAATAAGGGGCTTAATAATCCGCCTCTAACCTAGAAAAGATTGGAGAATCAAAGGTTATGATAGGGACAACTGCGTACCTACCAATTCCGGCAGATCTACCTTGCAAACACCTGCTCGAGGTCATTCCACAAGGTCATCGTTCCTTATTGTGCCGAGACAAGGAGGGGAGAGAGGAATGAGGAGCCCATGTATCGCGTACTGAGACAAAGAGAAGAGGGATGAGGGAGGCTTGTGCAAGGATGGTGGGATGCTGGTTCCAACTACGGCCGCCGCCAGCCACTAGGCAGGGGAGGGCGGTGCTCCCACAAGCCCCAATATTTGTGCCAGACCTGACCAAGCCCCACTCGGTATGCCCACACGCGAACGACGCTCTGCTTGATCTCCCTCGCTAACCTCTCCACCGCCGCCGGCCTCTCCTTCCCGGGGTCACGAAGCCCTACCTATTCTCTCCACCGACCTCTCCTTCACGTGGTCACGAAGCCCTGCCACGGTGCCTGATCCCGCGGCGTGTTGTGCCATCGGTGCGTGGAGAGGTTCCATCGATGAGGGCATGGCGCTCGGGGTGGATCAGGAATCAGGAGGCATGGGAATCGGAAGGAGGGGGAATACGTTGTCCGTTCGGCGAGGGAGGAAAGAGATGCTAACGGGGAAGGTATCGTGGGTTGATTCACGTCTTTTACAGGAGCCAAAACACAAACGTGCCCAACGGACAAAAATCTAGTGCAACGAAAACCACCTCAAGGAAAATTATATAGTAGAGATAGATATTTATCGATGTAAGTGATACATCTTGTACATCACGGTTATCAACTGTCTGTCAGCTAAACAAACAAACTCTGTCAATCTGCACGTAGAGAATGTTATCGCAGTGAAGTATGTGGCTTGGAAAAATTCTGGATGTTCTAATATTTTTCTTCATTTTCATCTAGTCTAGATAACTATAGCTAAACTAAACTGAAGTTAATTCAGATCTAAATATCCCATGTAAAGAAAGTAGAACCATTACTATCTATTATATTCATATCAGACTAATGCAATAAGCATTATCAGATTAGAATTATACAACAAGAAACAACAACATAATTATACTGGAATCTCAGAGTTTTTATACTGGAATCTAATAGTGTTGTTCAGTGCTGCCAAGTTTGCTCTCTTTATCCATGGAATAGTATACTCTGGTATTGTATTGGAAACAGAAAAAAAAGGAGAACATCGATCCGTTCAACGGTTCCCACTTACAACAAAAACAAGGCTACAATGATTTCTTGACGGCTTCACGCCCACGTCCCGCGTGGATAGAGACACCACATCTAGCAGTAATAAAATCACCATCTCTATTTTTCAAGCTCATAGCATGGGTGGATATTTACCTCCTTACTTGATTCTTAGAATTCGAGAGAAGTTGCCCTTCTAGCTGGCAAATTGGCCCCCCACTCGTCTGAACCGTGGCTGCGGATGCGGTCATCAGGACCGTCCAAATTTGTTGCTCGCGACCACGAGGAAGTGCGAGGGCCAGGACGACCTACCAGGAAGAAACTTGTCCGATCTGTATGAAAGAAAACCGCTTCGTCGGTGGTATCCAGGCTTATCGTCCGTATGAAAGAAAACAGCTTCATCGGCGATATCCAGGCTTATCGTTGCGGGCAGCGGGCCTTGGTGACCTCGACCTCAATCCACACGGTAGCTAGCTGGCTCAGCGGCATCGTCGGCCACCTGCTAGGTGCATCTACCTCGTGCGCCGTCTGGTCGTTGTCCCCTACGAGCACCACATGATCAGAATGAGAAAACGGCGACGCAGGGCATCTGCAATTGGTGATGGCGGCATGGACCTCTAGGTGCTCATGTCCCTGTCACTCTGCCACAATCTCACTGCTCGTCCCGGGATAACCGCCCCGCGAAGGACGGAGATCAAGAGCTGAGACCTGTCGTTGATGGAGGCGGTAAGGGCCTTGATCCCTTTGTAAATATAGTACAGTAGTAGAACGTAAGGATTTCGTTCTGTAAACCTTGTTCCTCTCCACCAGACGCCTTTGTAAGACCTTTTGGTGGTCAGATTTGCAGATGATGGACTTACGAGCGTTTTTTGCTGGACCATGATGGACTCCACACGGGCGAAGATCCCAACACGGTAAGCAAACGGATTGTATTTTGTTTACTTACAACGAACGAATCCCACAACGTAAGATGTACGAAAAACCAGGACGATGAAAACCACCTTAGAGAAAATTATATAGTAATAATAATAGATATAGATTAGTTAAGTATAGGTATAGATATAGATATAGACGAGATGAATACCCGTGCGTTGTTATAGTCGTATTAATTTTTTGTTGCATGTATATAAATAATGCACATAAAATTAAACTTTATAAAAGCGAAAGTCACATACTATTTCACAAATGATAAGATCTACCTCTGTTAAAATTTTATTCGATAAAGAAACTATATTCACATCATACACATAGAAAGCATGCGCTGCTTGCCACAGGAAGAAATATTTTAAGGGGCAAATACCACATGATCGTGTGATGCTTTGAGTCGATTTATAGTTGTATTTTGACATAGCACACCCTTTTCTGTCAGCCTACTAGATGCTACTTTGGTTTATACCTAGTCTGACGGTACGCGACGTTCCGGTTGTTCACGACGCTACCGCTACGACTGGGGATATTAGAGTATGATACGTACACGGTTATTGTGGTAGTTTAAGACAAGTTAGGCTTGAAAGAGTATGAGTTTGGCAGAATATGATGGGTAAATTATTGAGCCTCATGAGCGAGTATATATAGGGGTACAGGGATCAACTTGGAGTACAAGACAAGTTAGGCTACAATCCTAACTATCCTAAACTACCACAATAACCGTGTATGTATCATACACTAACATCCCCCCGCAGTCGTTGCGGTAGTGTCGTGAACAACCGGAACGTCGTGGATGGCCAGACTAGATATAAAACGAAGTAGCATCCAGTAGGCTGGCATCCCCGCAGTCGTAGCGGAAACGTCTTGGACGGTGTCACATCGTGGTAGCTTGAACTGTAGAGGAAGCTGGTGATGCTCAAACGAGGTGGTAGCCCTTGTGCCGATGTCGAGGGAGCCGAGAGCGTGAGGCGGTGCCATGGTCGAGGTAGCCGTGCGATGGGTCGCCGTGGTCGATGTCGTGGTCGGGGATGCCCGTGTTGAGGTAGCCGCACGTGAAGCCGTATGCGCATAGTGTGCAAGGATGATGACAAAGACGCGTCGAGGCAGTCGTTGAGGATGTCGATGCCGAAGTCGATGCAGTCCGAGCCATCGAGAACGAGGTGCGGCCATAGTTTTGCAAGAACTAGGCACACGTCGGGGACGACGCACACTCCAGTTTTGCCAGAACCGATTATGCAAAGAAGAACTATCGGTGACGCGGTCGAGGCAGTCATAGAGGGGTCGATGCCGAAGAATACGTTGTCGAAGCCGATGAAGACGAGGCGCCGATCCGAGATTGCTAAACTCGGGAACCATCATGCGTGCCAGTACCAGGCGTGCGGGGGTAGGAACCATCATGAACTTGTCGCCATGTCAGAAAGACTAGCAGAGGAAGCCTCTAGAGCAGTTGCGACGCGCAGAGCGGCTAAGGGAGAGATGCTGGCGCTGTCCGCGGTTGTCGGAGTAGAGTAGCATGTGGTGTAGTCGGGGATGAGACGATGACGCTGGCGGCGAAGTTGTAGTGGACGAAGACGTAAAAGGCGGCGAAACCAGCGGCGACCTGGATTAGTCATGTTGGATGCCTAGAGTGGCGATGGGGTAGTCGGCGGGACCTGCGACGGCGAGAGGGCTAACTATCAGATCTCTTGACCAATATCGTTCTAAAAACTCATAAATTTATCTGAATTTAGATGTATCTAAACACTATTTAGTATATAGATATATTTCTAATTTCCCTGTCCTAAAAAGAATGTCGTAAATTTGGCTAAATTTGATGTAGTTAGACACTATTAGTACTAGCAGAGTGCCCGTGGGTTGCTACGGAATAAAATTATATGACATATTACGATGAAGATGACACCTTACGGCAACATTGCATATTTGCAGGCCAGTTGGCACGGGCTATGCCACCCCACAATCGATTTGCACCCATGCCCCAATTAGAAATTTCATTTGATAACGGATTTTTTATCGCATTGCAAAATTATGCGAATTCACCTGCTCCAAAAGTTCATTGTCGCGTTGATGGGCCAGACTTTAAACATGGTTTTTCAAAAGGAATTAGTGCAACAAAGTCATGGATCAACGGAGACAATTTGTGTAAAAGGTAATTATGTGAAAGTTGGTTAGTTCTTATTCTTTGTTAGCTCGGCTCTCGATGGACGTCTCTATCGATGTCATCGTGTCGATGCATAACTATGCTAAAATGACATAAACCTAATCTTACGGATTTGGTGTTATAACTTTTAAAAAAACGCATTAACATAAATAATTTTCAAACCTAATTCTTAACACAATTTGAAGAGAGGCAATTCCTGTAGTGTAGCTTGGATCCAAGCATAGCGTTTTTAATAGCCACTAACCTGCAGAGGAGCTTGCAAAGGCTTTCACGAGGATTTTATTCATGTGTGTGTTGTAAATACTTGATAGACCGGCAATGCAATGTAGTCAGAACTATGCCCGTGCAAGTCTTTGCCAGCACAAGCAGATTCAGAACATCACAAGGTTAACTTAAATTTCTAATTAAAAGAACCAAGAACCATCCAGGTTAAAATCTATATTTCATGCCTATAGCTTTCACAATACGACCAATAAAAATGCACATTCATATATATTCCCTTCAAGCCAAATTAGTTGACTTAGATTTGTGTAGATTCGATTGTATCTGTATATTATGTAGTATTAGATACATTCATATGTTGGCAAATTTAAGTCAACTAATTTGTGTCGGAGGGAGTAGCAAATGGGAGTTGCAGCTTAAAACCCCATTATCTATTATGACAATATTGCATCAGTTCTCTGCATGAATAATTCATTCTATCACTCAATGCGATGCAGAGTCACCGACCACCGTAGTTGGTTCACTACAAGAAAAATTGGCTTTTACAATGAACGATTTTTGTAGAGGCCCGTTTTTCATGGCTAAAAAGCCTTTGCGACAGATGGCCTTCGTGGTAAAAGCCCCGTCACAAAAAAATCTACCACGGTTTTTTTCCAGACCGTGTCGGATCTCACCCTTCAGCCATGAAAACTTGTTCCATCGTAGATCTGTTCGCCAGCCGCGTTTACTGTTGACGTCATGCAAACTGCCACGTGGCAGTCGCCGTGGTCATAGAAACCGTGGCAGAAGCCAGGCCCAGCCAAGGCCTGCTAAATCCTAACTGGGCTGGCCCATTAGGAGAGTCCAATAAGAAGATGACCGGTTACTGTTTTGTCCTGTACTGTTTGAGATGGGCCCAAAGTTGCAGCCAGCAGCGGCCCATGAACTTTCAGGTCCAATTCTGTTTCGGTCTACAGAAGGCCCATGTTGGTCCAACACTCTGCTTCCCATTAGCAGCCTATGCCAAGTTGCTTATGTATATTTAAGGCATGCGGTCAACCCATCACTATTTATCGCAGCCCATCGTGGGCTACCTACTGATGGCCCTTCTCTGAGATGGTCCGTTACTGTTCCAGCCTGTTACTGTTCTGACCTTTCACTGTTCCGGACTTTAGTTATTCAGGCCCACAAGCGACTCTTTACTGTTCTAGTCTGGTAAATGTGTCGGCCTGTTACTGTCTCGCCTAGAAATTTTTCTGTCCGTTACTGTTCAGGCTTGTTACTGTTCTGGCATTTTACTGTTGCGGCTCTTTACTATATATGTCGACTACTGTTTTTGCATGTTACTGTTCTGAGATTTTACGGTTTCTTGCCCGCATCGTGATGGGTTGTTTCTTCGCCTGCCATCGTTATTACGGTCTACTACTGTTATATCATATATTGTTACCACTTATGGTCGAATTCCGTTATGTTTACGGCCTTTTATATTTTTGATCTTTCTGAAGCCCATACCAATATCATAAAACGTGTATAATAATCCAGCATTTTTTACTGTTTATCGTCAGCCGAATACACGACGGGCCAATAACAAAGCACGGTATTGTTCCCTAATCGACTTGCCTGGCGTAATTACCGTAACGACTACCGTCATGTGTGAACGGCGTCAACTAAATACCTATATAGCCTACACGAGTTATCTAGATATTACATCAGCTGGAAATTTCTTAAAATTATTACATATTATTAACTCAAGGGAAAAAAAATCGGCATTTCAATTGACAATCAACTTGATAGCAGAATTCTTAAGTTGCTTTCTCAATTGATCACCTGCATGTTACTTTGAGTGTGATAGCTATATTGGAGGAGAAATGATCTTGCAAGCCCCTCTTTGGTGGCGATAACAATAATTGCAGTCTAAAACTAAGTAATAACAAGTTAATACATCAAACAAGACAAACTACTCATTTGACTGGTATGACAAGAGCTATGATCTGGAGTTTACAACTAGTCAATGGTTCAATTATTGACCAACACGTTAAACAAACAGGAAAAGCAAGCATGCATTAAACAAGTGTGCCTACCGTGAAACGAGCTATCAAAAAATGTGTGTGGCTTAGAATTTCAGCAAAAATAAACTAGCCAGGTCATTTCAACAAATATATATGGAAGAAGTTCTATACCCTAAAATGCAAGAGATGTTAGGTGACTCGGAATTTGCACTGAGAAACAAAATAACATGCAGTTACTGTCATAGCAAAGAATGAACCAGATAGAAATTATAACCGCAACATACGAGAACTTGTATAGCAGGAATGCAAACCACGAATGAACTATATATTGTAGAGGATAGTTATGTCGTGTCTTAGGACGAACCAGACCCAGAACCATATGCGTGATATAATGGGTCGCTCGTGAACCTATAGAACAGGACAAACAAGCATTAGACAAGTGTGCCTAGAATGAAATGAGCAATCAAACAAAGTGTTTCTTAGAATTTTAGCAAATATAAACAAACGAGGTCATTTTAGCAAATATATATATGGAAGCGGTGGCATCTCCTGGAATGCATAGAGTCGTTGGGTGGCTCAGAATTTGCGGTGAGCTACACAATGGCATGTAGTTACTGTCATAGCTAAGAATCAACCAGATAGAAATTATAATGGCATCATAAGAGAACTTCTAGAGTAGGAATACAAACCACGAGTGAACTACATAGTAGATGACAGTTATGCCGTTGCTTAGGACGAACCAGCATCAGATAAGGAAGTAATGGCATCCCTTGTGAACCTGTATAATAGGCTATGCAAACCAACATGTTTGTTGTTCCATTTTGAGCTATATGCAAGAAAAAGGAAATAGTTAGTGATGCAGCTTTTGAAGAACCAGATGACAACAGCAAAATTATAATCGAATTAGTACAAAGAGTTTAAACAGCTACTACAGTATAGCAGAATGATGCCAAGGAGGAAATAATAGCAGGAACTGATCTCAGGACGAACCAGATAGATTTAGCAAATGTAGAGTAGGGAATCCACACTAATATTTTCCGCTGACTTCAGATTTTGCAAGAATTACACGGTAGCAGGCAATTACTGCTGTATGGAGTAGCTAAGAACATGTGCATGACAAAATAACAGACATGTCCATGACTTGAAATTGGTAGAACAGCGAATGCAAACCAACATGTCTAATGACCTTGTATATACTAGCACGAAGAACAGGCATGCCCACTGACTTGTATGTACGAGCACGCTGACAAAAATGTAGTTCACTGCGACAGGCTTGAACCTGTTATACTACTGACAAAACAAAAACGGGTTGCAGATTTGGTTAACCTTGGTCGGAGAGACGTCTAAGCATCGTCAGTACCGTGCGGGTGACGTCCAGGTCACCGAGGATGCTGTGGTTGCGATGGTTGTTGGTGTCGGGGTAGCAGATCTTGGGCGGTCGATGTCGGCTTGAGCGCGGTGGACGAGAGTGTCACTGAGACAGATCCAGTGCAGTGAACGGCGATGGCTAAGCAGCTGGTCTAGAGCGGTGGCCATGGAACTCCTTGAACTAGATCACGTCCGGTGTACACCGGTGAAGCAGATCCAGTACGGTTGGGTAGCTTTCGGTGACCGGGAAGCAGAGCTTGGGCGGTCGATGACGCCATCGGGGTGGTGAACGATACCGCAGCTCCGGTGTAGTGGAAGATAGACCCGGTGAACAAGATCAGGTGGGTGAGCATCGGTGAAGCGGCTCCGCGACGGTGCACGAGACCGCAACTCAAGCGGCTCCGGCCGCCGTGGAATTGCCACCGGCCGGTGCGCGTGGTGGTCGTGGAGGTGAGGGCGTGGGAGAGAGGGGCATGGGTGAGGGCGTGGGAGAGAGTGGCTATTCGAATAGTTTGACACTCTGCAGAGGTGGTACACTTTCACCACAAAATTCGATACATCCGTCAAGGATAACCCTAAATCATCATACTTAGTATGTGGATAATCAATCATAACCTTTCAATTACACACTCTAGTATAGGCACCTCCCCTATGAGCTTGGCCTCCCAGCCATGGCCATCTGCCATCCTGGGCACTGCATAGGTGGACATTCATCACGAGGTAGCCTCAGCTCAACCTCTTTCCGTGAGGGAACCCATACTAAGGCATATAAACTTCCAGTTAAGCCCTACCCAATTCAGGTATTGTGGTTGTACGGTAAAATTGGAATGGTATCGCATCCGAACCCAACCATCAGTTTTTATAAAGGGCCAAGGCTCATGCCTCAACAAGTTTCAACATCAAGTCATTTTGTGTTCATAACACATGTCAAAACATTTCAATAGAATGAACCATCATTCCAAGGTTTTCATAATCATTTTCACCAAGTATTCCCATCTAAAGTTATCAACTTTTATGCTTAGCACTAGCCACTAAGGTTGAGGGTATTCACTAATGAGGGGTGCTAATCAGGTGTAACTATCCAACTCTAGTTTTCATGTTTTTGGATGGCATCTAAGTATAACTACTTAGGCCTAGTTTTATACTCTTTATGGTATCTATACTATTCTTCCAATACTCACAATTTACTAACTAAAGGTAAATAACTTTAGTAAGAGTAAAAGAATAAAGCTTGCACGTAAAACTTGGGATGGGTGTAATCAAAGTTGCATAACCAAAGCATGCCTCATGCATCTTGCATAGATTATCAAGTTTGCAAGTGTTAGCTTGCATAGTTCTAGCTTGCCTTGAGTAGTGAAGTGGTTGAAGTTCTCTTCTTCTTCTTCTTCTTGGTAGTACTCCTCTTCCTCGTATCCCGGGTCGGTACTATCGTCTATAAATGAATACAAGGTACACAATCACCAAACAATACTTAACTACTTCTGTTTAGCACACTAAGGCTCACACTTGATGATCTAGCATCATCACAATTATCACATGAAATAAAGACCTAGTCTTATTTATTTTATTTTAGAGAAGTAATTTCTACTCATTGAAAATATCTAAGATTTAATATTCTCTAATTAAAATATGGGATCATGTTGACACATGTCATCACCACATATTCTAATACTTGGGAATGTGATTTCAAGTGTTGGTCATATTTTATAAAGTTTAATATTACTATTTAATAACATTATAGTGACTAGAAATGCCTATATAGCATCATTTTGGTGCTAGTCCAATGTCACTGCATGTAAACCTAAATATTTTTACATATTCAGATAGATCTTGTTAAATGTGATTTTTGAGAGTTGGAATCAACTCAAAAGCATTTATGGTTGATTTTTGAAAAATGTTGGAAGTTGGAAAAGTCTCTGTCTTGTTATTTTTACTATAGGTGATCTATAATTTCAAATGGTTTGAATCCAACAGGCTTGGATAGATATTTTGAATACTTTTGTAACAAAATTGGAATCATGCAATTTGGTTTAGTGAATCTCTTTCAATTGATTTTTGAATCTACTGGCAGAATCGACATTTAACTAAAATGGAAAAAGCTTATTTGAATCTACGGGCTCTGAGCGGGAAACTAACTAGGCCGGCCTAATCTGCACAGCGTGGCGTAGCGGGCTACTGACAGAACGGTCTCACGCGTGAGTGACTCATCTAACACGAAGCGGTATCTTTCAATCTGGGCCGTGCGATTATACTAGGATCTATGGCTGTGGTTTGTCATCTCCGGCGACTAGCTCGAGCAAGGAACGAACCCTAACGCGACGGTGGGAGTACGTGGGGGCTCACCTGGGCTCCAGCTAAGGTCGGCGATAGGGGCGAACGCCGTTGTAGATGATGGTGGTTCGAATGCTGGTCGCGGCGGCTCCCAGGGTGGCTCCTAGCTCCGGTTCCTCTTCTCCTCTGCAGCGTCGGGCTCCGGTGAAATTTTGGCGATGTGGTGCTCGCCTTGCTCCGAGGAGAGGTGTGGGAGGTGTCTGAGAGAGAGGGGAGTGGAATGGTGTGGTGAATTGGAGCTGGGGTGGCCTCTATTTATACACCGGTGAGAGGGACAGAGCGGGATGGCTCGGGCTCGTCAGCGACGTAGATACAGGGGGCTAGCGGCATGGCTGAGGGTAGGGGTCAATACGGTGCTTCAGGGTGGTCGTTGTGCGAGTGATGGCGCAGCAAGGGGCGGTCGAGAACGGTCGGGAATAGTCGGTGCTCTGGGCGGAAACGAGGGTGTTCGAGACGGCGCACAGTGGCTATGGTCCACGCGGTGGCGAACGGGCATGTCTGGGGGGTAGCTAGGGTCACGACGAGTGTGGGCACACGCGGTGAAGGCAAGGTGCAGCATGTGTGCGCGTGTCGGCTCTGGCGCTCTGGCACGCTCTCGGCATGGCTGGCAGAGAAATGGGCACGACGCTTGTGGGTGGTCCATGGCGTGTCTGCGGTCGAGGGGTGGACAGAGGGTGGCGGTGGACGGTCGCCTGTCTCCTGGACATCGTGGGAGAGGACGGTGCTGGCTCAGGCGAGTGGTCCTTGGTCGACCGGTGCGGTGAGCTTGGGCGACGCGACACTGGCACAAACGGCAGAGGGGGAGCTGGTCTGCTGCGCTGCTAGGCACTAAGGGAGACCAGGGGAGTGAAATGAGGGGCTAGTGGCAAGTGATCACTGCACAGAACAGTAGAAGTTAGGCATGTGTTTTCTGTGTCTGCCAGGTGCTCGACCAAATGGCCGCATGAGATTAAGATTTGAATTTCTAAATGAAATTTGGTGAGTGTGTTTGTCACATGCTTGAGTGTCTATGGTTGCTTGGGTTTACCAAAGTGAATTGATTTGAGTGGCTTTTGCAAAATGGTGATCTATGCATATGAACTTGATTCAATTTTGCAATGTCCTTTAAATAGATTTGGAATTTGTTTATGTTGGTTTGTAAAGTGGGCTTGGGTTCACTTTTACTTGGTCTAGCAAGGGGTGAAAAGAATTGAGAAAGTTTATATTATAAATGTTTTACTAGAAACACCCAAAGTGGTCTAGTGGTTAATTTTGGTCAAAATGACCATTTGATCATATGATTCATATTTGAATTTCCTTTCTTTGGATTTTGTTTGTAATTGGCCTAGATGATGTAGTATTCATCTTTAAACCATTCTTTATCATTTGTAGCAATCAAACATGGCAACTGCACTCATTCATACACTAATGCAATTCACACATACACTCATATTAGATTTAATATTAAAAGTTTTTGTTAACCCTAAACTTGAGTGATTAGAACTTGATAATCTTGATTAATATTTTTGGGGTGTTACAGGTGGGAGATTTTGCCTCAAAGTTTTTGAAACGGAGGGGCGAGATATGGAACACATCATGTATGGATGACATCTCCTCTGGCAGTTCCATTTGATATGATACTTCTTCTCGGCGATTCAAAATCTTGAAGGGTCCAATATATCTGGGGGCTAACTTCCCTTTCAGTTGAAAACATTGCATTCCTTTCAAGGGTGATACTTTGAGATACACAAAATCTCCGACATTGAAGGTCAGGTCTCGACATCTCTTGTCAGCATAACTCTTATGTCTGGATTGGGCGGTCTTGAGGTGTTCACGGACTTTGTGAACCTTCTCTTTGGCTTCTCGTAGGATGCCGGGTCCGAAAATCTGACTCTCTCCTACTTGCGACCAGTTCAAGGGGGTACGACACTTCCTTCCATACAGAAATTCAAATGGGGCCATTTGCAAACTGACTTGATAACTATTGTTGTATGAGAATTCTGCGAAAGGCAGACAATCTTCCCATTTTGATCCATATTCTAGCACACAAGATCTCAACATATGTTCTAAAATTTGGTTGACTCTTTCAATTTGTCCATCGGTTTGCGGGTGATAAAGCTGTGCTGAAGTTCAGCTTGGTTCCTAATCCTTCTTGGACTTTCTGCCAAAATCTTTAGGTAAACTGGGTTCCTCGATCCGATACTATGGTCTTAGGGGTTCCATGCAAACTTACGGTTCTAGCAATGCACAACTCTGCTAGCTTCGAACTCTGGTAGGTGGTCTTGACAGATATAAAATGGGCTACCATAGACAGTCTATCCACTATGACCCAAATAGAGTCATTTCCCCTACTAGATGTAGGCAAACCGGTGATAAAGTCCATTCCGACAGAATCCCATTTCCATTTTGGAATCTGCAATGGTTGCAAAAGTCTTGTGGGTCGCTGATGTTCCGCTTTGACTCTCTGACAGATATCACACTTGGCTATGTAGCTTCCGATTTCTCTCTTCATCTTGTGCCACCAAAATTGCTACTTCAAATCCTGATACATCTTCGTTCCTCCGGGATGGATAGAATAAAGAGTATCATGAGCTTCCTGCATAATGGCTTGCTTCAACTCCGAATCTGCTGGCACATAGATACATCCTTTGTACCACAAAACTCCTTCTTCATCTTCGGTGAATCCGGGTACCTTCCCTGTACCGATACGACATTTGATTCCGTCGATACTTGCATTTCCTTTCTGCGCTTCCTTGATCTGACTGGTCAAAGTGGGTTGAAGTTCAATACTGGGTAGGAATCCTTCGCTAACTAGCTGCGTTCTAAACAGCTCCAACTCTTCATGCAAACTTGGCTGGGCTTCTTTTATCATGGTGTTTAATCTACACGGCGATATGCTAAGAGCATCCGCTACCACATTGGCTTTGCCGGGGAGATAGTGAATGTCAAGGTCATAATCCTTGATTAACTCTATCCATCTCCTTTGCCTCATATTCAGCTCCTTCTAGGTGAAAATATACTTCAGACTCTTGTGATCCGAATAAATCTCACAGCGGTTACCCATAAGGTAATGACGCCATGTCTTCAAGGCTAAAACTACGACTGCTAGTTCTAAGTCATGGGTAGGGTAGTTCTTGTCATGCTGCTTCAGTTGTCTAGATAGATATGATATGACTTTGCCTTCTTGCATCGACACACATCCGAGACCAATCTTGGATGCATCACAATACACATCAAAAGGCTTCTTGATATCCAGCATAATCAAAATTGGGGCTGAAATTAATCTCTTCTTGAGGTCTTGAAAACTTGCTTCACATTTGTCCGTCCATTCAAACTTCTTATCTTTCTTCAACAGTTGGGTCATTGGTATTGCGATGCTTGAAAATCCTTCTACGAACTTGCGGTAATATCCCGCTAATCCGAGAAATGCACAGACTTGGGTTTGAGTGGTTGGGGCTTTCCATTCTTCCACATCTTTGATCTTGGCAGGATCGACAGCAACTCCTCCTGCCGACACAATATGTCCTAGGAATTCTACTTCCTTCAACCAGAACTCACATTTGCTAAACTTGGCATACAATTGATGTTCTCTAAGGGTTTCAAGGATGGTTCTCAAGTGTAGCTCATGGTCTTTTTCTGACTTGGAATAGATTAGAATATCGTCGATAAAACAACGACAAACTTATCCAGGAAGGTCATAAAAATCTTATTCATGAGATTCATTAAATAAGCGGGGGCATTGGTTAATCCAAAAGACATGACAGTGTACTCATACAATCCATATCTGGTGGTAAAGGCGGTCTTTGGAATATCCGTTGCATGAATCTTGAGTTGATGATAACTAGTTCTAAGATCAATCTTAGTAAACACTCTGGCACCAGTCAACTGGTTAAACAGATCCTCTATCTTTGGCAGTGGGTACTTGTTCTTGATGGTGACATCATTCAGCTTCCTGTAATCTGTACACAAACGGTTACCTCCATCTTTCTTATCCACAAACAAAACAAGCGATCTCCATGGCGACGCACTTGGTTGAGTCAAACCTTTCTCCAGCATAACATCAAGTTGCTTCTTCAGCTCCAGTAATTCCGATGGGTTCATACTGTAAGGTCTCTGAGCTATGGGTCTAGTTCTAGGAACTAGTTCAATGATGAACTCGATATCCCGATCTGGGGGCATATCGAGCAATAAATCTAGGAATACGTCGGGGTATTCACAGACTACTCTGACTTGGTCTAGGGTTGGTTGGGCTAGAGTCTTGTTGCATTTGAATTGACGGGGCAACGTCTTAGATACATGCTCTACTGATACTCCAATGCTACTGGTTATGGCTTTCTTGGCACAATCGATCAATCCTTTATGTTTCACATCCAATCCATTCCTAGTACTACTTCCAAACCTTTGGTTCCAAGTACTATTAGATTAGCATAAAAATCTATTCCATGGATTCTGATAGGTACTGCCTTGCAAATTTTTCTAGCTTTGGTGGTTGAACTAGGTATCTGAACTATCATAACATGCTTCAATTTTGTTGGTTGAATCTTACTAGTGCATGCAAATTCTTCTGTAACAAACGAGTGCGATGCTCCAGAATCAAACAACACTCTTGCAAGTACTAAGTTAACAGAAAACATACCCAGCACGACATCTGGCGCTTCTTGAGCTTCTTCAGCATTCATGTGGAACAGACGACCGTTGTGGTTGAGCGAGTTCCCTGGGGAAAATCTTCTTCCAGGCTGAACATGGCATTGTTGCCGAGCGGGTGCATTCACATGGGTGGCTGCTGCAAGCTTCTTGGGGCACTCGTTGGAGTAGTGACCCTTGACTCCGCAGTCAAAGCAAGTAATCTGGGACTTGTCTTTTCCTGCAATAGGCACCGCATTACTTCCTGTCCTTGGGGCAGTATTGTTGTTGTTGTTGTTGTTGTTGGACTTGGGCACTGCATGGTTGAAGTTATTGGAATTGTCGGGGTTATTGTTGTGGTTTCCTCCAAGCCTTGGGTTTCCTCCTCCACGGTTGGATAGCTTGGACGGGATATAGGGGGTCTGTTGTTTCTTGGGGCATATCCTGCAGACGGGTTGGGCGATACTTCTGGGTATGGTGGGTTCCAGGTTGGTGCATCATGCGACGCTTGCGGGTGTCATTGGCTTGGTTAATCTTCCCTTCCATCTGAATGGCGGAATCCACTAGAGCTTCGATATCATCAAAGGGAATGTTGACTAGCACGGTTTGCATCTCATCATGCAGTCCGTTCAGGAATCTCTCTTTCTTCTTTGCTTCTGTGTCAATCTCATCAGGGGCATATCTAGCTAGTGGCAGAAATTTGTCACGGTATTCCACCACAGTCATCCTTCCTTGCTTCAATTCCCTGAACTCATCCCTCATCCTCTTAATCAGACCTGGGGGCACATGAGTCCGGCTGAACTTGATTTTGAACTCATACCAAGTCATTATCTGACCTCCGTTCATGGTATGAGTGCTATTCCACCAGGCTCTTGCATCACCTGCCAAATAATGGGTGGTAAACATGACTTTTTCATTGGCCTCAACTCCTGCGACCTCTAAGTTGTTCTCCATGGTTTGCAGCCAGTCATCAGCATCTAAGGGCTCTTCAGACTTACTAAAGATAGGTGGGTTGGTATTCTGAAAGTTCTTGAGTTTGGATCCATGGTTATCTAGTTTCTGTGACCTTGATTATTGTGGGCCATCTGAGCTATTTGTTGAAGAGTGGCTAAGTTGGCTTGGCGTTTGGCTCTACTAGCTTCACAGTCAGAAACTAGCATTTGCAGAATCTGTAGCATTGGGTCCTGAGGTGAACTGCTTCCTCTAGGATTTCCACGAGTCATCTGAAGATTGAGATAGATAATGAGATAATAGTGAAATTTCTAGGGTTTATGGTTTTGTTTCAAAAGCTTTAAACTTTGATTTTGACTCAGGTTTTGCAAACTAACTTCTTCTCACTCATTCATTCATTCAAAGCACACAATACAAACACACACCACAACACCAATAGAAAACATATGGTTTTAAGAACCATTCTATGAAACTACGATATAGTGGGACCAGATACATCTCATTCCTACGGTAGTGCTCAAGTGCATCTAATCATCATCAATGAAGGCGGAATCATCATCATCAGTGTGGAACTCAATGGCATCATCCTCCAGGTAGTCATCATCATCACTGAGGTAAGAGTAGAGATCTCCACGGATATCTTCACCTTCCTCCTCCTTCGCTTCAAGCTGGATCTCCTGTTCACGGATGGTCTTCTCGAGAGTGGCCACCTTCTTGCAAAGACGATCGATGATGTGATCCTTCTTATCACGCTGACGACAAAGTGATTGGCGCTCCTTGGCGAGGATGGCGAGGGTCTGGTCCTTCTTGACTATAATGGCCTTGTTATGGTTGCCGTAGGCACGGGCGTTGTCCAACTCCATCTGCATATCATACAACATGAAGTCGAGATTATCCACTTGGTGCTTCAGCTCCGGGTGCCCTAGCATCTCCAAGGGCATTCCCATAGAATCACGCCTTACGTAGTGAGCAAAGCAGGTTCCGTTGATCTGGTTGATGTTTTTCCCACACAGACGGGCGAGAGCTTCTTGCATAGCCCTCGCTAATCCATCTAGCTAGTTGTTCTCCCTCAAGCTGAATTGGATCTTCTCCGAGGTAGGTTCTTCCATCTTGCCTCTAATATTTGCAACTATCAGCCACTGTAGATCTCCTCCCACGTGATCGTTGAGTTGTGCCCCGAAGAACTTCGGGTGCGTGTGCTCAAGATACTCTGCGAGTGCATCTAGATCCCTACCAAAGATCAGGTGGCCTCCATTTCCTAGCTGGTAGAACTTCTATACTTTACCTCCATCTATAAGAATTTAGGGTGAGCAAGTTAGTGGGGTGATCAAGTGTGTCAAATTTTATGTAGGATTGCAAGAATTTTTGAGGAATATGATTTTTTTTGGAAGAATCTCAAGGATAAGAGTGGGAATAGGTTTTCATAAATACTCACTTCTTTTGTTTTGAAACTAAGTTTTTGTTCAGACATCCATTCTAACTAGGGTCTCCTATGGTCAGGATGGCTCTGATACCAACTTGTCAACACCCGGATTATTAATCCTAGATGCCTGTTATGCCATACATCACAATCTCAGGATTACTATTTTTGCGACACATAACAGAATTGGTACCACAGTACATCATCCATTACAAACCATAATAAAGATCTTACAAATAAAGGATCTCATGATCTAGTCTTAATACAAGCAAAGCAACGGAAAGTAAACGTAGTAGGGGCTCCATCTTCAGAGTCATAGGCAATACTGACGATGGGAGATGATCCTAGTTGTCATAGACCTCCTATTGTCCATCTTCCTGGTAGTCCTCCTCATAGTCTAGCCATAGCCAGGGACAAAGCCATGAGTACTCTTTAAGTACTCGCAAACTATCACTAACAAGTAATGTAGTTCTAGTAGGAATCTTAAGCTCTAGGTTTATTTGCAAAAAGGCAGGTTTATTTCATAGTGAGTTTAGAATAAAAAAAACTAATTTAATTTTCTACATCACCTAAGTGGGAACCTAGTTTTCATATCCACAGCCCTTTTTGTGGTCAAGTCAAGGTCATGGTTCAATTCACAAGTCATTTTGAAAACATCTGACAACGAAATAGTATGGCCACTCCAACTGTCCATAACCGCGGACACGGCTATTCGAATAGTTTGACACTCTGTAGAGGTGGTACACTTTCACCAGAAAATTCGATACATCCGTCAGAGATAACCCTGAATCATCATACTTAGTATGCGGATAATCAATCATAACCTTTCAATTACACACTCTAGTATAGGCACCTCCCCTATGAGCTTGACCTCCTAGCCATGGCCATCTGCCATCCTGGGCACTTCATAAGTGGACATTCATCACGAGGTAGCCTCAGCTCAACCTCTTTCCGTGAGGGAACCCATACTAAGGCACATAAACTTCTAGTTAAGCCCTACCCAATTCAGGTATTGTGGTTGTACGGTAAAATTGGAATGGTATGGCATCCGAACCCAACCATCCGTTTTTATAAAGGGCCAAGGCTCATGCCTCAACAAGTTTCATCATCAAGTCATTTTGTGTTCATAACACATGTCAAAACATTTCAATAGAATTAACCATCATTCCAAGGTTTTCATAATCATTTTCACCAAGTATTCTCATCTAAAGTGATCAACTTTTATGCTTAGCACTAGCCACTAAGGTTGAGGGTATTCACTAATGAGGGGTGCTAATCAGGTGTAACTATCCAACTCTAGTTTTCATGTTTTTGGATGGCATCCAAGTATAACTACTTAGGCCTAGTTTTATACTCTTTATGGTATCTATACTATTCTTCCAATATTCACAATTTACTAACTAAAGGTAAATAACTTTAGTAAAAGTAAAAATAATAAATCTTGCAAGTAAAACTTGGGATGTGTGTAATCAAAGTTGCATAACCAAAGCATGCCTCATGCATATTGCATAGATTATCAAGTTTGCAAGTGTTAGCTTGCATAGTTCTAGCTTTCCTTGAGTAGTGCAGTGGTTGAAGTTCTCTTCTTCTTCTTCTTCTTCTTCTTCTTCTTCTTCTTCTTCTTCTTCTTGGTAATACTCCTCCTCCTCGTATCCTGGGTCGGTACTATCGTCTATAAATGAATACGAGGTACATAATCACCAAACAATACTTAACTACTTCTATTTAGCACACTAAGGCTCACACTTGATGATCTAGCATCATCACAATTATCACATGAAATAAAGACCTAGTCTTATTTATCTTATTTTAGAAAAGTAATTTCTACTCATTAAAAATATTTAAGATTTAATATTCTCCAATTAAAATATGGGATCATGTTGACACATGTCATCACCACATATTATAATACTTGGGAATGTGATTTAAAGTGTTGGTCATATTTTATAAAGTTTAATATTACTATTTAATAACATTATAGTGACTAGAAATGCCTATATAGCATCCTTTTGGTACTAGTCCAATGTCACTGTATGTAAACCTAAATATTTTTACATATTCAGATAGATCTTGTCAAATGTGATTTTTGAGAGTTGGAATTAACTCAAATGCATTTATGGTTGATTTTTGAAAAATGTTGGAAGTTGAAAAGTCTCTGTCTTGTTATTTTTACTATAGGTGATCTTTAGTTTCAAATGGTTTGAATCCAACGGGCTTGGATTATTTTGAATACCTTTCTAACAAAATAATCATGCAATTTGGTTCAGTGAATCTCTTTGAATTGATTTTTGAATCTACTAGCAGAATCTAGATTTAACTAAAATGGAAAAAGCTTATTTGAATCTAAGGTCTCTGTGCGGGAAACTAACTGGGCCAGCCCAATCTGCACAGCGCGGCGCGGCGGGCTACTGATAGAACGGTCCCAGACGTCAGCGACTCATCTAACACGAAGTGGTATCTTTCAATCTGGGTCGTGCGATTAGACTAGGATCTACGGATGTGGTTCGTCATCTCCGGCAACTAGCTCTGGCGAGGAACAAACCCTAACGCGACGGTGGGGGTACGTGGGGGCTCACCTGGGCTCCAGCTAAAGTCGGCGATGGGGGCGAACGCTGTTGTAGACGACGGCGGTTCGAATGGTGGTCACGGTGGCTCCTGGGTTGGCTCCTAGCTCCGATTCCTCTTCTCCTCTATAGCGGCGGGCTCCGGTAAAATCTCGACGATGTGGTGCTCGCCTTGCTCTAGGGAGAGGTGTGGGAGGTGTCTGAGAGAGAGGGGAGTGGAATGGTGTGGAGAATTGGAGCTGGCGTGGCCTCTATTTATACACCGGCGAGAGGGACAGAGCGGGATGGCTCGGGCTCGTCAGCGACGTAGATACAGGGGGCTAGCGGCATGGCTGAGGGTAGGGGTCGACGCGGTGCTTCAGGGCGGTCGTCGTGCGAGTGATGGCGCGGCAAGGGGTGGTGGAGAACGGTTGGTGCTCTAGGCGGAAACAACAGCGTTCGAGACGGCGCACAGTGGCTATGGTCCACGCAGTGGCGAATGGGCATGTCTAGGGGTAGCTAGGGTCACGGTGTGTGCGGGCACGCGCGGTGAAGGCGAGGTACGGCGTCTGTGAAGGAAATATGCCCTGAGAGGCAAAAATAAAGTTGTTATTATGTATTCCTTGTATATGATAGATGTTTATTTTGCATGCTATAATTGTATTGATAGGAAACATAAATACATGTGTGTTTAATAAACAAAAGGGTTCCTAGTTATGCCTCTCTTATAGACTAGCTTGTTGATTAACAAGATGATCAAGGTTTCCTGATCATGGACATTGGATGTTGTTAATAACAAGGTCACAACATTTGTGAAATGATGTGATGAACATTCATCCGAAGTATAGCATTACGATCAAGTCATTATGTTTATATTGCTATAACATCATACAAAGTAGTCTTAGTCCTTAGACCATGAGATCATGTTAATTGCTAACACCGGAAGAGTATCTTGATAACATCAAACGTCACACCGTAACAGGGTGACCATAAAGGTGGGTTCAGTGCTATGAAGGTGTTATGTTGAGGCTCATGGATCAAGAGTGGAATTTGTCAATCCGATGACGGATAGATATAATGGGCCTCTCGGCGATATCACATTAAGATAGCTTGCAAGCAAGTGATGTGATCACTAGAATGTTATATCAGGGAGCGAGAAAAGAGTGCATGTCGATGGAGATCAAACTAGGTATTTGGATACCGATGATCGAATCTCGGACATGTATTATATCATGAGACAAAGGGATTAAATTGCGGCGTTAAAGGTTCTCACGATCACGAAGTCATCATTGAATATTCAGAGTCGATTATGGATCTCCGTGTCCCGCTTCTGATTATTGATCTGAGAGGAGTCTCAATCATGTCTGCATTATTCGCGAACCGTAGGGTGACACACTTAAGGGTTGCCGGACACCATTTAGGAGCACATATGTTCCAGACAAAAGGTTTGCAAAGCGCAGGAAATGTTTCGATAGAAACAGGAATTGTTTCAATAGAAACCGGAATTGTTTCGATAGAAACCGGAATTGTTTCGGGTGAAATTGCAGAAAGTGGTTCTGCATGTGATATTGAAATGTTGCAAGGGGTTTTATGTGAATGTTTGTTAATTAAAGTAATTAACAAAATTCTGAATAAAATAAATAAAAGAGTTTTATTAATTGAGAGTTGCATTTAATTTGGTGGAAATTAAATACATGTGAGTGGGATTTTGGGTGGAGGCCATGTTTATGTGAGTGGAGGTTCACCACATGAATGAAGGAGGGGAGGAGTCCCCCCCCCTCATGCGCTGGCCATGGGAGGGGAGGGGTCTCCCTCCCTCCTATATAAAGCCCCCCTCTCCCCTCTCACAAACTACACCTCCTCGTGAAGGATCTCTCTCCCCCTCTAGATATTCCCCCATGGTCTCGGATTAGCGAGATACATGTTCCCGGTGGCCTTGCGTCAGGAAGGAGTTGCTGCTTCCGCTGATTCGCTGGAACGAGGAGGTGGAGGTTTTCTGGTGGCTTGAACGTGTGTGCGAGGACGGATGCGCTGCTGATTTGCGGCGCTCGGACTTCCACACGATCTTGAGATCGGCAAGCGTACGACTACATCAACCACGAGTTCCTACTCATTAACAAAACTCGTTGTCTTCGAGGGTAAGTTCTCTATGGATGTATGTCCACCCGTTGCTCTGTATCTAGTAGATAAATCTTGGCATATAGTTCTCATCGTAGGAAATTTTTTGTTTTCTATGCTGCGGACCCAACAGTGGTATCAGAGCCTGATCTATGCGTAGGTGCTTTGCACGGGTAGTACACATATGTTTATATGTGGGCGATGATGATCATGTTATTGCATCTTCTATGTACTTTGGATATTGGTGGCATAGTGGGATGAAGCGGCCCGGACCAACCTTACATGTCATCGTACATGAGACCGGTTCCACGACTTACATGCAACTAGTTTTGCATAAGTGGCTAGTGGGTGTCTGTCTCTCCTACGATAGTCAATATCTGATTTACAACGAGCTGCTAATAACTTGGTTATCCTTGTTGTGGTTCATGTTCGTAGGTAAGACCGGTTCTATCTCCGAAAGCCCTAAGCCACGTAAAACTTCCAATTGATAAATTAGAGGCGTCTAGTTTAGATCGTTGCTGGGCTAGTGTCTCGATATGGTATTGTTGTAAGTAGATGTATGATAGATACTCTTACAACTCACTTAGCGTGTAAGTTCCATAGACCTTGCCTTACACACAAAGGAATGATAGAGATCATACCACGATGCAAATGATAGAGATCAACTACATGGACCATATCACCTCACTTCACACATTAGATGTTAGCATCTTATATTGCTAGTTTGGCGCTTTTGGTAGCATTATAAGATGATCCCTCATTTAGATATCAAGATAAAATGTGTTCTTCCTTAAGTATGCACCGTTTTGTGGATCGTGTTTTGAGGCATAACGTGATGATCGGGTGTTCTCGACTCTACGCTTTCATACAACGGGTGTAAGACAGTTTTACACACGCGAATACTAAGGTTCTTACTTGACGAGCCTAGCATGTACAGACATGGCCTCGGAACACGGACTGAAAGGTTAAGCATGAGTCATATAGTTGATATGATGCCCATATAGATGCTCGCCTTTGAAGCTACACCGACTCACGTGATGATCGGACTTGGTGTAGTGGATTTGGTTCATGTAATCACCAAAAGGACACGAGGGATGTCGTTTTTGAGTGGGAGTTCATTAGTAATTTGGATTAGTTGAACTCAATCTATCATAAACTTAGTCTAAATATATTTTACAAATTCTGTTGTAGATGGCACCACCTGCTTTTAATTTCAATGTGTTCATGGAGAAAGAGAAGCTTGCTGCGAATGGTAGCAACTTCACCAACTGGGCTATGAATTTGAGGATTCTCCTCACTGCTGCACAAAAGCAATATGTGCTAGAGGCACCGCTAGGCCCCCCACCAGCTCCTGATGCCCCTGACAAGGAAAATAACGTCTATATAACTCATCGGGAGGACCACAACTTAGTTCATTATGGCATACTGTATGGGCTAGAGCCAGAACTTCGAAAACGTTTCGAAAATGGCAATGCCTTTGATACCATGGGAGAATTGAAAATGATTTTCGATACCCATGCTGCCATAGAGAGTTATAATGCTTCTGAAAAGTTCTTTAGCTGCATGATGGAAGAGAATTGCAAAGCGCAGGAATTGTTTCAATAGAAACTGGAAATTGTTTCAGGTGAAATTGCAGAAGGTGTTTCTGCGTGTGATATTGAAATATTGCAAGGGGCTATATGTGAATGTTTGTTAATTAAAGTAATTAACAAAATTCTGAATAAATTTAATAAAAGAGTTTTATTAAATGAGAGAGCATTAAATTTGGAGAAACTTAATGCATTTAAAGTGGAGACTTTAAAAGGGAATGTGAAGAGGTATTTTAATGTGGAGGGGTTACCACCACATGAATGGGAAGTGAGGTCACCCCCCATTCATGTGGTGGTAACCCTCCACATTAAAATGCACCTTCACATTCCCTTTAAAGTTCTCCAAATTTAATGCTCTCTCATTTAACAAAACTCTTTATTAAATTGATTCAGAATTTTGTTAATTACTTTAATTAACAAACATTCCCATATAGCCCTTGCAATATTTCAATATCATATGGGAATAATTCTAGAGGAAGAATTTCCTTTATTGAAACAATTCCTGCTTTGCAATTCTTTCGTCTGAAACATATGTGCTCCAAAATGGTGTCAGTTACTCTTAAGTGTGCCACCCTACGGTTCGCGAATAATGCAGACATGATCGAGACCCTTCTCCGATCAATAATCAGCAGCGGGACCTAGAGATCCGTACTGACTCCTACACATTCAATGATGACTCCTGTGATCGTGACAACCTTTAATGCTTGTAACTAAATCCCTTTGTCTCTCGATATATTACATGTCCGAGATTCGATCATCGGTATCTCCATACCTAGTTTGATCTCGTTACCGACATGCACTCTTTTCTCGTTCCCGTGATATAACATTCTAGTGATCACATCACTTGCTTGCAAGCTATCCTAATGTGATATCACCGAGAGGGCCCAGAGTATATCTATCCGTCATCTAGATTGAAAAATTCCACTCTTGATCCATGAGCCTCAACATAACACCTTCGTAGCACTGAACCCATCTTTATAGTCACCCTGTTATGGTGTGACGTTTGATGTTATCAAGATACTCTTCCGGTGTTAGCAATTAACATGATCTCATGGTCTAAGGATAAAGATTACTTCATATGATGTTATAGCAATATAAACATAATGACTTGACCGTAATGCTATACTTCGGATGAATGTTCATCACATCATTCCACCAATGGTGTGACCTTGTTATTAACAACATCCAATGTCCATGATCAGGAAACCTTGATCATCCTGTTAATCAACAAGCTAGTCTATAAGAGAGGCATGACTAGGAACCCTTTTTGTTTATTAAACACACATGTATTGATGTTTCCTATCAATACAATTATAGCATGCAAAATAAACATCTATCATATACAAGGAATACATAATAACAACTTTATTATTGCCTCTTAGGGCATATTTTCTTCAGTATCATCCTACACCTACACACTCGCATGCTCCCAGGATTCATACGCTGGTGTGCACGACCGTTGTACCGTAATTAGTGCGCTACGCATGCGCGTGCCCGTGCCAGTTTGATGAAACGCACTTGCGGTTGCTGTGTGCATGCCGTTGTCTCGTTTCTACACGATTCACTTGGCTTTCCCAGCCATTTGTTTAAATGTGTGTCTCTGGAACCGCTTTATCTGCCAGTCGATGGGACTGAAACCACACGAACGCCATCATCCATGGTCGGCAAGAAGCAGGAGGACTCGCCATGGGCTGGTCTCCTTGAGGGACTCGTCTAGAAGATAGGTGACATCTTCCTTTCGACGGACGACTTTGACTACCACGTCACCTTTCGAGCAGTCGGCAGCGCCTGGCGCGGCTTCATGGAGGACCGCTTTATGCCAGCCAACTGGATTGTTCTAGAGAACCAGTTGTCGGAGGAGTATCGGGTAGACGACACCGCCATCACGTTGTTGAATGTGAGAACTGGCCACCACCTTGAGAAGAAGATTAGCCGGGTTATTCGCATGTGCTTTCTTTATATTCATTTGTATATATGCGATCCTTTTTTTTGCATTCACATCCTATACTATCTGTTTTTCAAGTTTTGTTTCTTCCTGTAGCACCCCGGTAAAACCACTACTAGAAAATCACTATGTTTTTGTGTTGCGCATCATCATGACCGCATGCTCATGTCATGATGCCATATTGCATTTGAGCATCGTCATGTCATCATGCATCTTTTTGGCTAAAACTATTTTCTAAAAGCCTATCTTTGTTTTCTAGATATATCCCGTCTTTATTTGAAATCAAAACCCCAGTCTCTTCTGGATCTTCTATTTGTCTAAAACCTATCTGCAAAATAGTTTGTTTTGAAAGAAATAATATAAATAATAAAAACATTTTTGTTTCGGGGAGGAAGTCGTAGGCCAGGCCTAAAGGCCCAGCCCGTAGCCACCTACCACCCCCATCGATCCTGCCCTAACCCTAGAGTCACACCGCACCACCCACCCCGCCGCCAGGAAACCCACCCGCACTCCCCCATGCTCGCCTCGCACCTGCCCCACTAGACCGACACGTTCCCCTCCCTGTCCCCGATACCCACACGGGTCCCACCCTTCTCTCTGTCGTGAAGCCCACCAACCTCCCCTGTCTCTCCCCGATTCCACCGTGCTGCTTCTCTGCGCACGAGCCGGCGCCTTGCCCCACTCGCCTTGGAACGCCGCCGCTTGGAACCGAGCAGGCCGTCGCCGCTCATGAGCTCCCCGGCGTCGCCCTAGAACACGGTCATCACCGTGCCCCCTGTCTGCCCCGCCTCCAGGCGCCATGGCCGCGCCGCTTGCGCCTCGTCCTCGACCCGCGCGACCTCCTCCGTCATCGCCCCTGCAGCGCGATGCCTCACCGCCCTTGAGCCACAGCACGTCCTTCCGCCGCCTTCTTTCCCTACAACGGCATTGTCGGCCCCTCTGCAGCCGTCGCCCGAGCCTTTTGATCTCCGCCGTGCCGCTCGCCTATCCTCGGTCGTCGCTCAAGCCACCGCGCGCCACGTTCCTTGGCCGGCTTCGTTGCCCCTTCGTCGGAGCCCGGTGTCGTACTGCGTGACCCACGCCCGAGCCCGGGTTCCTCACCGTTGGCCGTCACCTCCTCTTCTCTACCCTCCGCCATGCTCCGTCTGCTCCTCTATCTCCCGAGCCGTCACTGCCTTCCTGCAGCACCCGCGGGCCGACCCCGTGTGCCCGTGACCGCCTCCTCGACCAGGTCCGCGTTCTTCCGTCGCTGCACCTCACTGGACCCCATGGCGCCGCGTCCTCCTCTGAGCCGCCGCCGGCCCTGCTCGCGTGCGACGCCTCACGCCTAGAGCCACGCCTCTGGATGCCCTGCAGGTTGTCTTTTTCCCCTTGGTGGCAGGCAGCAACAAGTTTGACTCCACCTAGTGTTGTTTGACATGTTGGGCCTCGTCGTTGTTCTATAGATGATGCGCTGTCTCGGCCTCGATGTTTTCTCTGGCCAGTAGAAGTGTGTGTAGTTGTTCCTCGGGAACACCACAGGATTTTAGAGGCCCAAGGCTACCTAATCGAGTTCTACGCCGACATCAGAGCCAGGACAGGATCTCCGAGACCGACACAAGGACGATGCACTAAGATGATCCGTAACCCTCACAAGTACATCGTGCCACCGCCAAAGTCTCCCGATGAACCATCGGTGCCCATTCAGGTTCGAGACGAAGTCGGGTCTCCAAGCACGCCAACATGGGACCATAGATGTCGGTACGCCAAGATCTTATTCATGGACGCCAAGACCTCATTCCCGGAGGCGAAGACCGATCCCCCGAACCTTCCAAGCACCAAGATCGCCAAACGCCAATGTGTGATCCCCTTTTTCCGAGACCCCCTATTTTATAATAAATAACATATACTTGTTGCATATTAAATTGTTCATGTCACATACATATTGTGTGGTTTGGGGGCATTATGCCGATTCACCCCATAATTAAATATGGAGGCCATATGCGGGCTTTTCTAGTCTTATATTGGCTCCATTTAAATTTGTGTAGCGAACTGATACCTTGTTTTGCCTTGTTAAGACAACATTTAAATTTGGGGTAGCTAAACAACATGAACCTTCTAATTAATTATCGGGACCCCGGTTCTGCATAATGTTGACTAGTTGCATCGCATCTTTGCCATGCCATGCATCACACATGCATCATGCCCGATCCTCTGTCGTAGTATTAAATAGTGCATCCGGTGTTTCTTTTAGTGTTTGCTTCTTCACGGATTAGGCCTTTGAGTGGATGCGAGTATCGATAAGTCCTTTGGATAACGAATCTTCAGCAGTGTTTCCCAGGCGAGCACTCTCCCCCTTTCTACCTATTTTGCATTTATAGTCTTTACTTCCTCATGTTGATCTATTGTTATCCGTATTGCGATGCTTTAGTTTTCGTGCACCATTTATATTCCTTGCAGCCCCTATATTGCCTTGGACACATCCTATTGCCTATTGTTTGATAGATAGTCAGCCTTGTGAGTCATAGTTGCTTGCTCAGGTGCTGCTTCATGTCGTTGTTGTTCCACCGTTGTTGGAAGGTTGACACATGATTTACGGTGGAGATGATCATGACTTTAAATACAACTATTAAATTGTTGGAATAACTAATGAAAGAGGCACCGGTGGGAAATATATGCTATTTGGTTTTTATGTCCACTTGTGTCCCGTAGGCCCCGAGTACTTGATACCTGTTCCTTGATTATTCGCACTATCCACATCCGGGAGACTCTATGAATCCCCCTTAGCCAGAGCTTGATTCATTTCTTATTTCTTGGGTCCACAAAGTAGTTTGGGGTTTTATTACTATCTTGTACTTATGCCATGCTTACTGCTTTATTTATGATTGTGCATGGAGAACCTGTACTGTTTTGGAACATGGAATGTTTTCGCGGTATGTACAAGCCCAGTCACACTTTCGGGTTCCCAGTCGTTTACAACCATTGTCACAAACCCTGGGTCCATCTCGGTGCCGGCCTACTTCGTTGCGGGTAGCTTAGTAGGGTGGCCCCCTGAAATATTTTATGAATCCTGTGATTGCTTTGTCGTGAAAGCCTCGTTGGGTTTTGATTTGGTTTTCCGAGGTTGATCGTGTGTGTGTTACTATTTGTGCACCCCTGCAGGGTAAATCTTTCTGAAAGCCGTGTCCGCGGTTATGGACGACTTGGAGCACATTATCTCGATCATAGACAAGCATAACTAAAGTAGTGCTATAAATTTGACTTAATATGTGACTAGTAATCAGCTTCACTATAATGGAATGGATAATAAAAGTGCCAATAACTGGTGGAACTAGGGTGTATCGTGTCATGTTATACCTGCCTAGTAAGTATCACAACTCCTATGGAATGAAATAAAAGTGCCAACAACTGCTAGGTTTGGGATGTCACATGCTAATTGTATCTGACTAGTAAATCGCAACTACAAGTAATGGTTAACTAAACTGCCCACTACTTATGCTATCAGGATGACTCATGCTATCTATATCTGACTAGTAAGTGCTTCAACTAATGGAATGAATAAAACTGCCAACGGCGTGAGTTCCTCGGTTTGACTTCCTCGTTTGGTCTCGAGGGGGAAATGCCAGGATGGGTATGATTGGTGTTAGTATCAGGTTGGTCCCAAATAGGTCTTTCTTATCCCTCTCTAATAGCCGACAGTTGCATCGAGTCTCTATAGGTTGTTTAGTGCATGCTGCACTGCCGCTTCAGTCCACCATACCTATGTAGGCGAGAGCCGCCGAATTCTAGCCTCGCCGTGTACTGGCCTCAGTACTGACGCTCCTCTTTTTTCCTTTGCCCTTTGTCGGCACCCCTTTTGTTTTAGCAGGTTTGAGATCAACGTCGTTAGCAGGGTTACCCTTCCGGCTTGGCCTGGGCAGGGTTATGGACGCCATTGGTTATTCTTCAGGGCTCTTAGCCCAGTTTGCTTCTTATCCGTACTCGGATGTTGTATCGTTTTCAAGGTGATTTGGATCTTTGTACTGTATATCTGTATTCTTGACTCATGGAGTCGTTGTTGTATATATATGTTCTGTGGGTCCCATCATGAACTATTGTGTAATGATATTACTTCATTTTCCACCCGCACACAAGTGCCTGGTGGGCATCTTTGAATCGTTTCTATGCGGGTTTGGCAGGAATCGCTAAAACTTGCATAGGGCCAATTCGAGGGTGTTACACTTCCTCCACTTGTTTCCCAGGGTTTTGCTCCATGGTTTACCTTAATTGAATTTCAGTCTGTTTACGTTGATTGAATCTATGTTTCTCCTCCCTCTGTATCTGGAAGGTACTTTTATGTTGGTATCACAACCGACGACCTCCTTGTGCTTGGACAAAGGGTGTAGCCGTACAAGACCCGGTTGTACAACCCCTTCTCGGGCGCTATCAAGCACCTTAGGACTGAGATACCGACCGAGCAGGTGTCTTCTGTCGCTGTGACGATGTTCCTGTCGTTGATGGTGTTTACATAAAACCATCAGAACACCACCATTCGGTGGGCGGATGAGAGCATGGAGGAAGGGAGTTTCCCGGTCTTTGGTGAAGGGTGGTACTCGCCGTATGACTTCGTGGAACTCTGGAGCATGACTTCTTACACCGGTGATGTTTTTGTCGTAGACAGATATGGGTCTATCCTCTTGACTATGTGTGATGCTGCTCATGGAGATGTCCAGCTGGTAACCGCCTGAACCCGGAGATCGTTCCACGTTGCAGGCCCCTGTTCCGGGCCGGTTCGAAGAATCGTTTTTACCTCATCGAGTCTGACGGGGAGTTGCTGTTCGTTGTGAGTGGACCGGTCTACGGCGGCAGGCCGGTTGTTTACAGGGTTGATACCTAGAACCGTGTCCTTCAGCCGGCCAGAGGCATCGTAAGTCGTGCTCTCTTCGTTGCTGGAATCGGTGCGTCTATGTCGACAGTGCTAGGGTACCCACGATGCAGGACGACAGCATATACTATGCGGACCTATCGGAGATTAGATCTTACAACTTTGAGGCTCATGCATGGGAAGAGGAGCCAAGGGTTGTATATGGGTATGGAGTAGGAGGATTATGGATCAATGACCGTCCTTTCGAACTTGATCGATTGCTGGCGGAGTATTGCAGAATTTTCAAGCATTATGAGCTGCAGATGGTGCCGCCTTATGGCGAGGATGGTACCACCCACTACAATTACTACGACGGCTATCCGTCAGATTGATGGATTGTGTGGGTCTGCTCCTGATGTATACTCTTTAGGTCAGCTCTTTATGTATTCACTTTGTTGAGTGAACGTCTATGAATTTTTCAAGTTCTATGGTGCCCGTGTAATACAATGGATATTCTCCCTGTTCCAGTAGATTGTGTGTTGTACCTCTTACAATTTCACTGTTTTTTCATGTGTGTAGTAATTCTGATAGATGCTCAGTTTGTAACAATCCTCAAACAACTTACAACTACGGATTAGAGTTGATTATTACAATCCTCAGTAAACTTGATAGTAATAAAATGAAGCATAAAAGTTGCATAAGAGTCCAGACAACTAAAAAACACCATAACTGGTGTTACAGAAAAGGTCTCTATGGAGCTTGCATCGCGAGACATGTAACAATTGGCTTCCCATGAGAGCTGCAGATGAGATTATTAAGTATGTTCTGTGTTTAAAAGATTACCTGTTTTTCAATTCATATAAGTCTTTACGTGCTATGGTGGTTACTGAATCTGTTTTGTTGGATTCTTGCTCAACAATATCACAGGCACCTTGGAGGGCATCCTAAAATAATCTTTTGGCTGGAAAAAGAGGATCAGTCAAAGCGGTGTGCCATGAGTAATAGGTAATGTCACTGCTGTTGTGTGAAACAAAATCTAAACTTGGAGAAGCGGGTCTTTGTTCGGCATTCAGAGGGTCATTTGCAGCCCAAAACAAACACAAAACAAGTTATAACAACATTACCATGAAATCACACCACCATGAATTTTAAATGTGTCAATGCGGTAATATATAAGGAAAGAAGCAATTAACAGTGGTGGCTCATACATCTATTTCTTCTTGAATAAGTGGACCAGCTAGCGCCATGGAGTGATGCGAGCATGTGCTGCTCTGTGAAATGACTGCTCTACTTGAAGATAGCTGAGACCAAGACAAAACAAGTTACTTAAACAACAGACTTGGGAAACAAACTACAAGTTCATTTCAATTAACAATGCGAGCAATCAACCAAAGTACCTGATGCAGACTGCTCAAACTAGAATGTGCAGAACATGAATAAAACGAATATGAAAACTAAGCCATTATGTTTCTCATATATAAACTAGCTAGACACTGCACAACGAAATCTGCCACTGATTTAATCATAGACAAAAAAGAGTAACTCAGCCAACAATAACACATCAATTGTGAGCCTCGAATATGCTAGCCAGATAATTTCAGACAAACAATGAATCAAGCAATCATACATTGAATTATTCATGATAGCTAGATAATTTCAATGGTTCGGAGGCCCGAGAACAACAAACTGAACCACCAAGTGCCTCGTATTAAAATACCTAGTTCATGTAACTATGATACACAGTAGATACAAGAGTGAGATAAAGTGCACAGAGTTCCTTATGATACATGTGTGGATCTTATCGCTAGTGTGGCCTTGTTTTTATTATCAGACAACTCAGATGCAATACACCCGGCCTCTCCATATCTAGGAAATTGAACTAAGCACATGGAACAAAAGCAGATCATAGTAGGTCTAAAATATTTGACGCTAATTTTTTGGCAAAAAATATAAAGATAAGAAAGACAAATGGTAAATTTAAGCAAACAAAAAATGTGGCAAGGACCAAACTTCAGGAGGGGGCCTTAGGGTAGGTGTTACACGAGATCTACAGCGGCTCATGTGGACGGGCAGAGTATGTACTCCATTGTTGCTTCTCTGCATAAAGGTAAGGCCAACTGTAAATATAAACAGGTTTCAACATGATATACGTTGGCATGAAGTGAAATAAAAGTGATGGGGTCTTACGAGATTATAGGAGTCATTCACTCTATGATATTGTATGCAAACTGAGGCTGCTCCTTGCATAATAACAGCAAACAGTTTGAGCCGTAGGTTAAGAGGGATCAAATCAATAGTACATAATGGTCAAATAGTATGACGTGTGTAAACGTGTAGTATATGATAGCAGGACAATAGCACGATGAAAATACTATAGTTCGTAAATCAGCGAATGAGAGAGATATTATATAATCATATCTGATGTGGACAGGTATATTAGAGAATGTAAACAAATATGTTAAGTGACTAATAATTCATAGAGAAATAGTACAGTATATGAAAACAGTTCAATGCGTGGAGTTTAAGCGTAACCACAATGGGTTAATTTAGTACATAATAGGTGTATATCAAGTAAAGAACCTGTTAGTTAGAAAATTTAGCACCAATACAGTACATTGCCAACAAACAAATCGCGCAGGGAGATCTGGTTTTTACCTCGGCCAGGGTGGCGTCTAGGCCTCCTTCGCATCCTCATGGGTCACGTCGAGGTCGCCAAAGGTGCTACGGGCGTAGTGGGTGTCGACGACGGGGAAGCAGATCTTGGGCGGGCGAGTATACGAGCAGAACGCTGTACCACAGCATCCGTGGAGCAGATCCTAGGCGGTCGATGATGGGCTCAGCGCGTCGGACAAGAGGGCCCGTTCAGCAGATTAGGTGTGGCAGGTACCCCGGCTAAAGTGCAGTAGGGATGTTCCGGCTGGTGACATATTCCTGGAGGAGAGATGGGGTAGGGTTTAGGTACTGCTAGCACTATACTGGGAAAATTACGATTGAAGCCCCCCACCCACCGAATTTAATAGAGGTCAAACAGGAATTTCGAAGTATCTAAAATTTTGGGGCACGAACTATGTCCGGATACTCAGGATATTTTACCGCTTTATTTTGGTTTTGAATTTGGTGATGGTCCATGTAATAATAGAAATTTGGTAGGCCATACCCCCTCTGTGTTCAGGAATCCAAAGTCGTACTCCCTCAATCCAACATCTCAACTGATCATCGATGGCCGTACTCCCAATGCTCGGGATCTCAAAGAAAAATGGGTATCATACATAGGAGTTTCAAAAAATTATGAGATAAATTACATCATGTTGAGAGGATGATGTTATATAATCATGCAAAAATTTGCAATTTCCAACTCATATTCCTTTCATGGTCATGTTAGGAACCATCTTATCAACAAGTTTTTTTACATACATAGGTGATGCCCTAAGGTCATCCGCAATGTGTAAAAAGGCACCTCTAATTAAGGTTCACCTTATACAGTATGGAGAAAATAAAGTTATCTTTAAGCCTAAGGTGCACCTCAAAAGATTATGGGTGTCCCATAGAAAATAGAAAAATAATTTCCCCTCTCTCCTTATTTCTCAAGTGATCGTTTTCAAAAGGGGTTCAAAATTTTCAAGATTCTAAATCTTAGCAAGAAGTTGACCTATCGTTGAAACTCTTGCTGGTTTCTGATATATTAATTTTGACCCCTCGATGGGTACCCCCAAAAGATTTTTCGTAAAACTATCAAAGCAAAACCTACAATTTACTTGAAGTTTCAAATTTGACCTAATTTTGAGATATCGACATAAAGTCATTCAAATGTGCGGGGTTAGCTAGGAAGCTTGAAAACCCATAAAACATGGGAATCGGAAGTACAACATGTTGTCGATCCACTATCTATGTCTGTCAACTTGGCTTGTGTCATCCACATCCAGTATTCTTTAGACTTCTCTTTACGGAAAAGAACAACTAACATCGCTTGTCTTCACTCAGAAAATTTAAATTGAATGTTCTTTCCTGGTAGTTGGACACTCACACCCATGGCACTTCTTACTACCAGAAAATGCACCCATCTACCTCTGGAATGACATTTAATTCAAGAGTTATCTATCGCGTTTACTTGTAGCTCAAGTTTGACCTAATTTCGTTAAATTGTCAAGATGCAAAATCTTAGCAAGAAGTTGAACCTATCGTAAAAAATCTCGTTGTTTTCCGATATATTAATTGTGACCCCTCGATGGGTACCTCCAAATTAAAAGCTTTTTCATAAAACTTTCAAAGCAAAACCTACAATTTACTTGTAGTTTCAAATTTGACCTAATTTCGATAAATTGACTTAAAGTCATTAAAATGGGAAGAGTTAGCTAGGAAGTTTGAAAGATCATAAAACATGGGAATCACAAGTACAACATGTTGTCGATCCACTATATATGTCTGTCAACTTGGCTTGTGGCATCCACATCCAATATACTTTGGACTTCTCTTTACGAAAAAGAACAACTAACCTCGCTCGTTTTCACTCGGAAAATGTAGAATTGAATGTTCTTTCCTGGTAGTTGGAAACTCACACTGACGGCATTGTTTACTACAATAAGATGCACCAATCTACCTCTGAAAATACATTTAATTCAAGAGCAATCTATCGCGCTTACGTGTATCTCAAGTTTGTCCTAATTTCGTTAAATTGTCAAGATGCAAAATCTTAGCAAGAAGTTGAACCTATCGTCAAAACTCTCAGTGTTTTATGATATATTAATTGTGACCCCTCGATGGGTACCTCCAAAAGATTTTTCGTAAAACTTTCAAAGCAACCTATAATTTACTTGTAGTTTCAAAATTGACCTAATTTCGATAAATTGACATAAAGTCATTCGCTCAAATGGTTAGAGTTAGCTAGGAAGTTTAAAAACTCATAAATAAAACATGGGAATCGTTGGTACAACATGTTGGTCCAGTATATATGTCAGTAAACTTGGCTTTTGGCATTCAGATCCAATATTCTTAGGACATTTCTTTACGGAAAAGAACAACATCGCTCGTCATCACTCGGAAAATAGAGAATAATTGAATGTTCTTTCCTGATATAGTTGGAAAATCACACTGACGACACTGTTTACTACAAGAAAATTCACCCATCTACCTCTATGAAAAGTCTTTGTTGTCTCTCATATATTGATTGTGACTCCCCGATCGGATACGGTACCTCCAAAAGCTTTTTCGTAAAACTTTGAGAGCAACCTACAATTTAGTTATAGCTCAAGTTTGACCTAATTCGATAAATCGACATGTAGTCATTCAAGTGCATAGAGTTAATTAGCTAGGGAGTTTGAAAACTCAAAAAACATGTGGGAATCGTAAGCAAAACATGTTGGTCCACTTAATATGTCTAGAAGCCTGGCTTATGGCATTGAGATCCATATTCTTCGGGCTTTCATTACAGAAAAGAACCATCTTGTTCTCACTCGAAAAACTGAGAATTTTATTTCCTGATAGTTGGAAACTCACACTGACGACATTGTTTACTACAAGAAGATGCACCCATCTATCTCTGAAAATACATTTAATTCAAGAGCAATCTATTGCACTTACTTGTAGCTCAAGTTTGACCTAATTTCATTAATCGACAAGAATTCACTGAAGTGTGTGAAGTTAGCTAGGAAGCTTGACAAATCCTAGTACTAAAAACTTGGGTATTACGCATAAGAAACTGTGGTCCAATTTGTGTGATAATTGGGGCACTTGCATTTTTGTTTAACTGTGGTAGGTCTCGTAGGAGCGAGGTGCTTGGGAGTTAACACGGTCGGTGGAAGTACAAGTTACATCAAGGACTTCCTAAAAATGAAAATTGCACCCAAGTCCATGCATTTAGCACAAGGACCCTGAAACTGAGAAATGAAGTGTGTGTTTTGAGGTTTGCGCATACTAGCGTTCATCGTGCTAAAGACTATCAGTAGAATCTTTGTAGATGCTAAGAATGGAAAAGAAGATCCAAAGGTTAGCAATGTTTGGATTTGTCGGTCTTGATCCAATGGTCAATGTTCGAAGTTATCCGTACACTATACTGTGATACGGTATGGTATTGTAAGAGATAAGACAAGATAAAGATAAGATAAGAAGTACTACGAATGGCCGATCTTTGGAGTAACCTTCCTTCCCGATGTTTGGGAAGCAAGTGAAATTCGAAAACCGGAAAAGTTTGAATTTTTTGCCGCCAAGTACCAAAGTGGTTTCCTTCCTACGTACTCCTGTCCCTAATACACACCAACATGGCTGCCGAACCCGCCAGAGACATAGAGCCGCCGTACCAAGGCACACGTGCGCACAACCACGCTGTGGATGAGGGAGAGATCAGCCAGGCCGGTGCGCGAGGGGAAAGGGGAGGAGAGAGGGAGGATGGATGGTGAGAGGTAGCAAAGGAGAGAGAAATCACACAATTTGTTTTATTTGCATAGGTCCTAAAATTAGTAGAGTGGCCGCAGGAATACCTCGTGTTAGGAACCCATCATAACTTTCCTCTGACATCAAACCGCCTTCAACTCCTCTTCACTGCTGCCCTCTTACCCTACCTATGTTTTATTCTCTCAGCATGTACATCACGTGGACAGAGGTGAGCATATGTCTAAGGAAAGAAATGAGTACTGCTACTAGTGTACTACTAATATATTATTTGTTTCTTCCCTAATAAGGGCATCATCAATGTGTACAAAAGCACACCTTAAGGCCTAGTATGTGGCATCCGCTAAGGTTCACCGTATACATTGTGGAGAAAATAGAGTTTGTGTCTTTAAGCCGGGTTTCCCATAGAGAATAAAAAATCATTTCCCCTCTCTCCCTATTTAACGTGATTATTTTCAAAAGGTGTTCAAAATTTTCATGATGCAAAATCTTAGCTAGAAGTCGAACCACTCGTCAAAACTCTCTGTGGTTTCTGATATATTAATTAACCGCTCAATGGGTACCTCCAAAAGCTTTTTTCATAAAAATTTCAAAGCAACCTACAATTTATTACCTGTAGTTGAAGTTTGACCTAATTTCATTAAATTCAAGAGCAATCTATCACACTTAGTTGTAGCTCAAGTTTGACCTAATTTCATTAAACTGTCAAGATGCAAAATCTTAGCAAGAATTTGAACCTTTCGTCAGAACTCTCTATGGTTTATGATAGTATATTAATTGACCCGCCCCCCGCCCCCTCCAATGGGTACCTCTAAGAGCTTTTTCGTACAAGTTTTCAAAGCAACCTACATAGATTACTTGTAGTAGTTCAAATTTTACCTATTATATTTTTTCTGCTTTACCTATTATAATTTTATATAGTGATGATATGCCAGATGTATATTATCTGAGTCTCACGTGCAAGGCATGTGCAATTTACTAGTACTTGTAGTTTCAAATTTGACCTAATTTCGATAAATCGACATAAAGTCATTCTAATCGGCAGAGTTAGTTGGGAAGTTTGAAAACTCATAAAACATGGGAATCGTTGGTACAACATGTTGGTCCAATATATATGTATGTAAAATTGGCTTGTGGCATTCAGATCCAATATTCTTTGGACTATTCTTTAGGAAAAAGAACAACCTCGCTCGTATTCTTCCTTCAGAAAATGTAGAATTGAATGTTCTTTCTTGATAGTTGGAAACTCACACCGACGACACTGTTTACTACAAGAAGATGCACCGATGATCTACCTCCAAAAAGACATTTAATTCAAGAGCAATCTATGGTGTTTACTTGTAGCTAGCTCAAGTTTGACCTAATTTTGTTAAATTGTCAAGATGCAAAGTCTTAGCAAGAAGTTGAACCTATCATCGAAACTCTCGCTGGTTTCTGATATATTAATTTTGACCCCTCAATGGGTACCTCCAAAACATTTTTTGTAAAACTATTAGAGTAAAACCTACAATTTACTTATAGTTTCAAATTTGACCTAATTCCGTGATATCGACATAAAGTCATTCAAATGGGCGAGGTTAGCAAGGAAGCTTGAAAACTCATAAAACATTGGAATCGCAAGTACAGCATGTTGTCGATCCACTATATATGTCTGTCAACTTGGCTTGTGGCATCCACATCCAATATTATTTGGACTTCTGTTTACAAAAAAGAACAACTAACCTCGCTCGTCTTCACTTGGAAAATGTAGAATTGAATGTTCTTTCCTGGTAGTTGGACACTCACACCCACGACACTGCTTACTACCAGAAAATGCACCCATCTACCTCTGAAATGACATTTAAATCAAGAGCTATCTATCGCGCTTAGTTGTAGCTCAAGTTTGACCTAATTTCGTTAAATTGTCAAGATGCAAAATCTTAGCAAGAAGTTAACCTATCGTCAAAACTCTCGTTGTTTCCTATGTATTAATTGTGACCCCTCAATGGGTACCTCCAAATTAAAAGCTTTTTCATAAAACTTTCAAAGAAAAACCTACAATTTACTCGTAGTTTCAAATTTGACCTAATTTCGATAAATCGACTTAAAGTCATTAAAATGGGCAGAGTTAGCTAGGAAGTTTGAAAGCTCATAAAACATGGGAATCGCAAGTACAACATGTTGTCGATCCACTATATATGTCTATCAACTTGGCTTGTGGCATCCACATCCAATATTCTTTGGACTTCTCTTTACGGAAAAGAATAACTAACCTCGCTCGTCTTCACTCGGAAAATGTAGAATTGAATATTATTTCCTGATAGTTGGAAACTCACACTGACGGCATTGTTTAATACAACAAGATGCACCGGTCTACCTCTGAAAATACATTTAATTCAAGAGCAATCTATTGCGCTTACTTGTAGCTCAAGTTTGACCTAATTTCGTTAAATTGTCAAGATGCAAAACCTTAGCAAGAAATTGAACCTATCGTCAAAACTCTCAGTGTTTTATGATATATTAATTGTGACCTCTCGATGGGTACCTCCAAAAGATTTTTTGTAAAACTTTCAAAGCAACCTACAATTTACTTGTAGTTTCAAATTTGACCTAATTTCGATAAATCGACATAAAGTTATTTGGTCAAATGGTCAGAGTTAGCTAGGAAGTTTGAAAACTGATAAATAAAACATGGGAATCTTTGGTACAATGATGAGTGCATATTTGCATCATGTTTTACATTATTATTTTACATTGTAGATGTAGGATCTTGGTATTTTACGGCGCTCACGCGCACATTTTATGTATGTTTTCACCAGGATCAGGATAGATGATGGATCCAATGGATACAATTCTTGGAGCAGTTGTACTGTGGAGAAAAGTAGTCAAAAAATTGTAAATCGCTTATTGGGGAAATATTAATAATACCAGAAGAAAACCAGAAGAGAACAATGGAGGCAGAAGCTTCAACGAAGAACTATATGGCGGGAGCAAATTTTCTGGCCATATAGCTCCGGCCGTATAGTTGGCGCCGCCTCTGCCTCAAATAGTTTCACCCCGTGCAACTGGTTCAGGGAGACAACATACAGAACACCTAGAAATCGTAGAAACCTCACCCCCGAAAGGAATCTGGAGGGGGAACTCATCCACAAGGGATCCATCTTCGCCCTGCGTAGATCTAGGAGACTAAGGCATCGATCTTCATCATCCACCGCTGCATCGCCACCATCTCCATCCATCCCATCTACATCTTGTCTAGATCTTGTTGTAATTCCCGGACTCGTTGTGGATTTATACAAGTACTATTCGTCTATGATTGTTTCCATTACCATTGCTATAATGTTGATTACCTCCATGTCTGAGTAGATCTCTAGTTCTCGGGGAGATGGAGAAACCCTAGCATATGATTGAGATGAGATAGAGATTATTATGTTATACATCATTATATGTATATGTTAATTGACTTCATCTTGATGTTGGGAGTTGTGCACCTCCTTAATATTTGCCTCTTATGGGGACTCGATGAAGGGGATTACTTGTTGGTAGACAGAGGGATGATAGCACTTACTATGACTATAAAGTTGTTGTCAATCCTTACGTACTAACTTGGGTATCAAGGAGAACTCACAAAGCCATGTCCATGCCACGAGAGAAATCCCTTAATAGCGTAGTGATGATCCACAAGTATAGGGGGTGTATCGGTGTATTTTCGAGGGAAGTGAAACCCAATTTATTGATTCGACACAAGGGGAGCCAAAGAATATTTATCAGCCTTAACAACTGAGTTGTCAATTCAGCTGCACCTGGAAACAATCTTGCTCATAGCAGTTTATCAGTAGCAACAGTTTTGTAGTAGGAATAGCAAAGTAACAGCAGTAGTAAAGCAAAGACAGTAGTAACAAAAGCAGTAACAGTGGGATTCGAGTGAGGTAGGCATAGGGATGTATGGACGGGCGTTGCATGGACAAGACAATCGACATAGCAATCAGAACATAGGGCAATTGCAGATAAATAAGATAAAGCATCCAACTACTAGACAATCCTAGGCATGTGTTCCATATATAGTCATACGTGCTCGCAATAAGAACTTGCACAACATCTTTTGTCCTGACCCGTTTGCAGGGGCCTCTAGGAACTCGGCAATTAAGGTGCTCCATTTAATAGAGAACCTGAGCAAACCATTAACACTCAAAGAACACATCTGATCCTCACATCAAAGCCATTCCCTTCGGTTATCCCAATTTACATCGCCGGGGCCATAGGTTCCGGACAACAACGTGTGTATACAACTTGTAGATAAGACCAAAAAAAATACTATCATAATAAATCAATAACATGTTCAGATCTGAAATCATGGCACTCGGGCTCTAGTGACAAGCATTAAGCACAACAAGTCGCAACAAAGTCATAAAGCACTAATAAAAGATACTAGGCACCATGCCCTAACAATCTGATGCCATTACATGAACAATCTCATCCAATCCCTACCATCCCCATAGCCTACAGCGGGGGATTACTCACTCATAGATGGGGGAAACATGGATGGTTGATGGAGAAGTGATGGTGATGATGATGGCGATGATCTCCTCCAATTCCCCGTCCCGGCAGGGTGCTAGAACAGAGTTTTTGGTGCTGTTTCGTGGAATCTGGTGGTGGCGGCAGAGCGGAAGTCCTTCTGGAGAAACGTCGAACCCCCCAGAGTTTTTAGGTTAGAAGGCTTCTTATAGGCAAAGAGGGAGACCGAGGGGGTGCCTGGGCCACCACACCATGCCCTGGCGCGGCCAGGCCCAGACCACGCCTGGGTGTGTGTGGCCAGCCCCTGGCCCTCCTCCGTCTCGTATTCTAGCTCCTGGAGTCTTCTAAAAAAATAGGCACTTTGGCTTTTGTCCCGTCCAATTCTGAGAATATTCATTTTCTGACTTTCCTGGAACCAAAAACAGCAGAAAACAGGCAGCTGACACTGCGGCTCTTGTTAGTAGGTTAGTCCAAGAAATCATATGAAAAGTACTCCAAATTGTGGACAAAACACAAGAAAGTGGATAAAACCAAGCATGGAACGTCAAAAATTATAGATACATTTCCAATGTATCAACATCCCCAAGCTTAACTCCTGCTCGTCCTCGAGTAGATAAGTGATAAAAAGAAAGAATAATTTTTGAGGTGACATGCACCATCAAAGACTTGATCAAAGTATTTGTAAAACATTCAAAGTTGGGATCATAGTACTTCAATCATAACATGAAAGACAAAGTTCTAGCAATAAGACAAAGAAACTATGATGCAACATGAGAAAGGCACAAACAAAAGATTCATGAATAACAATGCTTTGCAAGACGTTTGTTTGTTTCACATAAAGAAAACATAGCATAGTGGCATTCAGCTTGTCCCTCATAGAGTAGCAAACATAAATGCATAGGACACCTTCAAAGTTTACAAGAGTGACTAGATACAAATAGTTTAAAACAAGCAATATCAAGGTATGCATCAATCAACAAGTCTTGGGACAATGCACATAGAACTAAGAATGGCCACTATGCTCTCAAGAAAGTGATCATAGAATGTGTGGAGACTCAACAAGGAAATGAACAGGTTTTGAAAAGTTTGAAAGGCTTCCAAATGCTGAAATTATGGTACTCGTGAGCTTTGAGCTCTCATTGCCCCTAACATAAGCATCTTTAAGTGGTTAAGGTTAAAGTGACACAACTAAGAGGATATGCTTGACAAGTATAAATCGAAGTCTCATGCCCCTTACCTACGAAGACCGGTCCTTATGCTACTCAACTTCAGTCACGAGTAAGCTCTTGTCATTGTAAGTATATACGTATCATAGAGAACCGCCAACGGGGTACCCCTTGCACATGACACGGGAGCTATCCCATAATCAAAATAACAAGGCAAGCAGACAATGAGCATCTCGGCGATCTTTTTATTTACTATGTGCATAGATTTTTATTGTGGATGCTTCATAGGATGCTCATTATGGTTATGCTGCAAGTTTCCACCATGATTAGGCATGGCTTAGGCTAGCGGCCCAGGCGTTTCTCGAACATACATACAAACTCCATGATCTTACAAGTTCCACTTTTATTTCACACCGCCAGGATCCTTAATCAAAAGGACATGATATCAACTAGGTACAGAGTACCAATGAAGTGTGGAAAGCGGTCCCCATGATACATGGTTCTGCTAACTCCAACTCATAAAGCGCAAGCATATGCGCAACAAAGAAGGACGCAATGGTTCAGGTTTATTAAGTGCAAGAAAATAATATGTGCCATCAAGTTTGTGAGAGCTTTACTAACTAACTTTCTCATAATAAGCAAACATTTTATTCGGAAGAAAACAAGGCATATTAAATGTGCACGGAAGTAGCAAATGATTCTAATAGGTAGGTATGGTGGACACTTTGGCAATATTTGGTTTTAGGGAGTTGGAAACACGAGTAAAACATACTCAGTGTAAGTGAAGGCTAGCAATAGTAAGGGAGCGACAAACGAGAGAGCAATAATGGCCAAAATCATGAAGAGCGACAAAACATCATTGATCAAAGCATAAAGTGATACTACAAGTTGAAAACTAAAGGATAATAAAGGCTTATGGTGACTTGGGATAGTCATAACATGGTGTGAGCATGCGCCAAGTGAACCCAAATAAAGCATCAAAGGAGAAAACCACTATACTATGCTTTAATATGCTAAAACAACGCATGATTCATCCAAGGCACATTAAGCAATCTCAATTGTTTATAACAAGTCATGCTACAGCAAATAATACTAAGCATAAAGCCAAAACAATATCAAGCATGGCATGACAAAGCATAGGCCACAGTCAAAAACAAGCTCTCTTTACCACTTAAGCTTCCTACTCTTTTCCAATCCAAACCAAACTATTTGAACACCAATGTATGGAAGAGGAGGTCCAACCAATTTATTCAGCAAACTAAGAAAACCAAGCAAACTAAAAAGCAAAACAAAAACAAAAAAGAAGATGCTCCAAGAACAACACAACTATGCATGAAACAATAAAAATGAAGCGTTTGGAAGAAACCTGGGATTTTTATTGATGAAGAAGGGGATGCCTTGGGCATCCCCAAGCTTTGACTCTTGTACTTCTTGGATATTTCTTGGGGTGACACGCGTGGCATCCCCAAGCTTGAGCTTTAGTCCATCCTTCATCTCATTACTCATTCCTTCCATACACCTGAAATTTTTCCTTCATACAAAACTTCTCATAATCTTTATTAGCAACATTAGTGCACTCAAGATAATAAGTGTTTAGGTTCAGTTATAACACCAATAAAACTTCCATTAGAACACTAGCTACTGTAGCACTTCCCTCAAAAATCTCAATTCCCCAAAAGAACTCAAAAAGGAACTCACAAGAAGCAAATGCAGAATATGGGAGAAATCTGTCAAAACAGATCAGCAGGAAAAGACGAATTTTTTCGAAGACCTTCTGTTGCTCAAATCAAAAAGTTTTGAACTAACGAAAGTTATATAACAACCTGGGTCAGAAGCACAAAAATTCACGCCACAAAAATACGTTCAGAGGTTTTACACGAATTTTTACGGTGAAGCACAGAAATTTGTTTCGGGACAGCAACTTTCGCAATCATTACTTCTCTCTCATTAGAGGTTACTCTTGGCACAAAAAGCAAATAAAAAGGATAAGGAGCGGTTATTACTAAAGTAATAACTTCCAAGACTCATCTAAAACTTTTGGGTTATCTTCCAATAAGTACTTTTTTTAAAATCCTTTAAGTTAGACATAAGCAAAAATTAAAAATGGATAGAATAGAAGTAAGCGGAGATAATCATGGTGAAATCATTGTTTTGTTCAATGAAATCCTTTCGTTAACAAGGTTGATCAGGTCTTGTTACCAAAACAATTTTATATGAGACAAAACTTTGTATTCCACTAATGATTATGTTACCTCAACCTTGATAGAAATTGTCCCAATCATAATAGTTTCAAATTTTTCTCTTGGTATGGGACAATATATCTCTCCAACTTGAATGCCCTCAACATGTTCAATTGAATTAAAACCATAAGTCCTTTCAATCTTATTGGGGAAATAGATAGTATGTTCCTTGTCATTGACATTGAAGGGCACCTTCCCTTGATTACAATTAATAATAGCTCCTGCGGTATTTAAGAAAAAGGTCTCCCAAGAATAATAGACATATTATCATCTTCAGGCATAAAAGTTTGAGAGGATGCTCTCATAAGAAGTATGAGTTGAAGTAAAAGAGAGCATCAAGAAGGGCAAATTCAAAACACATTTAAGTCTAACCCACTTCCTATGCATAGGAATCATGTATGCAAATAAATTTGCAAAGAACAAAGTGACAGGCATAGGAAGATAAAACAAGAGTAACTTCAAAACTTGCAGCACATAGAGAGGTGTTTCAATACCATGAAAACTTCTACAACCACATTTTCCTCTCTCATAATAATTTTCAGTAGCCTCATGAAGAAACTCAACAATATAACTATCACATAAAGCATGCTTTTCATGATCTACAAGCACTAGAGCTTTATCATAAACATCTTCAAAAGAATCCTCAGGAACATTACATTCATCCTTCTTTAGTAAGCATGGGGGACAATCAAATAATGTAAGGGATAAAGAGTTACTATCATTAGAAGGTAGGCATGGGTAGCTAATCCATTCTTCCTCCTTTTGTTCATCACTCTCCTTCTCTTTTTCATCTAATGAGATTTCAGGTTCATCAATTTCTTCTTCCATAGGATCCTGCAAGGCATTAGTCTCTTCCATTTGTGGAAAACATCTATTAAAATATTCAAGAATGTAGCCATTTTCATCCTTGTAATTATCAAAGCAAAATTTAAGTATACCATAAACCTCATACTTATAAGGTGAATCATCAATATTTTTAAGCAAACTAGCAAGTTCAAGTGCACCCTTCAAGCAATAAATTCCTCAATTTGTTCCACATCATAAAGGTCATAATTTCCCTTAACATAGGAAGATATGGTAACATTATCATTATACTCACATTGAAACGGGAGGTGTTTGTACCTCCTACAGCAACAAGGTTTATCAAGGCAATAAGTAACATTATATGTAGAGCACACATTTCTAGCAATGGTATACAATCTATCAATTTGTTCCGATAAGTGTTTCCCTTTTTGTGACAAGCGGTGTTCCTTATAACAATATTTTCATCTTCCATGAACCCACCTTGACAATAAGCTTCAGTTTCAAAGAAACCAACCATTGACAACAAGCATGATAAGGCAAGACAATAACAGACCAACGAAAATAACAACTAGAGTAGGAACTACTTTTTTTGTATTTTTGATAAAGAAACAAGCAAACAAGGTGAAAATAAACTTAGCTTGAACAATAGTGATTCCAAGTGGACTTGATAAATAAAGCTATGCTCCCCGGAAACGGCGCCAGAAAATAGTCTTGATGACCCACAAGTATAGGGGGTGTATCGCAGTATTTTTGAGGGAAGTGAAACCCAATTTATTGATTCGACACAAGGAGAGCCAAAGAATATTTATCAGCCTTAACAACTGAGTTGTCAATTCAGCTGCACCTGGAAATAATCTTGCTCACAACAGTTTATCAGTAGCAACAGTTTTGTAGTAGGAATAGCAAAGTAACAGCAGTAGTAAAGCAAAGACAGTAGTAACAAAAGCAGTAGCAGTGAGATTCGAGTGCGGTAGGCATAGGGATGGATGGATGGGCATTGCATGTACAAGACAATCCACATAGCAATCAAAACATAGGGCAATTGCAGATAAATAAGATAAAGCATCCAAGTACTAGACAATCCTAGGCATGTGTTCCATATATAGTCATACGTGCTCGCAATGAGAACTTGCACAACATCTTTTGTCCTGCCAGCCCGTTTGCAGCGGGGCCTCTAGGGAACTACTTGTAATTAAGGTGCTCCTTTTAATAGAGCACCGGAGCAAAGCATTAACACTCCGTGAACACATGTGATCCGCACATCAAAGCCATTCCCTTCCGGTTATCCCGATTTCTATCACTTCGGGGCCATAGGTTTCGGACAACAACGTGTGTATACAACTTGCAGATAAGACCAAAAACAATACTATCATAATGAATCAATAACATGTTCAGATCTAAAATCATGGCACTCGGGCCCTAGTGACAAGCATTAAGCACAACAAGTCGCAACAAAGTCATAAAGCACTAATAAAAGATACTAGGCACCATGCCCTAACAATCTGATGCCACTACATGAACAATCTCATCCAATCCCTACCATCCCCATAGCCTACAGCGGGGGATTACTCACTCATAGATGGGGGAAACATGGATGGTCGATGGAGAAGCGATGGTGATGATGATGGCTATGATCTCCTCCAATTCCCCGTCCGGCGGTGCCGAACGGAGTTTCGGTGCTTTTAAATGGAATCTGGTGGTGGCGGAATGAGAACTCCTTCGGAAAACGTCGAACCCCGGAGTTTTTAGGTCAGAAGGCTTCTTATAAGCGAAGAGGGAGACCGAGGGTGCACAGGGGCCACCACACCATGCCTGGCGGCCAGCCCGGCCAGCGCTGGGGGGTGTGGCCAGCCCAGCCCTCCTCCGTCTCGTGATCTCGCTCTGAGTCTTCGGAAAAATAGGAACTTTGGCTTTTGTCCCGTCCAATTCGAGAATATTCATTTTCGACTTTCTGGAACCAAAACAACGAGAAAATAGGCAGGTAGCCTTTGTGGCTCTTGTTAATAGGTTAGTCCAAGAAATCATATGAAAAGTACTCCAAAGTGTGGACAAAACACAAGAAAGTGGATAAAACCAAGCATGGAACATCAAAAATTATAGATACATTTCCAATGTATCACGTAGTAATTCGATTGATGTCGATTGCTGTCTACTGTGGTTATGAGGATGATGTGTGCAGTGGTTGCTGGCTAATCGTCCATATATGGAGCTCCTCCCACATACATACACATTTTGAGAATATTCGTTATAATAATATTGATTGCTTAGTCTAAATTGCTAGTGGTGTATCCACTATTCCCCGAGAACACCTTTTTCCCTATTGTAGTTCCAAAGTTCTATTAACCACGTGATTCTTACTTTTTGCATTAAGTTTTTCTTTACTATAAATTACCTTGTTCAACCAAGAACCCAAAAACAACTTTACTTATCTTGCATCTTAAAGGTATTTCTTAAGTACTTCGTTTAGTTGTAGTTAAAAGCATTTTAGTATTTTGCCTACTACTCCCCATGGGATCGATATCTTTATTTCGAAACTAGCTAGAAACGATATGTGCACTTGAAGTCATCAAGCTATTTTCTAGCGCCGTTGCAAGGGAGCTTAGCACTATAAGTCACTTTACTTTTAGTTATTTACTTTCATTGTACTAATTTTTACTTCAGTTCAGGACCGCAACAATGTATAACACTCAGCATTTAAACCAGCTTGAGGCAGTAAGGAAAATGGATTCGCCCATGGATGCCTTTATAGCTGTCAATAAAAGCATAAATCCGAATGGAATCAAGATCCACCCTTTATTTTTTGAATTATTGCATTCTAAGAAATTTGCAGGAACCAATGAAGAAAGTCCATATGGACACTTACAATTCTTTGAAGACATTCTCGGTTCCTTTATTTTCGATGACTGTAATCTTGATATGGTTAAAAACCCAGTTGTTTAGACAAACTCTCTCTAATAATGTTTGTGACTGGTACAGATCTTTTTGTGCAGAAGCACCGAGGACTTTGGAGGAATTGACAACCAAATTCCTATAAAAATATTATTCTGAAAGCAAAGCTCACATGATAAGAGGTATTATTATCAGTTTAAAAATAATCCTAGTGAGGGCTTATATGAAGGATATCTAAGCTACAAAAGTTACCTAGATAATTCCCCCATCATCATTTGCCTGATTGGTTAATCACCCATACCTTTTATGGAGGGCTAAATATTGAAAATAGGATGAATCTAGACACTGCTTCTAATGGTAGTTTTCTGTCTTATACCTATTGTAACATCTCAAAAATACAGATTATCAAATTCTAATCACCCAAGTTTAGGGTTCACAAAAACTTTTATTCTTAAACCCATATGAATGCATGTGTGTTTATTATTAATGCATGAATGCTTGCCATGCCGTGTTTGATTACTATAAATGACGAGGATTAGTATAAAGATGAAAACCATCTCATCTAGGTCAAAACCAAACAAAAACAAATCAAAAGAAAATCAATATATGAAGCATATGACCTAATGGTCATTTTGGCCAAGTTAACACCTAGCCCACTTTGGGCATCTCTAGCAAATGATTTCAAATAGAAACAATTCTACTTCTTTTCTCCCCTTGCTAGACCAAGTGAAAATGAACACAAGTGCACTTTACAAACTTACAAAAACAAATTAAAAACCTATTTGAGAGACATTTCAAAATTGAATCAAGTGTAGGTATCTAGATGACTATTTCTCAAAAACAAACCAAACTATCTCCACTTGACAATTCCTAGCAACCAGAGACACTCAAGCATGTGACCAACACACCCCCCAAAAAGAATTCAAAAATTCAAATCTTTAGTCCATGCGGCCATTTAATCAAACACTTAACAGGAAGAGTACAAGTCTACCAACTATCTACTGTTTTGATCAATCTAGTGCTAACCTTTTGTACCCAATTCAGCTCCACTACTCACCCACGATCACACCCAGTCCTAGCCCGTGCAGCTAGCACCCTTCACTTGCCGCAATGACCAGTGCACGGCCGTACCCGAGCGTGCCATGCCGGTCGAGCATGGACACGACGCCACAAGCCGCACCGCCCCCTACCACGACCACGAGGAGGTAGGCGTGATCTCACCGCACCCCTTTGTCCACGCCTCAGCCGACGACCACCAGTGGAGAAGCTAGCAGCGCCGCGCCCATTTAACTCGCTGCCATGCCGAGCGCACGCCAGAGCACCGTAGCCGCCTTGCTCTCTCCTTGCATACCCACACTCCCCACGTCACCAGCAACCTCCCAGACACGACTGTTCGACGTCGCGCGCCCCGTGACCACCATACGCCATGACGAACACCGCGGTACCCGCACAGAGCACGGACGCCTCCCGACCAATTAAGACCGCCCCTCGCCATGCCACTATGTGCATGACGATCGCCGCGGACCACCGCGTCGACCTATGCCCTCCGCCATGCCAATAGCGCCCTGTAGCAACGTCACCGACGAGCCCGAGCCATGTCGTGCTACCCCTCTTGCCAGTGTATAAATAGGACCCTCCCTAGCCTCCAAAGGCACACCATTCAACTCCCCTCTCCCTTAGAACACCCCTGACCCTTTATCGGAGCAAGGCGAGCACTACATCGCCGGAATTTCATCGGAGCCCGTGGCTGCAGTGAAGGAAGGGTGTCGTTGATTGGAGCCACCCTAGGAGCCGCCGCGACCACTATTCGACTCGCCGTCAGCTACCAGCTCATTCGCCCACATCACCGGACCTAGTTGGAGCCCTGGTAAGCCCCAGGGACCCCCGTCGTCGAGTTAGGTTTAGAATCCCCCGCGCTCACTTCAACGGAGCCGACGACGCTCAGCCGTCGATCTCGTCCTAATCGTGTGGCCTAGATTAGCTGATACCATTTCGCTTAGATACAGCCGCTGACGCATGGGACCAACCTGAGTGCAGCCCGCTGCGTGCGCCGCGTAGCTGGGCCGGCCCATGTTCGTTCCCGTGCTTAGCCCACAGATTCAAATAGAGATTTTCCATTTATGTCAAAATCCTATTATGTCAGTAGTTTCAAAATTTAATTCAGAGAGATTTGTTTAACCAAATTGCATGATTCCAATTTCGTTAGAAAGGTATTGAAAATATCTACACACTCCCGTTGGATTCAAACCATTTGAAAAATATAGATCACCTATAGTAAAAATAACAAGACAGAGACTTTTCCAACTTCAAACATTTTTATAAAATCAACCATAAATGCTTTTGAGTTTATTCCAACTCTCAAAAATCACAATTGCCATGCTCTATCTGAATATATAAAAAGATTTAGTTTTACATGCATTAATCATGGATTAGTGTTAAAAGAATGCTATATAGGCATTTCTAGTCACTTTAATATTATTAAATAGCAATATGAAATCTTGTAATATATGACCACTACTTTAAATCACATTCCCAAGTATTGGAATATGTGATGATGGCATGTGCCAACATGATCCTATATTTTAATTGGATATTATTAAATCTTAAGTATTTTCAATGAGTAGAAATTAATTTTCCAAAATAAGATAAATAGGAATGTGTCATTATTTCATGTGATGATTGAGATGATGCTAGATCATCTAGTGTGAGCCTTTGTGTGCTAAATAGAAGTAGCTAAGGATTGTTTCATGATTGTGTACCTCGTATTTATTGATAGACGCTAGTACCGACCCGGGCTACGACGAGGAGGAGTACTTCGAAGAGGAAGAAGAGAGCTTCAACAACTGCACCCAACAAGGCAAGCTATCCATGCGAGCTTAACTGTGCAAGCTGACTTGTGCAGATACCCCATACCTACTATTGAGGTGCAACTTTACCAATTCCTAGTTTTACCTACAAGCTTTACTTTTCCCTTTACTAAAGTTTCTTACCTAGTTTATTAATGGAGATTTGTGGATAAATAGGATTGATGCCATCAAGAGCATAGAAATAGGATTGGGTAGTTACACTTGATTAGCACCCCTCAATAGTGATACCCTCATTACTAGTGGCTAGTGTTAAGCTAAACTTGATCACTTTAGATGGGAACACTTGGAGAAAATGATTATGAAAACCTTGGAATGATGAGTCATTCTATTGAAATGTTTTGACATGGGTTATGAAACACAATGGTTTGATGATGAAACTAAATGAGGCAGGAGCCTTGACTTTGATAAAAACGGATGGTTGGGTTCGGATGTGATACCATTCCAATTTTACCATACAACCACAATACCTGAGTTGGGTAGGGCTTAACTGGAAGTTTATATGTCTTAGTATGGGTTCCCTTATGGAAAGAGGTTGAGTTGAGGCCACCTCGTGAATATGAATGTCCACCTATGTAGTTCCCAGGATGGCAGTTGGCCATGGCTGGGAGGACAAGCTCATAGGGGAGGTGCCTATACTAGGGTGTGTAATTGAAAGGATAGGATTGATTATTGATGGCTCAATACACGGCGCCCAGAAAAGTGCTTGGTGTGTGGTGTTGATGTAGAGCTTGTTGGGAACCCCAAGAGGAAGGTATGATGAGCACAGTAGCAAGTTTCCCTCAGTTATGAAACCAAGGTTTAATCGAACCAGTAGGAGCAAGGAAACACCCCAAAGGTGTTACTAGCTGAGCTTTGGCTGGGCGCACTACCGGTGCTAGTAGCAACGTGGAGACCTGCAACTTGCGATGAGGTTGTCAATCTCACTGTGTTTTGTGGAAAACAAAGGATTAAACGTATCGAATGGAAATAAGTAAAAGTTTGCAAAAAGTAAACACAAAGCAGTAAAAGATTGTAGATTGTATGTAAAAGACAAGGACCGGGATCCATAGTTCACTAGAGGTGGCTCTCCTTAGATAGATAACATGCTGGGTGAACAAATTACAGCGGGGCAATTGACAAACACCTAGAAAGCAATACATGCATATACTAATCATCTTGACTCCTTTGAGACTTGATTGGGCATTACAACATAATACATAGACCGCCATCCAACTACATCTATGACTAATAATCCACCTTCAGGTTATCATCCGAACCCCCTCCAATGTTAAGTTGCAAGCAACAGATTATTGCTTTACGAACTGCGTGTAAAGTAAACAATACAATTGTTCTATGAACAAAATATCGTTGTTTTCTCCCTAGTAGCAACAGCACATCTAGTACCTTAGAGATTTCTGTCACTTCCCCAGATTACCAGAGGCATGAACCCACTATCGAGCATAAATACTAACTCTTGGAGTTGCTAGCATCTACTTGGCCAAGATAGGTACTAACAACGGAAAGCATGCAAGATCTCAAATAACAAAGACATGATAGAATCAATAATCAATCTGAAATAGCATCTCAATATCCATCGGATCCCATAAACACAACATGTATGAATTACAAATAGATGATCTTGATCATGAACGGAGCTCACAAGATCTAAACATGAAAGCACAAAGGAGGAGAAACCAGCCATCTAGCTACTACATGGATCCGTAGTCCAAGGATGAACTACTCACGCATCACACCGGAGGATTGCATGGTGATGAAGAAGGCCTCTGTGGTGAATTCCCTCTCCGGCGTGGTGCCGGAAGAGCTTGATCCCCGATCTAGGGATGGAGATGATGGCGGCTATAGACTCTTTCATGGATTTTTGATCGGGTACTTAGGGTTTTCGTCCCGAGGGCAATATATAGGCGGAAGGAGAGGCTGAGGGGATGCTGGGGTCGGCCAGACCACCTGGCCTTGGGCCAGCCTGGCAGCTGCCAGTGTGGTGTGGCGCCCTGGCCCCTCTTCGTCTCATATTCTGGCACTTGATCCCTTCCGGAAAAATAGGCACTTTGGCTTTTGTCCCGTCCAATTCCGAGAATATTCATTTTCTGACTTTTCTGGAACCAAAAACAACAAAAAACAGGCAGCTGGCACTGTGGCTCTTGTTAATAGGTTAGTCCAAGAAATCGTAATAAAAGTACTCCCAAGTTGGAACAAAACAAAAGAAAGTGGATAAAACTAAGCATGGAACATCAAAAATTATAGATACATTTGCAATGTATCAACATACCCAAGCTTAACTCCTACTCGTCCTCCAGTAGGTAAGTGATAAAAAGAAAGAATTTTTGAGGTGACATGCACCATCAAAGACTTGATCAAAGTATTTGCAAAACATTCAAGGCTGGGATCATAGTACTTCAATCATAACATGAAAGACAAAGTTCTAGCAATAAGCAAAGAAACTAAGATGCAACATGAAAAGGCACAAACAAAAGATTAATGAATAACATGCTTTGCAAGACGTTTGTTTGTTTCACATAAAGAAAACATAGCATAATAGTATTCAACTTGTCCCTCAATAGAGTAGCAAATATAAATGCATAGGACACCTTCAAAGTTCATAAGAGTGACTAGATACAAAAGTTTCAAACAAGCAATAACAAGTTATGCATCAATCAACTAGTCTTGGGACAATGCACATAGAACTAAGAATGGCCACTATGCTCTCAAAGTAGGTGCATAAAGATAGAAGGTGGAGACTCAATATAATGGTGGAAGAAAGGCCTTTTGTAAAAGGAAGTAGGGATTCAAGTCTCATAAAGAGCTTCCAAAAATTATGATACTTATAGCTTTCAGCTCTCATTGCCCCTATCATAAGCATCTTGAAGTGATTAAGGTTAAAGTGAACAAACTATGGTGTACATGCTTGACGAAGTATAAGTCAGAAATCTCATGTCCCTTGTATACGAGGGCCGCTCCTCATGCTACTCAAGTTTAGTCACTGGTAAGTTCTTGTCATCGTAAGTACATGTGTATCATAGAGAACCGCCAACGGGGTACCCCTTGCCCGATGATACGGAAGAATCCCCATATCAAAATGACAAGGCAAGCAGACAATGAGCATCTTAGCATTCTTCTTATTTACCATGGGAATATGGTTCTTTTTTTCTCTCTTTCCTCTTTTCATAGTACCTTTTTTTTCTTTTCTCTTTTTTCTCAATAGGACTCTTTTTTTATAAGAAGAATGTGTCATAGACAGCTCATTATGGTTACGCTGCAGGTTTCCACCATATCAGTATGGATTAGACCAGCGGCCTAGGCGTTTCTCTAACACATATACATAACTCCATGGACTTACAAGATCCCCTTTCATTTCACACCGACGACATCCGTATACAAAAGAGCATGATATCAACTAGGTACAAGTACCAAGTGCAATGTTGAAAGCGTTCCCCATGAAAGCATGGTTCTGCTAATTCCCAACAAATAAGTGCAAGCATATACAACATAGAAGACACAATGGTTCAAGTTTATTAGATGCAATAAAGTAAAGTGTGCCATCAAGTTCGTGAGAGCTTTAATCACTAGTTTTCTCATAACAAGTGGAAGGTAAACAAAAGCATGAATATACTTGGAATAGCATAAGCTAGTAGGTAGGTATGGTGGACTCTTTGGAAAAACTTGGTTTAGGGAGTTGGATGCATGAGTGGAACTCATACTTTGTTGTGGAGGCTAGCAAAAGACTGGGAGCAACAAACTAAGAGAGCAATAATGGCCATAATCATGCAGAGCGAAAAAACATCATTGATCAAAGCATAAAGTGATACTACAAGTTGAAAAATAAAGGATCATAAAGGCTATGGTGACTTGAGATAGTCATAACATGGTGTGAGCATGTGCCAAGTCAACCCAAATAAAGCATCAAAGGAGAATACCACTATACTATGCTTTAATATGCTAAAACAACGCATGATTCATCCAAGGCACATTAAGAAATCTCAATTGTTTATAACAAGTCATGCTACAGCAAAGAATACTAAGCATAAAGCCAAAACAATATCAAGCATGGCATGACAAAGCATAGCCACAGTCAAAAACGAGCTCTTTTTACCACATAAGCATGAACTTTCCTACTCTTTTCCAAACCAAACCAAACTATTTGCAAACCAAAGTGTGAAAGAGGGGGTCCAACCAACTTATTCAGAAAACTAAGAAAACCAAGCAAACTAAAAACCAAAACAAAAAGAAAAAAGAAGATGCTCTAAGAAAAACACAACTGTGCACGAAACAATAAAAATGAAGCGTTTGGAAGAAACCTGAAATTTTTATTGATGAAAAAGGGGATGCCTTGGGCATCCCCAAGCTTTGATGCTTGTACTTCTTGGATATTTCTTGGGGTGACACACGTGGCATCCCCAAGCTTGAGCTTTACTCCATCCTTCATCTCATTACTCATTCCTTCCATACACCTGAAATTTTTCCTACATACAAAACTTCACACAATCTCATTAGCAACATTAGTGCACTTAAGATAAATAAGTCTCAAGATTCAGTTCTAACACCAAATAAACTTCCATTAGAACACTATATACTGTAGAACTTCCCTCAAAAAGCTCAATTCCCCAAAGGAACTCAAGAAGGAACTAACAAGAAGCAAATGCAGAAAATGGAAGAAATCTGCCAAAACAGACCAGCAGGTAAAGACGAATTTTTTCGAAGACCTTATGTTGCTCAAATCAAAAAGTGTTGAACTAACGAAAGTTAGATAACAACCTGGGGCAGAGTCACCAAAAATTACAGCTCAATCCGACGTACAGAGATCTCTCAGGAATTTTTACGGTGAAGCACAGAAATCTGTTTTGGGACAGCAACTTTCCCAATCATTACTTCACTCTCATTAGAGGTTACTCTTGGCACAAAAAGCAAATAAAAAGGATAAGGATAGGTTATTACAGAGGTAATAACTTCCAAGACTCAACTAAAACTCTTGGGTTATCTCCCAACAAGTACTTTTCTTTAATGCCTTTAAGTTAGGCATAAGAAGCAAAGAAAGAATCAAGTGTTCTCAAATGAAGAAGCATTAAGACCAAATTTTGTTTTCATAGGAGAAGCAAAAGAAATCTTTTCTCTATTTTTAGGGAAGTGTTCTATACCTTTCTTTAGTGGGAGTTGATATTTAATGGTACCTTCTTTCATATCAATGATGGCACCAACAGTTCTAAGAAAAGGTCTTCCCAAAGTAATAGGACAAGAAGCATTGTATTCAACATCCAAAACATAGAAATCAACGGGGACATAGGAATCATTAACCATAATAAGAACATCATTAATACTCCCCATGAGTTTCTTTTTAGCATTAGCATCAAGCGGGACATTCAAATAACAATCTTCAAGAGGAGGCAAATCAAGCATATCATAGATCCTTCTAGGCATAATAGAAACACTACTATCAAGATCACACAAAGCTTTGAAATCAAAGCCATTCACTTTCATATTAATGATGGGTTCCCAACCATCTTCTTGCTTTATAGGAATAGAAGCTTTATGTTTCATCTTTTCTTCTTTAATCTTTATGAGAGCATCAGTAATGTGTTTTGTAAAAGCCATGTTCATAGCACTAGCATTAGGACTTTTAGCAAGCTTTTGTAGGAACTTAATAACTTCAGAGATGTTGCAACCATCAAGATCAAAATCAACTTTATCATCTAAAGTAGTAGAACTATTACTAGCCTCAACACTAGTGGTGGTAATAGTAGAAACACTAATGTTTCTAGCAATTTCATCTTCTCTTTCCCACTTAGCATGTAATTCAGCTAATAGTCTAACATTTTCATCAATTCTTACTTGTATGGCATTAGTAGCTGCAAAGGGATTCTCATTATTTTCAGGTTTAGCAGCCATTTTATTCAAAGTAGATTGAGCTTCAGCCAAAGATGCTATATTTCTTTCAGCATTAGAGAGTTTTTCCTTAATAGTTTTATTGAAAGCAGTTTGTTTACTAATAAACTCTTTAAGCATAACTTCAAATTCAGAGGGAGCACTATTATTATTGTTGTAAGGATTTCCATAAGCATTACCATTGTTGGGAGGATATGGCTTATAATTGTTGTTACCAAAATTGTTATTTCTTATGAAGTTCACATCAACTTGCTCTTCTTGAGCAACCAAAGAGGCTAAAGGAACATTATTTGGATCAATATGGGTTTTCCCATTAACTAGCATAGACATAATCATATCAATCTTATCACTCAAGGAGGAGGTTTCCTCAACATAATTTACCTTCTTACCATGTGGAGCTCTCTCAGTATGCCATTCAGAATAATTAACCATCATATTATCCAATAGTTTTGTTGCAGCACCCAAGGTGATGGTCATAAATGTACCTCCAGCAGCTGAATCCAATAGGTTCCTTGAAGAATAGTTCAATCCTGCATAAAAAGTTTGGATGATCATCCAAGCAGTCAGTCCATGAGTGGGACAATTCTTTACCAAAGATTTCATTCTTTCCCAAGCTTGAGCAACATGCTCATTATCAAGTTGTTTAAACTTCATTATTTCACTTCTCATGGATATAATCTTAGCAGGAGGATAGTATTTTCCAATAAAAGCATCTTTGCACTTAGTCCAAGAATTAATACTATTCCTAGTTAAGGAATTCAACCATTCTTTAGCTTTTCCTCTCAAAGAGAAAGGAAACAATTTCAGCTTAATAATATCACCATCTATATCCCTATGCTTTTGCATCTCACAAAGTTCAACAAAGTTATTTAGATGGGAAGCAGCATCTTCATTACCAATACCTGAAAATTGTTCTCTCATAACAAGGTTGAGCAAAGCTAGTTTTATCTCAAAGAAAGTATTTTCAGCCACAGGTGGAGCAATGGGAGTGCTCATAAAATCATTGTTGTTGGTGCTAATGAAGTCACACAACTTAGTGTTTTCAAGAGTAGTCATTTTTTTGGGTTTTCAAAATAAGAAAGCAAACAAGTAAAACTAATTTTTTTGGATTTTTGAAGAACAAAACAAGCAAACAAAGCAAAAAGTAAACTAAGCAGAACAAAAACAACAAAGTAAAGAGATTGGTTATGAGGGACTCACCTTGTGAAGATGTCCTTGACTCCCCGGCAACGGCGCCAGAAAATCGCTTGATGGCTCAATACACGGCGCCTAGAAAAGTGCTTGGTACGTGGTGTTGATGTAGAGCTCGTTGGGAACCCCAAGAGGAAGGTATGATGAGCACAACAGCAAGTTTCCCTCAGTTATGAAACCAAGGTTTAATCGAACCAGTAGGAGCAAGGAAACACCCCAAAGGTGTTACTAGCTGAGCTTTGGCAGGGCACACTACCGGTGCTAGTAGCAACGTGGAGACCTGCACAACACAACCACAGAACTTTGTCCCCAACTTGTGATGAGGTTGTCAATCTCGCCGTGTTTTGCGGAAAACAAAGGATTAAACGTATCGAATGGAAAGAAGTAAAAGTTTGCAAAAAGTAAACACAAAGCAGTAAAAGATTGTAGATTGTATGTAAAAGACAAGGACCGGGATCCATAGTTCACTAGAGGTGGCTCTCCTTAGATAGATAACATGCTAGGTGAACAAATTACAGCGGGGCAATTGATAAACACCGAGAAAGCAATACATTCATATACTAATCATCTTGACTCCTTTGAGACTTGATTGGGCATTACAACATAATACATAGACCGTCATCCAACTACATCTATGACTAATAATCCACCTTCAGGTTATCATCTGAACCCCCTCCAGTATTAAGTCGCAAGCAACAGATTATTGCTTTACAAACTGCATGTAAAGTAAACAATACAATTGTTCTATGAACAAAAGATCGTTGTTTTCTCCCTAGTAGCAACAACACATCTAGTACCTTAGAGATTTTTGTCACTTCCCCAGATTACCAGAGGCATGAACCCACTATCAAGCATAAATACTAACTCTTGGAGTTGCTAGCATCTACTTGGCCAAGATAGCTAGTAACAACGGAAAGCATGCAAGATCTCAAATAACAAAGACATGATAGAATCAATAATCAATCTGAAATAGCATATCAATATCCATCGGATCCCCGCAAACACAACATGTATGAATTAAAAATAGATGATCTTGATCATGAACGGAGCTCACAAGATCTAAACGTGAAAGCACAAAGGAGGAGAAACCAGCCATCTAGCTACTACATGGATCTGTAGTCCAAGGATGAACTACTCACGCATCACACCGGAGGCTTGCATGGTGATGAAGAAGGCCTCCAGGGTGAATTCCCCTCTCCGGCAGGGTGGCGGGAAGAGCTTCAGATCCCCCCGATCTAGGGATGGAGATGACGGCGGCTACAGACTCTTTCGTGGATTTTTGATCGGGTACTTAGGGTTTTCGTCCCGAGGGCAATATATAGGCGGAAGGAGAGGCTGAGAGGGTGCTAGGGTCGGCCAGACCACCCCGTGGTGCGGGCCAGGCCTGGCCGCGCGGCCAGGTGGTGTGGCCGGCCCCTGGCCCCTCTCCGTCTCGTATTCTGGCACTTGATCCCTTCCGAAAAAATAGGCACTTTGGCTTTTGTCCCGTCCAAGTCCTAGAATATTCATTTTCTGACTTTTCTGGAACCAAAAACAACAGAAAACAGGAAGCTGGCACTGTGGCTCTTGTTAATAGGTTAGTCCAAGAAATCATAATAAAAGTACTCCCAAGTTGGAACAAAACACAAGAAAGTGGATAAAGCTAAGCATGGAACATCAAAAATTATAGATACATTTGCAATGTATCAATTATCCGCATACCAAGTATGATGATTCAGGGTTATCCCTAATGAATATATCGAATTTTATGTTGAAAGTGTACCACCTCTGCAGAGTGTCAAACTATTCAAATAGCCGTGTTCACAGTTATGGACAGTTGGAGTCGCCATACTGTTCTGTTGTCAGATGTTTTCAAAATGACTTGTGACTTGAACTATGACTTTGACTTGACCACAACAAGGCTGTGGACATGAAAACTAGGTTCCCACTTAAGTAATCTAGAGAACTAAAATAGGCTTTACTATGGAGTACTTATGAAATAAAATTGGCTTGTTGCAAACAAGACTAGAGCATAGGATTCCTATTACTAATAACTTACTTGTGTTGGTGATAGTTTGTGAGTACTAAAAGAGTACTCATGGCTTTGTCCCTGGCTATTCCCATGGCCAGACTATGGGGAGGACTATCCCGAAGACAGACAACAGGAGGTATACGATAACTAGGATCATCTCCCATCGTCAGCATTGCCTGTGACAATGAAGATGGAGTCTACTATGTTTATTTCCGCTGCTTTGATTTGTATTAAGACTTGATCATGAGATCAAATACTTGTAAGACTATTATGGTTTGTAATGGATGATGTACTATGGTACCAATTATGTTATGCCTCGCAAAAATGGTAATCCTGGGATTGCGATGTACGGCATAACAGGCATCTGGACTTAAAAATCAGGGTGTTGACAAGTTGGTATCAGAGCCATCCTGACCATAGAATACCCTAGTTAGAATGGACGTCGGGGAAAAAATCTAGTTTCAAAACAAAGAAAGTGAGTATTTATGAAAACTATTCTCACTCTTATCCTTGAGATTCTTTCAAAAAGAATTCACATGTTCCTCAAAATTCTTGCAATTCTACATAAAATTTGACACACTTGATGACCTCACTAACTTACTCATCCCAATTGCTTATAGATGGAGGTCAAGTACAGCAAGTTCTACCAGTTGGGCAACGGAGGGGATCTCATCTTTGAGAGGGATTTGGGATAGCTCGCGGAGTATCTTGGACGCCCACACCCGGAGTTCTTTGGAGTGCAGCTCAATGACCAACAAGGAGGGGAACTACAGTGGTTGATAGTTGTGGATCTGAGAGGCAAAATGGAACCACCTCTTTCGGAGAAGATTTAGTTCAGCATGAGGGAAAACAACTGGCTGGATGAATTAGCTCGAGCCATGCAGGAGGCACTTGCTCGTCTGTGTGCACAAAACATCAACCAGATCAATGGCACCCGCTTTGCCCACTATGCAAGGTGTGACTCTACGGGACAGCCTTTGCCCATGCCGGCACATCCGGAGCTGAAGCAGCATGTGGATCACCTTGACTTCATGCTGCACGAGACTTAGAAGGAGTTGGACAACGCCCGTGCCTATGCTAACCAGAATCACGCTATCGTCACCGAGAGGAAACAAACCCTCGCCATCCTCGCTAAGGAGCGCAACTCACTTCGTCGCCATCATGACAAGAAGGACCGCATCATTGCTCATCTTCGCCATAAGGTGGCAACTCTTGAGGAGACCATCCATGACCAGGAGATCCAGCTTGAGGAGAAGGAAGAGGAAGGTGAAGATATCCGTGTTGATATCCACTCTTACCTTAGTGATGATGATGACTATCTGGAGGATGCCGCCATGGAGTACCACACTGACGAGGATGACACCGACTTCATAGATGATGAAAAAAAACCCGGTTCTGATGATGAGTAGTCGCACCTGAGCACTATCGTAGGTGTGAGTTTTATCCGATCCCATTGTATCGTAGCTTGATAGAATGGTTCTTAAAACCATCCGCTTCATAGTTGTGGTGTGTGTTTGTATTGTGTGCTTGGAATGAATGAATGAAAAGGAGTTGTTGGTTTTCAAACCTTAGCCATACTCAAAGTTTAAAACTTTTTGAACCATATCCATAAACCATAGAAAATTTCCATCTTGTCTTATGATCTATCTCAATCTTCAGATGACTCGCGGAAACCCCGGTGGAAGAAGCTCATCCCAGGATCCAATGCTTCAGATTTTGTAGATGCTAGTTTCAGATCGTGAAGCCGGTAGAGCCGAGAGTCAAGACAATCTTGGCACTCTTCAACAGATTTCCCAGATGGCACACAACAACCAAGGCCATGGAAAGCAGGATCACCATGGATCCAAGCTCAAAAACTTCCAAAACACTAATCCTCCTATGTTTAGCAAATCAGAAGAGCCCTTAAATGTTGATGACTGGCTGCAAACCATGGAGAACAACTTAGAAGTCGTAGGAGTTGATGCCGCATAGAAAGTACTGTTTGCCACCCACTATCTGGCAAGTTATGCAAGATCATGGTTGAACAACACCTGTACCATGAACGGAGGACAGATGATGACTTGGGAAGAATTTAAGCTCAAGTTTAGCAGGACCCATGTGCCCCCAGGTTTGATCAAGAGGATGAGGGATGAATTCAGGGAGCTGAAGCAGGGAAGAATGATCGTGGTAGAATACCGTGGCAAATTCCTGTCTCTGGCTAGGTATGCCCCTGATGAGATTGACATAGAAGCAAAGAAGAAGGAGAGATTCCTGAATAGCCTGCACGATGAGATGCAGACAGTGCTAGTCAACATTCCCTTTGATGACCTAGAAGCTTTAGTGGATTCTGCGATCCAGATGGAAGTAAAGATCAACCAAGCCAGCAAGAACCGCAAGCTTCGTATGATGCACCAACCTGGACCCCACCATACCCCAAAGTACCGCCCCAACCCATTTGTAGGATATGCACCAAGGAACAACAGACCCCCTATGACCCGTCTAAACTATCCCAATCATGGCGGAGGAAACCCGAGGCCTCGAGGGCACCACAACAACCACAACCTCAATAACTTCAACCGTGCACCGCCAAGGTCCAACAACAACAATACCGCTCCGAGGACTGGAAGCAATGTTGTGCCTGTCACAGGGAAAGATAAGTCAATGATAACTTGCTTTGAATGTGGAGTCATGGGTCACTACTCCAATGAGTGCCCCAAGAAGCTTGCTGCAGCCACCAACGTCACTGCACCTGCCCAACAGCAGCGCCGTGTCCAACCTGGAAAGAGATTTGCCCCAGGAAACCCGCACAACTGTACCAACCATCTTTTCCACATGAATGCGGATGAAGCCCAGGAAGCGCCAGATGTCGTCCTGGGTATGTTTTCTATTAACTCACTACTTGCAAGAATGTTGTTTGATTCTGGAGCATCGCACTCATTTGTTACAAAATAATTTGCATGCACTAGTAAGATTCAACCAACCAATTTGAAGCATGCTATGATAGTTCAAATACCTGGTTCAACCACCAAAGCTCGAAAATTTTGCAAGGTCGTGCCTATCATAATCCATGGGATAGATTGTTATGCCAATGTAATAGTACTTGGAGCCAAAGGTTTGGAAGTAGTACTAGGAATGGATTGGGTGTTGAAACATCAAGGATTAATCGACAGTGCCAAGAAAGCCATAACCATGACTAGTAGCACCGGAGTATCAGTAGAGCATGTATCTGAGACAATGCCCCGCCAATTCAAATGCAACAAGAGTTTAGTCCAATCAACCCTTGACCAAGTCTGAGTAGTCTGCGAGTACCCCGATGTGTTCCCAGATGAATTAACCGGTATGCCCCCAGGTCGGGATATCGAGTTTATCATTGAACTAGTTCATGGAACTGGACCCATAGCTCAGAGACCCTATAGTATGAACCCATCTAAATTAGTGGAGCTAAAGAAGCAACTTGACGACATGTTGAGCAAAGCTCTGATACAACCAAGTGCGTCACCATGGAGATCACCTGTTTTTTGTGTGGATAAGAAAGATGGTGCCAACCGTTTGTGTACGGATTACCAGAAGCTGAATGACGTAACCATCAAGAACAAGTACCCACTACCGAAGATAGAAGATTTGTTTGACCAACCGATTGGTGCCAGAGTGTTTAATAAGATTGATCTTAGAACTGGTTATCATCAATAGAGGATCCACGCAACGGATATCCCAAAGACTACCTTCATGACCCGATATGGATTGTATGAGTAAAATGTCATGTCATTTGGATTTACCAATGCCCCTGCTTATTTCATGAATCTCATGAATAAGATTTTTATGAACTTCTTGGATAAGTTTGTCATTGTTTTTATCGATGACATTCTGATCTATTCGGAGTCGGAAGAAGACCATGAACAACACCTAAGAACCATCCTTGAAACCCTTAGGGAGCATCAGTTGTATGCCAAGTTTATTAAATGTGAGTTCTGGTTAAAGGAAGTCGGATTCCTAGGACATATCTTGTCGGCAGGAGGAGTTGTTGTCGATCCCGTCGAGATTAAGGATGTTGAAGAATGGAGAGCCCCTACCACTCAAACCGAAGTCCACGCATTTCTTGCATTAGCCAGATATTACCGCAAGTTTGTCGAAGGATTTTCAAGCATAGCAAGGCCGATGACCCAGTTGATGAAGAAAGATAAGAAGTTTGAATGGACGGACAAATGTGAAGCAAGTTTTCAAGAGCTCAAGAAGAGATTGATTTCCGCCCCAATTTTGATCATGCCGGATATCGCGAAACCTTTTGATGTATATTGTGATGCATCTAATATTGGTCTCGGATGTGTGTTGATGCAAGAAGGAAAAGTAATATTATACCTGTCCCGACAACTGAAGCAACATGAGTAGAACTATCCTACCCATGACTTAGAATTGGCAGCCGTAGTTTTCGCCTTGAAGACATGGCGTCATTACCTCATGGGTAACCGTTGTGAGATTTATTCGGATCACAAGAGTTTGAAGTATATTTTTACCCAGAAGGAGCTGAATATGAGGCAAAGGAGATGGATAGAGTTAATTAAGGATTATGACCTTGACATTCACTATCACCCCGGAAAGTCCAATGTGGTAGCAGATGCTCTTAGTAGACTGCCGTGTAGATTAAACACCATGATTAAGGAAGACCAGCCAAATTTGCATGAGGAGTTGCAGAATTTTAGAATGGAGCTAGTTAGCGGAGGATTTCTAGCCAGTATTGAAATTCAACCCACTTTGAGCAGTCAGATAAAGGAAGCTCAGAAAGGAAATGCCAGCATCGACGGAATTAAGCGTCATATCGGTACAGGGAAGGTACCCGGATTCACGGAAGATGAAGAATGCGTTCTGTGGTATAAAGGACACATCTGTGTGCCAGCAGATTCAGGGTTGAAGCAAGTCATTCTGCAGGAAGCCCATGATACTCTTTATTCGATTCACCCAGGAGGAACCAAGATGTATCAGGATTTGAAGGAGAAATTTTGGTGGAATAAAATGAAGAGAGAAGTCAGAAGCTAAATAGCCAAGTGTGATATCTATCAGAGAGTCAAAGCGGAACATCAGCGACCTGCAGGACTTTTGCAACCATTTCAGATCCCAGAATGGAAATGGGATTCTGTTGGAATGGATTTCATCACCAGTTTACCTACATCTAGTAGGGGAAATGATTCTATTTGGGTCATAGTAGATAGACTGTCCAAAGTAGCTCATTTCATACCCGTCAAGACCACCTATCAAAGCTCGAAGCTAGCAGAGTTGTACATTGCTAGAATAGTCAGTCTGCATGGAACCCCAAAGACCATTGTGTTAGATCGAGGAACCCATTTTACCTCAAGGTTTTGGAAGAAAGTCCAAGAAGGATTAGGAACCAAACTGAACTTCAACACAGCTTATCACCCGCAAACCGAGGGACAAACAGAAAGAGTAAACAAGATACTAGAAGATATGTTGAGAGCTTGTGTGTTAGAATATGGATCTAAATGGGAAGATTGTCTGCCTTTCGCAAAGTTCTCATACAACAACAGTTATCAAGCCAGTTTGCAAATGGCCCCATTTGAGTTTTTATATGGAAGGAAGTGTCGTACCCCCTGAATTGGTCACAAGTAGGAGAGAGTCAGATATTCGGACCATACATCCTACGAGAAGACAAAGAGAAGGTTCATAAGGTCTGTGAACACCTCAAGACCGCCCAATCCAGACAAAAGAGTTACGCTGATAAAAGACGTCGAGATCTGTCCTTCAATGTCGGAGATTTTGTGTATCTCAAGGTATCACCCTTGAAAGGAATGCAACGTTTTCAACTAAAAGGGAAGCTTGCCCCCAGATATTTTGGACCTTTCAAGATTTTAAGTCGCTGAGGAGAAGTATCCTATCAGCTAGAACTACCTGAAGAGATGTCAGCCATACATGATGTGTTCCATATCTCGTTACTTAGGAAATGCCTAGAAGTTCTGGAGAAAACCGAAGTTTTCAAGAACATCGATCACAGAGCCATACATATCAACAAGGATCTAACTTAGCATGAAGTACCCATTCTTATTTTGGAAGAAGCTTTCAAAACCACTCAGACCAGAAGTATCAAGTTTCTAAAGATCTAGTGGAGCAACCATACTGAAGAAGAAGCCACTTGGGAGCGAGAAGATTATTTTAGGATCGAGTTTCCCAATCTCTTTAGTTCCTAGTTTTTCCTGAATCTCGGGACGAGATTCTGTTTAAGGAGGGAAGGTTTGTAACATCTCAAAAATATTAAACAAGATTATCAAATTCTAATCACCCAAGTTTAGGGTTAACAAAAACTTTTATTCTTAAACCCATATGAATCCATGTGTGTTTATTATTAATGCATGAATACTTGCTATGCCATGTTTGATTGCTATAAATGACGAGGTCAAAACCATCTCATCTAGGTCAAAACCAAACAAAAACAAATCAAAAGAAAATCAATATATGAAGCATATGACCTAATGGTCATTTTGGCCAAGTTAACACCTAGCCCACTTTGGGCATCTCTAGCAAATGATTTCAAATAGAAACAATTCTACTTCTTTTCTCCCCTTGCTAGACCAAGTGAAAATGAACACAAGTTCACTTTACAAACTTACAAAAACAAATTAAAAACCTATTTGAGAGACATTTCAAAATTGAATCAAGTGTAGGTATCTAGATGACTATTTCTCAAAAACAAACCAAACTATCTCCACTTGACAATTCCTAGCAACCAGAGACACTCAAGCATGTGACCAACACACCCCCCAAAAAGAATTCAAAAATTCAAATCTTTAGTCCATGCGGCCATTTAATCAAACACTTAACAGGCAGAGTACAAGTCTACCAACTATCTGCTGTTTGATCAATCTAGTGCCCACCTTTTGTACCCAATTCAGCTCCACTACACACCCACGGTCACACCCAGTACCAGCCCGTGCAGCTAGCACCCGTCACTTGCCGCAATGACCAGTGCACACATGTACCCAAGCGTGCCATGTCAGTCGAGAATGGACACGACACCACAAGCCGTGCTACCCCCTACCATGACCACGAGGAGATAGGCGTGACCTCACCGCACCCCTCTGTCCATGCCTCGGCCAACGACCACCAGTGGAGAAGCCAGCAGCACCGCGCCCATTTAACTCGCTGCCATGCCGAGCGCACGCTAGAGCACCATAGCCGCCTCGCGCAGCCATGCCGCTCCTTGCTCTCTCCTTGCGTACCCGCACTCGCCGCGTCACCAGTAACCTCCTAGACACGACCGTTCGACACCGTGCGCCCCGTGACCACCGTACGCCATGACGAACACCGTGGTACCCGCATAGAGCATTGTCGCCTCCCAACCAATTAAGACTGCCCCTCGCCGTGCCACTATGCGCATGAAGATCTCCGCAGACCACCACGTCGACCTATGCCCTTCGCCATGCCGATAGCGCCTTGTAGCAACGTTGCCGACGAGCCCGAGCCATGCCGCGCTGCCCCTCTCGCCAGTGTATAAATAGGACCCTCTCCCAGCCTCCAAAGGCACACCATTCGACTCCCCTCTCCCTCAGAACACCCCTGACCCTTTCCCGGAGCAAGGCGAGCACCACATCGCCGGAATTTCGCCGGATCCCGCCACTGAAGTGAAGGAAGGACGTCGTTGATTGGAGCAATCCCAGGAGCCGCCGTGACCACCATTCGACTCGCCGTCGTCTACCAGCTCGTTTGCCCCCATCGATGGACCTAGCTGGAGCCCTGGTAAGCCCCTAGTGACCCCCGCCGTCGAGTTAGGTTTAGAATCCTTCGCGCTCACTGTAACTGAGACGACGACGATCATCCGTCGATCTCATTCTAATCGCGTGGCCCAGATTAGCTGATACCGTTTCGCTTAGATACATCCGCTGACACGTGGGACCAGCCTGAGTGCAGCCTGCTGCGCACGCATCGCGTAGCTGGGCTGGCCCATGTTTGTTCCCGCGCTTAGCCCACATATTCAAATAGAAATTTTCCATTTATTTCAAAATCCTATTCTGTCAGTAGTTTCAAAATTTATTTCTGAGAGATTTATTTAACCAAATTGCATGATTCCAATTTTGTTAGAAAGGTATTGAAAATATCTACACACTCCCGTTGGATTCAAACCATTTGAAATTATAGATCACCTATAGTAAAAATAACAAGACAGAGACTTTTCTAACTTCAAACATTTTTATAAAATCAACCATAAATGCTTTTGAGTTGATTCCAACTCTCAAAAATCAAAATTGCCATTCTCTATCGGAATATATAAAAAGATTTAGTTTTACATGCATTACTCATGGATTAGTATTAAAAGAGTGCTATATAGGCATTTCTAGTCACTTTAATATTATTAAATAGCAATATGAAATCTTGTAATATATGACCACCACTTTAAATCACATTTCCAAGTATTGGAATATGAGGTGATGGCCTGTGCCAACATGATTCCATATTTTAATTGGAGAATATTAAATCTTAAGTATTTTCAATGAGTAGAAATTACTTTTCCAAAATAAGATAAATAGGAATGTGTCATTATTTAATGTGATGATTGAGATGATGCTAGATCATCTAGTGCGAGCCTTTGTGTGCTAAATAGAAGTAGCTAAGGATTGTTTGGTGATTGTGTACCTTGTATTTATTGATAGACGTTAGTATCGACCCGGGCTATGACAAGGAGGAGTACTTCGAAGATGAAGAAGAGAACTTCAACAACTGCACCCAACAAGGCAAGCTATCCATGCAAGCTTAACTGTGCAAGCTGACTTGTGCAGATACCCTATACCTACTATTGATATGCAACTTTACCAATTCCTAGTTTTACCTACATGATTTACTTTTCCCTTTACTAAAGTTTCTTACCTAGTTAATTAATGGAGATTAGTGGATAAATAGGATTGATGCCACCAAGAGCATAGAAATAGGCTTGGGTAGTTACACTTGATTAACTCCCCTCAATAGAGATACCCTCATTACTAGTGGCTAGTGCTAAGCTAAACTTGATCACTTTAGATGGGAACACTTGGAGAAAATGATTATGAAAACCTTGGAATGATGAGTCATTCTATTGAAATGTTTTGACATGGGTTATGAAACACAATGGTTTGATGATGAAACTGAATGAGGCAGGAGCCTTGACTTTGATAAAAACTGATGGTTGGGTTCGGATGCGATACTATTCCAATTTTACCGTACAACCACAATACCTGAGTTGGGTAGGGCTTAACTGGAAGTTTATATGTCTTAGTATGGGTTCCCTTGCAGAAAGAGGTTGAGCTAAGGCTACCTCGTGAATATGAATGTCCACCTATGCAGTTCCTAGGATGGCAGTTGGCCATGGCTGGGAGGCCAAGCTCATAGGGGAGGTGCCTATACTAGGGTGTGTAATTGAAAGGTTAGGATTGATTATCCGTATACCAAGTATGATGATTCAGGGTTATCCCTGACGGATGTATCGAATTTTATGGTGAAAGTGTACCACCTCTACAGAGTGTCAAACTATTCAAATATCCGCGTCCACGGTTATGGAAAGTTGGAGTGGCCATACTGTTTTCAAAATTACTTGTGACTTGAACTATGACTTTGACTTGACCACGACAGGGTTGTGGCCATGAAAACTAGGTTCCCACTTAAGTAATATAGAGAACTAAAATAGGCTTTACTATGGAGTACTTACGAAATAAAATTGGCTTGTTGCAAACAAGACTAGAGCATATGATTCCTATTAGTATTACCTTACTTGTGTTGGTGATAGTTTGCGAGTACTTAAAGAGTACTCATGGCTTTGTCCCTAGCTATTCCCATGGCCAGAGTATGAGGAGGACTATCCGGAAGATGGACAGCATGAGGTCTACAAATTGGGAAGACATGTTCTCGCAAAGGATGGAGATGATGAGGCAAGCTGAGCAAGGAAGGAACAAGGATGAGTATCTCCCTAATCCTTATCGTTACAACATAGGATCCTATTATAAACCTCCTCTTGGTCCATCGCCTCTTAAGCCTAAGAAGGTGCGGCAAGATGAGATTCATGATAAGATCTATGAGTTAGAAAAATCTTCGAAGGCATGCGTTGAAACAATTGGAGAAGGGATTGACTCCTACTAGATGATGAGCAAAGACCTTGAGAAGAAGGTCGATGCAATCGATGGTAGAGTTGGTTTTTTGATTAAAACTGTCTTTGAGTTGACAGATGAGAAGAAATTCCTCAAGAAGAAAATGTTGAAGCTCCAGTACGACATGGCCGAGCTCAGCATCCGCTTTGCAAGCATAGTTAAAGATGGCAACATAAAATAAGAGGGCGATGCTCTTTCTACCTAGGAGGAGGAATAGGTACCAACAAGGAGTTAATTGATCCTGCCTGGCTTGATTCCAAGCTTGGGGAGATCTTTAAAGACCTTGTAATCTATCTTATAAGTTTTATATTATAGTTTTTGCATTAGTTCAAACTAGAAATAAAGTTTGCATCATTAGAATTCTCTCAAGAATAGTTGATCCCTTTAATGAAATTCTGAGTTCATTATTATATATGGACCAATATTGAGTTTGTGCTTGCTTTAAAAGATATATGAATGGCTTGAGTATAATTTTACTTGCACTTGATGATATAAATTGGAGTCTTCCACACTATTGGTATTAATGGAACACATAAAGATAATTTGGTCAATATGCTGCAAGTCTAGGGTTTGATTTGTAAACAAAGATTATCTATGCAGTTAAATTAGACCTTGAACAAAGAAAAGTGAAAGTGCTATCAAAATAGAATGATAACAAGTCGAGGTAGAATATCTAAGTCGTAAGAATGCTTCATATACAGTTGGAATTTGACAATTCAGACCGTTAAACTTTGAATTCCTACATAAGGTGGAATATATGGCTAGCTCCTTTGCATAGCACTTAAAAAAGTGTGAGCATATATACAAAAGAAAAGAAAGAATAAAAAGAGCAAGTGTGCAAAGATAAAATAGGCATATACCATTGTATTGTAGTATGACGAAAAGACACTTTTGAGATTTTGAATGCCAAGTGAATATATTTGATCCTAAAACACTTGGGACTACCTCGCTAACTCATTCAGCTTGTGGGTTGCCCATAGAGAATAGAAAAATCATTTCCCCTCTCTCCCTATTTCATGTGATCGTTTTCAAAAGGTGTTCAAAATTTTCATGATCCAAAATCTTAGCTAGAAGTCGAACCACTCGTAAAAACTATCTATGGTTTATGATATATTAATTAACCGCTCGATGGGTACCTCCAAAAGCTTTTTTCATAGAACTTTCAAAGAAACCTACAATTTATTACTTGTAGTTCAAGTTTAACCTAATTTCATTAAATTCAAGAGCAATCTAACGCACTTAGTTGTAGCTCAAGTTTGACCTAATTTCATTAAACTGTCAAGATGCAAAATCTTAGCAAGAAGATGAACCTTTTGTCAGAACTCTCTGTGGTTTCTGATAGTATATTAATTGCCCCCCCCCCCCCCCCGCCCCTCCGATGGGTACCTCTAAGAGCTTTTTCGTACAACTTTCAAAGCAACCTACACAGTTTACTTGTAGTAGTTCAAATTTTACCTATTATATTTTTTCTGCTTTACCTATTATAATTTTATATAGATATGATATGCCAGATGTCTATTATCTGAGTCTCATGTGCAGGGCATGTGCAATTTACTAGTACTTGTAGTTTCAAATTTGACCTAATTTCGGTAAATCGACATAAAGTCATTCTAATGGGCAGAGTTAGCTGGGAAGTTTGAAAACTCATAAGACATGGGAATCGTTGGTACAACATATTGGTCCAATATATATGTGTGTAAACTTGGCTTGTGGCATTTAGATCCAATATTCTTTGGACTATTCTTTAGGAAAAAGAACAACCTTGCTCGTATTCTTCACTCAGAAAATGTTGAATTGAATATTCTTTCTTGATAGTTGGAAACTCACACCGACGACACTGTTTACTACAAGAAGATGCACCGATGATCTACCTCCGAAAAGACATTTAATTTAAGATAAATCTATGGCGTTTACTTGTAGCTAGCTCAAGTTTGACCTAATTTCGTTAAATTGTCAAGATGCATAGTCTTAGCAAGAAGTTGAACCTATCATCGAAAATCTCGCTCGTTTCTGATATATAAATTTTTACCCCTCGATGGGTACCTCCAAAAGCTTTTTCGTAAAACTATCAAAGTAAAACCTACAATTTACTTGTAGTTTCAAATTTGACCTAATTCCACGATATCAACATAAAGTCATTCAAATGGGCGGGGTTTGCTAGGAAGCTTGAAAACTCATAAAACATGGGAATCGCAAGTACAACATGTTGTCGATCCACTATATATGTCTGTCAACTTGCCTTGTGGCATCCACATCCAATATTCTTTGGACTTCTCTTTATGGAAAAGAACAACTAACCTCACGCGTCTTCACTCGGAGAATGTAGAATTGAATGTTCTTTCCTTGTAGTTGGACACTCACACCCACGACACTGCTTACTACTAGAAAATGCACCCATCTACCTCTGAAATGACATTTAATTCAAGAGCTATCTATCGCGCTTACTTGTAGCTCAAGTTTGACCTAATTTCGTTAAATTTTCAAGATGCAAAATCTTAGCAAAAAGTTGAACATATCGTAAAAACTCTCGTTGTTTTCCGATATATTAATTGTGACCCCTCGATGGGTACCTCCAAATTAAAAGCTTTTTCGTAAAACTTTCAAAGCAAAACCTACAATTTACTTGTAGTTTCAAATTTGACCTAATTTCAATAAATCGACTTAAAGTCATTAAAATGGGCAAAGTTATCTAGGAAGTTTGAAAGCTCATAAAACATGGGAATCGCAAGTACAACATGCTGTTAATCCACTATATATGTCTGTCAACTTGGCTTATGGCATCCACATCCAATATTCTTCAGACTTCTCTTTACAGAAAAGAACAACTAACCTCGCTCGTCTTCACTCGGAAAATGTAGAATTGAATGTTCTTTCCTGATACTCCCTCCGTTCCTTAATATAAGGTGTATAGTTTTCTTGCACGAATATTAGCGCATAGGCTGGGAGGGCGAATTTTGTTGGTTTAGGACGTGAATACCCCAGGTCATTGACGTGATATAGAGAGAACATACGGAATCTGGGTATCCTCTCTCTCCTGATCGAATTAATTGCCTCCTAAATAAGAGGAACAAATCCCAAAATTCTCTATACACCTTATATTATGAATTTTTTCACAAAAAACTATACACCTTATATTAAGGAATGGAGGGAGTAGTTGGACACTCACACTGGCGGCATTGTTTGCTACAACAAGATGTACCGATCTACCTCTAAAAATACATTTAATTCAAGAGAAATCTACCGCTCTTACTTGTACCTCAAGTTTGACCTAATTTCATTCAATTGTCAAGATGCAAAATCTTAGCAAAAAGTCGAACCTATCGTCAAAACTCTCGGTGTTTTATGATATATTAATTGTGACCCCTCGATGGGTACCTCCAAAATATTTTTCATAAAACTTTCAAAGCAACCTACAATTAACTTGTAGTTTCAAATTTGACCTAATTTCGAAAAATCGACATAAAGTCATTCGGTCAAATAGGCAGAGTTAGCTAGGATGTTTGAAAACTCATAAATAAAACATGGGAATCGTTGGTACAACATGTTGGTCCACTATATATGTATGTAAACATGGTTTCTGACATTCACATCCAATATTATCTGGACTTCTTACAAAAAAGAACAACCTTGCTCGTCTTCATTCGAAAAATATAGAATTGAATGTTCTTTCTTGATAGTTGGATGCTCACACTGACGGCATTGTTTACTACAACAAGATGCACCGATCTACCTCTGAAAATAACTTTAATTCAAGAGAAATCTATCATGCTTACTTGTAGCTCAGGTTTGACCTAATTTCGTTAAATTGTCAAGATGCAAAATCTGAGCAAGAAGTTGAACCTATCATCAAAACTCTCGTTGTTTTATGATATATTAATTTTGACCCGTCGATGACTGCCTCCAAAAGATTTTTTGTAAAACTTTCAAAGCAACCTACAATGTACTTGTAGTTTCAAATTTGACCTAATTTTGATAAATCGATATAAAGTCATTCGGTCAAATGGGCAGAGTTAGCTAGGAAGTTTGAAAACTCATAAAACATGGGAATCGTTGGTACAACATGTTGGTCCAGTATATATGTCGGTAAACTTGGCTTCTGTCATTTAGATCCAATATTCTTTGGACATGCCTTTACGGAAAAGAACAACCTCGCTCATCATCACTCGGAAAATTGAGAATTGAATGTTCTTTCCTGATAGTTGGAAAATCACACCGACGACACTGTTTACTACAAGAAAATGCACCCATCTACCTCTGAAAAGTCATATATTTCAAGAGCAATCTATCGCGCTTACTTTGTAGCTCAAGTTTGACCCAATTTTGTTAAATAGTGTCATGATGCAAAATCTGAGCATAAAGTCAAACCTGTTGTCAAAACTCTTGGTTGTTTCTCATATATTGATTGTGACCCCCTGATGGTAGCTCCAAAAGCTTTTTCATAAAACTTTCAGAGCAACCTACAATTTACTTGTAGTATATAGTTCAAATTTGACCTAATCTTGATTAATCGACATAAATTCATTCAAGTGGGCAGAGCGATAAGCTATATGAAGTTTGAGAACTCATAAAACACGGGAAATCGTAAGTATAATATGTTGGTCCACTATATATGTGTGAAAACTTGGCTTGTGGAATTCATATCCATATTCTTCGGACTTCCTTTATAGGAGAGAATAATCTCGACATCACTTGAAAAATTGAGAATGTTCTTTCCCGATAGTTGAAAACTCACACTGGCAGCATTGTTTACTACAATAAGGTGCACCCATCTACCCTTGAAAAGACATTTAACTCAAGGGAAATATATCACGCTTACTTGCTTGTAGCTCAAGTTTGACCTAATTTCGTTAAATTGTCAGGATGCAAAATCTTAGCAAGAAGTTGAAACTATCGTCAAAACTTTCGGTCGTTTCTGACATATTGATTGTGACCCCTTGATGGGTACCCCGAAAAGCTTTTTCATAGAACTTTCAAAGCAACCTACAATTTACTTGTTGTTTCAAATTTGACCTAATTTCTATAAATTGACATAAAGCCATTCAAATAGGCAGAGTTAGCTAGGAAGTCATTCAAATATCGACAGACATTTAATTCAAGAGCAATCTTTCGTACTTACTTGTAGCTCAAGTTTGACCTAATTTTGTTAAACTGTCAAGATGCAAAATCTTAGCAAAAAGTTGAACGTGTCATCAAAACTCTCGGTGGTTTACGATATATTAATTGATCCCTGAATAGGTACCTCCAGAAGATTTTTCATAAAACTTTAAAAGTAACCTACAATTTACTTGTAGTTCAAATTTGACCTAAATTCGATAAATAATTGGCATAAAGTTATTCAAGTTGGCGGAGTTAGCTTGGAAGTTTGAAAGCTCATAAAACATGGATATCGTCAGTACAACATGTTGCTCCACTCTTTATGTCTGAAAATTTGTCTTGTGGTATTTATATCCATATTCTTCGGAGTTTCTTTACGTAAAAGAACAATCTCATCATCACTCGAAAAATTGAGAATTAAATATTCTTTCATGATAGTTGGAAACTAACATTGATGACATTGTTTACTACATGAAGATGCACTCATCTACCTCTGAAAAGATATTTAATTCAATAGCAATAAATTGTCCTTACTTGTGTAGCAAATGACTGACCTAATTTCGTTAAATCGGCAAAAAGTCACTAAAGTGTGTGAAGTTAGCTGGGAAGCTTGAAACATCCTATTTCAAAAAAAATTAGAATTATAAGAAACCATGTTCCACTTTGTCTTATAACCGGGACAGTGTAATTATTTTTTAATTGTGGTAGGTCCCGTAGGAGCGAGGTGCTTTAGTTAATACGCGGTCGGTGGAAATACACGTTACATCAAGGACCTCATAAAAATGAAAATTACATCCAACTCTATGCATTTAGCACAAGATCCCTGAAACTAAGCAATGAAGTGTCTTTTGAGGTTTGCGCGTATTCTAGATATTATAGAGCCAAAATTTATTCTGAAATAATCTACATTCTAGCTTTTACTACTAGTACGTATAGTAAACAAGAATTCATAAAACAAAATGATTGTACTCTCTATTGGAGTAGTAACTTGGATTAGTTTTTCACATATCTAAGTACTACTACTAATTATAATTTCTCAAAAAAAAGTACCACTAATAAATATAGTACTAGTTTGTCGGATTTGTTCTAAGATATACTACTACTAGTACTAGTACTCCCTCTGTCTGGGATTATTAAGGCCATTTAAATTTGATAAGACCAAAAAAGTTAATTACAGGTTGGTGTCGAAGACATGCATGCAATCCTCGGTCTCTCCCCTGCAGCATTGTACACCCTGCACCAGGCCGTAGGCTTTTCGTCTCTCACAAGGAGTAGATCTTCTTGCCTCTCACTCACCAGGATCTTCTTGCCTCGGTCTCTCCCTCTGTCTGTACTATACTATCTGGTACAGTACAGCGTGACACCTTCTTTACTCACATGTCAACTTTCTGCAGCCTTTTTATTTTGACGAAGCATGTACAACGTGTGGACACTATCTAAGAAAAAAGTGCACTACATCGGCGAGCCGCCGCCGGTGCGCCGATGCCTAGCGTATTCATGTACAATTGTACCAGTGCAGTATGAAACTCAATTAGTATACTCTTCAGTATACCCATCCAAACCGAGTTTCTGGCCGGCGGGCACTACATCGGCGAGCCGATCTTCACTCTGTAACCACTCCCACAAGTTCGTGTACCGCGTCGGCGGATTCGACCGTGACCCGGCTGCTATGGACACCGTCCAGTCTGAGGTGATGATTGAGTGCCCCTATGATGGCTGCTTTATCTTGGTCGCCTTCGACAAGATCGACGAGCACAATATCGCGTGCTCGCACGGCCCGTGCTCCTACATGGATTCCGTCTGTGATTTCATTGCCTCGCCGGCAGGGCTCCTTCTCCACATGAAGGAGGCCCACGGGGTCATAGTAACCAGGGCCATCTATGGCAGCGCCTTCTTTTGTCTCATCCCGACTCTGTCACCAACAAGCACGAGGGGATTCACGTGCTTCCTCTGCGAGGATGACGATGTTGTGTTCGGCCTGACCATCAGCGCGCTCGGCCCGGCTGCCGTCGTGTCCTTGGTGTGCATCAGGCAGGACAGGTGCTTGTGGCCGCATTACACGGTGAAACTGTGTGCGCCTGGCTCGCCGGGGTCGGCGAACTTCTCTATGGTCGAGAGCCTTAATGCGGTAATCGAGCTGACGAGCAGCTCGTCACCGGCCAACTTCCCATTGAACAAGCTCGGGACGTACCTCAGGGTGCCGCTGTAGTTCCTGATGAAGGTTGGACAGTCCACCCATGTATCTTTCTGGATTTGCATCGACAGAAAAAAATGATCTTAAACTATGGCTAATGATCAAGACTATAATGGTGTATTAGTAGATAAATAGTATTACTAGTAATACTATTTTACTACTCCAGTTTACTAGTAGTAGTCGCATGTAGGTTCTCTTTTGGTTCTAGGAAGGATGCATTTTGGATGTAAACTAAGTTTGCTGCTAATGTTATTATGGAGTATTTAGGGGTTTATTACGACTTTTATATAAGTGTTCATTTCTACGACATGGACCAGAGATAAACATACTAACCGTTCTTATGGTGCTTTCATTTTAGTCATCTAACTCAGTGATTACGGAATTTTATGCCCAAGCTTGTCAATTCGACTTGATTTAAGTCTTGAACTAGGATTGCCGTCGAAATTGCGTTGGTGTGGATGACACATCGACGTGGATCCAGCGTGCAGGATAGGCTGCCCTGGAATTTTTCCTAAATATCTAGAAAATAATATGAACATCTACGACATCAACTCAATGTTATCAGAATCATTATGAACCATTTTTTCATATTATATACACTAGATCATGTAGGTGCGCGTTGCCGCACCTGTCCATTAGAACTATGGATAGTTATGAAATAGTAAAAATATATTTAAATTGTAAAAAGATGCATCATAGTTTAGGTTTATATAAAAGTTTGTTGTTGGGCCATTGGATATCATGGTTTGCTTCGGAGCCAAGTAGGCCGAAGTCGTGTCTACCATATATTGGCGTCACCTGAATGTGCCAAGGATAGAAGGAGGCCAGGAGCATGCGAAGAGTCCTAATAGCGCTAATGTGGTAGTAGGGATGCAGAAGTGGGACAAATGGGACAAGTGGGATCCTAATTTTAGACCCCTAGACTAACTTTAATCTAAGTGGGATAAGCAGGATAAGTGAGATCTAACAAATCCTACTTGTCCCACTTCTCCCACTTAATTTAGAGTTAGTCTAGATGTCTAAAAGTGAAATCCCAATTGTCCCACATATGCATCCTTATGTGGTAGTAATTGTTGTGCAACATTATTTACGTGAAAATAACTGAACGTTGGGTCAGTTAACTTTTTATTAGTATATATATGTATATATTCCTTGTTCTCCTTGTGATTCCCTTTTCTGTTCTCATTCTGGTTGTTCGATGAACCAAAGACAAACATATGGCACTAGCCCTCGTGTACTTGTGTACTTGCATTGTGCTAGCAAGAAGTGGTTGGATGAGGTTTGAACTCTGGTGTCTTATAAAAGCGGAATATTCTTTCAGTAGGAGGCGACATTCCCGTCGATAGCGAGACGCCTATGATGACTTCGTCAATCTCAAGACCCGCCGGCTCAGTCTCTCGGAGGTGTTCATAAGGATAGGGTGTGCGTGCATGTGTTCATAGGGGTGAGTGTATGTACGCATTGTGAGCGTCTGTCTTTGTACTATGTTTCTCAAAAAAAATGGTATCAACAATCAATATTCTGAGAAAAAATAAATAAGTGTATAGACCGGGCGACAAACTGATGCAGAAGCGTGAAGGAATTAAGTAATCACTTTGTTGCTCCTTGATCCTGTGCATACGATTTTTGAGTCTGTGATTCCTCGGTCACCTGACTTGCTTTCTAGATGGTGTATGGTAGAAATTTTCCCGGCGTCACAACAACGTCTTGTACCACGGTCCAGTAAAGAAAGTAACGGGCTGAGTAGGCATTTGGGGCCAATTAACCACTAAAAGTCCATTTGATGCCCAGAGAAGCGTCCCTAAGGGATAATTCGGTCCACGAGGTGTTTGATGACCATCTGACGGCTAGAAACCTACAGATGGCATGATCTGATGGCCGAAAATGCTTAGTTCATGAGAGGCCTCCTCTTTGACTCAGTTTTAATATCCCTAATTTGATGCAAGTTAGTATATTTGTACATATAGTTGGTTAAACTTTATAAATATTGACTTTGCCAAAACCTAGTATGCTTTCTAATTTAGAAATGAGGGAGCATCTAAGTACTAAAATGCGTCGAAATGCATGCATATCTCGACAAAGCCAAGTCAGTAACTACTATTTTAGGATGGAGGGAGTAATTATTTATGAGTAATCTATTTTTTATAAAAAATTACTGCTATGGCACGTCCCCACGACTAGAGCATGGACCAATGCATAATAATAACGCGACCATACGGTGCCTATCTACTCCATACTGGATTATCCTACGTGCGGAGGCGTACTAATGGAGAACACGCTCGTGCCATTCCTGAGCACATAATACTACTAGTATACGCAAATAGGAGTACAAAAATAGATAGATCTTGTTGTTCATCATACTATTTTTTTCCTATAAGGCAACCTGGATGTGACTACACAGTATTATATTGGCACAACTTCTGCTTTTGGCGCTACAAGATGAATGTAGAACTCTCAGTGTAATATTACTGTACTAGTACTTCTTGTACTCCATAGTTTTTCGGACGTGCAGTAAACTAGTGCAGTAAGTCTGTTTGGTCAAGCTGCATGCAACGAGCATTGGTTTGACAGGACAATTCAGGTTTTAGATATCCAAATTTCTACTCCAGTTCGATGGCTCAAGACACGAAGCAGCTAATACTCCTCTATCCTCGGCTGTCGTCTAGATCAAAATGAACAAGCAAAAGATTGTGTATCTTGGAAATTTCCATGCCTATTTATTACCTGCAGAGCTTTATTTTGTTTCCTTCGAGGCACCTACAAGAACTGATACATATTAGTACTAGTAATAATGTGTTACGATTGGGCCCTACAGCTAGTACTAGACATATACTCTAGTAGCTACTCTCGTCACACTGAATTGTCCAAGAGATGGAGTTCCTTTTCTCTCCAAGAGATGGAGTTCCTTTTTTCTCCAAGAGGCGAAGTTCTTTTTTTCCTGAGAGAGAAAACCTTTTTTTATTCCTTCTTTGATTCAAAGAAAATTTAAAGGTTTTGTGAAGGATCTTGTCCTACGCTGTTTTTTTGATTCATAGGATTCCAATATATAGGAATTATGTCCCGTTTAGAACATAGGCTAGGAAAAAATATAGGAATAGAAAAAACACGGGAATTGAGATACCTTCAAAGTATTCCTTTGCCCTCTATTTTTTAGGAAAATTTTCATCCACTCCAACCTCATGGTATAATTGCTTTGCTTTCCCTATGATTCAAACAGATACTTGATCCAAATTCTTATAGTTTCCTCTTTCTATATTTTGAGAATCCTGCAAATCAAACGATCCCTGAGAGATGGTCTTTTTTTTGTCTTTGATCATTTTTTTGTTTGAACATAGGGTCATAGACCTTCCTCGAAACACGAGGAGGGTGGAAATTGCATAAACCTCCAACGATTGGATTCAAAATTATAGGGAACTCCAGATAATTAGGATAGTATAGTTGCAAGAAACTACTATAATTACTTATGGGTACAAATGTTGCACATAGCACAAATTTTTCGATTAGCCCTAACATTATTTCTTACATACCCGGGGCTCAACTGTTGGATCTCTTTGCAATTATGGATCTAATTGTTGGAGGTTTGTGCAACTAGCCTCAATTGGAGCCCCATCCCCCACTCGCCCACCTTCTACAGTACTACTAGTAGTACTACTACGCACCATAAGCCTTTGTCTTCTCCATCTCACCATGGCCACCAGCTCACGCCAACGATCTTCCCTCCCTCCCCCACCCCACCCCACCCCACCCCAAATAAAGCCCCCAAAACACCATCTGCAGCCTCCTTCCATGGTGAGATCGAGCAAGGTCTATAAAGATCCTGAGCAGTTTCAGAAGGTGTTCACCGAAGGGCCTCTTCAAGTACTCATCAACCATTGCGACGCCACCACCGCCATGAGTCTCATCGGTTCGTCCAAACATATTCTTCAATCAGCAAAAGAGAGCGGAACTACGCCTTGTTCTCATCTGTTTGGCCTCCCATGTGTTCTTCATTCTCACCCGACGGTGAGACCATGGGAATCTAAAGACTGCTTCAAAGTGGAGGGCAGCCCGTGCAAGATGACGCTGCTAGACAGGTTCAACTCCGATGCTGTGATGCCAAATGGTTTTGATGAGCAGTGAGCAGGCGGCAATGGAGATTGGATCGTCACAGTTGGGCCCGATTTCACGTAGGACCTTGTCAACGTGTACACTCGTCGCAAGATTATTATTCCGCAAGTGTCTGGGTTTGAACCGACCGAAGGTTCTGCACTTACATTTTAGGATGATCCTGATGAAGGTCGACGTACTAAACTGCAGAAGATAGACATTTGCCAAGTTCCGACAGCTGCTAGGGGATACAAAGATTTCTCTCTAGTCGCCATTTTCGAATTCAAGATTATTGTCATTAAAGGGAATGATAGTCATGGATGATCAGTTTGTGGGAAGGAGTTCCAAGGCTACTTCAGATACTGCAATGCTATTATCCAACATGATCGTGTGTTCGCCCTGACCGAGAATGGTTATGTTTATGCATGGAAGTCTCTGAAACTTGGTAAATTCTCCTCCCTACGTATTTTATTAGCTTTATTCCTGAATCGATGCAAGCTAATTTTTCTGAACTTTCATTGGTTAGTAGGAATTCCATAAAAATTTAGTTCCTTTGATTCGAAGGAATTCCCTAGGAATTTCAGACGAATGCAATCATTAGGAAGTTTTCTTACATATAAGTATTTTGTTTCATATGATTGAGTTCTGTTGATAGTATTGCTTCGTCTCCTAGTACTAGTACATCCATAGAAAATATGGTATCTACTAGTAGTATTTACTCGAGACTCAGATACAAGACATATGACATATCATAACTATATAGAATTATAATACTAGGTAAAGCTCGAAAAATTAGAAATTTGATCGACATCTATAAAGTATGGATGCATATTTAGTTCTTGTATTTTCTATCATGTAGAAGTCAATGTTTATTAGGTACTAGCACTTGTTAACATGGTCTTGGGAAATGAAGGAGAAGACTCTAGAATGATGGAGAAGTGTGTTTTGAGGATTGTGCATAGTGTTCATTATGCTAAAGACTATCAATAGAATCTTCAAGTAGATGCTAGAATGGAAAAGAAGATCCAACGGCTGGCAATATTGGGATTCGCAAGTCCTAATCCGTCAATATTCAAAGTTATTCATACACTATATAGTGATAAGATAAGATAAGATAAGATAAGATAAGATAAGATAAGATAAGATATTAAACCTCCTAGAAAAATCCTTGTTGGTTTTCCGTTGGTATATAAGACACCAAAATCTTGTAGGGTCCAACCTTGCTTTTTCCCTATGAACTTTATATTCAAGATCCTATAGGATTATTTCCTGTTTCATTTGATCCTATGAATCAAACCGTATCTCTAGGAGAATTTCCATAGCATATCCCCATTTCGAATAGAATTAGAATTTCCATAGCATCTCCCTGGGTTGGCATTTTTTTACGCAATCAAACATCTTAAGTATAATCAAGATTTTTGAAAATAGTACCGTATATCAACTTCTACAATGTCAGATAAATATCAGTATTATTTCCATGTTACATTTCCTTTCCCTTTGAAGGTCCTATCCTTATCCTATCGCCACACGATGTGTTGTACCTGACACATGGATTTGTTGAGGACGATGAGGAGAATGATCCTGGTAGGTGGTGGTTAGCAAGATCTGCCGGTGGTTCAAGACTTCTTCTGGTCTACACATATGGTGTCTCAGGCAATGCAATTGCTGATGATACTAGTGTTGTTCACTATGGTCACACCGTTCGCACCTATCCTTCTGGGTTTGAGTGCATGGTGTTCTCGATGGACACAAGCCAGTTAATTGCACCTAACCAATGGAAAAGGGTTACTGACCTTGGATCATATTCTCTTTTCCTTGGCGTGAACTATCTGATTATCATTGCAGTAGGCGATGCAAATGATCTGCCAGGACATCTGACAAGAAAGAACTGTGTTTACACATCACACCAAGAAATTGGCTACGAGTACATGCCACATGCTGAAATTTGCTGCTCCAGTCTAAATGGTGACGCAGCTATTGGTTTCCACACAAACACTCACTGGATATGGTTGGAGACTCCATTTTGGTTCATCCCAAGCTTCTCAAACGCCTTGGAGTGAAACGAGCCTATTCAAGAATAGCTCATTTGGTCTCGCCTTCTATTGAACTCTTTCTTTTGGCTGGTTTTTAGCTGATGTACGAGTACTCAACATTTAGTTTCGCACCAGGTCCGGATTGTAAAATACTCCGTATGACCAAAAACCCCTTTTGTACACTTGGTAGTTTCTCTAGTATGTATATTTCACCAAGCTTGTAAAACAACCTTATTAGGAGTACAGTTGTACTCTACTACTACTATTCCGTACATAATTTCTTCCAGAATGTTGTATAATAGTAGTATTGTTAGTATTACTCCTTGCAGGTTCGTAGTTTTGTTTCTTTTTCACTGCATTTTGGTTCCTGTAAGCCTAAGTTGGACGTGTTGGTAAGTAGTCCATCCGGTCTTTTTATTGGTGGAACAAAATTTGCTGGTACTTTTATTTCTGCGAAGAACCTACAAAACATACCCAAGTCAGACATCTGAATATATCTAACTTTTCTACAGAACTATATGTGAAGATATCTTTGCGAAACACTCACTTATCAAACTGTCTACGGATATCTTCCCGCTCCTTGGAAATGCAAAGTCGATGTTCTATAGGGTACATCCATCTATAATGTACTGTACCTCTAAGTACTTCCTCGTTAGGTACATCAACAGCCAAATGCTCCATCGTATCAAAGAAGTATGGGGAATATATCAGGTCAAAAGCTTGCATGGGATCTCTCCCAAGTCCTTTTAAGATGTTTTCGAACTCTTTTGTCCAGAGCTTTACTATAGATTTACCTAAAGAACATACCTACCCAAATCTGCAAGCACCTTGTAAATCTAGATGGTCATAAGCTTTAACTATTTCTAGGAGAGCTGGAGACGAAACCAAAGCCAAGAAGAATGTACAGTGCCTGAATCTACCAGGCGAAGCGTGGGGATCGCCTAGCTGACCGCCGGCCGGTGCGTCTCGTGAAGAACGGCGCATCCAATGGTGGTAGGCCGACACTGTTGATAAAAAGGCGTTGAGAAGTTTTTTTAAGGCGTGGAGAAGTTTGCAGCCTAGTTCAAATCCGGTGCATCTCCCATAAGAACGGTGCAAAACTTGAAGAGGCAGGGGCTGGTCACTCGATTGAGGGCGAGCTTAGGAAAGTTTGGGGTCTCGGCGGAAAGTTTTGGCGGGCGCGGGGTGTTTGTCCACAATTTTTATAGAAATATCTGTAAATATTTTATCGGATTTGCCAGTTCTCAAGAGTCACCTCTCTCGCCATTGGATTTATCTCGCGATTCGTGCAACGTGAGGGTTACACATTTGTTGCAACTAGCTTGTAACTGGGAATTTAATGAGTTGCAACTACTAGGTTACAACTGAGAATTAGTGCAATTAGTAGGGTGACGTTAGCTCCTTAACATAACAAGTTCTCGGGCACCTAGGATCTAGGCGCTCATATTTTATAACTTTTTTTACTTGTTGACATATTTGTTTCGAATCCGGCCAAGCTCCAGCACATATCTTGAGATTTTAACTATCGAGCCCAAGAAATTAGCCCATCCAGCCTCATTATAGCCCAAAACCTTCTAACTCGGTCATGTTTTGTGTCATTCAGCCGTGCAAATAGTCCAGTTAGATTGGGTGAGAGCCCATGAAAAATAGCCCATCAATCCCTACTTGGCCCATTTTTATTCAATTCAACCTTTTTTGGCATTGTCCATCCACCCCTAAAAAAACTCCGCCTATCCATGTTTTTAAGTACTACCTACTACATTATTTATACTTAACATTTTTTAGTTAAGCTGCTAGCAATCACGCGTAGCAGATGGATAAGCAATTTTTTAAGAATAAAAATAAAAAAGTTATATACGATATTAGTATAAATTTTTTACGTTTTATAAATGCATAACAATTTTCTTGTGTAGTGGCAAGGCATGCAGTTTATCTGTATCAATATTTTTTGTACTGAGAGGCTGACATGGCCGATCCACCTGCCTGCAGCTAGCGCCCATCAACCTTACCATACAAGAGATCGAGTTTAACGAGCACGTTTAAAAAGTACTTGTACAACAGTCACGACCAAAAAAAGAAGACCAAGATCGATACGTTTGTTGTCGAGAGAGGCTGATACGTGGGCCCCATCAGTAAGACCACACACGCCTGCCGCATGAAACAATATTACCAAGGTCAAACCGGCGGACGCGACAAAAAAATGCCCAACATATACATGTTTTCTCTACATAGGAAACTGACATGTGGACCCAGCAGGGAGACATTATACAGATGCTGAATCGAGCAACGTCGAGAAGTTTCAAACGGAAAGGCGCGAGAGAAGAAAAAAAAGTCTAACATGCACACGTTTCCTGCATAAAGGAGGCTGACATGTCAGGCCCACCAGCCTGTATAAACGGCTGAAGCAGTGAGCAACGCTATCAAGTTCGGAACATGAAGGCGCGACCGAGGGTAAAAAATCCATCATACACATGTTTATTCTAATGAGTGGATGACATGTGAGGCCCATGAGGTTGATTAAATGGTAGATGTATCGAGCAGCGTTATCAACTTCGGAACAGGGTACGTAGCATGAGCGAAGGAAAAAATCCATCATAAACATGTTTTTTCTAATGAGAGGGTGACATGTCGGTCCCAGCAGCCTGATTAAATGGTAGATGCATCGAGTAACACTATCAACTTCGGAAATGGGTAGCGCGAGCAAAGGGAAAAAATTCATCATACACACGATTCTTCTAATAAGAGGCTGACATGTGGGACCTAGCAGCCTGACTAAACGGTAGAAGCCTCGAGCAATGTTATCGAGTTCACATCAGGCATGCATCACCGAAAAGTATGGTCCTAGAGACACTGACGTCTGGAACCCACACGCCTCAAAAGAGTTCGGCGAGTCAACATCGCGCGAGGAAATGAAAATCTTGCTTCTGCCACGCGCCAGCCGAGATTCCTCCACGTATTTAGCGGATCTGTCATAGTAGAGGGTCACGAAACCGGAAAAAAAGTTTTTCATCGGCCACGGCTAAGCCGAGAAATTCGGCACGGAAGACGCGCCTTCTACAACGACCGTCGGGTCAAGTCATTGCAGAAGGAAACTTTTCCTATAGTGGTTCCCCTCTGCTCCATAGAACACATAATTTGGTCAAGAGTTGTGCTAGAAAACATCAGTAAACTGATTTTGGGGGTTCTCTGACTAATTCTTTCTGTCACTCAATGAGATGTGACAGATCAAGGGGGCATATTGGGGGTTCTCAGATTAATTCAACAAGTCGGCTCAATTTGTAAGCTATATAGACAATCGTTGTACATATGTATAGATCATGTGCTCTGTCTCTCTCTAGCTCGCATGAAGGGGAAAATTACTTTGTCCTCTGGAGTTGAAGCTGAGTCCACGAGCTGAAGGTCAGTGTCAGTGGCTCATCGAACGATGCAGGCCCGCACCGTCTCCATTGAGCACGACAGTAGAAGCGTCTTCGCCATGGTCCCGTCACCAACACTCCAAACCGTGCCAACCAAGACTATGATATTCTTCTTGGATTAGAGACGCTGCCATGCATTGCCGCTCTCCCGTAGCCACGCGCCCGCACGTCCCTGAGTCAGTTCAGCGACCGGTAGGTACGACGTGGCAGCCAGAAGGCAGGCACGGTTCTCCGCTTTACCCCCAGGCGTGGCGATGTCGCCTGGCCTCTCCCTCTTCTGATTCCCTAGCCCCTACTACCAAGCCCCCGCAAGAATTCGTCAGAGAAGCGGTCGTGGACACATCTCCTCTAATGGGATGCGGCGGGGAAGGATGAATCTCCCGCGATAAATTCTCTACAACCCTGTCCCCTCGACACCCGCCTGTCCGAAGAGATGCGCTAGTGGATAACTTGAGAATCGAGATGAGGGGCATGGCGTCCTGCTGTCCGAAGAGATGCGCTGGTCGATTTGGGCAACATCATTTGTTTCCACTGGCCAGAGGAGAGGAGTGGCCGGAGATCGAGCGGTTCGGAGCTAGGGGTAGAAGGGGACTCAGCGCATGATTAATAGGGGAATGAAGGGTTCAAGGAGCCAGCAGCCTGAGGGGTTGTGCTAGGCCACAGTGGATTAATGACAAGCGGCAGTCGCACCCAAAGCGGAGCAGACGACGGATTAATCCAGTGGCTGCGCGTAAAGTGGAGAAGGGGTAGCAGGCGGCGGTCTTGTGGCATGTGGAGACGGTGGCGTTACGCTGGAGGTAGATGGCCGAGGCGGGCGCAGTAGACCAAGGCAGGCGAGGGTTAGTATCAAAGCGAGTCTAGCAAAAACAGAGGAAACTGTTATACTGTACATATTGTAACTATATAGGATCTAACTGTAATTGTACCTAAACCCTAATTGGCCTGAGTGCCTATATAAACATAGGAACCCCACGGCCTTTACCGTGCGAGGCTTACCCCCAAATACCGTTCTACATGGTATCAGAGCTTTTCAGGGCCGCGATCAGGCTGGCGTTGTCCCATGCTGGTGCAGCGGAGGAGGACGACGTCAACTAGAAGAGAGGTACGTCGGTGGTGGTGTAGCCCTGGGGGTGTGGCCCGAGGATGCCAGGGACGGAGGTAGGAGTGCACCATTGGAGAAGCACACCTAGAGGCCCCAGGGCACAGGGTTGCCAGGGCAAGCGGGGCCACCAGCGGTCTTGCCGCCCGTCTTGGTCTTCTGCCTATGGGACTTGCCGGAGTTGGAGGACTCGCCGCGGCAGCCCGCGTCGGTGCACGTAGGGGAAGTAGAACGGGTCTGAGCGACCAGGGCAGTAGAGGCGGCGGTGGCAGCGGCGTTCGCCTGCTGCATCTCCTCCATGAGGAGCATGCTTCGAACACGAAGGAAGGTGGGCAGCGGGCCTGCCATCGAGATCACGGTGGCCGCAGAGGAGAATCGAGGCCCGAGGCCACGCGGAATGTGAAGGACGAGCGCGTGATCTAACACCGGGGAGTTCTCGGAGAGGGCATCGCCAATGTTCTTCTGGCTGCGGATGTACTCGGTGATGGAGGAGGCGCCCTGGACCAGCTGGTGAAAGTCGAAGTCGAGGTAGATCGCTTTGCTGGCCTTGTTGGCGGAGAAGAGCTCGAGGACGGCGAGCCATAGCTGGCGCGCAGTCTGCTCACGGGAGAGGACCATGTCAGCGACGTCCTCGTCGATGGCAGCATGTAGGACGTTGAGGACGGTGTAGTCCGAGGCGGCCCAGTCGGCGTTGGTGGGGGCGGCGGCGATGGTGCCGTCGACATGGCCGATGAGCCCGGCGCGACTGAGAGAGGCGCGCATGTAGCCCGGCGCGACCGGTTGGGTGGCCATCAGAGGCAGCAGAAGGTGAGCGGCGGTGGTGGCTAGGTTTTTGACCCTTGGCGGCAGCGATAGCGGTGGCTAGGAGGGAGGATCGGGTGGGGCTAGAATGGGACGCCGAGCCGCCGCCGCGTCGTCCACGCCACCGGCCCCGCCTCCCACTTGTCCCTTGCTGCGGACTACATGGTCTGGCCGCAATGTGCATGCCATTGACCGGCTCAACCTCTCTGCCACGGACTCCGTCGACGTCGTGCCAACCATGCTCGGTAAGCTCTTCAGGACCCCCTCTGGCGCGCTGCTATGGCTGAAGAGCACCAGTCCCTCTTCGACAATGGCACCTGGTCTCTCGTGCCTCGCCTGCCCCGTGCCAACATGGTCACCGGCAAGTGGATATTCGGCACAAGTTCCACTCTGACGACTCCTTGGCCATGCGCAAGGCGCGCTGGGTTCTCCGAGGCTTCTCCCAACATCCCGGCATCGACTACGATGAGACGTTCAGCCCCATCATCAAGCCCACCACTATTTGGCTTGTTCTCCACCTGGCCGTCTCTAGCTCCTTGTCCATCCGTTAGCTTGATGTCAAGAATGCCTTCCTCGATGGCACTTTCAACGAGGTTGTCTACTGCCAGCAGCCTCTAGGATTCATCGATGCCAGCAGGCCTGAGCACGTGTGTCGTCTGCACAAATCCCTCTATGGCTTGAAGCAAGCTTCCCGCGCCTGGTACCAGCGGTTTGCTGCCTACATCGCTACCGTGGGTTTCGTCGCCTTCGTCATCGACACCTCCTTATTCGTGCTGCGCTCTGGGCATGACATGGCTTACCTGCTCCTCTACGTTGACGACATCATCATCACCGCCTCGTCCACGCCTCTTATTCAGCGGTTGCTCGACAGGCTCCATAGTGAGTTCGCCATGACGGATCTTGGTGATCTTCACTACTTTCTTAGGATCACTGTCACGCGCTCCTCCGACGGGTTGTTCCTGTCCCAACGATAGTGCACCACCGACATTCTTCAGCAGGCTGGCATGGCTGAGTGTCACCCGTCCATGACCCCCGTCGACACTCACGCCAAGCTCTCGGCAAGTGATGGTGATTTGCTTCCCGATGGCATGGAGTACCAGAGTCTAGCTGGTGGCCTTCAGTACCTTACACTGATGCGCCCTGACATCTCCTATGTCGTGCAGTAGATCTGCTTACACATGCATGCTCCTCGCACGTCTCACCTCGCCTTGGTGAAGCGTGTCCTTCAGCATGTCCGTGGTACCATGGACTTCGGCCTGCATATTCGCGCCTCATCCTCGACATCCCTGGCGGCTTACTACGACGCAGACTGGGCTGGTTGCCCGGACTCGCATTGCTCCATGTCGGGCTACTGCGTCTACTACGAAGCCAGTATGATCTCTTGGTCCTCCAAGCGTCAGACCACCATCTCGCGCTCCAGTGCTGAAGCCGAGTATCGAGTCGTCGCCCATACGGTGGCTGAGTGCTGCTGGCTTTGTTAGCTTATTCAGGAGCTCCATCGCCCTCTCGCCACGGCTACACTTGTCTACTGCGACAACGTCTCTACCATCTACATGCCATCCAATTCAGTGCAGCACCGCCGCACCAAGCACATTGAGATCGACATCTACTTCGTTCGAGAGCGAGTCTCTCTTGGCGAAGTTCGTATCCTACACGTCCCCTCCGCTCTACAGTTTGCTGATGTGATGACGAAGGGACTATCGAGTCAGCTCTTCCTCGATTTTCGGTCCAGTCTCTGCGTCCGAGAACCTCCCGCTGTGACTGCGGGGGTTGTTAGACTATAAATATTGTAACTACATAGGACCTAACTGTAATTGTACCTAAACCCTAATTGGCCTTAGTGCCTATATAAACACAGGAAATCCACGGCCTTTACCGTGCGAGGCTTCCCCCAAAACCGTTCTACAGAAACGAAGCGATCAAATTTACTCAGCGGTGGCACAGATTATAATATCTCCAAAATACCAAGGGCAAAACCGTCTAAAATTTGGCAGGTGGAAAATCAGGACGACGAACATACCGTTGTGTAAATAATAGTATAAATATAGATATATCTAAATTTTGATAAACTTACGAGAATTTTTTTTAGAATGGAGTAGTTTTTCTGGGAAAGTAGATGATATGTTTACATTGAAATCCGGTGAATGGCATTCAAGGTTATCAGAATGATTATGAAAAACTACAATAGAACCGTAGAAGCTTCTCGTGCGTGGTAGCCAGTGAACATGGAAGGAAGGAGCGATATTTGAGAGAGCAGCAGCGAGTGGACAAAGAGAGCAGCTAGAAATTGCAACATCGCTAGTTTGTAGAGGCAGCGGGCAGCGCACACATGCGTCAGCCGAGTAGAGCGTTGATGCGGCGGCCTGGGCAGCGCGGCAATGCGATTATCGATCGATCGTGCTCGTGCGATGCGTGGAGACTACAACAAGGACAACACGCGGATGCGTGGTGTACGTGTGGATTGTCGGCCGGGTCAGAACGCTGACAATGTAAGCATCGAGATCGTGGACAAGCTGAGGAGAGCCTTCCTGTGGAAGAACAAGAAAGAGGTACTTGGGGGCAATGCCTTGTAGCCTGGGAGGTGGTGACCATGCCAAAGGATCTGGGGGGACTAGGGATCAAAAACTTGCGACAGCACAACTTGGCTTTGATGGCAAACCTGATAGCCAAGCTGCTCTTTGGAGGGTCAGGCTCATTTTTCGGTTGGCTTGTAAGATGGTACTTGGAGGGGCAGATTCTGCGAGTACCTACGGCACATGACACACCCTTCTGGAGATCAATGATCAAGTTTGTACCCTGGTCTAGAGCACGACAAAGTGCATAGCGCTTTCTGGCAAAACTATCGCCTTCTGGGAAGACAATTGGGCTGAGATGGGGAGGCCGAGGGCCGCTTTCCCCATCCTCTACACATACACCATTGATCCCATGTGTACAATTCAATCACAATGGGGGGTGCTGGGTGGCAGCTACGGCTACACACACCTCTCTCATCCACTGCTTAATCACAGCTAGAAGAGCTAAACGACCTCCTCACGACAAATTATCCACAACTAGAGAATGGAAGGGACAAACGGGAGATGATTATTACAGGAAAAAATCCCACAACGGCAAACTACTACAGATTAATAAGTGACAGGGGCACTAGATGGTTACCACACCGGTGGGTCTGGCTAAGAGCAGTACCGCTCAGGCACAAATTCTTCCTATGGTTGGCCTTCCAAGGTAGACTGAACACCAAAGAGAACATGACACTGAAAAGCTGGAGTGAGGATGCAGGCTGCGACATTTGCCCCGCGATGGAGTCCATAGCACACATTGTGTTGCACTGCAGACACTCGCACTGGCTGTGGGATAAGTGGTCACTCACCTCCCTTGCAAACTCATCCAGCTTGATTGCCGTATTCGTAGATAGGGTTCAGACAGAACTCCAGGGAAAACATGCCGAAGCCTGGCCGGTGTGCTTCACTGCAGGAATTTGGAACCTGTGGAAGAGGCGGAATGATAGAATCTTTAATGCACAGCAAGGTAACAGGAGGATTTTCCTACGATAGGTGGCAGATGACATTAAGCTTTGGTCTTTCAGAATGACCAAACTACAACCTGAACTTCAGCTTTGGGCGGCCAAACTTCTGGACTAGTGGCCGGTTTTTCTGGTTGTGGCTTTAGCCACTTGTATAGCTCCTTTTTGACATAGTTTGTCTCTATTCTTCTTCTTCTTTCTTTATTTTCTGTTCTTTTTTTTTGCAGCTTCTTGGCTGAGTCTGTAACTATAAGGTAGAGTTTTCCTCTACCTTCTATTAATAAAAAGACGCTGATGCGACAGTGTCGCCCGTCGGCCCATGCAGCGGAGGGGAAGGGGAGGCAAGGAAATCGGGAAATTCTATCCTGACTCGAATCGACTTTACTCTCCCACTCTTTTGAAGCTGCGCCCTTGTCTCCCTGTTCCTGGCCGAGCCGAGGCCCTGTCTGGCGGCGCTGCCGCTGGAGAGCGGCGGAGGCGAGGCCCCCCTTAGTCTAGGTTGCTGGCCTCTCACAGTAGGTGTCGTAGGTCTAGGTTTAGGTTCTTATGTGTCTGCCCTTGTGGCGTTTGGCGAGATGCCGGTCGGCCTGTCCCCTCCGGCGTTCCTGCATGACGCCGGCAGGCCATCTCCGCGGTGGTATGGCAAGCTCTAGAGATTGGAGCATGCTGCTGCTGCCATTGTGGGTGGAGGCCATCAAAATAAGTGCAAGCGCCTCTGGATCTGGTAGCCTCGTGCAGCCCACCTCTCCCTGGCCGAACATGGTGGAGAGGAATGGGAGGAGGTCCTGCCGGTGGCCGCTGGGAAAGGATGGCGGACTAGGTGCTTGGCGCTAGGTCGCTCTAACCCGATCTGGCGTCGACTGGAGTTGATCCCCTCCGTTGCGGTGCTCCCTTGGGTGGAGCCATGTGCAGTGGGTTTGATTGGCTCCGGACCCCCCCCCCCCCCCCCCCCCGCATAAGGTCAGTGGACTTGGGTTGCATTGGTTTGTTGTGGTGCTTCGTCATCCTTCTCCGGCCGACCGTGGTGGTGAGGACAGTTGGGGTGGCGTGAGTCGGGGCCATCCTGCTGCACCGCCAAGTCTTCGGTAGCATGATGTTGTGGTCTATGAAGTTGCGTCTCTGAATCTCCTTCAACGACGGCGAGGTTGTGCCGACGTTATCTGTGGCCAAGAGGGCCACAGCTCCGCTCGGTTGAAGCCGATCTTGCTCTTCCGCAGGTGGCGGAAGTTCTTCGCCGCCCTGTGCGCGAGAACCAAAGTCGACATCGCCCCAAGTGGCATGTTCCCCGCCGGCGATGCGGGCTCCAGGGCGTCGACGATGCAGAGAAGCGGTGGAGAAGGGTGAGGACCTGATCGCGTTTTCTATATTTCTTTTAGGGTCCTTTATGCAAGTGTGGTGTCCTTATCTTTCTTCCCCCCTATGGTTAGGGGTGTCTTTGTAATTGTACCCACCGCATGTTTTATTTGAGCAGCTTCTAGGGCCTACTGGCCCTTTCCCGTTCAAAAAAATCGACTTTATGGGAGATTCTAATTGGATTTGGACTCCGACGTTTTTGTTTTGGAGATAGATTAGTCTACGTGAGGGGACAACATACAAAACAAAGGAACGACGAACGAAAACCCCAGGTGACGAAAACCACCTTAACACAAATAATAGTATAGACTAGTTGAATGCTCGTGTGTTGTCACGGTCTCCGGCTTTCGTTCATACGCCACACATGTAACATAATACACATGACTACTCTAACATTTCATTATCAATACAATCCAATAGAGGGGAAAATGTGTGAATTTGGTTATCCATGCTTCCCAATCCTCCATCGCATTTCCATTGCATAGATCCATGGCCGTGTCGGCTATATCTTCGTCCACCATGGGGACTTATTTTTCCTCCAGCACCAAGATTAAGAAGAATAAGGGGCTTAATAATCCTCCTCTAACCTAGAAAAGATTGGAGAATCAAAGGTTATGATAGGGACAACTGCGTACCTACCAATTCCGGCAGATCTACCTTGCAAACACCTGCTCGAGGTCATTCCACAAGGTCATCGTTCCTTATTGTGCCGAGACAGGGAGGAGAGAGAGAGGAAGGAGGAGCCCATATATCGCGTACTGAGACAAAGAGAAGAGGGAGGAGGGAGGCTTGTGCAAGGATGGTGGGATACCGGTTCCAACTACGACCGCCGCCAGCCACTAGGCAGGGGAGGGCGGTGGTCCCACAAGCCCCAATATTTGTGCCAGACCTGACCGAGCCCCACTCGGTATGCCCACACGCGAACGACGCTCTGCATATGCCCTAGAGGCAATCATGTATGATGTTATTCCCAATGTATTCATAAGGTTATGGTCCATGTATGAACTACTAATATGTATCATCGAATATGTGATTTGATTGTGGAAATATATATTCATGTTGTTCATACTAATTGTCCTTGGTCATTGAGGTTGTGCTTGACACACAACTTAGACCAATGTGAAAGTCGGCAGATGACTAGGTTCCACTTGTCATGGGCATAGAGATGCTATTCCGACTTACACGGATTCGGCTAAAGAGCTTAGCGAGTCGGACTGACCCATATTGAGATGCAACGAACAAGTCGTCATTTGCATGTCTCAATCAATGTAATCCTTAGACCTGAGGTTATTGCACAATCCGAGTTGAGGATCTCATACTTAGGTTCTGTCAAACGCTGTTCCGTCACTGGGCAGTTATAAAGGCGGAGTTCGGGTCGACTGAGAATCAAGATGCGTGATGTGAATAACCAAGACGGGATTTTGTCCCTCCATCCGGAGAGATATTCTCTGGGCCCTCTCGGAAGATATGATTCGGAAAGCATGGCCATGCGCGCCTCGGATAAGTGTTAACTGAGGCAGCCGACTAAGAGTTAGTCGGATGGATCACTTATCTCGGATCGAGAAAGAGAGTCGGACTATTTAAGGGATGACGATCATTCGCCTATAGTCCGACAAGGTATATCGTGAGGCAAAAGGGACTCAGACGAAAGTCGCATTGGAAGGTATGTCGTCATGACTTATTGGTACTTGGGAGTTGGCACGTTCTGCTAGGAGCCGCTACCAACTGATCGATCACGAGTGAGACTCAGAATCGTGTCCGGGTTACCATGAGCCTGTCGGGTCACACACTTAAGAGCAGGAGCCATTTGAGCTAGACCCAAACAGGAAACCTATTTGGGTTGGACCCAAATAGTGACATGGACTTAGTCAGCAAGTGAGACTTGCAGTGGCAAATATAGGCCTTTTAGTGACTGGGCCACAAGTGAGTGGAGCCCACTTTCACTCCCTATATAAGCTGGGGCGCAGGTGCTTAGAGCACAAGGTTAGGTCACTCCATGTGTTGGAAACCCTAGCTCCAGTCCAGTCCTGTCGCCGCCGTACCGGACCTAGCAGTCCATCGCCGGCGCTCCTCCTCGTACGTGTGGATACCAGCGGAGGTGCTGTACGTTCAGCACCCTCGACGATCGTGAAGAAAGAACGGATCATGGATCGTGAAACTGGAACGGATCGCGAGGACTGCACTGCATCAAGCGACGTGCTTCATCAATTCCGCAACTGCGCGTCTAGTGGTAATCCTCGTGGCCTTCTACCTGAGCTGGATCTTGGGATCACCGCGTAGGAAAAAGTTTTGTTTTTCTCTGCGTGGCCCAACACCCATGTATCACGTACTGAGACAAAGAGAAGAGGGAGGAGGGAGGCTTGTGCAAAGATGGTGGGATACCGGTTCCAACTACGGCCGCCGCCAGCCACTAGGCAGGGGAGGGCGGTGGTCCCACAAGCCCCAATAGTTGTGCCAGACCTGACCGAGCCCCACTCGGTATGCCCACACGCGAACGACGCTCTGCTTGATCTCCCTCGCTAACCACTCCACCGCCACCGGCCTCTCCTTTCCCGGGGTCACGAAGCCCTACCTATTCTCTCCACCGACCTCTCCTTCCCGTGGTCACGAAGCCCTACCACGGTGCCTGATCTCGCGGCGTGTTGTGCCATCGGTGCGTGGAGAGGTTCCATCGATGAGGGCGTGGCGCTCGGGGTGGATCAGGAATCAGGAGGCATGGGAATCGGAAGGAGGGGGAATACGTTGTCAGTTCGGCGAGGGAGGAAAGAGATGCTAACGGGGAAGGTACCATGGGTTGATTCACGTCTTCTACAGGAGCCAAAACACAAACGTGCCCAACGGACAAAAATCTAGTGCAACGAAAACCACCTCAAGGAAAGTTATATAGTAGAGATAGATACTGATCGATGTAAGTGATACATCTTGTACATCACGGTTATCAACTGTCTGTCAGCTAAACAAACAAACTTTGTCAATCTGCACGTAGAGAATGTTATCGCAGTGAAGTATGTGGCTTGGAAAAAATCTGGATGTTCTAATATTTTTCTTCATTTTCATCTAGTCTAGATAACTATAGCTAAACTAAACTGAAGTTAATTCAGATCTAAATATCCCATGTAAACAAAGTAGAACCATTACTATCTATTATATTCGTATCAGACTAATGCAATAAGCATTATCAGATTATAATTATACAACAAGAAACAACAACATAATTATACTGGAATCTCGGAGTTTTTATACTGGAATCTAATAGTGTTGTTCAGTGCTGCCAAGTTTGCTCTCTTTTTCCATGGAATGGTATACTCTGGTATTGTGTTGGAAACAGAAAAAAAAAGGAGAACATCGATCCGTTCAACGGTTCCCACTTACAACAAAAACAAGGCTACAATGATTTCTTGACGGCTTCACGCCCACGTCCCGCGTGGATAGAGACACCACATCTAGCAGTAATAAAATCACCATCTCTATTTTTCAAGCTCATAGCATGGGTGGATATTTACCTCCTTACTTGATTCTTAGAATTCGAGAGAAGTTGCCCTTCTAGCTGGCAAATTGGCCGCCCACTCGTCTGAACCGTGGCTGCGGATGCGGTCATCGGGATCGTCCAAATTTGTTGCTCACGACCACGAGGAAGTGCGAGGGCCAGGACAACCTACCAGGAAGAAATTTGTCCGATCTGTATGAAAGAAAACCGCTTCGTCGGTGGTATCCAGGCTTATCATCCGTATGAAAGAAAACAGCTCCATCGGCGATATCCAGGCTTATCGTTGCGGGCAGCGGGCCTTGGTGACCTCGACCTCAATCCACACGGTAGCTAGCTGGCTCAGCGGCGTCGTCGGCCGCCAGCTAGGTGCATCTACCTCGTGCGCCGTCTGGTTGTCGTCCCCTACGAGCACCACATGATACGAATGAGAAAACGGCGACGCAGGGCATCTGCAATTGGTGACGGCGGCATGGACCTCTAGGTGCCCATGTCCCTGTCACTCTGCCACAATCTCACTGCTCGTCCCGGGATAACAACCGCCCCGCGAAGGACGGAGATCAAGAGCTGAGACCTGTCATTGATGGAGGCGGCAAGGGCTTTGATCCCTTTGTAAATATAGTACAGTAGTAGAACGTAAGGATTTCGTTCTGTAAACCTTGTTCCTCTCCACCAGACGCCTTTGTAAGACCTTTTGGTGGTCAGATTTGCAGATGATGGACTTACGAGCGTTTTTTGCTGGACCATGATGGACTCCACACGGGCGAAGATCCCAACAGGGTAAGCAAACGGATTGTATTTTGTTTACTTACAACGAACGAACCCCACGACGTAAGATGTACGAAAAACCAGGACGATGAAAACCACCTTAGAGAAAATTATATAGTAATAATAATATATAGATAGATAGATTAGTTAAGTATAGGTATAGATATAGATATAGACGAGATGAATATCCGTGCGTTGCTATGGTCTTATTAATTTTTTGTTGCATGTATATAAATAATGCACATAAAATTAAACTTTATAAAAGCGAAAGTCACATACTATTTCACAAATGATAAGATCTACCTCTGTTAAAATTTTATTCGATAAAGAAACTATATTCACATCATACATATAGAAAGCATGCGCTACTTGCCACAGAAAGAAATATTTTAAGGGGCAAATACCACGTGATCGTGTGATGCTTTGAGTCGATTTATAGTTGTATTTTGACATAGCACCTTTTTATGTCAGCCTACTGGATGCTACTTTGGTTTATATCTAGTCTGACCGTACGCGACGTTTCGGTTGTTCACGACGCTACCGCTACGATTGGGGGATATTAGAGTATGATACGTACACGGTTATTGTGATAGTTTAAGACAAGTTAGGCTTGAAAGAGTATGAGTTTGGCGAAATATGATGAATAAATTATTGAGCCTCATGAGCGAGTATATATAGGCATACAGAGATCAACTTGGAATACAAGACAAGTTAGGCTAGAATCCTAACTATCCTAAACTAACACAATAACCGTGTATGTATCATACTCTAACATCCCTGCAGTCGTCGTGGTAGTGTCGTGAACAACTGGAACGTCGTGGATGGTCAGACTAGATATAAAACGAAGTAGCATCCAGTAGGCTGGCATCCCCCGCGGTCGTAGCGGAAACGTCTTGGACGGTGTCACGTCGCGGTAGCTTGAACTGTAGAGGAAGCTGGTGATGCTCAAGCGAGGTGGTAGCCCTTGTGCCGATGTCGAGGAAGCCGAGAGCGTGAGGCGGTGCCATGGTCGAGGTAGCCGTGCGATGGGTCGCCGTCGTCGATGTCGTGGTCAGGGAGGCCCGTGTCGAGCTAGCCGCACGTAAAGCCGCATGCGCATAGTGCGCGAGGAGGATGACAAAGACGCGTCGAGGCAGTCGTTGAGGGTGTCGATGCCGAAGTCGATGCAGTCCGAGCCGTCGAGGACGAGGTGCGGCCATAGTTTTGCCAGAACTAGGCGCACGTCGGGGACGACGCACACTCCAGTTTTGCCAGAACCAATTATGCAAAGAAGAACTATCGGTGACGCGGTCGAGGCAGTCGTAGAGAGGTCGATGCCGAAGAATACGTTGTCGAAGCCGATGAAGACGAGATACCGATCCGAGATTGCTAAACTCGGGAACGCGTCGGGGACGAAGGCACTCCCGGTGTTGCCAGTACCAGGCGTGCGGGGGCAGGAACCATCATGAACTTGTCGCCATGTCAGAAAGACTAGCAGAGGAAGCCTCCAGAGCAGTTGCGACACGCAGAGCGGCTAAGGAAGAGATGCTGGTGCTGTCCGCGGTTGTCGGAGTAGAGTAGCAGGTGGTGTAGTCGGGGATGAGGCGATGACGCTGGCAGCGAAGTTGTAGTGGACGAAGACGTAGAAGGCGGCGAAACCAGCGGCGACCTGGATTAGTCATGTTGGATGCCTAGAGTGGCGATGGGACAGTCGGCGGGACCTGCGACAACGAGAGGGCGCCCTGCAGGTTACCTTGTGAAGCGCGGCGGTGGTGCTCAAAGTAGGCGAGGAAGACCCGGCGACGTGACGAAGACCATGTGCAGACGGCGGCGATCCGCGCCGTAGGAGATGGCGCGGTGAAAGTCGGGGCCGCTTCGCGACCGAGGCGGCATAGCTGCAGGGTGCAAGTCGGTGCAGCGGCTGGGAGACCACCAGCAACGTACACGCCAAGGAAGGCGCGTTGGAAGCCGGTAGCGTGGACCAAAGGCGGCAGCGCTACGGCCCGACGGGGCGACACAGCGATAGCCCATAGCTCGAGCGGTGGTAGGCGCATGCTCGAGGACGCGCTTGGCGTAGATAGTCGCGGGATCGGTTGATCAGACCGATGGTGCACCGTATGCGCCATGGCGTGGATGACGCGTAGATCGGATTCGATGGCGACGTTGTCGGTGAAGTTCCGAACGATGACGACGAAGAGGATCCGAGGGGGGCGGCTGCGGTAGCCTTCCGAGGAAGGCGTAGTAGCCGTCCGCGATGCGCGGCAGCCTGCCGAGGCAGGCGCAGCAGCGGAGGGGGCAGGCGCACGGACACGATGTAGATCCTCGATGTCGATGGTCAAAGTAGAGGCACGGCGATGACGACGGCGGTGGGCGAATCACTCTGATCTAAGATTGGTAAACCAAAAAGAAAGCCGATCAAGAGATCGGAGAAAAAAGACTTACAGGGCAGCCGATCACGGATCGGCGGACGAACCCTGCATACGGGTTGTGCAGCCGCCGGCGGAGATCATGGAGATCGACCTCCCTGGGGGCAGCGTGGCGGAAGCTAAGGTTTGAGATCGATTTAGTCTGATACCATGAAAGAGTATGATTTTGGCGGAATATGATGGATATATTATTGAGCCTCATGGGAGAGTATATATAGACGTACATGGATCAACTTGGAGTATAAGACAAGTTAGGCTAGAATCCTAACTATTCTAAACTACCACAATAACCGTGTACGTATCATACTCTAACATTTTCCAAACAGTATTCTAAAGCACATCTAAAAATCACATCTCCTCTTATTTCCCTCACCACTGCATGCTCTCTCTCTCTTCCCTAGCAGCAACACCAAATTGGCTCGATGAACCCATCCACGTCAGCAGCAGCTCATGTCAACACCTGGATTTTTAATCCCAGATGCCCGTTATGTCGTACCTCGCAATCCTAGGATTACCATTTTTGCGAGACATAACGGATTGGATATCACAGTACATCATCCATTATAAACCATACATAAGGTCTTACACAAATAAGGATCTCATGATCCAGTCTTAATACAACAAGTAGCGGAAATAAAAGATAAGCGTAGCGGTTGGGTCCATCTTCAGGGGCACAGGCAATACCGACGAAGGCAGATAGTCCTAATTATCATAGCCGTCCTGCTGGCCATCATCTTGGTAGTCTCCTTCATAGTCTGGCCATGAGAATAGCCAGGGACAAAAGCCAGGAGTACTCTTTAAGTACTCATAAACTACCACTAACAAGTAGTCTAATTCTAAGTTAAAGTGCTAAATCTAAGTTTAACTATAAAGTTAAGTTTGAAACCTAAGCTGAGTTCAGAAGCAAAGAAAGATAAAATAAAGTTCTAGAATCACTTAAGTTGGAAAGCTATTATCATAAACACAACCCTGTTATGGTTAAGTCAAGATTCATCATTCATCTCATAAGTTGTTTTTAAAACATCTGACAACGAAATAGTATGGCCATTCCAACTGTCCATAACCGTGGACGCGGCTATTCGAATAGTTTGACACTTTGCAGAGGTGGTTCACTTTCACCACAAGATTCGATACATCTGTCAGGCATAACCCTGAATCATCATACTTAGTATGCAGATAATCAAACGTAACCTTCCCTTTACACACCCTAGTATAAGCACCTCTCCTATGAGCACGGCCTCCCAACCATGACCATCAGTCATCTTGGGCACTGCATAGGTGGACAACATTGAGAGGTAGCCTCAGCTCAAACCTCTCCCGCAAGGGAACTAATACTAATGCATATAAACTTCCGGCTAAGCCTTACCCAATTTAGGTAGTGTGGTTGTACGGTAAATTTGGAATGGTATCGAATCCAAATCCAACCATCAGTTTTATAGAAGGGCTAAGGCTCATGCCTCCACATTTTCATCATCATAAATCATTTGTGTTTCTCAACACATGTCAAAACATTTCAATAGAATGACTCATCATTCCAAGGTTTTCATAATTCATTTTCAACAAGTGTTCCCATCTAAAGTGACTCAAGTTTTTATCTACTCTAAACTACTAAGTTAAGAGTGTTCACTAAGGTGGAAAGATGATGGGTTCAATCTCATGCCATAGAATGACATCTAAAGCTTATCTAAATAGGTCAAGTTTTATACTCTTTATGCTACCTTCAAAACAAGTAAGGGACTTTGTGTAAAGTAAACGAAGTAAAGCTTGTAAGGTAATACTTGGGGTAGTAATAGTCAAAGTGGTGTGACCAAAGCATGTCTAAAGCATCTTTGCTCATTCATCTAGCTTAATTCTAGCTTGCTACAATAGCTTGCAAGGGTTAACTTGCTTTGTTAATGGTGGCTTGCAAGTACAACTTGCAAGGGTTAACTTGGATAGTGCTAGCTTACCTTGGTTGGTGCAATGGTTGAAGTTTTCTTGTTTCTCTTCTTGGTAGCACTCCTGCTCCTCGTAAGCTTGGTCGGTACTATCTTCTATAAATACATACGGAGTACACAATCACCAAACAATACTTAACTAGTCTAATTTAGTACTCTAAGGCACACAATTGATGATCTATTATCATCACAAGCATCACAAATTTTATTCAATAGTTTCCTCCTTTTTATTTTATAAATGTAATTTCTACTCATTGAAAAATTAACTAAGATTTAATATTCACCACTTAAAATATGGGATCATGTGGCACTTGTCATCACCACATATTCTAACATGTGGGAATGTAATTTAAGGGTTGGATCAAAATTACTTTGGTTTAAGTTCATTATTTAATGATTTAAAGTGACTAGAAATGCCTATATAGCATTATTTTGGTACTAGTCCAAAGTCACTTCATGTAAATCCTAATATTATTACATATTCAGATAGGTATGATGAAATGTGATTTTTGAGAGTTGGAATGAACTCAAAAGCTAACTTGGTTGATTTTATAAAAAAATGTTGCAAGGTGCAAAAGCTTCTGTCTTGTTATTTTTACTAGGAGAGATCTATAACTCTAAATGAATTAAATCCAACGGGCTTGGATAGATAATTTCAATATCTTTCAGGCAAAATTGGTTTCATGCAATTTGGATTTGTAAATCTCTCTGAATTGATTTTCAAACTCAGAGACAGAACTAAGTTTAAACTAAAAAGAAAAATCCTAATTCAAACTAAATGGGTCGTGGGAAAAGCTAACGGGCCGGCCCAATGTCACTCCGCGGCGCGGGGATCAACTGACAGGGGGGTCCACAAGTCAGCGACTCATAACGCGCGAAGCGGTACGGGGCAATGTGGGACGTTAGATTAGAGTGGGGATCAACGGCTGGGGATTGTCGTCGACGACGGACCTGTCACCGATGAGCTCTAACCCTAGCGGCTCAGTAGGGGTGCATAGGGGGCGTACTAGGGCTCCAGCGACGACGGCGAGGCGGGCAAACGGACTGGTGGTCGACGGTGAGCTCAGGGACGGTCGAGGCAGCTCCGGGGGTGGTCGCAATCAGCGGCGCCCTTCTCCTCCAGAGGCGGCCTGCTCCGGTGCAATTCCGGCGAACTGCTGCTCCCCGTGCTCCGGCTAGAGGTGTGGGACGATCAGTGAGGTGAGGGGAGTGGAGTGGTGTGCTGCAAACGGCTGGGGGTGCTCTCCTTTTATAGGCTCGACGGCGGGACAACGCGGCATGGCCAGTTGACGGTGGCGACATGGCTACGGGCTGCTAGCGGCATGGCTGAGGGTGGCGATCGACGCGCGGTCTCCTGGCGGTGCTCTAGGAACTTAGTGCGGGCTTAGGGGCGGTGGTATGCGGTCAGGGGCAGCTGGCGCTCTGATCGGCAGAGACGATGCTGTCCACGGCGAGCGGTGGTTGTGGTGCGTTGGGCGGCGAACGGGCATGTCCGGCGTGTTCCCTGGGTCATGGCGACGCGGTAGGCGCGGGCTGCGGTCGAGCGGCGGCTTGTGCACGCGTGCTGGGTGCGGCGCTCTGCGCGTGCTGGGCATGGCGCGAGACACTGGGCGCGGGGTTTCCTCGGTGGTCCACGGCTGGTCCTGGCTCGGGGAGGGGACAGTGGGTGGCGGTGAGGTGCTGGCTACCTCCTAGACATGGCGAGAGAGGGGGGGAGGTGGTCTGCTGGGGTGAGGGCATGGTCAGCCGGCGAGTTGATGCTCGGCATGGCATGACAATGCCACTAGGGGAGTAGGGGATGGGTGCTAATGGCATGGTTAGCTCATGAGGGGACCAAGAGATTAAATGGAGATCATTTGGGGGCAAAACCCTGTTCAAAACAGTGAGCTGGGATTAGGGTGTAAATCATGTCTGCCAAGTGTTTGATGAAGTGGCCGCATGAAATTTATTTTTGAATTTTGAAAAGATTTTTGGTGGGTTTGCTAGGTATAAGCTTGGGACTTTGTGGTTGCTTGGGTTTTGAAAATTGAGCTTGTTTGAGTGGTTTTTGAAATAGTGGGATCTTTCCATATGAAATAGATTCAATTTTAAACTGTCATTTAAAATTAGCATTTGAATGTTTTTAGCAGATCATAAAGTGGGCCTTGGTACCCCATTATGTGTACTAGCAAGGGGTGCAAAGATCCAGAATTTTTTCTGTTGGGAAGTGAGTGCTAGGAACACTCAAAGTAGTGTAGTGGATAAAAATGACCAAAATGACCATTTACTCCTTTTATTCATTTTGAGTTGTTTTTCTTTGGGAAAAGTTTGGGAATGATTTAGATGATGTTTATTTCACCTAAGAAATATTTTACAAGCAAAGAATCACAGAACCATGGCAATTCAAATCAACTCCTAATTCAAAAGCACCTACACATGAATGCTTTCATATTTTTAAATGGAAAAGTTTTTGTTAAGCCTAATTTTGAGGATTTAGATCATGATAAGCTTGGATTAAAGTTTTGGGATGTTACAGCTCAGCGACCAACAAAAGGAATATAATTGCAGCAGATCCAGGTAGAAATATTAGCCTAGCAACTAACAACCCAAAACCTCCTCAGGTTCATCTTACGCACCCTATCCCCAACCCCATCGCCTGCTTCCTCCTGTCCCCGAGCGCCGGCGCCTCTTATTCCTTGAGCTCCACCACCAGCGCGGGATCCCGTCGCCCCTGCTCGATCGTCGTCCATGTCGAGTGCCGCCGCATCAAGCTCACGGGCCTATGAGCGCCGCCACCCATCCATCTGCGCCGCCTGTGCGAGCACCTCTGCCTCCCTGCGCCGACGTGTTCCACCCAGCCCCTGCAAGCTCTGGTCACCACGACCACCTCCCACGCATTGCTTCCCCTGCATCGACCATGGCCGGTACCTCTCCTGTAAGGTCGGCAGCCAGGACCCCGTCTCCCTTCTCTTGCTCCGCCTCGGCAACTGCGTGCGCCTCCGCCTCCCGTCTGTGCTCGTGGCTGCGTGACCAAGTCCGCGCCAACCTTCTCCGCCTTCGAGCGGCGAATAATCTGTTTCGCTGGAGCATACGTGTCATCTGTGCTCATGGCCGCGTGACCAAGTCCGCGCCAACCTTCTCCACCTCTGAGGTGGCGAATAATCTGTTTCGCTGGAGCATACGTGGTGGGAGGGAGACATCCTTGTCGGAGACATCCTTGTCGAAGAGATGCCAACACGGGGACGGAAGAGCGCACAAACAGTCCAAGGCGCGACTGGTGTGCATAGGGAGGACGTGGAGGTCGGGCCGGTGCTCACGCGCGAGTGAGGTCGTGGAGGAGCTGGGTCGAGCGGAAGAGACCGAAGTGGGTAGATGTCGAGGAGGCGGTGGGGTCGTGTCTTGTCTAGCTCGAGCAGAGGAGAACGGCAAGCACTGGCGGCGACGGGGACAAGAGGTAGGGGATTAGATCGAGATACGTTGTGTGGTCAGTGGTCGGCAGGTAAGGGAACGTCTACCCGTACTTGGCGGTGGCATAAGGGTAATATTGTTTTACTCAGCCACCGATTCAGTGGTAATTTTGAAAGTAATAATTAACGTATCAACCATCAAGATCGTAAGCCTTTAATAGTATAGATTATTTTTACTAGCTGAATGCCATGCATTTGTGGAACGATAATAAAAACATGATAGCTGATTGAAATTTGGTTATATTTTATGCTATGAGTGTTCAAAGTCTCACGGTCTCGTGACAAACATTCAATATCTTCTTTTGTAATAAAAAGCATTGATATATTTTTTGGATGCTTTACACCTCTCTTTTGACATGCATCCAAAAAATCACATGTAACATGTGTTTCCAAATAGTAACATGAGTGGTGCTCATTCATGCAGTAGTTTTTTTCCAAACATTCTGCCATATTGCTACAACGTTCTATAACTACAAGCATGTTGTTCCCAATCGTTCTAGTTGTATTTTTTACTTTGTATTAATAAATATCATGACATTTCATATTTCCGGTAGTTTAATTACGTAGTACCTACCCTTTTGCATATGCATTATATCAAATATCTAGCGTGGAACATACCTTGGCCTCGGTATGGTTACGTGTTAATATAGAGCCAAAATGGACATAACTTGTACAAGAGGTAAGAGTCGTATTTGTACAGGTATGTGTACACACGTATAAGAGAAAAACCTATTATATCTAATACTCCCCCCTTAATCTAAACGTGTAGAAAGGTTTAGATTACGCTTGAATTCATCTAGCTTCTTGACTGGAAGTGCCTTTGTGAATCTATCTGCAACTTGATCTTTACTTGATACAAACTTGATGTTCAGCAAGTTTGCTGCAACTCTTTCTCTAACAAAGTGAAAATCAATATCAATATGTTTAATACGGGCATGAAACACTGGATTGGCTGACAAATAAGTAGCACCTAAATTGTCACATCAAAGACACGGTTTCTCCTTCAAATTAACTCCAGGTTCACCAAGAAGAGCTTCAACCCATATCAATTCTGTCGTAGCATTTGCTAAAGCCTTATATTCAGCTTCAGTACTTGACCTAGAAACCGTGGCTTGTTTTCTGGCACTCCATGAGACCAAATTCGGTCCAAAAAGTATAGCAAAACCCCCTGTGGACCTTCTATCATCAAGAGAGCCTGCCCAATCTGCATCTGAAAAAGCACTAAGGAATGTAGAAGGGGATTTCACAAAAGTAATTCCAGTTTTCAGAGAATCTTTTACATGTCTAAGAATATGTTTTGCAGCTGTTCCAGTGTTCCATAGTCGGAGCATGAAGATACTGGCAACCTTATTAATAGAATATGATAAATCTGGTCATGTCAAGGTTAAATACTACAAACCTCCAACAATGCTTCTATACCGTGTATTGTCATCAAAACTCAGAGGTGTACCATCTGTAAGAGACAGCTGTTCTGTGGAGGACAACGGTGTTGGTGCCGACTTGCACTCATGCATGCCAACTTTCTGAAGCAAATCTGTGGCATACTTTTTCTGTGTCAAGAGCAAGCCATTTTGTGTCCTTGTAACCTGAATACCAAGAAAATAATGTAGATTGCCTAAATCCTTGATAGCAAAATTCTTATTAAGATCTCGAAGCAAACTAGAAATAGCATGATGGGAAGAGCTTGTTACTATAATGTCATCAACATATATCAGCAGAAACATAAAGATACCTGACTTGTTGAATAGAAATAGTGAAGTATCAGCCTTTAAAGGTGTAAAACCAAGATCACATACTTTAGATCTCAGTCTAGAATATCAGGCTCGAGGAGCTTGCTTCAATCCATTGAAAGCTTTATCAAGTTTGCAAATGTGATGGGGAGCATTAGGATTTTCAAAATCTGGAGGTTGTCTCATATACACTTCCTCTTCTAGAACACCATGAAGGAACGCGTTCTTGACATCTAGCTACCGTAAACTCCATCCACGAGAGACAGAAAGAGCCAGAACATCCTGGTAGTAGCAATTTTAACAACAGGACTAAATGTATCTTCGTAATCAATACCATACCTTTGTTTGAAACCTTTAGCAACCAAGCGTGCTTTATATCTATCAGTTGTGCCACCTGCTTTCTTCTTAATGCGATATACCTATTTACAATCAATCAAGTTTTTGTTGCTGCTGGGAGGAACAAGGTGCCAAGTTTTATTCTCAATTAGGGCTTTGTACTCTTCATGCATAGCATTGTGCCAATTTGCATCAGCTAGAGCTTCTGTCAAAGTGCACGGTTCACCTGCAGATGACAACATACCTTAGCGAACTGTACCATCAATATACTTCTTGGGATTTCTTATACCTTTTTGAAGCCGTGTGCGTACAGGAGACGGTGACGCTGGAACAGAAGATTGAACCGGCGAGTGTGGAACTGAATCTTCACTAGTCGTTGAAGTAGAGCTGGCCACAGACGCCTCTGCAGAGCAAGCCGCCATAGACGATCCCCCAGGGCTGGCCGACAGACGCGACGGTGCACCTGGGGAACATGCAGCAGTGGGCGATTGACCGCCTAGGTCGTGACGTGTGGCAGCAAGGGGTGTGGACGCTGGGCTCACGCGCGCGTCATTGCATGGAGGCGTGACCGTATCCACCCGAGGATCCGCTTGGGGATCCGTCGCCTAGGAATCTACCTCGGAGTTAGGCGCCTCGAGATCGGGCGGGGCAGAGGAATGTTCCTCCTCGTGTTCCCCGTCGATTCTGTCTTCTTCTGCTGCATACGATAATGATCCATTTTGTTCAGTTTCTGAGGTGATTTCAGCTCGGTTTTCAGTGTCGTTTTCTTCTGCTGCTTCTCCATTCTGCAACACATTAGAACAAGAGACAATAGGCACAATATAATCATCAAAATTGCATCACCCTCTTAGAGAGTGGAGGATGGTAGAAGCAAGATGTCTTGTTTGAGACGAGTACCAGCGTTGGGATTTAGAGTGGCAAAAGGAAAAACATTCTCATCAAAGACAACATCTCTAGAGACATAAACACGGCATGTAGAAACATCAAGACACTTGACACCTTTTTGGAGAGGATTGTAGCCTATAAAGACACGCCGTTTTGAGCGGAAAGCAAGTTTGCATTTATTGTAGGGACGAAGATTAGGCCAACAAGCATAGCCAAAAGTGCGGAGAGCATCATAGTTTGGGGTGATGTGAAGAAGACGCTCAGTGGGAGACTCAAACTCAAGGACTTTACTAGGAAGTAGATTGATGAGAAAGGTGGCTGTGAGAAAGGCTTCATCCCAAATTTTAAGAGGCATTAATGCATTGGCAAGCAAGGCAAGGCCAACCTCAACAATATGACGGTGTTTTCTTTCAGCGGAACCATTTTGTTGATGAGCATGGGGACACGAAACATGATGTGTGATGCCAACCTTTTGAAAGAAGCCATTTAATTTTTCATACTCCCCCCCAATCAGTTTGCATAGTAACAATTTTCCTATCAAACTTGCGCTCAACATACTTTTGATAATTGAGAAAAGCTTGATAAACATCAGAACGCTTTTTGAGAAAATATATCCAAGTGAACTTGCTAAAATCATCAATAAAACTTTCATAATAAGCATGTTTTCCCACAGAAAGAGGAGCAGGGCCCCATACATCAGAGAACACTTGCTCCAAGGGAGCAGTAGAAACACTAGTGGATATGGGATATGGAAGTTGATGACTCTTGCCTAATTTACAAGAATCACAAACATATGGAGTGATTTTTGGGATGTAAGCTATTTTATTTTTCCTAAGAACTTGTTGAACCACAAAAGAAGATGGATATCCTAAATGGTGATGCCATGTAGAGGATGACGGCTTTATTGCAATGAATGTGTGCTTGGAGGTCTCGTTGAACATGGGAAGCAAAGGGTAGATACCACCATGGCAGGGGCCCCTAAACAGAATTCTTCGTGTCTTTGTGTCCTTAATCAAAAAGAAGAAAGGGTGAAAGTCAAGAAAGATATGATTATCAAGAGTGAATTTATGAACGGAAAGAAGATTTTGAACAAAGGATGCACTAGGAACATGTAGAATATCATTTAGATCAAAGGAACCATGAGGATGTGCAAATTTTGAATGACCAATATGACTAATGTGCATACCCGTACCTTCTGCCGTTTGAACACGATCATGTCCAGTGTACTTCTCATGCATTGACAGCTTGGCTAGTTCGCTAGCGACGTGACTGGTAGCGCCCGTGTCAGAGTACTAGTTTGTGTCTACACCATAGGATGCAAGATTTGCACTCTTGTCACCCTTGTGGCCACGATCAGACTCATCATCATATCCATAGCGCCACCAGCAATCCCTTGCAGGGTGCCCAAGGATATTGCATATTTGACACGTCGTGTCCACAAACGGTGTCGGAGCACGGTTAGGGTGATGGCGCCCTTTGCTACCACCATCCTGGCGGCGGTCATCATCGCGTCGACGGGGGCGATCATTGCCTCCTGGACGTGCATCATATCTACGGTCACGGTAGCCACCACCGCCTCCTCGTCGGTAGTCACCACCGCCTCCTCCTCCTTGGTAGTCCTGCCGCCCATGATTAGGACGGCCGCGATCGGGGCTGCATCCTCGAGAGTGATGGTCACGATCATACTCGTGACTGCGACGGGTGATGTTTGCCGAGGAAGTGAAGCTCTCATGGGCCCCATGACCAGAGTCGTTGCACATGTCGTAGGAGCTGAGTTGCCCGAAGAAATCATCGAGAGTTGTGTCAGGCTTGCCGTTGATGTTGGTGATGAGGGAGTTGTAGTGGTCTTTGTCGAGACCGTGAAGGAGATACCCGACAAGCTCGTCCTCGTTGAGGGGCTTGCCCACCGCCGCCAATTCAGAGTCAAACCCCTTCATCTTGGTGAAGTAGTCGTCGGCGGTCATCGCCAACTTCTTGGTGTCATTGAGTTGGCTCCGAAGATGCTGGATCTTGGAGCGAGCAGCAGTCTTGAACATGCTATCAATCGTGGACCGGGCCTCGGCGGAAGAGCTCACACCAAGAACATGGGAAAGAATATCAGGTGACAATGAATTTAAAAAGAAACGCAGAACATGTTGATCCCGTGCGATCCATGCAGTGTAGGCCGGGTTCTCCACCTCGACCTTTTTCTTATTCTCATCCTCAATCTCCAAAGTCTCGGGCGGTGCACGGTCAGTGCCATCAAGGAGGCCCATGACACAAGCACCACGAAACATGGGGAGGACGAGGGCCTTCCATGCAAGATGGTTGGTGCGGTTCAGCTGTTGCGCGGGGGGCATCCCCAGGGCAGCGGCCAGCACGACGGATGATGATGAAGGGCTCATGATGTCTTGTTCGCCGGCGGCGGCTGAAGGATCTTAGCGGCGACGGTCATCATGGTTGTAGATCGTGTTGTCGTAGTCGTAGGGGCAGCAGCGATCAGATCAGATTGGCTAGGCTACAGTCGTGTCGTCATAGTCGTGGGGGAAGCGGCGATCAGGTAGATCGGCTGGGCTGCAGTCGTTGCATTGTCGCAGTCGTAGGCAGCGGCGGCTACAGAGAACAGCGGCGGCGACGGCAGTCATGGTCTTGGGCGGCGGCGGCTTGAAGAATCAGCGGCAGCAACGGCGTAGGGCTTTTAGGGTTGTTTGGCAGCTAGAGGTCTCGAAAGAGATGCTCTGGTACCATGTCAAATATCTAGCGTGGAACATACCTTGGCCTCGGTATGGTTACGTGTTAATATAGACCCAAAGTGGGCATAACTTGTACAAGAGGTAAGAGTCATATTTGTACAGGTATGTGTACACACGTATAAGAGAAAAGCCTATTACAATATCTAACACATTAGACTATAAATCATAGGCACTACTTAGATCTAGCAAGAGCGCACACATAATTAATTGGTTAGTACTACCTCTGTTTATAGATAAGGCGAAAGTTTCTAGAAGTCAAACAGTTTTGATTTTTACCAAATTTATACTATGAATTATCAATAATTACAATAATAAGTTAATAGAATATTTTTTTCATATATATATATAGTGATATAGATTTGACATTGCAAATATTAATATTTTTACAATAGTTTTGGTCAAACATGACAATATTTAACTTTTTATAAAATGTATATACATTTTACTTGAACTGAGATAAGATAACTTATAGGCCATATGGATGAGATAAAACTGAAGTTGAGCAGTTTGCACCGATGACCAAGAGAGCAACAGATCAAGGCTCGTATGAAATCGATAAAGACAACCAGTACTGCGGTCAATTAAGTAGTAGTACTACCCTATTGGTGCGGAATCAAGTAGTCATAGTGCTACCCTGTTGGCCCATGACCCCCACTTCTGCTTCGGTGCTCCGCCCCTGGCTCTGATTGTGAAAAGAATGGAGGAGGGACGGTGGAGATTGTCCCATACCGGTTCATTACCGGTGGCATGATCATAAATAATTGACTTCAGAGAGATACATAGAGCCCGTCCAGGCCCGTACAGGCCCGAGGTAGTTTGTATCATTCTTTGTACGCGTATTTTGTACGGTGGACGTCACGTCCGTCGGTGACGTCAGCGGAAACGAATCGACGCGACGTATAAGAGACCTCTCAGCCGCTCCGCCTCGCCATATCCCCACCATTTCCCCCCTTTTGCCTCACCTGATACGGAAAGGATTGAGAAGGAGTGAGAAAACCCTACCTCACGTCGTCGTCTCCTCCTCCTGCGGCATGAGTGTTGTCCTCCTCTGCTGGATTTCGACACCGGCGATGGCGGGAGTAGGCTCCGGAGCCAATGCGGGCGGTTCTGCCAGTGTGGGGATGGGAGTCGTGACCTGACTAGATGCGGTCGAGGTGGTCGAGGGCCATGACGGTGGCGGTGGTGGTACGACCACTTTGGCATTTTTGGCCGATGCGGCGCTGGCAGAGGAGGAGATGGTGGATGCGGAGCTCGGCGAGGCGGAACTGCTGGATCTGAATGTGCCAGTCATCGTCGTGGAGAATCTGGCACCAGTGTAGCCTTAGGAGGTTGATCTATATAGGTAAGAGTTTCCCCCCTTCAGATTGTTTGGATGGAAGCTCTTTTGTGTAGATTTAGCTATATCAGTGTTAGGGTTTGATATCTTTTAGGGATTCTTTGGATGCAAGCTCGGTTGTGTAGATTTTTTTAGGGATTGATATATTTTGACGAAAGTTATTTAGTGCAGCATGTATCTAGCCCTAGGAATTACTTCAATGCATTGGATTATGTAAGGCAACAACATGTATGGACATCACATTTAGTTGATGCAGGCCATGTTATATCTTGAAATATGGTGTAGAGTTTGAAAATGTTCTAATCCTTGAACATGTTGTTCCAGGCCATGTTCTATCCCATGATTTCTGAATGGTTGATCCCTTTGACAAGTGCTTGTATGGATATGGAAAGAGTGTTAGATATCCTTTCCGAACATTTCTTCTCCCTCTATCCAAAGCAAAATAAATGTGACTGACCTGTTTGCCCATCTTGTGTTATCTCACCCTTGTGATGCTCTACAAAATGATCTACTGCATTCAACAATGAATTCCTAATATTCAAATCTGAACTTGTGAACGTACAAGATATATGAATGTTACTAGTCGTTATGTTTTATGCTTAGTTCGTACTGGTTGTTTCTCTCATGCATGCCCTTGTATTATAAGCTTGCAGTACCTGAAGGCAACAAATATGTTTGTCCATAAATCACTTGCTATTATGAGAAGACAAATTCTTGTGTTTTTATCTAAAGTTCTAAAACATAAAGTTTATTTCTTTTTATTCAGTTCATTAGATCTTTAGCAGAATGTCATTAGAATCACTATTTCAATTTGCCAACGGACAAGCATAATATTTGGTTCTTGCAAATTTAGCCAAGAATGTAGTGTCTAGTCTACAACAACCATTCCTTTCACACACATAGAATTTGTTGACTTAATTTATCATTACTTAGTTTATTGTCTTGAAATAGTATGTAGAATTTTAATGTTGATTTTTCTTATTCATTTAGATTGCATCAAAAGTAATCTTTTCAACACTGTTTTTAATAATTTCATGATCTCATTCTATCATAAATTTTGAAAATGGAGAAGGTTACACTAGACTTATCAGTTTTTTTACATGGCTTGAAAATTGGAAGAGCAATTAATATATATGTACTTCAATGATGGCTAAAGAACCAGTTTAAATGCAATGCTCCAGTAGAAATTGTTTTATTACTCTATTGATCTCCAAAACTGAATCTATTTGTAGCTCTGAAATTATATGGATGATAGCACAAAGCTTGCATAATTATTGTATTTTTTGTACATGTAACATAATTGCATAATCCTTGTAATTTAATGGCATGTAGCATAAATAACATTGATGAACTAGTTAATTACTGTTAGTTTAGTAATCAGATTTGTGAACCATAATTGTTGTATTGCTAATGTTGTTCATTTACTTATATCCTTCTAGGCTATTTACTTATAGTTCATGTACTAGTTAATCAATGTCAGCTTTAATGACATCATTGTAATCAATTTTAGCTAGTGTTGTTCATTTACTTTTACTGAATGCTTTCAAAAATTAATGTTTCCAATAGTTCTGGCAGGCACCAAACCCTGTTGCTGGCTAGGATGTAGACTTCCCGGTGTCCGACGAGGAGGTTTGTACTTCCATCTATGTACAGTTCTTGTGCATTTAGACATGCACAAATATAGTAGATGTTGTAGCTGATTGGAAGGACTAACTCTTGTGTTTTTGTTTTGTGTGTGACGAGGGTTTAACTCATCAATGCCCATTGTTATGGACTTGGATTTTGGAGAAGGAGGGAGTGCTAGATGCATCAGTCGGCTAGCAAACAAGCACACAAGGACGCAAGGTTTACCCAGGTTCAGGCCTCGTAGAGGTCCCTACTCCTGCTTGTCTGCTCTTGTAATTAACGAAGGAATCGAAGATTATAGAGGCGCGCAGATGCAATCTAGCGAGAGTTGTGGAAACTAGGGTTGCACGTGTCCTCCTCGCCGCCCCCTCCTAGCCTTTATATAGATAGGCTATTTCTCGGGTAGCAGGTCGAGTCGGTTACAGATTAGGGTTTTTCCTTTGAACTTTGTATCTTAAGCTTCTTCTTGTCTTGCAAGCAATCGAGAGTCCTTGGGCCACTCGAGTTATGTATTGGGCCTTGGCAATACCGTGGGCTTCTGCTGTATCCAGACCGTATATACCAAACTCGAGTACCTGTAGGGTATACCCATGTCAGTAGCCCCCGAGTGCCCAGTGGAATCGCAGATTCGACTGGGGACTTTATGAAGCCTTTCGAGTGCATGATTGAGTGTTTTTCGAGTGATCAGTTCATGTCATAGTGATTGTTGATATGCGTGCCTGATTTAACCGATGTATCGGTATCAGTTAACTGCCTTAGGGCAAAACAACACAATCTACTCAAACTCGAGTCCCCGGACTTGAATTCGGAAAAGTGCTGGTGTAATTCGACTCAGGCCACAAAGGTCTTACAGGAGTCGAATTCTAGTGTATGGGTGTGAGCACTCGACGCGTCTGTCAAGGCATGTTAATCGTACCTGTAGGCATGGATATGTTTCTGATAGTGCGCAACAGATGCGTTGTTAGGCCTTATTCAGGTCTTATCTTCATGCTGTAAGCGTGGCATCCGAGTTTTTGTCATCGCGAAGATGATTCGGGTAACCCAGGAGACGCAGTCTCTTTGTAGGGATAGTATGAGGCGGAATCACCATAGCATTCGAGTGTGGATGTTATCAACACACAGTATGATGTACAAATAATCATAGGGTGCGCGACCAGTGCTCCCTATGGGAGTAGCCCCCGAGTGCCTGGTTGAGTCGAAGACTCGGGCAGGGACTAAAGAACTTTTGCGACTGCTGTCGTCTTTTGTTGCTTGTTTCAGTCAAATTTGCTTCCGGTACTCCCTACGGGAGTAACCCATGATCCGTAATCGAATCATAGATTCGAGTGGTGGGTGTGCTTTTAATGTTCATATTCCTGTATAAAAATGAATCGTAGGGTGCACTACCAGTGCTCCCTATGGGATTATCCCCCGAGTGCTTGGTAGAGTCGAAGACTCAAGCAAGGACTTAAAGTAGTCGAAATCTTCTGATGCTCAACATGATGACATCAGTGTTGACGCTGTGATGACCTCAGTTGCCTGCGTGAGCGGCTTTGACGGGACATGCCGAGCGGTGGGTCCCACTTTCTGACTTCAATTTGACCGAGCGTGCGTAATGTTCTGTTTTAACTGTGTCTCCTCGATTTCCGCGCGTAATGGGAATAGTGGGGGGACGGTTCATGCTTCAGCTTCGCCATGTATCGATGGTGATGTACGCAACGCGTGTAGTAGGGTTTCTGCTGGCCGTTGGATTGTGTCTGCGATGAGGTTAAGTAGCTGCGCAGCTACGGTAATTTTCTCATATGCCTTTCTCTGCTTGTGCTTCCATTGCCATTGCTGCTGCTCTCTGCTTCCTAGTGCTCGCCCTCTTCGTGGCACTGGAGAAACTCCGTGTCTTTCTGAGCTACTTCCTCCGCTCGCACCGCCATCGCAAGATGGGCAAGAAGAAGGGATGCGCCACCGTTGAGTCCGCCGCCGCCGCTGAGTCTGCCGCCGCCATTGCCGCTGCCAAGAAGAATGGCGGCTCTGCCACTGTGGGCACCAGCGTCGCTGGTGCTGGGAAGAAGAAGGGCGCGGGTACCCGCGTCACCAATGGTGCATGGCGTGCATCCATCATCAAGTCCTCTGAGCTCCGTCTCCTGCATCAAGATGGAGTTCTGTCGCCCGTGGAGGATGAATCGCGAGTGCCAGGTAGCGAGGTAATTCCTTGTCCTCCTTCTGGTTTCTGAGTGATGTTCCTTGCGTTCATCATCCGCAGTCTTTCTCTGCCCCTGCATCCTTTCTTCAGGGGCCTCCTTTGCTTCTACGGGCTCTAGCTGTCCCCAAATTCTATTCTCCACATCACCTGCTATATTACTCTTTGCGAGTGCTGGCTCGGAGTTGAGCCACACTTTTGCCTCTTTAAGAGTATTTTTAAGTTGAAGCGCCAGTCAGCATCTGGTTTTGTAGTCTATGATGTAGGAGGTTGCGGAATCCATGTCGACTCCTCCACCACTTATTTCTATATCAAACTCATGGCGTCCGTCCAAGGGTGGAGAGACAAGTGGTTCTACATCCGCGACTAGAAGGCCGACGGAGAGCACTATGGACTCGCGCCCTTTGATCCCACGATGCCGTGTAAGAGGAGGTGTTCTTGGAAGAACGTAGTGATTCCTGGCGAGTCCGAGGAGACGGAAGTGTTGTACAAGCGCGTCTGCTACCTCGAGAGCCGCATGGGTAAAGAAGAGGGAGGCTCCGCCCTCATTCGCACATGGTTGCGCCATCGTATCCAGCCTCTACAAGCCAGAGTCCACCCCATGTTCCAATGGGCTGGTGCGGACGATGCCACTCGCGTATCTGCCGATGACATTTCCGCATGTGCAGTAGATAAGAGGCTGCGACTGGTGACGAAGTATACTTCCAAGGAGGTTCTCCCTGGCGAACCAGTCGTGCCTCCCTTCAACGCCTCTAACCCTCCTCCTGAGGTAGAATTGTGCTACGAAGTAGCTTTCTTTGTCGATTGCCGTTAAGTTCTTGATGTATACTGAATTGTTTTCTGAATGCAGGATTGGAAAGTGTCTCCCAATTTTCCCCCTCTTCCTGAAGGGGTTATTCCTCGCGAAGTGGAAGAATAGGATGAGTCGGAATCGACCATCCCACTTGAAGAGGAGGAGGGAGCCCCCGAGTCCAGTGATCCAGACACTCGCAAGCGTTCTCGCAACGAGGATTCGGATTCTTCGTCTCCGTCGACTCCAGAAGGCCCATCTGTTGGTGTAGAGGAGCCGATTCCCGCCGTTCCTGTGCGGTCCATGGCTCCTCCTGCCCGGAAGAAGCTTCGACTGCCAAAGGAATCATCGGAGTCGGAGGAGCAGTCCTTTGATCTTGATAGATTTGACTAGTAAGTTCTGTGTTCGTGACCTTGTTTTGGTTTCTTCTTTGAGTTGCCATTTTTCCTGAAGCTTTTACTTGATTTGTGTTTCAGTCAAACGGCGACGTCGTCTTCTGACGACGTCCAATTTGTGAAGGAGTCCAGAGTCGCGGACTCCAAGTCCAAGAAGGTGGCTTCGCGGTCTCCTTCTCCTACATTGGCGGCCCACTCCGGGCATAATTCATCGAGTTCCCCGCATGCTGGGGAACATCATATGGTTACCCGGATGACTGTGCAACAGCCTTCTTCGGAGTCTGTGGAGGATCATGTAGGTATCTTGTAATTGACAGTCGAATTTATTCTTGGCGCTACTTTACTTGAACTTTTATTGTCTCCTGATGCAGCTCATCATGAAGGAAGCCGCCCACCTGGCGGAGCAAGTCCTTAACATAGGTCGACAACATGCGCGACTGGACAATCACCATCGCATTGTCGAAAGTAAGTCTTGACTTTGTCTTTGTCTTTGCGAATATTATAGATTCGAGTTGGTGACATTTCCTGTATGTTGCAGCTGAGCATAATGAATTACTTCGCCATGCTGCTGCACTGGAGAAAACGCTGGCCGCGGCAACAAAGAATTGCGACGAGGCGGTTGCAGCTTTGGAGGAGTCGCGAAAGCGAGAGGAGGATCTCCGTGCCTCTACCACTGAGAGGGAGACGTTGTTCGAGGAGCAACTTTTCTCTATTGCCAAGTCCCTGTCAGGTCTTCTTTTTCATCTAGATATGCCTTTCTTTTTCGCTGCTTTGACGTGTAGTTGTTATACTAACACTTTTGTGTATGCAAATGCCAGCGGCTTGAGGTTTGATGCCCAATCTCTGCGCTGCTCCGATGCTTTGGCTGGTGCAGTCGCCGCAGTTGAAGACCGCAGTGTATCCCTCCAGGAGACGCTGGGGAGGGCCAAGGATGTGCTCAGTCGCATCCGTGAGGACTTAACTCCCAAGGCCGGACTGGTCGACAACCTCGGCGACTTGGTGGAGTCCCTGGCTGGAGGAATTCCAGCTGACTTCAAGAACTCGCAGCACTCCGTCAGTGCCACCATGGCACTCGCAATGGTGCAGGCCCATGGTGTGGAGATGGATCCTGCCGCTATCTCGGAGGTGATGCCTATCGACGCAGGAGGCCAGCAGGTAGTGTTTGCTCCCTTTGCTGGTAAATGCAGAAATTATGGTCCCCAGCTTATCGAGACACTCGCCTAGTATTCCAAGGAGCAGCGTCAAGCGAAGGCTGCGGCATCTGGGGGTACTACCGGCAAGTCCGTGGCGTCGGAAACTGCCACGGATGCGATCAAGCCCCCGAGGCTGAAGTCGAAGTCGAAGAAGCACACTGCTCCTTGCTGGCCCAAAATATATCGAGCTCATTAGGGAACCCCAAGAGGAAGGTATAATCAGCACAGCATCAAGTTTTCCCTCAGTACGAAACTAAGGTTATCAATCCAGTAGGAGCAAGGAAACACCCCAAAGGTGTTGCTAGCTGAACTTTGGCAGGGCGCACTACCGGTGCCAGCAGCAACATGGAGACCTGCACAACACAACCACAGAACTCTGTCCCCAACTTGCGATGAGGTTGTTAATCTCACTGGTTTTGCTGAAAACAAAGGATTAAATGTATCGAATGGAAGGAAGTAATAGTTTGCAGAAAGTAAACACAAAGCAGTAAACAGTTTGTAGATTGAATGTAAAAGAAAGAACCGGGGTCCATAGTTCACTAGAGGTAGCTCTCCTTAAGATAGATAACATGCTGGGTGAACAAATTACAGCGAGGCAATTGACAAACATCGAGAAAGCATACAAGCATATACTAATCATCTTGACTCCTTTGAGATTCGATTGGGCATTACAACATTATACATAGACTATCATCCAACTGCATCTATGACTAATAATCCATCTTCAGGTTATCATCTGAACCCCCTCCAGTATTAAGTTGCAAGCAACAAATTATTGCATTACGAATTGCGTGTAAAGTAAACAATACGATTGTTCTATGAACAAAGGATTGTTGTTTTCTCCCTAGTAGCAACACCACATCTAGTACCTTAGAGATTTCTGTCACTTCCCCAGATTACCAGAGGCATGAACCCACTATCGAGCATAAATACTAACTCTTGGAGTTGCTAGCATCTACTTGGCCAAGATAGCTACTAACAACGGAAAGCATGCAAGATCACAAATAACAAAGACATGATAGAATCAATAATCAATCTGAAATAGCATCTCAATATCCATCGGATCCCCGCAAACACAACATGCAGAATTACAAATAGATGATCTTGATCATGAACGGAGCTCACAATATCTAAACATGATAGCACAAAGGAGGAGAACCATCCATCTAGCTACTAGATGGACCCGTAGTCCAGAGATGAACTACTCACGCATCACGCCGGAGGCTTGCATGATGATGAAGAAGGCCTCCAGGGTGAATTCCCCTCTCCGGCAGGGTGCTGGGAAGAGCTTCAGATCCCTCCTGATCTAGGGATGGAGATGACGGTGACTACAGACTCTTTTATGAATTTTTGATCGGGTACTTAGGGTTTCCGTATCAGATGCAATATATAGGCGGAAGGAGAGGCCGAGGGGGTGCTTGGGGCGGCCAGACCACCCCTTGGCGCGGGCCAGGCCTAGCCGCGCGGCCAGGTTGTGTGGCCAGGCCCCAGCCCCTCTCCGTCTCATATTCTGGCTCCAAGTGTCCCCCGGTAAAATAATGACACTGGCTTTTGTCCCGTCCAATTCCGAGAATATTCATTTTCTGACTTTCCTGGAACCAAAAATAACAGAAAACAGGCAGCTGGCACTATGGCTCTTGTTAATAGGTTAGTCCAAGAAATCATATGAAAAGTACTCCAAAGTGTACAAAACACAAGAAAGTAGATAAAACCAAGCACGGAACATCAAAAATTATAGATACATTTGCAATGTATCAACATCCCCAAGCTTAACTCCTGCCCGTCCTCGAGTAGGTAAGTGATAAAAAGAAAGAACAATTTTTGAGGCAACATGCACCATCATAAACTTGATCAAAGTATTTGTAAAACATTCAAAGCTGGGATCATAGTACTTCAATCATAACATGAAAGACAAAGTTCTAGCAATAAGGCAAAGAAACTATGTTGTAACATAAAAAGGCACAAACAAAAGAATTCATGAATAACAATGCTTTACAAGACGTTTTTTTGTTTCACATAAAGAAAACATAGCATAATGGTATTCAGCTTGTCCCTCATAGAGTAGAAAACATAAATGCATAGGACACCTTCAAAGTTCATAAGAGCGACTAGATACAAATAGTTTAAAACAAGCAATATCAAGGTATGCATCAATCAACAAGTCTTGGGACAATGCACATAGAACTAAGAATGGCCACTATGCTCTCAAAGTAGGTGCATAAAGATAGAAGGTGAAGACTCAATATAATGGTGGAAGAAAGGCCTTCATAGAAGGAAGCAGAGATTCAAGTTTCATAAAGAGCTTCCAAAAATTATGGTACTTAATAGCTTTCAGCTCTCACTGCCCCTATCATAAGCATCTTCAAGTGATTAAGGTTAAAGTGAACAAACTATGGTGTACATGCTTGACGAAGTATAAGTTAGGAATCTCATGTCCCTTGAATATGAGGGCCGCTCCTCATGCTACTCAAGTTTAGTCACCGGTAAGTTCTTGTCATCGAAAGTACATGTGTATCATTGAGAACCGCCAACGGGGTACCCCTTGCCCGATGATACGGAAGAATCCCCATATCAAAATGACAAGGCAAGCAGACAACAAGCATCTCAGCAATCTTCTTATTTACCATGGGAATATGGTGATTTATTCTCTCTTTCCTCTTTCATAATCTCTTTTTTTTCTTTTTTTCTTTTTTTTCTCAATATAGGACTCTCTTTTTATAAGAAGAATGCTTCATAGACAGCTCATTATGGTTACGCTGCAGGTTTCCACCATGTCAGCATGGATTAGATCAGCGGCCCAGGCGTTTCCCTAACACATATACATAACTCCATGGACTTACAAGCTCCCCTTTCATTTCACACCGACGACATTCATAGACAAAAGAGCATGATATCAACTAGGTACAAAGTACGAGTGCAATGTTGAAAGCGTTCCCCATGACAACATGGTTCTGCTAATGCCCAACAAATAAGTGCAAGCATATAAAACACAGAGGACACAATGGTTCAAGTTTATTAAGGGTAAGAAAAGTAAAGTGTGCCATCAAGTTCGTGAGAACTTTAATCACTAATTTTCTCATAACAAGTTTAATTTGGAAGGTAAACAAAAACATGAATATACTTGGAATAGCATATGCTAATAGGTAGGTATGGTGGACTCTTTGGAATAACTTGGTTTAGGGAGTTGGATGCATGAGTGGAACTCATACTTGATTACGGAGGCTAGCAAAAGACTAGGAGCGACAAACTAAGAGAGCAATAATGACCATAATCATGCAGAGCGACAAAACATCATTGATCAAAGCATAAAGTGATACTACAAGTTGAAAACTAAAGGATCATAAAGGCTATGGTGACTTTGGATAGTCATAACATGGTGTGAGCATGTGCCAAGTCAACCCAAATAAAGCATCAAAGGAGAATACCACAATAGTATGCTTTAATATGCTAAAACAACACATGATTCATCCAAGGCACATTAAACAATCTCAATTGTTTATAACAAGTCATGCTACAACAAAGAATACTAAGCATAAAGCCAAAACAATATCAAGCATGGCATGACAAAGCATAGGCCACAGTCAAAAACAAACTCTCTTTACCACTTAAGCATGAACTTTCCTACTCTTTTCCAAACCAAACCAAACTATTTGAAAACCAATGTATGAAAGAGGGGGTCCAACCAATTTATTCAGCAAACTAAGCAAATGAAAAACCAAAACGAAAATGAAGACGAAAAAGAAGAAGCTTCAAGAACAACACAACTATGCATGAAACAATAAAAATGAAGTGTTTGGAAGAAACCTAAGATTTTTATTGATGAAGAGGGGGATGCCTTGGGCATCCCCAAGCTTTGACGCTTGTACTTCTTGGATATTTCTTGGGGTGACACACGTGGCATCCCCAAGCTTGAGATTTAGTCCATCCTTCATCTCATTACTCATTCCTTCCATACACCTGAAATTTTTCCTTCATACAAAACATCACACAATCTTTATTAGCAACATTAGTGCACTCAAGATAATAAGTCTTTAGGTTCAGTTCCAACACCAATAAAACTTCCATTAAAACACTAGCTACTGTAGCACTTCCCTCAAAAAAGCTGAATTCCCCAAAAGACCTTCGGTTGCTCAAATCAAAAAGTGTTGAACTAACGAAAGTTAGATAACAACCTAGGGAAGAAGCACAAAAATTCATGCCTCAAAAGGACGTACAGAGATTTTACACGAATTTTTATGGTCAAGCACAGAAATATGTTTCGGGACAACAACTTTCCCAAACATTACTTCTCTCTCATTAGAGGTTACTCTTAGGACAAAAAGTAAATAAAAAGGATAAGGAGCGGTTATTACTGAAGTAATAACTTCCAAGACTCATCTAAAACTTTTGGGTTATCTCCCAATAAGTTCTTTTCTTTAACGCATTTAAGTTAGGCATAAGAAGCAAAAAGAATCAAGTGTTCTCAAATGAAGAAGCATTAAGAGCAAATTTTGTTTTCATATGAGAGGCAAAAGAAATCTTCTCTCTATTCTTAGGGAAGTGTTCTATACCTTTCTTGAGTGGGAGTTGATATTTAATGATACCTTCTTTCATATAAATGATGGCACCAACAGTTCTAAGAAAAGGTCTTCCCAAAGTAATATGACAAGAAGCATTGCATTCAACATCCAAAATATAGAAATCAATGGGACATAGGCATTGTTAACCATAATAAGAACATCATTAATACTCTCCATGAGTTTCTTTTTAGCATTATCATCAAGTGGGACATTCAAATAACAATCTTCAAGTGGTGGCAAATCAAGCATATCATAAATCCTTCTAGGCATAATAGAAACACTACTATCAGGATCACATAAAGCTTTGAAATCAAAATTATTCACTTTCATATTAATGATGGGTTCCCAACCATCTTCTTGTTTTATAGGAATAGAAGCTTTATGTTTCATCTTTTCTTCTTTAATCTTTATGAGAGCATCAGTAATGTGTTTTGTAAAGGCCATGTTCATAGCACTAGCATTAGGACTTTTAGCAAGCTTTTGTAGGAACTTAATGACTTCAGAGATATTGCAACCATCAAGATCAAAATCAAAATTATCATCTAGAGTGGTAGAACTATTACTAGCCTTAACACTAGTGGTGGTGATAGTAGAAACACTAATGTTTCTAGCAATTTCATCTTCTCTTTCCCACTTAGCATGCAATTCAGCTAATAGTCTAACATTTTCATCAATTCTTACTTGTATGGCATTAGTGGCTGCAAAGGGATTATCATTAGTTTCAGGTTTAGCAGCCATTTTATTCAAAGAAGATTGAGCTTCATCCAGAGATGCTATATTTATTTCAGCATTAGAGAGTTTTTCCTCAATAGTTTTATTCAAAGCAGTTTGTTTACTAATAAAGTCTTTAAGCATAACTTCAAGTTCAGAGGGCCCACTCCTATTGTTGTTGTAGGAATTTCCATAAGCATTACCATTGTTGGGAGGATATGGCTTATAATTGTTGTTACCAAAATTATTCCTATAAGCATTATTGCCAAAATTGTTATTTCTTATGAAGTTCACATCAACTTGCTCTTCTTGAGCAACCAAAGAAGCTGAAGGAACATAATCTGGGCTTTCCCATTAACAAGCATAGACATAATAATATCAATCTTATCACTCAAGAAGGAGGTTTCCTCAACAGAATTTACCTTCTTACCTTGTGGGGCTCTCAAGATGCCATTGAGTAATTAACCATCATATTATCCGTAAGCTTTGTTGCACACCCAAAGTAATGGTCATAAAGGTACCTCCAGCAGAATCCAATAGGTTCCTTGAAGAATAGTTCAATCCTGCATAAAAAGTTTGGATGATCATCCAAGCAGTCAGTCCATGAGTGGGACAATTCTTTACCAAAGATTTCATTCTTTCCCAAGCTTGAGCAACATGTTCATTATCAGATTGTTTAAACTTCATTATTTCAATTCTCATAGATATAATCTTAGCAGGAGGATAATATTTTCCAATGAAAGCATCTTTGCATTTAGTCCAAGAATCAATACTATTCCTAGTTAAGGAATTCAACCATTCTTTAGCTTTTCCTCTCAAAGAGAAAGGAAATAATTTAAGCTTAATAATATCACCATCTATATCCCTATGCTTTTGCATCTCACAAAGTTCAACAAAGTTATTTAGATGGGCAGCAGCATCTTCATTACCAACACTAGAAAATTGTTCTCTCATAACAAGATTGAGAAAAGCAGGTTTTATCTCAAAGAAAGTAGCTTCAGGAATCGATGGAGCAATAGGTGTGCTCATAAAATCACTGTTGTTGGTGCTAGTGAAGTCACACAACTTAGTGTTTTCAAGAGTAGTCATTTTTTGTGTTTTTGATAAAGAAAGCAAACTTGTAAAAATATTTTTTTGTGTTTTTGATAAAGAAACAAGCAAACAAAGCAAAAGTAAACTAAGCAAAAAAAAAAAATAACAAAGTAAAGAGATTGGTTATGAGGGACTCCCCTTGTGAAAACGTCCTTGACTCCCCGGCAACGGCGCCAGAAAAAGTCTTGCTGGCCCAAAATATATCGAGCTCGTTGGGGAACCCCAAGAGGAAGGTATGATGAGCACAGCAGCAAGTTTTCCCTCAGTAGGAAACCAATGTTATCAATCCGGTAGGAGCAAGGAAACACCCCAAAGGTGTTGCTAGCTGAAATTTGGCAGGGCGCACTACCGGTGCCAGCAGCAACGTGGAGACCTGCACAACACAACTGCAGAACTCTGTCCCCAACTTGCGATGAGGTTGTCAATATCACCGGTTTTGCTAAAAACAAAGTAGTAAACGCATCGAATGGAAGGAAGTAATAGTTTGCAGAAAGTAAACACAAAGCAATAAACAGTTTGTAGATTGAATGTAAAAGAAAGGACCGGGGTCCATAGTTCACTAGAGGTGGCTCTCCTTAAGATAGATAACATGCTGGATGAACAAATTACAGCGGGGCAATTGACAAACATCGAGAAAGCATACAAGCATATACTAATCATCTTAAATCCTTTGAGATTCGATTGGACATTACAACATTATACATAGACCGTCATCCAACTGCATCTATGACTAATAATCCACCTTCAGGTTATCATCCGAACCCCCTCTAGTATTAAGTTGCAAGCAACAAATTATTGCATGACGAATTGTGTGTAAAGTAAACAATAAGATTGTTCTATGAACAAAGGATTGTTGTTTTTTCCCTAGTAGCAATAGCACATCAAGTACCTTAGAGATTTCTGTCACTTCCCCAGATTACCAGAGGCATGAACCCACTATCGAGCATAAATACTAACTCTTGGAGTTGCTAGCATCTACTTGGCCAAGATAGCTACTAACAACGGAAAGCATGCAAGATCACAAATAACAAAGACATGATAGAATCAATAATCAATCTGAAATAGCATCTCAATATCCATCGGATCCCCGCAAACACAACATGCGGAATTACAAATAGAAGATCTTGATCATGAACGGAGCTCACAAGGTCTAAACATGATAGCACAAAGGAGGAGAACCAGCTATCTAGCTACTACATGGACCCGTAGTCCAGAGATGAACTACTCACGCATCACACCGGAGGCTTGCATGATGATGAACAAGGCCTCGTGGTGAATTCTCTCCGGCAGGGTGCCGGGAAGAGCTTCAGATCCCTCCTGATCTAGGGATGGAGATGACAGCGGCTACAGACTCTTTCGTGGATTTTTGATCGGGTACTTAGGGTTTCCGTATCAGAGGCTATATATAGGCGGAAGGAGAGGCCGAGGGGGTGCCTGGGGCGGCCAGACCACCCCCTGGCGCGGTCCAGGCCTGGCCATGCGGCCAGGTGTTGTGGCCAGGCCCCAGCCCCTCTCCGTCTCGTATTTTGGCTCCAAGTGTCCCCAGGTAAAATAACGAATTTGGCTTTTGTCCCGTCCAATTCCGAGAATATTCATTTTCTGACTTTCCTGGAACCAAAATAGCAGGTAAAATGTAATGTGGCTCTTGTTAATAGGTTAGTCCAAGAAATCATATGAAAAGTACTCCAAAGTGTGGACAAAACACAACAAAGTAGATAAAACCAAGCATGAAACATCAAAAATTATAGATACATTTGCAATGTATCACTCCTTAGTTTTTATATGTAATAGCTCTAGTATTTGACCTTTTGTGTCTGTGAAACAATGCTTTTATGGGGGTACCCCGGTCAAGACTTTGATATGTTTGAATGCATCCTAGCCTTTTGTGAGTGTATCCTTGGCCTCTTATTTTGCTTTGTTTGGTTCGTGATAAGGTACCTCGAGTGGTCCTTCGAGTGATCCTCGAGATCCGTCACCCACTGATGAGACCTTGGCGCAGCCACGTTCAAGTGTGGATGATTTGTCCCTACTTTCGCGACTGCGCGATCGCGTTAAGCAGCTGGAACGTGAGTTGCCCATCTTCTGCAGTAACACGGATGTATGGAAGTCGAGGGCGGAGAAGGCTACCGCCCGCGAGCAATATCTATTGGAGGAGGTGACGCAGCTGGGCGATCAGTTCAAGTGTTACCTTCCTGCCCTCTTATCTTTTCTTTTAGTCAATCGCGGCAGTTCCTTGTCTTCATATTTTTGCCTTGTTTTGCTTGGTGTAGTTGTCAGTGCTCGTCATCCGCAGGATGAGAAAGACAGAATCGCCATTTGAATGAATGACCTGACCCAGGAGCAGCTTCAGGCGAGTGGGTATTTTTGGATGGACCATGATCGTGTGATCGCACTTGCAACCCTGCAGGATCGTGCTTCTTGAGTACTCCACTTTCTTAAGAAGGCGCAGTTGTGCTTGAGAAATATTTATCAGACGATGTTTTCACTGGACGCCATCCCTTCGAGTCTATTGGCTCTCCTGGCTAAGTTTCAGGATTTGAGTGCAGTTCGCGAGTGCGTGCGGCAGCAGTTAGTGGCTGGTGCCAAGGTTGCTTTGTCACTTGTGTGACTGTATAGGCCTGATGTAGACATTGCAACTGTTGCTACTGGACCTCCAGCCCCGCCAGAAGGTTCGACCTGGAACATGGTTCCACATTACCAGGCGGTGGATCGTCCAGCAGAAGAAATTGTCGACTTCTTTGAAGAATAAACAAACGTTCTCCTGCTTCAGTAGTAGTTTAACATGTATCCTGCACATAAGTGGACCAGTATTGTAAAGTTCATATGGATATACTGGATGTAATTAATTTCTATTGATATGCAAAGAGCTTGTTAGCTTATATGTTTTGCGAGTGTATTTGTACTCTGCAGTTCCTTTTTGTTAGCCTGACTTATTTTATCTCAGCACCTTGCCAACCTGTCAGGTGCGTTGCAACTAGGTTGGTGTTTTATCAAGGGTTCGATTGATGTTGTGTCAGCTACTCGAGATACTGCGACTTGTTCGTAGAACGAGGATGTAATGGCCAACGTAGCCCCCGAGTCATAAGATTGCTAGAAAATGAGGAAAAACACAGAGTTTCGGGGCACTTAGCTTTATTTATTAGTAGAACAGTACGAGGTACAATGTGTGGCTAAGTAGCCTGGCTGAATAGCCTTATTTGTAAAAAAACGACTAGGGGTAGAAGCGACGTAGCTGTGCGACGTTCTAGGGGTTGGAGTATGTGAATCCTGTCTCGAAATCTTTAAGGCGATAGGCGCCACCTGGGATTACTTTTGTAATCACGTATGGTCCCTCCTAAGCGGACTCAAGTTTGAGGTGCCCTTGCTGCTTCAGTCGCAGGACCAGGTCTCCTTCGACGAAGGATTTGGGGCGTAGCCGTCTGCTGTGGTAGTTGCGCAGGTTGTGCTGGTAGATCATCGATCTTTCTGCTGCAATGTCCCGTGCCTTGTCAAGGAGATCGACGGAGTCTTCGGGTGCAAGTGTTGACTCCTGCTCGCTGTACGTGACCACCCGTGGGGCTTTAAAGTGTACTTCCGCGGGTAGCACTGCTTCAGCACCGTGCACCATGAAGAATGGGGTATATACCGTGGCGCTATTTGGAGTTGTGCGCAGGCTCCAAAGTACAGATTGTAGATCGTCTAGCCAACATCCGGCGGCTTGCTCGAGTGGCCGGAGGATTCGCTTCTTGATTCCACCGTAGACGAGGTCGTTGGCCTTTTCGACTTGTCCATTGGTCTGTGGATGAGCTACGGAGGCATAACTTATGTTGATTCCCAGGTTCTCGCAGAAACCCTGGAACTCCTTGGAGGTGAAGTTCGTTCCATTGTCCGTGATGATGTTGTGTGGCACTCCGAAGCGATAGACAATGGACTCGAAGAATTTGACGGCACTGGCTCCTGACTGGTTTGTCACCGGCATGGCCTCTATCCACTTGGTGAACTTGTCGACTGTGACCAGGAGGTAGACGTATCCCCCTCGCGAGGACTTTGCGAGCTTGCCGACCATGTTGAGCCCCATCGCACAAAGGGCCAAGTGAATGGTATTGGCCAGAGTTTCACGCCAGGTGCGTGCGGTTTGTTCGCAAATCGCTGGCAAGCATTGCAGCGCTGGATGATGTCCTTGGCATCGCGCATGGCCCTGGGCTAGTAGAATCTAGCTCATAGAGCTTTGGTGATGAGGGCACGACTGCCAGCATGGTGCCCACAAGTCCCTTCATGGATGTCTAGGAGGACGGCCCTTCCGTCCGTGTTGGAGATGCACCGTTGGAGTACTCCTGTGATGCTGCGCTTGTATAGTTCGCCGTTGATGACGGCGAATGCCTTGGATCGCCGCGCAATGTGTCATGCATCAGTCGGGTCATCGGGCAGCCTCTTGCTAAGAAGATATGTGATGTAGGGTTGAGTCCAAGATGGCTCGATCATCATTACACTCATTGGTCCCTCAAGTCATGTGTCAAGCTCCAGGTCGTCGAGTGCTATTGGCTCATTGGGTGGCGTAGCCCCCGAGTCTGTTGTTGCGCTTGTTTTCTTCTCTGTGGCCTTTGGCTTGATGGAGCGTTCACATATACGCTCGAGAAATACCCCAGGTGGTATGGGGGTGCACGGGGAGCCAATATTGGCGAGTGCGTCCGCCTCTTCATTGCTTTCGCGGCCTACGTGTCACAGTTCACAGCCATCGAAGTCCCCTTCGAGTGTGTCGTCGAGGTCGCGGTAGGCGATCATGTTGTCGTTCAGCGCGTCGCACTCGTGCATCGTTTGGTTGACCACCAGTTTGGAGTCACTGTAGATGATGGGCCTCTTAGCGTCGCAGGCTTTCGCCATCCGCATCCCATGCAGCAGAGCCTCGTATTCAGCTTCATTGTTGGAGGCAGTGAACTGCATTCGCAGAATGTATTTCAGCTTGTCTCCCTGGGGCGATGTCAGTATGACACCTGTGCCAGCCCTGTCCTTTTATTTGGATCCATCGAAGTGCACTGTCCAGAGGTAAGACATATCTGGCTTTTCAGGGAGCTAGTTCTCCATCTAATGCATGAGGAAGTCAGGGAGGACTTGCGACCTGATCGCGTCGCGCTTTTCGTATGTAATGTCTCATGGAGACAGCTCGATTCCCCATAGCGCGACTCATCCGGTGGCATCGGGATTGTTGAGGATATGCCCAAGCGGGGCGTCATTGACAACCACGATTGGGTGCTCCTGGAAGTAGTGGCGCAGTCGCTTGGCTATCATGAAGACGCCGTATGCCAGCTTCTGGTAGTGCGGGTACTGTTATTTTGTTGGTGTGAGCACCTCGCTGAGGTAGTAGACTGGGCGTTGCACCCCGTGGACCTTGATTTCCTCGGCTTGTTCCACCTCGAGCATCGTGCTAACCACCTGGTTGGTGGCGGAGATGTAGAGCAATAGTAGTTCTTTTTCGCGTGGAGTCACCAGTACTGGAGAGGTGGATAGTAGACGCTTGAGGTCTTTGAATGCATCTTGCGCCTCGTCGGTCCACTCAAAATTGTCAGTTTTGCGGAGAAGTTGATAGAAAGGCAGTGCCTTTTTGCCCATTCGACTAATGAATCGACTAAGCGCCGTGATTCGCCCAGCCAGCTGCTGGACGGCTCTTACGTTCTTCGGCTTCTCCATGGCCAGTATGGCTTTTATTTTCTTCGGGTTCGCCTCAATCCCCCTCGCGGAGATGAGATACCCGAGTAGTTTCCTAGATGGTACACCGAAGGCGCATTTGTCCGGATTGAGCTTGATCCGGTAGCGGTCGAGGTTGGCGAAGGTATCGTGCAAATCGTTGATTGGTGAGGCTTCCTCCTTGGTTTTGATGACGATGTCATCAACATAGACTTGGATGTTGCGACCAAGTTGATTCTTGAGGCAAGCCTGCATGCACCGCTGATAGGTGGCTTGTCAACACCTGGATTTTTAATCCCAGATGCCCGTTATGCCATACCTCACAATCCCAGGATTACAATTTTTGCGAGACATAATAGATTGGATATCACAGTACATCATCCATTACAAACCATACATAAGGTCTTACACAAATAAGGATCTCAGGATCCAGTCTTAATAAAACAAGCAGCGGAAATAAAAGATAAGCATAGCGGTGGGGTCCATCTTCAGGGGCACAGGAAATGCTGACGAAGGCAGATAGTCTTAGTTATCATAGCCGTCCTGCTGGCCATCATCTTGATAGTCTCCTTCATAGTCTGGCCATGAGAATAGCCAGGGACAAAAAGGCATGAGTACTCTAAGTACTCGCAAACTACCACTAACAAGTAGTATAGTGCTAAGTTAAAGTGCTAACTCTATGTTTAACTATAAAGTTAAGTTCTGAAGCAAAGAAAGACAAAATAAAGTTCTAAAATCACTTAAGGCGGAAAGCTATTGTCATAAACACAACCCTGTTGTGGTCAAGTCAAGATTCATCATTCATTTCATAAGTTGTTTTGAAAACATCTGACAACGAAATAGTATGGCCATTCCAACTGTCCATAACCGCGGACGCGGCTATTCGAATAGTTTGACACTCTGCAGAGGTGGTACACTTTCACCACAAGATTCGATACATCTGTCAGGGATAACCCTGAGTCATCATACTTAGTATGCAGATAATCAAACATAACCTTTCCTTTACACACCCTAGTATAAGCACCTCTCCTATGAGCATGGCCTCCCAACCATGACCATCTGTCATCTTGGGCACTGCATAGGTGGACAACATTGAGAGCTAGCCTCATCTCAAACCTCTCCCGCGAGGGAACTAATACTAATGCATATAAACTTCCGGCTAAGCCTTACCCAATTCAGGTATTGTGGTTGTACGGTAAAATTTGGAATGGTATCACATCCGAATCCAACCATCCGTTTTATAAAAGGGCTAAGGCTCCTGCTTCAACATTTTCATCATCATAAACCATTTGTGTTTCTCAACACATGTCAAAACATCTCAATAGAATGACTCATTATTCCAAGGTTTTCATAATTCATTTTCACCAAGTGTTCCCATCTAAAGTGACTCAAGTTTTTATCTACTCTAAACTACTAAGTTAAGAGTGTTCACTAAGGTGGAAAGATGGGATCAATCTCATGCCATAGAATGACATCTAAGGTTATCTAAATAGGTCAAGTTTTATACTCTTTATGCTACCTTCAAAATAAGTAAAGGACTTTGTGTAAAGTAAAGGAAGTAAAGCTTGAAATTAGTACTTGGGGTAAAGAATAGTCAAAGTAGTTTAACCAAAGCATGCCTAGAGCATCTTTGCTAAACCATCCAGTTTAATCCTAGCTTGCTAATAGTAGCTTGCCTTCGTTGGTGCAGTGGTTGAAGTTGTCTTCCTCCTCTTGGTAGAACTCCTCCTCCTCGTAAGCTTGGTCGGTACTATCTTCTATAAATACATACGGTATACCCAATCACCAAACAATACTTAACTAGTCTAATTAGCACTCTAAGGCATACATTTGATGATCTATTATCATCACAAGCATCACAAGTCTTATTAAATAGTTTCATCCCTTTTATTTTAGAAAAGTAATTTCTACTCATTGAAAATTAACTAAGATTTAATATTCACCACTTAAAATATGGGATCATGTGGACACATGTCCTCACCACATATTCTAACATGTGGGAATGTGATTTAAGGGTTGGATCATAATTACTTTGGTTTAAGTTCATTATTTAATGATTTAAAGTGACTAGAAATGCCTATATAGCATTATTTTGGTACTACTCCAAAGTTACTGCATGTAAACCTTAATATTATTACATATTCAGATAGGTATGGTGAAATGTGATTTTGGAGAGTTGGAATCAACTCAAAAGCTATCTTGGTTGATTTTATAAAAATGTTGCAAGGTGCAAATGCTTCTGTTTTGTTATTTTTACTAGGAGAGATCTTTAACTCTAATTGAATTAAATCCAATGGGCTTGGGTAGATCTTTTCAGTAAATTTCTAACAAAATTGGAATCATTCCATTTGGATTTATAAATATCTCTGAATTGAATATGAAACTAGGGAACAGAACTAGGTTTAAACTAAAAAGAAAAATCCTAATTCAAACTAACTGGGTCGCGCGGGAAAGCTAATGGGCCGCCCGGTGACCTTCTTGTGAGGCTCAGTGACAGAGGGAGGGGTCCACCGGTCAGCGGCTCATAACATGCGAAGCGGTACGTGGCGATATGGGTCGTTGGATTAGAACGGGGATCAATGGCTGGGGATCATCGTCGATGACGAACTGGTCGCCGATGAACTCTAACCCTAGCAGCTCGGTGGGGGTGCATAGGGGGTGTACCAGGGCTCCAGCAACGACGTCGATGGGGGCAAACGGACTAGTGGTCGACGGTGAGCTCAGGGACGGTCGAGGCAGCTCCGGGGGTGGTCGCAATCAGCGGCGCCCTTCTCCTCCAGAGCGGCTGCTCGGTCCGTGCAATGCTCTGGAGGCGTGCTTGCCTTGCTCCGGCTAGAGGTGGGGAATGGTCAGTGAGGTGAGGGGAGGTGAGTGGTGTGCTGCAAATGTCTAGGGAAGGCCTCTATTTATAGGACGACGACACGACCGAGAGGGATGGGCGAGCGGCTCCAGCGAGGGCTACACAGCGTGCTAGCGGCGTGGCTCAAGGTAGGGGGCGGTCGCTGGTCTCCTCGCGGTGCTCTACGAAGTGAATGCGGGACTAGGGGTGGTGGTATGCGATCGGGCAGAGCTGGCGCTCTGAGCGGCAGAGACGGTGATGTCCACGGCGAGCGGTGGCTGTGAGGCGTTGGATGGTGAATGGGCGTGTCTGGCGTATCCCTAGGGTCATGGTGGAGCGGTGGGCGCGGGCTGTGGTCGAGCGGCGGCTTGTGCACGGTCTGGATCGGCTCGGGGAGGGGACATAGAGTGGCGGTGAGGTACTGGCTAGCTCGTAGACATGACGAGAGGGGGCGAGGTGGTCTGCTGCGGTGAGGGCAAGGTTGCCCGGCGAGTTGGTGCTCGGCATGGCTTGGCCTTGCCACTAGGGGGTAGGAGGTGGGGTTTAAATGGCATGGTTAGATCATTTGGGGACAGAGGGAGTGTTTGGAGGAAAATTGGGTGCAAAACCCTTTTGCAAATAGTGAGCTATTTTTAGAGTTTAAACCATGCCTGCCAAGTGTTTGATGAAATGGCCGCAAGAACTTTCTTTTTGAATTTTGAAAAGATTTTTGGTGGGTGTGCTAGCACTAATCTTGAGACTCTGTGGTTGCTTGGGTTTTGAAATTTGAGCTTGTTTGAGTGGTTTTTTGAAATAGTGGGATCTTCCCATATGAAATAGATTCAATTTTCAAATGCCATTTAAATATAGTGTTTGAATATTTTTGGCAGATCACAAAGTGGGCCTTGGTACATCATTATGTGTACTAGCAAGGGGTGCAAAGATCCACATTTGTTTCTGTTAAGTTTTTGAGTATTAGGAATAGCCAAAGTAGGCATGTTGATTAAAATGGCACAAATGACCATCTGGTTATTTTATTCATTTTGATTTGTTTTTCTTTGGGATTTGTTTGGGAATGATTTAGATGATGTTTATTTCACCTAAGAATCATTTTACAATCAATGGATCACAGAACCATGGCAATTCAAACAACTCCTATTTTAAATGCACATACACATGAATGCTTTCATATATTTTTTAATTGGAAAAGTTTTTGTTAACCCCAATTTTGATGATTTGGATTTTAATAACCTTGTATCAAAGTTTTGGGATGTTATAAACCTTCCCCCCTTAAACAAAATCTCGTCCCGAGATTTACAAAGAAAACTAGGAACTAAAGAGATCTGGGAACTCTGTCCTAACGTAATCTTCGCGCTCCCAAGTGGCTTCCTCCTCGGTATGGTTGCTCCACTGAATCTTGAGAAACTTGATACTCCTGGTCCTGGTGGTTCTGTAAGCTTATTCTAAGATACGGATGGGCACTTCACGATAGGTCAGGTCATTGTTGATATCCATAGCTCTGTGATCGATGTTCTTGAAAACTTCAGTCTTCTCCGGCACTTCCAGGCATTTGCTAAGTAACGAGATATGGAACATACTGTGGATGGCTAACATATCTTCAGGTAGTTCTAGTTGATACGATACTTCTCCTCGATGGTTCAAAATCTTGAAGGGCCCGATATATCTGGGGGCTAACTTTCCTTTCAGACTAAAGCGTTGAGTCCCCTTCAATGGTGAAACCTTGAGATATACAAAATCTCTGACATTGGAAGTCAGGTCTCTCCTTCTCTTGTCAGCATAACTCTTTTGTCTGGATTGGGCGGTCTTGAGGTGCACACGGACTTTGTGAACTTTTTTTTCTGCTTCTCGGAGAATGTCGGGTCCAAAGATCTGACTCTCTCCTACTTGTGACCAATTCAAAGGGGTACGGCACTTTCTGCCGTATAGGAACTCAAATGGTGCCATCTGCAAACTAGCTTGATAACTGTTGTTATATGTGTTGGAAATATGCCCTAGAGACAAATAGTAGTAAGGACTATTATCATATTTCATATAGTTTATGATTAAGTTTTATATCATGCTATAACTGTATTGAGTGGAAACATCAATACACGTGTGATATACAAACAAACCAGGGGTTCCCAGTGAAACTCTAGTCACTGGTTCATTGGTCAACAGATGATCATGTTTCTTGATTATGTGGCATTTATGCCAGTTGGATAAGAGGTCATCTCATTCTGAAAATGAGATGATGAACCAATACCCAACCTAAACATCGTGATTCGATCATGTCACAAAGTTCAAGTTACGATGATTAGAGAAGGATCCTCGTAGACTATTCCTTAGACCGTGAGGCTATATCAATCACTGTCTCCCGAGAATGCTTAGATAGCATCAAACGCCATCTGGTAAAATGATGGTTATAAAGGTGTGTTCAGGTATTCGGAGGAAACCGTAGAGGCAATATATGTCAAGAGCGGGATTTGTCCGTCCATGTGATGAGAAGATACTCTAGGGCCCACTCGGAGAGGTTATATCCAATAGCTGCGCAATGTGTGATTAGATCATGGGGATATCACTTGTCGGAACGAGTCAAATAGCATTGTTCAGTAACGAGATTGAACACGACATGGTGATGTCATTGATCGAATCTCGGGCAATGCAAGTATCGAATGACAAAGGGAATAAGACATGACTGTCACCGGTTCAAACGACGAAAGATCTTCGTGGAATGCACAGGGGTCACATGGCCATCCAGGTCCCTCTGTTGATCTTTGGTGCGGGAGTGTCCCGGCCATGTCTGGAGTGTTCCCGAACCGTGGGGTATCACTCTTAAGGGCTTGATGATGCTTAGAGAGTGTTTATAGGATCGGTAGAATCGCCGAAGAAAAGAAGGGAGAAAACCGGAAGGGTTTCGGTAAGTCCGGAGGATGTACGGAGTGGAGGTGGAAGGTGTTCCATGGCCACGGAGATTAGATAATATGTGAATGAATGTTAAATATTGATTTAATCATTTATTCATAATTATTTAATAAATATAAAAATCAATTAAAAGGTCAAAAGGCTTAATGGGCCAATTTCTGGAGGGAGAGGGCCCATTAGGGAAAAGGAGAAAGGGGAGAAGGGGAGGCGGCTGGGCCTAGCCCCCATGGGCCCACTAGTGGCCGGCGACCACCTCCTCCCCCACTCCTCTCCTTTAGTCCCACCCCGGGACTTGAGGGGAGGTAGTACCTCCCCTCCCCCTATATAAAGTGGGGTATTTGGCCTAGAAAATACACCCAATAATCAATAAAGGTCTCCCCACTTTTGGGAGGACCTCTAATTGATATTTTCTCTCTCCCCCTCTCTCTCGTGACCGTGGTCCCAAGTCTGGACTGCGCGAGCGAGAGACATCTTCACCTGGAGCGCTGAGCGCTGCTTGGGATTCGGATCCGGAGCTCTACTTCGAATCTGCTGGATCGGGAAGCGGAGTCGCGTCAGCACCGGACGTGTAACTCCCATGAGGTGTCACACTTGAGGCACTCAAGTCGTTGGAGCCAGAAGGAGCACAAGGACTTCATCACGACCTTGAGGTCGGCTTCGGTTCGTCTACATCAACCATGCTCTCCTGAGCGTTGACAACGCTTTTCGGTCTTCAAGGGAAAGTTCGCGAAAAGCCCCTCCCGTTACTGTATTACTAATAGATAGGTCCTGGCAGCTTCAGGGGTTCAGGGGCGTAGAGTAAAATTTATTGTTTTTATGCGCGGAACCCCTACAGTGGTATCAGAGCTAGATCTATGTGTAGTAATGCTAGTACGGGTAGAACACACGAGATGTAGCGTGTGGCCGTTGATCTTTTAGTTGTTACCCTCTCACGTGTACTTGTGTATACCGCAGCAATGCTTGATGAAGCGGCCCCCAACCGACTTTATGCGTTCATTCGCGAGACTGGTCCACGCTTGACATACGGCTTGTACCGTATAAAGTGGCTTAGGGGGGTGTCTGTCTCTCCCGAAAGGGGTGTAGTATAGACAACTACTTGATCAGCGTTGTGCTGAAAGTTTGTAGGTAAGAACGGTTCTTGTGCAAAAGCCCATTCAGCCACGTAAAACATGCAAAGATAAAGTAGAAGCGTCTAACTTTGTTTTGCAAGGGGCGTTGCTTTGTGATATGGTTGTGGCAAAGGCAAAGTAATTACCTTTTGTTGCATAGTAGTAGATAGTCACGGAGGTGACGAACTACCACGCCGGAATGACACTGGTACCCTAGTGTCTACGGCGCCGAAATCCTGGCACCGGAACCCGGTGACGGCGGATGGAGATCACGACGTGAAGGACCATATCACATAGCATTTACATTCAATGTTATTGTTTGTATGTCTTATTGTGTGCTAGTATTAGATACTCAACGGTAGCCTAATAAGATGATCCCTGTTAAAATAACCAATGATTGTGTTCCCCCTTAGTGTGCACCACCAAGAAAGTTCTTCGGTATGAGGCGATCCAGGGTTACAGGCCTGGGTGTCAGACATATCTACGTTCGCATACAGTGGGTGCAAGCCATGTTGCACAATGAATACACTAAGGTTGAGTTGGCAAGCCTAGCATGTACAGACATGGCCTCGGAACACAGATGGTCGAAAGATCGAGCACGACTCGCATGAATGATGTGACCGACGTTTAGCGTCCACCTTTGAACCCACATTGATGGCCGTGATGATCGGGGGAGATGTGGCTGATAGGGGTCGCGTTATCACTAGGAACCCTCACTAGGGATAGGTGTTTCTAAGTGGAGTTATTTATTAACTCATTTAATTATAAACTTAGTCTAAATTCCTTTTGCAATTATAAATGTAGAAAATGGTTCTTCCCGAGATTACTTTTCCTATCGACGATTGGTTAAAAGGAGAAAATCTCAAGTTAGATGGATCCAACTTTTCTGCATGGGTCGTACGCCTATTTGATCTCCTTGGGGAGAACGAAGCAGCTGACTACATGACCTGCGAGATGTATTTGGAGACACCCTATTCTCATGAGACCCAGGAGCAGCGGGATCTGCGTTATCGTCATCGTGTGATGGCCATGCGCCTCGGAATGGAGGATGGGTTGTGGCCAATGGTGGGGAGTCTCAAGCCCCGGATGGTCATGACACATCTGAGAGCACATTTCGTGGAACAAGTGCCCATGTGGGACTATGAGCTGATGGGGGACTTTGTCTCCATAAAGATGGAGGAGGGCTCCTCACTGGATGAGCACTTATTGTGCCTCTACTATGCATATATGAGTCTGGCATACTACCTGGACAACTGGTACTCAAGCTCATTTGCGATGGGAGTTGTGCTTCGGTCGCTTTCTCCAAGCTTCCAAGCACAAGTCAGGATCTGCGTTATGAGAGGTGACACGGAAACACTGGATTTCCTTGAGTTCATATCACATTTCAGAAATGTGATAGATGAACCCAACATCGCTAGAGTCGTCAACGACCAAGGTATATATTAGATATACAGTTTTATAAATGTTATAATCTTGCAAACACATTGCAGTGTTAAGTATATCTGATACTTGTTCTGTTTTGGTGAAAACCGGTCCTTCTGCATAGAGGTGCTTGCTGGAGAGGAGGTGGCGTTGCTGGTTGATGGCGAGCAAGATGATGACGGCCGACGACACACTCCCTCGACATTTAGCATTTAGTTTGTGTTTTAGGATGATTAATGTAATCAAGATATTGTGAACTTCTTTAGTGTGTCTCACACTTCGTGAGACGGTTATTCATATGAGTTTGTAACAAACAGTTGTTCTACTTTTATGAATGATTTCTATTCGTGTTCATATCTTGTTTGATTACTTGTAAATTATCCTTATTGTTTGAAACTAATTGATAATACATGAACATTTGTAAAACATTAAAATGCCTTGTTTAAAATACCCAACTTAATGATATTTCATTAATGAATGAAACCATTGTTTAAATTCAAAGTTATGTGATAATATGTGAGAGTCATTCGATTTCTTTTCACATATAAATCATGCCTAAGTTTGGCGAAATAACTTGAACACCGTGTATTACTTGAATACAAAGTGTTTAATGAATTGTTAAAAGAATATACATATCCGATGTATTGTGCTTTAACAAAAATGGTAATTATCATTAAATGATTGTTTAAATGTGTAAAGTAATTTTACCAAAGGAAACATGAATATGACACTATTTGATTTGATCAAAGTGTTTCATCAGCAAAGGGTATAAATATAAAAGAGAATCTAATTACTACGATTTGATCAATAGTAATGAAATTCAACTTTATAAGAATGGCATGAAAGAAATTGTGGAATGAAAAGTGTTTTGAAACGTCGAAATACAAAGCATCACAATGTGATATTAGATATCAAAAGGGGGTTGAATAGAAGGCGCCAAATAAATCGTTGTAGAGTATATGTAGAGACCATTAGTTAGAAATAGTTAGCACTCAATTAGAATTAGTAAACCATTTGAATTCGTGAAAATTTTGGGGTTATTCGATATAACCAAAACAATAGCAAATAAGTCATTGTGGTGTATTCATTGGAAACTTTGAATACGAAATCCATAGCTGAAACCAAAAGGAAAGGAAAACTTGTATTGCTTGGATTTTGGTGCATTCTTGAGAAAGCTCACTTCTAGTGATGTTTCTCAATTATGAAGCAAATGGAAAATAGTGTAAAACACGATGAGGATTCAAAACCCTGCATCAGAGTGTTGAGAAGTGCAATGGATAGCGTTCCTGAACAATTCCCTTCACAGAAGGAAAGAATCAATGATTTTGATCATTATGTTTTTCCCTCCACTATTTTTTTCACTATAAAAGTAGGATTCAAAATGTAAATCCATATCTTGTATGGAGACATTTGTAAATCGCTTGTCATGAGTTTTGGAATATGACATACCTACAAACTACTAAGGAAATAATGGTAAACTAGAATTATGAGAAATCCTAGAAGCAAAATTCCCTTGAGATTAGAAAGCAATTCATTGCTGAATCTCACAAGTAAAAGGGGTGACTTGGAATTTTCCCAAATGACTGCAAAGCCATAGTAAGAAAAGGGGATGAATGACAAAAGCACAAATTGTCAAGTTTTGAGGCATCACGTGATGATCGGGTGTTCTCGACTCTACGCTTTCATACAACGGGTGTAAGACAGTTTTACACACGCAAATACTAAGGTTCTTACTTGACGAGCCTAGCATGTACAGACATGGCCTCGGAACACAGACCGAAAGGTTAAGCATGAGTCATATAGTTGATATGATGCCCATATAGATGCTCGCCTTTGAAGCTACACCGACTCACGTGATGATCGGACTTGGTGTAGTGGATTTGGTTCATGTAATCACCAAAAGGACACGAGGGATGTCGTTTTTGAGTGGGAGTTCATTAGTAATTTGGATTAGTTGAACTCAATCTATCATAAACTTAGTCTAAATATATTTTACAAATTCTGTTGTAGATGGCACCACCTGCTTTTAATTTCAATGTGTTCATGGAGAAAGAGAAGCTTGCTGTAATGGTAGCAACTTCACCAACGGGCTATGAATTTGAGGATTCTCCTCATCTTGCACGAAAGCAATATGTGCTAGTGGTATTTGCCCTAGGCCCACCAGCTCTGATGCCTGACGAGGAAAAGAACGTCTATATAACTCGTCAGAGGACCACAACTTAGTTCATTGCGGCATCGTATGGGCTAGAGCCGAACTTCAAACGTTTGAAAATGGCAATGCCTTTGATACCATGGGAGAATTGAAAATGATTTTCGATACCCATCTTGTAGAGAGTTATAATGCTTGAAAAGTTCTTTAGCTGCATGATGGAAGAGAACAGCTCGTTAGTGAGCACGTACTCAAAATGTGCTGGCACGCCGATAAGCTTGTGTCCTTGGGAATAACGATTCCCATTGACTTAGGCATACATCGTGTTATCCATTCTCTGCCACCTAGCTACAAGAGCTTCGTGATGAACTATAATATGCAGGGCATCTCTTCCCGAGCTTCTGTCAATGCTTAAGACTACAGAAGTGGAGATTAGGAAAGAACATCAAGTGTTGATGATCAATAAGACCACCGGTTTCAAGAAGGACAAGAAAGGCAAGCAGAAGGGAAAGAAGGGCGGCAAATCTATTGCCGCACCAGAAAAGAAACCCCGATCTGGCCCTAAGTCTGACACCGAGTGCTACTATTGCAAGGGGACTGGCCATTGGAAGCGCAACTGCCCCAAGTATTTGGCGGACAAGAAGGCCGGCAAGGCAAACAAAGGTATATGTGATATACATGTTATTGGTGTGTACTTGACTAGTACTCGCAGTAGCACCTGGGTATTTGATACAGGATCGGTTGCTAATATATGTAACTCGGTTCAGGGGCTGTGGAACAAGCGACAACTAGCAAGGGATGAGGTCACGATGCGGGTCGGCAATGGATCAAGAGTTGATGTGATCGCCATCGGAACGCTGCCTCTCCATATGCCGTCGAGATTAGTTATAAACCTGAATAATTGTTATTTGGTGCCTGCACTGAGCATGAACATTGTATCCAGATCGTGTTTGATGCAAAGTGGCTATTCGTTTAAGTCTGAAAACAATGGTTGTTTGATTTATATGAATAATATCTTTTATGGTCATGCACCTGTGTTGAATGGTTTATTTCTGTTGGATCTCGATAGTAGTATTACGCATATTCATAATGTTGATGCTAAAAGGATTAAACTTGATAATGATATATCTACATATATGTGGCACTGTCGTCTAGGTCATATTGGCGTTAAACGCATGAAGAAACTCCATTCGATGGACTTTTGGAATCACTTGATTTTGAATCATTTGATACATGTGAGCCATGCCTTATGGGCAAGATGACTAGAACGCTGTTTTCGGTTCAATGGAGCAGGCGAGATTTATTGGAAATCATACATACTGATGTGTGTGGACCAATGAGTGTGTCGGTGAGGTGGATATCGTTATTTTGTTACTTTCACGGATGATTTGAGTAGATACGGGTATATCTATTTGATGAAACATAAGTCTGAAACCTTTGAAAGGTTCAAAGAATTTCAGAATGAAGTGGAAAATCATCATAACAGAAAGATCAAATTTCTGCGGTCCGACCGTGGAGGAGAGTATCTTAGTTACGAGTTTAGCACACATATGAAAGACTGTGGAATAGTTTCACAACTCACGCCTGCCGGAACACCACAACGTAATGGTGTGTCAGAACGTCGTAATCGTACTTTATTGGATATGGTTCGATCTATGATGTCTCTGACTGACTTGCCACTATCATTTTGGGGTTATGCACTGGAACGGCTGCATTCACTTTAAATCGGGCACCATCTAAATCCGTTGAAAAGACACCGTATGAATTATGGTTTGGAAACAAACCTAAGCTGTCATTTCTTAAGGTTTGGGGATGCGATGTTTATGTGAAGAAACTTCAACCGGATAAACTCGAACCCAAAGCGGAAAAATGCGTCTTCATAGGATACCCTAAGGAAACGATTGGGTATACCTTCTATCACAGATCCGAGGGCAAGGTCTTTGTTGCCAAGAATGGATCCTTTATTGAGAAGGAGTTTCTCACGAAAGGTGTGAGTAGTCGGAAGGTAGAACTCGAAGAGGTTATTGAATCTTCTATTCATGGAATGGCGAGTGGCGCAGCACCAGAAGTTGTTCCGGAGTTGACTTCACCTGATGAAGAGAGAGCTAATGATAATGATCATGAAACTCCGAAAGAGGACACTACCGAACCTCACAGGTCAAGCAGGACACGTGCAGCTCCTAAACTGTACGGCAATCCTGTTGTGAATTTCATGGTTGATGAAATGGATGACCCTGCGACGTATGAAGAAGCGATGATGAGCCCTGATTCCAACAAATGGCTAGAAGCCATGAAATCCGAGATGGAATCCATGTACGAAAACCAGGTTTGGACCTTGGTGGACTTACCTCACGATCGAAAGGCCGTTGAGAATAAATGGATTTTCAAAAGAAAAACTGATGTTGATGGTAATGTAACCATCTATAAGGCTCGACTTGTCGCAAAGGGGTTTCGACAAATTCAAGGAGTTGACTATGATGAGACATTCTCTCCCGTAGCGATGCTTAAGTCGGTTAGGATTATGTTAGCAATTGCTGCATATTTCGATTATGAAATATGGCGATGGATGTCAAAACGTTCCTCAATGGTAATATTGAAGAAGAGTTGTATATGATACAACCTAAGGGTTTTGTCGATCCTAAGGATGCTGATAAGGTGTGCAAACTTCAGCGATCCATCTATGGACTGAAGCAAGCATCCTGGAGTTGGAATCTCCGCTTTGATGAGGTGATCAAAGAGTTTGGATTTGTCCAAACTTATGGAGAGGCTTGTATTTACAAGAAAGTGAGTGGGAGCAATGTGGCATTTCTGATATTATATGTGGATGACATATTATTGATTGGAAATGATATAGATCTTTTAAACAGTGTTAAAAGTTATCTAAACAGCAAATTTTCGATGAAGGACCTTGGTGAAGCTTCATATATATTAGGCATTAAAATCTATAGAGATAGATCAAGACGCCTAATTGGGCTATCGCAGAGTACATACCTTGATAAGATATTAAAGAAGTTTAATATGGACGAAAGTAAGAACGGGTTATTACATATGATGCAAGGCAAGACATTGAGTAAGACTCAAAGTCCGGCTACGGCGGAAGAAAGAGAGATAATGGATAAGATCCCCTATGCCTCAGCCATAGGCTCTATAATGTATGCCATGCTATGTACAAGACCGGATGTGGCACATGCTATTAGTTTGAATAGTAGGTACCAATCTAATCCAGGTTCGGAACACTGGATAGCGGTCAAGAATATCCTTAAGTACTTGAGAAGAACTAAGGATATGTTTCTTGTATACGGAGGTGAAGAAGAGCTAGTCGCTAAGTGTTATGTCGATGCTAGTTTTGACACTGATCCGGATGACTCTAAGTCTCAATCCGGATACGTATTTCTCTTGAACGGAGCAGCAGTTAGTTGGAGGAGCTCCAAACAACCTGTGGTGGCTGGATCAACGACGGAGGCGGAATATGTTCTTTGCTTGAAGCAGAAGCGGTTTGGATGAAGGAGTTCATAACGGAACTAGGTGTGGTTCCTAGTGCGTTGGACCCAATGGTGATCTATTGTGACAACAATGGAGCCATAGCCAACGCAAAGGAACCAAGGTCTCACAAGAATTCCAAACATATTAAGCGCCGGTTTCACTCCATTCGCGAGCATGTCAAGGATGGAGATATAAAGATTTGTAAAGTGCACACGGACCTGAATGTAGCAGATCCATTGACTAAAGTTCTCCCTAGGGAAAAACATGATCAACACCAGAACTCCATGGGTGTTAGATTTATCACTATGTGAACTAGATTATTGTCTCTAGTGCAAGTGGGAGACTGAAGGAAATATGCCCTGAGAGGCAATAATAAAGTTGTTATTATATATTCCTTATACATGATAGATGTTTATTTTGCATGCTATAATTGTATTGATAGGAAACATCAATACATGTGTGTTTAATAAACAAAAAGGGTTCCTAGTTATGCCTCTCTTATAGACTAGCTTGTTGATTAACAAGATGATCAAGGTTTCCTGATCATGGAGATTGGATGTTGTTAATAACAAGGTCACAACATTTGTGAAATGATGTGATGAACATTCATCCGAAGTATAGCATTACGATCAAGTCATTATGTTTATATTGCTATAACATCATACGAAGTAATCTTTATCCTTAGACCATGAGATCATGTTAATTGCTAACACGGAAGAGTATCTTGATAACATCAAACGTCACACCGTAAATAGGTGACTATAAAGATGGGTTCAGTACTACGAAGGTGTTATGTTGAGGCTCATGGATCAAGAGTGGAATTTGTCAATCTAGATGACGGATAGATATACTCTGGGCCCTCTCGGTGATATCACATTAGGATAGCTTGCAAGCAAGTGATGTGATCACTAGAATGTTATATCACGGAACGAGAAAAGAGTGCATGTGAATGAGATCAAACTAGGTATGGAGATACCGATGATCGAATCTCGGACATGTAATATATCGAGAGACAAAGGGATTTAGTTACAAGCGTTAAAGGTTCTCACGATCACAGGAGTCATCGTTGAATGTGTAGGAGTCAGTACGGATCTCCGGTCAGCTGCTGATTATCGATCGGAGAAGGGTCTCGATCATGTACGCATTATTCGCGAACCGTAGGGTGGCACACTTAAGAGTTACGGACACCATTTTGGAGCACATATGTTTTGAACGAAAGAATTGCAAAGAGCAGGAATTGTTTCAATAGAAACCGGAAATTGTTTCGGGCGAAATTGCAGAAGGTGGTTCTGCATGTGATATTGAAATATTGCAAGGGCTATATGTGAATGTTTGTTAATTAAAGTAATTAACAAAATTCTGAATAAATTTAATAAAAAGAGTTTTATTAAATGAGAGAGCATTAAATTTGGAGAAATTTAATGCATTTAAAGTGGAGACTTTAAAAGGGAATGTGAAGAGGCATTTTAATGTGGAGGGGTTACCACCACATGAATGGGGGAGGTGAGGGGTCACTCCCCCCCCCCCATGCGCCGGCCATGGAGAGCGGCACCCCCTCCTCCTATAAAAGGCCACCCATTCCTCCTTCATCCTCACACCTCCTTGTGAAGGATCTCTCCCCCTCTAGAATTATTCCCCCATGGTCTCGGATTAGCGAGATACATGTTCCCGGTGGCATTTCGTCTGGAAGGAGTTGCTGATTCCGCGGGATCGCTGGAGCGAGGAGGTGGAGGTTGTCCGGTGGCTTGAACGTGTGTGCGAGGACGGATGCGCTGCTGATTTGTGACGCTCGGACTTCCACACGATCTTGAGATCGGCAAGCGTACGACTACATCAACCACGAGTTCCTACTCGTTAACAAAACTCGTTGTCTTCGAGGGTAAGTTCTCCATGGATGTATGTCCACCCGTTGCTCTGTATCTAGTAGATAGATCTTGGCGTATAGTTCTCATCGTAGGAAAATTTTTGTTTTCTATACTGCAGACCCAACAATTATGATATTATGTAGTATTCCTTAAAGGAGTCTGAAAACTGTTTCAGAATAGAAGTTAATTGAGGAATCAGTCCTTAATAACTAATATTAGAAATAGCATTAAGTTTGAACATCAATGGTTGAAAGAAAGAATAGGATGATCATCATCCACTATGTTAAGACATAGGTTCTATCTTAGTAAACCATAATGATAACTTAGCATAATATGTGATCCAAATAAGGAACGTTTGAAAGTGATTAAGTTCGAATCACAGAATGTTGAGATAAGTTTGTCCGCAGAATCTAATAGAGAACTGTATACATGTTTTCAAATCCATAAAGGATGACATATCTTAAAGCATAAAGAGTTATGTTATTAGGGAATATGTTGGAAACTCCTGTAGATACCAATTAAAGTCAAATAGGAAGCGAGGTGAACAAAACATCGAAAGTTGCACGGAGTGCACTAGTGTTTCGATGAATACATTTAAAATAATAGATAATGGTACCATCTAAAGTGTTGTATAATGTTATGGCGGGGCTAATTCGCTTTTAACGTAGAATGATGTGTCCTAGGGCACAGTGCCCATGAGAAAGCCGTCGAGGTTGATCTAACGTCACTGTAGGCTCCTGGAATCAGGCCTCGTTCTGCTGCCATAGCAACAATGCATACACACAGATGTTGTCATGTGATGATAGAATATTAATGTCAATCAAAGTGACATTAGTAAGTTGCAAAGGATCTGGGACTGTAAAGTATAGAACCAAGACTCAACCTCTTCCATGAGCAAGCATGTTCTAGGTACCGGTTATATGGTACCAATAATTAAGAACAAATGCAGCTAGTGTATTTGTACTCTAGTGCAAGTGGGAGACTGTTGGAGATATGCCCTAGAGACAAATAGTAGTAAGGACTATTATCATATTTCATATAGTTTATGATTAAGTTTTATATCATGCTATAACTGTATTGAGTGGAAACATCAATACACGTGTGATATACAAACAAACCAGGGGTTCCCAGTGAAACTCTAGTCACTAGTTCATTGGTCAACAGATGATCATGTTTCCTGATCATGTGGAATTTATGCCAGTTGGAAATGAGGTCATCTCATTCTGAAAATGATATGATGAACCAATACCCAACCTAAACATCATGATTCGATCATGTCACGAAGTTCAAGTTATGATGATTATAAAAGGATCCTCGTAGACTATTCCTTAGACCGTGAGGCTATATCAATCACTGTCTCCCGAGAATGCTTAGATAGCATCAAACGCCATCTCGTAAAACGGTGGTTATAAAGGTGTGTTCAGGTATTCGTAGGAAACCTTAGAGGCAATATATGTCAAGAGCAGGATTTGTTCGTCCATGTGACGGGAAGATACTCTAGGGCCCACTCGGAGAGGTTATATCCAATAGCTGCGCAGCGTGTGATTAGATCACGAGGATATCACTTGTCGGAACGAGTCAAATAGCATTGTTCAGTAACGAGATTGAACACGACATGGTGATGTCATTGATCGAATCTCGGGCAATGCAAGTATCGAATGACAAAGGGAATAAGACACAACTGTCACCGGTTCAAACGACGAAAGATCTTCGTGGAATGCACAGGGGTCACATGGCCATCCAGGTCCCTCTGTTGATCATTGGTACGGGAGTGTCCCGACCATGTCTGGAGTGTTCCCGAACCGTGGGGTATCACGCTTAAGGGCTTGATGATGCTTAGAGAGTGTTTATAGGATCGGTAGAATCGTCGTAGAAAAGAAGGGAGAAAACCGGAAGGGTTTCGGTAAGTCCGGAGGATGTCCGGAGTGGAGGTGGAAGGTGTTCCATGGCCACGGAGATTAGATAATATGTGAATGAATGTTAAATATTGATTTAATCATTTATTCATAATTATTTAATAAAGATAAAAATCAATTAAAAGGTCAAAAGGCTTAATGGGCCAATTTCCGGAGGGAGAGGGCCCATTAGGGAAAAGGAGAAAGGGGAGAAGGGGCAAGGGGGAGGCCGGCTGGGCCTATCCCCTCCCCCCCGCGGGGCCCACTACTGGCCGGCGACCACCTCCTCCCCCTCCTCTCCTTTAGTCCCACCCCGGGACTTGAGGGGAGGTAGTACCTCCCCTCCCCCTATATAAAGTGGGGTATTTGTCCTAGAAAATACACCTAATAATCAATAAAGGTCTCCCCACTTTTGGGAGGACCTCTAATTGATATTTTCTCTCTCCCCCCTCTCTCTCGTGATCGTGGTCCCAAGTCTGGACTGCGCGAGCGAGAGACATCTTCACCGCGGAGCACCGTCACGCTGCGGGATTCGGATCCAGGAACTCTACTTCCGCAACTGCTGCTGGATCGGGGAAGCGGGGGTCATCGTCAGGCACTGGACGTGTGTAACTCCCCGCGGGGTGTCGCACTTGAGGCACTCAAGTCGTTGGAGCCAGAAGGAGTGCAAGGACTTCATCACGACCTTGAGGTCGGCTTCGGCTCGTCTTCATCAACCACACTCTCCTGAGCGTTGGCAACGCTTTTCGGTCTTCAAGGCTATATCAATCACTGTCTCCCGAGAATTCTTAGATAGCATCAAACGCCATCTGGTAAAATGGTGGTTATAAAGGTGTGTTCAGGTATTCGTAGGAAACCGTAGAGGCAATATATGTCAAGAGCGGGATTTGTCCGTCCATGTGACGAGAAGATACTCTAGGGCCCACTCGGAGAGGTTATATCCAATAGCTGCGCAGCGTGTGATTAGATCACGGGGATATCACTTGTCGGAACGAGTCAAATAGCATTGTTCAGTAACGAGATTGAACACGACATGGTGATGTCATTGATCGAATCTCGGGCAATGCAAGTATCGAATGACAAAGGGAATAAGACACGACTGTCACCGGTTCAAACGACGAAAGATCTTCATGGAATGCACAGGGGTCACATGGCCATCCAGGTCCCTCTGTTGATCTTTGGTGCGGGAGTGTCCCGGCCATGTCTGGAGTGTTCCCGAACCGTGGGGTATCACTCTTAAGGGCTTGATGATGCTTAGAGAGTGTTTATAGGATCGGTAGAATCGCCGAAGAAAAGAAGCGAGAAAACCGGAAGGGTTTCGGTAAGTCCGGAGGATGTCCGGAGTGGAGGTGGAAGGTGTTCCATGGCCACGGAGATTAGATAATATGTGAATGAATGTTAAATATTGATTTAATCATTTATTCATAATTATTTAATAAAGAGAAAAATCAATTAAAAGGTCAAAAGGCTTAATGGGCCAATTTCCGGAGGGAGAGGGCCCATTAGGGAAAAGGAGAAAGGGGAGAAGGGGAAAGGGGGAGGCCGGCTGGGCCTAGCCCCCTCCCCCACTCCTCTCCTTTAGTCCCACCCCGGGACTTGAGGGGAGGTAGTACCTCCCCTCCCCCTATATAAAGTGGGGTATTTGGCCTAGAAAATACACCCAATAATCAATAAAGGTCTCCCCACTTTTGGGAGGACCTCTAATTGATATTTTCTCTCTCCCCCTCTCTCTCTCGTGACCGTGGTCCCAAGTCTGGACTGCACGAGCTAGAGACATCTTCACCGCGGAGCACCGTCGCGCTGCGGGATTCGGATCCGGGAACTCTACTTCCGCAACTGTTGCTGGATCGGGGAAGCGGGAGTCATCGTTAGGCATCGGATGTGTGTAACTCCCCGCGAGGTGTCGCACTTGAGGCACTCAAGTCGTTGGAGCCAGAAGGAGCGCAAGGACTTCATCACGACCTTGAGGTCGGCTTCGGCTCGTCTACATCAACCACGCTCTCCTGAGCGTTGGCAACGCTTTTCGGTCTTCAAGGGTAAGTTCGCGAAAAGCCCTTCCCGTTACTGTATTACTAATAGATAGGTCCTGGCAGCTTCAGGGGTTCAGGGGCGTAGAGTAAAATTTATTGTTTTTATGGGCGGAACCCCTACAATATGAGAATTCTGCGAAAGGCAGGCAGTCTTCCCATTTTGATCCGTATTCCAAAACACAAGCTCTTAACATATCCTCTAGGATCTGGTTGACTCTCTCAGTCTGCCCATCGGTTTGCGGGTGATAAGCGATGCTGAAATTCAACTTGGTTCCTAATCCTTCTTGGACTTTCTGCCAAAATCTCGAGGTAAATTGGGTTCCTCGATCTGATACAATGGTCTTGGGGGTTCCATGCAAACTAACAATTCTAACAATGTACAACTCTGCTAGCTTCGCACTCTGGTAGGTAGTCTTGACAGGTATGAAGTGAGCTACATTGGACAGTCTATCAACTATGACCCAGATTGAGTCATTTCCCCTACTAGAAGTAGGCAAACCGGTGATAAAGTCCATTCCGATAGAATCCCATTTCCATTCTGGAATCTGCAATGGTTGCAACAGTCCTGCGGGTCTCTAGTGCTTTGCTTTGACTCTTTGACAGATGTCACACTTGGCGATGTAGCTTCCGATTTCCCTCTTCATCTTGTGCCACCAAAATTGCTCTTTCAAATCTTGATACATCTTCGTTCCTCCGGGGTGGATAGAATAAAGGGTATCATGAGCTTCCTTCATGATAACTTGCTTCAGCTCCGAATCTGCTGGCACACAGATACGTCCTTTGTACCACAGAACTCCTTCTTCGTCTTTAGTTAATCCAGGTACTTTTCCTGTACCAATATGATGTTTGATTCCATCGATACTTTCATTTCCCTTCTGGGCTTCCTTGATTTGGCTAACCAATGTGTGTTGAAGTTAAATGCTAGCTAAGAATCCTTTGCTAACTAATTCAGTTCTGAACTGCTCCAACACCTCATACAAACTTGGCTGCTTCTCTTTGATCATGGTGTTAAGCCTGCACGACAATCTGCTAAGAGCATCCGCTACCACATTGGCTTTATCGGGGTGATAGTGAATGTCAAGGTCATAATCCTTGATTGACTCTATCCATCTCCTTTGCCTCATATTCAGCTCCTTCTGAGTGAAAATATATTTTAAGCTCTTGTGATCTGAGTAAATCTCACAGCGATTACCCATCAAATAATGACGCCATGTCTTCAATGCCAGCACTACGGCTGCTAACTCAAGATCATGGGTCAGATAGTTCTGCTCATGCTGCTTCAGTTGCCGATATAGATACGCGATGACTTTGCCTTCTTGCATCAATACACATCCTAGACCAATCTTGGATGCATCACAATACACATCAAACGGCTTCTTGATGTCTGGCATGATCAATATTGGGGCTGATATCAATCTCTTCTTCAGTTCCTAGAAACTAGCTTCACACCTGTCAGTCCATTTAAACTTCTTGTCCTTCTTCAACAATTGGGTCATGGGTCTGGAGATGCTCGAGAATCCTTTGACGAACTTGCGGTAGTATCCCGCTAATTCGAGAAATGCACGGACTTGGGTTTGAGTGGTTGGCGCTTCTCATGCTTCGACATCTCTGATCTTGGCGGGATCAACAGAGACTCCTCCGGCAGACACAATATGTCCTAGGAATCCTACTTCTTTCAGCCAAAACTGACACTTGCTGAACTTGGCATATAACTGATGCTCTCTCAGGGTTTCTAGGATGATTCTCAGATGTTGTTCATGCTCTTCTTCTGACTTGGAGTAGATAAGGATGTCGTCGATAAACACAACTACGAACTTATCTAGGAAATTCATAAAGATCTTATTCATGAGATTCATGAAATAAGCAGGGGCATTGGTTAATCCAAAAGACATAACTGTATACTCGTATAAACCATAGTGAGTAGTAAAGGCGGTCTTCGGAATATCCGTTGCATGAATCTTAAGTTGGTGATAACCAGTCCTAAGATCAATCTTTGAGAATACCTGGGCTCCAGTCAATTGATCAAATAGATCCTCTATCTTTGGCAAGGGGTACTTGTTCTTGATGGTGACGTCATTCAACTTTCTGTAATCTGTACACAAACGGTTACCTCCATCTTTCTTGTCGACAAATAACAATGGTGATCTCCATGGCGAAGTGCTTGGCTGAATCAAGCATGTTGCTAACATGGCATCTAACTGATTCTTCAACTCAACTAACTCTGAGGGGTTCATGCTATAGGGTCTCTGGGCTATGGGTCCGATTCCTGGGATTAGTTCGATAATGAACTCAATATCCCTATCCGGGGGCATACCTGGCAATTCATCTGGGAATACGTCGGGGTATTCACAGACTACTCTTACTTGGTCTATGGTGGGTAAGGCTAGACTCTTGTTGCACTTGAATTGGCGAGGTAAGGTTTCAGATATATGCTCTACTGTTACTCCAGAGCTACTGGTCATGGTGATGGCTTTCTTAGCACAGTCTATCAGTCCTTTATGCCTTGACATCCAGTCCATACCTAGTACTACTTCCAATCCTTTGGTTCCAAGTACAATTAGGTTGGCATAAAAATCTATCCCATGTATTCTAATAGGCACAGCTTTGCAATTTTTTCTAGCTTTGGTTGTGGAACCGGGGATTTGAACTATCATGACATGCTTCAGGTTGGTTGGGTGAATCTTACTAGTGCATGCAAATTCTTCGGTGACAAATGAATGCGATGCTCCCAAATCAAACAATACTCTTGCTAAAACTGAGTTGACAGAAAACATACCCAGCACTACATCTGGCGCTTCTTGGGCTTCTTCGGCGTTCATGTGGAAGAGACGACCGTTGCGGTTGTGAGGGTTCCCTGGGGCAAACCTTCTCCCTGGTTAAACACGACGTTGTTGTTGAGCTGGGGCATTCACATTGACAATGGTTGCAGTCTTCTTGGGACACTCATTGGAATAGTGACCCTTCACTCCACACTCAAAACAAGTGATCTAGGACTTGTCCTTTGCTACGACAGGAACAGCATTGCTGCCAGTTCTGGGTGCAGTGTTGTTGTTGTTCTTAGGAGGGGCACGGTTGAAATTGTTGGCATTGCCGGAGTTGTGATTGTTTCCTCCGGACTTCGCATTTCCTCCGCTATGGTTGGGGTAGCTTGGGCGAGACATTGGGGGTCGGTTGTTCCTTGGTGCATATCCTGGTGAGGGGTTGGGACTGCACTTCTGGTGACTGCTGGATCCTAATTGCTGCATCATACGACGTTTGCGGTTGTCGTTTGCCTAATTAATCTTCCCTTCCATCTAGATGGCAGAGTCGACTAGCTCTTCGAGATCCTCGAAACGGATGTTGACGAGGACAGTCTGCATCTCATCATGCAGTCCATTCAGGAATCTCTCCTTCTTCTTCACCTCTGTGTTGATCTCATCAGGGGCATACCTTGCAAGTGACAGGAATCTGTCACGATATTCCACCACAGTCATTCTGCCTTGCTTCAAGTTGCGAAACTCATCTCTTAGTCTGGTGACTAGACCTTGCGGCACGTGGGTGTGGCTGAACTTTGTTTTGAAAGCTTCCCATGTCATCACTTGACCATGGTTCATATTGCGGATACTAGTCCACCAAGCTCTTGCATCTCCCACCAGGTAGTGGGTGGCGAAGAGAACTTTCTCATTGTCCTCAACTCCTGCAACTTCTAAGTTGTTTTCCATTGTCAGCAGCCAGTCATCTGCATCTAGTGGGTTTTCAGCCTGGTTGAAGATTGGGGGATTGGTATTCTGGAAGTTTTTGAGTTTGGACCCATGGTGATCCTGGTTTCCATGATTCTGGTTGTTGAGAGCCATCTGGGCGATCTGCTGCAATGTTGCTAAGTTGGCTTGATGTTCTGCCCTGCTTGCTTCTCTGTCTGCGATGAGATTCTGCAAGATCTGCAGCATTGGGTCTTGCGACGAGCTGCTCCCTCCTTGGTTTCCACGAGTCATCTGAAGATTGAGGTAGATAAAGGGGTAAGAGGGAAAGTTCTAAGGTTCATAGTTTTGATTTCAAGGTAAAAACTTTGAGCTTGACTCAGGTTTTGCAACTAACTTCATTTCATTCATACAAACAAGCACACGATACAACACACACCACAACAATCCAAAGGAAAAACAGATGGTTTGAAGAACCATTCTGCAAGCTACGATACAGTGGGACCGATACATCTCATGCTACGACAATGCTCTGGTGCCTCTACTCATCGTCGATGAAGTCAGAGTCCTCATCGTTAGTGTAGAAGTCCACAGCATCCTCCTCCAGAAAGTCATCATCATTGTTGAGGTAAGAATCCATGTCTCCCTGGATGTCTTCACCCTCCTCTTCTTCTTCCTTTGCGGCAAGCTGAGCTTCTTGCTCCTTGACGGTCTTCTCGAGGTCGGCCACCTTCTTGCAAAGACGGGCGATGGTGTGATCCTTCTTTGCACGCTAGCGGCAAAGAGACTGGCGATCTTGGACGAGCAGTGCGAAAGTCTGGGCCTTTTGGTCGGCAATGGCACGGTTCTGGTTGGCTAACTCCCTGGCATTGTCCAGTTCCTGTTGTCTGTCGTGCAGCAAGAAGTCAAGATTCTCCACTTTATGCCTCAACTCTGGGTGACTTGGCATCTCCATCGGCATCCCCATGAAGTCACGTCTTGCATAGTGAGCAAAACGGGTTCCCTGGAGTTGGTTGACACTGAGGGCACATAGACGTGCGAGAGCTTCATGCATTGCCCTGGCTAATCCATCTAGCAGTTGTTCTCTCTCACGGAGAACTGGATTCTCCCGGACGTTGGTGCTTCGATGCTTCCTCTAAGATTAGCGGTGACTAGCCACTGTAAATCTCCTCCTAGGGGTCCTGGAAGTTGAGCTCCAAGAATCTCCGGATGCGGGCGTCGCAATAACTCCGACAGTGAATCCAGATCCCTCTCGAAGATCAGTTGACCTTCGTTTCCCAACTGGTAGAACTTGCTGAACTGAGTCTCCATCTAGAAGAATTAAGGATGAGAAAATTAGTGAAGTGATCAAGTGTATCAAATTTTAGGTAGTAATGTAAGAATTTTGAGGAACATGAATTTTTGAGAAAGAATGAATTCCCAAGGATAAGAGAGGAAATAGTTTTTCATAAATACTCACTTTGGTTTGGAAATTAAGTTTTTGTTTGGACGTCCATTCTAACTAGGGTCTCCTATGGTCAGGGTGGCTCTGATACCAACTTGTCAACACCCGGATTTTTAATCCAAGATGCCTGTTATGCCATACCTCGCAATCCCAGGATTACCATTTTTGCGAGACATAACAGATTGGATATCATAGTACATCATCCATTACAAACCATACATAAGGTCTTACACAAATAAGGATCTCAGGATCCAGTCTTAATACAACAAGCTGTGGAAATAAAAGATAAGCGTAGCGGTGGGGTCCATCATCAGGGGCACAAGCAATGGTGACGAAGGCAGATAGTCCTAGTTATCATAGCCGTCCTGCTGGACATCATCTTGGTAGTCTCCTTCATAGTCTGGCCATGAGAATAGCCAGGGACAAAAAGCCATGAGTACTCTTTAAGTACTCGCAAACTACCACTAACAAGTAGTATAGTGCTAAGTTAAAGTGCTAACTCTATGTTTAACTATAAAGTTAAGTTTGAAATCTAAGCTGAGTTCTGAAGCAAAGAAAGATAAAATAAAGTTCTAGAATCACTTAAGGTGGGAAGCTATTGTCATAAACACAACCCTGTTGTGGTCAAGTCAAGATTCATCATTCATTTCATAAGTTGTTTTGAAAACATCTGACAACAAAACAGTATGGCCATTCCAACTGTCCATAATCATGACGCTATTCGAATAGTTTGACACTCTGCAGAGGTGGTACACTTTCACCACAAGATTCGATACATCTGTCAGGGATAACCCTAAGTCATCATACTTAGTATGCAGATAATCAAACATAACCTTTCCTTTACACACTCTAGTATAAGCACCTCTCCTATGAGCATGGCCTCCTAACCATGACCATCTGTCATCTTAGGCACTGCATAGGTGGACAACATTGAGAGGTAGCCTCAGCTCAAACCTCTCCCGCGAGGGAACTAATACTAATGCATATAAAAGGGTATTGTGGTTGTACGGTAAAATTTGGAATGGTATCGCATCTGAATCCAACCATCAGTTTTATAAAAGGGCTAAGGCTCCTTCCTCAACATTTTCATCATCATAAACCATTTTTGTTTCTCAACACATGTCAAAACATCTCAATAGAATGACTCATCATTCCAAGGTTTTCATAATTCATTTTCACCAAGTGTTCCCATCTAAAGTGACTCAAGTTTTTATCTACTCTAAACTACTAAGTTAAGAGTGTTCACTAAGGTGGAAAGATGGGATCAATCTCATGCCATAGAATGACATCTAAGGTTATCTAAATATGTCAAGTTTTATACTCTTTATGCTACCTTCAAAACAAGTAAAGGACTTTGTGTAAAGTAAAGGAAGTAAAGCTTGAAATTAGTACTTGGGGTAAAGAATAGTCAAAGTAGTTTAACCAAAGCATGCCTAGAGCATCTTTGCTAAACCATCTAGTTTAATCCTAGCTTGCTAATAGTAGCTTGCCTTGGTTGGTGCAGTGGTTGAAGTTGTCTTCCTCCTCTTGGTAGAACTCCTCCTCCTCGTAAGCTTGGTCGGTACTATCTTCTATAAATACATACGGTATACCCAATCACCAAACAATACTTAACTAGTCTAATTAGCACTCTAAGGCATACATTTGATGATCTATTATCATCACAAGCATCACAAGTCTTATTAAATAGTTTCATCCCTTTTATTTTAGAAAAGTAATTTCTACTCATTGAAAATTAACTAAGATTTAATATTCACCACTTAAAATATGGCATCATGTGGACACATGTTCTCACCACATATTCTAACATGTCGAAATGTGATTTAAGGGTTGGATCATAATTACTTTGGTTTAAGTTCATTATTTAATGATTTAAAGTGACTAGAAATTCCTATATAGCATTATTTTGGTACTAGTCCCAAGTCACTGCATGTAAACCTTAATATTATTACATATTCAGATAGGTATGGTGAGATGTGATTTTTGAGAGTTGGAATCAACTCAAAAGCTATCTTGGTTGATTTTATAAAAATGTTGCAAGGTGCAAATGCTTCTATTTTGTTATTTTTACTAGGAGAGATCTTTAACTCTAATTGAATTAAATCCAACGGGCTTGGGTAGATCTTTTCAGTAGCTTTCTAACAAAATTGGAATCACTCCATTTGGATTTATAAATCTCTCTGAATTGAATTTCAAACTAGGGAACAGAACTAGGTTTAAACTAAAAAGAAAAATCCTAATTCAAACTAACTCGGTCGCGCGGGAAAGCTAATGGGTTGGCCTAGTGACACTACGCTGCCGTGTCGAGTGACAGAGGGGTCCACCGGTCACGGACTCATAACACGCTAATGCACGGGCGATATGGGTCGTTGGATTAGAACGGGGATCAACGGCTGTGGATCATTATCGACGACGAACTGGTCGCCGACGAAATCTAACCCTAGCGGCTCGGTGGGGGTGCATAGGGGGCGTACCAGGGCTCCAGCAATGACGGCGATGGGGGCAAACGGACTGGTGGTCGACGACGAGCTTAGGGACGGTCGAGGCAGCTCCAGGGGTGGTCGCATTCAGCGGCGCCCTTCTCCTCCAGAGGCGGCCTGCTCCGGTGCAATTCTAGCGAACGGCTGCTCCCCTTGCTCTGGATAGAGGTGGGGAATCGTCAGTGAGGTGAGGGGAGGTGAGTGGTGTGCTGCAAATGGCTGGGGAAGGCCTCTATTTATAGGACGACGACGCGACCGAGAGGGATGGGCGAGCGGCTCTGGCGAGGGATGCACAGCGTGCTAGCAGCGTGGCTCAAGGTAGGGGGCGGTCGCTGGTCTCCTGGCGGTGCTCTATGAAGTAAATGCGGGACTAGGGGCGGTGGTATGCGGTCGGGCGGAGCTGGCGCTCTGAGCGGCAGAGACGGCGGTGTCCACGGCGAGCGGTGGCTATGAGGCGTTGGACGGCGAACGGGCGTGGCTGGCGTGTCCCTGGGGTCATGGCGGAGCGGTGGGCGTGGGCCGTGGTCGAGCGCCGGCTTGTACACGTGTGTCGAGCGCGGCACTCTGGCGCGTGCTCGGCATTGCGCAGACAGGCAATGCGCGGCGGTTCCTCGGTGGTCCACGGTCTGGCTCGGCTCGGGGAGGGGACACAGAGTGGCGGTGAGGTACTGGCTAGCTAGTAGACATGGCGAGAGGGGGCGAGGTGGTCTGCTGCGGTGAGGGCAAGGTTGCCGGTGACTTGGTGCTCGGCATGGCTTGGCCTTGCCACTAGGGGGTAGGAGATGGGGTTTAAATGGCATGGTTAGATCATTTGTGGACAGAGGGAGTGTTTGGAGGAAAATTGGGTGCAAAACCCTGTTGTAAATAGTGAGCTATTTTTAGAGTTTAAACCCTGCCTGCCAAGTGTTTAATGAAATGGCCGCAAGAACTTTCTTTTTGAATTTTGAAAAGATTTTTGGTGGTTGTGCTAGTACTAATCTTGAGACTCTGTGGTTGCTTGGGTTTTGAAATTTGAGCTTGTTTGAGTGGTTTTTGAAATAGTGGGATCTTCCCATATGAAATAGATTCAATTTTCAAATGCTATTTAAATATAGTGTTTGAATATTTTTGGCAGATCACAAAGTGGGCCTTGGTACATCATTATGTGTACTAGCAAGGGGTGCAAAGATCCACATTTGTTTCTGTTAAGTTTTGAGTATTAGGAATAGCCAAAGTAGGCATGTTGATTAAAATGGTACAAATGACCATTTGGTTATTTTATTCATTTTGATTTGTTTTTCTTTGGGATTTGTTTGTGAATGATTTAGATGATGTTTATTTCACCTAAGAATCATTTTACAATCAATGGATCACAGAACCATGGCAATTCGAACAACTCCTATTTTAAATGCACATACACATGAATGCTTTCATATTTTTTTTAATAGGAAAAGTTTTTGTTAACCCTAATTTTGATGATTAGGATCTTAATAACCTTGGATTAAAGTTTTGGGATGTTACATGGCTCCTGCGTTTTTTTAGCCCGAAGGGCATTGTGTTGTAGCAGAACACACCAAAAGGCGTCGTAAATGCCATTTTCTCTTGATCTTCCTCCTTCATTCGAATCTGATTATAGCCTCAGTAGGCGTCGAGGAAATAGATACGCTCACATCCCGCGGTGGAGTCGATGATTTGGTCGATTCGCGGCAACGGGAAGTGATCCTTTGGGCAGTGCTTATTTAGGGAGGTGAAGTCCATGCACATCTGCAGGATATCCGTGTCTTTTTTAGGTACTAGCACCGTGTTGGCGAGCCAAGTGCTTTTCTTAATCTCGTGTATGAATTTGGCGTCGAGGGGTCTATTGATCTCCATTCCGACTGCCTTTGCTCTTGGTTCAGACAGTCACCTAATTGTCTACTTGACTAGCCTTGCGTCTGGATTGACATTTAGAGCATGCTCGGCGAATTCCCTGGGAACCCCTGGCATGTCCGCTGGACACCAGGCGAGATTTCCCAGTGTTCACGGAGGAATTCAACAAGCGCGAGTTCCTACGTGGAACTCAAGTTGTTGGCGATGAGGGCCGTCTTGGTCAGGTCCGTTGGGTGGACCTGGACTTTCTTCATGTGCACCGACGAGTCGAAGGACAGCTCGAGTGAACTTGGCCGACTCAGGGGAGGCAGACTATTGTCTGTCGACTCCTTTAGTCTTGCGAGTTCCTCTTGCATGCCGAAGGACTGGGAGATTCTATTGAATTCCCTGTCGCAGTTGTCGGACCTTTCGAAGTTGCCGTTGATTGTGATTACGCCGTTTGGGCCTGGCATCTTCATCTGCAGGTAGGCATAGTGTGGCACTGCCATGAACCTTGTGGACGCGACACGTCCGAGGATGCAGTGATATTGTGAAGGCCAGTCGACAACCTCGAAGTCGATGCGCTCTAGCCAAAAGTTTTGCGGCGTGCCAAAGATGACATCGAGGTTGATTTTGCCTAGGGGATATACACCTTTCCCTGGGACGATGCCGTGGAACGTCGTGTCTGAAACTTCCAGACACGTCAGAGGGATCCTCATCGCACGCAAGGTACTCGTGAACATTAGGTTAATGCCGCTGCCGCCATCCATGAAGACGCGGCTCATGTCGAAGCCCCCAATCTGCGCCTCGAGTACGAGGGGACAATGGCCCGGACGAGGAACTTGGCGCGAGTGGTCATGCCTGTCGAAGGTGATGCAGGAGTCACTTCCACTAAGGTACTCAGTGGTGGAAGGTGGAGAGTTTATCACCAGGTTGACTTGGCAAGTGATGGCCTTCTGCACTCGATTCGAGGGACGCCCTTTTTGGATCATCCCCATGTTGCCCACGGGTCGCGGGTATGGTTCGCCTCCGTGATTCTGGACCAGTGCGGTCGAGGGTAGTGGTAGTCTAGGCGGTGGTGGAGGAGCTCCATGTGCCACGGCTCCTGGGGCGACTCCATAGCCCCTGTTGACTGCGTCGCGGTACATCCGGGCCAGGCCATCTTGGAGCTTGAGAAACTTGCGGCAGTCTTTGAGGAGGTGGCTGGATTTCTTCTTGCCGTCGTGCTTGTCCATGTATAAGTGCCTGTTGCACGGCCCGGACAGTTTGTCCTCGATGGTTGTTGCGGGTGCCTCTTCGTGAGTACGGTGCTGCCACACCTGCGTGGTTTTCCCGGAGTCGCGGTATCCACCGCTACGATAGCCGCTGTTGTGGTTGTCATCGCGTTTGTCAGCGTAGCCGGCTGCGACCATGTTGACGTCATCGCGGTCATCGTAGACGCGCATCCGCCGCTTGCCTCGACAGTCGTGTCTACGCCCGAGGTCATCGTCGTCATCGGAGTAGGTGCGGTTTTTCACCGAATCTTCTCCATCAGCTCACCGATTCACAATTTCCATCAGGTGGTCGATCGTTTTGGGCTTCGAGCGGCCCATCTCCTCCCTGAGATCTATGCGGCAAACATCGCCGTTGAACGCATCGATTGCACGGTCTTCCGAGATGTTTTCCACGGAATTTTTGATGATGGACCACCTCTGGATGTACGAGCGTAGCGATTCGCCCGACCTTTGCTGGCAGGTCCTCAGCTCTTCGATTGATACGGGCCTTTTGTAAGTGCCCTTGAAGTTGCGTACAAAGATGTAGACCAGCTCTTCCCAACTACGAATGGATCCGCGGGGGCGATTGTTGAGCCATGCGCGAGCGGTGCCCTGCAGCTGTAGCTACAGGCATTGCATGGACGTGCTTCGACTCCTGCCATGTAGCCTGACGGAGGAGATGTGGTCCTCCAACCAGATCTTCGGGTCTTGTAGGCCATCGAACTTTGGGTTTTCTGATGGGAGTTTGAACCCTTTAGGCATTCGCTTATGCCTGATGGCCCTGCTGAAGCATCTGGCACCGAAGAGTTCGGTCTCGTCCTCTTCTGAATCAGTCAAACGAGCGCATCTTGCCCTTCATTTGTCAATTTTTCACTGCGTGAGGTCATCGCGTGCATCGTAGTCATGATCGTGTCGCCGCAAGCAGCAACGTCGATACATATCGTGACTGTCGTTGCTGGACGAGGGTGAGGAATAGCGTTTTGCCAGAGCCTTGCCTTTCTTTGGCTCCGGTGTTGGTTCTTTGTCGAGGGCGGCCTCGATTAGCCCCAAGCCTCTGATCGTAGATCGGTCCATGGAAGCTCTTGGATCTCCAGCTAGCGGCTGGTTATTGAGGAGGTACATGGTGGCCGCTGTTACAGCGGCTTGCGGTGTCTTTGGGACCATGTTGCCCCACATGTCGACTATCATAGAGCTGAAGTCGAGGACTTTTGCAGCTTCTATGCGTTCTTTCTCGGTGAGATGGGCCATCTGAGATCGCCTCTTGTTGGCCACGTATTCGTTGCCCTTGGAGGAGGATCCTCCATGGGAGGAGAGCCTAGCTCATCAAAGACCCGACTCATCCCCCGCCTTTTTACGCGCCTCGAGTTACGCGATTGCGTGTAGCTGGCGTCTGTACTCCTCCTTTAGCAGCCAATGGTAGCCCATCAGCATGTCCTACAGTGTGCCGGGGGCAGAGGATTGCCTCGCAGAGCTTCTCGGCAACGGGCCCACTCGTTGTCGTTGAGTTTGATCATGACACGCTCTCCTGTGTGTTCGTTCACCATGGTTGGCGGTTCGGCTGCCCCTCCATTGTTGACGGGCGCGCCATTGCCACCGTTGGTGGGGCCGTCATTGGGTGGTCCGCCATTAGGTATGCCACCGTTGGGCGGATCAATGCCAGATCCGTTACCACCGTTTTCGCGATTGGCGGTGGTGTCGCCAGCGTTGATGATGGCGCACATGAAGTGGTTGAGGAAGCTGTTGCTTCTGCAACTTTCAGATCTGGAGCCGTAGAATCCATCTTCCGTCGCTAGGTCACCCAGATCGGATCCGTGACTGTTGTCGATGTCCGTGTTCCCAGCTGTTGTTGAGGTGTTGAGCTCGCTGAGGGTGCCGATTGGTGGCGGGAACCACGATGCTGGAGCAATCGTGGGTGCCGTTGGCTGGTCAGGCATGCGAAGAGTGCCCATCTGACCAACCTGGAAGCGGAAGCTCCCAATCGCCAGACTGATTCCATCGCCCACGGACTCGAAAGCCGGGCAAGTAGCCGGCGTATGGACGGTGAAGTCGAACGCACCGAATAGCTGGTGAATCTCCACTATTCCAGAGTTCTAGATTGCGGTTGATGGGGCCGAAGAAGCCGCGACATCAGCACTCCCAATTCCCACAGACGGCGCCAATTGATGAGGGTTTAACTCATCAATGCCCATTGTTATGGACTTGGGTTTTGGAGAAGGAGGGAGCGCTGGAGGCATCAGTCGGCTAGCAAACAAGCACACATGGACGCAAGGTTTACCCAAGTTTAGGCCTCGTAGAGGTCACTACTCCTGCTTGTCTGCTCTTGGAATTAACAAAGGAATCGAAGATTATAGAGGCACACAGATGCAATTTGGCGAGAGTTGTGGAAACTAGGGTTGTGTGTGTCCTCCTCGCCGCCCCCTCCTAGCCTTTATATAGATAGGCTAGGTCTCGGGTAGCAGGTCGAGTCGGTTACAGATTAGGATTTTCCCTTTGAACTTTCTATCTTAAGCTTCTTCTTTTCTCGCAAGCAATAGAGAGTCCTTGAGCCACTCGAATTCTGTGTTGGGCCTTGGCAACACCATGGGTTTCTGCTGTATCCAGGCCATATATACCAAACTCGAGTACCTGTAGGGTATACCCATGTCAGTGTGTATGGTACTTTTCTGGTCTAGAAGTTGATGTGGAGCAAAGGACCTACAAGTCTTTTGTGAAGAAAAAAGAGAAGAAACTGAGGCTTTGGGGAATTTCTTCCTACCTGCCATATACAACAAAGTTCTACAAGTGTCCATTCCACCACAATAAGCCACATGGGGGCTTGAGGGTGGGGCTTGTCTAGCATGTCCGCGAGGTTGCCACTCAAGGACGTCTAGGTGAAGACTTCGTGGGTGACTTGCCTGATCAGGGCAAGCATGAAGCTCTCCTGAGGGTGCTGGAGCCAGATGAGTTTGAGTACGTCGAGTCAGAGGAAGAAGAGCTGGAGCAGTGATTGGCAACATCATCAGTTGACAGTTGTTGCTATTAAGTAGCTGGTAGATGCTATGGTACATCATCAGTATAGAGATGATGTTTCTATTTGGTTAATATGTTGAACTATTGAACTAGGTAGAAATGGTGGAGAACTTGGTCATTTTGGTTGTGTGATGAGTACTGATTAATTATGGTGATGTTCCTATGATATTACTAAGTTAACCTTCTACTAGTAATGTATATATGGTAATATTTAAGTTAGTACCTCTATCATTTGCTTGTTTATTATTTCCCTATCATTGATGTGGCATGATACCTGTTCTGTCACGTACTAATCTCTTTTTTATTGTGTCATTTCTATTTTGGATGGTTTTGAAATATACACCATATTGTAGTAATTTTGATAATTTTGAAAATCCACTGTACAGTGTGGCAAGAAAAGTGGTTTGATTATATTCAAGTGTTTCGATTTTGCAATGTTTTGTTATCATCTAAAATATTGAACTAACCTGAAGTGTAGCAGATAGTTTATATGCATTATGCCAGCCCACCTGGTATAAATAACGTTTGAATTGATCTTTAAATGTAGGCAAAAAGAAAAGGAAAAAGCCCGCCAACTAGCAGGATTTTGTTCGAGCCCATGGCCTGCATACGACTAGAAACCAAATAATCGGCTAGGATGCATGCACGTGGTCCTGCTAGTAGGCCCCACAGTGCAGTGAAATATCAGTGAACGGTCGTAAGTAGTATGGAACGGAGAGGTTGTTGCATCCTGTGTAACGCTCAGCTATTTAAGCTACTGTGTATCCTCTCTAGTTGGCGAGATGGGACTAAACTCCCATTTATCCCACCCGAGTCATCTCATACCACTGCGGGGAAAGAATGGGCTGAAAGAGGCCCATTTGGGTCATAGGTAGATCAGTCGGGCAGGTGGCCTGGCTGGACTGCCTCCCTTTTTTAAAAAAATGCTATTCTTTTAACATTTTCTGTAATTTGTAATTTTACTTGGAATAAATAGAGTAGTAATGTGGTAGAAAAGATATATTTGTCGTAAGATTATATGGGCCACATGTTTCATATAAAAAGTTTTTTCATATTGAAAACTTTTTTATGTAGAATTTTGAAAATTCGGTAAGCCAAGAGAAAAAAGTAGTTTTGATAGTTTGTTTGCAGAAAATTCAGATTTTAAATTAGAGAGATGTGTTGTTCTGAATAGCATGAGACTTTCACCACTTGATGGAACAATATATGGGCCACATGTTTCATATAAAAAGTTTTTTCATATTGAAAACTTTTTGTATGTAGTATGTTCAAAATTCAGTAAGCCAACACAAAAAAGTAGTTTTGACACTTTATTTGAAGAAAATTCAGATTTTAAATTAGAGAGATGTGTTGGTCTGAATGGCATGAGAGTTTCACCACTTGATGGAAGAATATACGGGCCACATTTTTCATATATAATGTTTATTCAGATTAAAAACTTTTTGTATGTAGTATTTTGAAAATTCAGTAAGCCAACAAAAAAAGTAGTTTTGACACTTTGTTTGCAGAAAATTCAGATTTGAAATTAGGGAGATATGTTTGTCTGAATTGCATGGGGTTTTCACCAGTATATGGAGGACTGTATTGGCCACATTTTTCATGTTTAAAATTTTCGCAGATTCCAAACTTGGCGCATGTCGAAATTTGAATATACTAAATCACCTCCAAATCAATTTTGAATTTTGACCAACCAATTTTAATTATTTTTATACCATTTTCAAATGTTGTTGCCATGTTCATGTAGCATCTAGATTGAACATTTTCAGGATTTGGAAATAGATCTTGGTCAGCCATATGCCTGCAGTTTTGACCTAACTTTGATCGGGGAAGTAGAAATTTTAAAAAAAAATCTAAAAATAGTAAGACCTTGACCATGTTTCTAAGATTATACTCTACTTTGCAAAAAAAACTTGAGTTTGTGGAATAAAGTACAAGTTGCTCCCACACACTTGGATTCAAGTGTGAGTCTCATTGGTAACTACCCAAATTACCGATGAGATTGCCAACTCCAAGGCATACTTTCTCATAATGGCCTCAAATTTGGCAGGTAGGTGTGTCTTGGCATGGCACACATTTTATCTTTTGGTTAATTGCTTGTTTGCTCAAAATCTACCTCTAGTCAAACTTTGGTCAATTTAGTCAAAACATGTAAATATTGAACCACATCTACATTATAGGAACCTCAATAATTTTGGCAAAAAATCATTTTTAGGTGCACAAGATGTGGTTTAATCATAGATCTTTTGCTAGATCATCTTGGTTCATCCATATGCCTACACGGTGTTCGATGCATTTTTACCTAACTTTGACCGAGGCACTAGAAATTCAAAAAAACGAAAAATAGTAAAACCTTGCCTATGTGTCTTAAATTCTACCTTACTTTGCACAAAAAATAATAAACCTTGAGTCTATAAAATAAAAGTACAAGTTGCTCTAACACACTTGGATTCAAGTGTGAGTCTCATGTGTAACTACCTAAATTGTAGGGGTTCCGCGCATAAAAACAATAAATTTTACTCTACGCCCCTGAACCCCTGAAGCTGCCAGGACCGATCTATTAGTAATACAGTAACGGGAGGAGCTTTTCGTGAACATACCCTTGAAGACCGAAAAGCGTTGTCAACGCTCAGGAGAGCGTGGTTGATGTAGGCGAGCTGAAGCCGACCTCAAGGTCGTGATGAAGTCCTTGCGCTCCTTCTGGCTCCAACGACATAAGTGCCTCAAGTGCAACACCTCGTGGGGAGTTACACACGTCCGGTGCCTGACGATGACTCCTGCTTCACCGATCCAGCAGCAGTTGCGGAAGTAGAGCTCCCGGATCCGAATCCCGCAGCGCGACGGCGCTCCACGGTGAAGATGTCTCTCGCTCGTGCAGTCCAGACTTGGGACCACGGTCACGAGAGAGAGAGAAAGGGAGAGAGAAAATATCAATTGGAGGTCCTCCCAAAAGTGGGGAGACCTTTATTGATTATTGGTGTAATTTTCTAGGCCAAATACCCCACTATATATAGGGGGAGGGGAGGTACTACCTCCCCTAAAGTCCCGGGGTGGGACTAAAGGAGAGGAGGGGGGAGGAGGAGGTGGCCGCCGGCCACCTAGTGGGCCCCGCACGGGAGGGGCTAGGCCCAGCCAGCCTCCCCGTTGGCCCCTCTCCCTCTCTCCTTTCCCCTAATGGGCCCTCTCCCTCTAGAATTGGCCCATTAAGCCTTTTGACCTTTTAATTGATTTTCTCTTTATTAAATAAATATGAATAAATGATTAAATCAACATTTAACATTCATTTACATATCATTTAATCTCCGTGGCCATGGAACTCATTCCACCTCCACTCCAGACGTCCTCCGAACTTACCGAAACCCTTCTAGTTTTCTCCCTTCTATTCTTCGGCGATTCTACCGATCCTATAAACACTCTCTAAGAATCATCAAGCCCTTAAGAGTGATACCCCACGGTTCGGGAACACTCCAGACATGGTCGAGACACTCCCACACCAATGATCGACAGAGGGACCTGGATGGCCATGTGACCCCTGTGCATTCCACGAAGATCTTTCGTCGTTTGAACCGGGACAGTCGTGTCTTATTCCCTTTGTCATTCGATACTTGCATTGCTCGAGATCTGATCAATGACATCACCATGTCGTGTTCAATCTCGTTACTGAACAATGCTACTTGACTCGTTTTGACAAGTGATATCCCCGTGATCTAATCACACGCTGCGCAGCTATTGGACATAACTTCTCCGAGTGGGCCCTTGAGTATCTTTCTGTCACATGGACGGACAAATCCCGCTCTTGAAATATATTGCCTCTACGGTTTCCTCCGAATACCTGAACACACCTTTATAACCACCGTTTTACCAGATGGCGTTTGATGCTATCTAAGCACTCTCGGGAGACAGTGATTGATATAGCCTCACGGTCTAAGGAATAGTCTACGAGGATCCATTTCTAATCATCGTAACTTGAACTTCGTGACATGATCGGGTCATGATGTTTAGCGTGGGTATTGGTTCATCATCTCATTCTCCGAATGAAATGACCTCATTTCCAACTGGCATAAATGCCACATGATCAGGAAACATGATCATCCGTTGACCAATGAACCAGTGACTAGAGTTTCACTGGGAACCCCTGGTTGTTTGTATATCACACGTGTATTGATGTTTCCACTCAATATAGTTATAGCATGATATAAAACTTAATCATAAACTATATGAAATATGATAATAGTCCTTACTACTATTTTCTCTAGGGCATATTTCCAACAGTCTCCCACTTGCACTAGAGTACAAATACACTAGGTGCATTTGTTCTCAATCATTGGCACCATATATCCGGTACCCTGAACATGCTTGCTCATGGAAGAGGTTGAGTCTTGGGTTTGTACTTTACAGTCCCAAATCCTTTGCAACTTACTAATGTCACCTGGATTGACATCAATACTTTATCATCACATGATAGCATCTGTGTGTATGCATCATCGCTATGGAAGCGAGCAGGCTGATTCGAGGAGCCTCTGATGACGTTAGATCAACCTCGGGGGCTTTCTCATGGGCATTGTGCCCTGGGACACATAATTCTACGTTAAAAGCAAACTAGCCCCGCCATAACATTATACAACACTTTAGATGGTACCCTTATCAATTATTATAAATGTATTCATCGAAACACTGATGCACTCTATGCAACTTTCCATGTTTTGTTCACCTCGCTTCCTACTTGACTTTGATTGGTATCTATAGGAGTTTCCAACATATTCCCTTATAACATAACTCTTTATGCTTTTAGATACGTTATCCTTTATGGATATGGAAAATATGTCTACAGTTCTCTACTAGACACTGTGGACAAACTTAGCTCAATGTTCTGTGATTCAAACTTAATCACTTTCACACGTTCCTTATTTGGATCACATATTATGCTAAGTTATCATCATGGTTTCTAAGATAGAACCCATGTCTCAACATAGTGGATGACGATCATCCTTTTCTTTCTTTCAACCATTGATGTCAAACTTAATATTATTCCTAATTTGAGTCATTAAGGACTGGTTCCTTAATTAACTTCTATTCTGAAACCCTTTTCAGAATCCCTTAAGGAATACTACATAATATCATAATACACCTATTATCAACTTCTACGTCTTATGAATCATTATTTATAAGTATTTGCGCCTTTCATCCTTAACATATTTAAGAATTACTCCTATAAGCTCCCACTCAGAATATGTTCCTACATATTTGAGTTTGAGACTCATATTACTCCCACTTAAAAATATGTCAATCGCATATTGTTTTAGGAAGACTTTCATAGCTCCCACTCAATTTTATGCAAATTACATATCTCCTTACTATTTTGAAAAACTTCAAAATCTTTTGATCAAATATCAAACTTGGAGATTTGCTATGAGATACCAGTACTATTACTAGTTTTAAATCCACTAGACATTTAGCACACATGAATCAAATTCATTTGAATTCATCCAATACTTGACAAATTGTGCTTTTGTCATTCACCCCCTTTTCCTACTATGGCTTTGCAGTCATTTGGGAAAATTCCAAGTAACCCCTTTACTTGTGAGATTCAGCAACAAATTGCTTTCTAATCTCAAGGGAATTTTGCTTCTAGGATTTCTCATGATTTAGTTTACCATTATTTCCTTTGTAGTTCGTAGGTATGTCATATTTCAAAAATCATGACAAGTGATTCACAAATGTATCCATACAAGATATGGATTTACATTTTGAATCCTACTTCATGTAGTGAAGAACAATAGTGGAGGAAAAACATAATGATCAATATCATTGATTCTTTACTTCTGTGCAGAGAATCATTCAGGAACATTGTCCGTTGTGCTTCTCAACACTCTGATACAGGGTTTTGAATCCTCATCGTGTTTTTCACTAATTTCCATTTGCTTCATAATTGAAAAACATCACTAAAAGTGAGCTTTCTCAAGAATGCACCAAAATCCAAGCAATACGAATCTTGCTTCCTTTTTGGTCTCAGCTATGGATTTCGTATTCAAAGTTTCCAATGAATACACTACAAGGACTTATTCTATATTGTTTTGGTTATATCGAATAACCCCCAAAACTTTCACGAATTCTAATGGTTTACCAATTCTAATTGAGTGCTAACTATTTCTAAGCTAATGGTCTCTACATATACACTACAACGATTTATTTGGTGCCTTCTATTCAACCCCTTTGATATCTAATATCACATTGTGATGCTTTGTATTTTGATGTTTCAAAACGCTTTGCATTCCACAATTTCTTTCATGCCATTCTAATAAAGTTGAATTCCATTACTATTGATCAAATCATAGTAATTGGATTCTCTTTTATATTTATACCCTTTTGTTGATGAAACACTTTGATCAAATCAAATAGTTTCATATTCATGTTTCCTTTGGTAAACTACTTTACACATTTAAACAATCATTTAATGATAATTACCATTTTCGTTAAAACCCAATACATCGAATATGCATTTACTTTTAACAATTCTTTAAACACTTTGTATTCAAGTAATACACGGTGTTCAAATTATTTTGCCGAACTTAGGCATGATTTATATGTGAAAAGTAATCAAATGACTTTCACATATTATCATTATAACTTTGAATTTAATGGTTTCATTCATTAATGAATATATCATTAAGTTGGGTATTTTAAACAAACCATTTTAATGTTTTACAAATGTTCATAAATTAGTTTCAAACAATAGGGACGATTCACAAGTGATCAAACAAGATATGAACACGAATAGAAATCATTCATAAAAGTGGAACAGCTGTTTGTTACAAACTGATATGAATAACCGTCTCACGAAGTGTGAGACACACTAAAGAAGTTCAAATCTCTCGATTACATTAATCATCCTAAATACAAAACTAAATGATAAATGTCGAGGGAGAGTGTCGTTGGCCATCATCATCATGCTCGCCATCAGCACGCAACATCACCTCCTCTCCAGCAAGCATCTCTCATGCAGAAGGACCTGTTTTCACCAAAACAGAACAAGTATTAGATATACTTAACACTGCAATGTGTTTGCAAGATTATAACATTTATAAAACCGTATATCAAATATATACCTTGGTCATCGATGACCTCTCCGGCGATTGGTTCAACATTTACGTTCCGGAAACGTAATATGAACTCATAGAAATCCAATGCTTCCGTATCACCACTCATGATGCTACTCCGGACATGTCCTTTGTACCTGGGAGGCAATGACCGAAGCAGTACGTCTATCACAAATGGATCAGCCATCCAGTAATCCACGAAATGAACCAGTCTCGTGTGTGCATCAAGCATGCGCTCCAAGTGACTCTTCAGACATCTATGTTCCTCCATCTGTATGGAAAGGAACTCTCCAAGCAACTCGTGCTTCCACATGCGCACATGGCCTATGAACTCTGCTCTCAGCTGATCCACCATCGAATATGGGTCAAGATCACCCATGAGCGGATGCAGTTCATCCACCATCCCGTAACGCATTATTATCTGAATGTAAGTGGACATCTCTTGGCAATAGTAGCGGTCTGCCAGCTCTTGTGGAGTCTCATAGTGGTCTGGCTCAGTCAAATCTATCATGCGGCGTATGTAGTCTACCACATGATTCGTAGTAAGGAGATCATCTAGGCGCACAAGCCAACTAGGGAAGTTGGATCCATCAAGTCTAAGTTTCTCACCCTTTACCCAATCCTCAATGGCAAAGTAAGCTTCACAGTGAGCCATCTACATTTATAATTGCAAAAGGAATTTAGACTAAGTTTATAACTAAATGAGTTAATAATAACTCCACTCAGAAACACCTATCCCCAAAAGGGTTCCTAGTGATAACACGACCCCTATCAGCCACATCTCCCCCGATCATCACGGCCATCAATGTGGGTTCAAGGGTGGACGATAAACGTCGGTCACATCATTCATGCGACTCGTGCTTGATCTTTCGACCATCCGCGTTCCGAGGCCATGTCTGTACATGCTAGGCTCGCCAACTCAACCTTAGTGTTTTCGCTGTGCAACATGGCTTACACCCACTGTATGTGAACGTAGATATGTCTGACACCCGATCATCACGGTCTGCCTCATACCGAAGAACTTTCTTGGTGGTGCACACTAAGGGGGAACACAATCGTTGGTTATTTTAACAGGGATCATCTTATTAGGCTACCGTCAAGTATCTAATACTATCACACAATAAGACATACAAACAATAACATTGAATGTAAATGCTATGTGATATGGTCCTTCACGTCGTGATCTCCATCCGCCGTCACCCGGTTCCGGCACCAGGGTACCGTGGCATCAACCGTGACTATCTACTACTATGTAACAAAAGGTAATCACTTTACCTTTGCCACAACCATATCACAAAGCAACGCCCTCCTGCAAAACAAAGTTAGACGCTTCTACTTTATCTTTGCATGTTTTACGTGGCTGAATGGGCTTTCGCACAAGAACCATTCTTACCTACGAACTTTCAGCACAACGCTGATCAAGTAGTTGTCTATACTACACCCCTTTCGGGGCCCTCCGTTGCAAATGGTATACCAACTAATGCGAGAGAGACAGACACCCCCCTAAGCCACTTTATACGGTACAAGCCGTATGTCAAGCGTGGACCAGTCTCGCGAATGAACGCGTAAAGTTGGTTGGGGGCCGTTTCATCAAGCATTACTACGGTATGCACAAGTAAACGTGGGAGGGTAACAACTAAAAGATTAATGCCCACACGCTACACCTCGTGTGTTCTACCCGTACTAGCATTACTACGCATAGATCTAGCTCTGATACCACTGTAGGGGTTCCGCGCATAAAAACAATAAATTTTACTCTACGCCCCTGAACCCCTGAAGCTGCCAGGACCTATCTATTAGTAATACAGTAACGGGAGGGGATTTTCGCGAACTTACCCTTGAAGACCGAAAAGCGTTGTCAATGCTCAGGAGAGCGTGATTGATCTAGACGAGCCGAAGCCGACCTCAAGGTCGTGATGAAGTCATTGCGCTCCTTCTGGCTCCAATGACATGAGTGCCTCAAGTGCGATACCTCGTGGGGAGTTACACACGTCCGGTGCCTGACGATGACTCCCGCTTCCCGATCCAAAGCAGCGATTGCGAAGTAGAGCTCCGGATCCGAATCCATGGCCGATGGCTCATGGTGAAGATGTCTCTCGCTCGTGCAGTCCAGACTTGGGACCACGGTCACGAGAGAGAGAGAAAGGAAGAGAGAAAATATCAATTGGAGGTCCTCCCAAAAGTGGGGAGACCTTTATTGATTATTGGTGTAATTTTCTAGGCCAAATACCCCACTATATATAGGGGGAGGGGAGGTACTACCTCCCCTAAAGTCCCGGGGTGGGACTAAAGGAGAGGAGGGGGGAGGAGGTGGCCACCGGCCACCTAGTGGGCCCCGCACGGGGGGGGGGGGGGGGGCTAGGCCCAGCCAGCCTCCCCGTTGTCCCCTCTCCCTCTCTCCTTTCCCCTAATGGGTCCTCTCCCTCCGGAATAGGCCCATTAAGCCTTTTGACCTTTTAATTGATTTTCTCTTTATTAAATAAATATGAATAAATGATTAAATCAATATTTAACATTCATTTACATATCATTTAATCTCCGTGGCCATGGAACTCATTCCAGTGACTAGAGTTTCACTGGGAACCCCTGGTTGTTTGTATATCGCACGTGTATTGATGTTTCTACTCAATACAGTTATAGCATGATATAAAACTTAATCATAAACTATATGAAATATGATAATAGTCCTTACTACTATTTGTCTCTAGGGCATATTTCCAACATAAATTACCTAGGAGATGGCCAACTCCATGACATGCTTCCTCAGAATAACCTCAAATGTGACAGGTAGGTGTTTCTTGGCATTGCACACATTTCACCTTTTGTGGTTTTTGATCAATTATAATTTCAAATACCATTTTTCATTTTAACATTTCAAATTCAACTAGATTTTGTGAAGGAAGTACAAAATTTCGAATAGACATGTGTCTTTCACCTAGATGGTAAGATAGATGGGGTCATTTGATGGGAACATAACCACTTTGAATGGTGAATTGCTTGTTTGCTGAAAAACTACCTCTAGTCAAACTTTAGTCAATTTGGTCAAAACATGAAAATATTGAACTACATCTATATTATAGGAACCTCAATAATTTTGGCAAAAATCATTTTAGGTGCACAAGATGTGGTTTAATCATATATCTTTTGCTAGGTTAGCTTGGTTCATCCATAAGCCTACACGGTGTTCGATGTGTTTTTGACCTAACTTTGATCGAAGCACTAGAAATTCAAAAAAAAATGAAAAATAGTAAAACCTTGCCCATTTGTCTTAGATTTTTTGTCTTACCATGTGTAAAAAATATTAGGCCATTTAATGATGGTCGAAAAAATCACATGTTTATAAAAGATGGTTCAAGTGAGACTAAACGAATTGTTTCTATGTAGGCATATTTTTCGACCTTCTCTAAATTAATCCAAATGTTTTTCACATGTTATCTCTCATATACTCATGTCAAATATGTATTTTTTTTAATCGAAGTTTGAAAATAATCAATTTTTTATCAATTTGTGAATTTTAGATTGAAAAAGGAAAAAAACTTTGGGCGGCCGTCAATAATATCGGACTGTCCCTTGTAAGTATGTAGGCCCATTTCATGTGCCAGTTCGGACGGGATGGGGCGATGGACCTTTTCGGTCGTACGAGGGTCGGTTAGGTTTTTATGTTCCTGGTATTAAAACGCACGATCGCCAGCTTCCTCCTCTAAATCCTTAACGCTGTCGTAGTCTACGAGTCCACACGTACTCTTTGACCTCGATTGCACCAAATTCCGTGGCACAAATTTACGGTCTCGAAGAATCTTCCTTCCTCCTCGACAGAGGTCGGTCCTCCTTAGAGGTCGTTGCAGGTAATCTAATCATCCTGCGCATCAAGTTTTAGGTATAGGTTTTTCAGATTATTTCAGTTCGGCTGTTCCTGATTTAGATCCGATATACCTTTCCCTCTCATTGATGGATCACAGTAGCATTGTGCGATAGTAGCGACCGATCTAAAATTATCATTGGTTTTTGATGGATCAGAGTCGTTTGTTCTTTGTCCAACCATGCATCTGTAACATCCGAAATTAATTGACATTTTACATTTGACATTTACTGCTACTACTATACTCATCTGACATGTTACTCATCTAGATAGTAATAGAAGCAAGATTAATTAAGTGCAGCTATAAACTAAATTTCATATACCTACCAGGTTAAATTTACACGGCTATCAATTTTATCATAGTTTTAGGTCGTCTAGATCCATTATTTCAATGAGATAGGACCATATAGGTTAAAAAGTTGACTAAAAAGTACCATCATTTTATGTGTGGTGAGTTAGTCATATCGCATGTCTTCCAATATACTAATTTTGCATTTTATTATCAGGATGGACAATCTTAAGGGGGATATCTGTTGCAACATTGAAAAATAGTGTAAGTTATTGGCCGGTCTTTCCATCGCTCAACGGGCTAGACTGGTCCAAACTAATCTATGAAGTATGATGATAATGTCATCTATGAAGATGTGTACAATCTCAATAAGGTACACGTGCATATGACTTTTGTTTTGGATGTACTAGCAATGTACATATGTATATGATTTTTTTCCTATATTCTTACCCGTGTTAAATATTATTGTAGGTTCATGGTTGAGGCTTTTGACCTTGTCACTGGTCCATTCGCCATAGAAGAGACAAATGGGACGATCTCTATTAGTGTTGTCGACGTTAAGTGTATCCTTGGTCTCGAGAATGAAGGTTTTTCAGCAGCAGATATACTTACTAAAGAAGGAGAGGACGTGAAGGAACGCGTCTCGCTACAGTTTCTAAGAAAATCTACGGGTAACATCTTAATAGATGATTTAATCGCTAGTATCATCAAAAATAAAGTTGTCGATCACGACTTCCTGCGAAAGGTCGTGCTAGTTCAACTCGAAACAGTTCTTGCGCCTATGGCGACAAAGGTTGGTCCGAAGCAATACTATGCATTAGTTGAAGATTTTAACAGAATGTCCAAGATTAATTGGAATTCTTTAACAAGAAGGGTTCTAATGGATAGCCTCAAGATTAAGAGAAAAGGAAAAATGATCCGTCAATGGACGAAAGGAAACCTTGGACTATTGCAGGTTTTATTTTTGTACTCATATGTTTTCACATGTATATTCTATAATGTCTGTGGTATAGCTAATTTATTTCTATTTCTTAAAATTTAGTACTCGTAGTGGGAGAATGTGCTACCGCAGGAAGACGAATGTGCATTTAATCCTAAAATGTCCATACTCCCTCTAATGAGAAATTGGAACGAAGCGGCTACCACAAAGAGAGACAATTTCGACTACGAGAATGGACGTGGTCGTGGTAACGTGAAGGTAATATTTTTTGTTTTCCCTATATATTGCCTTTTTAGATTATTTAAAAGTACGCAAGACTTTCAACTTCTACCAATTCTATCATATAGATAGAAGATAATATCACTGAAGAATATTGTATGCAAGAGCCACTTATGAAAGATCCTATGCCTACTCGTAAGCAAAAGGCCAAGCCGGTTAGTGCTCCGCCTAAGAAAATCAATGCTACACATCCAATTGGTAACGATCTGATGCAGATTTTGATGAAGAGGGTGACATATCACTTGGACACATAGTTGCATAAACTGTTGCTTCCAATCGCTGATTTATGTGCTCAGGTGAGACACGAAACTGCGAAGTTTTTGTCATTCTAGTTGAACATGTGTTCGTACTGTAACATTTTAACATATTGTAGAGAATATTGGAACTGTTCAACAAAGAAGGTGTGACGTATAAACCTATGGATGCAGCCGCTTCGGCAGATATGGAAGAGGAAGAAGATGCTGGGTTTTTTCAGAATGGACCTCGTAAAAAAGGAGTTTATGTACAAAAAAAGCGATTCTGAAGGAGAGGTCGAGTGTATTGGTGCTATCATTCCTAACGAAGTTGCTGACCACGCCACACATGAGAAGGCGCCTATACAAAATGACACTAAACTTTTAAAGGAAACGGGCATAAATGGCGTAAATGACCATACACCTTGGAAGGCGAATGGTGTGAATGGTTGTATACCGGACAAGGGGCTTGGTGACCTTGGCAGTACACCGGATAACCCTTTTATTATTGATAATGTAAATACACTCAACGCAGAATCTGATATTGATATTTCTGCTGTTTCCGAAAGGAAGATGAGTTAGTTGGAAAACGAAAGCGGACAATTCCAAAAAAGTTTCAATCTCCTTATGCTCTTGATAGACCCATCAAGCGTCTAGTCTGCGGATCTATTTTAAAAGGTAAAGTTCATATTTGGTTCGTATAAAAATTTCATAAACATGTCTCATCTTCAAATATAATTATTCAATTTTTCATCTGCTATGCAGTTTTGGATTTCGATGATAAACCTGACCCGACCCAGATGGAAATCCCAAGATTGATTCATCTACTAATTTGACTCCAGAACTAATAGACACTGCTGTCATATTTCTTGAGATTGTATCTCGATCAGATCAGCACAAGAAAAAAAGTTTGTACAAGAACTCTCGTGGAGACGAAGTTAGTGTAGAAAGACTACGTGTCGTTCTAGATCGTAAATGGTTGTCTGATGATGTAAGTGATTAGTACACTTACTAGCACTACTTTAATTTTATGCCACTAGTTTAATTTTATGCATAGTCTGTTACAAACACTTAATTCAATGATGTTTGTTTGCAGGTAATAGATGGGTACGTAAGACATTTAGCCCTCCGTGTTGGCTATGACCGTTTTTATGTCCAGTATGGAGATCTAAATTTCTAGTAGACCAAGCAATAGCTGAAGAGAAATTACATGAGTCCACCATGAACATGGGTCATGAGATGCTAAAATATGAAACGGTTGGTAGAGTGTTGAAAGAATATACAGTTTGTAATAAGGTATGTTATGTTATGTTTCCGTTCAATCATTATTTTTTATGATTAAACAATCAAATATCCATCACATATTTATTAATATGAGATTTTTTGGTAGACTTATTTTTCCTTGAATATCGGCAATACATAATGGATGACGGTGGTCATGCACATACCAAAGCAAGAGTTCCAAGTTCTAGACTCGCTATATCCTCTGCACTTAACTTTGCAGACTGTCGAGGCACTAGTATGTCTAGAATATATTGTCCAGATTGTTTTTACAAAATGTGTTGCGCATTTAACCATGATCACTTTACAGCATCGCCAAATTTGACAAGACATGCAAGGGGAAAATGCAAGTATAGATGGGAAATATCCGGATGTTTCAAAGTGACCAATTAAAGAGTATAAGATGCTGCAGCAGCGGGACGGATGAGTAAATGTTACATCCTATTAAGAAGGACGGAGCACTCTATTCATCTTACTAAGATTATACCTTTACAACATGAACTCTTGTGGCTTATTTATCATCGAATGCATGGAGCATTGGAACGGGGAACATATGACAGTAGAATTTTTCCATATTTGTTTACAACCTAACCGTCCCATCGAAACTTAACTCCAACTAACCGTGTTTTGTACTAATGTGTAGGTCACGGTTAATGCAAGAAGGAGACGTGGCATCACGGAAATGATGTTCTTGTCGGCCAACACGTTAGATGCCGGGAAAAAAATTCACCAGATCACTTCTAAGATCAACAAGTTATGAAAGCATAGATGGTCGAAAGTTCCAAGTTAGAGTGGTTAGGTTTTAGTTCCAGAGAAGGTTTTCTGATCATTAATATAACTTGTTTTCTTCTATCAACTATGTAATATAATAACCTCAACTATTTTGTTTTATTATATGCACTTGTGGCTACTCATATATTGTTATACAATGGATTTATTAATCAGAAGTTCACATTTTATAATGTTTTCTATAAATCATGTTGTAGTAACGGCAACTGACTAAGGAATACCTGACAAAAAGGCATGGTTGGATGCCACTATGCCATACCAGGCAAATACTATAATTAATTACAGAAGAAGTTATTCAGCGATACCAAATGACTCAAATGTTCATAAGTGAAGTGTAGAACAACTCCTTCTATTACTCACTACTTTGAATCTTGCCACGTGTACATAATTGCTACTAAAAGTCCAAACATTGCAACACACGTTGCAGAAAACAAATATTGTTGTCCTTACATTTTAAAAGTTTATTCTGCATTTTTAAATGTGTCTTCAAGTTTTTCTGAGCCTCTTCTTTTGTCATCAATATCTTGTTGTTCTTTTGGGCTAGTTGCCCTATCACGTATCTTTCTCTTCCTTTCCATTCATCTTCTATCCATTCGACATGTCCGCACTTATGGAATCCCAAAAATAAAAAAAATTCAAGTTATATTGTTTGTATGATATCTTAGTATATTGTCAATGATGTACATAATACAAGGATATAGAAAAAACCTCATATGGACAACCCAAAAACCATCTACTAGCATCACAACCATATCTGCAGACACAACAATCAGGGTACACCGAATGGCCGTACCTATTTTTTGTGTTGCGCTCAATACCGTTGTACGAAGCATCATACTCATATTGCGTCAAAGCATCAACAAAGTGGGTCAACAAGCCCTCAACAACATCCTAAATTACAAAATATCAGCTCCTGCGTAATTTATGTAGATTTGAAACACAAAGAAAGATGTTTAAGAACTAACCGTCTCATCTAGGGTAGGCGGTGCGCCATTCTTGATCTTCTCGTAGTCGTAATGCACAACAGATGTAACATTCGCCCATCCCTCATTGTCATTCGTAGGATCCATCCTAGCCGACGAGTTCCCGCACGCCTACAGCCGCCGATCAGTCACACGGAGAGACGGCATAGCCCAGGTGAATCCTAATTGAGACTGAGGGTATGCATAGTTATATAGGAAAATCTAACGAACCCTAAAGCCGGCTACGAGGATCGTGAATAGTCCATGAGTCTGATGACCCACAAGTATAGGGGGTGTATCGTAGTATTTTCGATAAGTAAGAGTGTCAAACCCAACGAGGAGCAGAAGGTGCTAGCTAGAGGTATGGATCAGGAATTCTCTACAAATACTTAGCAAACGAATTTTTAGGGGTTTTCGATAAAGCAAGTAAACAAAGTACGAGTAAACAAAAGACAGTAGGAATAAATGCAGCAAGTGGCCCAATCTTTTATGCAGGAAAGGACAAGCTGGTTGTATTTCTATAGATGACCAAACGTTCTCGAGGACACATGGGAAGACTGTCAAGTGCTTTCGCTTCATATAGTCGATTAATCTTCTTTAGCTTGCTAAGTGTTGTGTGGGTGAACCTGTGCTAATGTATCGCCCCATCCAAGACTAATACATACTTGTGATTATGCCGTTTGCAAACATTCGTAAGTACAAGAAAGTAATTAAGGTGGAAACCTAACCACAACTTTAAACTCTAAGACCCTTACATCCCTTGTGCAATGTTTTCCTAACGGGGGTTTAGGTTTCTGTCACTCTGGCAACCCCTACGATTGGTAGCCAAATACATAATGCATTCCCCTAGGCCCATATAGGTGAAGTGTCATGTAGTCAATGTTCACATGACACCACTAGAATAAGTACACCACAACTTAAATAACAATCTATTGAATCTTTCTCAACGCAACTCCACTACTAACAACAAGACTTCTCCCATGTCCTCAAGAACAAAACGAACTACTCACAAGACATCATATGGATCATGATCAGAGATGGAATAATGATGTATAACAATCTGAACATAAACAATAATTCAAAGGTTCACTCAATAGCATCAACTACAAAGAGTAATCAACACCGGGAAAGTTTCCCCTATGAACTATGCAAGATTCAACCAAATTGTTACATCAATATGGAGATGGTGATGAGGGTGCTGATGGTGATGATGGTGGTGATGATGATGATGATCCCGATGAAGTCCAGCTTGATGGTGGTGTTGATGGCGACGATCTCCCCTCTCCGGGAAGGAATTCCCCTGGCAGAAATCTGTCTGCCAGAGAGATCTTTCTCTCTCGGTGTTTTCCGCCCCACAGAGGCGGCGGAATCTTTCTGTGGTCGCTCCCCGAGTCTTAGGGTTTCGTGGGGATGATATACGCCAGAGGAGAGAGGCTGGAGTGGGCTGTATGCCACACACCACTCCCAGGCGCGGCCTAGGCCTGCCCGCGCCATGGGGTGGTGTGGGCCCCCTGTGGCCCACCTACACTCCATCTTCTGGCATCATGAGTCTTCTGGAAAAATAGGATTTTCCGTATATTTTCCCGGATTTTCTGATCTTCATGAATTTTGCCTCCAAACAGCACCTTTTCCATCAGAATCCTGACTGCAGCGGTCCATGCTCCAAAAGTCATCAACCATGCAAAAATAGATGAAATAATATAAGTATCACCTCTCAATACGAAATATATCAATGAATAATAGTGAATTAAGACATAGAATAGTGATGCAAAATGGACGTATCAGGGTCGGGTAGTATTATGGCCCAAAAAAGGGAAAACTATCAACTTCTTCGTGGGCCAGACACCACTGAAAATGGTGGACATTTTATGCACACATCTAGATTTTTATCATTTATTCTTTTTACTTTTTAAACATGATTGTTGACATGGACACATTTCATGGTATAACATATTTGTTTAACCGACATGGTAATTCAATGACATGTCCAACACAACAACGGCTTAAACATAATAGTTTTGTACACAATAACTGCATTACACTAATGGTATTTGTGATAACAACTTTAAAAAATGTGGTACCATAGATTTCCTAACAATATTAAGTCAACTATCTCGTCTACTGATGTTCCTGTACCACCTTCTTACACATGAAAACACAAAATTTAATTAAGTTTCATAATTTCAATATTTATGTACGAGCATAGTTTGGTAACACTCACTTCTGGTTAAGTTTGCATTGCTTCCCACGTTTGATGTGTCCTCGTTCCTTGCAAGCGCCGCACTTGATTCTATGTTCGTCAAATGATAGTGGTCTTCCATTTTTTGGACTTTGGCCGATAATCGTATTCTTCATATTTCGAGCTATGCTTAGGTGCACCTTTGCTCGATACTTTCAAAGAATCCTAAACCTTAACAATGGTTCCTTCGTGATCATCTATGTGTTCAATTGCTAACAAGCTTAGACAAATCGGAACAGCAGCCAACTAGTCCTTCTGATCGTACTCAACGGCCTTAGATATCACAACCTTCAAACTTCCCTGTAACAGATCACAAAGAGGGGTGTTTGCATGCCGCATACATAGCTTGTGAGGTGTGGCGCCCCGCAAAACCACTACTAGAAAATCGCGGTGTTTTTGTGCATTGCATCATCATGACCGCATGCTCATGTCATCATGCCACATTGAATTTAAGCGTCGTATTGTCATCATGCATTTGTTTGTCTAAAACTATTTTCTAAAAGCCTAGTTTTGTTTTCTAAATATTCTCCGTCTTAATTTCAAATCAAAACTCCGGTCCTTTCCGGGTCTTTTATTTGTCTAAAAACTATTTACAAAAGTCTATTTTAAATTAAAATAAAAGTTTGCATTATTTTGGGAGGCAGCCAGCCAGGCCCAAAAGCCCGGCCGGCCACCTCCAAACCCTAGTCTAAAATATCTGGTTCTAGTCCTAATTCTACCCAAATCTACCCTACCTAGCCTCCCTCCACCCCACCCTAACCAATCCCCTCCCCCCACCTCACACATCCACCTCACCTGTCCAATCACAGGCCACCACCTCATCACCCCCACACCCACAACACCCACACCACACCAGCCAGCTGGGCCCGCTCCACCCGCCGCCTGCCGTTTCCCGCCCGAGTCGCCTCCACCCCACGCGCCCATCTCCCTCTCACCCTGCCGCCTCCTTCTCTCTGCCCCTGGGCCCCCGCCACCACCTTATCCCCACCTGCCGACCCGACCCACATGTCCCTGCACCGATCCCCAAGCCTCATGTCTCCCTCGGGCCCACGCGGGAGAGATGCTCGTCTCTCTCCCGTATCCCCCGCCCACCTCGGTTCTCCCCTGGCCCCACCGCGCCTCCACCTGCCAGATTCCGCCTCTTCCTCTCCGCCTCACTTGGCCACGCGTCACCCCCGCCCTCCTCTGCTTCCCTCCTCCCGCCGCTTGGGCTCGCCCCGCCGTCCGCCGCTGCGACCTCGGCCGCCTCCACCCTCTCTCCGACCGTCCCCTCCTCTCCCCGCGTGCCGTGGAGCTCCACACGCCGCCTTCCGCCTCTACCCCGCCAAGATCCCTCTCCTCCCTCTAACGCCGCCGACCTGGGCGACCCCGCCTCCCTCGAGTCGAGGCCACCGTCCCTTCTCCCCTGCTCCTGCCGCCTCCTCCATGCGTGGGAGCGCCGCCCCTCGCGTCGCCTGCGACCCCGCCGCCGGACACCCTCCTCCTCGTCGTGCCTCCTGTCGTCTTCCTCGAGAAGCTGACCCGCCTCCCCAAGCTCCCTATCAGGCTCCGCCACCACGCCCACGACTCCCTCCCCGAGACAGCGCCAGCCCCTACCTCGTTCTGCGCGCCCTCTCGTCGGTCGGAGGATCTCCCGCTCCGCCACCGCCGGGAGCCAAGCGAGCTCGCCCTGGGGCTCCTCTGCCTCGACCCCCGCGCCTTCTGCCACCGGCCTCTCTCCGCCAGAACCTCCCTCTCCTCCGCCACGAGTTCCCCTGGTCGCCACCGGCCGTGGGTCCCTGCTCGCCCGACCTCGCCGGAGCCACGCCGGCCTCGCCCTTGTCTCTACCCCGCGCCGTCACCGACGAGCTCGCCCCGGCCTCCTTGTGCTTAGTTGTTGCTACCCGTGCTCCTTCTAGATGGATACACTATTGTGTGGTGAGACCGATAATTTGTAACCCTCTAGCAGTAGCATGTATGTGATCTGTTTGTTGAAGCCATTTGGTCACTTGTGCCTTGTTCGTCTTTGTTCCCTCGAGAAGATCTGCATAGAATCGTTGTGCTCGCAAGGTGACAAGGTTCGACAAGATCTTCCGAAGACAAGGATGCACCTCAAGATCGCCTACCCGGTACCCCAAGACCCCTGATCCCGGAGTCTGAAGATCGTTCCCGTCGAACAAGAACCTTAGCACGCCAAGTTCTCCTTCACCGATCCGATGGCCGAGACCCTGAAGACCGATCCCGTCGAACCCCTTGATGAACCCCAAGATCTTCGATTTGACATGTGTGACCTCTTTACCGAGCCCTATTTTATAAATTGACATCTATATAAATCGTTGCATATCAATTATACATGCTTGCATACATGTCATCTGGTGGGTTGGGTTAAATAGTCGATTCACCTCATAATTAAATATGGAGTCCATATGTGGAATATTGTTGTCTTATTCCGGGCTCCATTTAAATTGGTATAGCAAACCGATGCCATGTTTTGCCATGTTAAGACAACATTTAAATTGCGGGGGTTTCAAATAACGTAAACCGTTTAATTAATTGTCGGGACCACGGTTCCGCTTAATACTGCCTAATTGCACCGCATCTGTGCCATGCCATACATCATATCATAAGCATGCCGGATCTTCTGCCGTAGTATTAAATATTCCATCTGGTGTTTCTGCTAGTGTTTGCTTCTTCGCGGATTAGGCCGATGAGTGGATGCGAGTATCGACAAGTTCTCCGGATACGATCTGTCGGCAGTGTTTTCCTAGGCGAGCATATCTTCCCCTTCTACCTATTTTGCATTTATAGTCTATTCCCTCCTATTGGTCTATTGCTATCCGTATCGCGATGCTTTAGTTTCCGTACACCAGTTATACCCCATGCAGCCTTTATATTGCCTTGGACACCTCCTATTACCTGTGTTTGGTAGATAGCTGGCTTTGCGAGTCGTAGTCGCTTGCTCAGGTGTGATCTCGTGTTGTCAAGTACCACAGTTGTTGGAATGCTAGCAGATTACCACTGTTGTTGGAATGCTGGCAGATGTTTATGGTGGAGATGCTTTACGGTGGAGTTGATCATGACTTTAAATACAACTATTAAAATGCTAGATATAACTAATGCAGAGGCATCGGTGGGCAATAGATGTTATTTTGTTCTTCCATGCTCACTTGTGTCCCGTAGGACCCCGAGTACTTGATACCTGTTCCTTGATTTTTCGCACTATCCACATCCGGGAGGCCTTATGGACCCCCATGAGCCAGAGCTTGATTCATTTCTATTTATTGGGGCCACAAAGTAGTTTGGGGCTTTATTACTATCCTGTACTTATGCCATGTTTTACCGCTTTATTTAAGATTGTGCGTGGAGCACCTGTACTGTTTTGGATCACGCCACGTTTTCGCGGTATCGACAAGCCCAGTCACACTTTCGTGTTCCTAGTCGTTTACAGCCGTCGTCGCAAACCCTGGGTCCATTCCGGAGCCGGCCAACTTTGTTGCGGGTAGCTTAGTGGGGTGGACCCCTGAAATATTTCTGAATCCTGTGATCGCTTTGTCGTGAATGCCTCATTGGGTTTTGAGTTGGTTTTTCTGAGGTTGATCGAGTGTGTGTTGCTATTTGTGCACCCCTGCAGGGTAAAACTTTCTGAAAGCCGTGTCCGCGGTTATGGACGACTTGGAGCACAGTATCTCGATCATAGACAAGCATAACTAAAGTAGTGCTATAAATTTGACGTAATATGTGACTAGTAAGCAGATGCAATTATAATGGAATGGATAATAAAAATGCCAACAACTGGTGGATCTGTGGTGATCTATGTCATACTATACCTGCCTAGTAAGTATTACAACTCCAATGGGATGTGATAAAAGGGTCAACAACTGCTGGGTTTTGGGATTCCTCAGGACAATTATATCTGACTAGAAATTGTTCGAACTACAACGGAATGTTAACTAAAACTGCCCACTACCTATGCTCTCAGGATGACGGAAGCTCTATATCTGATTAGTAATTGCTGCAACTACAATGGAATGAGTAAAATTGCCAAATGTGTGAGTTCCTTGGTCCGACTTCCTCGAATGGTCTCGAGGGGGAAATACCAGGATGGGTTTGTTTGGTGTTAGTTTCAGGTTGGATCCGAATAGGTCTTTCTTATCCCTCTCTGATAAACGCCAGTTGTATCGAGTCTCTATAGGTTGTTTAGTGCCGCTGTGCTGCCGCTTTAGCCACCATACCTATGTAGGCGAGAGCCGCTAACCTAGCCTCGCTGCATGTCTGGCCTCAAGATCTTTTTCCTTTGCCCTTTGTCGGCACCCCTTTTGTTTTAGCAGGTTTGAGATCGCCGTCGTTAGCAGGGTTACCCTTCCGGCTTGGCCTAGGCAGGGTTATGGACGCCATTGGTTATTCTTCAGGGCTCTTAGCCCCATTTGCATCTTGTCCGTAGTTGGACGCTCTATTGTTTTCAAGGTGATTTGGATCTTTGTATTGTATATCTGTATTCTTGACTCGTTGAGTCGCCGTTGTATATATATCTGTTCTGTGGGTCCCATCAAGGATTGTTGTGTAATGGTATTACTTCGTTTTCCACCCGCACGAAAGTGCCTGGTGGGCGTCCTTGAATCGTTTCTATGCGGGTTTGGCAGGAAGCGCTAAAACTTGCATAGGGCCGATTTGAGGGTGTTACAGAGTGGTATCAGAGCCCAGCAGTTGCGATACCCCACAAGTCTAGCCTGTAGGATAACCCAGCTAACGGCCGATGTAGAGTGTCAAAACTATTTTTGCAAAATCGGTTGGATAGATCTGATTAGGTCAGCTTTTACTCCTTACCCTATGATGTTCTCCTCTTACCTCTGCGTGTTTTGAATCTGCTCTCTTATCTTTTCTTCGAGTCTAGGAATTCTCGTGGTTGGGTTCCAACGTACCTTCAGGGTGTCGCTTCTTCCTTTGGTAACGGTGCTTCGACATCCGGTTTTCATGCTATCTGAGGAATCCGTCTTCTGTTGGACTTCTCTTTGTTCCTTGTTTGTGCCTTCCGGTGTTTTCCAACGCGACGACATCATCTATGCCAGATCCGATGCAGAGTCTGCATCCCTCCTTGTTCCGAACCTCGTTTGTCGAGATCTTCAGTCTGTTTTCGAGAGTTGATTGCATAATTCAACTATTCATGTACAGAGTAATGTTTTGAGTGCAGGATGGAGTCATGACCATACCACTACTCTTATCATTCGCTTTGTACATTGAATTGGAGGATCAATGCAATTTTCACTCCTTCCATGGAAGTTAAAGGTGGCCTTATCCTTTGAGACCTTTATCTTCGTCTTTGTTTCTCTGGGGTGTTCTCTCAACGAACGCGAGCAACGACCCTTGTTGGTGGTGTCACCGATTCAAGATGAAGAAGGAACCTTTGTTATAAGGTGTCGCGAGGATCGACACGAAGCGAGAAGATCTAGATCGCCGATCTTCTTCCCGGTACCATGAGGCGGATCTCGAGGGCGAGATCCATTGTTAGTGGTGTCGAATTGTGGCGCCCCGCAAAACCACTACTAGAAAATCGTGGTGTTTTTGTGCATTGCATCATCATGACCGTATGCTCATGTCATCATGCCACATTGAATTTGAGCGTCGTATTGTCATCATGCATTTGTTTGTCTAAAACTATTTTCTAAAAGCCTAGTTTTGTTTTCTAAATATTCCCCGTCTTAATTTCAAATCAAAACTCCGGTCCTTTCCGGGTCTTTTATTTGTCTAAAAACTATTTACAAAAGTCTATTTTAAATTAAAATAAAAGTTTGCATTATTTTGGGAGGCAGCCAGCCAGGCCCAAAAGCCCGGCCGGCCACCTCCAAACCCTAGTCTAAAATATCTGGTTCTAGTCCTAATTCTACCCAAATCTACCCTACCTAGCCTCCCTCCACCCCACCCTAACCAATCCCCTCCCCCCACCTCACACATCCACCTCACCTGTCCAATCCCAGGCCACCACCTCATCACCCCCACACCCACAACACCCACACCACACCAGCCAGCTGGGCCCGCTCCACCCGCCGCCTGCCGTTTCCCGCCCGAGTCGCCTCCACCCCACGCGCCCATCTCCCTCTCACCACCGCCTCCTTCTCTCGCCTCGGGCCCCGCCACCACCTTATCCCCACCTGCCGACCCGACCCACATGTCCCTGCACCGATCCCCAAGCCTCATGTCTCCCTCGGGCCCACGCGGGAGAGATGCTCGTCTCTCTCCCGTATCCCCCGCCCACCTCGGATCTCCCCTGGCCCCACCGCGCCTCCACCTGCGCGCATTCCGCCGCGCCTCTTCCTCTCGCTCGCCGACCACGGCCAAGACGTCACCGCCCTCCTCTGCTTCCTCCTCCACTGGCTCAGGCTCGCCTGCGTCCCGCCATGACCTCGGCCGCCTCCACCCGTTCTCTGGCCGTCCCCTCCTCTTCCCGTGTGCCGTGGAGCTCCACGCGCCGGCCGCCTTCGCCCTACGCCGCCGCCAGCATCCCCTCTCCTCTGCCCCAACGCCGCCGACCTGGGCGACCCCGCCTCCCCTGAGCCGAGGCCGCTGTCCCCTCTCCCCTGCTCCCGCCACCTCCTCCATGCGCGGGAGCGCCGCCCCTCGTGTCGCCTGCGACCCCGCCGCCGGACGCCCTTCTCCTCGCCGTGCCTCCCGTCGTCTTCCTCGAGAAGCCGACCCGCCTCCCTAAGCTCCCCATCAGGCTCCGCCGCCACGCCCGCGACTCCGTCCCCGAGATAGCGTCGGCCCCTACCTCGTTCCGCGCGCCCCCTCGTCGGTCGGAGGATCTACAACGGAATTCCTGGTCGGTCGGAGGATCTACAACGGAATTCCTCAGGACAATTATATCTGACTAGTAACTGTTCGAACTACAACGGAATGTTAACTAAAACTGCTCACTACCTATGCTCTCAGGATGACGGAAGCTCTATATCTGATTAGTAATTGCTGCAACTACAATGGAATGAGTAAAATTGCCAACTGTGTGAGTTCCTTGGTCCGACTTCCTCGAATGGTCTCGAGGGGGAAATACCAGGATGGGTTTGTTTGGTGTTAGTTTCAGGTTGGATTCGAATAGGTCTTTCTTATCCCTCTCTGATAAACGCCAGTTGTATCGAGTCTCTATAGGTTGTTTAGTGTCGCTGCGCTGCCGCTTCAGCCACCATACCTATGTAGGCGAGAGCCGCCGAATTCTAGCCTCGTCATGTACTGGCCTCGATCGACGCCTCTTTTCCTTTGCCCTTTGTCGGCACCCCTTTTGTTTTAGCAGGTTTGAGATCGCCGTCGTTAGCAGGGTTACCCTTCCGGCTTGGCCTGGGCAGGGTTATGGACGCCATTGGTTATTCTTCAGGGCTCTTAGCCCCATTTGCATCTTCTCCGTAGTTGGACGCTCTATCGTTTTCAAGGTGATTTGGATCTTTGTATTGTATATCTGTATTCTTGACTCGTTGAGTCGTTGTTGTATATATATCTGTTCTGTGGGTCTCATCGAGGACTGTTGTGTAATGGTATTACTTCGTTTTCCACCCGCACGAAAGTGCCTGGTGGGCGTCCTTGAATCGTTTCTATGCGGGTTTGGCGGGAAGCGCTAAAACTTGCATAGGGCCGATTTGAGGGTGTTACATGAGGCTAGCACACTAACCTGACTATATTTCATTCTTTCCCCAGCCCCTGACCATGCCTTGCAGGAAGATTGTGCCTTGTGTCTTTTGACAACCGACAAAGAACACAACACACTAGAATTTTAGATATATCCAGAACATGGAATATATGCTTGCACAGTAGACCTTTTCTAATCATTCTTCTGCAGCTGCACTTTATAGATTCTTTTGGATTTTTTGGTGTATATTCCACGATGAACTGCCTCTTTCGGTTATTATGCCATGTGATACCTTCGATCCGGATTACGGATGTAGTATAGATCTTTTTCCCTAGTAGACCTAGGTTATCAAATCCTCGGGAAGCAGAAAGCATAGTGAAGTTACTTTAACGGTCCTTCGGGAGTTTTAGAATTCTTTTTGTGTTTTACCGGACCAAGAGTTTGTTGTCTTTTGTTGTTGTCGATGATGGAGAGAGATGGCCTAGGGCTTTCGGTTTTACCTGTAGCTGTGCAAAACATCTGATAGGAATAAAAGATAATAATAAAGTATGCATGTAATTGTTAGAGCAAGATAATTATATGTGGACAGTGCATCCATAATTGTTATTTCCTCCACAACCACTTATAGCAATAACCTACTAGTCTTATTCATAGAAGAAAGAGAACTAATGATATGCATAGTGACGTCACCATTAATCCCAAGTAAATCCCTCACATACAGTCGTACTACCCTTCTGTCACTAGGTTTCCCAACCTGCAGATTAGTCATTACTCATACTTCCTACACCTGGCTCAATCCTCGGGGTCTTGGGTACCTGACAAGTCCTTATGTTGAGGCAAGAGAGGATACAATAATCATCATGTCATACAAACTAATTCATGATCCCATCTATGATAAATAACATGCACAAAAACTACATGGCTAGGCCGAAGCCCTTAGCCCAAAGAGAATTACTCACACATAGAGATGAAATCAACGATTATAAACATTGCAATAGAAATCATGAGATTGATAGAAAATAGTCTTACAATGTCGCCAATCGAAGATGAGATCTACTATTACAAGTGGTGGAATATAGCTATGGCGATGGAGAAGGGTTTGGAGATTAGATCTAAGTCTATTCCTCCGGCGGCTCTACCTGTTGTGGATGCAAATTTCTGGGGGCGGCTGGCGAGACTATTTCTCGTCACCCTAAGCCTCTTTATATAGGGGTCCCTTCATGAAAGTTGTTATATTTGACCTAGCAGTGTTAATGGCAAATATACGGCCGGAACTATACGGCCGGAATTTTATTCTCACCGTATAGTTGGTCGTTAAAGCATGTGTCTTCACTTCACGACCCCTCGTTTCTTTGGGTTGTTGGAAATCTCGTATCTTTGACTTTAATGTTGTGATTCCCATCATCAAACGTCATTATCTGCACAGGGAAAAATAAAAAGAAAGGATTGCATACCCCTTTGATCATTAGGCATTAGTGGCAGGGTTTAGAGAGATATTTCATCAAAAATATGAATAATATCTTGTTTAAATGTGGATGTAGATAGCTATGTTTCACAGCCATCAACCTTCCCAAGCTTAAACTTGATCATCCTCGAGCAAGAAAACCAAAATAAAAAAGGAACTCAACATTTAAACTGAAATAACGAGTTGATAATCTTACTCATGATTGGTAGCCTCATGTTTCCTCCACTTTATTAATCTGAAAAACTTTAGAATAGATAGAGTAATGGCCGGCATATCATACGGGTTTTTATGCATCCTTTTAGCGCAGCAAAATTATTGTTAACATGGATGATTCAAATGAGTAAACTTTATTCCATGTCATATAATCAACTCATAGGCTTGCCTTTGAACAATAAAGTATAATCATGTAAAATTAAGAGTGTGAGAGTTTGTCATGAAAAACATATACACTGGAGTATCTCAATTCTCCCACATCAATAAATCAAGACTTTTCAAGCACTACAATTCTATTCATTTTCCTTCAAAAATTTCAGTTCTTAAGTAATTGAGAGCATGCCAAAGATTTTAATTAGTTTATCGGGTTGTGATGGACACTCGTGGCATCACCAAGGTTTTTGTTCCTTTTGCACAATGATTACTCATATCAGCCAGAGGAGTGATTCCATCATGAACACAGCTACCCGGGAATGCCAAGAATCTTACCCATTATAGCATTGTTGCTACATATGTTTAATCAACTCATAGCCGAAATCTAGGAGTTTCCTCCATGAAGATCGTTCATAGGCTAGCGGAGTCGTTGGCATCCCATGAAGTTTGACACGCATAAAGCTATATCATTCTTATGATTCACAAGTCAAACTTTGGCATGCTCACAAAAACCGCTAAACATTAATTCAACTGAACAAATCCTTTTAAAGAGAGCTATCAAGTCAATCATTATTTTCTGTGGTGTTGAGTGTCTCTAGAAATAAGCCTTCAAGACTAAATACTACAACACCCAGCCTTCAATTGTGAGACTTTTTATTATTACAATTGTTTAGCAATTTTTTTGGCAAGACTTGGTTAACTACAAGAGCTGGAACAAAATGTACCCAACTAAATACCCATGCAAACAAAATTTTACTACAATGTAAAGACTCACTCCACCAATATAACATCTTATCATTTACTACTAACTAGCATGGGTTTCTCAAACTTCAAAAGTGGGGAGTCTTAAGGCATACCTCTCATGATTTGTTTCACTTCTCTCTTCCCTTTTGATTTGCTTCTTGGAAACTTGAAGTCGATCATTCTCCTGCAAATATGTGAAAGCCACAAGGAGAATAGAAAAGAAGGAACAGGGAAAATAAAGATAAATGGAAAATCTTTTTGTTGTTCTTAAGAGAGGGAATTAAAGAATAGAAAATTGATGGCAAAGCTCGGCTAGAAAATCTCAAAAGCAAATAAAAGTAACTAAGGATAAAGTGTTGGGGAAACCAACACAAGTGCTCATAAACTCGAATTAAAAACATAACCTCGAAATAAATAAAAACAAATGAACACCAAATAAAGATAATAAGGAAACTTCCCCAAGCTTAGGCTTTTACAAGCCATTCAAATCATTGTGGTGGCGGGAAAAAGTTTTCACTCCAGTTCACGAATTGAGTTGATAAATGACTAGTTGTTTCTCGGAGGTTCAAGGAGAGGTTTTGCATTCTCTCCATAGTTCCTCCAAGTTCTTGGAAGTATTGGTATGTAGAGAACAGGGTTGGTGGATGCTCCTCTTCTTGTTCCTCATCCTCATTGTCAACACCCGGATTTTTAATCCCAGATGCCTGCTATGCCATACCTCGCAATCCCAGGATTACCATTTTTGCGAGGCATAACGGATTGGATATCACAGTACATCATCCATTACAACCCATACATAAGGTCTTACACAAATAAGGATCTCATGATCCAGTCTTAATACAACAAGCAGCGGAAATAACAGATAAGCGTAGCGGTGGGGTCCATCTTCAAGGGCACAGGCAATGCTGACGAAGGCAGATAGTCCTAGTTATCATAGCCGTCCTACTGGCCATCATCTTGGTAGTCTCCTTCATAGTCTGGCCATGAGATTAGACAGGGACAAAATCCATGAGTACTCTTTAAGTACTCGCAAACTACCACTAACAAGTAGTATAGTTCCAAGTTAAAGTGCTAAATCTAAGTTTAACTATAAAGTTAAGTTTGAAACCTAAGGTGAGTTCTGAAGCAAAGAAAGATAAAATAAGGTTCTAGAATCACTTAAGGTGGGAAGCTATTGTCATAATCACAACTCTGTTGTGGTCAAGTCAAGATTCATCATTCATTCATAAGTCATTTTGAAAACATCTGACAACGAAACAGTATGGCCATTCCAAGCATCCATAATCATGACGGCTATTCGGATAGTTTGACACTCTGCAGAGGTGGTACACTTTCACCACAAGATTCGATACATCTTTCAGGGATAACCCTGAATCATCATACTTAGTATGCAGATAATCAAACATAACCTTTCCTTTCACACACCCTAGTATAAGCACCTCTCCTATGAGCATGGCCTCCCAACCATGACCATCATTCATCTTGGGCACTTCATAGGTGGACAACATTGAGAGGTAGCCTCATCTCAAACCTCACCCGCGAGGAAACTAATACTAATGCATAACTTCCGGCTAAGCCTTACCCAATTCAGGTAGTGTGGTTGTACGGTAAATTTGGAATAGTATCGCATCCGAATCCAACCATCAGTTTTATAAAAGGGCTAAGGCTGATGCCTCAACATTTTCATCATCATAAACCATTTGTGTTTCTCAACACATGTCAAAACATCTCAATAGAATGACTCATCATTCCAAGGTTTTCATAATTCATTTTTACCAATTGTTCCCATCTAAAGTGACTCAAGTTTTGATCTACTCTAAACTACTAAGTTAAGAGTGTTCACTAAGGTGGAAAGATGATGGTTCAATCTCATGCCGTAGAATGACATCTAAAGCTTATCTAAATAGGTCAAGTTTTATACTCTTTATGCTACCTTCGAAACAAGTAAGGGACTTTGTGTAAGGTAAAGGAAGTAAAGCTTGAAAGTAAGACTTGGGGTAACTAGTAGTCAAAGTGGTAGGATCAAAGCATGCCTAAAGCATCTTTGCTTGGGTTATCTAGATTGCAAGAATTTTCTTGCATTGTTAATGGTGGCTTTCTAAAGTAATTTTTGCAAGGGTTATCTTGCCAATAATAGCTTGCCTTGGTTGGTGCAGTGGTTGAAGTTTTCTTCTTCTTCTTCTTGGTAGCACTCATCCTCCTCGTAAGCTTGGTCGGTACTATCTTCTATAAATACATACGGAGTACACAATCACCAAACAATACTTAACTAGTTTACTTAGTACTCTAAGGCACACAATTGATGATCTATTATCATCACAAGCATCACAAGTTTTATTCAATAGTTTCCTCCTTTTTATTTTAGAAAAGTAATTTCTACTCATTGAAAAATTAACAAAGATTTAATATTCATCGCTTAAAATATGGGATCATGTGGACACATGTCATCACCACATATTCTAACATGTGGGAATGTAATTTAAGGGTTGGATCATAAATACTCTGGTTTAAGTTCATTATTTAATGATTTAAAGTGACTAGAAATGCCTATATAGCATTATTTTGGTACTAGTCCAAAGTCACTGCATGTAAATCCTAATATTATTACATATTCAGATAGGTATGATGAAATTTGATTTTTGAGAGTTGGAATCAACTCAAAAGCTAACTTGGTTGATTTTATAAAAATGTTGCAAGGTGCAAATGCTTCTGTTTTATTATTTTTACTAGGAGAGATCTATAACTCGAAATGAATTAAATCTCACGGGGTTTGATAGATCTTTTCAGTAGCTTTCTAACAAAATTGGAATCACTCCATTTGGATTTGTAAATCTCTCTGAATTGAATTTTGAACTAAGGGACAGAACTAAGTTTAAACTAAAAAAGAAAAATCCTAATTCAATCTATCTAGGTCGCGCGGGAAAGCTAACGGGTCGGCCAAGTGTCACTCCGCAGCGTGGGGCTCAGCTGACAGGGGGTCCACCAGTCAATGTGGGACGTTGGATTAGAGTGGGGATCAACGGTTGTGGATCGTTGTCGACGACGGACCTATCGCCGGCGAGCTCTAACCGCTCAGTGGGGGTGCATAGGGGGCGTACCAGGGCTCCAGCAACGACGGCGAGGCGGGCAAACGGACTGGTGGTCGACGGCGAGCTCAGGGACGGTCGAGGCAGCTCCAGGGGTGGTCGCAATCAGCGGCGCCCTTCTCCTCCAGAGGTGGCCTGCTCTGGTACAATTCCGGCAAGCTGTTGCTCCCCGTGCTCCGGCTAGAGGTGTGGGACGATCAGTGAGCTGAGGGGAGTGGAGTGGTGTGCTGCAAACGGCTGGGGGTGCCCTTCTTTTATAGGCTCGTGGCAGACCGAGAGGATGGGTGGCACGGTGGCGACATGGCTACTGGCTGCTAGCGGCATGGCTGAGGGTGGCACTGACGCGGTCTCAGGCGGTGCTCTAGGACTTTAATGCGGGCTTAGGCGGTGGTAGCGATCGGCGAGCTGGCACTCTGGCGGCAGCGGCGGCTTGACAGTGCGATGGCTGTGATGTGTTGGACGGCAAACGGGGGTGTCTAGCGTGCTCCCTGGATCATGGCGACGCGGTGGGCACGGGTTGCGGTCGAGCGGCGGCTTGTGCACGCTGCGTGCGGGTCTGGGCTTCTGGCGCTGCTGGCGCGATGGCACTGGGCGCGGGGTTTTCTCGGTGGTCCATCACTGGGCCTGGCACGGGGAGGAGACAGTGGGTGGCGCTGAGGTGCGGGCTATCTCCTAGACATAGCGAGAGAGAGGGGACGGTCTGCTACGGCAGTGACCAAGTTGGCCGGCGAGTTACTGCTCGGGGTGGCTCGGCACTGTTTCTAGGGACAAGGGGTGAGGTGCTAATGGTCTGGTTTGATCAAGAGGGGAGAAAGGGATTAATTGGAGATCAAATGGGGCAAAACCCTGTACAAAATAGTGAGCTATGTTTAGACTTTGATTCTTGCATGCCAAGTGTTTGTGAAAATCGCGTCAAGAAATAAACTTTGGAATTTTGAAAAGATTTTTGGTGGGTGTGCTAGTACTAAGCTTGGGACTTTGTGGGTGCTTGGGTTTTGAAAATTGAACTTGTTTGAGTGGTTTTTGAAATAGTGGGATCTTCCCATATGAAATAGATTCAATTTTAAACTATCATTTAAAATTAGTATTTGATTGTTTTTAGCATATCACAAAGTGGGCCTTGGTACCTCATTATGTGTACTAGCAAGGGGTGTAAAGATCCACAAATGTTTCTGTTAAGTTTTGAGTACTAGGAATAGCCAAAGTAGGCATGATAGTTAATTTGGCCAAAATGACCATTCACTTCAATTATTCATTTTGAGTTGTTTTTCTTTGGGAAAAGTTTGGGAATGATTTAGATGATGTTTATTGCACCTAAGAATCATTTTACAAGCAATGAATCACAGATCCATGGCAATTCAAATCAACTCCTAATTTAAATGCACATACACATGCATGCTTTCATATTTTGAATTGGAAAAGTTTTTGTTAACCCTAATTTTGATGATTTGGATCTTAATAGTCTTGGATTAAAGTTTTGGGATGTTACAAACCTTCCCCCCTTAAACAAAATCTCATCCCGAGATTTACAAAGAAAACTAGGAACTGAAGAGATCTGGGAACTCCGTCCTAATGTAATCTTCGCGCTCCCAAGTGGCTTCCTCCTCGGTATGGTTGCTCCATTGAATCTTGAGAAATTTGATACTCCTGGTCCTGGTGGTTCTGTAAGCTTCTTCCAAGATACGGATAGGCACTTCACGATATGTCAGGTCATTGTTGATCTCTACAGCTCTGTGATCGATGTTCTTGAAAACTTCAGTCTTCTCCGGCACTTCCAGGCATTTGCGAAGTAACGAGATATGGAACACATTGTGGATGGCAGACATCTCTTCAGGTAGTTCCAGTTGATACGATACTTCTTCTCGATGATTCAGAATCTTGAATGGCCTGATATATCTGGGGGCTAACTTTCCTTTCAAACTAAAGCGTTGGGTTCCCTTCAATGGCGAAACCTTGAGATACACAAAATCTCTGACATTGAAAGTCAGGTCTCTTCTTCTCTTGTCAGCCTAACTCTTTTGTTTGGATTGGGCGGTCTTGAGGTGCTCACGGACTTTGTGAACCTTCTCTTCAGCTTCTCGGAGAATGTCGGGTCCAAAGATCTGACTCTCTCCTACTTGTCACCAATTCAAAGGGGTTCGGCACTTCCTTCCATATAGGAACTCAAATGGTGCCATCTACAAACTAGCTTGATAACTGTTGTTATATGAGAATTCTGCGAAAGGCAGGCAATCTTCCCATTTTGATCCATATTCCAACACACAAGCTCTAAGCATATCCTCTAAGATCGGTTGACTCTCTCAGTCTGTCCATCTGTTTGCGGATGATACGCGGTACTGAAGTTCAACTTGGTTCCTAATCCTTCTTGGACTTTCTGCCAAAATCTCGAGGTAAACTGCGTTCCTCAATCTGATACTATGGTCTTGGGGGTTCCATGCAGACTAACAATCCTATCAATGTACATCTCTGCTAGCTTCGCACTCTGGTAGGTAGTCTTGACAGGTATAAAGTGGGCTACCTTGGACAGTCTATCAACTATGACCCAGATTGAGTCATTTCCCCTACTAGAAGTAGGCAACCCGGTGATAAAGTCCATTCCGATGGAATCCCATTTCCATTCCGGAATCTGCAATGGTTGTAACAATCCTGCAGGTCTCTGATGCTCTGTTTTGACTCTTTGACAGATATCACACTTGGCGATGTAGCTTCCGATTTCTCTCTTCATCTTGTGCCACCAAAATTTCTCTTTCAAATCCTGATACATCTTCATTCCTCCGGGGTGGATAGAATAAAGAGTATCATGAGCTTCCTTCATGATAACTTGCTTCAGTTCCGAATCTGTTGGCACACAGATACGTCCTTTGTACCACAGTACTCCTTCTTCGTATTCCGTGAATCCAGGTACCTTTCTTGTACCAATACGATGTTTGATTCTGTCGATACTTTCATTCCCCTTCTGGGCTTCCTTGATTTGGCTAATCAAAGTGGGTTGAAGTTCAATGCTAGCTAAGAATCCTTTGCTAACCAATTCAGTCCTGAACTGCTCCAACTCTTCATACAAACTTGGTTGCTTCTCCTTGATCATGGTGTTTAGCCTACATGGCAATCTGCTAAGAGCATCCGCTACCACATTGGCTTTGCCGGGGTGATAGTGAATGTCAATGTCATAATCTTTGATTAACTCTATACATCTCCTTTGCCTCATATTCAGCTCCTTCTGAGTGAAAATATACTTCAAGCTCTTACGATCTGAGTAAATCTCACAGTGATTACCCATCAGATAATGACGCCATGTCTTTAATGCCAGCACAATGGCTGCTAATTCAAGATCATGGGTCGGATAATTCTGCTCATGCTACTTCAGTTGTCGAGATAGATACGCGATGACTTTGCCTTCTTGCATCAATACACATCCTAGACCAATCTTGGATGCATCACAATATACATAAAATGGCTTCGTGATATCTGGCATGATCAAAATTGGGGTTGATATCAATCTCTTCTTCAACTCCTGAAAACTGGCATCACATTTGTCTGTCCATTCAAACTTCCTGTCCTTCTTCAACAATTGGGTCATGGGTCGGGCTATGCTCGAGAATCCTTCTAAGAACTTGCGGTAGTATCCTGCTAATCCGAGAAATGCATAGACTTGGGTTTGAGTGGTTGGGGCTTCCCATTCTTCGACATCTTTGATCTTGGCGGGATCAACAGAGACTCCTCCGGCAGACACAATATGGCCTAGGAATCCTACTTCTTTCAGCCAAAACTCACACTTGCTGAACTTGGCATATAACTGATGCTCTCTCAGGGTTTCTAGGATGATCCTCAGATGTTGCTCATGCTCTTCTTCTGACTTGGAGTAGATAAGGATGTCATCGATAAACACAACTACAAACTTATCTAGGAAATTCATAAAGATCTTATTCATGAGGTTCATGAAATAAGCAGGGGCATTGGTTAATCCAAAAGACATAACAGTATACTCGTATAAACCATAGCGAGTAGTAAAGGCGGTCTTCGGAATATCCATTGCACGAATCTTAAGTTGGTGATAACCAGTCCTAAGATCAATCTTTGAGAATACCTAGGCTCCAGTAAACTGATCAAATAGATCCTCTATCTTTGGAAAGGGGTACTTGTTCTTGATGGTGACGTCATTCAACTTTCTGTAATTTGTACACAAATGATTGCCTCCATCTTTCTTGTCGACGAATAACACTGGTGATCTCCATGGCGATGCGCTTGGCTGAATCAAGCCCGTTGCTAACATGGCATCTAACTGCTTCTTCAACTCAACTAACTCTGAGGGGTTCATGTTATAGGGTCTCTGGGCTATGGGTCCGGTTCCGGGGATTAGTTCGATAATGAACTCAATATCCCTATCCGGGGGCATACCTGGCAATTCATCTGGGAATACGTTGGGGTATTCACAGACTACTCTGACTTGGTCTATGGTGGGTAGGGCTAGACTCTAGTTGCACTTGAATTGACGGGGTAAGGTTTCAGAGATATGCTCTACTGTTACTCCAGAACTACTGGTCATGGTGCTGGCTTTCTTAGTACAATCTATCAGTCCTTTATGCCTTGACATCTAGTCCATACCTAGTACTACTTCCAATCCTTTGGTTCCAAGTACTATAAGGTTGGCATAAAAATCTATCCCATGTATTCTGATAGGTACAGCTTTGCAAATTTTTCTAGCTTTTGTAGTTGATCCGGGGATTTGAACTATCATGACATGCTTCAGGTTGGTTGGGTGAATCTTACTAGTGCATGCAAATTCTTCGGTGAAAAATGAATGCAATGCTCCCGAATCAAATAATACTCTTGCTAAAACTGAGTTGACAGAAAACATACCCAGCACTACATCTGGCGCTTCTTGGGCTTGTTCTGCGTTCATGTGGAAGAGACGACCACTACGGTTGTGAGGGTTCCCTAGGGCAAATCTTCTCCCTGGTTGAACATGACGCTGCTGTTGAGCTGGGGCATTCACAGTGGCATTGGCGGCAGTCTTCTTGGGACACTCATTGGAGTAGTGACCCTTCACTCCACACTCGAAACAGGTGATCTGGGACTTGTCCTTTGCTGCGACAGGCACATCATTGCTGCCAGTTTTGGGTGCAGTGTTGTTGTTGTTATTGTTGTTGCTCTTGGGAGGTGCACTGTTGAAATTGTTGGCATTGCCGGAGTTGTGATGGTTTCCTCCGGTCTTCACATTTCCTCCACTACAGTTGGGGTAGTTTGGGCGAGAGATTGGGGGTCAGTTGTTCCTTGGTGCATATCCTGGTGAAGGGTTGGGACGGTACTTCTAGTGACTGCTGGATCCTGATTGCTACACCATACGACGCTTGCGGTTGTCGTTTGCCTGGTTAATCTTCCCTTCCATCTGGATGGCAGACTCGACTAGCTCTTCGAGATCCTGAAAACGGATGTTGATGAGGACAGTCTGCATCTCATCATGCAGTCCGTTCAAGAATCTCTCCTTCTTCTTGGCCTCCGTGTTGATCTCATCAGGTGCATATCTGGCAAGTGACAGGAATCTGTCACGGTACTCCACCATAGTCATTCTTCCTTGCTTCAATTCACGGAACTCATCCCTCATTCGGGTGACTAGACCTTGCGGCACGTGGGTGCAGCTGAACTTGACTTTGAATGCTTCTCATGTCATAACCTGACCATGGTTCATATTATGGATACTAGTCCACCAAGATCTTGCATCTCCCGCCAGATAGTGGGTGGCAAAGAGAACTTTCTCGTTTTCATCAACTCCTGCAACTTCTAGGTTGTTTTCCATCGTCTGCAACCAGTCATCAGCATCTAACGGGTTTTTAGATTGGTTGAAGATTGGGGGATTGGTATTCTAAAAAAAATTGAGTTTGGATCCATGGTGACCCTGATTTCCATGCCCTTGGTTGTTGAGAGACATCTGGGCGATCTGATGTAGTGTTGCTAAGTTGGCTTGACGTTCTGCCCTGCTTGCTTCATGGTCTGATGAGATTCTACAAGATCTGCAGCATTGGGTCTTGCGACGAGTTGCTCCCTCCTTGGTTTCCACGAGTCATCTGAAGATTGAGATAGATATAGGGGTAAGAGGGAAATTCTAAGGTTCATGGTTTTGGTTTCAAGGCTAAAACTTTGAGTTAGACTCAGGTTTTTCACTAACTTCATTTCATTCATGCAAACAAACACACGATACAACACACACCACAAAAAACTAAGGAAAACAGTTGGTTTGAAGAACCATTCTGCAAGCTATGATACAGTGAGACCGATACATCTCATGCTACGATGGTGCTCTAGTGCGATCCTTCTTGGCATGTTGGCGGCGAAGAGACTGGCGGTCCTGGACGAGCAGTGCGAAAATCTGGGCCTTCTGGTCGGCAATGGCACGGTTCTGGTTGGCTAACTCCCTGGCATTGTCTAGTTCCTGCTGTCTGTCGTGCAGCAAGAAGTCAAGATTCTCCACTTGACGCCTCAACTCTGGGTGACTTGGCATCTCCATCGGCATTCCCATGAAGTCACGTCTTGCATAGTGAGCAAAATGGGTTCCTTGGATTTTGTTGACGCTGAGGGCACATAGACGTGTGAGAGCTTCATGCATTGCCCTGGCTAATCTATCTAGCCAGTTGTTCTCTCTCATAGAGAACTGAATTCTCCCGGAAGTTGGTGCTTCGATGCTTCCTCTAAGATCCACGGTGACTAGCCACTCTAGGTCTCCTCCTGGGGGTCCTGGAAGTTGAGCTCCAAGAAACTCCGGATGTGGGCATCCCAGTAACTCTGACAATGAATCCAGATCCCTCTCGAAGATCAGCTGACCTCCGTTTCCCAACTGGTAAAACTTGTTGAACTAAGTCTCCATCTACAATAATTAAGGATGAGGAAATTAGTGAAGTGATCAAGTGTGTCAAATTTTAAGTAGTAATGTAAGAATTTTGAGGAACATGAATTTTTGAGAAAGAAAGAATTCCCAAGGATAAGAGAGGAGATAGTTTTTCGTAAATACTAACTTTGGTTTTGAAACTAAGTTTTTGTTCGGACGTCCATTCTAACTAGGGTCTCCTATGGTCAGGATGGCTCTCATACCAACTTGTCAACACCCGTATTTTTAATCCCAGATGCCCGTTATGCCATACCTCGCAATCCCAGGATTACCATTTTTGCGAGACATAACGGATTGGATATCACAGTACATCATCCATTACAACCCATACATAAGGTCTTACACAAATAAGGATCTCATGATCCAGCCTTAATACAACAAGCAGCGGAAATAAAAGATAAGCGTAGCGGTGGGGTCCATCTTCAGGGGCACAGGCAATCTTGTGAGATAGTCCTAGTTATCATAGCCGTCCTACTGGCCATCATCTTGGTAGTCTCCTTCATAGTCTGGCCATGAGAATAGCAAGGGACAAAAGCCATGAGTACTCTTTAAGTACTCGCAAACTACCACTAACAAGTAGTATAGTTCCAAGTTAAAGTGCTAAATATAAGTTTAACTATAAAGTTAAGTTTGAAACCTAAGCTGAGTTCTGAAGCAAAGAAAGATAAAATAAGGTTCTCGAATCACTTAAGGTGGGAAGCTATTGTCATAATCACAACTCTGTTGTGGTCAAGTCAAGATTCATCATTCATTCATAAGTCATTTTAAAAACATCTAACAACGAAACAGTATGGCCATTCCAACTGTCCATAACCGCGGACGCGGCTATTCGAATAGTTTGACACTCTGCAGAGGTGGCACACTTTCACCACAAGATTCGATACATCTGTTAGGGATAACCCTGAATCATCATACTTAGCATGCAGATAATCAAACATAACCTTTCCTTTTACACACCCTAGTATAAGCACCACTCCTATGATCATGGCCTCCCAACCATGACCATCATTCATCTTGGGCACTTCATAGGTGGACAACATTGAGAGGTAGCCTCAGCTCAAACCTCACCCGCGAGGAAACTAATACTAATGCATATAAACTTCCAGCTAAGCCTTACCCAATTCAGGTAGTGTGGTTGTACGGTAAATTTGGAATAGTATCGCATCCGAATCCAACCATCAGTTTTATAAAAGGGCTAAGGCTGATGCCTCAACATTTTCATCATCATAAACCATTTGTGTTTCTCAACACATGTCAAAACATCTCAATAGAATGACTCATCATTCCAAGGTTTTCATAATTCATTTTTACCAATTGTTCCCATATAAAGTGACTCAAGTTTTGATCTACTCTAAACTACTAAGTTAAGAGTGTTCACTAAGGTGGAAAGATGATGGGTTCAATCTCATGCCATAGAATGACATCTAAGGCTTATCTAAATAGGTTAAGTTTTATACTCTTTATGCTACCTTCAAAACAAGTAAGGGACTTTGTGTAGGGTAAAGGAAGTAAAGCTTGAAAGTAAGACTTGGGGTAACTAGTAGTCAAAGTGGTAGGATCAAAGCATGCCTAAAGCATCTTTGCCTAGGTTATCTAGATTGCAAGGATTTTCTTGCATTGTTAATGGTGGCTTGCTAAAGTAAGTTTTACAAGGGTTAGCTTGCCAATAATAGCTTGCCTTGGTTGGTGCAGTGGTTGAAGTTTTCTTCTTCTTCTTGGTAGCACTCCTCCTCCTCGTAAGCTTGGTCGGTACTATCTTCTATAAATACATACGGAGTACACAATCACCAAACAATACTTAACTAGTTTACTTAGTACTCTAAGGCACACAATTGATGATCTATTATCATCACAAGCATCACAAGTTTTATTCAATAGTTTCCACCTTTTTATTTTAGAAAAGTAATTTATACTCATTGAAAAATTAACTAAGATTTAATATTCACCACTTAAAATATGGGATCATATGGACACATGTCATCACCACATATTCTAACATTTGGGAATGTAATTTAAGGGTTGGATCATAAATACTTTGGTTTAAGTTCATTATTTAATGATTTAAAGTGACTAGAAATGCCTATATAGCATTATTTTGGTACTAGTCCATAGTTACTGCATGTAAATCCTAATATTATTACATATTCAGATAGGTATGATGAAATGTGATTTTTGAGAGTTGGAATCAACTCAAAATATAACTTGGTTGATTTTATAAAAATGTTGCAAGGTGCAAATGCTTCTGGTTTATTATTTTTACTAGGATAGATCTATAACTCTAAATGAATTAAATCCCGCGGTCTTGGATAGATATTTTCAGTAGTTTTCTAACAAAATTGGAATCACTCCATTTGGATTTGTAAATCTCTCTGAATTGAATTTTGAACTAAGAGACAGAACTAAGTTTAAACTAAAAAAGAAAAATCCTAATTCAAACTATCTGGGTCGCGCGGGAAAGCTAACGGGCCGGCCCAGTGTCACTCCGCGGCGCGGGGCTCAGCTGACAGGGGGGTCCACCAGTCAGTGGCTCATAACGCGCGAAGCGGTACGGGGCAATGTGGGACGTTGGATTAGAGTGGGGATCAACGGCTATGGGTCGTCGTCGACGACGGACCTGTCGCCGGCGAGCTCTAACCCTAGCGGCTCAGTGGGGGTGCATAGGGGGCATACCAGGGCTCCAGCAACGACGGCGAGGCGGGCAAACGGACTGGTGGTCGATGGCGAGCTCAGGGACTGTCGAGGCAGCTCCGGGGGTGGTCGCAATCAGCGGCACCCTTCTCCTCCAGAGGCGGCCTGCTCCGGTACAATTTCGGCGAGCTGCTGCTCCCCGTGCTCCGGATAGAGGTGTGGGACGATCAGTGAGGTGAGGGGAGTGGAGTGGTGTGCTGCAAACGGCTGTGGTGCCCTCCTTTTATAGGCTCGACGGCGAGACCGAGAGGGATGGGCAGGCGACGGTGGCGACATGGCTACGGGCTGCTAGCGGCATGGCTGAGTGTGGCGATCGATGCGCGGTCTCCTGGTGGTGCTCTAGGACTTTAATGCGGGCTTAGGGGCGGTGGTAAGCGGTCGGGCGGAGCTGGCGCTCTGAGCGGCAGAGGCGGCGGCTTTGACGGCAAGCGGTGGCTGTGAGGCGTTGGACGACGAATGGGGGTGTCTGGCGTGCTCCCTGGGTCAAGGCGACGCGGTGGGCGCGGGATACGGTCGAGCGGCGGCTTGTGCGCGCGTGCCGGGTGCGGCGATCTGGCGCGTGCTCGGCATGGCGCGGTGGCACTGGGCGCGGGGTTTTCTCGGTGGTCCACGACTGGGCCTGGCTCGGGGAGGGGACAATGGGCGGCGGTGAGGTGCGGGCTATCTCCTAGACATGGCGAGAGAGAGGGGGACGGTCTGCTGTGGCGGTGACCAAGTTGGCCGGCGATTTGGTGCTCGGGGTGGCTCGGCACTGTTGCTAGGGACAAGGGGGTGAGGTGCTAATGGTCTGGTTTGATCAAGAGGGGACAAAGGGATTAATTGGAGATCAAATGGGGGCAAAACCCTATACAAAACAGTGAGCTATGTTTAGACTTTGATTCTTGCCTTCCAAGTGTTTGTGAAAATGGCCGCAAGAAATAAACTTTGGAATTTTGAAAAGATTTTTGGTGGGTGTGCTAATACTAAGCTTGGGACTTTGTGGGTGCTTGGGTTTTGAAAATTGAACTTGTTTGAGTGGTTTTTGAAATAGTGGGATCTTCCCATATGAAATAGATTCAATTTTAAACTGTCATTGAAAATTAATATTTGATTGTTTTTAGCAGATCACAAAGTGGGCCTTGGTACCTCATTATGTGTACTAGCAAGGGGTGTAAAGATCCACAAATGTTTCTGTTAAGTTTTGAGTACTAGGAATAGCCAAAGTAGGCATGATAGTTAATTTGGCCAAAATGACCATTCACTTCAATTATTCATTTTGAGTTGTTTTTCTTTGGGAAAAGTTTGGGAATGATTTAGATGATGTTTATTGCACCTAAGAATCATTTTACAAGCAATGAATCACAGAACCATGGCAATTCAAATCAACTCCTAATTTAAATGCACATACACATGCATGCTTTCATATTTTGAATTGGAAAAGTTTTTGTTAACCCTAATTTTGATGATTTGGATCTTAATAATCTTGGATTAAAGTTTTGGGATGTTACACTCATCCAGAATCTCCTCCTCGGGTTGGTGTTTCTCAACCTGCAAGTCATATAGCAAACGTCCTTCCTCGATAGAGAAAAGACCATTAGGAAAAGGAGCAGGGTAGAGATGCCCAGCTCTAGCAATATGCAAGTAATAAACACCACCTCTCCTAGTTAGCATTCCACAAGCTTTTAAAGTAGAGAAACCAACACGTCGCTCACCTAGCACTAGTTGCAACTCACCTAGGTCGATGCCTAGGGCAATGGCAAGCACGGTGATGATGCCTCCACCTGTAATTGGTCCTTGGCTTTGGGAGGATTGGTACTCCAAGTAGCACACAAGAATTGCGCCCAAGTTGAGTGACAAGTCGGTGTTGTTGAAAGCATATTTTGCGAGGACTAAGATGTCCTCCTCATTGAGTCTCGTGAACTCATTTCGTGCCTGCAAAGTGTTAGCAATAACATAGAACAAATAGCGAATTGTAGGATGTTGAATATTCTTCCCCTTGCTTATTCTAGAAGTAAAACTCATTCCATTATAATATTGTTCCGGGGAAGGGTCTAATCCAGTAAAGGATGCGCGTAACTCATTAGCATTATTGCTTGGAAAATTAAAACATGCACACCATTCATCTAGTGATAAAGCATAATTGTTGTTCATAAGTCGGAAAGAAATCATGCCCTCTCCTTGCCATGCTTTAACGGTGCTTTGCAAAGAACTTAGAAATTCAAGAGTTAATCGGCGATAGGTAGGCACATCATTGAATACAAAGTTTTGTAGGCCAACCCTATTGCAAAGTAAATTAAAATCATTAGAAATATCGAGTTGATTCAGTATAATGAGGCAAGCCCACTTGGTTGCCTTCACTTCTCGGTTCTTGATCCTGTTGAAGTCATCACGTTGGAGCTCATCCCTGAACCGTATCCCCATGCGTTCTTGAGCGGCAGCCCGAGAAGCACTAGCCGTGCCATGAGCACGACTTTGGCTCCTTGTGTTCATCATCTAAAATAATAAGGAAAAACAAGAAATAAAACTTTTTGATCCAACAATAATAAGCATAACATATTCCTCATCTTAGGATACTAAAGAGTCCCCTCAAAATAATAATCTAGGCAAGAGAATCATAGCAATTAGTTCATAGTAGGTCTCACCCTAGATTGATAATGATAATAGATCAAAAATGAATTTGCAAAAAGTAATTGGAGGATCGGAGGATAACATACTGTAGATCACTTGTGTGCGAGGAAATCGAATGAAATTAAGTAGAGATGAAGATCTCTTGAGGTTTTGAGAGAGTTTGGAGGTAGAAGAGAGAAAAAGGATTGAAGTTTTCATGTTCGGGGTACCTTCCCGTGATGATTTTGTGGTCGGACGCAACTATACAGCCAAACTATACGGTCGGAACAATTTGTTCCTGCCGTATAGTTGGTCTGCTGTCAAAATTTTAGGGTTTCCTCCTGGTGACGCGGCTATATGGCCGGGATTTTTATCCCCGCCATATAGTTGGTCGTAAAACCTTCTGTACCTGGAAAGAGAAATTTTACAAAGGTATCGATATCTATACGGCCAGAACTATACGGCTGGAATTTTTATTCCTGCCGTATAGTTGGTCGTTAAACCTTCAGTACCTGGAAAAAATTTTGTCGATGGAAAAGTTATCTATACGGCCAAACTATACGGCCGAAATTTTTATTCCCGCCGTATAGTTGGTCGTTAAACCTTCAATATTCATCAAAAAAGTTATGTTTCTTCGAGAATTCTTTCTTATCCTGAGACTTAGAGAAACACCTTGTTTTTGACAGAAAAATGATAGTAAAAATTGTCGACCAACATCAGCATGTATAAAGCAGGATTTTTAGTACTACCAAACTTCTTCTCCTCAACTGGAGCTTTCTAGCACTCTTTATTAAACATAAAACTTAAACTAAAACTTAAAAACTTTACGCAAACCTTTATTTCACATGGGTTGCCTCCCATGAAGCACTCTTTTATGGTCAATAGCTTGACCTCAATATTGCTCACTTAGGCCAAATGAGTGGAACACCCACTCCAAAATAGTTGGCCTTCAAAGTGATAGCCTACTTTTCATCATGCTTGGCTTTCTTCTTCCTGGGAAAATGAATAACAAAAGGACCCCAGGCAATTGAAGCTTCACGTTCTCTTCATGTAGATTAATACAAGCCTTAATAGTTTTTAAGAATGGACGGCCTAATATAATAGGAGTAGTAGCATCTTCAGGCATGTCAACAATAACAAAATCAATAAGAGCAGGACAACCTTTAATGTATACTAAAGTATTTTCTTTAATCCCTATAGCTTGTTTGTAGGTAGAATCTGTTAGATGTAATTTTAACTCGGTGATTTCAAAAGAGCCAAGATTTAACTTATTAAAAAGACTTTCTGGAATTGTTGAAACACTTGCACCTAGATCACAAAGTGCAGCTATCTCATTGGTCCCAATTTTAATCTTAATAGTAGGCTCAAATATATCATCAAGCTTCATAGGTAATTTTTCAGCAGTGTTTTTATATTCTTCCTCAAGCTCATGTACCTTTATTGCTACTTGATGAAGTGTTGATACATAACTTCCTCATTTCCTTCACTTACTGGAATCTTGATATTGATCCTTTTTACAAGATCTTCAACGGTGTAATTTGGTGAAGGAGCATTACCATAATCAAGTTCTTCAGGCTCCTCCATTTGGATTCTTATCATCTTGAGGTCTTCAACAGGATTGGCTTAGCTTTACCTGCAAATTTAGCTAGAATAAGAGTTTGACTCTCGGTTATCTTACCTAGCTGTGCCTCAACAATCCTTGTTCTTTTTTGGAGGGCCTGCAAATCATTCCTCAAACTTAAAGCTTGGTTTGATAATTTACCATGTATAGCATCATGGTTCTCCGTTAATTTAACAAGGATATTGTTTTGCTCATTTTGTGAGTCTATAAAGGACTTAAGTGTTTCTTGGAGACTACCATTACTTGTTCCCATATTATTATTAGAGTTCCCTGCAGGACTAGATTAATGTTTCTGAAAATTAGGATTATAATTCGTCTTCCAAGCAGGGTTATAATCATTACGAGCTATGAAGTCTATTTCTTCAATATTTGATTTTGGAATAGCTCTTACCTATTTTTCCTTACCTTTTACGGCTAATATGAGCTCATCCAACTTAGCATTGGGATCTTCATTTTCTTGTGGTGAGACGGAGTTCACCTTCTTCGTATTTGATCTATCCACATGCCACTGGGCATGGTTGTCTTACATATTGTCTAGCAGCTGCTTTGCTTCGGTAATATGTTTGCCCATAAATATTCCTCTAGCTGTAGTATCAAGCATAGACTTAGACACAGGGTTAAGAGCATTATAAAATAAATGGAGAATTAACCAATCTTCCATCCCATGACTGGGACAGTTTCTCATGCATTCTTTCATCTGCTCCCATGCAAGCGCTAGTGGATCACGCTCTTCCTGTCTAAAACCAGTAATATTAGATCTTAGTTGCATAGTCTTTGCAGGTGGGGAAATTTAGTCATAAATAAAGAAGTACACTCCACCCATGATGCAATATTATTTCTAGGCAAACATAGGAACCATTCTTTTGCTCTTCCACTAAGAGAGAAAGGAAATAAGCGCAATTTGACCGCATCAGGGTCAACATATTTTATGCGCATCATATCACATATTCCAGTGAAAGTATTCAAGTGCATACATGTGTCCTCAAGAGCAGAGCCTCCAAATTAATTATGTTGAACCAAACTTAAATAGTTGGGCTTAATTTCATCAGCAGCAGTAATTGTTGGCTGAGTAATAGGAGTACGCAAATAATCATTGTTGGGAGTTGCAAACTCCCCAAGATTCTTTTCAGCCATATTTCCTATGTTTTTTGGTTTTCTTAAACAGAGACTTATGATAATTAAAACAAGAATTTAAAGACTAACTAATTTTTTTGGTTTTGCAAATAAAGACTAAAAGCAAACTAACAAGAATTAAAACTAGCAAGGTTCCTACTAACGTCACCAGGGTAACTATTGCTTCCCCGGCAACGGAGCCAGAGAAAGGGTTGATACCTTCGATCCGGATTACGGATGTAGTATAGATCTTTTTCCCTAGTAGACCTAGGTTATCAAATCCTCGGGAAGCAGAAAGCATAGTGAAGTTACTTTAACGGTCCTTCGGGAGTTTTAGAATTCTTTTTGTGTTTTACCGGACCAAGAGTTTGTTGTCTTTTGTTGTTGTCGATGATGGAGAGAGATGGCCTAGGGCTTTCGGTTTTACCTGTAGTTGTGCAAAACATCTTATGGGAATAAAAGATAATAATAAAGTACGCATATAATTATTAGAGCAAGATAATTATATGTGGGCAGTACATCCATAATTGCTATTGCCTCCACAACCACTTATAGCAATAACCTACTAGTCTCGTCCATAGAAGAAAGAGAACTAATGATATGAATAGTGACGTCACAATTAATCCCAAGTAAATCCCTCACATACAGTCGTACTACCCTTCTGTCACTAGGTTTCCCAACCTGTAGATTAGTCATTACTCATACTCCCTACACCTGGCTCAATCCTTGGGGTCTTGGGTACCTGACAAGTCCTTATGTTGAGGCAAGAGAGGATACAATAATCATCATGTCATACAAACTAATACATGATCCCATCTATGATAAATAACATGCACAAAAACTACATGGCTAGGCCGAAGCCCTTAGCCCAAAGAGAATTACTCACACATAGAGATGAAATCAACGATCATAAACATTGCAATAGAAATCATAAGATTGATAGCAAATAGTCTTACAATGTCGCCAAGCGAAGATAAGGTCTACTATTACAAGTGGTGGAATATGGCTATGGCGATGGAGAAGGGTTTTGAGATTAGATCTAAGTCTATTCCTCCAGCGGCTCTTCGGTGTTGTGGGGGCGGCTGGTGATGAGTGTATACTTGCATCATGTTTTACATTATTATTTTGCATTGTAGATGTAGGGTCTTGGTATTTTATGGCGCTCACGCGCATATTTTTGTCTGTTTTCACCAGGATCAGGACAGGTGGTGGATCCAATGGATACAATACTTGGAGCAGTTGTACTGTGGAGAAAAGGAGTCAAAAACAACGTAAATCGTTTATTTGGGAAATAGTAATAATACCAGAAGAAAACCAGAAGCGAACAAGGGAGGCAAAAGGTTCAACGACCAACTATACGACCGGAGCAAATTTTCCGGCCATATAGCTCCGACCGTATAGTTGGCGCCGCCTCCGCCTCCTCAAGTAGTTTCACCCCGTGCAACTGGTTCAGGGAGACGACATACAGAACACCCAGAAATAGCAGAAACCTCACCTCCGAAAGGCATCTGGAGGGGGAACTCATCCACCGGGGATCCATCTTAGCCCTACGCAGATCCGGGAGGCTAAGGCATCGATCTTCATCAACCACCACTACATCACCACCATCTCCATCCATCTCATCTACATCTTGTCTACATCTTGTAATTCCTGTACTCGTTATGGATTTATACAAGTACTATTCATCTATGATTATTTCCATTACTATTGCCATGATGTTGATTACCTCCATGTCTGAGTAGATCTCTAGTTCTTGGGGAGATGGAGAAACCCTAGTATGAGATTGAAATAAGATAAATTCTATTATGATATTCATCTATGTGACCATGTGTTAGATTTTCTACATCTTGATGTTGAGAGAAGTCAACCTCTCAATATTTGTGTCTCATGGGGACTTGATGGAGTGAACTAATAGTTGGTAGACGGAGGCGTGCTAGCACTTACAGTGACTATAAAGCTGTTGGCACTCCTTACGTATCAACTTGGGAAACCGAGGAAACTCACGGAACACTATCTATGCCATGGGATATGTCCTACGGGATTACGTCCCTTAATACCGCAGTAATTCGATTGATGTCGATTGCCGACTGATGTGGTTATGAGGATGATGTGAGCAGCGGTTGTTGCCTATTTGTCCAAATACGAAGTTCCTCCCACACATACATAGTTGAGAATGTTCATGATGATAATCTTTATCTTAGATCCTTATAATGCAAGTGGTGTATCCGCTACTCCCTGAGAACGCTTTTTCCCTATTGCAGTTCCAATCTCTCTTATATACGCTATACTTACTTTCTGTATTCAGTTATTTTACTTTACTTTACTATTGCTCTTATACCTAAAACCCCAAAACACCTTTTTACACAATACTCGCATTTTATCTGGTCACTTAGAACTTTATCTAGCATTTCTATCGTAATATTTATTTCAAGAGTTATTAGACTTCAGACTCCTGCTCCCTGTGGGATCGATATCTTTATTTCGAAACTAGCTACAAATGATCTGTGCACTTGCAGTCATCAAGCTATTTTCTGGCGCCGTTGCCGGGGAGCTAAGCGCTGTAGGTCTATTAGTTTTTGCTTATTTATTTTTCTTTCTCAATTTTTTTTTGAGTTACAGGTTTCCGCCAACATGATGGAGTTTGAGCATATGACTAGTGCTAACCCACTCAACTAATTTGGGAAGCCCTATGATATTTATAAAAGGGACAACTCCAATGAGAAGACAAGGGGGTTTGAAATAAATCCTCTACTACTTGGTCTTTTACACAAGAAGCAATTTACTGGAGATGAAGAAGACCCTGGTCCATATTAGGATATTGCATTTTTCAAAGATATATGTGGCACTTTTCTATTGACGGGATATACCGCTGATGAGGTAAGGGCAAAACTTTTTAGTCAGACTTTGACTAGTACAACTCTCTCATGGTATAGATCTCTACCACCTGAAGCCACTACTACTTGGGATAATCTAGCCTGTGAATTTCTAGCAAAATATTATCCATTGTCAAAATCTTTTGGAATCAGGCGTCTTATAATGACTTAGAAAAACTGTTCTAATGAAGGACTAGTAAGAGCTTATATTAGATTTAAAGATTTGCTACGACTATGTCCGCATCATCATTTACCTGAATGGTATTTATTGCATATCTTTGGTGGTTTAATTGAATCTAATAAAATTAAAGTAGACTCTTTCGCGGAAGGAGCCTTTATGAATCTTTCTATACCTAAAGCTTGGGCTTTACTTAATAGAATTCGTGATCATAGAGTTTCATGGAATTTTGGTCTAGGAAGTGAATGAGGCGTAGAAATAGAACATGATTGTATTCATGACTATAATAAAAAAGGCCATGTTAAAGAATTATCTAAATAACTTTATTTGGATTCAGATCTTGTGTTGCAAGTTGTTAAAGCTTTTACAAAACATATCAAAGCTCCAAAAGAAGGACCGGTCAAGTATGATCCACCACCCAAACCTGAGAAGAAAAGAGAAGATAAAGCAACATTGGCCTCCTTAGAATCAATAAATGAGATGCCTTCCCCTAACACTGCACAAAAGCATATTCTTGAATATGAACAAGTTAAAGCAGTACAGGATAAGGAGGAAAAAATAAAGCATGCCAGAAGTCGTGGAACATCTGGAAGAAACCAAAGATGAAGAGGTAACCAAGGAAGCAATTATGGATATGTACGCACATTGTAACATAGTTGAACTTGATGAAGATACTTCCATGTTGGTTGAAGGTAAAACAAAGGTAAAAGATGTAGGTAAGCCTATTCTTCCCTGTATATTTAAAGAAATCTCGCATTACGGTTTATGTGATCTCAGCACCGAAGTTAATGTTATATCTTATGATTTCTACTTGGAAATAAAAGAAGAAATAGAACCGGCTACAAGTGAAAATATTGATATGATAATTATGTTAGCCAATAAAAATCTTAGAATTCCAATGGGAGTGTTTGAAGATGCAACTGTCACAATTGGCAATAAAAACTTTCCTATCGATTTTGTAGTTGTTGATATGTCAGCTGACACTCTTTGCCCAATTATATTTGGAAGAAACTTTTTGGGTGATATAGGTGCCTATTTTAATTTCAAGAAGGAGATTGTGTCTCTTAAGCTTGGGGAACGGAAAATAAATTCCACTTTTCCAAATTTAAAGATAAGCCTCCACAAATACAAGAAGAAGAGGAAGAGAGAACTATTGAGGAAATGGCGGCTCTTTTCTTTAGTAATCAAGAAGAAGAAATAAATGAAGATCCAAATTATGAAGAAATAGTTATGGAGGACAAGTCCCTAGGAGAACTAGAAGATGAATTCGATTCACTTCCTATAATGGGACCTCCAACTGATGAGGCTTTTGAAGAGCCAGAAAAGAAAGGGGACGAGGAACTACCACCCCTAGAGTTGAAGACTTTACCAGATAATCTCAAATATAGGTTTCTAGATGATACAAAAAAAATTCATATTATTATCAGCGCTAAACTTTTAGGAAAAGAAGAAGAAGAACTTATGGAGATACTTAAGGAGCATCGCAAGGCCTTTGGGTACTCAATGGGCATCAGTCCCATGATAGCCGTCCATCGAATATCCATGGAGGAAGGTGCTAAACCAGTTGCAGAATTTAATAGAAGATTGAAACCTAAAATGAAAGAAGTGGTAAGAAAAGAAATTGTACGCCTACTAGACGCAGGTATAATCTATCTTGTTAAAAAAGTGAATGGGTAAGTCCTGTTCATTGTGTCCCTAAGAAGGGTGGTTTCACTGTTGTTCCTAATGAAAATAATGAATTGATACCTACTAGAACTATTGTTGGGCATAGGATGTGCATAGACTTCAGAAAATTAAATAAAGAAACTAGGAAAGATCACTATCCTTTACCGTTCATAGATCAAACTTTAGAGAGGTTAGCAAACCATACTCATTTTTGTTACTTGGACGAATACTCTGGTTTTTCTCAAATAGATGTTCCTCTTGATGACTAACTTAAAACAACTTTCATTAGTCCTTATGGTTTACATGCTTACCGATGTATGCCTTTTGGTTTATGTAATGCTCCGGCTACTTTTCAAAGATGCATGACTGCTATTTTTGCGGATTTCATAGAACTTATAATGGAAGTATTTATGGATGACTTTTCTGTCTATGGAACTTTGTTTACTAGTTGCTTGGATAATCTCAAAAGAGTTTTGCAGCATTGTGAAGAAACTAATCTTGTTCTAAACTGGGAGAAATGCCATTTTATGGTCAAAGAAGGTATAGTCCTTGGACACAAGGTATCATGTAAGGGGATTGAAGTTGATAGAGCTAAGGTTGAGGCAATAGAGAGAATGCCACAACCTTAGGGACATTAAAGGTATAAGAAGTTTCCTTGGTCATGTGGGTTTTTATAGAAGGTTCATTAGAAATTTCTCTAGAATATCTAAACCTTTGACTAATCTCCTGCAAAAGGGAGTAAGATTTAATTTTGATGATAAATGTCTTGAAGCCTTTGATAAAGTCAAAAATGCTTTATCTCGTGCTCCCATCATTAAACCACCTATCTGGGATACAACCTTTGACTTAATATGTGAAGCTAGTGATGACGCTGTAGGAGTAACTCTAGGACAACATATTGGTCGCAGATTTAATATTATACATCATGCTAGTAGAACTCTAAATGGTGCTCAGAAGAATTACCCTAAGGAAAAAAGGAACTTTTTGCTGTATTTTTTTCTTGTGATAAATTTCGTTCTTACATAGTTGATGCAAAGGTAAGAGTTCATACGGATCACGATGGTTTAAAAGAACTCCTTGAGAGGAAAGAACATAAGCCAAGACTGATCTGTTGGATTCTTTCACTTCAAGAATTTGAGTTGCAGAGGTAAGAGTTCATAAGGATCTCTTGTGACCCCGTTTCTCTTCCAACAAAAAAACAGACGCCACCTAGCCGCCCACCAGCCATTCGCACTTCGGCACCCCGCCCTTCCAAGAATCATCTGCGACGGCTGATCCCACCTCGTAGATCCTTTGCCCCAAGACACCCTGCAGAGCTCCTCCCCATCCTCGCCACTCCCGCATCCTCGCTACAGGGGGAGCAATTGTTTACTCCCGGGAGACGGTCGGAGGCAGCTACAGGCAATAGAGGTCGGAATATCAAGCCATCAAGGTGGGAAGGGGAGCCTGGTCACTGGCCGACGGGAGGGCAAGGTCGGAGGATCGAAGAAGACATCAAGGAAGAGGTGTCCTGCAGGGGGACAACGAACAGCTCAGGACAGGCTCGAGACGCGATGCAGGCAGACGGGAAGACGAGGATGGAGTAGGGAGGCCGGCCCCTGGCGACAGTGTTGGAGCTCAAGCGGGGAGGGTGGGGAGACACGCATGGTGTATGGACGCCGCCTGCGGTCGTAGCGAGACAGGGAGGCACGTCCTCGCGGCGGGGCTTAGAGTGGTTCGAGAATACGGCGCAGGGAGGCGAGGCTCTCATGACGACGTGTAAGCTTGTGCAAGCGGCGGCGCTGCAGAGGAATCAGGGACTCCGTCGGGTGGCTTTCCAGAGGAGGAGGGGTGGCTGCTGGCTGCGGATGAGAGATAGGCCTCGTGCCCCCGTCGTCCTCCTCCTGATCTCCCCAACTGAAGCTCGTCCAGTCGATAAGCACCTCCATACCGTATTAATCCCCTTTGGGTCTGCTACTTCCGTTCATAGCCATAGGAGTGGCATATGTGTCCAGACATCTGTTTGTGTTAATGCCTGCAACGAGTGAAGCAAGGATACCGAAGAACAAGGGTGAGAGTATTTTGCTACAATGTTTTACATAGTTGCTGCTTTGACTTTTTTTTTTGATGGGTGTCGTGTTCTACGATCTGGTACCGTCGCTGCTGCTTTGCACTATTGCTCGTAGCTTCTCGATGTTGAGCCACTGTTGCTAGACATAGGAAAGGAGCACCACAGATTGCATAAGTCCGAGGCAAATGCCACCAAGGAACATAGAATAATTCTAGGACATGTTGTATACATTCATGCATACTCATACCAATGTAAACTTGTATGTAAATTTGTCTCACTGTTTTTTCTGCTTGTAGTTCTATTTGTGATTAAAGGTAAATTCTGCTAATTTAATAAGAACCCTTGTAGATAGAACCATTAAGCGTTTGTGGGAGACAGCTCTTGGCTAGAGCGTTCAGAATAGACCATGGTGCGGGATGGTGGCTGAAACAACAGGCAGGAGTGGGGAAGATGTCGAGGTGGGTGCCTATGAGCATGGCGTCACTGCCATGGAGCGCACGTAGAGGACTATCAAAGTTCGAGTAGCGTCAGGACAAACTATATAGGTTTACTCAATATTGATGTTTTACTTTGTATCCAAAACCTGGTACTTGCGTTTGAGTGATTTATTGTGGCAGGAAGATAAATTTATGTCTGTTAAATGTAAGCCAAGCTTTAGTTCGAACAGAGCATGATTTATGTTCAGAGATTTTGCTAAATGTAAGCCTATTAAGGCTGTAAAACCTGGTTTCGGATGGGGGCTGCATATAATGTAGGCAAGGTATCTCATGTGATTTTTTGGGCGGGTATCTCGTGTGAATTTTGGGGAAGGTATCATGTGGATTGACCCTGTCGTCTGTGAGTTAATTCCTCAAAATGTATAAACATTGTGAGGAAGTGCACATGGCAGTGGGTGAACTGTGAAAATAAGATGAATAGTATGCATATTTCAGGCTAATATACAATCCTGGAGGATGTTCCTCTACATAAGAAATGATGATTAAAATATTTTCTTGGAGAAATTAATCGTCTCTTAACAAATCAAACTTTATAGTCCTAAAAGACTGTTGTTGGCAAAGCTGAATCCCGTCAATCCTTATAGCGTCTATGTGGATTGAACTTGTTCTGCTAGAGATCAGAATGTCCATATGTGTTGTTTCTGTGTCTGAATATATTTTGATTTTGTATTGCCTGACTTTATATTAGAGAAAACAAACTAACGGCAATGGAGCAAAGCTTACTTTCAACAAGGGTATTTCGCTAATCCCTTTTCCCTGAACTGGTTGAATATTCTATTCCGTGGTATGAAACTTATGATTGTCACGGTGCAAATTCAAATGCACAAAGAGCCCTTGAGGAGGTAGTACAACGTAGTACCTTTTGGCATGCAATGCTTGTAGAGGAATATTTATATTGGCTTTGATCGCATTTTGATTTATTAAGAGATACAGTATCATCATAGTGTTAACTTGTAAATATGCTCCGAAAATTTCCTCTGACCAAATCTCTTATTACTATATTTTCTGTAGGATGAAAGAATTTCAATGCTCAATTATTTGCATGGCAAAATAAGCTTTCTAGAGGTCAAATTCACACTATAACATAATAATCACATGGTGTATTTATGTGCTAAATCTATTTGTATGTCTGTCTAACGAATTGGTAAATTTTATCACAAAGGGGTCTTAAGTAACTAATATCCCATGGCATAAATGATTGTAATCCCGTAGCAACGCACGGGCAATTTGCTAGTTTGTATAAACGGTACTAATTTTACATCACCACATGAAGCACAAGCACAACAGAAATTCCTGTCATTGTCCTCTATTTTCAGAGGCTGCCAAAATCACAATATACAACCATGAAAACATTAATTTTAGTACCAACATAAATAAACCACATGGCGCTACGGACATGGTAGTGTACCTTAGTTGTCAATACTATTTCATTGAAATATGCATCTATATTACCAACAGTGGATAATTTAATACAAAGTGATAAAAATGAATTAGATACTTGATTTACTTAATCTAATGTATATGTATTTCATGAATTTTCATTCAGGCCTATATCATCAAAATACTTGCCCATAACGGATTTGCAATGTGTAGTTCAAAAAATTCTTCATGCTTGCTTAGGCTTCCTTCTCTAAAAGCAAACAAGTTCAAACGCAAATAGAGTGATCACCTATCTGTTCTCCCATATGTAAACAAAGAGAAGCCATTCTCAGTATAGCAAAATGGCAATGCAATCTTTGCCGTGATGATTTTTTAAGCAATGCACATACATAGTCTCCCCATGTTTGTGGTAGAATTGTGAGGAAGATCTGTCATACCTGAACATTAGTTTCCTCCATAAGTATCTCTGTTGCCTTCTCGTTCAGTGTCCTGACCAGCAAATTGTTTTATTAGTACAGAAGCAAACTCACTGATTTAATTAAAAAATTGCAGTGGTTGAGTGAAAGAGAGGGAAAACATGATTGTCTGTTTGATGTCAAGAAGATTTGAGATGAATGTCCAGAGGAGGAAAGAACAACAACAGCTGTGATCAACGTACTGTACATACCAATTTCCAGTATGTTCAACGACGTGACGTTGGGCTTTCCCAATCAACGACGTGACGTTGGGTCTCCCAAGTGGGCGGGATGGTGGCAGAAGCAGATCGTGAATAAAAGTCATGAGTGTGGCACATACGTACAGTAGCTAAGTCTTCCAGCTATTCTGAATGAAGCTTCCGAAGAAGCTTGAGAGAAGGCAGATTTAGCTCCAAGTGAAACTAAATCATTTTCAGGTAAATTACATAGCATAAAAATTCATCATGTTAATTGGATACTCCAACGTTTTTCTGACTATCTAAATATCCACCTGAATCGGTTTCATGTTGTTTATGCATATGAAAATTGTAGAGATCCCAACAGAGTAGCATATACAAGACAATGAAGAAGGACACAGTCGTTGGGCAACTTCTTCTGCTGCTCATAACTTCCAGCGCTGCACAATCCGTCGTCAGCTCCACTCAAGGGAACGAAACAGACCGGCTTTCCCTGCTCGAATTCAAGAAGGCCACCATTCTCGATCCGCAGCAAGCCTTGGCGTCCTGCAAGGAGAGCACTGTAACACCCTCAGAATCGACCCTATGCAAGTTTTAGCGAAAACCCGCCAAACCCGCATAGAAACGATTCAAAGGTGCCCACCAGGCACTTTCGTGCGGGTGGAAAACGAAGTAATAATATTACACAACAGTCCTCGATGGGACCCACAGAACAGATATATATAACAGCGACTCAAAGAGTCAAGAATACAGATATTATATACAAAGATCCAAATCACCTTGAAAATGATAGAGCGTCCGACTACGGACAAGATGCAAATGGGGCTAAGAGCCCTGAAGAATAACCAATGGCGTCCATAACCCTGCCCAGGCCAAGCCGGAAGGGTAACCCTGCTAACGGCGTCGATCTCAAAACCTGCTAAAACAAAAGGGGTGCCGACAAAGGGCAAGGAAAAAGAGGAGCGTCAGTACTGAGGCCAGTACACGGCGAGGCTAGAATTCGGCGGTCCTCGCCTACAAAGGTATGGTGGACTGAGTGGCAGCGCAGCATGCACTAAACAACCTATAGAGACCCGACGCAACTGGCGGCTATCAGAGAGGGGTAAGAAAGACCTAATCGGAACCAACCTGATACTACCATCAAACAAAACCCATCCTGGCGTTTCCCCCTCGAGACCAAACGAGGAAGTCAACCGAGGAACTCACACAGTTGGCAGTTTTATTTATTCGATTATCGTTGCAGCAATTACTAGTCAGGTACAGATAATCATCCTGATAAAATAAGCAGTGGGCCATTTTAGTTAACCATTCCGTTGTAGTTGCGGCACTTACTAGTCAGATACAAATAGCATGAGATAAACCCAAAACCCAGCGGTTGTTGGTACTTTTATTTAGCCATTCCGTTGTAGTTGCAATAATTACTAGTCAGATACAATTGTCGCAAGCGACAACCCAAACAAGCAATTGTTGGCAGTTTTATTTATTCATTCCATTATAGTGAAGCTGATTACTAGTCATTATAAAGTCAAATTATAACAGTAAACTTTAGTTATAGTTGTCTATGATCGAGATACTGTGCTCCAAGTCGTCCATAACCGCGGACACGGCTTTCAGAAAGTTTTACCCTGCAGGGGTGCACAAATAGCAACACACACTCGATATGCCTCGGAAAAACCAAATCAAAACCCAACGAGACAGTCACGACAAAGCAATTGCAGGATTCAGAAATATTGCAGGGGGCCACCCCTTTAAGTAGATCCCGCAACGAAGCCGGCCGGCTCCGAAACGGGCTTAAGGTTGTGGAGGCGGCTGTAAACGACTGGGAACCCGAAAGTGTGGCTGGGCTTGTCGATACAGCGAAATCGGGCCACGATCCTAAACAGTACAGTGTGCAGTACCTCGCACAATCTTAAATAAAGCAGTAAAGCATGGCATAGGTACAGGATCGTAAATAAAACCTCAAACTAGTTTGTGGCCCCAAGAAATAAGAATGAATCAAGCTCTGGCTCAGGGGGGTCCATAAGCCTCCCGGATGTGGATAGCGCGATAAATCAAGGAACAGGTATCAAGTACTCGGGGTCCTACGGGACACAAGTGGGCGGTCGGAAACCAAATATTATCTATCACCCACCGATGCCTCTGCTTACTTACTTCAATTTTAGTTGTTAAACAGGAATTAAAGTGAACGATAAGTAAAGCCATGATCATCTCCAACATCAAACAGGCGGCAATACTCCAACAACTGCGGTACATGGCGACACGCAACAGCACTTGAGCAAACGACTACGACGCGCAAGTCCAACTATCTACCAAACAACAGGTAATAGGATGTGTCCAAGGCAATATAAGGCTGCAAGGGATAACACGGTTACGAAAACTAGAGCATCGCAACACAGATAGCAATAGATCAACAGGAGGAAATAAATACTATAAAAGTAAGATAGGTAGAAAGGGGGAGATGCTCGCCTGAAACATTGCCGAGGGTTCAACCGAAGATCGGGTCGACACTCGCATCAACTCAACGGCCTTATCCGCGAAGAAGCAAAACACTAGAATAAACACCGGATGCAATATTTAATACTACGGTAGAAAATCGGCATGATGCATGTATGATGTATGACATGGCAAGGTGCGATGCAATTGGGCAATATTAAGTGGAACCGGGGTCCCGACATTTTAATTAGGTGACTTAAGTTGTTTTACTACCCCGCAATTTAAATGTTGTTTTAACATGGCAAAGATGGCACCGGTTCGCTACACAAATTTAAATGAGGCCAATATGAGAATAGATTTGCCCGCATATGGGCCCCATATTTAATTATGAGGTGAATCGGCATAAGGCCCCCAAACCACACGACAATATGCATGCATGAACATTTAATATGCGACAAGTTGTATTATATTATAAAATAGGGTTTCGGGAAGGGGTTCACACATTAGGGTTCGACGATCTTGGTTCCGGGGTTCGGGGTCGGTCTCAGGGTTCAGGGTTGACAGGCGGTCTCGGCAGGAACATTCTCGATCAACGGGGCAGATCTTGTCGCATCCGGGGTCTCGGTGTCCGAGGTGAAGTACTCGGCGTCCTCGAGGGAGTACTTGTCGCGCCAGGGTTCGGTCTTCGAACTCCGGGATCGGTCTTCGGGGTCCGGACATCTTATCCATGACGGAGCACTTGGTGGTCTTCGGGTCCGAAAAGAAGATCATGGCGGTCCGGGGAACGGTCTTCGAGGCTTGTCCATCTATGCCATGTCGGAGATCCGGGACAATACGCAACCATGCAGGCAGCGTGTCGCGCTTGCACACGGGCCGGGCAGCGCACAAAGGGGGGGGTCGGCGACGCTGCACGCGGGGCAGGGACGGGCCAGCGACGGACGCGTGCGTGCCAGCGAAAGCAGCGAAGCGAGGCGAGAGGTTCTGGCGGCGCGACCACGGGCGGCAGGGACGCAGCGAGGAGGCTCCACAGGGGACGACGTGGTGGGCCCACAAGAGGCAGACGGGCGGCGCTGCTTTCGAGATGGGCGGAGGGCAGCGGTCGGCGGCCGGGACGTGGCGCCCGTGGCGGCTCGTCGGCGGAGGAGAAGCGAAGGAGAGGCGTCGGTGGCGTGAGGTGGACCCGAGGGCCAGGCGGAGGTGCGGAAGGCAGTCAGGCGAGGAGAAAAAAGGCGGGGAGTGGGAGAGGGGACTGGCAGGAGGGAGAGGGAGCGTGGGAGGCGCGGTGGGCGGCGGTGGCCGGAGCGGGAGAAGAAGGGAGGAGAGAGGGAGGCTGCGGGCGGTGGGAGGTTGGGGACGAGCGCGAGGTGGTGGGCGTGCGGGGGCAGAGGAGAGAGGAGGGAGGAGGGCCGACAGGCGGTGGGGCCAGGTGGGCCAGGGGTCACGCGGGACTCGCGGCCGGGGGGGTGGCCGACAGGGGGAGGTGGAATCCGGGGGGCTGTGTGCTGGTTGGTGGGGTGTGTGTGTGTGTACCAGGTGGAGTGGAGGTGAGGGAGTGGGGTGAGGTGGCGGCGTGGGAGTGGGTGGGGGAAGGGAGAGGGTGAGGTGTCAGGTGGGGATTGGGTGGGATGAGGTGGCCGGAGGGGTGGGTAGATTAGGTTGGGTAGCTTAGGTATTTTAGGCGGACCGATTGTTTGGACTGGGGGTGGTCGTTCGGGTCGAATCGGCCCGTTCGACTGCCCCCACTAAAATAATGAAATATTTTATTTAATTCTAAATGCACCGTTTGCAAACCGATAGCAGACAAACAAAAATATTCCGGCGACCCGGGTTTGCGTGTTGAACAAAGGCGGGGCGTTTAGAAAACAAAACTAGGTTTTTCCAAAATTAATTTTATGCAAGCAAATGCAAGATGATGACGATGCTCAAATGCAATGTGGCATGATGACATGAGCATGCGGTCATGACGATGCAATGCACAAAAACAACGCGATTTTCTAGTAGTGGTTTTGCGGGATGCCACAATTCGACACCACTAACAATGGATCTCGCCCTCGAGATCCGCCTCATGGTACCGGAAGGAAGGTCGGCGATCTGCGTCTTCTAAACCCGTGTAGATCCTCGCGACACCACTAACAAGAGGTCGTTGTCCGTGATCGTCGAGAGAACACTCCAGGACAAAAGGTCGAAGGTAGAGGCATCAACAAATAGAGCCACCTCTATCTTCCGTGGACGGAGTAAAATTGCTGGATCCACTGATTCGATGTACAAGAGCGAATGATAGGAGTAGTCGGATGGTGATCAGTCCATCGCGCACCCAAACCATTACTCTGCACACGAATAGGCGGATTATGCAACCAACTCTCAGAATTAGACTGAAGATCTCGACAAGCGAGGTTCGGAAACACAGGAGTGATGCAGACTCTGCATCGGATCTGGCGTAGATGATGTTGTCGCGTCGGAAAACACCGGAAGGCACGAGAAGGATCAAAGAGAAGTCCACCAGATAAAGGATTCCTCGGATAGCATGAAGACCAGATGTAGCGACACCGTTATCAAAGGAGGAAGCGAATCCCTGAAGGTACGACGGAAACCCAACCGCGAGAAATCCTGGACTCGAAGAGAGAGAAGAGAGCGGATTCAAAACACGCAGAGGTGAGAGGAGAGCAGCAGAGGGGTAAGGAGTAAAATCAGACCTAATCAGAACTATCCAACCGATTTTTCCAAAATAGTTTTGACACTCTACTTCGGCCGTTAGCTAGGTTATTCTACAGGCTGGACTTGTGGGGTATCGCAACTGCTGCGCTCTGATACCACTCTGTAACACCCTCAGAATTGACCCTATGCAAGTTTTAGCGAAAACCCGCCAAACCCGCATAGAAACGATTCAAAGGTGCCCACCAGGCACTTTCGTGCGGGTGGAAAATGAAGTAATAATATTACACAACAGTCCTCGATGGGACCCACAGAACAGATATATATAACAGCGACTCAAAGAGTCAAGAATACAGATATTATATACAAAGATCCAAATCACCTTGAAAATGATAGAGCGTCCGACTACGGACAAGATGCAAATGGGGCTAAGAGCCCTGAAGAATAACCAATGGCGTCCATAACCCTGCCCAGGCCAAGCCGGAAGGGTAACCACCTTAACGGCGTCGATCTCAAAACCTGCTAAAACAAAAGGGTGCCGACAAAGGGCAAGGAAAAGAGGAGCGTCGATCTTGAGGCGAAGACAGCGAGGCTAGAATTCGGTCCTCGCCTACAAAGGTATGGTGGATCGAGTGGCGAAGCATGCACTAAACAACCTATAGAGACCAAGCCTTGGCGGCTATCGAGAGGGTAAGAAAGACCTAATCGGAACCAACGATACTACCATCAAACAAAACCCATCTGGCGTTTCCCCTCGAGACCAAACGAGGAAGTCAACCGAGGAACTCACACAGTTGGCAGTTTTATTTATTCGATTATCGTTGCAGCAATTACTAGTCAGGTACAGATAATCATCCTGATAAAATAAGCAGTGGGCCATTTTAGTTAACCATTCCGTTGCAGTTGCGGCACTTACTAGTCAGATACAAATAGCATGAGATAAACCCAAAACCCAGCGGTTGTTGGTACTTTTATTTAGCCATTCCGTTGTAGTTGTAATAATTACTAGTCAGATACAATTGTATGGCGACAACCCAAACAAGCAATTGTTGGCAGTTTTATTTATTCATTCCATTATAGTGAAGCTGATTACTAGTCATTATAAAGTCAAATTATAACTAAACTTTAGTTATAGTTGTCTATGATCGAGATCATGCTCCAAGTCGTCCATAACCATGGACACGGCTTTGAAAGTTTTACCTGCGAGGTGCACAAATAGCAACACACACTCGATATGCCTCGGAAAAACCAAATCAAAACCCAGCAGACAGTCACGACAAAGCAATTGCAGGATTCAGAAATATTGCGAGGGGCCACCCTTTAAGTAGATCCATAGCGAAGCGGCCGGCTCAAAGCAGGCTTAAGGTTGTGGAGGCGGTAAGCATCGGGAACCGAAAGTGTGGCTGGGCTTGTCGATACAGCAAAATCGGGCCACGATCCTAAATGCGATTGGTGCGTTACCTGCACAATCTTAAATAAAGCGATAAAGCATGGCATAGACAGGATCGTAAATAAAACCTCAAACTAGTTTGTGGCCCCAAGAAATAAGAATGAATCAAGCTCGGCTCGGGGGTCCATAAGCCTCCCGGATGTGGATAAGCGATAAATCAAGGAACAGGTATCAAGTACTCGGGGTCCTACGGGACACAAGTGGGCGGTCGGAAACCAAATATTATCTATCACCCACCGATGCCTCTGCTTACTTACTTCAATTTTAGTTGTTAAACAGGAATTAAAGTGAACGATAAGTAAAGCCATGATCATCTCCAACATCAAGCAGTGGCAATACTCCAACAAGCTGCGGTACATGGCGACACGCAACAGCACTTGAGCAAGCGACTACGACGGCAAGTCCAACTATCTACCAAACAACAGGTAATAGGATGTGTCCAAGGCAATATAAGGCTGCAAGGGATAACGATTCACGAAAACTAGAGCATCATAACACGAGATAGCAATAGATCAACGGAGGAAATAAATACTATAAAAGTAAGATAGGTAGAAAGGGAGATGCTACTTTGAAACATTGCCGAGGGTTCAACCGAAGATCGGGTCGACACTCGCATCAACTCAACGGCCTTATCCGCGAAGAAGCAAAACACTAGAATAAACACCGGATGCAATATTTAATACTACGGTAGAAAATCAGCATGATGCATGTATGATGTATGACATGGCAAGGTGCGATGCAATTGGGCAATATTAAGTGGAACCGGGGTCCCGACATTTTAATTAGGTGACTTAAGTTGTTTTACTACCCCGCAATTTAAATGTTGTTTTAACATGGCAAAGATGGCACCGGTTCGCTACACAAATTTAAATGAGGCCAATATGAGAATAGATTTGCCCGCATATGGGCCCCATATTTAATTATGAGGTGAATCGGCATAAGTCCCCCAAACCACACGACAATATGCATGCATGAACATTTAATATGCGAAAAGTTGTATTATATTATAAAATAGGGTTTCGGGAAGGGGTTCACACATTAGGGTTCGACGATCTTGGTTCCGGGGTTGAAATCGGTCTCGGGGTTCGAGGTTAATGCAGCGGTCTCGGCAGAACATTCTCGATCAGCAGGGGCAGATCTTGTCGCATCCGGGGTCTCGGTGTCCGAGGTGAAGTACTCGGCGTCCTCGAGGAGTACTTATCGCGCTGAGTTCGGTCTTGAACTCGGGATCGGTCTTGGGTCCGGACATCTTATCCATGACGAGCACTTGGTGGTCTTGGTCGAAAGAAGATCATGGCGGTCCGAGAACGGTCTTGAGGCTTGTCCATCTATGCCATGTCGGAGATCCGGGACAATCGCAACCACGCAGCAGCGTGTCGCGCTTACACGGGCGGGCAAACAGCACAAAGGGGTCGGCGACGCTGCGAAGGGGCAGGGACGGCGGCGAGACGCGTGCGTGCCAGCGAGCAAGCGGCGAGGCGAGAGGTTCTGAAGCGCGACTTCACGGGCAGCAGGACGCGCAGCGAGGCTCCACAGGGACAGCAGTCGGGCCATGGCAGAGGAGGCAGACAGGCGCGCTTTCGGGGATGGGCGGAGGGCAGCGGCGGTCGGCCATTGAGGGCAGCGCCAGCGTGGCGGAACTCGTCGGAGGAGAAGCGAAGGAGAGCGTCGTGGTGGCGGTGGACCGAGGACGGGCGAGGAAGCGGAAGGCCGGTCGAGGCGAGGGAGAAAAGGGGCGGGGGGGAAACGCGGTGGGGAGAGGGACGCGGCAGGAGGGAGAGGGAGCGTGGGAGGCGCGGTGGGCGGCGGTGGCCGGAGCGGGAGAAGAAGGGAGGAGAGAGGGAGGCTGCGGGCGGTGGGAGGTTGGGGACGAGCGCGAGGTGGTGGGCGTGCGGGGGCAGAGGAGAGAGGAGGGAGGAGGGCCGACAGGCGGTGGGGCCAGGTGGGCGGGGTCCCAGGACTCGCGGCAGGTGCCCGTGGGGAGGTGGAATCCGGGGGGCTGTATGCTGGTTGGTGGGGTGTGTGTGTGTGTGTACCAGGTGGAGTGGAGGTGAGGGAGTGGGGTGAGGTGGCGGCGTGGGAGTGGGTGGGGGAAGGGAGAGGGTGAGGTGTCAGGTGGGGATTGGGTGGGATGAGGTGGCCGGAGGGGTGGGTAGATTAGGTTGGGTAGCTTAGGTATTTTAGGCGGACCGATTGTTTGGACTGGGGGTGGTCGTTCGGGTCGAATCGGCCCGTTCGACTGCCCCCACTAAAATAATGAAATATTTTATTTAATTCTAAATGCACCGTTTGCAAACCGATAGCAGACAAACAAAAATATTCCGGCGACCCGGGTTTGCGTGTTGAACAAAGGAGGGGCGTTTAGAAAACAAAACTAGGTTTTTCCAAAATTAATTTTATGCAAGCAAATGCAAGATGATGACGATGCTCAAATGCAATGTGGCATGATGACATGAGCATGCGGTCATGACGATGCAATGCACAAAAACAACGCGATTTTCTAGTAGTGGTTTTGCGGGATGCCACAAGCACCCACCTCTGTGACTGGGAAGGCGTCTCCTGCCGGACCAAGGATCCACATCGTGTCGTCTCTTCACCTAGCGAACCGAGGATTAGTTTGGCAAATCTCTCCTTGGCTTGGTAACCTGACATTCCTGAGAAATCTAGCACTGCCGACAAACACTCTCGCCGGGCAGATCCCTGCATCCCTCGGCCGCCTTCGTCGACTCCAGACACTCGTCTTGAGCAACAACACTATGCAGGGGAGTATCCCAAGCCTTGCAAACTATTCAGCTCTCAAGGTTGTGTGGCTGAACAATAATGGTTTGACTGGGATAATCCCTGAAGATTTCCCTCCAAACATTCAAGAGCTGCAACTTCCATCCAATGACATTGGCAGAACCATACATCTTTCTCTCGCCAATATCACAACGCTGAAGCATATCGTGTCGATGTTCCACCTTCATGGACTGGTTCCGAGCTATACCAGGCATATGGGGGAACACACTGTCGCCCGAGCCGCCTACTCATCTTTGTCGCCACCGCAGCCTGCAACCGGAGCTGCAAAAGGGACAGGGAAATCGAGACCTACGGGTCAGTGTCCCACGTTAGATGCAAGGGGGAGGAACCTCACAGCCACCACCGCTGAAATCGCTCACAAAGAAGAGACCGCCACCGCCGGAGCCGCTTCATCTGTCGCTAACCTCACAGCCACCACCGCTGAAATCGCTCACGTATAGGGGCAGGCTTGGGGAAGGAGGACTGTGTGGGGGGGGAGCGGGTCAACCTGGTGCAGTTGTACGAGAAGGAGAGAGAGGGAGCGATGTGAGGCTGCGGCGAGGTCTCGGGAGGAGGTGGGCGGCGGGGGCAGCGGTGCCTGAGGCATAGCGTCGTACAAACGGTCACGATGGCTCGTATCCACGATCCTACGGCCCAAAAGGTCGCTCACAAGAGTGGCCTCAGGAGGCTACCTTTTGCTCAGGCTTAAGTCTAAACATAATTGGTAAAGTTACTTAGCTAATATTGGTAAAGTGTTTGCAGCACACCTCCGCTGGGTCACTATCATTATAGGCGTCACAACACTAGCCTTATATTCGAGATGGCTGGTAGATCATCAAAAGATCTTCAATACAACAAGTTTCTCAAAAGATCATCCAAAGATCTTCAAACACTAATATCATCCAAATATTACAAAAAAGGTAGCACATGCAGCAACACCACTCCGAATACTACAAATAGATTGGGCATGGTGGTTTAATTTATTTATATACATATTTTTTTAGACCAGACTACAAGATATATTAATTCTCAAATGAACTTCACCAAAGAATTGAGTTTGTAGGCATCTTTGTAGTGTGAAAGTGATAGGATATGTGATCCTACCAGGCCGGTTACGTAGATTGTAGGGGTGGAAGTGTGCTGGACGAGGGAGAGGAAGGCGGCGCCAGCAGCTGGCCGCCGTCACGAGGATGGAGGAAGACGGCGCAAAGGAAGGAGCGGCGGCTAGGGCAAGGAAGACCGACTCCTCAAGGAGTCGACAATAACGATCTGTACGATCTGTTTATTGCTTGTCTTCTCACGTACGTTTACAGCAGTATAAATAAGCTAATGAAAAGGATAAATGGGCTAAGCCCCTAATTTAGGCTCACTAATGGGCTTCCTCCTGCTATAGGCCAAACCGGTCATAACATCTCTCCCCGCCTTCTCAAACAGCTCGTCCTCGGGCTAGATAGCTGAAGCCTGGCGAGAACTCAGCCCGGAGCGTCGGCCTTGAGGCGGCGTCAGCCCGATTCTGACGACATCAGCCGCAACGTCGTTTACGGTCTCCAAGTAGAACAGGCGTGGACAAACGTGGCCCGGTACATAGAACTCATCGCAGTTGAAGCACAGCCCTTTACGACGGCGCTCGAGTTGTTCGGTCGTGGTCAGCCGACGAAAAGGCTGCGTCGCGGCTGGATCGGAGTGCCCCGCATGAGTCACGGCCGTGAGTGCCTGGCCTAGTGGTGTCGGTGGAGGGCGGGCGGCTGGCCGAACGTCGCTGGCCGGGAAGGCTCTTTGCATGGCCCTTGTATCGCTCGAAGACGCGGGCGTAGTACATGGCGGACTGCAGGTCCTGGGGATCCCGCAGCTCCACGTTGACGTGAATGTGGTCCGGCAGTCCGCCAATGAAGAGCTCGGCGCGCTGGCGAGCCGTCACGCCAGGCGCATGGCATGCCAAGGTCTGGAAGCGGTCGGTGAAGTCCTGGACCGAGGAGGTGAAGGGAAGGCGGCCGACCTCGGCCAACCGGCTCCCGCGTATCGGGGGCCCGAACCGGAGGAGGCAAAGGTCGCGAAGCAGCATACGGAGGCATCCGCCGCCCCTGCTCAAGGGCGTAGTACCACGTCTGGCGGCGCGCCCTTGGAGGTGGTAGGAGGCAATCCACGTGCGGTCGACGCCAATGTCCGCTGCCTGAAAACTGGTCGCCTTGGTTGAGCGTTCACGGGTCGACAGTGCCGTCGTGTGGCGAACTCGACTTGGTGAAGCCAGGCGGCGCCGTGAGCAACGGCGTGTAGGCTCCCTCGGAGCGACCAGTAACTGGCGAGTAGGTCGGCGCCATGGATGTATCTCGCCGTTCGGCGAATCCCGAAGGCGGCGAAGCGGCGGTCAGCCGTGATCGGTGGTAGCCGTCTTGTCTTATCGTGGTGGTCACCAAGCGGGCAGCTGACGGCGATGGTGGGAACTTGCTGCGTGATTGGGACCCTGCTGCGGTGGCGGCTATCGTTTTGTAACACCCTCGGAATCGGCCCTATGCAAGTTTCAGCTCTTCCCTTAAAACCCGCAGAAAGCGATTCAAAGGTGCCCAGGCACTTGCGTGCGGGTGGAAAACGAAGTAATATCATTACACAATAGTCCTCGATGGAACCCACAAAGCAGATATATACAACAGCGACTCAGAGAGTCAAGAATACAGATATACAATACAAAGATCCAAATCACCTGGAAAACGATACAGCGTCCGAGTACGGACAAGATGCAAATTGAGCTAAGAGCCCTGAAGAATAACCAATGGCGTCCATAACCTGCCTGTGCCAAGCCGGAAGGGTAACCGCTAACGACGTCGATCTCAAAACCTGCTTAAACAAAAGGGTGCCGACAAAGGGCAAAGGAAAAGAGAGAGCGGTCGATCTTGAGGCCAAGACACGGCGAGACTAGAATTGGCCCCTCGCCTACATAGGTATGGTGGATCGAGCGGCAGCGGCATGCACTAAACAACCTATAGAGACTCGAGATAACGTCGGCTATCGAGAGGGGTAAGAAAGACCTATTCAGAACCAACCTGATTCTACCACCAAACATACCCATCCTGGTATTTCCCCCTCGAGACCAAACGAGGAAGTCAACCGAGGAACTCACACGGTTGGCAGTTTTATTCATTCCGTTATAGTTGCGGCAATTACTAGGCATATATAGACAGCATGAGTCATCCTGATATAATAAGCAGTGGGCAGTTTTAGTTAAACATTCCGTTGTAGTTGCAACACTTACTAGTCAGATACGATTAGCATGAGATATCCCAACCCAGCAGTTGTTGGTACTTTTATTTAGCCATTCCGTTGTAGTGAAGCTGATTACTAGTCATATCGGATACAAGTCAATTTATAACAGTAAACTTTAGTTATAGTTGTCTATGATCGAGAACTATGCTCCAAGTCGTCCATAACCGCGGACACGGCTTCTCGAAAAGATTAAACCCAGCAGGGGTGCACCAAAGTTTCCACACGCACCTACGCCCTTGTTGTCAGATCAGGTAGGTACAAGATCACAAAACATACACCCAACGGTATGTCGACGGGGTTTCGGACACGACGTTTCCCAGACCCAAAGCAAGCACAGGGGGCCACCCCACTAAGCTACCCATGAAGTCGGCGGTCTCAAAGACGGACCCGGGGTTTCGCTGGTCAGTAAACGATCGGGAACCCGAAGTGTGGTGGCTTGTCGATACCGCGAAAACACTCCGCTTACCTAAATAGATAAAGCCCACGCCGCAATCGTAAATAAAGCGATAAAAGCATCGCATGAGTACAAGATAGTAATAAAGCTCCAAACTACTTTGTGGCCCCCAAGACAGATTACTTGGAATCGGTACTAAATCGATGGGGTGCCCACACCCCACACGTGGTTAGCGCTCGATCTCGAGCAGTGTCAAGAAATCGGGTCCCACGGGACACGGTGAGTGATTAAAAACCAAATATTGTCTATTACCCACGGTGCCTCTGCATTATTTACCTACTTCAATTTTAGTTATTAAACAGTAATTAAAGCCATGATCATCTCCAACACTAAACATGCGGCAATACTCCAACAACTGGTGCTTGACGACACGCATAATAGCACTTGAGCAAGCGATCACGACGCGCAAGTCCAACTATCTACCAATCAACAGGTAATAGGATGTGTCCAAGGCAATATAAGGCTGCAAGGGATATCACGGCACGAAAACTAGAGCATCGCAACACGTATAGCAATAGATCAACAGGGGAATAAATACTATAAAAGTAAGATAGGTAGAAAGGGAGGTGCTCACTTTGAAAACATTGCCGACGGCTCATCCGAAGATCGGTCGACACTCGCATCAACTCAACGGCCTAATCCATGAAGAAGCAAAGCACTAGAAGAAACACGGATGCAATATTTAATACTATGGCAAAAGATCCGGCATGATTATGATATGATGCAGATGCGGTGCAATTAGGCAATATTAAGCGGAACCGAGGTCCCGACAATTAATTATTATGTTCGAGTTATTTATCTACCCCGCAAATTAAGTGTTGGGTTAACAGGGCGAAACATGGCATCGGTTCGCTACACCAATTTAAATGGAGTCCTAATAAGACAACGATATCCCGCAGATGGACTCCATATTTAATTTAGGTGAATCGCCTAAATACCCCCAACAACCACAATATGTATGCGAGTATGAACAATTTAATATGCAACAAATTTGTATTTCATTTATAAAATAGGGGCGCAGAAAGGGGTCACACATCGAATGGCGATCTTGGGATTCCGAGGGTTCGGGGGGATCGGTCTTCGGGGTCGGGGGTCTCGGCGTCCGGGAAGAAGTACTTGTCGCATCTGATGGATCGGTCCTCGGTCATCGGATCCAGCGATGGTACTTGATGGCACGTGATGAACTTGTGACATGGGCTCAAGCACCGTTGTAGGAGACCTTGGTTGCACTTCCATCCTATGGTTGAAGCCGTAATAGCCCAAAGCATAACATCATCACACCACTATGTCGATCGGAGATTACGATTAGAGGTCACAACACCAACGCTACACCATCACATGACTCCACCTTACCATCCGTAAGATCTTTACCTAGGAAGGATGGGTGATACAACACCACGGTTATAGAGCCTGAAAGCAGAACATTGCGGAATAGGCGCCATGCGCTGTGGCGGTTCGTCGTGGCCGCACCAGTGTGCGAGCAGCCCGAGGAGCGGCGAGAGGAGGCGGAGGATGGGCGCGAGAGGCGCGGCAGACGGCATGATGGTCGTTATGCAGGCATCGTCGTGAGCACGAGGCGGAAGGGACCAATGGAGGTCTTGGGCTTAGCAGCGGGCGATGGCAGGCAGCTCCGCTATTTAACGCGCCTGTGAGGAGCCGGACGGAGAGGAGAAACGGTGGCGGGAGAGGTGAGGCGACAAGATGAGGTCGGCTCGAGGAGGAGGTCGCCGGCGTGACCGGGAGGCGACGACCGTGATGGTGAGCGAGGGGACGGCCGTGGCGTGGCCGAGATGTAGAGGAGGCGCCGTTCTGAGGCGGCGTTCGAGGAGGTGAAGCAGACGGAGGAGGGGGCTCGTCAGGGCCGGCGTCGAGAGGAAGAGGAGGCTGACGACGCTTGGCGGCGAAGCGGCATGGTGGTCGAGGAATGGCGGCGGTCTCATGGTGATCTGGCAATGTATGGCTGAGTGGGCGGAGTCACGGAGGCGAGGAGGCGTGAGGAGAAGCGGCGGCCTGTGGCGCCTGGAGGGAAGGTCGACGACAGGTGGGGTCGCGAGCAGAGGAGGCGAGGTCGGCTTGCAGGCCCTGGCGGCGGGGAGAGACGCCAGGGGAGGTGGCGACGGGGCCGCGTAGGGCCGGGCTCCGGGGAAGAGGCGAGGCGACGACGTCCGACGAGAGGAGCGGGAGGTTGGAGGAGGGATCGAGGATGGCGGCGGGGCGAGCGTCTGGGGCCAGCGGCGGCCGAAGCGAGAGGAGGATGGAAGCGACGGGTGAGGGAGAGGAGCATGGGTTGGTGGGGGAGGCTCGATGCGGGGGAGGTGGGGATCGGGTCGGGGTGGGGGTTGCGGGAGTGGTGGGGCCGGGGGTTGGACTAGGCGAGTGCGGGGTGTGCGTTGCGTGTTGTGTGTGTGGTGGGTGAGGGAATGGGTGGGTCCGCTAGGTGGGGCCAGGAGGTGGCCTAGGTGCGGTGTTGTGTGTGTGTGTGTTGCGTGCTGCCAAGGGGCAAGGGGTGCGGCGGCGGATGAGGGAAAGAAAGGGAGGGCAGGTGGGTAGAGAAGCTAGGGTTTGGGGTAGGTTTGGTAGATTAGGGTTTCACCGGTTGGGCCTTTGGGCCTGACCGGTTTGGGTCTAGGTAGTATTTTACTAGGCCGGGTAGTAGGTAGTCTGGTCCGGTTGGGCCTCGGCCGACCGACGGACCGCCTCCCTAAAAAAACTTTTATTATTAATTTATTTTAAAACATTTTGTAAATACTTTTTAGACAAATAAAACATCTGAATGCACGAGGTTTTAGTTTAAGATTAAAGGAGAGGGCTAATTAGAAAACAACTTAGGCTTTTATGAAAATAGTTTTTATGCAAAATATATGCATGATGATGTCATGATGATGCACAGAGATACCGACAGGCGATTTCTAGTAGTGGTCTTTATCCGGGGTGCTACAGCGGCGGTGGTGAGGGCGGTGTGAAGGGCGCGGCGGACGGCGGTGGTGGCGCCAAGAACCCCTCCCGTGTGTGACGCAGATGAACTCTGGAGGAAGGTCCGAAGGTTCGCGATCGTCGAGTTAGGTCGCGGATGGCCGTTGAGACCTCCTGCTGCGAGAGGAGAGGCGGTGTTCGGTGGCGGTGTGATGCAGCCCGGCCGATCCCAAAGTGGCCGTGGCGACTCCATGGAGTCAGGCGCGGAGGTGGCGATCGCGGCGGGCGGGCGGGCAATCCCAAGACATCGAGCTCGAGCCTGAGCTAGCTGATACCAAATTGATAGGATCTGTGATCCTACCAGGCCGGTTACGTAGATTGTAGGGGTGGAAATGTGCTAGACGAGGGAGAGGAAGGCGGCGCCGGCGGCTGGCCGCCGTCTCGAGGATGGAGGAAGACAGCGCAAGGGAAGGAGCGGCGGCTAGGGCAGGGAAGAACGACTCCTCAAGGAGTCGGCAATAACGATCTGTACGATCTGTTTATTGCTTGCCTTCTCATGTACGTTTACAGCAGTATAAATAAGCTAATGAAAAGGATAAATGGGCTAAGCCCCTAATTTAGGCTCATTAATGGGCTTCCTCCTGCTATAGAAAAAAACGGTCATAACAGAAAGTACTATCAGGCCGGCGTCTTTGTAGACATTGATATCATCTACAAATTAAAATCAGCTAGTATTAACTATGTGTGTGATTACAAAACAAATGAGAGCGCAGAAAATGTTGCCACCTGCTAGTCCACAGCCAAACAGTAGGTCCACCAACAACATCAGCAGCGCCATAGCTTCGATGCACCACCACTGCCTGGTTGAGCCCTCCTTCCTGTTTGAAATAGAGGTGCCACAGCCGCAGCTCCTACTATCTTCTCCATAATCAGGGCTAGAGCAAACAACAATATGAATCTCTACAAATCATAATGAACCAGAAAAGTAATACCCACATCAGTGCTCAAAACATTACCATGTAATGCAAGAAAACGATTGGATACATATATAAGTTGTTAGTATTATTTTTTATTTAACATGCAGTAGATCTGATTGAAAGATTCCAAACCAAATTCCAAATAGCACACACCCACGTCTCGCACTCCCGTTCAATCATCTTTGTCTAAGTCCACCTTCTCTGGAAATCGCAAAGCGTATATCTGTAATACTAACAGAAGTTTTCATAAAGAGTGTGTGTTCCGATCTTAAAAGAATCTGTCATAGAGCTGGTGAGTGAGTGAATGGATGCGGACAGCTAACTCATTCCTACCTGAACAACAAATTCCTAACAACCATAAGGATATCCCTACCAGACGAGGGAAAGCAAGCAAGCATGGTAGCAAATGGAGACCTAAACTTCTGGCCAACGCAAGCAGTGATTTCTTAGCACCAACGTAAAGTACCAGTTGAAATGGAGACATGAACTTGCTAGGAGCATACTATGTATTGATCTGAAAGATGCACACCATTCAGATTCAATAACATCGCATCTACTGTCTATGGAAACGACAAGTTCTGACTCTTTCCATCTACTGGATATGTGCTTGCTCAGTCTACTGCCTACAAATTCAACTCAACAGGAAAAAAGAAACCTTTTTTTTTGCAAGAATAGATGCAGGAGGGGAAGTGGAAGCCTACCAGCAGTAGCTTGTTGGAGAGGTGGCCAACAACGGTAGGTCTGAGTGGTTGCTGGTAGCAGGCTATGGGGGCGTGGACAACAACAGCAGCTCCGTGCCTCCTCGACGCCAATCCTATGCCACGGCGAGCTCCTCCCACTGGCCGCGGTCACCGGACGTCACCGGAGAACTCGCCCATCGATTTTTCTCTCGTGGGTGGCCGGGCAAGATATGGAATGGAGGAAGACAGCCGAACGGAGATGGGGAAGGAGGAAGACGACCGGTCCGAGCTGGAACGAGGCACGCGGCGAGGCCGACAAGCCAGGATCCTGCTCCTCTAGGGTTCGGAAGGGGCCTGCGAGTTAAGGCTTGCACGCCATTCAATCGATAGAGGAGGTGGAGGCGACGTCGGGGGAGCGGTCAGCGGCTGGAGGGGCCTCCGGAGCCGGCTGGGCTCTACCAGCGACGGAGACGGCGGCGGCAAAGGGGAACGGGTCTCAGCGAGGAAAATGGTCTGCAGGGTGAGTGGTCGCTGGGTTCGGGCCATCTCGTAGCACTCAGATTTTTGGTCTCCCGCGTGTTGGGCTCCAAATTTTGCCTCGCGGCCGCTTGGCCCAAAATCAAAATCCAACGCGGGATAACAGCACGAGTAGGGATGCCAATGCGTCTCCGAAAATCACAAACCCCATGGGTACCCGTCTTAAAAATAAAAAAATTTGATAAAACTTTAGACCCGCCAAGTCTAACGGGACAAGTCTGGGGTGGCAAATCCATACCCGTAGACCCACTCTAAACCTTAATCCTATCTATAATATCTATAAAGTTCATTCTCACTAAAAGTCATTTAATGTTTGCAAGCTAAAATTTTGTGAAGCCACGTCACCCCATAAAATCCCATCCATTGGATTCCAATGGTACGCTTTAGACTACCCTGTGCTCGAGACACGTTTTTTAGTATATGGCCTGACCCTTAAAAAGTTCGGCCCATATCTATCCCGGTTGACATGGGTATACCCTGCAGGTACTTGAGTTTGGCATATACGGTCCAGATACGGTCGAAGCCCACAACGTTGCCAAGGCCCAATGCAGAATTCGGGTGACCCACGGACTCTCCGATTGCTTGCGGTACAAGAAGAGGGTTAAGATAGAAAGTTCAAATGACGAACCCTAATCTGTAACCGACTCGACCTGCTATCCGAGACCTAGCCTATCTATATAAAGGCTAGGAGGGGCGGCGAGGAGGACGATCACAATCCTAGTTTCCACAGCCATCGCCAGATTGCATCTGCACACCCCTGTAACTTTTGACTCCCTCGATAATTCCAAGAGCAGACAAGCAGGAGTAGGGACCTCTATGAGGCCTGAACCTGGGTAAACCTTGCGTCCCTGTGTGCTTGTTTGCTAGCCGATTGATGCCTCTAGCGCTCCCTCCTTCTCCAAAACCCAAGTCCATAACAATGGGTATTGATGAGTTAAACCCTCATCAATTGGCGCCGTCTGTGGGAATTGGGAGTGCTGATGTCGCGGCTTCTTCGGCCCCGTCAACCGCGATCTACAACTCTGCAACAACGAAGATTCACCAGCTCTTTGGCGCTTTCGACTTCACCATCCACACGTCGGCCACTCGCCCGGCTTTCGAGTCCGTGGGCGATGGGATCAGCCTGGCGACCGGGAGCTTCCACTTCCAGGTCGGTCAACTGGGCACGCTCCACATGCCTGACCAGCCGACGGCACCCGCGATTGCTCCAGCATCGTGGTTCCCGCCACCAATCGGCACCCTCAGCAAGCTCAACGCCCCAGCAACAGCTAGGAGCACGGACAGCGATAGTAGTCGCGGATCCGATTCGGATGGCTCAAGATAAAACGGAGCCTCTGACTCCGGATCTGAAAGTTGCGCAATGACTTCCCCAATCACTTCATGTGCGTCGTCATCAACGCGGGCGACACCGGCATCAATCGCAAAAACACCGGTACCAGCACTGGACCGACCAACGGCGGTATACCAGTCACAAATGGTGGACCCACCAATGGCCCTCAAGGAAATATGCCCTGAGAGGCAATAATAAAGTTGTTATTATGTATTTCTTGTATATGATAGATGTTTATTTTGCATGCTATAATTGTATTGATAGGAAACATCAATACATGTGTGTTTAATAAACAAAAAGGGTTCCTAGTTATGCCTCTCTTATAGACTAGCTTGTTGATTAACAAGATGATCAAGGTTTCCTCATCATGGACATTGGATGTTGTTAATAACAAGGTCACAGCATCTGTGAAATGATGTGATGAACATTCATTTGAAGTATAGCATTACGATCAAGTCATTATGTTTATATTGCTATAACATCATACGAAGTAATCTTTATCCTTAGACCATGAGATCATGTTAATTGCTAACACCGGAAGAGTATCTTGATAACATCAAACGTCACACCGTAACAGGGTGACTATAAAGATGGGTTCGATTACTGAAGGTGTTATGTTGAGGCTCATGGATCAAGAGTGGAATTTGTCAATCCAGATGACGGATAGATATACTCGGGGCCCTCTCGGTGATATCACATTAGGATAGCTTGCAATCAAGTGATGTGATCACTAGAATGTTATATCACGGGAACGAGAAAAGAGTGCATGTCGGTAACAAGATCAAACTAGGTATGGAGATACCGATGATCGAATCTCGGACATGTAATATATCGAGAGACAAAGGGATTTAGTTACAAGCGTTAAAGGTTCTCACGATCATAGGAGTCATCGTTGAATGTGTAGGAGTCAGTACGGATCTCCGTGTCCCGTGCGATTATTATTGATCGGAGAAGGGTCTCGATCATGTCTCGCATTATTCGCGAATAGTAGGGTGGCACACTTAAGAGTTACGGGACACCATTTTGGAGCACATATGTTTCATTTAAAGAATTGCAAAGCGTAGGAATTGTTTCAATAGAAACCGGAAATTGTTTCAGGTGAAATTGCAGAAGGTGGTTCTGCATATGATATTGAAATATTGCAAGGGGCTATATGTGAATGTTTGTTAATTAAAGTAATTAACAAAATTCTGAATAAATTTAATAAAAAGAGTTTTGTTAAATGAGAGAGCATTAAATTTGGAGAAATTTAATGCATTTAAAGTGGAGACTTTAAAAGGGAATGTGAAGAGGCATTTTAATGTGGAGGGGTTACCACCACATGAATGGGGGAGGTGAGGGGTCACCCCCCCCATGCGCCGGCCATGGAGAGAGGGGGCACCCACCCTCCTCCTATAAAAGGCCACCCATTCCCTCCTTCATCCTTAAACCTCCTTGTGAAGGATCTCTCTCCCCCTCTAGAATTATTCCCCCATGGTCTCGGATTAGCGAGATACATGTTCCCGGTGGCATTCCGTCTGGAAGGAGTTGCTGTTTCCGTTGGATCGCTGGAGCGAGGAGGTGGAGGTTGTCCGGTGGCTTGAACATGTGTGCGAGGACGGATGCGCTGCTGATTTGCGGCGCTCGGACTTCCACACGATCTTGAGATCGGCAAGCGTACGACTACATCAACCACGAGTTCCTACTCGTTAACAAAACTCGTTGTCTTCGAGGGTAAGTTCTCCATGGATGTATGTCCACCCGTTGCTCTATATCTAGTAGATAGATTTTGGCGTATAGTTCTCATCGTAGGAAAAAATTTGTTTTCTATGCTGTGGACCCAACAGTGGTATCAGAGCCTGATCTATGCGTAGGTGCTTTGCACGGGTAGTACACATATGTTTATATGTGGGCGATGATGATCATGTTATTGCATCTTCTATGTACTTTGGATATTGGTGGCATAGTGGGATGAAGCGGCCCAGACTAACCTTACATGTCATTGTACATGAGACCGGTTGCACGACTGACATGCAACTAGTTTTGCATAAGTGGCTAGCGGGTGTCTGTCTCTCCTACTATAGTCAATATCGGATTTACAACGAGTTGCTAATAACTTGGTTATCCTCGTTGTGGTTCATGTTCGTAGGTAAGACCGATTCTATCTCCGAAAGCCCTAAGCCACGTAAAAATTGCAATTGATAAATTAGAGGCGTCTAGTTTAGATCGCTGCTGGGCTAGTGTTTTGATATGGTATTGTTGTAAGTAGATGTATGATAGATACTCTTACAACTCACTTAACGTGTAAGTTCCATAGACCTTGGCCTTACACACAAAGGAATGATAGAGATCATACCACGATGCAAATGATAGAGATCAAATGCATGGACCATATCACCTCACTTCACACATTAGCATCTTATATTGCTAGTTTGGCGCTTTTGGTAGCATTATAAGATGATCCCTCATTTAGATATTAAGATAATATGTGTTCTTCCTTAAGTATGCACCGTTTTGTGGATCGTGTTTTGAGGCATCACGTGATGATCGGATGTTCTCGACTCTACGCTTTCATACAACGGGTGTAAGACAGCTTTACACACGCAAATACTAAGGTTCTTACTTGACGAGCCTAGCATGTACAGACATGGCCTCGGAACACGGACCGAAAGGTTAAGCATGAGCCATATAGTTGATATGATGCCCATATAGATGCTTGCCTTTGAAGCTACACCGACTCACGTGATGATCGGACTTGGTGCAGTGGATTTGGTTCATGTAATCACCAAAAGGACACAAGGGATGTCGTTTTTGAGTGGGAGTTCATTAGTAATTTGGATTAGTTGAACTCAATCTATCATATACTTAGTCTAAATATATTTTACAAATTCTATTGTAGATGGCACCACCTGCTTTTAATTTCAATGTGTTCATGGAGAAAGAGAAGCTTGCTGCGAATGGTAGCAACTTCACCAACTGGGCTATGAATTTGAGGATTCTCCTCATTGCTGCACAAAAGCAATATGTGCTAGAGGCGCCGCTAGGCCCCCCACCAGCTCCTGATGCCCCTGACGAGGAAAAGAACGTCTATATAACTCGTCAGGAGGACCACAACTTAGTTCATTGCAGCATACTGTATGGGCTAGAGCCAGAACTTCGAAAACGTTTCGAAAATGGCAATGCCTTTGATACCATGGGAGAATTGAAAATGATTTTCGATACCCATGCTGCCGTAGAGAGTTATAATGCTTCTGAAAAGTTCTTTAGCTTCATGATGGAAGAGAACAGCTCCGTTAGTGAGCACGTACTCAAAATGTCTGGGTACGCCGATAAGCTTGTGTCCTTGGGAATAACGATTCCCATTGACTTAGGCATACATCGTGTTCTCCAATCTCTGCCACCTAGCTACAAGAGCTTCGTGATGAACTATAATATGCAGGGCATCTCTTCCCGAGCTTCTGTCAATGCTTAAGACTGCAGAAGTGGAGATTAGGAAAGAACATCAAGTGTTGATGATCAATAAGACCACCGGTTTCAAGAAGGACAAGAAAGGCAAGCAAAAGGGAAAGAAGGGCGGAAAATCTATTGCCACGCCTGAAAAGAAACCCCGAGCTGGCCCTAAGTTTGACACCGAGTGCTACTATTGCAAGGGATCGCCATTGAAGCTTAATCGCCCCAAGTATTTGGCGACAAGAAGGCCGATAAGGCAAACAAAGGTATATGTGATATACATGTTATTGATGTGTACTTGACTAGTACTGCAGTAGCACCGGTATTTGATACGGGATCGGTTGCTAATATATGTAACTCGTTCAGGGCTGCGAACAAGCGACAACTAGCAAGGGATGAGGTCACGATGCGGGTCGGCAATGGATCAAGAGTTGATGTGATCGCCATCGGAACGCTGCCTCTCCATATGCCGTCGGGATTAGTTATAAACCTGAATAATTGTTATTTGGTGCCTGCACTAAGCATGAACATTGTATCCGGATCGTGTTTGATGCAAAGTGGTTATTCGTTTAAGTCTGAAAACAATGGTTGTTCGATTTATATGAATAATATCTTTTATGGCCATGCACCTGTGTTGAATGGTTTATTTCGGTTGGATCTCGATAGTAGTATTACGCATATTCATAATGTTGATGCTAAAAGGATTAAACTTGATAATGATATATCTACATATATGTGGCACTGCCGTCTAGGTCATATTGGCGTTAAACGCATGAAGAAACTCCATTCTGATGGACTTTTGGAATCACTTGATTTTGAATCATTTGATACATGTGAGCCATGCCTTATGGGCAAGATGACTAGAACGCCGTTTTCCGGTTCAATGGAACAGATGACAATTTATTGGAAATCATACATACTTGATGTGTGGACCAATGAGTGTGTCAGCGCGAGGTGGATATCGTTATTTTGTTACTTTTACGGATGATTTGAGTAGATACGGGTATATCTATTTGATGAAACATAAGTCTGAAACCTTTGAAAGGTTCAAAGAATTTCAGAATGAAGTGGAAAATCATCATAACATAAAGATCAAATTCAAGGTCCCGAGTGAAGGAGAGTATCTTAGTTATGAGTTTAGCACACATATGAAAGACTGGAATAGTTTCACAACTCACGCCTCGGAACACCACAACGTAATGGTGTGTCGTAACGAGATCGTACTTTATTGGATATGGTTCGATCTATGATGTCTCTGATCGACTTGCCACTATCATTTTGGGGTTATGCCGGAAACAAATGCATTCACTTTAAATCGGGCACCATCTAAACTGCTGAAAAGACATCAGATGAATTATGGTTTGGAAACAAACCTAAGCTGTCATTTCTTAAAGTTTGGGGATGCGATGTTTATGTGAAGAAACTTCAACCGGATAAACTCAAACCCAAAGCGGAAAAATGCGTCTTCATAGGATACCCTAAGGAAACGATTGGGTATACCTTCTATCACAGATCTGAGGGCAAGGTCTTTGTTGCCAAGAATGGATCCTTTCTTGAGAAGGAGTTTCTCGCGAAAGGTGTGAGTAGTTGGAAGGTAGAACTCGAAGAGGTTATTGAATCTTCTCTTCATGGAATGGCGAGTGGCGCAGCACCGGAAGTTGTTCCGGAGTTGACTTCACCTGATGAAGAGAGAGCTAATGATAATGATCATGAAACTCCGAAAGAGGACACTACCGAACCTCACAGGTCAAGCAGGACACGTGCAGCTCCTAAACTGTACGGCAATCCTGTTGTGAATTTCATGGTTGATGAAATGGATGACCCTGCGACGTATGAAGAAGCGATGATGAGCCCAGATTCCAACAAATGGCTAGAAGCCATGAAATCCGAGATGGAATCCATGTACGAAAACCAGGTTTGGAACTTGGTGGACTTACCTCACGACCGAAAGGCCGTTGAGAATAAATGGATTTTCAAAAGAAAAACTGATGTTGATGGTAATGTAACCATCTATAAGGCTCGAGTTGTCGCAAAGGGGTTTCGACAAATTCAAGGAGTTGACTACGATGAGACATTCTCTCCCGTAGCGATGCTTAAGTCGGTTAGGATTATGTTAGCAACTGTTGCATATTTCGATTATGAAATATGGCAGATGGATGTCAAAACTGCGTTCCTCAATGGTAATATTGAAGAAGAGTTGTATATGATACAACCTAAGGGTTTTGTCGATCCTAAGGATGCTGATAAGGTGTGCAAACTTCAGCGATCCATCTATGGACTGAAGCAAGCATCCCGGAGTTGGAATCTCCGCTTTGATAAGGTGATCAAAGAGTTTGGATTTGTCCAAACTTATGGAGAGGCTTGTATTTACAAGAAAGTGAGTGGGAGCAATGTGGCATTTCTGATATTATATGTGGATGACATATTATTGATTGGAAATTATATAGATCTTTTAAACAGTGTTAAAAGTTATCTAAACAACAAATTTTCAATGAAGGATCTTGGTGAAGCGTCATATATATTAGGCATTAAAATCTATAGAGAAAGATCAAGGCGCCTAATTGGGCTATCGCAGAGTACATACCTTGATAAGATATTAAAGAAGTTTAATATGGACGAAAGTAAGAAGGGGTTCTTACCTATGTTGCAAGGCAAGACATTGAGTAAGACTCAAAGTCCGCCACTACGGAAGAAAGAGAGATAATGGATAAGATCCCCTATGCCTCAGCCATAGGCTCTATAATGTATGACATGCTATGTACAAGACCGGATGTGGCACATGCTATTAGTTTGACTAGTAGGTACCAATCTGATCCAGGTTCGGAACACTGGATAGCAGTCAAGAATATCCTTAAGTACTTGAGAAGAACTAAGGATATGTTTCTTGTATACGGAGGTGAAGAAGAGCTAGTCGCTAAGTGTTATGTCGATGCTAGTTTTGACACCGATCCAGATGGCTCTAAGTCTCAATCCGGATACGTATTTCTCTTGAATGGAGCAGCAGTTAGTTGGAAAGAGTTCCAAACAACCTGTAGTGGCTGGATCAACAACGGAGGCGAAATATGTTGCTGCTTTAGAAGCGGCGCCGGAGGCAGTTTGGATGAAAAAGTTCATTACGGAACTGGGTGTGGTTCCCAGTGCGTTGGACCCGATGGTGATCTATTGTGACAATAATGGAGCCATAGCCAACACAAAGGAACCAAGGTCTCACAAGAATTCCAAGCATATTAAGCGCCGGTTTCACTCCATCCGCGAGCATGTCAAGGATGGAGATATAAAGATTTGTAAAGTGCACACGGACCTGAATGTAGCAGATCCGTTGACTAAAGTACTCCCTAGGGCAAAACATGATCAACACCAGAACTCCATGGGTGTTAGATTTATCACTATATAAACTAGATTATTGTCACTAGTGCAAGTGGGATACTAAAGGAAATATGCCCTGAGAGGCAATAATAAAGCTGTTATTATGTATTCCTTGTATATGATAGATGTTTATTTTGCATGCTATAATTGTATTGATAGGAAACATCAATACATGTGTGTTTAATAAACAAAAAGGGTTCCTAGTTATGCCTCTCTTATAGACTAGCTTGTTGATTAACAAGATGATCAAGGTTTCCTGATCATGGATATTGGACGTTGTTAATAACAAGGTCATAGCATTTGTGAAATGATGTGATGAACATTCATCCGAAGTATAGCATTACGGTCAAGTCATTATGTTTATATTGCTATAACATCATACGAAGTAATCTTTATCCTTAGACCATGAGATCATGTTAATTGCTAACACAGGAAGAGTATCTTGATAACATCAAACGTCACACCGTAACAGGGTGACTATAAAGATGGGTTCAGTACTACGAAGGTGTTATGTTGAGGCTCATGGATCAAGAGTGGAATTTGTCAATCCAGATGATAGATAGATATACTCTGGGCCCTCTCGGTGATATCACATTAGGATAGCTTGCAAGCAAGTGATGTGATCACTAGAATGTTATATCACGGGAACGAGAAAAGAGTGCATGTCGGTAACGAGATCAAACTAGGTATGGAGATACCGATGATCGAATCTCGGACATGTAATATATCAAGAGACAAAGGGATTTAGTTACAAGCATTAAAGGTTCTCACGATCACAGGAGTCATCGTTGAATGTGTAGGAGTCAGTACGGATCTCCAGGTCCCGCTGATGTTTATTTATCGGAGAAGGGTCTCGATCATGTCTCGCATTATTCATGAACCGTAGGGTGGCACACTTAAGAGTTACCTGACACCATTTTGGAGCACATATGTTTCTGCATTTAAAGAATTGCAAAGTGCAGGAATTGTTTCAATAGAAACCGGAAATTGTTTTGGGTGAAATTGAAATTATGTGATGATATTGAAATGTTGTGTGATATGTGAATAATTGTGAATGTTATATGTGAATGTTTGACACTTAATAAAAGAAATTTCTCTCCTTCATTCATGTTCTCCAGGATCTAGCGAGACCATGTTCCCTTTTGAGCTCATCATAGAATTTTTTGTTTTCTGCGCCGACCAACAGTTCCATTCAATGCCGCACTCCACCAATAACGGACCGGAGGAGAACTGCATTGTTGGGTCCGCAAAGATAGAAAAACAAAAATTTCCTACGATGAGAACTATACGCCAAGATCTATCTACTAGATACAGAGCAACGGGTGGACATACATCCATGGAGAACTTACCTCAAGACAACGAAGTTTTGTTAACGAGTAGGAACTCGTGGTTGATGTAGTCACACGCTTGCCGATCTCAAGATCGTGGGAAGTCCGAAAGTGTCGCAAATCAGCAGCAAGATCCGCCCTGCACACACGCTCAAGCCACCGGACAACCTCCACCTCCTCACTCCAGCGATCCAAATGGAAGCAAAGAACTCCTTCCGCATTTAAATGCCACTGAAACATGTATCTCGCTAATCCGAGACCATGGGGAATAATTCTAGAGGGGGAGAGAGATCCTTCACAAGGAGGTTTGAGGATGAAGGAGGAATGGGTGGTTTTTATAGGAGGAGGGGGTGCCCCTCTCCATGGTTTCGCATGGGGGTGACCACCTCCCATTCATGTGGTGGTAACCTCCACATTAAAATGCCTCTTCACATTCCCTTTTAAAGTCTCCACTTTAAATGCATTAAATTTCTCCAAATTTAATGCTCTCTCATTTAACAAAACTCTTTTTATTAAATTTATTCAGAATTTTGTTAATTACTTTAATTAACAAACATTCACATATAGTGTTGGAGATATGCCCAAGAGGCAATAATAAAAATGGTTATTATTATATCTTTGTGTTTATGATGAATGTTTGCATCCCATGCTGTAATTGTATTATAAGGAAACACTAATACATGTGTGTTTGTAAACATAAAAGGAGAATGATGTAATGGACACACACACCCATAGTAAGCGTAGCATTAGATCAAGTCATTAAGTTCACATTGCTATAAGCTTTCGATACATAGTAATCTAATCCTTCGACCGTGAGGTTGTGTTAATCACCATCACCGGATGAGTACTTTGATGACATCAAACACCACTTCATAACTGGGTGGTTATAAAGGTGTCATTAGGTATTCTGAAAGTATGTGTTGAAGCGCATGGACCAAGATTGGGATTTGTCCATCCATATGACGGATAGATATGCTCTGGGCCCTCTCGGTGGAATGTCATCTAGTTAGCTTGCAAGCATGTGACTAGGTCACAAGGGATGGCATAACACGGAACGAGTAAAGAGTACTTATCAGTAACGAGGTAGAACTAGGTATGGAGATACCGATGATCAAACCTCAGATAAGTAGAAGTATCGCGTGACAAAGGGAATTGGTTTCGTATGTTAATGGTTCTATCGATCACGAAGTCATCTTTGAGTATATGGGAGCCGTTATGGATCTCATGATCCCGCTGATGGTTATTGATCGGAGAGGTGTCTTCATCATGTCTGCATATTCACGAACCGTAGGGTGACACACTTAAGGTTCGAAGTTGTTTTAAGTAGATATTGAATGTGCGTTGGAGACCGAATGTTGTTCGGAGTCTCGGATTGGATCCGGGACATCACGAGGAGATCCGGAACTGTCCGGGGAATAAGATTCATATAATGGGGATCATTTTCTTAGTTAGGAAATGTTCCAGAGTGTTTGTATGGGGATTCTAGAAGGTTTCGGAATGTTCCGGAAGGTTCTAGAAGATATCTTGGAGTTTATTTGAAAACCGAGATAAGATAAGATAAGATAAGGGGAGTTTAAAGGGGAAACTTGGGGGGAAGGACTCTCCCCCCAAGCTCCCTAGTGCGTCGGCCCTAAGGGGTGGGCCTAGGGGTGGGAACCCTAGGCCACACCCCTCCCTCTATATATAGAGGGGTGGAGGCGCCACCCCTCCTTGCCCCCTCCCACTCCAAACCCTAGCCGCCTCTCTCTTCCTCCTTCCATCTGCCCGGCTTAGGCGAAGCCCTCAGAATTCTCTCCACCACCACCACCACGCCGTCAGGTGCTGGGATTGCGTGGAGAAGATCTACTACCTCCGCCGTCACTGGAACGAGGAGAGGAAGGTCTACTTCGACCAAGACGCAGGACCGTCATGAAGCGCTTTTTAACGCGGCGCCGGAAGGATCATCTACTTGATCTTGAGATCGGCAAGTGATCGACTACATCATCCACAAGATCTAATCTCGTTAACGCTTTCGGTTCTACGAGGGTTAGTACCGATCTATCTCGTTGCTCATGTCTAGTAGATTAGATCTTGGCTTTTATCTAGATTAGATCTGGTTTTGTTCGCTCATGTAGAAAATTTTTGTTTTCCATGCCGCGAACCCATCGGGTATCGTAGCCTTGTCTATGCGTAGATAGGTTGCACGAGTAGATCACAAACGTTGAGTGGGCGCTGGTGCTCGTGCCTTCTTGTGATTGGTGGACTTTGCATCTTGCGCTATGGGGGGAGGAAGCGCTCGGGCTAACATTACATGTCATCGCACATGAGACTTGCTCCACGCTGACGCAACTTGCTTTGCACAAGTGGCTTTATGGTGTCTTTCTCCCATCATAGTATAGATCAAATCTACACTTTGCACTTGATAGCACTTGTATCAACGCTGTGGTTCAGTCCAGAGGTAAGATCCGTTTATTTGAAAGCCCCAAACCACGTAAAACTTGCAAAGAAAATTAGAGGCGCCTAACTTGTTTTTGCAGGGTTTTGTGATGTGATATGGCCATCATGTGATTGTGATTATATTTGATGTATGCAATGATCCTTGTTGTAATATGACAACCGCAGGAGCCTAATGGTTGTCTTTAATTGCTTAAGACCTGCGTGTCTATTCATCTTGTAATAGCTTTATTCCAAGTAGTTGTAATAGTTGCTTATGATGATGGACAACCATGAAGCGGCGCTTAATCGACCTTGACGCAATGCTGGTAATGATGGAGATCATGTCCTGCTTTGGAGATGGAGATCAAGGCACAAGAATAAAGGGCCATATCATATCACACTAATTATGAATTGCATGTGATGTTAATCCTTTATGCATCTTGTATTGCTTAGATCGCGACGGTAGCATTATAAGATGATCCCTCTCACTAAATATCAAGTAATAAAAGTGTTCGCCCTTAGTTGGCACCGCTGCTAAGACTCGCAAGCTTCAAGCATCTCGTGATGATCGGGTGTGATAGATTCTACGTGGTATACAACAGTGCAAGCCAGATTTGCACATGCGAAACTAAGGTTAATCTTGACGAGCCTAGCATGTATGCATATGGCCTCGGAACACGGAATACCGAAAGGTAGAGCACGAGTCATATGAATGATATGATGAACATGAAGATTGTTCACGATTTAAACTACATCTTCTCTCGTGAAGATCGGACTTGGTGTAGTGGACTTGGTTCTGTAATCACTAAGACAATGTGAGGGATGTTATTTTGAGTGGAGTTCACCTAGTTAATTTAAGAATTGAAGTTGAACTCAATTTATCATAAACTTAGTCTAAACTACTTGCAAAATTTGTTGTAGATTATGGCTAACCTCCATCAATTTCAATGCGCTCCTAGAGAAAGAAAAACTTAAGAATAATGGAAGCAACTTCACGGACGCCCGTGGTCTCAAGATTGTCCTCGTGGCTGGTCGATGACCTATGTGCTCGATGCACCGCTAGGTGACCCACCTGCAGAAGATGTCACCGATGACGTAAAAAATGTTTACGCCACTCGAAAAATCATTACTCCACGCAGTCAAGCAGCCATCCTCAGACGGTCGAAACGGAGCTTGAAGCGCTTTGAGCACCACGACCCTGCTCGAGATCATTAAGGAGCTCAAGCTCATTTTGAGACTCACGCCCGTGGAGAGCTATGAGGCCTCCAAAAGTTCTTTACCCGAAGATGGAAGAGGGAAGTTCAAGCGAGCACGTGCTCACCATGTCCGCACGCAAACAAGCTCCAAGAGTTGGGGATAACGATTCCTAATGAGTTAGGGATTCACCGTGTCCTCCAATCACCGCCACCGAAGTTATAAGAACTTTGTGATGAACTACAATATGCACCGCATGAACAAGACGCTGCTAACTATCGCCCATGTTGAAAACTGCTGAAGTGGAGATCAAGAAGGAGCACCAAGTGTTGATGGTCAATAAGACCACCAATTTCAAGAAACAGGCAAGTCTAAGAACAAGGGCAACTTCAAGAAGGACGGCAAGAAAGTCGCCACCGCTAAGAAGCCCAAGGCTGGTCCTAAACCTGAAACTGAATGCTTCATCCGCAAGGGTGCTGGTCATCGAAGCGTTAACCGCCCCAAGTACCGGGCAGATCCGAAGAACGGCAACATCAAGAAGAAAGGTATATTCGATATACATGTTATTGTGTATCTTACTAGTAATCGTAGTAGTGCTCGGTATTTGATACTGGTTCGGTTGCTCATATTTGTAACTCAAACAGAGCTGCGGAATAAACGAAGACCGGCGAGAGACGAGGTGACGGCGCGCTGTTGAAATGGCTCCAAGGTTGATGTGATCGCTACACGCCTCCTCTACATCTACCTTCGGATTAGTTTTAAATTTGAATAATTGTTATTTGGTGCTCGTAAGCATGAACATTATATCCGGATCTTGTTTATTGAGACGGTTACTCTTTAAGTCTGAGAATAAAGGTTGTTCGATTTATATGAGTAATATCTTTTATGGTAATTCACCGAGATGAATGGTTTATTCTTATCTGAATCTCGATAGTAGTGATACACATGTTCACAACATAGATGCTAAACGAACAAAATTGAATGATAATTCTACATACATGTGGCAATCGCTGCCTTGGTCACATTGAGTGAAGCGTATGAAGAAACTCCATTCGATGGACTTCTTGAATCACTTGATTTTGAATCACTTGAAAGATGCGAAGCATGTCTAATGGGAAAATGACTAAGACTCCATTCTCGAATAATGGAGCGAGCTACGACTTATTGGAAATAATACATACCGATGTGTGCGGTCTAGTGAGTGTAGCATCGCGTGGTGGATATCGTTATGTTCTCACTTTCACGATGACTTAAGTAGATATGGGTATGTCTACTTTATGAAACATAAGTCCAAACTTTGAGAAGTTTAAGGAATTTCAAAGTGAAGTGGAAAATCATCGTAACAAGAAGATTAAGTTTCGCTGCTCGACCGCTGGAGGTGAATATCTAAGTTATGAGTTTGGCATGCATTTAAAGAAATGTGGAATACTTTCATTGACACCGCCGAACACCACAGCGTAATGGTGTGTCCGAACGTCAGAATCGAACTCTCTTAGATATGGTTCGGTCTATGATGTCTCTTACAGATTTACCGCTATCGCTTTTGGGGCTATGCATTAGAGACACCGCATTCACTTTAAATAGGGCACCATCTAAATCCGCTGAAACGACACCGCATTTAATTGTGGTTTGGAAAGAAACCTGTTGTCGCTCCTTAAAGTTTGGGGTTGCGAGGCGTATGTAAAGAAGTTACAACCTGATAAGCTAGAACCCAAAGCGAGAAATGCGCTTCATAGGATATCCTAAAGAAACACTGGGTATACCTTCTATCAAAGATCCAAGGTAAAGTTTTCGTTAAGAATGGATCCTTTCTTGAGAAGGAGTTTCTCGAAAGAAGTGACTGGAAGGAAAGTAGAACTCGATGAGGTTATTGAACCTTCTCTGGGTTGAGAGTAGCGCAGACCGAAGATGTTTCGCGTCACCGCACTAACCGGAGAGGAAGCTAATGATGGTGATCATGAAACTTCGAACGGTTACTCGAACCTCGCAGGTCAACGAGGGTTCGTACACTCCCGAAAGTGGTATGATCGCTTTGAACGTCATGTTGGTGGACAACACGATGACCCCGCGACGTATGAAGAAGCTATGGTGAGCCCAGATTCCGACAAATGGCTAGAAGCCATGAAATCCGAAATGGGATCCATGTACGAAAACCAAGTATGGATGTTGGTGGACTCACCGGATGGCCGTAAGGCTGTCGAGAACAAATGGATTTTCAAAAGAAAAACAGATGTCGATGGTAATGTTATCGTTTATAAAGCTCGACTTGTCGCGAAAGGGTTCCGACAAATTCAAGGTGTTGACTATGATGAGACTTTCTCACCAGAGCTAAGCTAAAGTCCTGTGGAGGATTCATTAGCAATTGCTGCATATTTTGACTATGAGATATGGCAAATGGATGTCAAAACGCTCCTTAATGGTGACATTGAGGAAGAGTTGTACATGGTACAACCCAAGGGTTTTGTCGATCCTAGTGATGTCGACAAGGTATGCAAACTTCAGCCCATTTATGGACCAAGCAAGCATCCTGAGTTGGAATCAACGCTTTGATAAAGTAATCAAAAAATTTGGTTTTATACAAACTTATGGAAAAGCTTGTATTTACAAGAAAGTGAGTGGGAGCTCTATAGCATTCCTAGTACTATATGTAGATGACATACTGTTGATTGGGAATGATATAGAACTTTAATAGCGCCAAAGCCTATTTGAATAATAGTTTTCAATGAAGGATCTTGGCAAAGCGGCATATATTCTAGGCATCAAGATTTATAGAGATAGGTCAAGACGCTAGCGCTTTCACAAAGTACATACCTGGACAAAGTTCTAAAGAAGTTTAGAATGGAAGAGAGCAAGAAAGGGTTCGTGCCCATGTTGTCGAAAGACCTTGAGTAAGACTCAAAGTCCAAATACCAGTAAGATAGAGAGAAGATGAATAATGTTCCTATGCCTCAGCCATAGGTTCTATCATGTATGCCATGTTGTGTACAAGACCGGATATAGCACATGTCGTTAGTTTGACTAGCGTATATCAAAGTGATCCCGAATGGAGCATCGGACAGCGGTCAAGAATATCCTTGGCACCGAATAGGACTAAGGATATGGTTCTTCTTATGGAGGTGATGAACAGCTTGTTGTAAACAGCTACACCGATGCTAGTTGGAACACCGATCCGTATGACTCAAGTCACACCGATATGTATTTATTTTGAATGGTGCCGCAGTGAGCTGGAGGAGTGCCAAGCAAAGCGTTGCCAGGCGAAATCTTCAACTGAATCGAATACATAGCTGCCGGAGGCTGCACAAGAAGCCATATGGATGAAGGAGTTCATTACTGAACTTGGCGTGGTTCCTAGTGCTGGACCCGATGGCCATCTATCGTGACAACACAAAGCATAGCTAATGCACAGGAGCCAAGGTCACATAGCAAGCTGAAGCACATCAAGCTACGTTTCCATGCCATTCGCGAGTATGTCCGAGATGGTGACATAAAGATTTGCAAAGTACACACTGATCTAAATGTGGCAGATCCGTTGACTAAACCTCTCCCTAGAGCAAAGCATGACCAACACCAGAACGCCATGGGTGTTAGGTATATTACCATGTAATCTAGATTATTGACTCTAGTGCAAGTGGGAGACTGTTGGAGATATTCCCAAGAGGCAATAATAAAAATGGTTATTATTATATCTTTGTGTTTATGATGAATGTTTGCATCCCATGTGTAACACCCTCAGAATCGGCCCTATGCAAGTTTCAGCGCTTCCCGCCAAACCCGCATAGAAACGATTCAAAGGTGCCCACCAGGCACTTGCGTGCGGGTGGAAAACGAAGTAATATCATTACACAATAGTCCTCGATGGAACCCACAAAACATATATATACAAAAGCGACTCAAAGAGTCAAGAATACAGATTTACAGTACAAAGATCCAAATCACCTTGAAGACAATACAGCGCCCGAGTACGGACAAGATGCAAATTGAGCTAAGAGCCCTGAAGAATAACCAATGGCGTCCATAACCCAAGCCGGAAGGGTAACCCTGCTAACGACGTCGAGCTCAAACCTGCTAAACAAAAGGGGTGCCGACAAAGGGCAAAGGAAAAAGAGGAGCGCCAAGATCGAGGCCAAGACACCTGCGAGGCTAGAATTGGTCCTCGCCACATAGGTATCGTGGATGTAAGCGGCAAAGATGCACTAAACAACCTATAGAGACTCGATATAACTGTCGGCTATCAGAGAGGGATAAGAAAGACCTATCCGGAACCAACCTGATACTACCACCAAACATACCCATCCGTATTTCCTCGAGACCGAGAGGAAGTCAACCGAGGAACTCACACCGTTGGCCGTTTTATTTATTCAGTTATCGTTGCAACAATTACTAGTCAGGTATAGATAGTCATCCTGATATAATAAGCAGTGGGCACTTTTAGTTAACCATTCCATTGTAGTTGCAACACTTACTAGTCAGATACAATTAGCATGAGATATCCCAAACCCAGCAGTTGTTGGTACTTTTATTTAGCCATTCCGTTGTAGTGGAGCTGATTACTAGTCATATCGGATACAAGTCAATTTATAACAGTAAACTTTAGTTATAGTTGTCTATGATCGAGAACCTGTGTCCAAGTCGCCCATAACCGGGCACGGCTTCTAAAAGATTAAACTCATAGGGTGCACCAAAGTTCCCACATGCACCTACACCCTTGTTGTCAGATCAGGTAGGTACAAGATCACAATGTTGGAATTATGCCCTAGAGGCAATAATAAAGATGTTATTATTATAATTCTTGTTCATGATAAAGTTTATATTCCATGCTAGAATTGTATTAAGCGGAAACATTAATACTTGTGTGGTTTGTGAACAACACCGTGTCCCTAGTACGCCTCTATGGACTAGCTCATTGATCAATGATGGTTAAGGTTTCCTAACCATGGACATGAGTTGTCAATTGATAATGAGATCATATCATTGGGAGAATGATATGGTGGACAGACCCAAACTAAGCGAAGCAATTAGATCGTGTCATCGTGTTCGTCTTTGCGAAGCTTTTCTTATGTCAAATATTGTATTCCTTAGACCATGAGATAATGTAACTCCCTGGTATTGGAAGAAAGCTTTGAGGTCATCAAACGTCATCCTATGAGAGGATGATCATAAAGGTGTCTCTCAGGTGATCGGAAAGTATCTGTTGGGTTGTATGTATCGAGATGGGATTTGTCCCTCCCAAGTCGGAGAGATATACTTCGGGCCCACTCAGAATCGATATCAACACCGCCAAGCATGTGGTTAAGGAGTTAATCACAAAGTGATATCGGATTACGAACGAGTAAAGTGCTTGCTGTGAATGAGATTGAACTAGGTATGACGTACATCGACGATCGAATCTCGGCAAGTAAAATATCGCGAGACGAAGGGAATATATATGGGATTGATTGAATCCGCATCGTGGTTCATCCGATATGATCATCGATGAATGTGGGAGTCAATATGGGTGCCTGCACTCGCTGTTGATTATTGATAGAAGATCATGTCTGCATATTCTCGAACCCGCAGGGTCACACACTTAACGTGTCTCGACGCTAGGATAGATTGGATACTTGGTTTATGAATTTTTGTTCGGAGTCTCGGATGGGATCCGGGACATCACGAGAGGTTCCGGAGTGGTCCGGAGAATAAGATTCATATAAGACAGTGCAGTTTTTGGAGTTCGGAATTGTTCCGGGTTAATCGGTATTGTACCGGAAGCTTCTAGAACCTTCCAGAAGGGGACCAACGTGGCCCCACCTTCCGGGAGGGGGCATGGGCCTATGAGGGAGTGTCCTGGCCGCATTGGGCCAGGGGCACAAGGCCCCATAGGGCCCAGCCGATCCTAGATAAGTTTAAATCGTTTAAACTAGAGATAAGATAGGGTTTCTAGAAGGGAGAGTTTAAATCGTTTAAACTAGAGATAGGCTTGGAGGATGGGCAAGGGCTGGCCGCACCCCCCTCTATATATAGAGGGCTGGTGCGCCCCCTCCCAACTGACACACACCTTCCCCTCCAACCCTAGCCGCCCTGCTGCCCCTCCTCTCTCCCTCCCGACTGCTTGTAGGCGAAGCCCTGCTGCAGAAATTCTCCACCATATACACCACGCCGTCGTGTTGTAGATCCAATCCATCTCTCCACCATACTTGCTGGTCTGAGGAAGGAGGAGACATCGAGGTGCTGCACGTGTGCATCTCACGGAGGCACCGCCACTTGTGGTGCTAGATCGGATCGGATCGCGAGGAGGAGAAGCGAGTACGACTACATCACCCACGTTCCGGACGAACGCTCATTGCGTAATCTTCAAGGGTATGAAGATCTAATCCAATCTCTCTCGTTGTTTGCATCTCCTAGATTAGATCTTGGCTTTCCCTCTGTTCGCTTCCGTAGAAAATTTTGATTTACTATGCTGCGAAACCCTTCACACAAAACATACACCCAACGGTATGTTGACGGGGTTTCGGACACGACGTTTCCTAGACCCAAAGCAAGCACAGGGGGCCACCCCACTAAGCTACCCGTAACGAAGTCGGCCGGTCTCCGAGACGGACCCAGGGTTTGTGTCGACGGCTGTAAACAACTGGGAACCCGAAAGTGTGACTGGGCTTGTCGATACAGCGAAAACGTGTCACGGTCCTAACAAGACATAGCGCCCACGCAGAATCGTAATTAAAGCAGTAAAGCATGGCATAAGTACATGATAGTAATAAAGCCCCAAACTACTTTGTGGCCCCCGGTACAATACTTTGAAATCAGGTACTAAATCGATGGGGGTGCCCACACACCCCACCTGTGGTTAGCACGCTCGATCTCGGAACAGGTGTCAAAAACTCGGGGTCCTACGGGACACCGGAGCCAGTTAAAACCAAATATTGTCTATTACCCACCGGTGCCTCTGCATTTACCTACTTTCAATTTTAGTTATTAAACAATAGTTAAAGCCATGATCATCTCCAACATAAAGCATGCGGCAATACTCCAACAACTGTGGTACTTGACGACATGCAACAGTACTTGAGCAAGCGACTACGACGCGCAAGGCCAACTATCTACCAAACAACAGGTAATAGGATGTGTCCAAGGCAACATAAGTCTGCAAGGGATATCACGGGTACGAAAACGAGAGCATCGCAAATACGTATAGCAATAGATCAAAAGGAAGAAATAAAGACTAGAAAGGTAAAATAGGTAGAAAGGGGGAGAATGCTCGCCTGAAAACATTGCCGAGGGTTCATCCGAAGAACGGGCGTCACTCGCATCAACTCATCGGCCTAATCCGTGAAGAAGCAAAGCGCTAGAAGAAACACCAGATGCACCATTTAATACTACGGCAAAAGATCGAGCATGATGCATGTATGATGTATGGCATGGCAAAGATTGGATGCAATTAGGCAATATTAAGCGGAACCGGGGTTCCGACAATTAATTAAACGGTTCAAGTTATTTATCTACCCCGCAAATTAAATGTTGGATTAGCAAGACAAAACATGGCTTCGGTTCGCTACACAAATTTAAATGGGACCAATATAAGACTAGATTTGCCCGCATATGGATCCCATATTTCATTTAGGTGAATCGGCATAAGGCCCCCTAACCACACAATATGTATGCAAGCGTGACAATTTAATTATGCAACAAGATAGATGTTATATTATAAAATAGGGGCGGATAAGATAGGGGTCACACATTAGAGGGGCTCGACGATCTTGGTTCAGGGTTCGACGAGATCGGTCTTCGGATCGATGAGGAGGAACAAAACACGAGGTTCGGTCTTCAGGTTCTGGGCGGGAGAGCTTGGCGTTCCACGTCGAAGGCCTTCGAGTACGGGGTCTTCGGATCGGCTTCGCCAATTTTGGTTCGAACTTGCTACCGATGGAGGGCTTGGAATTGCCGGTAGTTCTCGACGCCCTCCTGGGAACACTTGGACTCCGTTGAGATCTTGGTGACAATCTTGTTGGCTCCGAGAGGCTTGAAGTTATCTTATTCCGGATACTCAACGCAAGCACACGTAGCAGACATACACCAACAGGAACAAAACAACGCGAGGAGGTCGTGTCTCATCCGGGCATTGACCCGAACACCTTGCGAGCATGCAGCCGCAGCAAAACATGCAGAGGACGTGCGGCCCCTGGTACAGTAGCACGAGCAGAGGAGAAAAGGCACCACGGACGAGCACCGGAATACCGGGAGCGGGCCGCAAAGTAGGGCGAGGTGGATTCCGCAGCGGTGAGGCGAGGTTGCAGGAGGCGGAGAGGGCTCGGCAGGCGTGCTTGGGGCCAAACGACGGGCGGCCCGCGAGGAGGTCGTGCGGCGGGACGGCGACGGCGGCTGGAGTCGTGCTCTGCTTGGGGGAGGCGCTCGGTGGAGATGGGGCGGCACAGGGGTCGACGCGGCGACCAGCAAGGGAGCGGCGGCCACGAACCTGGCAGAGGAAGGTGGACGCGCGGAGAGAGAGGCAGCAGGGAGAGGGCGTCGCCAGGGTTCGGTGCAGAGAGGCCAGTGGTGGCGGCAATGCAGAGAGGGCAAGCGGGAGGAGGGTCGCGGGGTAGGCACGATGGGGAGAAAGCAGGGCTCCAGGCAGCGGGGGCGCGTGCTTGACGGCTCGGGAGGGGCGCCGGCAGAGGGGTGTGCTGCGAGAGGAAGCGGTCCGAAAAGAGGGGAGGGCGCTGGCGGATTGCGGACGAGCAACGCAGACACGGGGCATCGGCGGCTGACGCTGGGATCCAGAGGGAGTCGAGGGAGGAGAGAGAGAGGAGACCAGCGGGGATTGCGGGTGAGCATGCGAGGATGGTTCGGTGGCGACTGGCAAGTGGGGCCGCATCGTTGTGGGGATCGAGGGCGGGAGGAGCGGGAGGGGTCGGGGCGCGTGCCCAGGGGGCGGCCGGTCGGGCGTGGCCACTCGGGGTGGGTGCGGCTAGGTGTGTTGTGGGTTGGGTGGATGAGGTGGCAGATGGTGGTTGGGTGGATGGAGGGAGGAGAGGTGAGGTGGCGTGCACCGATTGGTGCAGGTGAGGTGGAGGAGGCTGGGTAGGAAAATAGGGTAGGGTTTTTGGTAGAAAAGGTTTGGGTGTTTCTGGGGTAGGTAGGGTTTTATCTGGAGGTGGCCGGCTAGGCTTTCGGGCCTGGCGGATGCCTCCTAAAAACAATTTAAATTTTTTTTATTTATTTAAAACGGGGCTTTTGCAAACCGTTGGTAGACAAAACAAAATATTCCGGAGACCCGGATTTTGATTTGAAATAAAGACGGGGCGTCTAGAAAACAAAAACAGATTTTTCAAAAATAGTTTCAGACGAACAGATGCATGGTGATGACGATGCTCAAATGCAAGGGGTCAGGATGCCATGAGCATGCGGTCATGATGATGCAATGCACAAAAACAACGCGATTTTCTAGTAGTGGTTTTGCGGGATGCCACAATTCGACACCACCAACAATGGATCTCGCCCTCGAGATCCGCCTCATGGTACAGGGAAGAAGGCCGACGATCTGGATCTTCTCGCTTCATGTAGGTCCTCGCGACACCACTAACAAGAGGTCCTTGTCCGTGATCGTCGAGAGAACACTCCGGAAACAAAAGGTCGAAGGTAGAGGTATCAACAAATAAAGCCACCTCTAGCTTCGATAGAAAGAGGGAACCGATGCATTCTCATCCACTTCAATGTACAAAAGCGAATAGAAGGGGTAGTCGGCATGGGGGCCAATCCATCACGCACCCAAACTATTACTCCGCACAATCAGTAGAAAAGCATGCAACCATTCTCGGAATCAGACTGAACATCTCGACAATCGAGGTCCAGAAACAAAGGAATGATGTAGACTCTGCATCGGATCTAGCGTAGATGATGTCGTCACGTCGGAAAACACTGGAAGGCACGAGAAGGAACAAAGAGAAGTCCACCAGACGAAGGATTCCTCGGATAGCATGAAGACCAGATGTAGCAACACCGTTACCAAAGGAGGAAGCGAAACCCTGAAGGTACGATGGAACCCAACCACGAGAAATCCTGGACTAGAAGAGAGAGAAGAGAGCGGATTCAAAACACGCAGAGGTGAGAGGAGAGCAGCAGAGGGGTAAGGAGTAAAATCAGACCTAATCAGAACTATCCAACCGATTTTTGCAAAAATAGTTTTGACACTCTACTTCGGCCGTTAGCTAGGTTATCCTACAGGCTGGACCAGTGGGGTATCGTAACTGCTGGGCTCTGATACCACTCTGTAACACCCTCAGAATCGGCCCTATGCAAGTTTCAGCGCTTCCCGCCAAACCCGCATAGAAACGATTCAAAGGTGCCCACCAGGCACTTGCGTGCGGGTGGAAAATGAAGTAATATCATTACATAATAGTCCTCGATGGAACCCACAAAACATATATATACAACAGCGACTCAAAGAGTCAAGAATACAGATTTACAGTACAAAGATCCAAATCACCTTGAAGACAATACTACCGAAACGGACAAGATGCAAATTGAGCTAAGAGCCACGAAGAATAACCAATGGCGTCCATAACCTGCTTGAGCCAAGCCGAAAGGTAACCCCGCTAACGACGCCGAGCTCAAACCTGCTAAACAAAAGGGTGCCGACAAAGGGCAAAGGAAAAAGAGGCGTCGATCGAGGCCGATTAGGCAGGCTAGAATTCGGCGGTCCTCGCCTACATAGGTATCGTGGACTGAAGCGGCAGCGCATCATGCACTAAACAACCTATAGAGACTCGATATAAATGTCGGCTATCAGAGAGGGATAAGAAAGACCTATCCGGAACCAACCTGATACTACCACCAAACATACCCATCCTGGTATTTCCCCCTCGAGACCAGACGAGGAAGTCAACCGAGGAACTCACACCGTTGGCAGTTTTATTTATTCAGTTATCGTTGCAACAATTACTAGTCAGGTATAGATAGTCATCCTGATATAATAAGCAGTGGGCACTTTTAGTTAACCATTCCATTGTAGTTGCAACACTTACTAGTCAGATACAATTAGCATGAGATATCCCAAACCCAGCAGTTGTTGGTACTTTTATTTAGCCATTCCGTTGTAGTGGAGCTGATTACTAGTCATATCGGATACAAGTCAATTTATAACAGTAAACTTTAGTTATAGTTGTCTATGATCGAGAACTGTGCTCCAAGTCGTCCATAACCGCGGACACGGCTTCTCGAAAAGATTAAACCCTGCAGGGGTGCACCAAAGTTCCCACACGCACCTACACCCTTGTTGTCAGATCAGGTAGGTACAAGATCACAAAACATACACCCAACGGTATGTTGACGGGGTTTCGGACACGACGTTTCCCAGACCCAAAGCAAGCACAGGGGGCCACCCCACTAAGCTACCCGTAACGAAGTCGGCCGGTCTCTGAGACGGACCCAGGGTTTGTGTCGACGGCTGTAAACGATTGGGAACCCGAAAGTGTGACTGGGCTTGTCGATACAGCAAAAATGTGTCACGGTCCTAAACAGTACAGGCGCTCCACGCACAATCGTAATTAAAGCAGTAAAGCATGGCATAAGTACAGGATAGTAATAAAGCCCCAAACTACTTTGTGGCCCCCGGTACAATACTTTGAAATCAGGTACTAAATCGATGGGGGTGCCCACACACCCCACCTGTGGTTAGCGCGCTCGATCTCGGAATAGGTGTCAAGAACTCGGGGTCCTACGAGACACCAGTGAGCGGTTAAAAACCAAATATTGTCTATTACCCACCGGTGCCTCTGCATTTACCTACTTTCAATTTTAGTTATTAAACAATAATTAAAGCCATGATCATCTCCAACATAAAGCATGCGGCAATACTCCAACAACTGTGGTACTTGACGACACGCAACAGTACTTGAGCAAGCGACTACGACGCGCAAGGCCAACTATCTACCAAACAACAGGTAATAGGATGTGTCCAAGGCAACATAAGTCTGCAAGGGATATCACGGGTACGAAAACGAGAGCATCGCAACACAGATAGCAATAGATCAAAAGGAAGAAATAAAGACTAGAAAGGTAAAATAGGTAGAAAGGGGGAGAATGCTCGCCTAAAAACATTGCCGAGGGTTCATCCGAAGAACGGGCGTCACTCGCATCAACTCATCGGCCTAATCCGTGAAGAAGCAAAGCGCTAGAAGAAACACCGGATGCACCATTTAATACTACGGCAAAAGATCGAGCATGATGCATGTATGATGTATGGCATGGCAAAGATGCGATGCAATTAGGCAATATTAAGCGGAACCGGGGTTTCGACAATTAATTAAACGGTTCAAGTTATTTGTCTACCCCGCAAATTAAATGTTGGATTAGCAAGACAAAACATGGCTTCGGTTCGCTACACAAATTTAAATGGGACCAATATAAGACTAGATTTGCCCGCATATGGATCCCATATTTAATTTAGGTGAATCGGCATAAGGCCCCCTAACCACACAATATGTATGCAAGCGTGACAATTTAATTATGCAACAAGATAGATGTTATATTATAAAATAGGGGCGGATAAGATAGGGGTCACACATTAGAGGGGCTCGACGATCTTGGTTCAGGGTTCGACGAGATCGGTCTTCGGATCGATGAGGAGGAACAAAACACGAGGTTCGGTCTTCAGGTTCTGGGCGGGAGAGCTTGGCGTTCCACGTCGAAGGCCTTCGAGTACGGGGTCTTCGGATCGGCTTCGCCAATTTTGGTTCGAACTTGCTACCGATGGAGGGCTTGGAATTGCCGGTAGTTCTCGACGCCCTCCTGGGAACACTTGGACTCCGTTGAGATCTTGGTGACAATCTTGTTGGCTCCGAGAGGCTTGAAGTTATCTTATTCCGGATACTCAACGCAAGCACACGTAGCAGACATACACCAACAGGAACGAAACAACGCGAGGAGGTCGTGTCTCATCCGGGCATTGACCCGAACACCTTGCGAGCATGCAGCCGCAGCAAAACATGCAGAGGACGTGCGGCCCCTGGTACAGTAGCACGAGCAGAGGAGAAAAGGCACCACGGACGAGCACCGGAATACCGGGAGCGGGCCGCCGCTGCAGCAGGGGCGACAGGGATTCACGGCGGTGAGGCGAGGTTGCAGGAGGCGGAGAGGGCTCGGCAGGCGTGCTTGGGGCCAAACGACGGGCGGCCCGCGAGGAGGTCGTCGCTGGCGGCGGGACGAAGGACGGCGGCTGGAGTCGTGCTCTGCTTGGGGGAGGCGCTCGGTGGAGATGGGGCGGCACAGGGGTCGACGCGGCGACCAGCAAGGGAGCGGCGGCCACGAACCTGGCAGAGGAAGGTGGACGCGCGGAGAGAGAGGCAGCAGGGAGGCGCCGCTGTGGTTCTGCAAGAGAGGCTGGGCGGGCGTCGAGAGAGAGGCGGCGGGAGGAGGGTCGCGGGGTAGGCACGATGGGGAGAAAGCAGGGCTCCAGGCAGCGGCGGCGCGTGCTTGACGGCTCGGGAGGGGCGCCGGCAGAGGGGTGTGCTGCGAGAGGAAGCGGTCCGAAAAGAGGGGAGGGCGCTGGCGGCTTGCGGACGAGCAACGCAGACGTGGGGCATCGGCGGCCGACGCTGGGATCCAGAGGGAGTCGAGGGAGGAGAGAGATAGGAGACGAGCGGGGATTGCGGGTGAGCGTGCGAGGATGGTTCGGTGGCGACTGACTAGTGGGGCCGCATTGTTGTGGGGATCGAGGGCGGGAGGGGTGCGGGCGTGGGCCAGTGCTGGGCGTGGGTGCGGCTAGGTGTGTTGTGGGTTGGGTGGATGAGGTGGCAGATGGTGGTTGGGTGGATGGAGGGAGGAGAGGTGAGGTGGCGTGCACCGATTGGTGCAGGTGAGGTGGAGGAGGCTGGGTAGGAAAATAGGGTAAGGTTTTTGGTCGAAAAGGTTTGGGTGTTTCTGGGGTAGGTAGGGTTTTATCTGGAGGTGGCATTAGGGCTTTTTTCTGGCTGCCTCCTAAAAACAATTTAATTTTTTTTTATTTATTTAAAACGGGGCTTTTGCAAACCGTTGGTAGACAAAACAAAATATTCCGGAGACCTGGATTTTGATTTGAAATAAAGACGGGGCGTCTAGAAAACAAAAACAGATTTTTCGAAAATAGTTTCAGACGAACAGATGCATGGTGATGACGATGCTCAAATGCAAGGGGTCAGGATGCCATGAGCATGCGGTCATGATGATGCAATGCACAAAAACAACGCGATTTTCTAGTAGTGGTTTTGCGGGATGCCACACCATGCTGTAATTATATTATAAGGAAACACTAATACATGTGTGTTTGTAAACATAAAAGGGTCCCTAGTAAGCCTCTTGTTAAACTAGCTTGTTGATTAATTGATGATCATGGTTTCCTGATCATGGACATTGGATGTCATTAATAACAAGATTGTATCATTAGGAGAATGATGTAATGGACACACACACCCATAGTAAGCGTAGCATTAGATCAAGTCATTAAGTTCACATTGCTATAAGCTTTCAATACATAGTAACCTAATCCTTCGACCGTGAGGTTGTGTTAATCACCATCACCGGATGAGTACTTTGATGACATCAAACACCACTTCGTAACTGGGTGGTTATAAAGGTGTGATTAGGTATTCTGAAAGTATGTGTTGAAGCGCATGGACCAAGATTGGGATTTGTCCATCCATATGACGGATAGATATGCTCTGGGCCCTCTCGGTGGAATGTCATCTAGTTAGCTTGCAAGCATGTGACTAGGTCACAAGGGATGGCATAACACGGAACGAGTAAAGAGTACTTATCGAGAACGAGGTAGAACTAGGTATGGAGATACCGATCAAAACCTCGGATAAGTAGAAGTATCGCGTGACAAAGGGAATTGGTTTCAGATGTTAATGGTTCTATCGATCACGAAGTCATCATTGAGTATGTGGAGCGTTATGGATCTCCAGATCCCCGATGGTTATTGATCGGAGAGGTGTCTTCATCATGTTCGCATATTCATGAACCGTAGGGTGACACACTTAAGGTTCAAGTTGTTTTAAGTAGATATTGAATGTGCGTTGGAGACCGAATGTTGTTCGAGTCTCGGATTGGATCCGGACAACACGAGGAGATCCGGAACTGTCCGGGGAATAAGATTCATATAATGGGGATCATTTTCTAAGTTAGGAAATGTTCCAGAGTGTTTGTATGGGGATTCTAGAAGGTTTCGGAATGTTCCAGAAGGTTCTAGAAGATATCTTGGAGTTTATTTGAAAACCGAGATAAGATAAGATAAGATAAGGGGAGTTTAAAGGGGAAACTTGGGGGGAAGGACTCTCCCCCCAAGCTCCCTAGTGCGCCGGCCCTCAGGGTGGTCCTAGGGTGGGAACCCTAGGCCACACCTCCTCTATATATAGAGGGTGGAGGCGCCACCCTCCTGCCCTCCCACTCCAAACCCTAGCCGCCTCTCTTCCTCCTTCCATCTGCCCGGCTTAGGCGAAGCCTGCAGAATTCTCTCCACCACCACCACCACCACGCCGTCGCTGGGATTGCGTGGAGAAGATCTAATACCTCCTGCTCATGGAACGAGGAGAGGAAGGTTCGCTCGACCAAGACGCAGTGACCGTCTGCGGAAGCGCTGCCGGAACGCGGCGCCAGAAGGATCATCTACTCGATCTTGAGATCGGCAAGTGATCGACTACATCATCCACGAGATCTAATCTCGTTAACGCTTTCGGTTCTACGAGGGTTAGTACCGATCTATCTCGTTGCTCATGTCTAGTAGATTAGATCTTGGCTTTTATCTAGATTAGATCTGGGTTTTGTTCGTTCTTGCGGTAGAAAATTTTTGTTTTCCATGCTGCGAACCCATCATATAGCCCCTTGCAATATTTCAATATCACATGCAGAACCACCTTCTGCAATTTCACCCGAAACAATTTCCGGTTTCTATTGAAACAATTCCTGCGCTTTGCAATTCTTTCGTCTAAAACATATGTGCTCCAAAATGGTATCCGGTAACTCTTAAGTGTGCCACCCTACGGTTCGCGAATAATGCAGACATGATCGAGACCCTTCTCCGATCAATAATCAGCGGGACACGGAGATCCGATCGACTCCTACACATTCAACGATGACTCCTGTGATCGTGAGAACCTTTAACGCTTGTAACTAAATCCCTTTGTCTCTCGATATATTACATGTCCGAGATTCGATCATCGGTATCTCCATACCTAGTTTGATCTCGTTACCGACATGCACTCTTTTCTTGTTCCCGTGATATAACATTCTAGTGATCACATCACTTGCTTGCAAGCTATCCTAATGTGATATCACCGAGAGGGCACAGAGTATATCTATCTGTCATCTGGATTGACAAATTCCACTCTTGATCCATGAGCCTCAACATAACACCTTCGTAGTACTGAACCCATCTTTATAGTCACCCTGTTACGGTGTGACGTTTGATGTTATCAATATACTCTTCCGGTGTTAGCAATTAACATGATCTCATGGTCTAAGGATAAAGATTACTTCGTATGATGTTATAGCAATATAAATATAATGACTTGATCGTAATGCTATACTTCGGATGAATGTTCATCACATCATTTCACAAATGCTGTGACCTTGTTATTAACAACATCCAATGTCCATGATGAGGAAACCTTGATCATCTTGTTAATCAAGAAGCTAGTCTATAAGAGAGGCATAGCTAGGAACCCTTTTTGTTTATTAAACACACATGTATTGATGTTTCCTATCAATACAATTATAGCATGCAAAATAAACATCTATCATATACAAGGAATACATAATAACAACTTTATTATTGCCTCTCAGGGCATATTTCCTTCACGCACCTCACGACGATGAGAACACTAGCGAGCGTATGCTAATCAAGCTCAACGACAACGAATGGGCCCGCTGCCGAGAAGCTCTACGGGGCAATCCTCTACCCCCAACACACCGCAGGACATGCTGATAGGCTACCATTGGCTGCCGAAGGAGGAATTCAAATGCCAGCAGCAGGTAATCGCGCAACTCGAGGCATGCAGAAAGGCGAAAGGACGAGTCGAGCCTTCGGCAGAAGGCTACGCCCCAGATCCTTCGTCAAAGGAGATCTGGTCCTACGACTGAAGCGACAAGGGCACCTCAAACTCGAGTCCTCCTAGGAAGGACCTTATGTGATTACTGAAGTAATCCAAGGTGACACCTATCGCCTCAAAGACCTAGCAAGCGGAGTCGCATACTCCAATCCCTGGAACGTCGCGCAGCTGCGTCGTTTCTATCCCTAGTCATTTTTACATTACAAATAAGGCTATTCAGTCAAGCTACTTAGCCACATATTATACCTCGTACTATTATGTGGATAAATAAAGCTAAGTGCCCCAAAACTCCGTGTTTTCATATTTTCTTGCAATTTCATCACTCGGGGGCTGCGCCACCCTTTACACTTTCGTTCTACGAACAAATCACAGTATCCTGAGTAGCTGACACACTACCAATCGAACCCTTGATAAACACCAACCCAGCTGCAACGCACCTGACAGGTTGGCAAGGTGCTGAGATAAACACACGTCAGACTAACGAAAAGGAACTGCAGAGTACAATACACTCGAAAAATATACAAGCTAGAAAGCTCTTCACATATCAATGGGTATTAAATACACCCAATACAATCATACGAACTTTACAACACTCATACATCTATATGCAGGATACAAACTACGCTACTGCTGCAGAAGATGAACATTCGTTTGCTCTTCAAAGAAGTCGACGATGTCCGCTGCTGGCCGATCAACTGCATGGTAGTTCGGCACCATGTTCCAGGTCATCCCTTCTGGTGGTGGCGGCGGTCCAGCAGAAATAGACGCTATGTCCACATCTGGCCGATGCAGTCGCACCAGTGACAGAGCAGCCTTGGCACCGGCGACCAGCTGCTACCGCACGCACTCGCGTACCGCGCTTATATCTTGAAATTTCACCAAAAGGGCCAACAGGCTTGAAGGGACGGCGTCCAGCGGAAACATCATCTGATAAATGTGTCTAAGACACGACTGCGCCTTCTTCAAGCATTAAAGCACTCGAGAGGAATGATCCTGCTGGGTCGCCAACGCGATCGCACGGTCGTGGTCTACCAAAAAATACCCACTAGCCTACAGCTGCTCCTGGGTCAGGTTATTCATTCGAATCGCCACCCGGTCCTTCTTATCCTGCGGATGACGAGCGCTAACAACTATACCAAGCAAGCAGCAAAGTGTAAGAACAAGGAATCGCTGTGACTGACTAAAATACAAGATGAGAAGACAGAGAGCTAACATTTAAACTACTCATTCAAGTGCGCCACTTCCTGCAAGAGATACTTCTCGTGGACGGTGGCCTTCTCAGCTTTCGACTTCCACACATCCACGTTACTGCGGACGATGGGCAACTCACACTCCAACTGCTTAATGCGGTCGCGCAATCGCGAAAGCAACGATAATTCCTCCACCTTTGAACACGTTTGCGCCGTGGTTTCATCGGTGGGAGGAGAATCATGAGGACCACTCGAAGGACCCTAGGTACAATCAAGCAAGAGGCAAATGAGACTAATCATACATCGATAAAAAAGAGGACTGAGTTCAAATCTGATAAAAGTGTCAAGGGGGCACCCCCCCACAAAATGCGGACCAACAAAAGAAGCTAGACCTATTACAAAGGGTAACTACGGAGGAATATGCTTCTTCGACTTAGACTTCGACTTAGAGGGCTTCATCGCATCCATGGCAGTTTCCGACGCCACGGACTTGCCGACGGTAGCCCCAGATGTCGCGGTCTTCGCCGCCTTCGCTCGCTGCCACTCCTTAGAGTATCTTGCGACCGTCTCGATAAGTTGAGGCCCATATTTACCGCAGATACTAGCGAAAGGAGCAAACACTACCTGCTGGCCTCCGGCGTCGACTGACATCGCCTTGGAGATCGCGGCGGGATCCAACACCACACCATGGGCTTGCGCCATCGCGAGTGCCATGGTGGCACCAACAGACTGTTGAGAGTTCTTGAAGTCCATGGGAATACCTCCAGCGAAGGACTCCACCAGGTCATCAAGGTTGTCGATTAGGCCGGCCTTGGGAGTCAGGTTCTCCCGGAGGCGACTCAGAACACCCTTGGCCTTCCCCAACGTCTCTTCGAGGGAGACACCACGGTCCTCGACTACGACTACGGCTATTGTTACTCTCATAGGGACCACTGGAAGCACATTCGACTGAAACAAGCAACAAAAGACGACAACAGTCGCAACTGTTTGTAGTCCCCACTCGAGTCTATGACTCGAATAGGCACTCGGGGGCTGCTCCCATAGGTTATTTTTCTTTGTACATCGTACTGTGTGTCGATAACATCCACACTCGAAAGCCATGGCAACTCCGCCACATGTTTTTCCTATAAAGAGATTACGTTTCCTGGTCCACCCGAATCATCTCCACGATGACAAAAATTTGGATGTCGCGCTTGCAGCATGAAGATAAGACCTGAATAAGGCCTGACAACGCATCTGCTACGCACTATCAGAAATATATCCATACATGCAGGTACGATGAACATGCCTTAATGGACGCGTCGAGTGCTCACATTTATACACTGGAATTCGACTTCTGTAAGACCTCCGCGGCCTGAGTCGAATTACGCCAGCACTTTTCCGAATTCGAGTCCGGGGACTCGAGTTTGAGTAGATTGCGTTGTTTTACCCTAAGGCAGTTAAATGATACCGATGCATCGGATAAATCAGGCATGTATATCAACAATCCCTATGATACAGACAAAAACACTTGAAAATATGCTCAATCATGCACTCTCTAGTCGAATCTGCGATTCCACTGGACACTCGGGGGCTACTGACATGGGTATACCCTGCAGGTAATCGAGTTTTGCATATACGGTCCAGATACGGCAGAAGCCCACAACGTTGCCAAGGCCCAATGCAGAATTCGGGGTGACCCATAGATTCTCTGATTGCTTGCGGTACAAGAAGAAGGTTAAGATAGAAAGTTCAAAGGACGAACCCTAATCTGTAACCGACTCGACCTGCTATCCGAGACCTAGCCTATCTATATAAAGGCTAGGAGGGGGCAGCGAGAAGGACGATCACAACCCTATTTTCCACAGCCATCGTCAGATTGCATCTGCGCACCCCTGTAACTTTCGACTCCCTCGATAATTCCAAGAGCAGACAAGTAGGAGTAGGGACCTCTACGAGGCCTGAACCTGGATAAACCTTGCGTCCCTGTGTGCTTGTTTGCTAGCCGATTGATGCCTCTAGCGCTTCCTCCTTCTCCAAAACCCAAGTCCATAATAATGGGCATTGACGAGTTAAACCCTCGTCACAGCGGTCCTCTCTCTTCTCACGTAATACCAGGCAGATTAAAAAAATCTTTTGACCAGCCCAATACTATTCCTCTTCTCCGTCGACATCTAGAGAAACTGAACGGATCTTCCCCACAGTGTACGACCATTGATGCCCCCACTCCCTCTTCATCATCAATCCAGCGATTCCCGCCCTCTCTTCCTCTCCTCCACCGCCACGATCTCTGTGAGAAACGGAAACTGGTGGCGGCCGACGATGAGTTCGCGTAGATTTCACTCCTTTTAAGCTGGCACCTCCACCTTCACCCTCTCATCATCCTCCGGTCCAGGTGGGTTCTGGCGCTACCACTGGTGAGTCACACTCTTCCCTTTCCTCCATTGTCGCTAGCACATAAGATAATTCACAGATTTTTCCTTCCTCATGTGCGGAAAGATTTGAATGCGAAGCTGTTCTTCTTGCTCCTCCACTCACATCCATCACGTCCGCCTGCTGTTCTTGCTAGATGTGACTGTTCTCGATCCCCACATCTGTCAAACTACCAACAGGTCTTCATCTCATCTGCCTTATCCATTTACCTTTTATTTCATTATTCTCATCCGTGCGATCTATTTTCTTTTGATTTCATTATTACTGCACGACTTTTGTATAGCTCTATTTGTACTGCCTTAACTGAAATTCACGTGTATTCTGTACAGCTGTGTTCATACTGTCTTATCTAAACTCCCTTTTGCACCAATTTATGTTTGAGAAGAAGGCTAGGCTTACTGCGCTTGGTTTCAGTTTGTTTATTACTTCAGTCCTATTCTATTCCAAACGGTATGTCTCTACGGCGACACGCCACACCCGTGTTGTCGTCGAAGATTGTATATCATAGCACGGCATGGGATGGCAAGGTAAGATAAACACACGTGTCAATATCCTTTTCTCAGGTAGATGATCCACGCTTACTTGTAGGTAGACTGTTCACATTTACTTATTGTTACCAGTTGTGCGGGTAGAGGGGTCCACGTTTACTTTTTATGTTGTATGTGTCGCTTAATGTGTTGTATTTTTCAAGACCACTGTGTGAGCTGGACTCTTAGAAATCTGGTAAAGTATGTTCTTCTATTCGTAGAGCCAGGGGATCAAAGGCTCGTTTGTTTCTCTTCGGCAAGATTGTTCAGTTTTGAGCTCTATGCGGCAATTTTGCATTGTTGAATGAAAATTGCTTCGCATGCTTATTCTTTCAAAAATACCCACTAACATAAGATTAGACATGATTAAAAATATCTATCACATAGGTCAGTCCACTCTTCTGGAAAACGGCACTCACTCCATGCACATGGCAATAAAGTAAAGTAGGTCTGATATATGTAGGAAGATGGCAAAGAACAATCTCGACTTTCATGTCTCTAGTGAGTAGTTGGACGGAAGACTGGAAGAACAGAAATTGAAGTTTACAGCTGGATACATACACTCTGGTCGATACCAACATGAATCAAAATAAAATAAAAAGGGAACAAACCCTTAAGCCTCAATGGGTTGTAGTTGCTTTCTAACCAAATAAGAGCTCCACTACAACCAGGCTCCCTCCCTGAATTGTTCAACCAAAAGAGATTGAGAATGCAGAGAGTTAGTGTAATGGTCAACTAACATCTCAAAACAATACGCTAGCATTAAAAGAAGGATTAAGGCAAAAAAATAGCATGCATACCTTTTCTGCTGAAGCTGTTGATACAGAAAAACAACATATTGACAACAGACCAATATGCACCAAAAGCTAAAAAGCAACACGTATGACCAGGGTTACCACTCGCAAAATCAGACAAAACAATAAGATTTGGGCCCTAAAAGTTAGCAAGCCACAAACAACAATTTAGACTCCATAAGTCTGTCTTCTTGTGCTTAGCTCTATTTCCACCGTGTACGATGTTGTTGGATCTCCTCTACAAATCTGGACACCTAAAGTATAAGAAGGCTGTGCAGGGAAAAGTGAATCCAACATGAGAGAGAGCGCGGAGAGCACGAGGAGAGCCCCCTTCCCCCTGCCCGCCGGCGGCCAATCCGGCCCCGGCGCCCACCCCCCCACCGCCCGCCGCTCCAGCGACGGCGCCCCCCCCCCCTCACGCTCCCTTCCTGGCTCCCCTCCCCGGCGTGAGCACGGCTCCCAGTGGAGAGAGAGGACAGGCGGGGCTGCAGCCTGTCGGGAGGAGACGCCGCGCTCCTACCGGGCGGCGCTCACCGGGGACCGTTCGACGACGAGGATGGAGGTGGAGGAGGACCCGCGTCGTCGTGAGGTGAGGTCGGAGATCTGCACCAGCGAGCCGGTGGCGATTGGCGCGCTCGACGACTCCGACGACCCCCTGGAGGACGAGCTGGACGACACCACGGCCGCCCCTGAGGCGCCTTGGGTGGAACCCCGGCACCTCGCGTGCAAGAGGGCCCGGGGCAGGCGCGCCGGGAGGAAGGTGGCGGCCAAGGCGGCGGCGGCCAGGGCGGCACGCCCGCCGCGCGAGGCTGTGCGTGAGCCCGGCGCCTTCGCGGGGTACGAGGGCCTCTGCCTGCTCTGTACGAAGCCGGGCCACCGCGCCGCTGACTGCACCGTCGGGCCTGTGTGCATCCGGTGCGGCGGGCCGGGCCACATGTCTAAGGACTGCCTGGAGCCCTGGCAGCCACGCCTGCGTGCGCCGCCCGACGCCGGTGACAAACCCGCGCAGAAGAGGATGGTGGGCGACCGAAACCGGAGCCACCCTGGGGGCTCCCATGGTGGTGGTGGCGCCGATGGGAGGCTGCACCTTGCACAGGCCTCGGCCGACCGGGGCCGGGGCCATCCTGGGGGCTCCCATGGCGATGGTGGCGCCGGGAAAAGGCAACACCTTGCGCCGCGACCACCTTAACGCGTGTCCGCTGGCCCGGATGTTTCGCCAGGCCTCGGAGCAGCGCGAGGGATGCGCCGCCAGCCGCGCCGCGTCGCCACGGGCAGCTCGGCGCGTCACAATCTCAGGGTGAGGGTGGTTCGCGCGCGCCGCCACCGGCCCACCAGGGGCGGGCGGCGCTCTCGGGCTCCGGTGGTCATAGGGCGGAGGCCTCCGGGCCTCGCCGCGGTGGGCTGCCGGCCGAGGCCGTGCGCGCTGTTGCCCCGATACCTGTGGCGCCGACGAGTGACAGGGCGGTGGCGCCGGTCCTCCCTGGGGCGCCGGGTCGGCTAGATGCGTTTGTCGCCCCGCGGCGGGCGGCTGATGCGCAGGTTCAGCCCCTGGCATTACGCCAGCAGCCCCGCTCGGTGGCGTTCGGTGGTGAGCTCGCGCGCCGCCCAGCACGTGCGGCCTGCATCTTCCCTCGCTCCCCTGAGGTGGACGCGGCGGAACAGGAGCTGGGCAGGGCGCTGCTGGGGATCATCGCCGGCGGTGAGAGGTCAGTGACAGTCGAGGAGGTGGAGGAGGCCCTGCTCGGCGGCGGTTTCAACCTGGCGCAGGGGAGTTTTTCGGTTCACAGGCACAGTCCGGAGCAGTTCCTGATGTTCTTTGCAACTATGGAGGGGAGGAACCGGGTGATCGACGGCGATTTTCTGGTGTCGACCCGCTTCCGCCTACTTCTGCGGCCGTGGTCGCGCAAGATTCGTGCATCCGCGGGGGCCCTCTGCGTGCACGCTGAGATCGAGATCGAGGGACTGCCGGCGCATGCTTGGAGCTTGGCGGCGGCGGAGGCCGTTCTGGCGCCGGCGGCGTGGGTGGAGCGGCTCCACCCCTTGACGAGGAGCCGCGCGGACATGGGGATCTTCAGGCTCACTGCTTGGTGCCTCGACCCGGCGGCGATCGCCCGGGAGGTGGACTTCCACGTTGTGGAGCCGGACGACCCCCCGTTGGCGTAGGACATGGCGGCGCCGGCGGCCGCTGTGGTTCCCCCGCAGGTGTCAACCATGGTCCACCCGCTGCTGGTCCACGTTGTGCGCACGGTGGATTTCAGGCGTCAGGGCCCCTATGCTGGCGCGGAGGACGGTCATGGCGGGGGCGGGCCCGTGCCGGGCTGGCCGACGACGCGCCATTACCCCTACACGTCTGGGCTCCCAGATGCCCTGCCAGGTGGTCCCGCGGCGGCAGGTGGCCCCTCCGGCCACGCAGCGGGCGGGTACAGGGGGACGGGTCGCGGACGCTGACATCTGGGGTGACGGTCGCAGCTCCTTTGCTGAGCGCGAGGCAGCGGCGTAGGAGGAGGTCGGGCCGAAAGGGGAAAGTTAGCAGGGAGAGGGCCAGGCTGGCGGTGGCGGCTGCGGAGGTGGGCACTTTAGTCCACGCTGGGGAGTCGACCCTGGCTGCGGACGGCTCCTTGCCTGCTGCGCCGATCGTGTTTGGCGGCGGAGTGGTGGAGGCCCCTGCTCCCGCGACCAGTTCAAACGAGGTTGCGACTGACGCGCCTTTGACTGGTAGTGGGCCGTGGTGGGACCCCACCCTTCCGGAAGCTGCCACCACGCGTCACTCCTCCGCCCACCGCGACGCTTGCCCAGAGCGCCCGCCAAGCCCCGTGGCATCGGGCGGAGCGGCGGCTGCCCCTTCGGTGCGCTTGGGCGCTTCTCGCACCGACTAGCGTGCTCGACCCGGCTGGTTGTCGGATGCGGCGTCGGCCCTATTGGGCCGGTCTGCCGGGGCCGATGAGGTTGACCTAGGGCTGACTGCGGCATATCCTCGCCTGTAGCGCCCATTTGACGATGGATGAGGCGACCGACGAGGAGTTCGAGGCTGATACACCTCCAACCCCTAGGCCGGATACTGATGTTCCCACTCCAAGGTTGACACACCCCCTCCGGGCGCCGTTGTTGGCTGACCCACCGTTGACCTTCTCGCGGTCTCGGCTCACCACCAGGGGTGCAGCGCGACCTTTGGTTGCTGCGCGACCTCGTACGTTGGGTGAGTTCTTGGAGGCGGCTAAGACTCGTTCTGATGCGCTTATCCAGACCCCTTCGGTACGACGTCGGCTAATTGACATGAACTTCCAACCACGACGGAGCTCGAGGATCGCAGGGCAGCCAGGCGGGCTCAACTCGGAGATGAAGGCGGTCCGGAACCTGATGAGGAAGCTTGGGCTAATCAGCAGGGATGAAGCGCCTCGAGGCGCTCGCAGCGCATACAGGATGTATGAACTGCCGATGACGGATGACATGATCGAGGCCGTGGCGAAGCTCTACGGGTGGTCCCTGTCCACTATCCGAGGATGCTCGCCCCCTCTGATGGGGCACCCAGGTGGGCGCCTCGTGGCAGCCTGACCACGTCCCTGGACTTTTGGGGTGTAAAATCATTTCCAAATGATTTACGAACCCAAAGTCATGGTGAGTAACGTGCGGGGCCTCAATAGCCGCGCACGTTGCTCGGGTGTTAGGAGTATGGTGGACACTGCTGGTGCTTCGATTGTATGTTTGCAGGAGACCAAACTGTCGGTTGTAACCCGCTCGATTGTAATGGAAACCCTAGGCCCAGTGTTTGATGACTACTTCTGCTTGCCGGCTACCAATACGAGGGGTGGGATAATCGTGGCTTGGGATAGTAGCAAGGTGCGGCTTGATAACGCACACATCGATACCAACAGGCCACGGCTTAGTGAACCCGCCGGGGACCTGTGGTGGTGGTTGACGTGTGTCTACGGACCGCAGGAAGACGCTGACAAGATCGCCTTCCTCGCCGAGCTGCGATCTCTGCGCTCCACACGACCCGGCCCTTGGGCTCTTTGCGGGGACTTCAACCTGATCTACAAGGATGAAGACAAGAACAACAGCAATCTGGACCGGAGGATGATGGGGAGATTTCGACGCTTCCTTAATGCCTGTGAACTCAAGGAGGTTTACCTGCATGGGCGCCGGTACACGTGGTCGAACGAGCGGGTGAACCCCACCCTCGTTAGGCTCGATAGGGTGTTCGTCACGGCAGGGTGGGAGGAGTTATACAACAACTGCTCCCTCTGCTGCCTGGCATCGGTGGTTGCTGACCATAGTCCCCTGCTCCTTGACTGCACCACACAGACGGGGGGTAGGAAGCGCTTCCAGTTCGAGCGCTACTGGCTGAAACTCGAGGGTTTCAGCGAGGTGGTCCAGTCAGCATGGGGTGTGATCGATGGGGACCCGGACCCATTCCGTAGGCTCACGGCTAAGCTCAAGCGCACGGCACGACAGCTCATGAGTTGGAGCGACAAGAAGGTGGGGTGTATCAAATTGCGGTGATGGCAAGCGGGAGGTGGTCCTGAGGCTAGATTTGGCTAGGGAGTCGAGGCAGCTATCCCCGGATGAGCGCCAGCTCCGGGCACTCCTCAAGCGGACCTACCTAGGTTTAGCCTCGCTCGAGCGCACGATGGTGAGGCAGAGGGCGAAGATCGCCTGGCTCAGCGAGGGTGACGCTAACACGGCGTTCTTCCACCAGCATGCCTCCTATAGGAGACAGAAGAACATTATCCACAGTCTTCAGGTTGAGGCGCGGTCATTTCAGACCATGCGGCCATGGCGGAGGCCTCCTTTAACCACTTTCAGGACCTTCTGGGTACCTCGCTGGACCGGGAGTACACTCTCAACTTGGACTTCTTGGGGTTGCCCTCGGAGGACCTGTCCGGGCTTGAGGAGCCGTTCACGGAGGAGGAGATCTTGGGGGTGGTTAAGGATCTTCCCCATGGGAAGGCGCCTGGCCCGGATGGTTTCACTTCGGAGTTTCTCCAGAGTTGCTGGGCCACGGTTAAGGATGACTTCATGGCTGCATTTGCCAAGCTGTTCACGATGTGCGGGCGCGGTTTTCAGGGGCTTAATCAAGCCTTACTCATACTGCTGCCTAAACGTCCGGACGCGAACGCGCTGGGGGACTTTCGCCCATTAGCCCGATCCACATCCTCGCCAAGCTGGCAGCGAAGACTCTGGCTAACAGGCTAGCCCCAAGGATGGAGTCGCTGGTGGATCGCAACCAATGTGCTTTCATTCGAAAACGCAGCATCCATGACAACTTTATGTTGGTGCAGCAGACTGCGAGGTTCCTGCACCGGATGAAGGAACCTAAGGTGATGTTAAAGCTGGACATAGCTAAAGCCTTCAACTCGGTCTCTTGGGGATTCCTCTTCCAGGTCCTCCGCAAGGCAGGGCTCGGCCCGAGGTTCTGTGAGATGGTCGCTATCCTACTATCTACAGCTAGCACAAGGGTGATGCTCAATGGCGAGCCTGGCCCCCCAATCTGGCATAGGAGGGGCCTCAGACAGGGTGACCCCCTATCCCCTACGTTGTTCGTCCTCGTGATGAACACGCTTAGTAGGGGGTTAGCCAGAGCCATGGAGTGGGGTGTGTTGCAGCGTTTAGCGCAACGGGAGCTGACGACCTCGGTGTCGCTCTACGCGGATGATGTGGTGATTTTCTGTCACCTGGATGAGGGTGAGTTGCTCACGATTCGTGGCATCCTAGACGTCTTCGGACATGCTTCTAGTTTGCGCACGAACTTCGCGAAGTGCTCGGTGTCCCCGATTGCATGCTCGGAGGAGGTGGGCAACGGCGCGGAGATCGCCATGGGGTGCTAGCTCGCTCCTTTCCCGGTCAGGTACCTCGGGATTCCACTGGCCACTCGCCGGCTTTCGGCCGAGGCGTTCCAACCGATCATCGACCGGATTGCGGACAAGCTTCCTACCTGGAAGGCCTCCATGATGCCTAAGGCAGGACGGATCACCCTCATCCGTGCGGTGCTCGCTGCGATCCCTCTTCACCAACTTGTTGTGCTCTCCCTCAACAAGAGGGCACTCAAGCAGGTGAACAAGGTTCTGCGCGGTTTCCTGTGGGTGGGCAGGAAGGAGGCCGAGGGTGGTCACTGCCACGTTAACTGGGCGAGGGTCTGCAGGCCGCTCTGCTTTGGAGGGCTTGGGATCCCGGACCTCGCTCGCATGACGACTAGCCTCCGGGCCCGATGGCTGTGGAGACTACACATGGACCCCCTTCGACCCCGGCACGGTCTGGACATGCAGTTCACCAAGGATGAGCGCGAGATCTTCTTCGCCTCTACCACTATGGTGGTAGGCGCGGGAACAACGCCGCTGCTCGAGGGGATGAGATGGGTGGACGGAAGTCGATCGGGAGATAGCGCACCTCCTAGCACTAATCCCACGACATCGCAGAGGTGTAGACGGTTCAGCAGCGATTGCGGATCATGGTGGATCTCGACATCTCAGTGCCATAGGCCCACTCGCTGTGGCAAGATGCGTAAGCGTGGAACAAGCTGCAGGCATGCACTGGGGGTGGGCGACAGGCTGATCTGGCGGTGGACGATCGACGCCAGTATTCATCCAAATCTGTTACTATGCCCTCTTCCAGGGTCCATAGTCTCGTGGTCTTGAAGCTTACACGAGATCGGGCGCCACCTGTGGTGAAGTTCTTCATCCGCTCGCTTGTCGTAACAGAGATCGGAGCGCCTGGAGCCGTGGGCTCCCTCACCGACCACTTTGCGTGTTGTGCGACCAGTCTACTGAGTCCATGGCACACCTCCTCACTGGATGCCCGTTCTCGCGGACTATTTGGCATGAGGTCCTGTCATGGATCCGATCTACCGCTGGACCTCCGGTTGCTGAAGGCCCCTTCGCGGAGTGGTGGGAGTCTGTGATCATGCTTACGGCGTGGTGGATTTGGAAGCATCGGAACGCGGTCGTCTTCAACACCGAGTCCCCCTCGGTGGCTCCCCTGGTCGACACGATCAAAGCAGAGGCTAGGTTGTGGGCCGAGGCTGGGGCACGAGGGTTGCGCCAGATACTCCTCTAGATTAGCTTGGCTTTGCTTTGCGCTGCCGCCTTGAGTTGAGTTGTATGGCGTGGGTGTCGGTCCTTTCTGGGCTTGTATGTGAACTCTTCCTTGATCTATCAATGCATCAAAACGCAAAGCTTTTACGTTTTCGTAAAAAAAATATAAGAAAACTAATGAGAATTTGCAGGCTCCATAAGCTTACCAGCTGTATAGATATAGAGATGAAGTCGCAAATTGCCAAGGTACATATTTGCTTGTCGAAGGGCATCCAACAATCTTTTCCTGCTTCCATCTCTTAGAATCTGAGATATGCTCTTGTCAACAAAGTTGCCATCCTATTATATTACCAATTGAATATTATAAAGCTTTATCATAGAGTATTTTTCAACAACGTGACAATTTTACCGAATTCTAAAACATTTTAGAATATATTAACTCATCCTTATCGCCTAACAAAAAAGAAGCACAAAAAGTCAATATCTGAATCACCTGCTTTTTAGTCTGACCATTGGCTTGAAAATAAGCATTTTCAGCTCGCTCCAAGGCATCAAGTTTTACTTCCAAATCTCGAGATGGCAATATGGCTCACTACCTCCTCATCTAGCATTGGTCAATACGAACCGATATTAAATATTAATGCACCACGGTTTATGAAAATACGACAGTAACAGTATTGATGATGCTAAAAAGAAAAGAGAGTGATTTTTCTACCATCATAATCTGCGAGCATATGATCCATATAGCACCATCTCTCATAAAAACAATCACTTCAATTGACCGTATTAATAATTCAAGTACGTTCTTAGTGGCAAGAAAAAGATAGATTGTTGAAAATCATTAAGCTCTACATCTGAAATGATGATGCTTTAGCAGAAAACCAAGGACCACTGTTGCATACGGCTAAACCTCCCTAAGCAATTTATCAGCATGCAGCAACACAACGAGGGAAGCACCAAAAGCTGAAGCGTGTTCATTCACGTAACATTGTAAATTTTGAAAGGCATGTGAAAAATATAGAACATTATTTTTGTCTTTCAACTCCACTTAGTATATGACATCAAACCCAGGTAACCTTACTCTGTGGTAAATATGCGATTTATAAACAAAAGTAGATTTCTAAAGAATATCTACACGGAAACTTAGCATGCGAGATAAATAATCTAAAATAATTCGGTCGCACCTTCTCCACTGCAATTTTTTTTTTTGAAAATGGGCGATACCAATGGAGAGAGGATTTGCACCTCCCGGCCTCTGCACCAACTAGGGGTGCACACAGCCATCCTCCACAACCTGGATTTCCACCGCGCGCCCATGCTCGTCGTCCTCAGCAGCCTACAACCGAGAGGCACATTAGACACCTTTGCCTGCATTAAAGAGAAAGAGAGGAGAACCTTAGGGGCAGTGTTGAGGGGGAGCTCACGCTGAATTGGCGGAACAGCAGTCGCGCTCGTCTTCGCGCTACCGCAGTCGAGGTCGCCACCAGGAGCGGCGGCCACCACTCTCCATGGAAACGAAGTCGGAACAAATCGTTGACGAATGCGAGACCGGAGTAGGATGTGACCCATGCCACGGCCACCGGGAGCTCACGCTTGCAGCAGAGGAGATCTTGGGCGGGGGGAAATTCGTGTCGGCCACCCCGACGACCGCCACTCCATGTAGTTCTCCGAGTTCTCGATCAACACACCGTCGCAACTCCATGCAGACCTCCGCTACAACGCCAACCTCACGCCGCCAGTAGCCTGCACCGGCCAAGCTTTGTCCAACCTCGACCCCCGCTGTTGTTCCCCATCGCCTCTACCTCGTCGCCCAAGCAGCGCCGTCTACTGTCGCGTACCTCCGGCCTCGGTGCCTGTGCCTGTCTCCACTTCCTCGCGTCATCCATAGACGGCCGCCTCCATTCGAAGATGGCCTCCATAAGCCTCGTCTATGGCCGCATGGCTTGCTCCTCCACGCCTTTTTCTCTTGTTTAAAGGAAAAAAGATGAGGAGGCACGTAGGGAGGGGCGGAGGGACGATAGGCACGATTTCTAGAAACAACCAGAATGACGAAGAGCAAAATGGCTCACGTTTCTGTAGAAGCAATAATCAGTCAAAGCGGTGGGAAGTGGGGTTCACAACATGGGCCGTTCAGTGTGAGAGGGATGGGGAAGCAGCAGTGCAGCAGACCACAAATCATACGTATAGACAAAATGCAATTCACCAATGCTCACAAGCCAAAGCATCGACTGCCCCACAATTGTTAGAAAACAATGATCACCTGACAAAAAACAGAGACAACTGCAGAGAGACAAAGCAAACAATGATACACAAATGAAAAATATAGATATTTAGGCATAGAGTAAGGAAAAGCAATGATGGAGAGGAAGAAAGACGACATGCAGTGCAACGCATATAGCCAAGAAAGACAATGGTGGTGCAGCGCGTGCAGCGCATAGAGCCAAGAAAATAAATAATGGGAGGAAGAAAACCGAAAATGCGCCTTACGAACGCGTCCAGCGCTGAATAGCTATCACAGCCGCACGCTCGCGCCTCCGGATTCGGACAGAGGCCCCACGGGTCTGACAGCTTTGACCGGCGCTTGTTGTAATACGGCGTGGTGTCCCGCTATACCGTATGGCAATACGTATATTTCTAGGGTGGGCCATGCCCGGGCGGCCCTTCCACAACACGTCCCCCACGCCTGGCCGCTGAGAAGGCACTCCACCGGTTTGAATTCGAATCACAGCCCCGTTCTTCCTCGTCGTCTCCAACCTCAGGAAAGCCCAGATCCGGATCGAGAGGGGGATGGTTCTCCATGGAAATCTCCAAAGCGGCACCGACCTGTTGCGAAGGTTAGTTCTCCTCTCCTTCACGTTCTAGCGGACGCAGCTCTGAGTTCGATTTCTCCCCTTATGCCGTGCCTAATTCCTTGTTCTCCATCAGGATGGAGATGCCAGCGCTAAATCCCTGTCTCAGCGCCCACGAAGATTCGAGAGTTCCATCCACGGAGGATTCAAGCCCAGATAGAGCTGGATCAACCGGTTTCGAGCTGCCTCCGCGTGACAAGCCATCTCCCAGCGTTCCAATTTGGTCGTCCGAGAGCGGCCCAGACGAGATTCAAGGAGGTGGAATTCAGCGCCCAACGCCCGAGGATCCGGCTGATTCGCCTACTGATTACAGTCCTGATTCATGAAAGAAGAGGTACCAATCGATGCTGAAACCATAGTCTATTCCAGCCGTGCTTGAATTCAGTCAACTCACACAGCGTTATGGTATAGATTCGACCCAGCATTATTTATTCCGAGATATATTGGGCCACGTTTGGAGAGATAACCTGATGATGCTTGAGGATTCTCGTCTTTAGAGCCGGCCAATTTTGTTCTGTCAGACTTCGTCAGGTTCCATAGGCTAATTCCAGAGTTATAGAGAAATAAAACAGTTGGCCACTGTGTCTTCTAAATTTGGTACTGAGATCGAGACTTTACTATGTGCACCGATGTAAAAGATAAGAAAAGATTCAGTTTAAGATCAGGATATCAACCTTGATCTTTGGTGCCGTCTGTTCCCCGTTGTTTCCGCATTATGTGGAGACGAGATGCTAGCTAGTACTCTTTCTAGCTATCTTCTGTTGAGAAAATTTATGAGATCTCTAGACACGGTGGTGGCCATTAGAAAGTCACCACATCCTATTGTTCTCCTGTTTTCACAAATTAGGAATTTATTGAGAATTGTAGGCACAAGCAGAGTGTGTTCATCACATCCTATAGAGTGTTCATTTTTTTGTTTCTTGTTCTGATTGATTGCGGTGATTAATTCCAAGATTTAGGCAGAATGAAGCACAATTCTGAGAAGATAGTGCCATCCGTTAGTTTATTAGTAATGGTTTATTTCGATTTTGGGGGAGCGATTTCATCAAAAGCCCGTGGTGGGAAATATGCTGTCAACAAATTTTTAATTTGACCTGAAATCTAGTAAAGTTATATGAATAAATCCTATAACATGTTGTCTTAAGTTTGGTAGCTGAGTTCGAATAGACATTTATCCAGTAGCTACTCCGTTCCCTGTGAATTACTGTGTTTTCAACATATAATAATTGTTGTTTTATAGACTATCCATTTGATTATATTTTTGTTGTTTCTATCTGATGCTTCCATAGGCAATAATTGGTGAGAGATGGCTGAAGCAATAATAGAAGGTGTCCCAGATTAGCCTTATCTATTGGATAGCAAAACAGGATATACCCCAGTGCGAGCCATAACTAAACCACCACATACTATTTTATTTTGACATTGTTGCGCTCAGAGATAGGCTGAACTGAGAAACCTTTCTTGAAAACCACGTAACCATACATTTTCTGGATAAGATGATTTTATTATGGCACAATCAACAAATAAATTGATAAGTAGACAGTGTCACCTGAGCTGCTTTTAAAATGGTCAACTCACTATGCTATGATCATGGACGAAACCATTTTGCTTTTCCAAATTAGAATTGTGAATCATCTGACCCCAGGTTGTACTAATCGGCTGTTTTATTGAGCTATCTTTTGAAAGAATAAAATCATAGTTGACCACTATTGAGCAGCTACACACTAATACTGCGCAACTTGTATTATTTCCTTTATGATAACTAACTGAAGGTTGATCGTTACTGCAGATCACTATCTTTTATTTGATTTCCCTGGACAAGTGGAACTTTTCTCCCTTCACGCGAATGCAAGGAATATTATCAATAAACTCATCAAAAAGCTAAACTTGCGGGTACATTTGTGTTTTCAATTATATTCGTATTACTTATTGTGCTAATGAATTGCATTGACTAATCTTTCTTGGTATTTTGCAGCTGACTGCTATGCACCTTGTTGATGCCCATCTATGTTGTGATCCTGGGAAGTATGCGAGTGCTTTGCTTCTTTCACTACCAACAATGTTACTCTTGCAGCTACCGCACATCAATGTATTGTCCAAGATTGACCTCATTGAGAATTATGGAAATTTGGGTATTGTGCTTTTTGGCTGCTGGTTTTATAGTTGAATAAATGTTACTACCGTGGTTGTTACTCATTTCCTTTATTCTCAGCATTCAACCTTGACTTCTACACTGATGGGCAAGAGCTTTCTGAGTAGTTCGATGCTTCTAACCATAAGGTTCTATCTATATACCCTATGTGTAACAAATCCGGCAGTAGACTTTTTTTTATGTTGTGTTTGAAAAGTTCTTACAGTGTCAAAGCTAAAAGTGGTGTCTTCTATTGACGGTTCTTTTCCACTTAAAAATTGGTTTATTCTTGAAATAAATTATTTTGCTTCAACTACTCACATTTCATATGAACTTTATGAATTAGAGATTGGTCTGTCATGAATATCCTAGGAGACTTTTATAAATTAGAGATTGGTCTCTCTTAATTCTTTGGGCACCAAGATAATTGCTCATTGCTACCGATCTCAACTCTGGGCATATGTTTGTAATCATGATAGTACTCCATCCATCAACTGTAGGTACTTAACATACTGATCGAGCGGGACTTGATATATCGGAAGCAGGAACGGTATAGTCAGATGTGGACAGCAAAATATAACAGAGTATGAGATTTCTATGATATCACCTTTTAGTAAGAACACAGTGTGGATATTTTTCTAGTTTATTATGCAAGATTATGTTTTAGTATGTTCAAAAACGGTGATGGTACTCCATATGTCGACCATATGGAATTGTCACACTGAATCAGCGGGACTTGATAATTTAGATGCAGGGGACTTAGGCCCATAGATGATCATTTATATATTTAAGTCTTTTTGAATGTTGTTGGGAGAGGGAAATTATCCCAGTATGAAATATTGTATATGGCGTCTTTTATTATACAGGTGCCGTTGTGGAAGAATCCCGGACTTCGGGACGTCAAAGAATGGCAGGAGAGGTGCATTGGAAATTATTTGACAGAAACGGCTAGGGGTTGGAGATGCCAAGGCTATCAAGTTCTGCCTGTAGATGACAAGAAGTCCTCTTTGTGTTCTTATGTAGTTCTAGAATTTACTTGGAGGGCTTTTTTTACGATTTGCTCAGCTGAATAATGTGAACCACTACTGATATATCGGGGCTATAAGAAAAAAATGCATGTGAAGCAACAACGAGCATGTACATCATTTTTGGATTGATAGACTGGTGCAAGGGGATTTGTGAGTAGATGCCCATCTATGTGACCTGACGGTCGTGCTTCTCTTTTGTCAAGTTCCCCTGTAGAGTTCGTTAGGTCCTCGTTTGGGACTTATGAAGCTCTAGCTTTTACCTCAAGTTTTTTTTATTTACTCTGCCGATTAATATGATTTGGTCCTGATGTATCATGGCTAAAAAAAAAAATCTCCGCTTGTGATCCATTTTGGTGAGTGAGAAGAACTTAAACTTGCATCTTGACTGTTAAATAGGGCTCGAATTCACAATATGAATATTTGTTGGAGCTTCACGACTCCATTAGTAGACGTCCGTTCATATATACTATAAAATATGTTATTCTAAATTCCTATGTATGTCAGTTGTCTGATTGCAAGTTGGATCTCTATAGTCCTGCAATGAAGAGATATTCCAACGATGATGAAGAGATATTTCAGTTTCACAATGGAACTCTATGGAATTATATATAAGGACTACATCTGTTCAAAAAAATAAAAAAATATAAGGACTACATGGCCGAACTCTTTAATGAACTATGTGGGGAGAAACAGGTCGGAACTATATGGATGATTGCAAGGAACTACTTGGCTGCATGGAAAAGAACTGCATGATTTTTTTTCCAAGTTACTGAACTGCATGGAATGGAACTCTATGAAGTTATGTATAAGGACTGATGGCAACCCATCATAAGAACTATGTGGTTGATCGTGGGGGACTGCAGTTGGAATACTGATCGTGGGGGACAACGCAAATGATAATGAGTACACCGACATATTGATTTGGAAAAGTTTTGATCATTTTCTACCACTACTATGTAATACTATATGTTAAATTAACGTACAAGTTAAATTGTAGATCATTGTTTTCCTTGTATGGAATTTTATTGGTTTGAATGCTTTACAGTTTCTAGAGAACTCACGATTAAAGTCCAGAGGTTTTGCAAAAAATGCAACACCTGATTAATTTGAGGGCAAGTCATTACGTGACAGTCCCTGGTGCATAGGTTACAACTCGAGAGCAATAATATATGCTTTTTCCCTACAATGACTAAACAAAATTGTTTAGAAAACTTAAGGTGATTAATCCATTCTGCCTACAATTACATTACGTTTTACTTAAACCTTCCTTGCACCAATATATAGAACTATGTGCATTAGATGTAGCCATAAGTAGATACGGACCGAGATACCAAAAACAACACAGTGGAGCACCCGAAAATGTTTGTGTTGCATGTATTTTTATTAAGTACATTGTCCATACATATGAGGTTCCTCTTAAAAAATCTTATAAGGTACCACTTGTATTATCATCAGGTTCCATATGAGATTCTAGATTAGCAACTCCGGCTTCTTTGTCTCCGCAATGAGAGAGGTGTATTTTCCAATAAGCGAATCCCCCTCCCCCTCCCTCCCTACATGAAGCTTGCCTCTGGAGTGATCCCCAACAAGGTTACACAAGTTAATTAGGGTCCTCGTCAAAACATGGTTCCAAAGTTAGTCAATCATAATATAAACTAGATCATGATAGCGCGTGTTGCCGCGCCCGTCTATTTTTTCAATAGACCGGTAGGTATATCATTAACTTAGATTTAGTTCTTCAGCAAAGTAATGTAATTAAACAAACAGGGTAGTTTTATTCGCCAGTAATCTAAGACGGGAGTCAATTATCGAATGAAACAAATATAGGGATTGGATTCTTGGGTGTTATTTCAAGTGTGTTAGATGGCTTTGAATAGAGACAAAAATTGGATACATATAAATAAGAAAGTGTAAAAGACGAGTCAGCTAATCTGACCACTCAAACTCCATGAGATCTCCGTAAACTACAACATAGATAACTGAAGAAAAACAGAGCTTATCAGTGGCACTCTTTCAATGCCTTCCAAAAGTAATCAGCCGGTCAAACCATTCTACAATGTGAGTTGCATCATATAGCATTTACAGGTACCGTTGTAGTTCTTTTGCACACAAAAAATGAAAAACAGAAAAATAACCATTACAGGGTACACGTCCATGATGAACCTTATGTCCTGTAGTTTCATGCACCCTCCGTCGTGCCTGGTAAAAAAACTTCTAGACCCATGCACCACCGTCAGGTTGTTCTAACTGTGTTAGAGTTAAATCGTAACCTACAATGATTTGAAAAACGTAGTTAAGATGTTATTAGCTTTCTTTAAAAATGAAAAAAATGGTGTTTCCCAACTCAAAAATTCTAATGGCATGGTATTCTCTGTTAACAAACAATCATCGGGAATTGCATCTCTTCGCCACCGGAATATAAGATGAAAAAGGTATGCTGCTTTAGCATATCTCAGTAATTGACAGGATTGCAACCTATGTAAATGCACATAGTTTTCTATTACGACAAATGGACAGTCATTTGATACCATGTAGTGAACTTCTTTCCTTAACACTTGATTCAGCCTCTTCCTGCATTGCACTACTCTATAGGAGGTACCTTTCATGTGTTTCAGCAGCCCCACCTCCTTGTGCCAGATACAAGTGCTCCATCTCCATGAATGGTGCTTCTTGTAAGGAAGAGTTCCCGTAGTGCTTGTTGCTTCCTGCTCCACCCTCCACTTCAGCATTGCCGCTCCTCGCCCTCTCACAAAACTCAGTTCTAGAAGAATTCATCTTGATTTCGGTACAAAAGCGTATGGAATTGTTCGATGTGATGGCAATACCATGTTGCTGTTCACTGCATTCAATGACAACAACGGATTGGACATTGTACACTACATGGTCAAGAAAAAGCTATTTAAACACTCACCTGATACATCGTTGTTTGAATTAATGCGTGTCCTTAAAAATACGACGAGGTTTCTAGGGAGATTACAGGTGCCAAATTTGACTTCTGTAGATAGAACAGTAGAATTGTTGCATGGGTACAGGAACCTATCAACATTTGATTGAATCAGATTGTGTAATCTAGCAGAAATTGCAACAAGGCTTCAGCTGAGCTGACGGAACCTATGTAAAGAAGAAAATCATGTCAAGACATTTGCATATCCAACCCAAGCCTGTCACGTGCAGCAAGATTGCTATGCAAAATCAAAATAATCTTTAGTTCGATATTAAGCAGACCTACCACTTGTAAAATGCTTATCCCCTCGACCTTAAACATTAAGCTCCTTAGGTGAACAAGTTATCATTGGGTTAACAGCTGGAGGTCTCTATTTATATTCTCTATTTAGATTCCAAGATATCACCGTAATATTTTGACCTGGTAACTGTATAAACATTGTCTGTGAAATTTCAATTTCTTGATGCCAAGAAGATACCTGAACCCCACACGCTATCTAGGAAATTTAAAACATGTTCTCTAAATTGGAAATAAATCAGTGAAGAGTGATAATTAGTAGGATTACCTCGCTGAACTAAATAGACTGTACAAATTGATCTTAAAAATTGAACTTGCTCGAGAGTCCATGCAACCAAACGATAGTTCTAATTGATTACTCGAACAGATAATTCAAAGAAAAACATTGTTTGCAGGGAATCAAAGAACAACACTGGGTGACTTTTGTAGTACCTTAGGGTGACATCATAAGTCATCAAAACATTCATCGATAGGGTCTAGGGGTATGAGCTCACAACTGAAGCTGGCCGCCAGATCACTTGATGCGGACGTCGTGTTGCAGCCGACGCTGCCAGGTGCTCCAGCCGGTGGAACGCAGGAGAGGACGGCGACAACTGGGAGGCTACTGTTGGTTTCCATGCATGGAAGCAGGGAGAAACATTGCAGCGGCAAGCGGGGCAGAGTCGTCTCGAGGATCCGAGCGTCCAGCCGCACCTTCTAGGCTCCGAGCCCTCTATCTTTGCCGATGGTCATGGGGATTTGACAAGAGATGCCACCAGATGAAGATTATCTTTCAGGGCTTATTTTCAGTGCGGCCGGATCTGTGTTGTAAGGATGGACGAGATCGGCGGAGGTAGCACAAATCTGAGGAAAGGGGAGCAACAAGGCATTCGTTGGCAGCCCTAGGTTGAGAGAAAGAGAGGTCGGGAGGAGGATGGAGGGGTGGAGTCGTGGAGTGCGGTGCGGGGAGGAGGGCATCGACCAAGGTCTGCCGCTTTTTTGATGCACATGTGGCTCTATCACCACCGTCTATCAGAGATCTAACGAGAGGTGGCCGTTTTGTTTTACAGAGTAGCTGCCCCAGGGACATGAGGCCCACGATCGGCCCACGCGGGAGAAAGAGTGCATCGGACACCTTGGAATGACCCGAGAGGCAAGATCGTACGGTCAAAATCGCTGATAGCGTGAGATGCCTCCGGTTTGGCTCAGTTATAATATCCCTAATGGGCATCGCCGGGGTCCCTAGAAAATGTTGGGCAAGATGTAAATTATTAGTAACAACTTAAAAAAAGTCATTCTCACTAACTCCCACTGCTTCGTCTTGACCGAGAAACAACATATGCCTAAGACGATTCATTGCATCGGTATGCTCGATGCTATCATTAGCAGGTAATTTTATGTTTGCAAAAAAACTCATTCAGGTTCTTCTAGAAACAAAACACACTGACCGACATTAATTCTCCTGATCTATACATCTGTTTGTCTATTGATACCCACATACAGGCAAAAGGTCAACATGCAAATCTCGTTGAGCAAATCACTAACATTCATCGGATCGGAACAAATAGATCGACAACACACCATAAATGATGTGCGTTATTTCAATACGATCACCTGATTTGTGATAGCATACGTGTGGATAAAACTATCACTATACCTGAGATTCAAGGTCGGAAGAAGCAGATGGATCTCCTTCTTCTCAAATCAGATTCACCATCTGCATCAACGAACCCGCCCCACAGAGACATCACGCTAGGCCAAGATCTCAGCCAGAAATAACTTCGAAATGGTCAGGATCTAAAAAAGATCTAGATCCCCGTCTAGAATGGAGCCTTGGCCAGGAGAGACGCGAGGAAGAAGATGCCTGGTAGGTGGGCAAGGAATGGAGGGGTGGGTGGGGCTGGGAGGGGTCATGGAGAGAGGAGGGGGTCCCACACGAGGGATAATTCATAGCAAATACGGGTGTCCAGAAAACGGTTTGCCCAAGCAATTCAAAGCAGTACAACCGCGGGATTCTCGACTGGTCAACAATGGGCTCGGACATCAAAGAAGACACAACAGCCATGATAGTTATTGCATGTAGAAAGATTTCGTAATTCTCTAGGTCGCACATCCGGCTCGTGCACCAACTCTGGTGAACAGCTCCTTCTCCGGCTCTAGTGATGGTATTCGTCGCTGCCGCCTAACACCACAAACATTATTCCCCAAATCACTAGAATACTATCTAAAACTTAAATAATTCACAATAACAGAAATATGTAGGTGTTAATCTTAAAATAAAATTCAAATACACAAAATCCTAAAGGGCAAATTGGTAATTACCTATGCGTGATTTTGGTAATTAATGATAATCCCTATGGACTAATGTTTCTATTGAGTTTTATGTGATGGAATATTCCATAGGTAATGCATGTAGTCGATGTGTTGGATTTAAGTATGGATTCCATAAAGATAAATATATACCTCGTGTATTAGCATCAAGATCATCGATTTGAAGAGTACAATATGTTATGATCAAAGATCTTGAAGAGTTTGATCTAAAGAGAAGAAATCAAGATATGGCTGTAATTAAGTCGGTGTCATGATTATCTCATGAGTTGAGATATTGTTGACTAAAATTTAGAGCATGCAATAAAATAAAGAGTTTTTATGTTCATCAAGATATTAAGATAGAGCATGAGAAGATACATGGTTTATCAATACAACGAGTGAAAGTTGAATTCAAGTTGGTCAACACGTGAAGCATAAATAATGTACCATGGCAAAAAAAATGCTTAATTCCCATGTTTTAAATGGGTGGTCTATCACGCATGACCAATTATATGGCCTTCGATCGATAAGAACTTTATAAATGAGAGAATAGTATGTAATGAATATCTCCAAAGAACTTTATAAATTTTCTAGCGATCTGTCATGAATATTCCAAAAACTTGGACCGTGCAGCAACATGGACTATTTTATGCAGCTTTGTGCCACTCATTTCCAGTAGCCATTGTGTTGATATACAAAAATTCAGAATTATCAAATGAAACAAAAAAAATCATTACGACTTACTATGTGTATTAGTAGGCCGTGCTTCTAATATAGCATGATGATTGAATTAAACGAAAAGAACGGTAATGTAGTAGGGATGCCAACCAGGTGCAACAAGCTTGACACAAAAAATATTATCAAACCTTGGGTGGTCGAACACGTGACTCATAAGCTTCTGGCGGCTCGGAGGTTACTGCCAGCGCTCTGAAATCATATTAAGGCTAAGGTTCTCGATAAGGGCTGAGACCTTGCTAGCTCACGCTACATACCAAGGCTCAATGGAAATCTAAGCTCATACGTCCATATCGAAATCTCGATCACAATCATAGGTTCATAATATATATTCAACCAGGTCTCATACTATTAGTAACCACAATATTAGGATACATCACAAGTCCATCCAACCTGCATCCTCTCGTCTTGATGTCTTATGCCACGATGAACCCTAGACCCGATGATGCATACATCAAAGAAGGATTTGATACATCAATCAGCCTAATCGATGTCATATTTGGCTGTCATCTCTTTCTTAAGCTACTATTATTCTTGAATTCTTTGACATTTGAATTTCAAATCCAAATCCCAATGTCAAAAAATCGATCATACATACAACATTTTTTTCGTGTGGGGACAATGATGTTTAACACTTCGTTTGCTTCTTGGGAATCAGACTTATGTCATTTAGTCCGTAGGGGACCCCTGCACCTTGCTTATGATGATACAATTATTTCAATCAAGCGGCGGATCCCGCATTCTCAAACTTTGTATCATCTAATCCATCGGACTTAAATGCATGTATTATCACTGACATATCATTGACAAATTCACATTTGAAATCACCGGCTGATAAATATCCACAAATTCATGTCTGAAGTATTGCCCCTGAAAACTGTTATCCCTTAGCAAATTTGTGGATATTTATCAACCGGTGATTTCAAATGTGAATTTGTCAATGATATGTCAAGCAATCCATACCGCGGTTTTGCCTTTAGTCTGATGGATTAGTAATAGTGTCCTTGTGCAGCCCTTCACTGTCGCTCGGTTTGAACTTCCCAACGGGGGTCATCATCGTCCAGCATTTCACTGGCCACATGACATCCTTCTTTTGTCCAAAAGTAGAGGAGATGATACAGTACAAAAGTTTGAGAACAGGATCACGTCAGTTTGATTGAAATAATTGTATCATAGATAAGCAAGGTGCAGGTCTAACCCTATGCTAAATGACATGAATCTTGATTCCCCTAAGCAAGAACGAAGTGTTAGAAACATCATTGTCCCTGACTTGTAAAAAATGTTCTATGTATGATCAGATTTTGACATTTTAGTTGGGATTTGGAAATTTGTGCCAAAATTCAAGACGAATAGTAGCTAAAGAAAGATTAGACATGGCAATATGGCATCAGTTAGGAACATTGATGTGTTTATCCTTCTTTGATGTATACATTCCAAAATCTAGGGTTCATCGTGGCACTTAACAAAGTGACGAGCAAGAACAACGGGAGAGATGGACTTTTGATGTATGCCAATGTTATGGTTACTAATACTTTGTGAGACCTGGTAGAGTATGTTATGAACCTATATATGCTCAATTGTTGATTATGGTCATGAATCATTAGATTTTCATCGAGCCTTCAAGCCGGCTTGCGAGCTTAACCGAGCTGGCTTGTCGAGCCTCGAGCCTCAGTAGCAAGGTTTAGGCTTGGCTTGTCCAACCTCCGAGCCGAGCCCGAGCCGAGCCTTGTCGAGCCCGAGCCGAGCCTCAAGCCTCGAGCTTTGTGTCCACCCCTATCCCCAACATGAGTCTGCCGAGATTTAGAGGTTGGTTTCTTTCACGTGTTTCTTGCTTTAGTGCTATTTCAATTAGTTCTTCTCATAGATTTTTGGCATCCTGTAATACACACAGTCAGGAAAACGTGCTAACAATAATATGATAACTAATCATAGAGGCAAAACTAGGCATATCTTTTGGAGTTTATAGTTCTACACAGGTTGTTAGGTTTTTCTTTGAATCTCATATTTTGGAACAAACATAATTATAGCACATAATATATACTTAAGCATAATAATGGAAATATAAATAATAACACATATATTATTTTCTATAGGGCATATTTCCAACAGTTGGTGTATTTGAACACAAGTGGGTGATTAGGGTAGAGATTAAGCTCATGTGTTTGGTGTGCTCACTACCCAAAAACATTTGGACAAATACTAAAAAAATCTAGATTAGTACGTTCATTATCATCTACACCATGTAAAATTTCTAATGACACAAAGGAAAGACATAAGAAATTTACAAGTTGGAGCATGGTTCGTTATGACATATCTCAAAAGAAACGTTGAAGAAGTAAAATGCCTTCTAGTTCATTGGTTGATACAAAGAAATAACATATTAAAGAAATAACATATTAAACGAAGACTTCATGGGTTGGAGGTGTTGGACTAGCTCGGAGCAACATAGTGGAATAAAAATTTCCAGCGAGGGCCCTTCCATGATCGGACTAAGGTCAGAGGTCATGGTTCTCACCCCTTGACGCGCAGGCATGGAAGGTAATGACACACGTTAGGGCAGTGCAATCCTTTATTTTTTGAGATCGACTGTACCTGAAAGGTTAGTCATAATATTCTAATAAACTATGGAAAATGCTTAATTCCCATATTTTGGATTGTACTCGAAAGGTTTTATTTTTTGAAATCGTCTGTACCCGAAAGGTTAGTGATAACGTTCTAATAAACAGTGGTAAATGCTTAATTCCCATATTTTGGACAGGTGGTTTATCACGCATGACCAATTTTTGGGTCTCCGATTGATGTTCACAGATATTGTACCTATAGGCCGGGTCCCTCAAAATCCCCATGATCTTTTCCTCGGTGCTTCCGTACTCTATAACCATACCAAGGGCGATTGGAACCTCAAGTTGGAAAGTAGGCGACGATGCGCTAGCTAACGAGGCATCTCTTGCCTATTTAAAGACATGTTCGATTGGGGCATAAAATAGTCTTTTTATTTAAACAGTAACAAAGGCCAATAGACATTGTGTAACTAAACTGAATACCTTGTTTGTATTGGTCTTCAAAGTGTCAAGATGAGTGTAGATGCATAGAAGGAGGTGATGAGTCACGTCGTTGTAGTTAGTGATGGCCCTAATAGGAATAGATATGAGTTTATCAACTAATATGGAACATCTTCTATAGGTACTTTACAAAGATTGATGATGTACGCCATAACTATAGCAATTAGTACTCTATGAACCCTATAAAGGTACCATACATTTCTTTGTCATAATTATGTGACATTGGTGATATTATCGTACAATCCCCACATAGTGAATTATTGATTTGCTGGTACTAGGGTAAGAGGAAAACCCTAGATTGATTTGCGACTTATATGCCACCTAGGGAACCAACTTGTCCCCAACATGAGTCTGCCGAGATCAGAGACAATGTTGCCGTTAGATTTAGAAGGAAACCACGATTTATCTTCTCAGACCGCCAAATCTAACTCATATTAAAAAATGTAAAAAATCATGACTTTGTTATCACAGGCAGACGACATGTTCTAGAGTCTCAGACCGATGATCCTAAATCTTATTTATAAATGGTACTCAGGTGTATGAACCTAACGGGCATCAAGTCATCACATATGTGATAGGTATATATGAGAGCTATTAGTGGTGAGGCGATTCATAAGAACTTCATAAATTGAAGAGTGGTATGCCCTGAATATCTCAAAAGTACTTTATAAAACATAGACCGATCCTTCATGAATATTTCCACACGTATAAAGGTTCGACATATTTTTGGTGATATAGAATAGATTTGTATTTTTGAGTGAACTTAGAAGATGAAGATGAAACCCATTGGTCCAGGACATGTCCACACCGTGATCGTGATGCATGAATGCAATGCACACACATATGGTCTCTCCTTCTCTGACCTAAAACCCTGATATATTACATCTAATTTCATGGGAATATTATGTAGTGATTGAATATAAGCTTTGTTATCTTGTATCTTTGTCTCTACCTCGATCTGAGGACTTGTAGGTACCCAAGACCCCGCGGATTAATCAAGGCGTGAGGTGAGATGAGTGGAGAACGACGTCTTACGCACGAAACCCTAGTGACAGAAAGGGGAAGTACATTATTTGCTTAGTGATCCACTTGGGATCTACAAAAAATCACTAATCTTAAGATTTTGATCTATTTTACTTAATAATCGGCGTAACTCGTTGTTTAGTGGTATAATGATTGGACCAAGAGACTATTGTAGCATGTGGTTTCAGGGACTCTAGTAGCTAAAGTTGTGCTGCCCACAACTCTTATCACTATTAGATCATTTTATACATGAATGTACTTAACTTTATCTTTATCCCATATGGATGATAGCTATAGGTGAATCTTCAAATCTGGCCTATCTCCATCCATTTGAAACAACCCAAGATACAAAGTAAACTAGAAAGGTCCGGTAAACGAAAAAACAAAATTTTCTAGCAAGTCCTAAACGTTCCTCAATTCCATATTGCAAGTGCTTCCCAAGGTTCGATAAACCTAGGTATTTTCTAGAGAAAAAGCTACTATACTGCATCTGTAATCTGGATCGAAGGTATCATGCGACAAGTTTTTCTAGTGATAGTTGCCAGCCAATGGACATTCAGGGGGAATGCTCATTAGTTTGTGGGATAGCGTGTTTGAAGTTGGTGCAGTGGACATAGGGTAGTTCTATCTTATAATTTCAGCGTTGCATCGAAACTGCATGATGGAGATTATGGGCATATATGGTCCACCTAATCACGAGAGATCAACTGGTTCCCTAGAGGAAATGACCAACAAGATCTCCACCATTCAAATCCCTCTCCTGATGGGTGGAGTCTTCATTTTATTCGATGGGTGGCCGATAAAAACAACGACAACCGAAACTGGACCCAAATCGACATGTTTAACCAACACATTAGCTCCTGGGTGCTGATGTAAATTGAATGCTAAATTGAATGCACGAGGGCACAATTCACCTGGACGAACCACCAACTAAACCTAGTTCGATGCATCCTAAACCGGGTTTTTGCATCTACTTTGTTTGAAGCCTGATTCCCTCTCTGTTCTATATCAGTGGAGACAAGCTTGGGATCAGATCACACTCCGCAGATTTTCAACTCGGGCAAGGGAGTGTCGCTCCTTTCCAACTGCTTCTTCTTTAAGACGATTTGGTTCGAGCTCCTAGACTTCGCATGTCGTCTAGGAGGCTTCTTGTTTGAGCTGGTGGCAGGCGTGCGAGGAAGGGACTACATAGAGAATGGTGGAACTATATGAGTTCGAGCTTGCGGCAAAAGCTCAAGGGATGGGCAAGGAACCGTAGCAAGCAGGCCCAAGGCCAGAAATAGGAAATTCTGGGACATATTACCTCACTGGACCTATGTGCGGATGCGGGAGGCTTAGATGAGGAAGAATGGGCGCTGCGTTACCATCTGTAAGACCAGTTGTTGCAAATCTACTCCATGGAGGAGGATCACTGGTGTTAGTGGAGTTGGATCACCTGGGTGCTCCGTGGAGATGCCACCAAGGCATATTTCCATGCGGTGGCAAATGAGTGTTGCTGCAAATGCAACAACGCTTATCTTAAGACCACCCAAGGAACTATCACTAGCCATAATCGAATTCAGGCACACGTGTATGAGTTCTATAGAGAGTTCCTTGGTAAGGTGGTGTCACGGTGTCGCTAACTTAGTCGGCATACCTGGGATGGGCCCAACCTTGTGTCGGCTACGGAGAACATAGCCCTAGCCTTCACCTTTAGCGAACAAGAGCTAGAGGAAGTGGTTCAGGACATGAAATCTGACACCGCGTCGAGGCTAGATTGTTTTACAGTCACCTTCTTTAAGAAATGCTAGTCATGCTTGAAGGTACGCGTTCTGCAGATTCTCAACGACTTGTTCTAGGGAGAATTGACGTGTCAAGATTAAACTTTGCGATCCTTTCCCTGACCCCGAAGGTTTTGGGTGCACACAAGATGACTCAATATAGGTTGGTTGCCTTGATCAATGTAATCCTTAAGATCATCTCTAAGGAGTTTGCTTTCTGTTTGGATCTAGTGGCGAATGCGGATGATTAGCCCAACTCGGACTGCGTTTATAAAGGGGAGGTTTATCTTGGATGGCTCGCAGGTTTTGGGGGAAATCATAGACGAGCTCAAAGCCAAACAATTGGGTGGGGTTCTCCTTAAGCTCGACTTAGAAAAGGCATACGATATGGTCAATTGGGATCTTTGTTGCACCGCAAAGGGTTTGACGCGGGCTATGTGCACAAAATCTCGCAACTGGTTGCAGGCGGGTAGATGGCCATCTCCATCAATGATGTGGTGGGGCGTACTTCAGAAACAAGAGGGGGTGAGGAAAGGGGACCCTCTCCCCCTCTCCTTTTCAACTTCATTGGGGAAGCGACGTCCAATATCCTGACTGTGGCGAGTGCCGTGGGCCACATTCACAGAGTGGTGCCGCATCTGATCTAGGGGAATAATACACATGCAGTACGCGGATGAAATGCTCATCCTCATCCAGAACCAAGAGAAGGAAGTTGCGAACTTGAAATTCTTGTTGATGTGATTTGAAGATATATCAGGCCTCAAAATCAACTACCACAAGAGCGGGGTTATCATCATGGGCCAGCTTGTGGAAGAACAACACTGGGTAGAGAACATGCTTAATTGCAAGTTGGGCTCCTTCCAATTCGTGTACATTGGTCTCTCGGTGTCAAATAGGAAGATGAACATCGAGCAGTGGCTGTTTTTGGTTAGGAAGCTCGAGGGTAGAGTCGATCCATGGTTAGGCAGGCTTCTGTCCTCGGGTATGCGGCTGATCCTCACTAAATCATGCCTAGATAGCCTGTCCCTTTTGCCTTGGACCTTTGTCTCCTGCAGGACGGTATTCATGCCAAATTCGACTCAATCTGATCACGCTTCTTTTAGGAAGGAGCAAGCCCTAAACGAAAATTCCACCTGGTAAAATGGCTGGCCATCTACCGGCCCAAAGACTGTGGGGGTCTGGATCTTACCAACACGAAGTTTATGAACATGGCCCTTCTTCTCAAATGGGTGTGGAAGCTGTACCAACACGATGACTCGCTTCGGGCCAAGCAGATGAGAGCCAAGTACAAAGACGCGGACGACATCTTCTTAGGCTCGGGCCACGGAGGCTAACGGTTCTGGAGAAACTTACACAAAGTCAAATAGTTCATCAAAGTAGGTGCAGAGCATGGAGTGGAAAATGGGAGATGTACACTCTTCTGGTCATAATGGTGGGTAGGCAAAAGCTCACTCAAAGATCAGTTCCCATACTTATTTGTGATATGCGATGATCCGCTGATCTCGGTAGCTAGGGTGCTGCAAGGAGAACAAATCGAGTTGCGCTTTACATGCTGACTGGATGGTCTAGGTAGGGCATAGTGGCTCGAGTTGGCCAGGATCCTTGAAGGATGCGACCTTGGGGAAGGTAGCGACACCATTCACATGGCATCTAGACCCCTCTGAGGTGTATTCATTCAAGTCAATGTATCAGGAGCTATCATAAGGAACAATAGTGGCTCCTTCAAGGATATTTGGGCAGCAAGAATACCGCTCAAAGTTCGAATACTCACTTGGCAACTGGTGCTAGACCGTCTCCCCTCTAACCTGCAACTCCAGACGAGACACGAACCTTCCAATTGATGTTGCGCTCTCTGTGGGGCCCCTGAAGACGCAACCCACGTCTTCTTCTCATGCTCGACGACAAAGTTTGCCTGGAATGTGTTGAGATAGCTGCTAGGGTGCAACTACGCCCCGACTAACTTTGCTCATTTCTTTGCCATTGCCCATGGTTTCTCATGGCAACCTCGCAGGATTCTTTGGGTGTTATTGCGTCCCAAGATTGGGATTTGTAGCATGTGCGCAACAAGATAGCAATAGAACATAAAGTGCTTCGCCACCCGCGGATATCATATACAAAATATCTACCTTCTTGCAGCTATGAAAGACAAACGTCAAGGCAATGAGGGGCTAGACTTGATGTCCAGTGATATCTACATGTGCAGCTATGAAAGACCAAAAATTAGTCATAAGGTTCTAGTAAACCATGGCAAATGTTTAATCCCCATGTTCTGAATAGGTGGTCTATCACGCATGACCAATTTTCTGGCCTTCGATCGATCGTCATGGATATCTCCAAACAACTTTATAAATGAGAGATTGGTACGTCATGAATATTTCAAAGAACTTTATCAATTAGGGATTGGTCCGCCATAAATATTCCTGAAACTTGGCCTATGAAGCAACATGGACTACTTTGTACATCTTTGTGTCACTAATTTTCAGTAGCCCTTGGGTTGATACAGGAGTATATATTTTATTGCAGCTACAACAACGGCATATACGCTGCAGTTCGCGAGGAACTGGACAAGGTCCCGTTTGAAGAAAATGCTATCACCGGTAAGTTTAAAAAAATAGGATTCATATCATGATTATCATTATTTTTTCTCATGAACCATCGTGCTATTATTGGTTAAATCTTACAAACTATGAACCACAGCATGGAGAAGGAATTTGCAACTTGAGAAGGATCCTACTGACGGACATGCTTTCCATCGAGGGGAACATCGGGCACATTCCTAAGAAGTACAGGAAGTGCCTTCGTCTGAAGAATTGACCAGACAGGAGACTGCAATGTGTGGATTATTACAGTCCGTCTAGCCCATCGTTATAAAATCTTAATATATGCTGGTCTGTAATGCTATTATCTGGACGGATAGACGCTTGATTGTATCATGACTTCTGCAGACGCACAACTACTTTTGCGGTCAAACTATGATGTTTATGATCGTTAGTATTAGAGACCTGTGGGAGCAACAAAATTCATGTCAACCTAGGGAATTGTTAATGGCTGTGATGCCCAAATTATTCTTCAGCGTGTCCAAAACTTGTTAAATTAGCTGGATTGAAAATACATATTACGTACTCAACTTTTTAATAACTGTTCTTGCACCCCCAATTCATCGTCATGGCACTAGTTAGATTCAAGTACGTGAAAAGATTCAAGTACCTGGAAAATTACCGTTGCTTGTTACTCCCCCCGTTTCAAAATATAAGATGTTTTAGCTTTGTAAAGTGAATGTATCTAGACCCATTTTAGTGTGTAGGTTCACTCCGAACCACTACGAACCTACACTATGAAAGTGGTATAGATACATTAGCTTCACAAAGCTAAAACATCTTATATTTTGAAACCGAGGGAGTATGTCCGAATTTTCCTTGCAACTGCTAGGATATCGATGGGAAATACGAACTGAGAACTTATTTGTACAAGCCCAGATTCTATGTGGTATCGTCATGTTGGGTCATGTGGTACCACACGTTTTAGCTTTGAGTTCTCCCTGTGTGTCTTTGATTACGAGGTTCAGAATGCATCCGCGTCAGGTTGACAGGTTCTCTGTTCTGTTTTCGGAGACAGATACTGGGCACCGTCCATACCTTACCACGCACCATCCGTATGGTACCGGCCATTCCTCCATATAGTACACGTTATTTGTCATACGGTACTCTTAGTTCAGGTACAGATTGCCTGAACATTAGATTCTCTATCTCTTCTTCGATGACAGGCAATGGGCACCAGCCATGGACAGTCGAAAACCCAATACACACATCACAACGGATTCCTTCAGATCACAGCAGTACATAAGTCCAACAACAACTGAGTCTGGGTACATTTACCTATACATATTAAGGAGTGGTTTGCTAGAGATCTAACTACCTAAACATCACTAAAATCATAACAACGAGTTACTGCGACGCTTACAGCGGTGACACATACATTGGTTTGTATGCTTAAACTTCTGGTCATTTTACTTTCCATGAGACGGATCTTACTTTTCAGCTCACGCACAAGCTTCTTATTGGCCAGATCTGACTTGCTCCTTGCTAAAGTGGATTCATATAATCCTCTGTCGTTAATATACTCGGGATCTCTTAAGGGGAGCTCATTCCTGCCGCGATTCTCCGGGTCTTTATGTATAAGCGAGTGGTCCTATGAGATTGGTATATATGAGAGCTAAAGTGGTGGGGCGATTTATAAGAACTTTATAAATTGGAGAGTGGTACGTCATGAATATCTCAAAAGTACTTTATAAAATATAGACCGGTCCTTCATGAATACTTCCACAAGTATGATGGTTCGACATGGTTTTGTTGATTAAAAAATAGAGTGGTATTTTTCGAGTGAACTTAGAAGATGATGAAACACGCTGGTCCGGTACATGTCCACACCGTGATCGTGACCATGACTGTCAGAACTTAAGATGACATGTTATAGGATTTATTCATAGTACGAAAGGGCGTTCAGCAAATGGACCAACAACTTTACTAGATTCAAGTCAAATTGAAAAAAATTGTTGACAGCATATTTCCCACCACAGGCTTTTGACGAAATCGCTGTCCCGAAATCCAAATAAACCATTGTTATATGTTGATCCAAATTCTACAAAGTAAAGGCCAACTTCTGACGGAGCGGAGCGAGGCCTGTCGCCGGAGGTTTGGGCCGATGCGGATAAGTTGATGACCTAGGTTACCACCGCTATATTTCCCACAACAGGAGAGGGATCGTTGATGACCTAGGTTACCACCGCTATATATACTTTTTGTAAGCCGCCGGTTGGGATAAGTTGCATCTGTGAAATCTCCGGCGTTGTGTAAACACTCTCCGATATAGTGAAGTTTCGCTGGCTGGCGCCCGTGGTTTTTCCCCTCTCTTTGTTGGAGAGGGTTTTCCACATTAAATTTGTGTCCCCCTCGCTGCAATTTTATTTTCGTTCTCCGTTATTTACTTGTCGCAAAGCTAATAAGTGGTATCAGAGCCCCAGGTTCTAATCTAGGGTTTGCGACATGTCGTCATTGAAGTTCGATCTACCGCAGCTGGACTACTCCACAAGATTCTGCTTGTGGCAGGTGAAGATGCGGACGATTCTCGCCCAAACTTCAGATCTGGATGATGCGCTGGATGGATTCGGAGAAAAGGATTCTAAGAGCTGGTCTGACGAAGAAAAGCAGAAAGACCATAAGGCTTTGTCTATGATTCAACTTCATCTATCCAATAATATTTTGCAGGAAGTCTTGTGAGAAATCTGTCAGTCCTTTGGGAAACTGGAATCGATCTGCATGTCACAGGATCTAACCAGTAAGATGCATGTGAAGATGAAGTTGTTCTCGCATAGATTGCAGGAAGGTGGATCGGTAATGAATCACTTATCTCTTTTCAGAGAGATTATTTCTGATTTGCAATCTATGGAAGTAAAATATGATGATGAGGATCTAGCTCTATTACTCTTATGCTCGTTGCCTAGTTCTTATACACACTTTCGTGATACAATGTTGTTGAGCCGTGATAAGATAACCCTTGATGAAGTGCAAGATGCCCTCAAACAGAGGGAAAAGATGAAATCTATGGTGCAGCAGATGGGGCGTCTTCCAAGCTCAGTAGGTTCGTGGGACCGAGCAGAGATTTAACAACCATGGCAACCGAGATAAGAGCAAAGACGGCAGAGGTCGTTCGAAGTCCAAGGGAAAGGACAAGTTCTGTAGGTATTGTAAGAAATCTAATCATGTTATTGATGATTGTTGGAAGTTGCAGAATAAGGAGAAAAGGAACGGTACTTACCAACCGAAAGATAAGGATCAAGGTAATGGTAAGGCTGTCGTTGTTTCTGGTGATAGTTCTGACGGTGAATGTTTAGCCGTTTTTGCTACTTGTGCTTCTCGTGATGATGAATGGATACTTGATACTGCATGTTCGTTTCATATTTGCTGTAACAAAGATTGGTTCAGTTCATATGAGTCTGTGCAGACTGGAGATTTTGTACTTGTGGGGAATGGCAACCCGTGCCATATTGTCGGAGTTGGATCTGTTAAGATCAAGACACATGATGGCGTGACGCGTACGTTGAATGAGGTGAAGCACATACCAAGCATGGCCAGAAATCTGATCTCCCTGAGTACCATGGACGTTGATGGATACAAGTACGCCGGTGGGCGTAGGTTGTTAGGTATCGAAAGGCTCTCTTATTCACATGATAGGTGATATGAATTCTGCTAAGTTAGATGTTCTTAGAGGTAGCACTTTGCTTGGTATTGCTACTGCTGTTACTGCTAATGATTCTGATGATTGTGGTAAAACAAATCTTTAGCATATGCGCCTTGGGCATATGAGCGAGCATGGCATGGCAGAATTGGTTAAGAGAGAGCTGATTGATGGTTGCAACTTGGGTAAGTTTGAGTTCTGTGAGCACTGCGTTTTTGGTAAGCACAAAAGAGTTAAATTCAATGCTTCCGTTCATACCACCAAAGGCATTTTAGATTATGTGCATGCTGATGTATGGGGACCTTTCCGTAAGACATCTATTGGTGGTGCTAATTACATGCTTACTATTATTGATGACTACTCAAGAAAAGTGTGGCCATATTTTCTGAAACACAAATCTGATGTTTTTGATGCTTTTAAGAAGTGAAAAGTTATGGTAGAAAAGCAAACTGAAAAGAAGGTAAAGGTACTACGTACTGACAATGGTATGGAATTGTTCTAATGAGTTTGAGGAGTTTTGCAAGAATGATGGTATGATCAGCACCACACCATCCCTTACACTCCTCAATGAGAATGGCGTGGCCGCATGAATGTAACCATCATCTCGAGGGCTCATTGTATGTTGTCCAATGCGTATGCATAGACGCTTCGGGTGAAGCAGCCAACACAACATGTTAACTCATCAATGTGTCACCTTCTATTTCACTTGAGAAGAAAACTCCTATTGAGGTATGGTCGTTCATCGCCGATTATTCACGCTTGAGAGTTTTGGTCAGACCGCTTATGCTCATGTTGATAATGGAAAGTTAGAGCCTAGAGTTATCAAGTGCATATTCCTTGGTTATGGTTCAGGAGTTAAGACATATAAACTATAGAATCCTGAAACTAAAAGGATTTTGTTGAGTAGGAACGTTGTTTTCAATAAATCCGTTATGTATCATGACAGCTTGCCATCAGATCCCTCTCTGTTGCTATTGGAGAGGAGGAGTTCGTGCGTGGAGCACCTACATAAACCGTTGATAATAATGTTGTTGTTGATGATACTCATGAGGAAAATATTGATGATGTTGTTCAAAGACTCACTCATCGCTTTGCGGCAGCCCACGTGAATCTATTGTTGTTGATAATCGAGGCGTAACATAGTTCCACCTCGTCGTTTGATTGAAGAGTGTAATCTTGCTCATTATGCTTTGAGTTGTCTTTGAGCAGTGGAGCATGATCTCGAACTCGCTACATACAATGAGGTCATGTTGCATCCGCTGACCGCGAGAAGTGAGTTTACGCTATGCAAGAAGAGATGAAATCGCTTGATAAGAATGGCACATGGGAAGTTATGCGCTTGCCTAAATGAAGAAGGCCGTCATTGTAAGTGGATATATAAGAGAAAAGAAGGTTTGTCTCTAATGAGCCTCCAAGGTTTAAGGCAAGGTTAGTAGCAAAAGGTTTTAGCTTGATTCTAGGTATTGACTATAATGATGTTTTCTCCTGCTATGAAGCATAGCTCTATTCATACTTTCTTTGGTATTGTTGCTATACATGATCTTGAGCTTGAGCACTAGATGTAAAGACTGCTTTTTACATGGTGAATCGGAGGAGGAGATTTACATGGACCAACTCAAGGGTTCATAGTTCTGAAAAGAGGATTTTGTGTGCAAATTGAAGAGGTCGCTTATGGTTTGAAGCAATCTCCAAGACAAGGGTACAAAAGGTTTGATTCATTTATGATCTCACAAGGTTTTAAGAGGTCTCAGTTTGATAGTCGTGTTTACATAAAGTTTGTTAATGGATCATCTATTTACTTGTCGTTATATGTTGATGATATGTTAATTGCCAAGAGCATGAAAGAAATCACTACTTTGAAGGCACACCTAAGTAGTGAATTTGAGATGAAAGATCTTGGTGCCGCTAAGAAAATCCTAGGTATGAAAATTAAACGACGTAAAATCTAGGTTGTTGTTTCTTAGTCAAGAAAGTTACGTTGAGAAAGTTCTTCAACGCTTTTAATATGCATGATGCAAAGTCGTTAGTACTCTGTTGCTCTCACTTTAAATTGTCAGCATTGCAATGTCCTAGTTCGATGAAGATATTGAGTACATGTCTCGAGTTCCTTATTCTAGTCTCGTTGGTTTCTTGATGTATGTCATGGTTTGCTCTCGACGATTTATCATATGCTATGAGTTTGGTGAGTCGTTACATGGCTAATCCTCGGTAAAGAACATTGGAAAGTTGTTCTGGATTTTAGGTACCTCCGGCACATCCAACGCTTGCTTGAAGTTTGGCAAGACCGATGAGGGACTCGCAGTTATGTGGATTCAGATTTTGCCGACTTGGATAAGAGGAGGTCTCCCAGGTTATGTGTTCACGGTAGGTGGATGCCGTGAGTTGAAGGCAACGCCGCAACCAATTGTTGCTCTATCTACAACCAAGGAATATATGGTTGTTCTCAAGCTTGCAAAGAGTCTGCTTGATTGAAATGTTTATATGTCGAGCTTTGTCAGATGATTCTTGCATTAACTCGCTCGTGATACCAAAGTGCTATTTACCCTACTAAGGATTAGATGTTCCATGAGAGAACAAAGCAAATTGATATCAAGTACCATTATGTTCGTGATGTTGTTGCACAAGGTACACTGAAGATATGCAAGATAAGCACTCATAATAATCCTGCTGATATGATGACAAAGCCTGTTCCTGTTGCTAAGTTTGAGCTATGCTTAAGCTTAGTTGGTATAACTGCTTAGCCCAAGTGACTATTGGCGCCGAAAGGTTTTCTTTGTTTGTTCAGGGAGATGATTACTGTTAATGCTACAAGACGGAATTTGTCTCAAGGTGGAGTTTGTTATATGTTGATCCAAATTCTACAAAGTAAAGACCAACTTTGATGACATAGGTTACCACCGCTAGCTATATATACTTCTTGTAAACCGCCGGTTGGGATAAGTTGTATCTGTGAAATCCCCGGCGTTGTGTAAACACTCTCCGATATAGTGAAGTTTCGCTGGCCATAGTGAAGTTTCGCTGGCTAGCGCCCGTGGTTTTTCCCCTCTCTTTGTTGAAGAGGGTTTTCCACGTTAAATCTATGTATTTACTTGTCGCAAAGCTAACAACCATTACTAATAAACTAAGCGTATGGGCTCAGAATTATGCTCCATTCTGCCTAAAACTTGGAATTAATCACCGCAACCAAACAGAACAAGAAACAAAAAAGACCAAACTCCCTCCAAAACTATCTGCTTGTGCCTACAATTCTCAATAAATCTATAATTTGTGAAAATAAAAGAATAAGAGAATGTGGTGACTTTCTAATTGCCACCAGCGTGTCTCCGGATCTCATAAATTTGCTCACAGAAGCTACCTAGAAAGAGTACTAGCTAGCATACAGAAGCGAGCTAGCTAACCAGACCCAACACAAGTTCAGTAGGAGCAAGCAAGCTTGGACACAGATTATTGGATAAGTATTTGTGTCTCTTATATACCAACGCCAACCCCATTATGGACTACACAACACCTAAAACCAGAATAAATCCTCGAAGAGGCAATGGAGATCCGATGACCTACCTTTTCTTCCATGAATATGGAGATGTTGGCAATTCAAACCAATTGGGCCAACACGCTAAACATATCAGTAATCGATCAGGTCCACCACAAAGACATGCTCTTCAAACTATTAGAAAAAACAATCGACAATTAGTGGACCAGATGCACAAAGCAAATCTACCTCAAGTGCCCACAGATACAAACCCTGTAGAGAGACATGTAAGCGTCGACACCAATCCGACCAAAACCATTACAGTAGATTTTTTCCTTAAGGCAAAGCAATAAAAGCGGACGAGGCTGAATCCGGGGAACTCACAGCTCCAGGGCCTCGAGGAACTTGGCGTGATGGTTTAGGGCTTCCTCACCTTCGTCGCCTCTGCTGCCGACGCAGAAGCAGCCACCGGCACGGCCATCGGCGGCGCCACCACCAACGCCAGCTTCCCCTGCTTCCCGCCCCCTCCCTCTCGGTCCCCGCCTTCTCCGCCCACTGCGGCGGTCGGGGCTACGACCTCGAGCGTCTTGGGCGTGGTGCCCATCGACACCATCCGCCGGTGCTCCGAACCCGGTGGCGGATCCGAGGAAACTTTGATGTGCTACTCCTCGGAGTTGCCTCCGTGCATGGCGTCGGGCTTGCAGACCTCGCCCTTGTATACCTCCGTGAGATCATTTTCAGACCAGCCTGAATCGCTGGTTCCTCCCCAAGCACCATTAGACAGATCGTGATCGCTGGATCCCGGAAGGGGTGCGGGATGTGCTCGATTCCTCAGCGGATGGTATGCTTGACCCTCTGAATGCGCCGAAAGACAAGTCTGGAACCGATAGATCCATACTGCGGTCGGAATTGAAATCAGCATCGAGAACATCGAGAGGAATTTGCGCATTCAATAGTCAATCAGGAAGCGAGGATTTTTTTTACAGAACTAACCTGAGCAGGAGATCGGTGAATCCACATAGCCACCAGCCCACCATCGTGGAGAATCATCTCCATATCTGGCCGGATCTGCGCGTCGCCGAGCAGGAGGACGGAGAGAGAGGCTCGTGGCCAGATGGGCGGTTGTGGTGGAGAGGGATGGGGGGCAGGGAGGGGGTAGGTGCGGGCTGCCTTTGTCGATCCCACGCAATGGGATAAATCGGTGAGAATACATGCGTCCAGATAACTGTTCGACCGTCAAATACGGACATATACGGGCCTGAGCGTGTCAGACGGTCAAAGCCGTGCTCGCATCTCCGACTACCAGCGACGGCTGCCATAGCTATTCGGCGCTGAACGACTTCGTGATTCTCCGGGTCGGAAGAAAACAACGAACGACGACACCCATCAACCTGCGACGGTGTAGACCGCTCCCTGCTAAGGCCACACCAAGAAAAAACCAGGGCCATGTTGTCCAGCTCCGACCTCTCCTGCTGCCCGGACGCGATCCCTTTCAAACTCAGCTGCAAAGGGACGGACGTTCGTGTGCTGTGTGTGTGCGTGCTCGTGACTGCTCTTGTGCTTGATGCTGGTGAGGAGAAGGTTAGAGGCGCACCTTTATATAGCTGGCAAGGAGGTGGGTCGGGCGACGAGGATATGGCGCGTGTGCGACGACGTGGACGCAAGCACCGTCCCTTATCAGTCCATAAAGCATGGGCACGCGCCAGGCGAAGTGCTGAACAGCGGATACATCGGAAAGTACGTGGGTATACATGGACACACGACATGGTTATCCGAGTAGCGACCGGAATGGGCTACGGGAGGTATAGGAACATATGAAGACAAGACCCAATGATGTAAAGTAGGAGCTGCCACTACCAAAAGGAAGGCGTGTCAATGTGCCAAGAAATGACAAGGACAAAGAAGAGAACGTGCAACGATAAAGACAAAGATTCAGGGCACACAACAACATTCAGGGCATGCCCCGGTAGGACGGTCAAACTCAGCTTCGTCTTCATCTACTTCACATAATATAATAACATTAAATCTATTTGATGAACTAAATATTGCTGAACAATTCTCTGGATCTTATATTTCTACACCAAGTCGAACACAACGCCACCAGCGTAAGATTTATTTATTTCCCTTATATACTACAATCAGGCAAGACATCTCCATATGACCCGAGTGCAATATTACACTACTCACTAGAACAATTTTTACACCACCAAATCTTTATGGCCCCCAACATAATTGCTCACATTGTGGTGCTTTCTTTTGGTACGACGAGTGTGTTCGTAGGTAGAGGCATACATCAAAGCCGACATACAATTTATGTTGCAAAGGAGGCATCATCATACTTTCACATTATAACCCACCGCCACAACCACTCCTGGATTTGTTAACTTCACAAGATAAAGCCGCTTCCAACCACTTCTTTCATCATATACGACAATACAATGCCATGTTTTCTATGACTTCTATGGGAGATAAGGTTATTGAATCTATAAACGGTCAGGGTCTATATGTTTTTAAGGTTAGTGGTCAGAGTTGCCACCGTATTGGTTCTATGCGGCCATCTCAAGGACAGCGGCCAGAGTATGCTCAACTTTACATATGTGATACGGCCATTGAGGTGTCACACAGGATCAATACTGTTTCTTCTCCCAAGGGCTCTTTTCAAGTTAATGAAGGCATTGTAAAATATCTCATATAAATGCTTAACACTCACAACCCCATTGTCAAACTCTTTAGAACTGCAAGTGAAAGGTTAAATGGAGATACATCTGACCACTACCGTATTAGGCTATTTGGTAAATTTGATGCTCATGGTGACATCTTTAGTGCTCCAGTTGCATCTGAGGTAGTGGGATTGGTAATTGGCGATATCGGAGCAACTAATATTGGCAGAGACCTTATAATAGATGACCGTGAAGATGGCCTTCAACAGATAAATGAAAAGCATCGCAAGTTCATGGCAATGCAATATCCTATCTTATTTCCATATGGAGAGGATGGCTACCATGATTCCATATTTTATCGTCAAACCCTCCGGTCTCAAGGTATGCAACGTAAGAAAGCAACAATGCTTGAGTACTATGCCTATATGTTGCATGACAGGCCTGGGGACTTCAACACTCCTTTGAAGTGTAAAAGAGGGACCCAAGCTTATGAAGTTGATGCCTATTGTTGTGTCAAGGGAGAACGCCTAGGGCACTATAGAAAACCAAGCTTCCAGCGGAAATATAGATCAGCAACTTACAACTCCTTGACTAATTCTATTGCAAGAGGCATCACTTCTGGATCTTCTGCCGGCCAACGTATTATCTTACCGTCTTCATTTACCGGAGGCCCCCGCTATTTATATCAAAACTATCAAGACTGTATTGCTATTTGTAGAAAATATGGATGCCCAGATTTGTTCATCACTTTTACGTTAAATCCAGCATGGCCTGAAATTATAGAGGCTTTAGCATCCTTTCCTGGACAACATCCTGAGGATAGGCCCGATATTGTAGATAGAGTCTTCAAAATGAAGTTGAATCATTTAATGGATGATATTAAGAAAAGAGATTTTTTTGGCCCTATAAATGCAGGTGATGTTTCAACAAATCTATTTGGACATTATTCAATTTCCAACAAATTATCTTACATCAAATTAAAATATTGATTTTTTAGTTGTGTACACAGTTGAATTTTAGAAACATGGTCTCCCACATGTTCATATCATTGTATGGTTGGCCAAAGAAGAACCACTAGATGCGGAAAAGCTAGATTATTTTATCTCTGCTCAATTGCCAGATCCGACAACCTGATCTAGTGGGATATGAAGTTGTCTCTTCTTTTATGATTCATGGACCTTGTGTCCCTCTAGGACAAAAAATCTCCCTGTATTTCTGAAGAAAAATGTTGCAAATTCTACCCTAAGGAATACTGTGAAAAAACCATTGTGACATAAAATGGGTTTTCTCAGTATGCGCGATCGAATAATGGAGTGGTTGTTAACAGAAATGGAATTAACATTCACAATGAATTTGTAGTTCCTCACAATGTAGACTTGGTGGTTAAATATCAAGCACACATAAATATTGAAAGGGTCAACCATGATGGTATGCATAAATATCTTTTCAAATATGTCACAAAAGGCTTTGATTGTGCAAGAGTTGGATTTTATAAAAGTTCCTCATCCTCAGAATTATCCAATGAAACTGTCAATGAAATAAATAATTTTCTCGGGTGTCGTTGTGTCACCCCACATGATGCATCTTGGCATTTGCTTCAGTTCGACATTCACCATACTCTCCCATCAGTTGAACGCTTTCTTGTGCATCTACCATTGGATAATAATGTTGTGTATGCAGAGGATGTCAACCTTGAAGAAGTAATTTTAAACCCAAATAATTTGAAGACTAAGCTAACTGCATGGCTAGAAGCCAATGGTCATCCCCTGCAGCTCGAGACCATACTTATATCTAGTTCCCAGAACATTTTACATGGTATTCAGACAAAAATGGGAAGTACGGAGATACACGTAAAGGCTCTCAAAATAAAATTAGTCGCGTTGCTAACATTAGTCCTACACAAGGAGAACTTTATTATCTCCGACTATTGCTCCACATTGTGAAAGGTGCAAAATCCTTCACAAAAATCCGCACAATAGGAAATCAGAAATACCCGACCTTTCGTGCAGCTTGTGAAGCTTTAGGACTTCTTGGTGATGACCAAGAATGGTCCCGTGCTCTCACATATGCAAAGGGAAACACCTTCCCAATTACGACATCTTTTTGTCACAATGTTGCTATTCTATGAGGTCACAAATCAAAAATAAACTTTTCGATGAACATGCTTCCTCAATGAGTCAGGATAGTACCTATAGATTAAATCATAACAGTTTTCAAAGAAGCAACTCATCTGCAGATATTGCCATCTCATTTGTTCTATTTAAGGTTGATAAATTGTTGAGAGATGCTAGGTATTCTCTATCACATTTTAATTTACCACTACTAGATGATATAGCAAGTGCTTCCCTTTAAAATAGGCTATTATTAGATGAGCTAAGTTATTATATTCCTCAGATGACCACAAGTTTATCTGAAGATATTCCAAGACTGAATAAATGCCATGAAAAAGTTTTTCATGCTATTTATAATTCTGTCAAAAATACAGAAGGCCAAACATTCTTTGTATATGGAGATGGAGGCACTAGGAAAACCTTCCTATGGACAACTATACTTAACTTTGTAAGAAGCAAAGGAAAGGTAGCTTTTGCTGTTGCATCATTATGAATTACATCCTTATTGCTTCTAGGTGATAGAACACCACACTCCCATTTTAAAATTCCATTAGATATACGTGAGAATTCTATGTGCAATGTAAAAAATACTAACTTGGCTGAACTTATTCAAAAGACATCTCTGATTATTTGGGATGAAGCACCAGTCAATCATACGTACTGTTTTGAAGCACTTGATCATACACTAAGAGATATGATGTCAGAGACCAGACCCGATTCAGAGGACAAACAATTTGGTGGGATAACCGTTGTTCTTAGTGGAGACTTCTGCCAAACTCTTCTGGTTATACCAAATGCAAGAAAGCAACAAATCTTAAAAGCTTGCATTGTAAATTCTTATTTATGGCGTGATTTGAGGTTTTGGATTTGACAGAGAATATGCGGCTCAGCTCAAAATTTCTTTCACCCTCTAATAAATAAGAGCTAAGTATGTTTGTTGAATGGCTTTTGAGGGTGGGGGATGGTACTGAAACTTTCATTCCAATTGAAAATGAGTCTGAAAATATTTTCATCAAAATTCCTCCATCTCTCCTACTCCCATCAGACTGTAGAAATCTTAAAGGTTTGATTTCTTTTGTGTACAATTCCGACAGCTCTCAACGGACAGATATTGCATCTTACTTCTGTGATCGTGCTATCTTAGATCCTACAAATGAGGTTGTTTCTAAAATAAATAGAAAAATGATTGTTGAGTTACCAACGAATGAGATGTTATATTACATTGCAGATTTAATCGATGACACTTCATCCAACCTGTCCACGCTAGAGGCATTATATCCCACTGAGTTTTTGAATATCATTCCCATGAATGGGATTCCGTATCATGTGCTGCATCTAAAAATAGGAGTCCCCATAATATTATTGCGTAACCTAGATCCCTCACGTGGTCTTTGTAACGGAACTAGACTCATTGTTACCCAACTTACCAATAGGGTAATTTAAGGAGAAATAATTACTGGGAAAGCCAAAGGTTCAAAAGTTTATATCCCACGCATTGTAACCACTTTAGCCTAGTCTAGATGGCCATTCAAATTGAAGCGTCGACAATTCCCGGTAGGACTTTCATATTCTATGACAATTAACAAAAGCCAAGGATAGACTCTCGACAGTTTTATCTCACGGCCAATTATATGTTGCTTTCTCACAAGTAACATCTCCAAAATGCTTACGAGTTCTTATTGAGAATAGTCCTCCATCACATGACAATTGCACCCACGATGTAGTCTACCATGGAGTTTTTTCTCATATCAAAAAACACCTTCGTTAAATTAGAAAGGTATGCTACAAACAAACAACAATACAAGTTTTTCAAGCTTCTTACATGATTGACTGTGTGTTTTCTTGAAAATATACATATTGAAAATTCTTATCATTGTGCATAATATTTCTTTTCTTTTAGACACACATCGATCATGAACTCTTCTACAAAGTTTGCAAGCATTACTCCAGGACAACAAAACTACAAGGTGTTTGGACGACTCATACGACTTTAGGATTCAAAAAATATGAACTCCCAAACTGCAGACCCTTTCATCAGCATTGATGGAATAATTCTCGCTGAAGATATAAGTATTCTATGAATATCTTTCATCAATTCATTAGCACTTTCATAAATTATCTTACCTCATTATTTTAATCATATTATTGCAGGGTACTATGGAACAAATAACTATCCCAAGAAAAGTTGAAAACAGTTTCAATCGTCGCTACAAGTGGGATCTGTCTTCATATTTGCATACCTTAACGATGTTGATATTGCACATAAGAAGTATATTTACCACCACCTGAATTACATACTTCTATTTAAATCAAGCTCCAAGGTTTATCCCATGCAGGAGCCAGCATTCCCCAACTTGCCTTTGATTTCTGCCCGTTCGATAAACTATCAACCAAAGACATTCAGACCAAGCCACTTCTAGGTATTACTTACAATTTTTTGTGTTCCAGTTATATTTCCTGAAGTCATACATTTCTTAAATAATTCTTTCCATAGATTTAATAGGAGTAATCAGCTATGTTGGCCCATATGACTATGCCAACTCAACATCTCACTACAAACTCAGAAAAGTCCACAGCCGTAATCAAGAGTAAAGATCTTTTTCACAATTTATATGAATTATTTTGGCGCACAGTTATGTACCTCTCTTTTCATCGGTCTTTCATCATGTTTCAGCGAACAGACTCAACAAATAAATCTCTAGGGTCAACATGGCAAAGCATTTGATGAAAGTAATGTCCTTGCAAAATCAAAATAAAAAATTGTGGTATGTGTATTTGTTGGCCTTACTACAGGAAATTTTTCAGGTAAGTTCGCAATAATTAATACTTCATGTAACAAATTTAGTAGCATGACAACCAACAATAAATATATATTACAAAAAAATAGAGGCTTCCTCAAGTTCAGCAACACAAATATACATTGACTTGGATATACCAGAGGTTGCCCAATATGCAAGCAGGTTGGTCAAGACTTCCATCTACAATAGTTTACCTTCTTTGCATATATTCACACACAACCCAGGCTACCTACTAAACCTGTGTATATCTACTTTGAAGTTACCAATGGGAAATGCCAACACTACAGCAACAACAACCTCAGGTTGTTCGCCTATCTCCCATTCAAGCAGCAGGCAAACTATACAAATTGGCAGAAATATCTGCAATGCCAATTCCATCTTTTCAGGTACCAATTCATTTGCACGGATCTATATATCACTTCAGAAATATTATTTTAATTAACACTCTGTACTTTCATAACAAAAGGGAGGAGCTACCTAAAGTTGCATTGCAAAGATAGAGACAATAATACAATCATCAAAATGGTATTACAAAACTTGTAAAACATGTGGTCAAGGGTACAACAACAACCTAGACACGCAAAGATGCGCATGCACGCTTTCGGCACCCAAACCCATGTAACCTTGGAGTTGCACAACTGATCGCATCACCACTTTATTTATAAACAATCTTCTCAACTAACACCTATTATATTTTACTCATTTAGGTACAAGCTTCTCCTAAAAATTACCGATGGCACAACAAGCATGGACACAATTGCTTTTACTTCTGTAGCTGAAGATTTGGTTGAGAAAACTGCTTCAGAAGCCTCTCAAAATATGAATTTAGATGCATCAGACCATGCAGTTGCTCTTGAACAAGCCATTGGAAAGACAAGGCTCTTCACCATAGGAATGAATCCAGAGTATTTTTCAAAATTCTCTATAAACTATGTGCTGAAAAAGAGTTAGCCAGTGGATGAAAAAACCTAAATACGACATTGTCAGCCCCACAGGTCAAACCACTATACACATTTAGATTGACACATCATATTGTCGTTTCTTCTAACAAGCTATTATTTTCAGGACCCGCAAACAAAAATCCTTTTCAAAGGTTTGACGTCTACAATTTGTTGTTTTGTGGTTCTATTCTCTTTTCTTCGCTCACTGAAAATTCTTTTGCATACAATTCAGTTCAGATATTACTACACCGTATGCACAATCTTCAAGTACTATCACATATAAATTTGTACACACGCAATCTGAATATCGTGACATTGACAATCCAATTAGGTACGAACTTTCCACACCAAAATTACTATGAATAAAATTCTGTCTTTTTTTTTCAAATATTTGTGAGGAATACTATGGTTTTAAATTGAGTACATGTCTTTGTTCCTAATGTGAAGGATACATGCAACAAGCTTTTTGTACAATTCTATTATTCTATTATTAATGTTACACATGCCTTATATTAAGTTTCAGTTGATTGGCGACTTCGTAGAGTGTTAGTGTAATTTTTTCATACAGAACCACATCTTTGTTGCCCGCGATAGAGAAGCACATCTCTACTGCCCGTAGCAACACGCGGGGTGTCAACTAGTTCCTAATAATCCTATGCCTAACAACACGTCTCACACAGCCACGCACGCATACAACTCACATCACATGCATGGATAGAATATGGAGCCCTGGAGACAAACTCGCATGCATACATCCATTTCCACCAACCCCATCCCAATATCCCACCATTTTCTTCCCGCATGCTCCAGCGTCGCTCCCGTCTCACGCGTTGGCGGGTACCGGTTGGGGCCCCAAACCCGGCCGGTCGCGGGTCTGGTAAAAATGAGATCTGACTAATTAAATGGGGCGGATATGGAGGTGGCGGACCCGTCTCTGATCCCGGCGGGTCCCATCCCTAGCCAGGAGGGGTGAGGCGTTGGATGGTATTGGATGCTTGGGAACAAGACAGAGCGGCGATCCGCGTGCGTGTCCTTTCTGCATTCTCATTGGACGGATGCTAGAAGTTTGACGTAGGTAATATTTCAGCTCACGGCAAACAAGCTGTGCCGTTTCCTCCCCGCTATTTCCGGTTGGATTGGATACGTGGCGGCCAAATTGCCGTGAGTTTTTATTTCTCGTGAGCCTTCGTAGCATTTTGCCGTGAGTTTTTATTTGCCGTGAACATTTTGCACAATTTGCCATGTGTTTTTTATTTTCCGCGAGTCTTCAAACTGACTTGCGGTAAACCATTTGTTTGCCGTGAGCCCGACTATATGCTCACGGCAAATTTATTGGCATACGGCAAATTGCAGGATTCCTGTAGCGATGAACAGTATAAATTTGAATTCTTCAAATTTATCGGAACTTGTTATTTTGTGTATGCCGAGATACAATCTAATTCGCGCTGAAATATTGCAGAGCTGTAGATCGTCATTGTCAACATCAAGAATTTTATTTTAGTTTTTTTCGAAAATTTAAAATATCGATTTTCAAAAAATTCAAAAACAAGCTAGATGAGCCGTCCACTAAAGCCATTTTTCATCTTCGACTAGGCCTAGTTTAGATGGTGAGACCTAGTAGTCCTTAGTCCTATATCGTTTATCAAAATGTTTTGTGACAACTTAGGTTAGAGATAAAATTTGGAGAATGGATTTTGTGCTTGTACACATGGATACAGAACCTATCATGTCCCTCTGTCTAAGCTTCGAGATTCGCGTCCACTTTGCATAGTGATGTTTATGATTTTCCTTGTTGAATTTCGGAGTCACGTTTGTGGATGCCTTTCTCTCTTTTTTCCTTCCTAATACACGCTCACTAGTACTAGCTTTGTCAGCCCTACTCCCCTACCTTTTTTTTGAAAGGAGTGTCCCCAAAGGGACATGAAGCATTCTATTAAAACAAACGGTGGAGGTACAAATGATTACAAAGAACCCCATGAGATAAAAGGAAAAAACACAGGCCCTTGGAAGATGCAGAAAAGACCTCACTGAAAGATGTATAACAGCAACACGGTCCTTCTCTTTCTCCACCGTCGAGCCGGAGGTCAGGCTCATCGCCGTCAAACACGAAAACAGGGACAAAACCACTTGCTTCCGTGAAGACGAGGAGCGCGGGAGCCAACCTCGAAAGGGGCCTCATCGAGGAGGCAGAACACTTGTCGGGACCTTTTGCCGGCTTCTGAATAGGCCATGTTTTGACCTTGGATGTCGGACGGCTGATACCCGCCGCCGAGGTGATGCTCAATTAAATTGCTTCCCAACTCCACTGCTACAGGACATTGTTGTTCACCCAATCAACACCTCTGATATTCGCCACCATTGCGACCATCAGAGGAAGAAGAGGGAAAATCTTGCATAACAGGCCGGCAACAGGGGACTCAATACCAGAGCCGAAGGCGATTGACGACCCGTCAGACTCACCACACCTGCCACAGGTGGGAGCAGGAGGGCGTAGAAGAACAACCCCGATATGAGTCCAGAGCCCAAACCATCCAGTTGAATCAGAGGCCGGAACGCCATCTCTCCCCCTCCCTCGCCACCACGGCCGTCCAAGGGGGAATCGCAGGCAAGCACCAGCAGAGCACAACACCGCTCCTCCTCGCCACCACGGCCGGCCAGGAGCAACATCAGATCATCATCTTCTTCAAACTGGGGAAGGACGAACACGCACTTTATTCCATTGCTCCTGGCCACCCCAAACCTCAACGAGACAAAATTTCCCGAAGAGGAGGAGGCATCCTGCCTTCCGATGCCGTGCGGTAGCACCCGAGGTTGGGGAGCCGACTAGGGCCAAGCTTTCCAGCTGACGAAATCCTCCGCGCCTCCCCCGCCGCCACGGCCAGCCAAGGAAGGGAGGAATGTCCACCCATTAGAGCTTCGCCCCGGGAGGGCCTTATTGGAGGCACAGCAAGCCCACGACCACCCGAGCGCCGCCAGACTAACGACAAGGAGGAGGGGAACTCGCCATCGACGGCTCCGGCCCAGGGAGCACATCGAAGACCTCGCGGCATGATGCCAACGACCAGCAACAAGCCAACACCTACAGCTAATATGTATAGGGGGGCCTCCGGCACCGCTCCTCCACCTCCCTCTACCGGCGACGCCGGCGAGGTTGGCTTCAGGTCGGGCCAGAGCGGGCGGCGGTGGGTTCGGGTACTGTAGCAGGGGGATGGGGAAGAGATAAGGCTAGGGCCTTCCAAAATTATCTACTCCCCTACCTGTGCAAGCCTATTCTACTAACTAGGGAGAGAATACGATCTACCTTTCTCTTTCTAAAACAGAGCACTGCATTCGCGCATTCCCTAGACACCATTGTTTCTCCTCTCTGCCCAAGCTCCTTCCGCAGCAGTGTGGCTGCCCTAATGCCGCCACAATCGGCCGCTGCCACTCCCTCGCGAGCACTAGCGCTTCCGGCCGTCATGCACTGGTCGTGCAAGCCGTGGGTGACGCCATCGAGGACGAGCAGAGGCGCGCGGGCGCCCGACTGCTCTGGCTCCGTCCGCGTCCGTAGTGGCACGCGGTGTCCTCTCTCCTCCTGTTCACCCCCTCTGTGTTCGCGGTAGAGCTGTGCGTGTCGCCGATGTCCTTGGAAGCTGCTGTGGCTTCAAGCGCGCGTCTGCGGCGGAGCAGGACGAAGGGACGAGCTCCAGCCAGAGGAGGCTCGAGCATGAGGACAACGACCTCCCTCCTGGGCGCCGCGACCAGAAGTAGAAGACGGAGACGAGCTCGCCTCCCTCGCACCAACATGGCCGCTCAAGGTTTCTATTATGGATCATCCAGTAGTGTGCTAGGCTGCTAGCCGGTGGCTGTGTTTGTACTTGTTCATCACGCGTGTGTACTTGGTCTATGGCAGATACAGGTCATGCATGTATTCTGCGTGTTTGCTATGGGGCTCGACGCCTCGACGCCGACGACCAATTGAATCTGGAATATGCCGTCTTGTACCAAGTTTGACCGGCATGTATAAATGAGCATGTATTCCTACCGAACTATGTCGACGCTAGGTGGTTGTGAGTACCCAGAATCCCAGATTCACCGCGGCTGCGGCACGAGGACTCGGTGTGCATCACCGAAACCAAGAGAAATTGAGATGTGACATCATCAATGAAGGTAGGATGAGGAGAATAGGATGTTGGGGAAGAAGCTGATATGCACTCGTGGGTGGGCGGCATACATCGGAGATGCAGGTTGGGGATTAATTAGGATACATCAAAAAGCATCTAGTGATACATCAGGGCAAGATTTATGCAGGCATCGCAAAGCATATGCCCCAGCATCTAAAAGTGTAATAGGTGCACCCCATGGGGCTCTCACAGTGATATGCCCTTTTTGACCATTGGATGGGGATTTCGGGAGCATCTGGGCCGTTTATTTCTTACACCGCTAGTCCAAGTAATACAAAATCGTTTTGTACCCGCCTGCTGCTCTGCCGTGTCGCTGCCGCTGGGACCATCCATGTGGTTGGCCTGCTCGGCAGTCGAAGGGGTTGGGAGAGGGCAGGTACCTGGCTGCTAGTCCAAGTGATGCAAAATCGCTTTTGTATCCGCCTACTGCTCTGCTGTGTCCCTGCCGCTGGGGCCGTCCAGGTGGTTGGCCCGCTCGGCAGTCGAAGGGGTTGCGAGAGGGCATGTTTCTAGCTGGATCGCCGCTCGGTCTCGCGCGCGTTGCGTCTTCTGGGCCGCATAAGCCCCGCGGATTGAGGCCACGCATCGTTCGCGTTGGTGGAGATATTTCTTTGTGCAGGGGCAATATCGGTTTTCCACAGCTTTCCCTTTCGAGGGCCGGTAGGGCAGCTCCATGTCGTCTCGCCATTAGCAGAGAGGACCGCTCGCTGCTTGCTACTGCGCTCCCTTATCTGTCTCGCCTTCGCACACCACACTCCACGCGCCACGTTCGCCTCGCTGTTCTCGGTCCCTCCGCTCCCGTTCTTCAGTCTAGGCTTCCACATCCTCCAGCGTCGCTCCAGATCCATCGGCCGCTGCCGCCATGGACGCCTTCTGCGTTGGATTTGGTTGATGTTTGGCTGGTAGGGGTTGGTTCTGGTTCTCTTTGGTATGTTCTATTTGGAGGTTTCCCCTGCTTCTGTTTCTTTTCGTGGTTCCTCTTCCTTTTTTTGTTTTTTTTGTTGCTCTGCCGGTTCCCTTGGTTTTGCTTTTTGAGTTTTTGCTCTCTTGTTGTTTATCTCTTCTTCCTGGATTGGGTTCCCCTGATTTCCTCTATTTTTAGATCGCAGATTTCCTTGTTTCAGTCCGTTGTTGCTTCTTTTTCCTGATTTTTCACCTCTCCCATTTCTTCTTTGCAGGTCATTCGCTTCTTGGGATTTGTGGCTCTGGGTGGCCGGGTGGGCTTCGCTGGTCCGGCTATTGGTCCGCCGCCGCTCTGAATCCTAAGTGAGGTTCAGATGCATCGGGGCTGTGGTAGAGAGATGGTGGTAGGTGCTGACGCTTTTTCCCCTTGTGTTTCTTCTATACAGGTCGTATGGTTGCTGAGTGGGCTTGTTTGGTTTTCGTCTTCGTCTGCCACTACTGTTGATTCGATTCTAGGTAAGCTGGGGCTGGATCTAACGAGTGATAGATAGATTCTGGTACACACAAAAAAACATGTTTTTATTACACCGGTATGTTCCACTTCTAATATTATGTTAATAAGTCAGAACCTTGGCACTCTCTCCAGAAGCAAACCAGCGTATAGAAAAAACACTACTTTGAAAAAAATAAAAAAAATAGGCCCAACGAAATAAAAAAGAGTGAAAGGAAATATTCCCTCTAATCCATATTATTATTCTCAACTTTGTCTAGATACAAATACATCTAGATAAAAACTTAACTAGATAAGTACGAATCTAGACAAAGTTGAGAGCAATAATATGGACCGGAGAGAGTACCGTACTTTAGCTCGGCTGGGCATCAATTTCACTGCTGATTGCAGGAAGGAGTTCCGGCTGTTGGGCCTGGAGAATTATAGTCGTTGCAACCTACATAGGAGTAACAGATTTTCTATTAACAAAAGACTTGTCATTTCTTGATTTCCAAATATACCACATAATACTAATGGTAATAATGTCTGGTACAGAAGCATGAGGATGTTTCAGGGAAAAGAGGTGTTGAATAACCTGAGCAACACATCTATGGTTCTTGAAAGAGTGTTAGTTTGGTGATATATGATGGATATATTATTGAGCCTCATGGGTGAGTATATATAGGCGTACATGGATTAACTTAGAGTACAAGACAAGTTAGGCTAGAATCCTAACTATCCTAAACTACCACAATAACCGTGTACGTAGCATACTCTAACATCCCCGCAGTCGTAGCGGTAGCGTCGTGAACAACCGGAACATCGCGGACGGTCAGACTAGAAATAAACCGAAGTAGCATCCAGTAGGCTGACATCCCCCCGCAGTCGTAGAGGAAACGTCTTGGACGGTGTCGGGTCGCGGTAGCTTGAACTGTAGAGGAAGCTGGTGATGCTCAAGCGAGGTGGTAGCCCTTGTGTCGATGTCGAGGGAGCCGAGAGCGTGAGGTGGTGCCATGGTCGAGGTAGCCGTGCGATGGGTCGCCGTGGTCGATGTCGTGGTCGGGGATGCCCGTGTCGAGGTACCCGCATGTGAAGCCACATGCGCATAGTGCGCGAGTAAAATGGATCGTATAGGCACCTAGAGGGGGGAGGGGGGTGAATAGGTGCTACTTCAAATTTTAATGCTTTTTAAATTTTAGGCTTGACACAAAAGGTAAATTCTCTAGATGTGCTATTATAAAGAATTTCCCCATATGCAAACCTAACTACTAGCGAGTAAAGGCGAGTGAGATAGAGGAACGAGTAAACCGCAGTGGAGCACGCGGAGACACAGGATTTGTTTTACCGCAGTTCCTTCCTTGTTAAGGGAAGTACATCTGTGTTGGAGGGGTGGGCGGTACTAAGACCACCACGCCACAATAGGCCTCACTCTGTTCTCCGATGGATCCCGCCACCAAAGGTCTAATCCACCATTCCACTATAGGAACCCTTCGAGGCGGGAAGCGGCGCCTTTACACAACTAGCGGGGCACAACTCTACAATCAAATTGGAGGCTCCCGTAATGACAACAAGCTACTACAAGAACAAGTTATCAATAACAAAACACAATATCTAGATATTAACGAGAATACTAGATCAGGGATTTCTCCAAGTGAATGGAGAGGAGTTGATGCGCTTGATTCGTGATGAAGATGTAGGTTGTCTCCTTCGATTCCCCCAAAGATCGAAGCTTTCGGGTGGTTGAAGTGGGAGATCTAGAGGGAGAGCACTTGCAACAGGTCTGGCCTTTTTCGAATGAATCAAGAGTTCTGAATGGAGGGGATGAAGGGGCTTTTATACCCCCTGCCCCAACTGAGCCGTTGGATCCTTTGGGGGCCGGATTATCCGGCTTGGGGAAAACTCTGCCCCAGACTCGGATTATCCGGCACAAAATCCGCCCCCAGTCAGAGCGACGCGCCAAGCCTGCCCTTGATCATCTCCTGGGGGGCGGATTATCCGGCCCAAGGCGAGGGCCAGATTATCTGGTCAGGGGAAGAAAATTCGCTCCTGTTCGGATCTTCCGGGAGAAAATCCGCCCCCAGTCAGAGCGTCGCGCCTTGCCTGCCTTTGATCACCTTCTGGGGGCCAGATTATCCGGCCCAAGGTGAGGGTCGGATTATCCGGTCAGGGGAAGAAAATCCGCCCCTGTTCGGATTTTCCGGGAGAAAATCCGCCCCCAGAGCGATGCGCCATGCCTGCCTTTGCCAAATGAGATAGGCCGGATTATCCGGCCCTTGATGGGGGCGGATAATCCGGCCCCCAAACACAATATCATTCCCTACACACTTAGCACACATGAGAAAACTCCATGGTATTGTTATCTAACACTCAAAACACAGGGAACCATGAGATGTTCTTTCAATCTCCCCCTTTTTGGTGTTAGATGACAATACTAGGATTTGCAAGATGGTTCTCAAGACAACAATATTTAATGAATGAAAAAGACTCTCCCTCAATGTGTGCGTCCTAAAATTTGCATTTGATTACAAAGACACACAAGAGGGTATAAGTCTAATTCATTGAAACATATATGAAAAACTCATACCACCTGTAGGGAGATAGATGCGTCCTCAAAACATTATAAGAATATCCAATGATAGCCATAGTGAGCGCCTCCCTCGATATAGATATCCAATATAGCCAGAATGATAGATGACTCCATATGAATAGTCCACAAGGTAAATCCAGAGCCACACAAACATAGTCTCATACGACACAAAACACACATAAAAGTTCGACGCTAAATGGGCACAAGCGAGAAAAAAAACCGAAAAACTAAAGTGCAAATACTTGTGCCCGACCCATGCAAATCCTCGGAGACCTAATAGAACTACTTCTCCCCCTTTGGCATCGAGACGCCAAAAAGGAAGAAGAGCGATGCTAACGTCCCAAGGGATCACTCGTAGTCCCCATCCTCGTCCTCGTCCTCGTCCTTGTCCTCATCCTCAAGCTCCTCAGTGTCATCCTCCTTATCATTAGCAGTGGTCGCGGAAGGAAACATGTGACGCTCCAGCTCTCCATAGTTGAGCCCAGATGAAGAGTTCCACCGAGCATATGGTGTGGGAGTAGTAAGAGCAGGGGGAGCACCTGAAGCACCGGACACATGGTGAAGAATGAGCTGCTGAGTATGAGCCATCTCATGGTGCTGCTTGTAAGCCTCATACTGTCCCTTGCGAGTGTCCACGCCAATGCAAAGAATGTTTCCCTGGAACCAATTCAGCTGCTTGATCTCACGAGCAATAGGAGGCACTGGAGGCCTACGAGCACTAGCACGAGCATCCCTCATGAGACCCTTAGGAGCAGAGGAGGGGTGAGAGGTCTTTCGAACCTTGGTGTAGATCTTCTTCGCCTTGTGCACAACATCAATATTGAACTCTTCAGTGGGAAGCAAGTGCCTGATCAGCATCATGATGTATGGAGCATATGGTATGGAAAGCCTATTGAACATGGCATCGATCAACTCATGGTAAATAAAGTCCATCACATCCAGCTTGTACGACACGGACTCATCCTCACAGGACACCACCTCATGAGAGAAGGCAAGAAGCTGAACCAGGTGACCACGGATACTGTCATTGTTTCCTCCACTTGGAGTGATAGAATCACGAAAGAGACCCACCAAGCAAGCATATATGGGAGAAAGACCAGCAAGGGTGCCCACAATACAATTGTCATCGGTGCACGGAGAGAGGACTACATCTTTATTGGGCTTGAGTTGGGTGATGATGCGATGACCACTAGCACGGTCCCTGTTGCGGAAGGGATAACCAAGAACCTCAGCAAAAACACGGAAATCAGCTTGCATAGGCCTGTCACGAGTCATTCACTTCATGGTGCGGTGCTCATCACCACAAATAACCAAGGTGGAGAAGAACTGCTTCACATTCTCAGAATCATAGGAGCATTGGAGGGCCATGAGATGGTGCAGCCCCATCCTCTCAGTCACATACATGGCATCAACAAGGTGAGGCTTCTCCAAGGCCTCAACAAGAACCAGAGGATGCATAGGCCGAATCCTCTGCTGAGCATACACATCTTCATAGATACCCTTTTGTTCAGCACACCAAAAACGAGAGTCACCTAGCAGTATCATGCGGCAGTTCATCAAATAGATCACGATGATGAATGGAGGAGAAAGTAACAGGATCCATCTTCTTATAGTTAACCTTGGGCCCTTTTCCCTTCCTCTTGGACACACCCTTCCTATCCCTCTTTACCTGTTCAGCCATGCGTTTCTCCTCGTTCTTCCTTCTTCTCAGCTCAACCTCATCCACTAAGTTCCCCTTTCCGTTGTCCCGAAAGTATTTAGCACGAGAACGGCGCTTGTAGGGCTTGGGAGCGCTGGAGCCACCTGTGAAGCGAACAAGGCGGATAGCATGGGGATAAGCATACACACAAGTCCAAGAGAGAATATAGAAAAAGTAGGCAAATAGTTCAAAGTCCAATCATACTCAATGCACAAATCCATACGAAACTGAACCAGTTATTACTCTGTCAGGCTGGATTATCCGGCCTGGCCAGGGGCGGATAATCCGTCCCTAGCAGAAAATTTCAGAATCACCTAGATTGAATGCAAAAACATAAATCAGGCTGAGATACTGCAAGACTACAATTTCTTCTCGAAACAACATCTTTCTAGACAACATTCCACCCAACAAGTAACACATCTAGCCAAAGATGGGGAGAGAGGGAGTTACCCTCACTCATTGGAGGAAGAATACGGAGGGGAAGGTACCCGGAGGCGCAGAGAAGAAGATCCGGGGAGGCCCGAAGAATCCGGCGGCCGGAAAGGCTCCGGGGAGGGTGGGGACGGCAGGCGGCGGCTGTGGAGAGGGAGAGGGTCGGGGGAGAAGTGCTGCTCGTTATGAGCCCATCCCCCCGACCCCAGCCCTTAAGGACTGCATCCTCCAGGGCTGGATTATCCGGCCTATACTTGGGCCGGATAATCCGGCCTAAATTCTGAATTTCTGTTGTACACCGATTCAGGCCCGCGCGTCTCCAAACAAAACCCCCACAAGGTGTACAAGGGACTTGTGTGCAAGAAAATATGGCTTAGGGGAAGGGAAAGGCTTAGGATTAAGAGAACCAAACTAAGATGGTACTACACACTCAATATTGCAAGAATCAAAGCAACCAAAGGACAATATTAAGTGTGATTCCCATAAGAATATGAGATGAGCAAGAACAACCAAAAAGATCCACATAAACTCAACTCTTCTCGTGAAAGAGGGCAGTGGCTGAAGCCACCTTGTTGGAGTGTATGGTATGACACCGTGAATATATATCTTGGGTTCATGACCAATACTCATCAATAAGCTCACATATCACAAAATGATATTACGATAAATGATTTGGCTTGCTTTCGGCATTATGGGGGGAGGGTTAGCCCAATCAATTAGGACCACACTCCCCCTATATCCATGCCCACACCTAGACCAAATAAGTTTGAGATGTAAGAGTGAGTTCATGGGTAATCAAGACAAGCTTCTTGAATCAACGATACTTAGCTCATTCCTCAGGTAACAAAACCTTGCTTCATCAAGTGGCTTCGTGAAAATATCAGCAAGTTGGTTCTTTGTGCTCACAAAAGATAGATCAATATCGCCTCGAGCTACATGGTCCTGAATAAAATGATTCCGAATCTCAATATGCTTCGTCCTTGTGTGCTGTATCGGATTATACGCAATTTTGATTGCACTTTCATTATCGCATAAAAGAGGTACTTTGTCATAATTGACACCGTATTCCTTTAAAGTTTGCCTCATCCATAATTACTGAGTGCAGGCACTAGTAGCAGCAACATATTTAGCTTCGGTGGTGGAGAGAGATATACAATTTTGCTTTTTAGAAGACCAACAGACTAGAGACCTTCCCAAGAACTGACAAGCTCCAGAAGTTGATTTCCTATCATCCTTATCACCAGCCCAATCTGAATTAGTATAACCACATAGAGAGAAATTGGAGCCCTTGGGATACCATAGACCAAAATTAGAGGAATGAATCAAATATCGGAAGATCCTCTTGACCACCACTAAGTGGCTTTCTTTAGGAGCTGCTTGATACCTTGCACACACCCCTACACTCAGCACAATATCGGGTCTAGATGCACAGAGGTAAAGAAGAGATCCGATCATGGACCGGTATACCTTTTGGTCCACATCTTTATCGTGGGGATTAAGTTCAAGATGACATTTTGTTTGCATCGGAGTGGCGACACCATTAAGATCCGTCATCTTGAATCTCTTGAGCATGTCTTGGATGTACTTTGCTTGATTGATGAAGGTTCCTTCTCTAAGTTGTTTGATCTCAAATCCAAGAAAGAACCGTAACTCCCCCATCATAGACATCTCAAACCTGTCAGTCATAAGCTTTGAAAATTCATCATTAAAAGCTTTATTAGTAGAGCCAAAGATAATGTCGTCTACATATAGTTGGCATATGAAGAGCTCCCCCTTAACCTTCTTAGTAAAAAGAGTGGGATCGATTTGCCCAACTTTGAAGCCACGATCTAACAAAAGCTCTTTAAGGTGCTCATACCACGCACGTGGGGCTTGTTTAAGGCCATAGAGTGCCTTATCGAGTTTGTAAACATGGTTCGGGAAGTTAGGATCCTCAAATCCTGGGGGTTGCTTTACATATACCAACTCATGTAGATGACCATTAAGAAACGCACTCTTAACGTCCATTTGCTGTAATTTAAAATTATTATGAGCAGCATAAGCAAGAAGGATACATATGGACTCAAGTCGAGCCACAGGAGCATAGGTCTCGCCGAAGTCAATGCCCTCAACTTGGGAGTAGCCTTGTGCCACGAGTCTCGCTTTGTTCCTCACAACAATGCCATTCTCATCTTGCTTGTTTTTAAATATCCATTTTGTGCTAATAACATTGCGGCAATCCTTGGGCTTCTCCACTAATTTCGAAACCTTGTTGCGTTCAAAGTTATTTAACTCTTCATGCATAGCAACAACCCAGTATGGATCTTCAAGAGCTTCAAACACTTTCTTGGGTTCCACCATTGAGATGTGGGCTTGATTCTCACCGAAACTTGCCAACTCCCTTCTTGTGGAAACCCTTCGTCGAAGATCACCTACAACTTTTTCAAGAGTATGACCCCTTAACTCAAGGTTCCTATCGGCACGAGCTTTGTGACGAAGTTCAATAAGCTTGTTGTCTCTTGGTGGAATAGCTTCATCATTTGAGTCTTCGTTGGAATCATTGGCTTGGCCTTGATCAGTAGCTTGATTAGCAGTAGTAGGAGATGATGAACCTTGCCCTTGATGTGGATCAACAGTCGTAACATGAGGCTGCTGTTCTTTAGGAGTTTTAGGGCCGGATAATCCGGACGAGGGTGAGGCCGGATAATCCGGCCTGGGAGAACCTGAAGCATCTTCGCTAACTTGACTGGATCTTGCTCGAATTGAAGAGTGGCCAGATAATCCAGGGTTAGCCGGAAACCGGCCAGGGACTTGCAGGTATTTCTTTGATATGTTGATCATTTTGGTCGGCAGTGGAGGGATGGTCGGATAATCCGGTGTCGACCGGATAATCCGGCCTGGAGCATTCAGGAGCATGTTGACCTTCACCATTTGGTGGAGTTGGTGTAGAAGTTTCTCCAATGGTTGGAGCATGTTGAGCTTGTGTCGATGAGGGCTCTACATGAGTAGAGCATTGTCCTTCCCGATCCGCCACAAGGGGTTCCTCAATGGGGCGGAAAAATCCCACGCCCATTCTTCTTATGGCATCTTGGGGTATTTCAACATCTACATCACAAACATCAACTTGCCCCGCACGGGAGCCATCATTTTCCTCGAACACCACACTACAAGATTCTACAACAGTTCCGGAGAGCTTATTGTAGACTCTATAAGTGTGGGATTCGGCACCATAACCAATAAAAATACCTTCTAAAGCCTTAGACTCAAATTTAGATAAACGAACTCCTTTGATGAGAAAGAAACACTTACAACCAAATACCCGGAAGTATGAGATGTTTGGCTTGTTACCGGTAAGTATTTCATATGGAGTCTTGTCCAAGATTCGATGGAGGTATAGCCGGTTGGATGAATGGCAAGCGGTAGAGATTGCTTCAGCCCAGAAGTTATATGGAGACTTGAATTCAGCTAGCATAGACCTCGCCATATCCATTAGGGTCCGGTTCTTCCTCTCGGCAACACCATTTTGTTGAGGGTTGTACGCAGCGGAATATGGATGTCTTATCCCCTCTTCACTTAGGAATTCGTTTAAGGTGTAGTTCTTGAACTCGGAGCCATTATCACTTCTTATTGCTAATATAGGGACATTGTGTTGACGTTGAACCTCGTTGGCGAAGTCGATGACCGTTTGTTGAGTCTCGCTCTTCAACTTGAAGAAATAGCCCATGTGTATCTTGAGTAATCATCAACAATCACGAAGCAGAATTTCTTCCCATCGAGGCTTGCATGTGATGGAGGTCCAAAGAGATCCACATGAAGGAGCTCCAAAATCCTCTTTGACGAAATAATGGTCTTCCTTCGATGAGGAGAGTCATGCATTTTCCCTTCAACACAAGCCCTGCAAACATGATCTTTGGCAAAGGAAACATTTTCTTTTTGTCCAAGGATATGGCCACCCTTGTGGAGACTTTGCAAAGTTCTCATATTGACGTGGGCTAGTCGGCGATGCCATAACCAACCCACGTTAGCCTTTCCTAAAAGACACATCGGACCTGTTGTGGTTTTCCCCGAGAAGTCCACCACGTACAGGTCATTTTCGACATATCCCACGAAAGCGACTTTTAGATACTTGCTCCACAAGAGTACCGCCAAATCATCATCAATGAAAACTACAAAGCCCATCTTACCAAGGGCGCGAACTGAAAGTAAATTTTAAGCGAGGGTCTCAACAAGCATGACGTCCACGAGAGAGATATCGTGAGCAACCACAACTTTGCCGAGACCCAATACCTCAGATTTTGACCTGTCACCATAGGAGACGGTTATGTGATCATGATTTGGCCGCATCTCCGTGATGATCTCCTTTCTTCCGGTCATATGACTCGTGCACCCGCTATCAAGTACCCATTTAGACCCACCGGAAGCATAGCCCTGCAAGAAAGTTACTTCTTGGTTTTAGGTACCCATTTTCCAATGGGTCCTCTCATGTTAGTGATAAGGTTCTTGGGAACCCAAATAGACCAAGGAATGTAACTATCATAAGGACCTACATAACTAGCATGAACATCACCATAATAATCACAATATAACTCATAGTTAGGATTATTAGCCCCTGCAAAACCATCATAGTTAGACTTGTCATTAGTGGTGGTGCTAGTCTTTGGTTGAGCAGTTTTGCTCTTCTTCTTCGTGTTCTTCTTCTTCTTCTTCTTCTTCTTTGTATTGGGGAACATAACCAAGACCCTCTCTTCCATTTTTTGTCCTTTGCTTGCTAAGAACCTCATTTAGAATTTCTTTACCTTTATGTTGAGATCCCTTTACAAGTTCTTCTTGTCCACAAGATGGAGTAGAGGTGCTGGGCATATCATACTTCTCCAATTGAGTTTGGAGCTGATCACGAGACCCATTTAGAGTAGAATGTTCACTCTCCAATGCCTTGTGAGCAATGTCAAGTTTCTCAAACTTCTCCGAGAGTCTAGCATGAGCAACCCCAAATTCAATCTTTTCTTTCTTTAGTTTCTTTACCTTAGCAAGAGCGTTGTCACATTCTTTGATGAGCTAAGCAACAACCTCTTCATGGGACTCCTCAATTGACTTGAGTCTCTCTTCCAAGGATACTCGAGCTTCCTCTTCTTCTTCCAAGGCATTCTTCAAGGAGGCTATCTCCAAGGCATCTTCTCTTTCAATTCTGCCATTTTCTTCGAGGAGATCTTCGAATTGGGCAAGTTGACTCATAAGAGCATGAAAATGAAGTTTGTGCTCACCTTGCAAGTTAGTGAAAAAGTTGTCCAAAGCAATAACTTCTTCTTTTATCTTAAGACTAGTATGATCATCCATATCCATATTTATGTTAGTCTTAGAAAATGAAGAAATAGAAGATGATACCTCGGACCCTCTTGCCATAAGGCAGGCGACGTTGTTGTTGATGACGTTTTCATTTGGAGAGTCAAAGAGTGATGGCAGAGTAGATGTGGTGGCTATAGCATCCACCTCACGAGTACTATGTTCATCCTCTTCATCTTCACTTGCAGAGGAATATTCTTCTTATGCCACCAAGACAATCTTGGGTTGCTTCTTGTAAGGGCCATTCTTTTTGATAAATGGCTTCTTTCGAGGTGCCTTGGATTTTTCTTTAAGGATGAGCCTGCCACCATTGTCTTCTCTATTTTGATATGGACACTCAGCCACAAAGTGTAGCCTATCTCCTCAATTGTAACATGTTCTCAGTTTTGGACCATTCTCTTTTCTTCCACTTGACCCATTCTTGCGCTCGAGTTCCGACTTGGCCTTGGCTGGATCCTTCCAAAAGTTCCTTGCATAGAAAGCCATGTACTCACCATGAGCATGCTTGACTTCCTCGGGACAGCCCATGGACACACCCTCAAAACCTCTTTCATCCTCATCTTGCTCAACAACATTTTCCTTTAGAGCAACATTGACCCCCTTTTGCATTCCAATGGCTCGGGCATGGGCATCTTCCGCGTTCTTAGCCGCAACCTTGAATGATGCCATTTCTTGCATGACTTCATTAGAAGTCATTTGATAGTAGTTGTGTCTACCTTACAAGCTCTTCAAGTCCGTTGGCTCAAAAGGCATTAGAGCACTCACATATTTCCTTTTTATCCAAGCATCATCAATGTGAGTGGCTCCATGCTTCTAAATGTTGTTGCAATGCCCTTGAGTCTTCTATACATATCTTCATGGTTTTCACCATCCAACATATAGAATCCTTCAGCTCCATTGCTAAGGGCATCATACCTATTCCTCCTCATGCTTTCATTTCCTTTCCAATAAAGAGGTCGGTGAGAGCATCCAAGCTTCTTTAGCGGTGTTGAAATGCTCAATGTGGGGCATGTCCTTGGGACCCACTCCGAGCTGTATCATGTGGAGAGTCGTTGCATTCAATAGGCTATCCACAACTTCTCTTCTTGTTAAGTTGGTGTGCTCTCCAATATGAAGACCCTCTTCGATAATCCTCCAAAGTTCAATTGACGAACTACATACATGAGACTTCATTAAGAATTGCCATTGATTAAATGAAGATGAAGTAAGTTTGGGTGAATCACCCCTATTGTTTATATGAGGATGTGGGATAGGTGGGTCAGGAGAATATAGGTGAGTAACCTCACTATAGTCCTCCTTACCACTTCCCTTCTTGGAGGCGGAACCATTATGTTTTTCACCTACAACTTCATCTTCCTTAGATCTGGCGTGAGCCTTATCTTTGGATGAAGGAGTGGTAGCCTCAGAGGAAGATGGAGATGGGGCTGTAGATGATGTGAGGCGAGCAATCATTTTGTAGCACCCCGGATAAAACCACTATTAGAAAATCGCTTGTTAAATAAAACTTTGTGCATCATCATGGCATCATACATCTTTGGCTCTCAGAATATTTTAGCTAAAAACTATTTTGTCTGATACAATACCTCTTCTCTTATTTCAAAACAAGTCCTATATTTATCTGTTAAATTAATTGCCTAAAAACTATTTGCTAAAAAGTTTTAAAACAAAACAAATAGAATATTTTATCAATAAATAGTAAACCTAAATCTAGACCTAAACTGGTCAGGCCCAAAAGGCCCAACCGGTTGGACCAAACCCTAAACCTAGATCCCCTCTAACCAAACCTTAATCCACCCCCACCCCGCCGCCTACTCCCTTCCTCCAGCCGCCAACCACCCGGCCACGTCGCCCCAGCCCCACGCGCCCCACACACACCGCACCCGCCCGGCCCCGCTTCCCCTGGCCCCACCCCGGAACCCACCTCACCTCGCCCCAATCCTCTCTGCGCGAGAGGCTCCCCTGGCGCGCCCCACACCCCCTCCCCCGACCGCCTCGTGCTCCACCCCGCGCCTGGCCCCACCACCCACCTGCCTCGCACCACCACGCGCCTCTCTCCTTGGTCCTCACCGTCCCCTGATGCGCCGCCGCCAGGTTCCTCGACCCGCCCGTCGCCATCGGCCCCGAGCTCCGTCCTCACCGGCCGCCCTCCTCCCGGCTCCGGCCACAACCGCGCCAGTCCTCCGCTTCCCCGCCGCCTTCGGTCCTGCGCCCGCGACCGCTCCTCTCTCTTCCTCCCGCTCGGCCGCGTCCTCCCCCGCCCTCTCACCGAGCTCCGCCTCCACCCCGACGACCGCCTCGGGCCCGCTCCGCTCCGGCCGAGCCCGGCCCTCTCCATCGCCCCACCCCGTCGCCAGCGGACCTCCTCCCGCTCGCGAGCAACCGCACCGACCCTGCCCCTTAGCTTCCTCCCAGCGCGCGCCCCGCTCCTTCCCCGCGTCTTCTCCTCCGCCGGCCCCGCCTCCAGGAGCTTGAGGCCCGCCAGATCCCGCCGCCGCCCTGCAGGCCCCGTCCGCCTCGGCCTCCTCCCAGCGACGTCGGTCATGTGCGCCGCCTCCCGTGGGCCCCTACTCTCCGGCCGCCAAGGCCGCGCCACCGCCTCTGCCACCTCTGTTCTCGCCCGTGGCCGCCGTTGCCGCGCCGTAGATCCCGCCGCTGCTGCCCTTTGTCGCGCGGGCGCGCCCTCCCCGCCTCCTCTCTGCTGCAGCGAGCCAGCGCTGCTGTTCCTCGGTGCCGTGGCCAGGTTCTCCTCGTCCTGCCCCTCCTGCGCGTCCCAAGGAGCCTTTCGTATGTGTGTAATCATGTCTGTGTGTAATCATGTCGCTGCCAAGGATGTACATGACCTGCGGTACCTAAAGCCACACCGACACCAAACCAAGAACATCGTCAACAATTGGAGCCGATGACCCGAAGACCCCCTTGGAGCACCAAGAACTCCTTCTTGGAACCGAAGACCGATCCCACCGAGACCCTCGGCTCGCCAAGATCTCCTTCACAGATCTGATGACCGAGACCCCGAAGCCCGATCCCGGTGATCCGAAGGCCACGCCAAGACCCGCATCCGAAGACCGCCAAGATCATCACCAGGACGACAAGCACTTCACCCCGGACGCCGAGACCCCGGTGCGACAAGTACTCCTTCTCGGACGCCAAGTTCTTCTTCCCGAACGCCAAGACCGACCCGATACGAGGACCCGGCAAGATCTTCGTGACGACAAGATCGGTACCGACCAGGGCGGGTCCGATGTGCCCCCGACGCCAACCAAGTTCTTCTTCTCGGTTGCGACAAGATCGACTTCCGTTGTCCGAGACTGATCTCGTCGAGCCGTTCTCCCGTCGAACCCTGAGACCGATCCCCTGAACCTCTCCGAACCACAAGAACCAAGTGCGCCGAAACCCTATGTGTGACCCCTATCCGAGACCCCTCATATTTTTGTAATATATGATATACTTGTTGCATATTAAATTGTTCATGCATGCATACTTGTCTGTGGTTTGGGGGCATTATGCCAATTCATCTCATAATTTAATATGGAGTCGATATGCGGAATACCTTTGTCTTATTCCGGACTCCATTTAAATTTGTGTAGCGAACCGGTGCTATCTTGTGCCTTGTCAATACAACATTTAAATTGCGGGGTATCTAAATAACATGAACCACCTAATTAAATGTCGGGACCCCGGTTCCGCTTAATATGGCCTAATTGCATCGCATCCTTTGCCCTGTCATGCATCATACATGCATCATGCCCGATCTTCTGCCGTTGTATTAAATAGTGCATCCGGTGTTTCCTTTAGTGTTTTGGTTCTTCGCGGATAAGGCCGTTGAGTTGATGCGAGTGTCGATCCGATCTTCGGATGAACCTTCGGCAGTGTTTTCAGGCGAGCACCTCCCCCTTTCTACCTATCTTACTTTATAGTATTTATTCCCTCCTGTTGATCTATTGCTATCTGTGTTGCGATGCTCTAGTTTTCATGCCCGTGATATCCCTTGCAGCCTTATATTGCCTTGGACACATCCTATTACCTGTTGTTTTGTAGATAGTTGGACTTATGCCGTGATCGCTTGCTCAAGTGCTGTTGCGTGTCATCAAGTACCACAGTTGTTGATAATAATGCATGTTTAATGTTGGAGATGATCATGGCTTTAATTACTGTTTAATAACTAAAATTGAAGTAGGTAAATGCAGAGGCACCGTGGGTAATAGACAATATTTGGTTTTAATCATCGGTGTCCCGTGGGACCCGAGTTCTTGACACTGTTCGAGATCGAGCGCTAACCACATTGGGGTGTGTGGGCACCCCATCGATTAGTACCTGATTTCAAAGTACTGCAGGGGCCACAAAGTAGTTTGGGGCTTTATTACTATCCTGTACTTATGCAATGCTATACTTCTTAATTTAAAATTGTGCGAGGAATGCACCTGTACTGTTTAGGATTGCGGAGTGTTTTCGCGGTATCGACAAGACCAGTCACACTTTCGGGTTCCCGATCGTTTATAGCCGACGCAAACCCCGAGTCCGTCTCGAGACCGGCCGACTTGCGGTAAGCTTAGTGGGTGGCCCCCATGTACTTGCTTTGGGTGCAAAAGCGTCATGACTTAGGCCCGCCGACATACCGATGGGTGTATGTTAAGCGATCGGCAAAAGGGTCGAAGTGCGTGTGGATATTTTGGTGCACCTCAGGTTAAATCTTTTCAAAAGCCGTGTCATGGTTATGGACGACTTGGAGCACAGTTCTCGATCATAGACAACTATAAGTAAAGTTTACTGTTATAATTTGACTTGTATCCGTTATGACTAGTAATTAGCTCCACTACAGCGGAATGGCTAAATAAAAGTACCAACAACTGCTGGGTTGGGGATCTCTCATGCTTATTGTATCTGACTAGTAAGTGTTGCAACTACAACGGAATGGTTAACTAATACTGACCACTGCTTATTATATCAGGATGACTATCTATATTTGACTAGTAATTGCCGCAACTATAACGGAATGAATAAAGCGCCATCGTGAGTTCTCGGTTGACTTCCTCGTTTGTTCTCGAGGGGGAAATATCAGGATGGGTATGTTTGGTGGTAGAATCAGGATGGTTTCGAATAGGTCTTTCTTATCTCTCTCTCTGATAGCCGACAGTTGTATCGAGTCTCTATAGGTTGTTCAGTGCATGCTGCGCTGCCGCTCAGTCCACCATACCTATGTAGGCGAGGACCACTGAATTCTAGTCTCGCCGTGTACTGGCCTCAGTACTGACCGCTCTCTCTTTTTCCTTTGCCCTTTGTCGGCACCCCTTTGTTTAAGCAGGTTTGAGATCGACGTCGTTAGCAGGGTTACCCTTCCGGCTTGGCCTGGGCAGGGTTATGGACGTCATTGGTTATTCTTCAGAGCTCTTAGCTCAATTTGCATCTTGTCCGTACTCGGACGCTATATCGTTTTCCAGGTGATTTGGATCTTTGTATTGTATATCTGAATTCTTGACTCTTTGAGTCGCTGTTGTATATATATGTTTTGTGGGTTCCATCGAGGACTATTGTGTAATGATATTACTTTGTTTTCCACCCGCACGCAAGTGCCTGGTGGGCACCTTTGAATCGTTTCTATGCGGGTTTGGCGGGAAGCGCTGAAACTTGCATAGGGCCGATTCTGAGGGTGTTACACATTTGCTGCATCTCCTCCATCTTGGTCTCAAAGGATTTCAACAAGGTTGTTTCCAACGTCTTGAGGTCATCCATTGTGACCTTATCCACAGCCTCATTCCCATTTTCCTTAGTACCCATACTTCACTTAGGTGGTTAAGCCCGAATAAAGAGCCGGGGCTTTGATACCAATTGAAATGGATCTTATGGGCACCTAGAGGGGGGGGGGGGGGTGAATAGGGAGAATATCATTTTGCGGCCCGAAAGTTGGGGTGTCCAGGCAACGCGGTACCCAAGGTCCCTGAAATCATCCGCGATGACTACAGTTGGTGTACCAAATACTCAGAGGGTCTTTTTCAGCACGAATTCAACTTTATGTTTCAATACAAAAAATCAGGCTAACGGCCGTCAAGTTGGGCCCCCCTGTCAGTTCTCGCTGTTATGTCGCTCCTGTCGCTCCCGTCGCTTAGGTGTCAATTAGGCTTGCAGCGTTGGCGCCTGCATCCATTACGCGTCTTCTTCTTCCCCGGAGTGGCAACCTGTGGGGCGTCGCAGCCATGGCGCGGAGCTGGGACATGGACGAACCTGCTCGGCCCAGCTCTCCTCCCTATAGGCTTGCAGCGTTGGCGCCTGCATCCATTACGCGTCTTCTTCCCCGGAGCGGCAATCTGTGGTCGCGGCCATGGCGCAGAGCTAGGAAGTGACGAAGCTGCTCGACCCCGCTCTCCTCCCCATCCCGAGTCGGAGCTCACCCTCACTGTGGACACAGCCATGGCACGATCGGGATGAGAATTGGTTCCCGGTGAGATCTATCACCTTGTCAACCATGCTCGGTTCTGTTTTCCTCCTCTAGAATCCGAGCTCGCCGTCGCCGTGGTTGCACCCGCACCAATTCTGCCACCTCTGTCGAGGTCTCTGTGGTAGCTCAAGTTCTGGGACTCCAAATTCTGCCATGTTGGGCCTGTAAGTGTTGTTGTATGTTAAACTAGCAAATCTCTTTTGTTCAAATCTCTTGGGCTGTATCAACTTCATTGTGTTTAATTATGAAAGACAAAATATAAATGACTTCTCTCAATTTCTCGCATAGAAAAATGCACAGCTAATTTCATATTCTCGCAGGAACTGGCCCCACTTGTTGAACCGGCAGCACTGCCACGATCTCCACGTAACCACGGTGAGTTCTCGAACCGAAAGTTGCAGTTACCACGTTTCTTCTGCAGTCATTCCTCTTCCTTAGTCATTCCTCTGCAGTTTTTCCTGGGCGCTTCTTCTTCCTCTGTTCTAGAACTGTCGGTTCATCTTCTTCTTCCTCTCATAGGCAGTTCCTTGTAGGCATTTCCTTTCACCCATTTCCTTGCAGGCATGGACGATGGGAAACGCACAACAGAGACCCACTTGGTCCTTGCCCATGGCACCACGACTTTGATAGTGGTGTACACAAATGATGAAGCGACTGTGGAGACAACTCTCGCCAGATTTGAGCAATTGCTTGAGAAAGAGAAGCACAAGTTTGTGGGGCTAGACTTGGAGTACACCTGTGCAAATAAGCGAAAAAAATCCTCCACAAGAGATCGCTGTCGTGCAAATCGCCATACATGAGGAGGTCCTCGTTTACCACTTTTGCAGGTATGTGAAATTTAAATTTGAGATCACCACTTCTGCATCCCTTGTTCCCTTACATCCCTAGAACCATCTAAGTGCAGGAGTAAACCAACTGAGATGCGTTGTCCGGCTCTGGTCGAGTTCTTGTGTAGGAAAGGGATAACTTTCACTAGCGTGGATATCACAAATGACACAATTATGCTTTCTCGTGTGTTGATAAAAATCCCAGAGGGGCACCACATTGACATCCAAAATCTGTACAAGATCAAATCATACCCAGCGAAGGATGGCATGGGTGATCTGGCAGCGGAAATCATCGATAAATCCTATGAAAAACTGAAGAAATTGAAGCGACTCGATCATGACTACTGGGAGTGGAAGCCGATGAGCAGGTGCGCCTCGAGTATGCAGCCAGAGACGCCTACATGGCGTACAAGTTGTACAGTAAGCTCATTACCATGTAAGATGGGATGGTTAAGGTGGGGTTTTTCGCGAGAGAGCTATGCCCTGGTTGCAAGCTAGCCCAGGAGAAGAAGCGCGAGGAGGACAAAAAGTGGTTTCAGGACGAGCAGGGATCTTGGGACGGTGGCGACATCAAGTGGCTGAAGGGGAAGCAAGTCAAGGACGACAACAAATGGTGGTGATACATTATGTGTTTGAACTAGATTTTAGTTTCTAGTTTATTATGTGTGTGATACATTTAGTTACTTCAATACAAAATTTCGACCAATTTAACTTGTTGATGTATTTCTTGACAATTATAATATAATCGAGCACTAGAAATATTTTGTAGTATGCATGAGCATGATCAGTAAATATAATTGAACACTAGAAACTTTAAGGCACTCCATATAAAGGAGTAGATTAATATAGAAGGTTCACCAGAGACACCACAGATATATTGTCTTACATGCCACACACAGGTAATAATTAACTAGAAAAAAATAAAAGCAGGGGCTGCAGCAGGAGGCTGGGACACGGAGACGCCTAGCAGGGCAGGGGTTTATCAGCAGGAGGCAGCGACAACCTAGTCGATGGGATACAGGCCAGTCCTGACATACTCCCGGAGGAATTTGCCGTAGGCTGCGTGCCGCGCCAAGGTAATCGGCATATGGCTTCTGCCTCCGCCTCTGCCAATGCCCTCCGCGTGCTGGATCATGTTGTTGAGGTCCACATTGATTGCTCTGCCACAGAATAGGCAAAACAGTCTCCCCCTACGATGGAAACGGATTAGCCCACACCGTAACCGCCTTAGCATGTAGCGGCTCTTGTTGTCCCTGGATACCTTGCTATCGTCCACTTCATCATCATCCTCCTGTTGATTTTTAAGAACATAACCTAGAACTCATACATATGATTGAATTTTATTACAACTCAAGAATTGACAACATGTATATGTAAGACAATATATCCGTGGATATCAAAGATAAAGCATCTCAGCAATAGTTTGATCGGTTCATATATCATTTCATCTCAACACAATGACAAATAATTGCATCAGAGTGAATGTAGGATAAAGATTGCGGCCTCATAAGTTTCTTCAGGGATGGAGTCAGCGAACTAAGTAACAATTGCACAACCTGTAATGTTGTTGTACATCGCCCCAGGTTCACTAACTCATCCCTGAAAAAATCTGACACCAATGTGTCTGCCTCTCTTTTGGGACAAATTTGAATCATTGGCCACAATAAGAAATTGAAATGTAATCGTATAAAACATTATTCAGGGATATACATAGTTAGGTACAAAAAAGCCTCAATATTGTAATTATAAATAAAAAACCAAACAATTAATCTTCAGGTGCATGTTAAAAATACTTATGATCAAAACCATTCATATACATATGCATCATACCAATCATTAAAAGATCAGAAACAATTCAAGGATCATATATGTAGTTCCACATGAGAATAAATCTAGGGCCTCATAATTTGTTTCAGAGATGGAGTTGGCGAACCAAAGTACCAACAGCACAACCTATATTGTTTGTGTGCATTGCTGCCTTAGGTTCACAACCCATCCCTAAAACACGACACCATCATACATGTCTCCCCTTGAACTCTTTTGCGGCAAATTTCAATCATCGGCCTCGGTGACAAACTAAAATGTAATTCTTATACACTATGAATGCATGGAATAGATAATTGAAATATCATAGTTCTATGAATGTAGAATAAAGATTGCAGCCTCATAAGTTTCTACAGAGATGGCGTAAGCGAACCAAGTAACAATTGCACAGCTTATATTGATCTTGTACATGGCCCCAGGTTCGCTCACTCATCCCTGTAAAAAATTGACACCAATGTGTCTGCCTCTCTTTGGGGCAAATTTGAATCATTGGCCACAATAAGAAATTAAAATGTAATCGTACAAAACAATATTCAGGGATATACAAATGCATCTTACAACGCATTCATAGATCAGAAACAATACAAATATTATATATTTAGGTTCCATATGAGAGAAAAAATTAGGGCCTCATTTTTTTCAGCGATGGAGTCAGAGAACCAAAATACCAACAACACAACCTATATTGTTTATGTGCATTGCTGCCTCAGGGCCACTAACCATCCCTAAGAAACCAGACGCCCTTGCACTATTTTGGGGCAAAATTGAATCATTGGGCTCAGTAAGGAATAGAAATGTAATGTTATAGGCCTGTTGTGTATCGAAATCAACACTCAACTAGCAAAATCTACTAGATGGCAGATGAGCAGATTGGGGTTTTGTGACTATACGAATTGGGGTTTTGTGACTAGATGGCAGATGCATCAATCAACCGATCGAATCATATATATACTATCCTACTTCAAGAGCAAAAGAATCTGTACACAATTGAGCAAATCTTATGTATGAACTATGAAAACTGCGGCTGCGACTAGAGAAGCTAGCAATGTAGTACCTCGGACTCCTCATCAGGGACCTCCTCCTCAAACTCATCATTCTCCATGATTGTGTCGAAGATTTCTTGAACGGCGATGGGGTCATCGATGTAGATCACCGGATTGCCTCCGCCTGCCGCCTACCCCCCATCCAGATCTGCTGCTAGCACCACGACATTGTCGGCCATGACGTTGTCGGCCACCTGCTGCTCGGCAGCGACGGCTACTACCTGCTGCTCGGCGGTGATGGCTACCACCTGCTGCTTGGTGGCGACAGCTACCAACTGCTGCTCGGCAGCGATGGCTACCACCTGCTGCTCGGCGGCGACGACTACTGGCTGGACGGATGAGTTCGCACCCTCGACAGCGTGGTGACGAGCAGCGTTCGTGCCCGGAGAAGACGTCTCCGCCTGCTTGGCGACGACCGAGCCATCTGCTGCTGCGCCTTCAATTGGCTTCACCTCCGGATCGTCTCCACGCGTACGCTTCATGGCGCACCAAGGGAAGGAGGTAGTGCAAACGAGGGAGCTTCGGCATGCGCGGCAGGTGTAGATTGGGATCTTGGGACTAGACAGACTGGGGGGAAATGAAACGAGCTCATGGAAGAAGAAGGTCGAGGGGGGTTATAAACACCGGATCGTTCGTAGTCCTCGAGTGGACACGTGTGGTGGGCGGGGGGCTACCATGATCTCCACCCTTTTTTCGGTTCCCTTTTTTTTGAAACAGCCACGGTCTCCACTTTAGAGCTGCATTGAAAACACGCTCATGGCAGACCTCGATTCCACTGCATGCAAGTGGCGCAGAACTAATTTCTAGCAACGTTAGATCTACTCGAGGGGGGCCCTTGACTCATGGAATTTACTAGCGGTAGGGCCCAGTGGAAGTGAGATTGAGAGCGCTGCGTAAAAATGGGATATGTCTGATTAAAATCAAGTGGCAATAAATTGCAGCGTCCCGTCGACAACCGTGCACTCAATGACCCCGTTGCCCTGTGCATGAGTTGTAGTAGCAGTAGTAGGCTTTTCAGACTTGATTAAACTTGACATGACTGCTCGACGACTTTTTCCATGGACGACATCGTGTTCCTTCCTGTATAAGTCTCGCGGAGGGAGACGTCCGTGCTGTCTCACGCTGTACTGTGAAGGGCACGACGTGTGCAACAATCATCGTTGGATCACACAAAATGAACGGTTGGTGTGCACGATCCGCGTGACAACTGTGACAACCAATCAGGGAGTAGCAGACAGGGTGAGCACAGGTTTGGGCTTCTACGAAAGATAGAGAGGGGGGGGGCAAAACTAAGTAGTACCACATAAAACCAAGGGAAAAACTGAGTAGTATAAAAATGAAAAGTGTCTTGTACAATGAAATACATCATGGAATACATCAAATTATGCCAAGATAGATCCACTAGAGTTCATTGGATGTGTGTTCTTCTCATAAACCACACATGGATCCACCAGTGTCATTGCATATGTGTTCTTCTAAACAAACCACATAAGGATCCACCAGTGTCATTGCATGTCTGTTCTTTTCATGAACCACACCCAGTGTCAGTGCATGTCTGTTCTTTTCATGAACCACACCCAGTGTCACTGCATGTCAGTTCTTTTCATGAACCACATAAGGATCCACTAGTGTCATTGCATGTCTGTTCTTTTCATGAACCACATAAGGATCCACCAGTGTCATTGCATGTCTATTCTTTTCATGAACCACACCCAGTGTCATTGCATGTCTGTTCTTTTCATGAAACACACCGGTGTCCTTTGCATGTCTGTTCTTTTCATGAACCACATAAGGATCTACCAGTGTCATTGGATGTGTGTTCTTCTCATGAACCACACGTGGATCCACCGGTGTCATTGCATGTCTGTTCCTATAAACAAACCACATAAGGATCCACCACTGTCATTGCATGTCTATTCTTTTCATGAACCACACCCAGTGTCATTGCATGTGTGTTCTTCTAAACAAACCACATAAGGATCCACCAGTGTCATTGCCTGTCTGTTCTTCCCATGAACCACACATGGATCCACCAGTGTCATTGCATGTTTGTTATTTTCATGAATCACAGCTAGAGTCATTGCATGTCTGTTACTTCCATAAACCACATATGGATCCACCTACTGTGATTGCATGTTTGTTCCTCTAAATAAACCACATAAGGATCCACCAGTGTCATTGGATTGTGTTCTTCTCATGAACCACACATGGATCGACCAGTGTCATTGCATGTTTGTTCCTCTAAACAAACCACATAAGGATCCACCAGTGTCATTGCATGTCTGTTCTTTTCATGAACCACACCCAGTGTCATTGCATGTGTGTTCTTCTAAACTAACCACATAAGGATCCACCAGTGTGATTGCATTTCTGTTCTATTCATGAATCACAACTAGAGTCATTGCATGTCTGTTACTTCCATAAACCACATATGGATCCACCTAGTGTGATTGCATGTATGTTCCTCTAAACAAACCACATAAGGATCCATCAGTGTCATTGGATGTGTGTTCTTCTCATGAACCACACATGGATCCACCAGTGTCATTGCATGTTTGTTCCTCTAAACAAACCACATTAGGATCCACCAGTGTCATTGCATGTATGTTCTTTTCATGAACCACACATAAGGATCCACCAGTGTCATTGCATGTCTGTTCTTTTCATGAACCACATAAGGATCCACCAGTGTCATTGCATGTCTGTTCTTTTCATTAACCACATAAGGATCCACCAATGTCATTGCATGTCTGTTCTTTTCATGAACCACACCCAGTGTCATTGCATGCGTGTTCTTTTCATTAACCACAGCTTGAGTCATTGCATGTCTGTTACTTCCATAAACCACACATGGATCCACCGATGTCATTGCATGCCTATTCTTTTCATGAACCACACCCAGTGTCACTGCATGTCTGTTCTTTTCATGAACCACATAGGGATTTACCAGTGTCATTGGATGTGTGTTCTTCTCATGAACCACATGTGGATCCATCGGTGTCATTGCATGTCTGTTCCTCTAAACAAACCACATAAGGATCCACCAGTGTCATTACATGTCTGTTATTTTCATGAACCACACCCAGTGTCATTGCATGTGTGTGCTTCTAAACAAACCACATAAAGATCCACCAGTGTCATTGCGTGTCTGTTCTTTTCAGAAACCACACCCAGTGTCATTGCATGCGTGTTCTTTTCATTAACCACAGCTAGAGTCGTTGCATGTCTGTTACTTCCATAAACCACACATGGATCCACCGATGTCATTGCATGTCTGTTCTTTTCATGAACCACACCCAGTGTCACTGCATGTCAGTTCTTTTCATGAACCACATAAGGATCCACCCAGTGTCATTGGATGTGTATTCTTCTCATGAACCACACGTGGATCCAGCGGTGTCATTGCATGTCTGTTCGTCTAAACAAACCACATAGGATCCACCAGTGTCATTGCATGTCTGTTCTTTTCATGAACCACACCTAGTGTCATTGCATGTGTGTTCTTCTAAACAAACCACATAAGGATCCACCAGTGTCATTGCCTGTCTGTTCTTTTCATGAACCACACATAAGGATCCACTAGTGTCATTGCATGTCTGTTCTTTTCATGAATCACACCCAATGTCATTGCATGTGTGTTCCTCTAAACAAACCACATAAGGATCCACCAGTGTCATTGCATGTCTGTTCTTTTCATGAACCACACCCAGTGTCATTGCATGTGTGTTCTTCTAAACAAACCACATAAGGATCCAGCAGTGTTATTGCATGTCTGTTCTTTTCATGAACCACACATAAGGATCCACCAGTGTCATTGCATGTCTGTTCTTTTCATGAACCACACCCAATGTCATTGCATGTTTGTTCTTTTCATGAACCACATAAGGATCTACCAGTGTCATTGCATGTCTGTTCTTTTCATGAACCACGTAACAATCCACCAATGTCATTGCATGTCTGTTCTTTTCATGAACCACATAAGGATCCACCAGTGTCATTGCATGTCTGTTCTTTTCATGAACCACACCCAGTGTCATTGCATGTCTGTTCTTTTCATGAAACACACCCGGTGTCACTGCATGTCTGTTGTTTTCATGAACCACATAAGGATCCACCAGTGTCATTGGATGTGTGTTCTTCTCATGAACCACACGTGGATCCACCGGTGTCATTGCATGTCTATTCCTCTAAACAAACCACATAAGGATCCACCAGTGTCATTGCAGGTATGTTCTTTTCATGAACCACACCCAGTGTCATTGCATGTGTGTTCTTCTAAACAAACCACATAAGGATCCACCAATGTCATTGCGTGTCTGTTCTTCCCATGAACCACACATGGATCCACCAGTGTCATTGCATGTCTGTTCTATTCATGAATCACAGCTAGAGTCATTGCATGTCTGTTACTTCCATAAACCACATATGGATCCACCTAGTGTGATTGCATGTCTGTTCCTCTAAACAAACCACATAAGGATCCACCAGTGTCATTGGATGTGTGTTCTTCTCATGAACCACACGTGGATCCACCGGTGTCATTGCACGTCTGTTCCTCTAAACAAACCACATAAGGATCCTCCAGTGTAATTGCATGCCTGTTCTTTTCATGAACCACACCCAGTGTCATTGCATGTGTGTTCTTCTAAACAAACCACATAAGGATCCACCAGTGTGATTGCATGTCTGTTCTTTTCATGAACCACATAAGGATCCACCAGTGTCATTGCATGTCTGTTCTTTTCATGAACCACACCCAGTGTTAGTGCATGTCTGTTCTTTTCATGAACCACACCCAGTGTCACTACATGTCTGTTCTTTTCATGAACCACATAAGGATCTACCAGTGTCATTGGATGTGTGTTCTTCTCATGAACCACACGTGGATCCACCGGTGTCATTGCATGTCTGTTCCTCTAAACAAACCACATAAGGATCCACCAGTGTCATTGCGTGTCTGTTCTTTTCATGAACCACACCCAGTCTCATTGCATGCGTGTTATTTTCATTAACCACAGCTAGAGTCATTGCATGTATGTTACTTCCATAAACCACACATGGATCCACCGATGTCATTGCATGTCTGTTCTTTTCATGAACCACACCCAGTGTCACTGCATGTCAGTTCTTTTCATGAATCACAGCTAGAGTCATTGCATGTCTGTTACTTCCATAAACCACATATGGATCCACCTAGTGTGATTGCATGTCTGTTCTTTTCACAAACCACACATGGATACACCAGTGTCATTGCATGGGTAGCCGTTAGACCGAGTCTTATAGAAGGGACGCCCTAACACAGTTGTTCTGCTTGACGATTGTTACATACCGTTCGATTGGGGCGCTTGGACGATTGGGATGGTCTTCGTGAGAGCGATCCGTGAGTAGGCTGTTCTGCGGCATGATTGGCCACGCTTGCTCTAGACAAACTGGCAACACCGGGCGCTCCCCTATTGCGAGTGTCACGTCTCATGAGTTTAGTGGGCCACATCCCAGTGTCACGTCCCCATTACTTCTCTTCCTCCCCGTACTTCTCTTCCTTACCCTTGAAGCCACTTTCCCCACTTCACTCCCATCCTGTCATAGCCGCAAGCCGACGGCGCCTCCATCCCAATCCCCTCTCCGGCAGCCACCCCCTCCCCTCTCGCCATGGGTTCAAGGGGAGACGGCGAGGAAACGCGCCGTGACGACAGGGACGGTGATTTCGATGTGAGTCGTCTCATCTCTATTTCTATCATCTCTAGCCAATTATCTATTTTTTGAGCTAGATCTAATCTGTTTACTCATGCACATATGATATGTTAGGCCAACCAGACGATGTATGACTCCGACTATCATGGTTTAGAGGATGAAGACAGTCCTCTGGTATGCAAACATGGATATGTGCTTGCTAAATTTGTAGCCTTCGAAGGACGAAACGCAGGCAGGAGGTTTCTATGGTGTCAAGGACATCGTGCAATGATGCAAGGCGGAAGTTGCGGTGTTGTCAAATGGGTAGATACAGAGTGGCCCAAATCGATGCAGAAAACACTGGACAAACTATGGGAAATCACTGTCGAGTTGAAAGAATCCGTATTCAGCTCACTTCTTGAAAGTGTTGAGACGAAGCTATGGGAACCAGTTGACATGACCAAGCATAATCGAGATCTCAGGTGGGTGTAAGACAAGGTTATCAAAGTCGAGAAGGAGAGGGACGCGGCGTTGGCCCTGAAGGCTAAAGCAGAGCAAGAACTGACTCAGGCAAGGAATGATCTCCACCAAGACAAAGTCCTGCAGTACACAACTACGAGTATTGACAAGTGCATGAGGAAAAATGCAGAGAAACAATTGAAGCTGTGCAGGAAGATGCTAAAAGGAAGGAGCAGACAATTCGATCCTTGCTCTCGCAGGAAGATGCGCATCGGGCCAAGATTAGGAAGATCAAGGAGATGTGTGATAACTAGTTCTATTTAGCTTAAGCTCCGGGCCTTTTTAAGTTGTAATATTTGTACTTGTTGACCTAGCGGTCTGAACTATTGGTCCCGGATTCCAGGGAGGAAAAAAATTGCTCTGACCTTGCATTACTTCTTTTGTCTCACCGTTGCTTCGTCGTCCTCGTGTACAAATAGGAGGCGCCACAGCGCGTCGTTTCATCGTCCACCCCCTCGTCCTCTCCAATCTCCACCGCGCCGCCATAGAGATGCCCGATCTGAACTTGTACGAGGCGGTGATGTTCGCGAACTTCGATATCCTCGCGCCGCCATCCACGAAGGTGCCCCACAGATGGTGCATCGGCTCTGCGGGGGTGCCGGTGGCTCCGCTACCTGGCCGAGCTGAGATGGAGAGCAAAATCGCGGTGCGCTGCCGCCAGATGCCCGCGTGGAAGAGGGTGTTGCCCCGGTACGCGGCGGCCAGACCGTACCGGCCGACGCTGTTCAATAAGGAGCGGAAGGCCAAGATTGGCAACCGCATCGTTGACGGGCGTGTGGTGCACCGGGATCTTCGCAACCGAGAAGGGCGGGAGAGGTTCTGGTCCGTTCCTAGATGGACCAAGTACACCGTCAACGCCGCCGCTCGACGCGAAGAGGTGCTCCGTCTCGCGAACAATGCGGACATCGTGGAGGTTCCGTCCCGACACAATGACAGGAAGCCGCGGCCAGTGAGGACGATGGCGGAAGTGAAATTGTTGACTAGTGGTTGAATTAATGTATGATGTGAAATCGCACCTTTGTTTAGAAGAATTTGTGGTTGAAGTAATGAAATGCCTCGATTTAGATCTCTGTCTCGATTAATTTGTGGAAGAATTTGTGATTTAGATCAATTTCTACTTTGATTTAGATCTCTGTCCCGGATTAGGAACGTGACCATGGACCAAAGACACTTTTTCTACTAGTGTATTCTGACATTGGTGGTTTGTTTAAACATAATCTACGTGGATTGTGCCGCATGCAAATAGCACAACCACAATTTGTAAAGTGGAAGCACGTACACCCAGTTACTGGAGATCCGGGAGCTTCGCCAGATGCAGGAGATGCAGGAGCAGAGAGGCGGTGAGATAGACGGGCTCAAGATTAGGCCAGAAAGTGGTACCCATTTCCTCCTCATCTGGGCATTATCGGTGGGAACATTGCTGTTTATGTTGCCACGTCGTTGTGCATCATCTGAAATAAGTTGCTGCTTCGTGGAGTGTGGTAGCTTAAATAATTTATTTATGTGCCACTTACATTCCGTCGTATTTGGAGACCTCCTGCCCCTCAGTAATCGTGGAACCGGTGGATCCTTGTTTTCAGATAGCAGTGGCACAATCACAATTTCGGATTCAACTACTGACTCGGGCGTTCCCAAACCCTAAGTCGCGATACATTTTACTCAGAGAACGTGGGTAGATTGTTTCGCCCAGCAACGTGCCACACACAGAGCGATCAGAATTTAACAGAATTACATATATAGGTTCAAGTTCAACACATTACTATGCATCTTCATTGTCAGCTGCCTTCTTCCGCAGCCTGGGTGCCAAGCCTTCACGCCCACCGGCTTCTTCATTTCTGCCTTCTTCCTCTTCCTCGGTGCCAATTTTCTTAGCTTCACGTACTGCATCGCTGGGACAATGGGCACTAGAATCGTGTCCAAGATCATCTTTCCACTCATTTTAATTTCTTTGGTCCATAAAATGATGACCCATCAGTCATGTTTCTAACTTCTTGGCGCTTCCTCACAAAGAAAAAGATTTGCATAACCGCCCAATATCTACAGAGAGTAAATAAAACAAAATTACAATTCAGCACAAACATGCGAACCCCAAGCGACCTTTGCTTACCAGAGCTAATTGGGTTTGAGCAACCACCTGCCCAAGAATAGAATGGCGACTCCCAGTTGCAGCAGCTTCCACATCCAGTACATGACATTTCAGGTCAAACATAGCAGCCGAAGCATACCTTTTCATCAACCCAATTAGCTGACTGTCACATGTTATATGAACCATGATGCCACGTTCATACATGAAGCTGAACTTTGCTGTCTGCTTCGGCCATAATTCAACATGATTACGCAGAGCAGCAACCATACCAGATATAGTGCAGATCTGCGTAGGCGCTTCTTCCATCGTGAAACAATAGCTTCCATACCACTTTCCCTTAGAGTCGTACCTGTAGAGGACTACCGTAACCAGGTAAGGGGGGGATCCGCGCAGATCCTAGTTGACAGAAAACTATGGACAAAATATGTTTGTCAGCGTTGGGCTAACAAACAATTTGAGGTTCAGTAGCCAGCTAGCAGTTGTAATTAGTGCGAATAGCAAAGAGAAGGGTAGCTCACCCGCTTGTAGCCAAAACTTCTTCTTCCTTGATAGTAGGATCTGCCATCCTCCGAACTGCTCGGCTCGTCGGCGACGGAGGTGGGCTAGAGCCTCGCAACAACGGCTACGGCATGCACCATTGGAGCTCGGTATCAGCAACTAGGCGCAGCAACTGGGCACATCAACTTGGCCTCGGAACTCAAATGTCCGAAGGGATCGTCCTGCCTGGAGGGTGGATTCCGACGCCGCCGGTGCTAGGGGAAAGCTGGGAATGGATTTGTGAAATTGGTCAATGCATCCAATCCACTTAGCTGCTCGATTTGCCTAAGAGGTTGCCGTGTTGGCGCCCGCGTCAAGGACAGATGAATGACATGTGGGTCCTGACCGTCTACTTCACGAGGCAGTTTAACGGAATGTTTGTATTTGGCAGGGGTGAGATGAGCTTGCCTCGAAATGGCCCTCTCAGTAGTTGGCGGCCCAACTTTTCGAAACGCGGTAATTTCAGGCAACTTAGGTACTGCCATGCGCTGGCCTGCGAACTTTGGTACCGCAGACGAACAAGCCCGTGAATAGGTGCTACTTCAAATTTTAATGCTTTTTCAATTTTAGGCTTGACACAAAAGGTAAATTCTCTAGATATGCTATTATAAAGAATTTCCCTATATGAAGACCTAACTACTAGCGAGTAAAGGCGAGTGAGATAAAGGAACGAGTAAACCGTAGTGGAGCACGCGGAGACACATGATTTGTTTTACCGCAGTTCTTTCCTTGTTAAGGGAAGTACATCTGCGTTGGAGGGGTGGATAGGCCTGATCCACCAATTCTCCGTGGCCTTCCCCACCAAAGATCCTCCCCACCGCACCACCTATAAAACCTTCGAGAAGGGAAGAGGCAGCTTTTACCTGTGGTAGGCTACTTTCCACAATCAAATTCTATAGGAACCCTTGAGGCAGAGGAAGCGGCCAGGGGCACAACCAACAATCAGGCCCTGCCCCGTAATCAAATTCTGGGCTCCGTAATGATGTGTAGCGGCCACAAGAACAAGTTATCAATAACAAAACACAATATCTAGATATTAACGAGAATACTAGATCGGGGATTTCTCCAAGTCAATGGAGAGGAGTTGATGCGCTTGATTTGTGATGAAGATGTAGGTTGTCTCCTCTTTCGATTCACCCAAAGATCGAAGCCTTCAGGTGGTTGAAGTGGGAGATCTAGAGAGAGAGAGAGAACTTGCAACAGGTCTGGCCTTTTTCGAATGATTCAAGAGTTCTGAATGGAGGGGATGAAGGGGATTTTATACCGCCTGCCCCAACTGAGCCATTGGAGCCTTTGGGGGCCAGATTATCCGGCCCAAGTGAGGGCCGGATTATCCGGCCTGGGGAAAACTCCGCCCCAGACTCGGATTATCCTGCACAAAATCCACCCCAGTCAGAGCGACGCGCCGAGCCTGCCCTTGATCGTCTCCTCGGGGATGGATTATCTGGCCCAAGGTGTGGGCCAGATTATCTGTTCAGGGGAAGAAAATCCCCCCTGTTTGGATCTTCCGGGAGAAAATCCGCCCCCAGTCAGAGCGTCGCGCCTTGCCTACCTTTGATTGCCTTCTGGGGGCCGGATTCTCTGGCCCAAGGTGAGGGCCGGATTATCCGGTCAAGGGAAGAAAATCCGCCCCTGTTCGGATTTTCTTGGAGTAAACCTGCCCCGAGTCAGAGCGACGCGCCATGCCTGCCTTTGCCAAATGAGATAGGCCGGATTATCCGGCCCTTGATGGGGGCGGATAATTGCTGGCTCATGGTTGATATCGAGCTTGTTGGGGAACCTCAAGAGGAAGGTATGATGAGCACAGCAGTAAGTTTCCCTCAGTTATGAAACCAAGGTTATCAATCCAGTAGGAGCAAGGAAACACCCCAATGGTGTAGCTAGCTGAACGTTGGCAGGGAGCACTACCAGTGGCAGCAACAACATGGAGACCTGCACAACCACAGAACTTTGTCCCCAACTTACGATGAGGTTGTCAATCTCACCGGTTTTGCTGAAAACAAAGGATTAAACGTATCGAATGGAAGGAAGTAATAGTTTCCAGAAAGTAAACACAAAGCAGTAAACAGTTTGTAGATTGTATGTAAAAGAAAGGATTGGGGTCCATAGTTCACTAGAGGTGGCTCTCCTTAAGATAGATAACATGCTGGGTGAACAAATTATAGCGGGGCAATTGACAAACATCGAGAAAGCATACAAGCATATACTAATCATCTTGACTCCTTTGAGACTTGATTGGGCATTACAACATTATACATTGACCACCATCCAACTGCATTTATGACTAATAATCCACCTTCAGGTTATCATCCGAATCCCCTCTAGTATTAAGTTGCAAGCAACAGATTATTGCTTTACGAATTGCTGTTGGGTCCGCAACATAGAAAACAAAAAAATTCCTACGATGAGAACTATACGCCAAGATCTATCTACTAGATACAGAGCAACGGGTGGACATACATCCATGGAGAACTTACCCTCGAAGACAACGAGTTTTGTTAACGAGTAGGAACTCGTGGTTGCTGTAGTCGTACGCTTGCTGATCTCAAGATCATGTGGAAGTCCGAGCGCCGCAAATCAGCAGCGCATCCGTCCTCGCACACACGTTCAAGCCACCGGACAACCTCCACCTCCTCGCTCCAGCGATCCAGCGGAAGCAGCAACTCCTTCCAGACGAAATGCCACCGGGAACATGTATCTCGCTAATCCGAGACCATGGGGGAATAATTCTAGAGGGGGAGAGAGATCCTTCACAAGGAGGTTTGAGGATGAAGGAGGGAATGGGTGGCCTTTTATAGGAGGAGGGGTGCCCCTCTCTCCATGGTCGGCGCATGGGGGTGACCTCACCTCCCCATTCATGTGGTGGTAACCCCTCCACATTAAAATGCCTCTTCACATTCCCTTTTAAAGTCTCCACTTTAAATGCATTAAATTTCTCCAAATTTAATGCTCTCTCATTTAACAAAACTCTTTTTATTAAATTTATTCAGAATTTTGTTAATTACTTTAATTAACAAACATTCACATATATCCCCTTGCAATATTTCAATATCATATGCAGAACCACCTTCTGCAATTTCACCCGAAACAATTTCCGTTTTCTATTGAAACAATTCCTGCGCTTTGCAATTCTTTCGTCTGAAACATATGTGCTCCAAAATGGTGTCCGGTAACTCTTAAGTGTGCCACCCTAGGTTCGCGAATAATGCAGACATGATCGATACCCTTCTCCGATCAATAATCGGCAGCGGGACCTGGAGATCCGTACTGACTCCTACACATTCAACGATGACTCCTGTGATCATGAGAACCTTTAATGCTTGTAACTAAATCCCTTTGTCTCTCGATATATTACATGTCCGAGATTCGATCATCGGTATCTCCATACCTAGTTTGATCTCGTTACCGACATGCACTCTTTTCTCATTCCCGTGATATAACATTCTAGTGATCACATCACTTGCTTGCAAGCTATCCTAATGTGATATCACCGAGAGGGCCCAGAGTATATCTATCCGTCATCTGGATTGACAAATTCCACTCTTGATCCATGAGCCTCAACATAACACCTTCGTAGTACTGAACCCATCTTTATAGTCACCCTGTTACGGTGTGACGTTTGATGTTATCAAGATTCTCTTCCGGTGTTAGCAATTAACATGATCTCATGGTCTAAGGATAAAGATTACTTCATATGATGTTATAGCAATATAAACATAATGACTTGATCGTAATGCTATACTTCGGATGAATGTTCATCACATCATTTCACAAATGCTGTGACCTTGTTATTAACAACATCCAATGTCCATGATCAGGAAACCTTGATCATCTTGTTAATCAACAAGCTAGTCTATAAGAGAGGCATAACTAGGAACCCTTTTTGTTTATTAAACACACATGTATTGATGTTTCCTATCAATACAATTATAGCATGCAAAATAAACATCTATCATATACAAGGAATACATAATAACAACTTTATTATTGCCTCTCAGGGCATATTTCCTTCAGTCTCCCACTTGCACTAGAGACAATAATCTAGTTTATATAGTGATAAATCTAACACCCATGGAGTTCTAGTGTTGATCATGTTTTGACCTAGGGAGTACTTTAGTCAACGGATCTGCTACATTCAGGTCCGTGTGCACTTTACAAATCATTATATCTCCATCCTTGACATGCTCGCGGATGGAGTGAAATCGGCGCTTAATATGCTTGGAATTCTTGTGAGACCTTGGTTCCTTGGCGTTGGCTATGGCTCCATTATTGTCATAATAGACCGCCATTGGGTCCAACGCACTAGGAACCACACCTAGTTCCATTATGAACTCCTTCATCCAAACCACTTCCTGCGCTGCTTCTAAAGCAGCAACATATTCCGCCTCCGTCGTTGATCCAGCCACCACAGGTTGTTTGGAGCTCCTCCAACTAACTGCTGCTCCGTTTAAGAGAAATACGTATCCGGATTGAGACTTAGAGTCATCCGGATCAGTGTCAAAGCTAACATCGACATAACACTTAGCGACTAGCTCTTCTTCACCTCCGTATACAAGAAACATATCCTTAGTTCTTCTCAAGTACTTAAGGATATTCTTGACCGCTATCCAGTGTTTCGAACCTGGATCATATTGATACCTACTAGTCAAACTAATAGCATGTGCCACATCCGGTCTTGTACATAGCATGGCATACATTATAGAGCCTATGGTCCTTCATTGAAAATATATATGACGCTTCACCAAGGTCCTAATATATATGACGCTTCACCAAGGTCCTTCATTGAAAATTTGTTGTTTAGATAACTTTTAACACTGTTTAAAAGATCTATATCATTTCCAATCAATAATATGTCATCCACATATAATATCAGAAATGCCACATTGCTCCCACTCACTTTCTTGTAAATACAAGCCTCTCCATAAGTTTGGACAAATCCAAACTCTTTGATCACCTCATCAAAGCGGAGATTCCAACTCCGGGATGCTTGCTTTAGTCCATAGATGGATCGCTGAAGTTTGCACACCTTATCAGCATCCTTAGGATCGACAAAACCCTTAGGTTGTATCATATACAACTCTTCTTCAATATTACCATTGAGGAACGCAATTTTGACATCCATCTGCCATATTTCATAATCAAAATATGCAGCAGTTGCTAACATAATCCTAACCGACTTAAGCATCGCTACGGGAGAGAATGTCTCATCGTAGTCAACTCCTTGAATTTGTCGAAACCCCTTTGCGACAAGTCAAGCCTTATAGATGGTCACATTACCATCAGCATCAGTTTTCATTTTGAAAATCCATTTATTCTCAACGGCCTTTCGGTCGTGAGGTAAGTCCACCAAGTTCCGAACCTGGTTTTCGTACATGGATTCCATCTCGGATTTCATGGCTTCTAGCCATTTGTTGGAATCAGGGCTCATCATTGCTTCTTCATACGTTGCAGGGTCATCCATTTCATCTATCATGAAATTCATAACAGGATTGCCGTATAGTTCAGGAGCTGCACGTGTCCTGCTTGACCTGCGAGGTTTGGTAGTGTCCTCTTTCGGAGTTTCATGATCAATATCATTAGCTCTCTCTTCATTAGGTGAAGTCAACTCCGAAACAACTTCTGGAGCTGCGCTACTCGCCATTTCATGAAGAGAAGGTTCAATAACCTCTTCGAGTTCTACCTTCCGACTACTCACACCTTTCGCGAGAAACTCCTTCTAAAGAAAGGATCCATTCTTGGCAACAAAGACCATGCCCTCGGATCTGTGATAGAAGGTATACCCAATCGTTTACTTAGGGTATCCTATGAAGACGCATTTTTCTGCTTTGGGTTCGAGTTTATCCGGTTGAAGTTTCTTCACATAAACATCGCATCTCCAAACTTTAAGAAATGACAGCTTAGGTTTGTTTCCAAACCATAATTCATACGGTGTCATTTCAACGGATTTAGATGGTGCCCTATTTAAAGTGAATGCAGCGGTTTCCAGTGCATAACCCCAAAATGATAGTGGCAAGTCAGTCAGAGACATCATAGATCGAACCATATCCAATAAAGTACGATTACGACGTTCTGACACACCATTACGTTGTGGTCTTCCGGCAGGCGTGAGTTGTGAAACTATTCCACAGTCTTTCATATGTGTGCTAAACTCGTAACTAAGATACTCTCCTCCACGGTCGGACCGCAGAAATTTGATCTTTCTGTTATGATGATTTTCCACTTCATTCTGAAATTCTTTGAACCTTTCAAAGGTTTCAGACTTATGTTTCATCAAATAGATATACTCGTATCTACTCAAATCATCCGTGAAAGTAACAAAATAACGATATCCACCTCGCGCCGACACACTCATTGGTCCACACACATCAGTATGTATGATTTCCAATAAATCTGTCGCTCGTTCCATTGAACCGGAAAACGGCGTTCTAGTCATCTTGCCCATAAGGCATGGCTCACATGTATCAAATGATTCAAAATCAAGTGATTCGAAAAGTCCATTAGAATGGAGTTTCTTCATGCGTTTAACGCCAATATGACCTAGACGGCAGTGCCACATATATGTAGATATATCATTATCAAGTTTAATCCTTTTGGCATCAACATTATGAATATGCGTAATACTACTACCGAGATCCAACAGAAATAAACCATTCAACACAGGTGCATGACCATAAAAGATATTATTCATATAAATCGAACAACCATTGTTTTCAGACTTAAACGAATAACCACTTTGCATCAAACACGATCCGGATACAATGTTCATGCTCAGTGCAGGCACCAAATAACGATTATTCAGGTTTATAACTAATCCCGACGGCATATGGAGAGGCAGCGTTCCGACGGCGATCACATCAACTCTTGATCCATTGCCAACCCGCATCGTGACCTCATCCCTTGCTAGTTGTCGCTTGTTCCGCAGCCCTTGAACCGAGTTACATATATTAGCAACCGATCTCGTATCAAATACCCAGGTGCTACTGCGAGTACTAGTCAAGTACACATCAATAACATGTATATCACATATACCTTTGTTTGCCTTGCCGGCCTTCTTGTCCGCCAAATACTTGGGGCGCTATGCCCAATGGCGATCCCTTGTAATAGTAGCACTCGGTGTCAGACTTAGGGCCAGCTCGGGGTTTCTTTTTAGGCGCGGAAACAGATTTGCCTCCCTTCTTTCCCTTCTGCTTGCCTTTCTTGTCCTTCTTGAAACCGGTGGTCTTATTGATCATCAACACTTGATGTTCTTTCCTAATCTCCACTTCTGCAGTCTTAAGCATTGACAGAAGCTCGGGAAGAGACTTCTTCATGCCCTGCATATTATAGTTCATCACGAAGCTCTTGTAGCTAGGTGGCAGAGATTGGAGAACACGATGCATGCCTAAGTCAATGGGAATCGTTATTCCCAAGGACACAAGATTATCGGCGTACCCATACATTTTGAGTACGTGCTCACTAACGTAGCTGTTCTCTTCCATCATGCAGCTAAAGAACTTTTCAGAAGCATTATAACTCTCTACGGCAGCATGGGTATCGAAAATCATTTTCAATTCTCCCATGGTATCAAAGGCATTGCCATTTTCGAAATGTTTTCGAAGTTCTGGCTCTAGCCCATACAGTATGCCATAATGAACTAAGTTGTGGTCCTCCTGACGAGTTATATAGACGTTCTTTTCCTCGTCAGGGGCATCAGGAGCTGGTGGGGGGCCTAGCGGCGCCTCTAGCACATATTGCTTTTGTGCAGCAGTGAGGAGAATCCTCAAATTCATAGCCCAATTGGTGAAGTTGCTACCATTCGCAGCAAGCTTCTCTTTCTCCATGAACACATTGAAATTAAAAGCAGGTGGTGCCATCTACAACAGAATTTGTAAAATATATTTAGACTAAGTTTATGATAGATTGAGTTCAACTAATCCAAATTACTAATGAACTCCCACTCAAAAATGACATCCCTCGTGTCCTTTTGGTGATTACATGAACCAAATCCACTACACCAAGTCCGATCATCACGTGAGTCGGTGTAGCTTCAAAGGCGAGCATCTATATGGGCATAACATCAACTATATGACTCATGCTTAACCTTTCGGTCCGTGTTCCGAGGCCATGTCTGTACATGCTAGGCTCGTCAAGTAAGAACCTTAGTATTTGCGTGTGTAAAACTGTCTTACACCCGTTGTATGAAAGCGTAGAGTCGAGAACACCCGATCATCACGTGATGCCTCAAAACACGATCCACAAAACGGTGCATACTTAAGGAAGAACACATTTTATCTTGATATCTAAATGAGGGATCATCTTATAATGCTACCAAAAGCGCCAAACTAGCAATATAAGATGCTAATGTGTGAAGTGAGGTGATATGGACCATGCATTTGATCTCTATCATTTGCATCGTGGTATGATCTCTACCATTCCTTTGTGTTTAAGGCCAAGGTCTATGGAACTTACACGTTAAGTGAGTTGTAAGAGTATCTATCATACATCTACTTACAACAATACCATATCAATACACTAGCCCAGCAACGATCTAAACTAGACGCCTCTAATTTATCAATTGCAAGTTTTGCGTGGCTTAGGGCTTTCGGAGATAGAACCGGTCTTACCTACGAACATGAACCACAACGAGGATAACCAAGTTATTAGCAACTCGTTGTAAATCAGATATTGACTATAGTAGGAGAGACAGACACCCGCTAGCCACTTATGCAAAACTAGTTGCATGTCAGTCGTGGAACCGGTCTCATGTACGATGACATGTAAGGTTGGTCCGGGCCGCTTCATCCCACTATGCCACCAATATCCAAAGTACATAAAAGATGCAATAACATGATCATCATCGCCCACATATAAACATATGTGTACTACCCGTGCAAAGCACCTACGCATAGATCAGGCTCTGATACCACTGTTGGGTCCGCAGCATAGAAAACAAAAAATTTCCTACGATGAGAACTATACGCCAAGATCTATCTACTAGATACAGAGCAACGGGTGGACATACATCCATGGAGAACTTACCCTCGAAGACAACAAGTTTTGTTAACGAGTAGGAACTCGTGGTTGATGTAGTCGTACGCTTGCCGATCTCAAGATCGTGTGGAAGTCCGAGCGCCGCAAATCAGCAGCGCATCCGTCATCGCACATACGTTCAAGCCACCGGACAACCTCCACCTCCTCGCTCCAGCGATCCAGCGGAAGCAGCAACTCCTTCCAGACGAAATGCCACCGGGAACATGTATCTCGCTAATCCGAGACCATGGGGGAATAATTCTAGAGGAGGAGATCTTTCACAAGGAGGTGTGAGGATGAAGGAGGGAATGGGTGGCCTTTTATAGGAGGAGGGGGGTTCCCTCTCTCTCCATGGCCGGCGCATGGGGGGTGTGACCCCTCACCTCCCCCATTCATGTGGTGGTAACCCCTCCACATTAAAATGCCTCTTCACATTCCCTTTTAAAGCCTCCACTTTAAATGCATTAAATTTCTCCAGATTTAATGCTCTCTCATTTAATAAAACTCTTTTTATTAAATTTATTCAGAATTTTGTTAATTACTTTAATTAACAAACATTCACATATAGCCCCTTGCAATATTTCAATATCACATGCAGAACCACCTTCTGCAATTTCACCCGAAACAATTTCCGGTTTCTATTGAAACATTCCTGCGCTTTGCAATTCTTTTGTCTGAAACATATGTCCAAAATGGTATCCGGTAACTCTTAAGTGTGCCACCCTACGGTTCGCGAATAATGCAGACATGATCGAGACCCTTCTCCGATCAATAATCAGCAGCGGGACACGGAGATCCATCTTGACTCCTACACATTCAACGATGACTCTGTGATCGTGAGAACCTTTAACGCTTGTAACTAAATCCCTTTGTCTCTCGATATATTACATGTCCGAGATTCGATCATCGGTATCTCCATACCTAGTTTGATCTTGTTACCGACATGCACTCTTTTCTCGTTCCCGTGATATAACATTCTAGTGATCACATCACTTGCTTGCAAGCTATCCTAATGTGATATCACCGAGAGGGCCCAGAGTATATCTATCCGTCATCTGGATTGACAAATTCCACTCTTGATCCATGAGCCTCAACATAACACCTTCGTAGTCTTGAACCCATCTTTATAGTCACCGTTACGGACGTTTGATGTTATCAAGATACTATTTAGGTGATAGCAATTAACATGATCTCATGGTCTAAGGATAAAGATTACTTCTTATGATGTTATAGCAATATAAACATAATGACTTGATCGTAATGCTATACTTCGGATGAATGTTCATCACATCATTTCACAAATGTTGTGACCTTGTTATTAACAACTCCAATGTCCATGATTAGGAAACCTTGATCATCTTGTTAATCAACAAGCTAGTCTATAAGAGAGGCATAACTAGGAACCCTTTTTGTTTATTAAACACACATGTATTGATGTTTCCTATCAATACAATTATAGCATGCAAAATAAACATCTATCATATACAAGGAATACATAATAACAACTTTATTATTGCCTCTCAAGGCATATTTCCTTCAATTGCGTGTAAAGTAAACAATACGATTGTTCTATGAATAAAGGATTGTTGTTTTCTCCCTAGTAGGAACAACACATCTAGTACCTTAGAGATTTCTATCACTTCCCTAGATTACTAGAGGCATGAACCCACTATCGAGCAGAAATACTAACTCTTGGAGTTGCTAGCATCTACTTGGCCAAGATAGATACTAACAACGGAAAGCATGCAAGATCACAAATAACAAAGACATGATAGAAACAATAATCAATTTGAAATAGCATCTCAATATCCATCGGATCCCCGCAAACACAACATGTATAGATTACAAATAGATGATCTTGATCATGAACATAGCTCACAAGATCTAGACATGAAAGCACAAAGGAGGAGAACCAGCCATCTAGCTACTACATGGACCCGTAGTCCAGAGGTGAACTACCCACGCATCACACCGGAGGCTTGCATGGTGATGAAGAAGGCCTCCAGGGTGAATTCCCCTCTCCAGCAGGGTGCCGGGAAGAGCTTCAGATCCCTCCCGATCTAGGGATGGAGATGACGGCGGCTACAGACTCTTTCATGGATTTTTGATCGGGTACTTAGGGTTTCCGTATCAGAGGCAATATATAGGCGGAAGGAGAGGCCGAGGGGGTGCTGGGGTCGGCCAGACCAACCTCTGGCATGGGCCAGGCAGCGTGGCAGTGTGGTGTGGCCGGCCCCACTCCTTCTCCGTCTCGTATTCAGCTCCAGATGTCTTCGGTAAAATAGCAACTTTGGCTTTTGTCCCGTCAATTCGAGAATATTCATTTTCGACTTCCTGGAACCAAAAACAGTAGAAAAGCAGGCAGTAATCGTGGCTCTTGTTAATAGGTTAGTCCAAGAAATCATATGAAAAGTACTCCAAAGTTTGGACAAAACACAAGAAAGTAGATAAAACCAAGCATGGAACATCAAAAATTATAGATACATTTGCAATGTATCAACATCCCCAAGCTTAACTCCTGCTCGTCCTCGAGTAGGTAAGTGATAAAAAGAAAGAATAATTTTTGAGGTGACATGCACCATCATAAACTTGATCAAAGTATTTCTAAAACATTCGAAGCTGGGATCATAGTACTTCAATCATAACATGAAAGACAAAGTTCTAGCAATAAGACAAAGAAACTATGATGCAACATGAAAAGGCACAAACAAAAGATTCATGAATAACAATGCTTTGCAAGACATTTGTTTGTTTCACATAAAGAAAACATAGCATAGTAGTAATCAGCTTGTCCCTCATGGAGTAGCAAATAAAATTGCATAGGACACCTTCAAAGTTCATAAGAGTGACTAGATACAAATATTTTTAAACAAGCAATATCAAGGTATGCATTGATGTCTACGCACTTCTATTCTTGTAGACAGTTGTTGGGCCTCCAAGTGTAAAGGTTTGTAGAACAGCAGCAAGTTTTCCCTTAAGTGGATCACCCAAGGTTTATCGAACTCAGGGAGGAAGAGGTCAAAGGTATCTCCTCTCAAGCAATCCTGCAATCAAGATACAAGAAGTCTATTGTGTCCCCAACACACCCAATACACTTGTCAGGTGTATAGGTGCACTAGTTCGGCGAAGAGATAGTGAAATACAAGTGGTATGGATAATTATAAGTGGTAATGGTGATAGAAAATAGCTTGATGGCATGGAAGAGACTAAAGGCAAACTGAAATAAAGACGGAAGCAAGCAAACATCTAACAGATCTAATTGCAAACAGTGTTTCAATGCTTAGAAACAAGGCCTAGGGATCATACTTTCACTAGTGAACACTCTCATATAAATATATTCTTCTTTGTGATACTACGCTGAACTACTCTTCGGTTGGACACTCTAATCCATGGTAGGGCTATAACAGCACACCTCAAAGTTCATCTTTCCCATCTAGAAACCCCGCACTGTCACCTTGAGTACTAGATGAGTCCAACAAACACCACAATTTCATAAAGACATCCAACTCCAAATATAACTCATAACAAGTATTTGTAATCTCTAGCCTAAGTGCCACCATGGTGTGCACACTGTCAACTTCACACACATGGGGAGAGCAGAGATCTATTAAAGCACTTGAGTAGCAAGGTAGATCTATAGATTACAAGCTCATGATCTCAATAAGATCATGCATAGAGAGAGATGAACACATATCTACCGGTAGAACCCTTAGCCTCGAGAGAGAACTACTCCCTCCTCATCATGGAAATCAGCAATGGTGATGGAGATGGCGGTGGAGATCAATGGAAATGGCTCCGGGGGCACTTCCCCGTCCCGGCAGGGTGCCGCAACAGAGACTTTATGTCCCCCGAATCTCCCCTTTGGTGGCGGCGGCGCTGCGGAACTTTTCGTGGATTTCTGATTGACGATTTAGGGTTTTGGTATCGGGGGGACTTATAGGCGAAGGAGGCAAGGTCGGTGGCCGGCCAGGGTGCCCACACCATGCCCTAGCACGGCCTAGGATTGCCCGCGCCAAAGGGGGGTGGCCACCTTGTGGCCCCTCTCCGACTCTACTTCTGGCTCTGTGAGTCTTCCGAGAAAATAGTAACTTTGGCTTTTGTCCCGTCTAATTCCGAGAATATTAATTTTCTGACTTCCTAGAACCAAAAATAGCAGAAAACAGGCAACTGGCACTGTGGCATCTTGTTAATAGGTTAGTCCAAGAAATCATATGAAAAGTACTCCAAAGTTGGAACAAAACACAAGAAAGTAGCTAAAACCAAGAATGGAACATCAAAAATTATAGATACATTTGCAATGTATCATGCATCAGTCAACTAGTCTTGGGACAATGCACATAGAACTAAGAATGGCCACTATGCTCTCAAAGTAGGTGCATAAAGGTAGAAGGTGGAGACTCAATATATAAGTGGAATAAATGCCTTCATAGAAGGAAGCAGAGATTCATGTTTCATAAAGAGCTTCCAAAAATTATGGTACTTAATAGCTTTCATCTCTCATTGCCCCTATCATAAGCATCTTGAAGTGATTAAGGTTAAAGTGAACAAACTATGGTGTACATGCTTGACGAAGTATAAGTTAGAAATCTCATGTCACTTGAATACGAGGGCCGCTCCTCATGCTACTCAAGTTTAGTCACCGGTAAGTTCTTGTCATCGTAAGTACATGTGTATCATAGAGAACCGCCAACGGGGTACCCCTTGCCCGATGATATGGAAGAATCACCATATCAAAATGACAAGGCAAGCAGACAACGAGCATCTTAGCAATCTTCTTATTTACCATGGGAATATGGTGCTTTTTTCTCTCTTTCCTCTTTTCATAATCTCTTTTTTTTTCTCTTTTTTCTCAATATAGGCTCTTTTTTTATAAGAAGAATGCTTCATAGACAGCTCATTATGGTTACGCTGCAGGTTTCCACCATGTCAGCATGGATTAGACCAGCGGCCCAGGCGTTTCTCTAACACATATACATAACTCCATGGACTTACAAGCTCCCCTTTCATTTCACACCGATGACATCCATAGACAAAAGAGCATGATATCAACTAGGTACAAAGTACCAGTGCAATGTTGAAAGTGTTCCCCATGACAACATGGTTCTACTAATCCCCAACAAATAAGTGCAAGCATATACAACATAGACGACACAATGGTTCAAGTTTATTAAGGGCAAGAAAAGTAAAGTGTGCCATCAAGTTTGTGAGAGCTTTAATCACTAGTTTTATCATAACAAGTTTAATTTGGAAGGTAAACAAAAACATGAATATACTTGGAATAGCATATGCTAGTAGGTAGGTATGGTGGACTCTTTGGAATAACTTGGTTTAGGGAGTTGGATGCATGAGTGGAACTCATACTTGGTTGCGTAGGCTAGCAAAAGACTGGGAGCGACAAACTAAGAGAGCAATAATGGCCATAATCATGCAGAGCGACAAAACATCATTGACCAAAGCATAAAGTGATACTACAAGTTGAAAACTAAAGGATCATAAAGGCTATGGTGACTTTGGATAGTCATAACATGGTGTGAGCATGCGCCAAGTCAACCCAAATAAAGCATCAAAGGAGAATACCACTATACTATGCTTTAATATGCTAAAACAACGCATGATTCATCCAAGGCACATTAAGCAATCTCAATTGTTTATAACAAGTCATGCTACAACAAATAATACTAAGCATAAAGCCAAAACAATATCAAGCATGCCATGAAAAAGCATAGGCCACAGTCAAAAATAAGCTCTCTTTAACACTTAAGCATGAACTTTCCTACTCTTTTCCAAACCAAACCAAACTATTTGAAAACCAATGCATGAAAGAGGGGGTCCAACCAATTTATTCAGCAAACTAAGAAAACAAAGCAAACGAAAAACCAAAATGAAAACGAAAAAGAAGATGCTCCAAGAACAAAATGAAGCGTTTGGAAGGAACCTAGGATTTTTATTAATGAAGAAGGGGATTCCTTGGGCATCCCCAAGCTCTAATGCTTGTACTTATTGGATATTTCTTGGGGTGACACGCGTGGCATCCCCAAGCTTGAGCTTTAGTCCATCCTTCTTCTCATTACTCATTCCTTCCATACACCTGAAATTTTTCCTTCATACAAAACTTCACACAATCTTTATTAGCAACATTAGTGCACTCAAGATAATAAGTCCTTAGGTTCAGTTATAACACCAATAAACTTCCATTAAAACACTAGCTATTGTAGCACTTCCCTCAAAAAGCTCAATTCCCCAAAAAAACTTAAAAAGGAACCAACAAGAAGCAAATGTAGAAAATGGCAGAAATATGTCAAAACAGACCAGCAGGTAAAGTCGAATTTTTTAGAAGACCTTTTGTTGCTCAAATCAAAAAGTGTTGAACTAATGGAAGTTAGATAACAACCTGGGCAGAAGCACAAAAATTCACGCCTCAAAAGGACGTTCAGATATTTTACACGAATTTTTACGGTGAAGCACATAAATCTGTTTCGAGACAGCAACTTTCCCAATCATTACTTCTCTCTCATTAGAGGTTACTCTTGGCACAAAAAGCAAATAAAAAGGATAAGGAGCGGTTATTAGTAATAACTTCCAAGACTTATCTAAAACTTTTGGGTTATCTCACAATAAGTACTTTTCTTTAACGCCTTTAAGTTAGGCATAAGAAGCAAGAAAAAGAATCAAGTGTCTTCAAATGAAGAAGCATTAAGACCAAATTTCTTGCCCTTACCTCTCTTACTTTTATTCTTAACCTTGGGGAAAATATGATTGTTTGGTGGAGAAGCAAGGTGCATGGTCCCCTTTCCCACATCTATTATTGCTCCAAGGAGTTCTAATAGGGACCTTCCAAGTGTAATTTGTCCTTTTCCTGCACATTCAATAACAAGATAATCAGTAGAAATCATTTTCCCAAGGATCTTTGTAAACACTCCTTCAGCTATTCCAATAGGTAATATTGTAGCATTATTAGCAGGAGATATTTCTTTTCCCCCTTCAGAAAGCCCCCAAAGATTCAAAGATTCATAAATATCTTTGGGCATAAGACAAAATTCAGACATGATATCACAGCGAGCTTGAAAAGTTTCATTATTTATATCAATCTTTACTGTGGGGAGCCACTTTGATGGTTCAGAATTTATTGGAACATAATTATGATGCTCCCTAAGCGTATTATAGCAATCTTTTAAGCTAGTAGTGCGGGTCTCAGGAGTGTTTAATCTAGCAAATATGCTTGCGAAAGAAATATCAGTTTTGCTAGGCAAGTTGTAAGTAAAGATCAATTTCTTTATAGCATTAATAGCATCATCCTCATTACATTGGAGGAAATCTCCTCCCACAATAGCATCTAAAGCATATCTATAGCAAAGAGCAATCCCAAGGTAAAAACTGCTAAGGAACAAGCTTTGAGTCATTTTAGGCTCAGCTTTTTCATGTAGATCAGAGATTCTAGACCAAGCTTCCTAGAAACTTTCCTCAATTCCTTGTTTAAAAGTGAAAATCATTTCCTTGGGTGACATAGTGATTGGAGCAAAGCTAGACATAAAGGCAACTTAATATAGGAACTAATTTTTGTGTGTTTTTGATAAAGAAGCAAACTAGTAAAACTAATCTTTTTTTGTGTTTTTTATAACAAAACAAGCAAACAAAGCAAAAAGAAACTAAGCAAAACAAAAACAACAAAGTAAAGAGATTGGTTATGAGGGACTCCCCTTGTGAAGATGTCCTTGACTCCCCGGCAACGGCGCCAGAAAAATACTTGTTGGCTCGTGGTTGATGTCGAGCTCGTTGGGGAACCCCAAGAGGAAGGTATGATGAGCACAGCAGTAAGTTTCCCTCAGTTATGAAACCAAGGTTATCAATCCAGTAGGAGCAAGGAAACACCCCAAAGGTGTAGCTAGCTAAACGTTGGCAGGGCGCACTACCGGTGCCAGCAGCAACATGGAGACCTGCACAACACAACCACATAACTCTTTTCCCAACTTACGATGAGGTTGTCAATCTCACCGGTTTTGTTGAAAACCAAGGATTAAACGTATCGAATGGAAGGAAGTAATAGTTTGTAGAAGTAGTAAACAATTTGTAGATTGTATGTAAAAGAAAGGACCGGGGTCCATAGTTCACTAGAGGTGGCTCTCCTTAAGATAGATAACATGCTGGGTGAACAAATTACAGCGGGGTAATTGACAAACATCGAGAAAGCATAAAAGCATATACTAGTCATCTTGACTCCTTTGAGACTTGATTGGGCATTACAACATTATACATATACCGCCATCCAACTGCATCTATGACTAATAATCCACCTTCAGGTTATCATCCGAACCCCCTCCAGTATTAAGTTGCAAGCAACAGATTATCGCTTTACGAATTGCGTGTAAAGTAAACAATACGATTGTTCTATGAACAAAGGATTGTTGTTTTCTCCCTAGTAGCAACAGGACATCTAGTACCTTAGAGATTTCTGTCACTTCCCAGTTACGGAGGCATGAACCCACTATCGAGCATAAATACTAACTCTTGGAGTTTCTAGCATCTACTTGGCCAAGATAGCTACTAACAATGGAAAGCATGCAAGATCACAAATAACAAAGACATGATAGAATTAATAATCAATCTGAAATAGCATCTCAATATCCATCGGATCCCCGCAAACACAACATGTATAGATTACAAATAGATGATGTTGATCATGAGGAGCTCACAAGATCTAGACATGAAAGCACAAAGGAGGAGAACCAGCCATCTAGCTACTATATGGACCCGTAGTCCAGAGATGAACTACTCACGCATCACACCGGAGGCTTGCATGGTGATGAAGAAGGCCTCCAGGGTGAATTCCCCTCTCCGGCAGGGTGCCGGGAAGAGCTTCAGATCCCTCCCGATCTAGGGATGGAGATGACGGCGGCTACAGACTCTTTTGTGGATTTTTTGATCGGGTACTTAGGGTTTCTGTATCAGAGGCAATATAGGCGAAAGGAGAGGCCGAGGGAGTGCTGGGGTCGGCCAGACCACCCCTGGCGTGGGCCAGGCCTGGTCGCGCGGCCAGGTGGTGTGGCCGGGCCCCAGCCCTTCTCCGTCTCATATTCTGGCTCCAGATGTCTTCCGGTAAAATAGCAACTTTGGCTTTTGTCCCGTCCAATTCCGAGAATATTCATTTTCTGACTTCCTGGAACCAAAAATAGCAGAAAACAGGCAGCTGGCACTGTGGCTCTTGTTAATAGGTTAGTCCAAGAAATCATATGAAAAGTACTCCAAAGTGTGGACAAAACACAAGAAAGTAGATAAAACCAAGCATGGAACATCAAAAATTATAGATACATTTGCAATGTATCAATAATCCGGCCCCCAAACACAATATCATTCCCTACACACTTAGCACACATGAGAAAACTCCACGGTATTGTTATCTAACAATCAAAACACAGGGAATCATGAAATGTTCTTTCAGTGAGGAGCATGACAGAGACGCGTCGAGGCAGTCATTGAGGGTGTCGATGCCGAAGTCGATGCAGTCCGAGCCGTCGAGGACGAGGTGCGGCCATAGTTTTGCCAGAACTAGGCGCACGTCAGGGACGAACGCACACTCCGGTTTTGCCAGAACCGAGTATGCAAAGAAGAACTTGTCGGTGACGCGGTCGAGGTAGTCATAGAGGGGTCAATGCCGAAGAAGACGTTGTCAAAGCCGATGAAGACGAGGCGTCGATCCAAGTTTGCCAGACTCGGGAACGCGTCGGGGACGAAGGCACTCCCGGTGTTGCCAGTACCAGGCATGCGGGGGCAGGGACCATCATGAACTTGTTGCCATGTCAGAAAGACTAGCAGAGGAAGCCTCCAGAGCAGTTACGACGCGTAGAGCAGCTAAGGGAAAGATGTCGGTGTTGTCCGCGGTTGTCGGAGTAGAGTAGCAGGTGGTGTAGTCGAGGATTAGGCTATGACGCTGGCAGCAAAGTTGTAGTGGACAAAGACGTAGAAGGCGGCGAAACCAGCGGCGACCTGGGTTAGTCATGCTAGATGCCTAGAGTGGCAATGGGGTAGTCAGCGGGACCTGCGACGGCGAGAGGGCACCCTGCAGGTTACCTTGTGAAGCGCGGGGGTGGTGCTCGAAGTAGGCGACGAAGACCCGGCGACGTGACGAAGACCATGTGCAGACAGCGACGATCCACACCGTAGGAGATGGCGCGGTGAAAGTCGAGGCTATCGATGCATGAGGACAGCGAAGTAGACTGCGTGCAGCCACGCTACGACCCGAGGGGGTGGCATAGCTGCAGGGCGCAAGTCGGTGCAGCGGCTGGGAGACCACCAGTGACATACATGCCAAAGAAGGCGCATTGGAAGCCGGTAGCATGGACCAAAGACGGCGGCGCTGTGGCCCGACGGGGCAACACAGCGGCAGCTCGTAGCTCGATCGGTGGTAGATGCGTGCTCGGGGACGTGCTTGGCGTAGATAGGCGCGGGATCGGTTGATCAGACCGACGGTGCACCGTATGCGCCATGGTGTGGACGACGCGTAGATCAGATTTGATGGCGACGTTGTCGGTGAAGTCCCGGATGATGAAGACAAAGAGGATCCGGGGGGGCGGCCACGGTAGCCTTCCGAGGAAGGCGTAGCAACCGTCCGTGGTGCACGGAAGCCTGCCGTGAGGCCGCGATAGCCTGCCGAGGCAGGCGCAGCAGCGGAATGGGCAGGTGCACGGACGCGATGTAGATCCTCGATGCTGATGGTCGGAGTAGAGGCGCGGCAATGACGACGGCGGTAGGTGACTCCATCCGATCTAAGATCGGTAAACCAAAAATAAAGCCGATCAAGAGATCGGAGAAAAAGACTTACATGATAGCCGATCACGGATCGGCAGACGAACCCTGCATACGGGTTTCGCAGCCCCTGGCGAAGATCATGGAGATCAACCTCCACGGGGATAGCGCGGTGGAAGCTAGGGTTTGAGATCGATTTAGGCTGATACCATGAAAGAGTATTAGTTTGGCGATATATGATGGATATATTATTGAGTCTCATGGGCGAGTATATATAGGCGTACATGGATCAACTTGGAGTACAAGACAAGTTAGGCTAGAATCCTAACTATCCTAAACTACCACAATATTCGTGTACGTATCGTACTCTAACAGTTCTGAGTCAGGTCATCTGTCCTTATAGACCATATGGCTGCATAAACCAGGCAACACGAGCAAAGTCGTATCTGAATAATAAGTGAAGTCCATCCTCTAATGTTCCACAGCTGGAGCTGTAGGACCTTTTCTTAGCTTTTGCCATGATTAGTGTCCTCTTGCCTCAGAGTAGAAAGATTTAGTTGTTACTCTTGGGTGGTTCACCTGTTAGCTTGGTTCGGGTGCAGTGTTTTTGTGGTGTTGTGAGGTTCATACATGCCTGCATTGGGTCAGATGTTCATGTGTCTATCATCCCTGCTGTTTTGTTGTTGTGCTATTTTACTTTGTTCTTTTCTTCTATAACTTTAAGCTTGGTTTGTTTCAGGTTGCTTGCTGGTGCTGTCTGGTGTCATTTGCTTCTCCATTTCTTTTGCTGCTAGGTAGTTCCTTTTTGTCCTTGTTGTACTGTTGTGTGTAGAGCTGATATATATGCCATGCTTTGTTTTGTTTGCCCCTATGCTTATCATGTTACTAATAAGAGTGAGTGATTTGGGTTTGTTTTCTTTTTTCAGATGTGTTGCTTTTGTGCTGTTAATTGTGTCGTGTCGCAGGATGTTTGTTCTATGCTTTTTGCCTCTACATCTGTTCGAGATGGTTGCTTCCCAGTGTCAGTTGTCGTACCATTCATACCTGTCTGAAGTGGGCGGTGACGGATGCATCCTTGGAGGCGTGGAGCTTGAGGTGGGTACTGACCGGGAGGGAGCCACGCCTAGCCGGTTCTTTTTTGGTCCACAGTTTCTCATACTAGATGTCCATACGAGGAGTCGGCTTTGCAAGCAGTGCGGTTCTTACAAGGTTTATATGGATTTGTGATTCGTGATTTCAATTACGAGGCAATACAGGCCTATAGAGACCTTGCTAGGTCTACCATAGTCCTTGTAGTGTCATTAGGTCGGTCAAGTGGTGTTGCGTCTTTTAGTGTTGGTTGTCCAGATACTGTTGGCAGCCCAGAGTGCTGTCAGATTCTTTGTAATCAACTAATTGCATCTTTTGTAACATGTAGTGCCCTCCTTTACTGGGTTTGCTCTTTTCCAGCATTTGTTCTACTCTATGTGTGTAATAAAGTTCTGTAGTACTATCCTGCCATTTGATGATGCTCGGTCTATGGCCCAATCTAGGTATGACCAGAGATTCTTTACATGTGTCTGTGCTTGACAGCCATTTATTGTGCAAAGGATGGTGGCCTTTTTTTGGGCCGTGCGTTGTAGCTAAGATGTTATGCCCACATGTCCATCGTCTTTGGCATTGCTTGTGCTTTGCTGCTTCATGATTTACCACCTTTGTCTCATGTTCTTATTAGTTTTAGCTTCTTGGCTAGGTTTTCTGCCTCTTTCATAGCTTGTTACTCTTCTGGTTCCGCACGTGCATTTTCTATCATAGACTGCAGCTATTTATCCCTCATTTGGTTTTCCGCAAGCTAATTTTTGATTTGTATTTGATTTTAGCTTAGTTTTTACAGTTGTGTTGCCTTTTTTCTATGTAACTTGAAGTTGTGTTCTATGAATACTAATGGTTCATAGTTTCTGAATTGTGCTCTGTTTTCTGCTGGTTTATTTGCAGAGAACATATGTTTTTATCATGTTTGTGTATACGATTTTTAGAGTCCTGTTTGGTTTATTCTTCTTGTTTGTCACGTATTTGCTCTCGCGCTACATGTTGATTGCCAGACGTTCTATGAGCGGTTTTAGCTTTTTTACCTGTGTTTCGCACTTCGTTCTCATCAGTTTACTACATGTGTTTGCTTCAGTATTCCTATGGTGTGTTGTCTACGTGTGTTACTTTGTTCTTGTTTATGCTATGCCGCCGAAACCAACCCCCGCCTGGATTACTCCTCATTGGGTTCCTCGCCCATCTGATGGCGAGTCACGTTACAAGAGGAAAAGTAGGTTGCGCCTGTGATGTTTTGCTTTATTTATTTTGTAGCTTCCTAGCAAGCTTTTCCCCTTTACCGTGTATTTATTGGTGAAAAACAAGAGATGGTTGGTATCCTTTTGTTGGTTCTTGGGTTTCTAGGTTTTACCGTAAGAGGAGAAGGCTTACAATGAAGCTACGTCATACTAACTTCGAAGGTGTGGGCTTTAGGCATTTACGTTAGGAGCCTTTTTCCTGCTTGTTTTCTACGGGGTTACTTTACCTGGTTAGTGTTCTTCTTTTATCGTAGAGCATGCTGTGCGAGATCTAGTAGATGGTGACTGGGAGGGTTTCCCCGATGAACTCGCAGAGAGCATTAAAGGTATTAGACCAGGGGTTTTAGAACATGTTTTTGGGGTTACCTTATTGTTTGTTGTTTGTGCATTGCTGAATGGTTGCCTCCTACTTTTTTTCCTTTCCTAGCTTCCTATGCGGATCGATCATACCATGGTGCTCCTAAATACCAATGTCGGAACTGTGGCACACATTTTTGGTGGGCAGAATGCGTTAAGTCTGCAACCGCTGACACGCAGCGGCGTATTGTTTATAACCTCTGTTGTAAAGGCGGGAAAGGTTTACATCCCGCCTTTTAAGAAGCCACCACCTTTCCTGGCTGATCTTCTACACTTTGATGGAGATCGTCGTGCCAAACAATTTGTTTCCAAGATCCGGCAATACAACTGTCTATTCTCTTTCACTTCCATGGGTGCAAATATTGATCGTTCTATCAACGAATCACGACGCCCAGGGATATACAAGGTGTCATTTGCCACCGTATGGGTTCTCTCCTTCCTGAAAAAATTGATGCACCGGGTTAAGTCCGGAGGAGGAACAGACCTAAGTTTGCTGAGTTATATATCTATGACACCACCAATGAGGTCAACAATAGAATAAATGCTATTAACCCGGACAACAATAGAAGCAAGGACCTAGACCCTGTTACTGTTGCTGGTTTGGTGCATATGCTTAATGACTGTAATGATTTGGTAAAAAAATTTAGGATGTTCAGCGAGCGCATTCAGGGTAACAAGGATGAGCATGTGGCCATTCGTTTAGTTGCTCCCAAAGAAGGTGATGGCCCGTAGTACAGTTTCCCAGCAAACAACCATTTAGCGGCCTTGGTCGTCGGGCCGTTAGATCTTGATGCCCCTACCCGTGACATTGTGATTGATAACAAAAAAGCAGGGTTAGAAAAAATTTCCTCGCTACACCCTGCCTTCATGTCGCTCCAATATCCGTTGCTCTTCCCTTTTGCCGAGAGAGGTTACCACCTTGATATTCCTTACCTTAGTACTGCCACTAATAGAAACGGTCCCCGTAAAACACTTACAATGCAAGATTATTATTGCTTCTTTTGCCATTACCGTTCAGTGCAGCTAGATCCTTATTTGTGTTATGATTTGTTGTCTTCCCAAGTTGTTGATTCACGGGATAGCATTGACGAGGGACGCTTGTGGTTCATCCTGAAAAATCAGGACAAACTTAGGAGTGATATCGTCCAATGTATCACTGATGTTGTTGATCTAGGTTTTGTGGATGGTTGTGATGTTGGTAAATCGATAGTCTTACCTTCTAGCCACACCGATGGTCGACGTTATTTCCAGGAAAATTTCCAAGATGCTCTAGCTGTCGCGCATGTTCATGGTGCTCCCAATCTGTTTTCTACATTCACTAGCAATCCCAAATGGCCTGAGATCACAGAGGCTCCTCTGTTTGATCCTGGACAGAAACCTCATGATCGGACTGACATTGTTGTTAGAGTGTATAACATGAAGCTTAACAAGTATCTTGATGATATTAAATCAGGCCGTGCGTATGATTCTGTAAAAGCTGGTAGTGTTTTTATGTTCTTCCCCATTAGCTTTCCATTTTTTGACCTTGTTTGCAAACCTATGTTGTGGGGTGTTTGACTGTTGTTTTTTAACAGTTCTCCATACCGTCGAGTTTCAAAAGCGAGGGCTTCCACATGCACACATCCTCGTTTGGCTTGACAGGTTAGATATCGAGGTTAGTATGGCGGTGATCGATTCCTTTGTTTGTGCTAAGATTCCAGATGTCGACGAGGATCCTCTTGGGTTTATTCTGGTTTCTCAATTTATGATGCATGGTCCGTGTGGGAAGCTGAATGAAAAGTGTGTTTCTATGAAAGACAGAGAATGTTCCAAACATTTCCCAAAAGAATTTTAGGAGGAAACTGTTCTTGGTAAGGATGGTTATGCGCTTTATAAGCATCCTGACAATGGCCGGCATGTGTTTAAAAATAGCAAATGCTTGACAGCCGATGGGTGGTGCCTTACAATCTGAGCATGCTTAAAAAATACCAAGGGAACATGAATGTTGAGTGGTGTAATAAAGCAATCGTCATGAATTACTTGTTTAAATATGTCACGAAAGGTCCGGATTATTCAAAGATGTATTTGCAAAGGATTAGAGGCAAGGGTATTCCTATGGACAACAATGGTTGTCAGCAGGTTAATGAGGTTAACGAGTATTTAGAGGCTAGATACATCTATGAATATGATGCGCTATGGCGAATCTATGGTTAACCATACATGGGAAGACTCCATCTGTTGAGAGGTTGCCCGTTCACTTACTGGTATGAACACTGTTAGATTTAGTGAGGATGATGACCTCACTAGAATTAGTGATAGTGAGTTCCTAAAAAAACCAAACTCACGTAATGGTTTGTTGCTAATAACATGTTTTCAGAAGCTCGGTCTTTAACATACTGTGATTTTTCTATGGGGTGGACATGGGATTCAAATAATAGGTCTTGCCATGCAAAGGGGGGGTGATAAGATAGGTCGCATTTACTACGTGCAGCCAAATGTTGGTGAGCTGTACTATCTGTAGACATTGCTAATGATTGTTAAAGGGGCGACTTCTTATATTGATCTTAGATCGTTTGAGGGCACCACCTATCTTTCTTTTAAAGAAGCATGCGTTGCTCGGGGACTACTGGATGATGACACCGAGTGGTACCGCGCTTTTGATGAGGCTGTTATTTGGGATTTTGGACCATGTTTGCACCAGTTATTTGTGACCATGCTTTTATATTGCGGGGCGAAGAGTGAGAGGGATTTTTTCAATCATTGTTGGGTTCATCTTGCCGATGATTTGCAGTATGGCATTAGGCTGGCACGTCGAGATCCGAAATACGAGGTTCCTGTTGATCAGCTTAGAGATATACTTCTCTCTAAACTTGCTGAGGTGTTCCTTAAAAATGGCTCTAGCATCAGTGCCTTCAATCTGCCACCAAAAACAACCTACGATGCCCCTTTCCATCGAAATAGATTGATCCAAGAAGAGATGGCGCTTTTTTCTAATGATCGGCCAGAAAAAGCAGAACTTCTGTTTAATAGGTTAAATGATGGGCAGCGTCCTGCTTTCATAAAAATTGTTCGATCTGTTGTTAAAGAAGAACCTGGTTTTTACTTTGTTTCTGGCTTTGGTGGTACTGGAAAAACTTTCTTGTGTAACGCGATTGTGTCTTATCTTCGGGGGGAAAAGAAAATTGTTCTCACAGTTGCTTCTTCGGGTGTTGCTTCTCTTTTGTTACCGGGTGGTCGAACAGCTCACTCGCATTTTAAGATTTCTTTTGCCATTGACAAGACTTCTATCCGTGACATTAAAAGAGGCACACATCTAGCTGACCTCTTGAGAGATACTTCTCTTATTATCTAGGATGAAGCGTTGATGACGAATCACATGTGTTTTGAAGCGCTAGATAGGTCTTTGTGTGATATATTATCGACTAATGATCCTGCCCTTGCTGATTTGCCTTTTGGTGGGGTTGTTATGGTTTTGGGTGGGGACCTTAGGCAAATACTTCCTGTTATCGAGGGTGGTTCTCGTGTCCAAGTGGTTTCTGCCAGGATTACAAATTCCCAGTTGTGGCCTTCTGTGACTGTTCTAGATCTTAAAGAAAACACGCGGCTCGCTGTGTCGGGTGCAGACAATGTGTTACGGCACGAGATTGCCTTATTTAGTGATTGGGTGCTTGACTTTGGTGAGGGTAAGCTATTGGCAATAAACCATGACCATGCCACCGGTTAAGCCTGGATAGATATACCTGAGGATCTTTTGATTCATACCCAGGGTAGTCATGTCGAGGCTATTATTAATGCTATTTATGTGGACTTTGCTTCTAATTTCCAAGATTCCGTGTATTTAATTCAACGGGCTATACTTGTACCCACAAACGATATAGCTAACGAGGTTAATACTCATGTTTTAACGATGGTACCTACCGAGGGTCGGGAATATCTAAGTTCTAATTCTAAATCCTCTCCCCGCTGGTGCTGCTAGAGAAGATGATTTGTTTTATCCTCCTGAGGCTTTAAATGTGATATCTCTCCCTAATTTCCCTGCCTATAGGTTATTTCTTAATAAAGGTGCTCCTATCATGTTACTTAGAAACCTGAGCCAATCAACTGGGTTGTGCAATGGCACGAGACTTATCATTGTTGATCTTGTAGATCGTTTAATACAAGCTGTTATCATAACAGGGTCTCATGTGGGAGATGTGGTCTACATTCCAAGAATTGAGCTAACGGCAAAGAAAACCAAATGGCCATTCATTCTTTTGCGCCGTCAGTTTCCTATCCGGCTATGTTATGCTATGACTATTAATAAAAGTCAAGGCCAAACTCTGAACTCTGTTGGCATGTATCTTAAATCCCTGGTGTTTTCTCATGGTTAATTATATGTGGTTGTGTCTCGCATAACATCTAGAAATGCTCTCAAAATACTGATAGTGAGTGAAGACAAGACTTGTGGGTCGCAGACAAGGAATGTGGTATATTCCGAGGTCTTCAGATCTGTTGATTTAACCCGCAGATGATGTTGTGTTGTTTACTTATGTACATAATATGAATGCATACATATTTTTTCAGCTCCCTTTTGTACCTTCTTACTTTGATTACACAACATCATGTGGATCCTTGATATGTACAGTGGGTTCATTATATGTGTATTAATTCGAGTAGCTGCTTCGCTGTTTATGTTTTGGATGTTGTGCTGGTTTTGCCTTGTCGCCTTGTGACGAGAGTTTAACTCATCAATGCCCATTGTTATGGACTTGGATTTTGGAGAAGGAGGGAGCGCTGGAGACATCTATCAGCTAGCAAACAAGCACACGGGGGACAAAGATTTACCCAGGTTCAGGCCTCGTAGAGGTCCCTACTCCTGCTTGTCTGTTCGTGAAATTATCGAAAGAATCGAAGATTACAATGGTGCGCAGATGCAATCTGGCGAGGGTTGTGGAAACTAGGGTTGCGTGTGTCCTCCTCGCCACCCCCTCCTACCCTTTATATAGATAGGCTGGGTCTCGGGTAGCAGGTCGAGTCGGTTACATATTAGGGTTTTCCCCTTCAAACTTTCTATGTTTAGCTTCTTCTTGTTCTTCAAGCAATCGAGAGTTCATAGGTTACTCGAGTCCTTCATTTGGGCCTTGGCGACATCGTGGGCCTGTACGTATTTAGACCGTATATACCAAGCTCGAGTACCTGTAGGGTATACCCATGTCAGTAGCCCCCGAGTGTCTAGTGGAATCGCAGATTCGACTGGGGACTTTTTGAAGTCTTTCGAGTGCCTAGATGAGTATATTTTGACTGCTTTATTTGTGTCATAGGGATTGTTGATGTACGTGCCTGATATAACCGAAGTATCGGTATCAGTTAACCACCTTAGGGTGAAACAACGCAATCTACTCGAACTCGAGTCCCCGGACTCGAATCCGGAAAAGTGCTGGTGTAATTCGACTCAAGCCGCGGAGGTCTTACAGGAGTCGAATTCCAGTTATATGGGTGTGAGCACTCGACGCGTCCGTCAAGGCATGTTCATCGTACCTGTAGGTACGGATACATTTCTAGTAGTGCGCAGCTAATGCGTTGCCAGGCCTTATTCAGGTCTTACCTTCACGCTGTAAGCGCGGCATCCGAATTTTATCATCGCGGAGACGATTCGGGTGACCCAGGAGACGCAGTCTCTTTGTAGGGAAAAATTATGAGTCGGTGTCGCCATGAGTTTCGAGTGTGGATGTTATCAACACACAGTTTTTTGTATAGATAATCATAGGGTGCGCAACCAGCGCTCCCTATGGGAGTAGCCCCCGAGTGCCTGGTTGAGTCGAAGACTCAGGCAGGGACTGAAGAATCATTTTGCGACTGCTGTCATCTTTTGTTTGCTTGTTTCAGTCGAATTTGTTTCCGGCGCTCCCTATGGGAGTAACCCATGACCATAATCAAGCCATGCTGCGAGTGGTTGGGTTTGATTTGATTATCCATGTTCCTGAAAAAAGAAGAAGAAAGAAAAAATCGTAGGGTGCGCGACCAGCGCTCCCTATGGGAGTAGCCCCCGAGTGCTTGGTGGAGTCGAAGACTCGAGCAAGGACTAAAGTAGTCAAAGTCTTCCGATGCGTAGCTTTGATGACGTCAGTGCTGATGCTTTCATGACCTCAGTTGCCTGCGTGAGCGAGTTTGACGGGATGTGACGAGCAGTGGGTCCTACTTTCTGACTTTGATTTGACTGGGCGTGCGTAATCTTTATTTTAACTGCGCCTCCTCGATTTCCACGCGTAATGGGAGTAGTGGAGGGACGGTTCGCGCTTCCACTCCTCCATGTGTCGAGCATGATGTTTTCCATGCATCCAGTAGGGTTTTTCTGAGCCGTTGGATTGCATCTTCCAGGGGTTAAGTAGCGGCGCTGTGACGGTAATTTTCTCATCTGCTCTCTTCATCCTTCGCTTCCATCACCATTGCCGCTGCTCCTCTGCTTTTCTCTGCGCCCGTTTCTTTCGTGACGCTGGACCAGCTCCGCTCGTTTCCGAGATACTTCCTTCGCTCGCATTGCCGTCGCGCAATGGGGAAGAAGAAAGGAGGTGCTATGGCTGATTCCGTGGCCACCGCTGCTGTGGCGAAGAAGAAAGGCGGTTCTGCCGCTGCGGGCACCAGCACCGCCGCCGGCAGGAAGAATAAGGCCGCAGGCACTCGTGTCACGAATGGTGCATGGCGCCCCTCCATCATCAAGTCGTCGGATCTCCGTCTTCTTCGTCAAGACGGAGTGTTGTCCGGCGCAGTCGCCGACACGCGTGTCCCCGACGGTGAGACAATTCCTGCTCCTCCCGCTGGTTTTCGAGTGATGTTTTTAGCATTCATCATTCGTGGTATCTCCTTGCCTCTTCACCCCTTTTTTAGGGGCCTCCTTTGTTTCTACGGGCTTCAGCTCCATCAGCTGACCCCGAACTCGATCATCCATATCTCTTCCTTCATTACCCTCTGCGAGTGCTGGCTCGGAATCGAGCCGCACTTCAGCCTCTTCAAGCGCCTCTTCAAATTGAAGCGCCAATCTGCATCTGGCTCTTTAGTCTATGATGTAGGTGGTTGCGGGATTCATGTCGACCCATCCGCCACCTATTTCGACATCAAGCTCACAGCGTCCGTCCAAGGATGGAGGGACAAGTGGTTCTACATCCGTGATGAGAAGGTTGGCGACGAGCACTTCGGACTCGCACCCTTCGATCCCGCGACGCCGTGCAATAAGAGGCGCTCCTGGAAAAATGTAGTTATGCCTGGCGAATCCGCGGAGACGGACGTGCTATACGAGCGTGTCTGCGACTTCGAGAATCGCCTCGGCAAAGAGGAGGGAGGTTGCGCCCTCATTCGTACTTGGCTGCGCTGTTGCGTCCAGCCCCTGTAGGCTAGGGTCCACCCCATGTTTCAGTGGGCTGGCGCTGATGATGCCACTCGCGTGTCTGCCGATGGCATGTCCGCGAGTGAGGTGGACAAGAGGGTTCGACTGGTTACCAAGTACACCGTCAAGGATGTGCTCCCTAGTGAGCCAGTTGTTCCTCCGTTCGATGCTGCTAACCCTCCTCCTGAGGTATAGTTGTGCTACGCAGTAGCTTAATTTGTCGATTGCTTTTCTGCTGTTTGTTTGTTTTTTGCTGAACTTGTTGTCTGTATGCAGGATTGGGCGGTGTCGCCTTGTATGCCCCCTCTTCCTGAGGGGATTATTCCTCGTGAAGCCTTGGAGGAGAACGAGTCGGAGTCGACCGTCCCTTCTGATGTGGAGGAGGAAGCCCCCGAGTCTGGTAGTCCGGATACTCGCAAGCGTTCACGCAGCGAGGATTCTGATGCGTCGTCTCCTTCGACTCCGGAAGGTGCAGGTGTAGGTGCGGAGTCGCCGATCCTGCCATTCTTGTGAGCGTTGTTGCACCTTCCTCTCGCAAGAAGATGCGATTGCCTAAGGAGTCCTCATCAGAGTCGAAGGAGACCACTTTTGACTTTGAAAAATTTGATTGGTAAGTTTTCTAATTCGTTTTACTCTTCTCTAGATTTGCCCTTGTTTGGCTCGTCTCTGTGTTTGTCCTTTTTATGTGGATTTTGTCTTGCAGCCAAGAGGCGTCGTCATCTTCTGGCGATGTTCAATTCTTGAAAGAATCAGGAGTCGCGACCTCAAGGGCCAAGAAAGAGGTCGAACGCTCTCCTTCCCCTCCATTGGCGGCCCACTCCGGACACAACTCTTCCAGTTCTCCTCATGCAGGGGAGCATCGAATGGTTGCCCGGATGACGGTACAGCATACATCTTCGGAGTCATTGGAGGACCATGTAAGTGTAGTTTTTCTCCTTTTTAATGTTACAATCAATGTTATCTATTGCCTCTGTTGTTTCCTTGTTGTGTGATAGCTCCTTGTGAAGGAAGCCACGCACTTGACGGAGCAAGTGCTTGCAATGGGCCGCCAGCATGCGATGCTGGAGACGCGCCATCGCGTGGTTGAAAGTGAGTGTCCTACACTTCTTCTTCTTCCTCGTCTCCTTTTGATATGGTCGACTGATAGTCAATCTCTTTCCGCTTGTAGCTGAACATAACACCCTCTGTGCAATGCTGCCACCATGGAGAAAACCCTTGCTGCGACCGTGAAGGGTCGCGATGAGGCAATCGCGGCGCGTGACGAGGCGCAAAGGCGCGAAGAGGAGCTGCGTGCCTCCTTCGCAGCCAGGGAGAAGTTGTTCGAGGGACAGCTTTTCTCAATTGCCAAGGCCCTCTCAGGTATTTTGCTTTGGATATCGTTGTCCTTCTCTGCTGGACTTTTTGCCGTTAGCACTGATGTTTTGTCCATGTGTGGATTTGTGTGCAGATGCTGGCGACTTGAGTTTCAACCCGCAGGCCCTTTGTCACGATGACGCTCTGGCGGGTGCACTGTCGGCAGTCGAGGACCGTAGCACCGCCGTCCAGGATACGCTCTCCAAGGCCAAGGGCGCCCTCAGTCGCCTCCGCGAGGAGCTGATGCCCAAGGCGGAGTTAATTGAGAATATAGGCGAACTGGTGGAGTCACTCGCCGGGTGTGTGCCTTCCAGCTACAAGAACTCACTCCACGCGGCTGGCGCATCCATGTCGCTTGCCATGGTGCAGGCCCACGGAGTCGAGGTTGATCCTGCCGCGGTGTCGAAGGTGATGCCTGTTAGCGCGGACGGCCAGCAGGTAGTCTTCGCTCCTTTCGTGGCTGCCTGTGGCAAGTATGGGCCTCAGTTGATAAATACTATTGCGAAGTATTCTAAGGAGCTGCACCGTGCCAAGAAGGCGGCGAAAGCGACGACGTCAGGGGCTGGCGGAAAGTCAGTGACATCTGACACTGCCATGGACTCGATGAAGCCCCCGAAGCCGTCGAAGTCGAAGAAGCCAGTTGCTCCTTAGTTAGCTTTTGTAATAGTTAATTAGTTTATGTCCTTTTGTTTAAGAACATGCCTGCTGGCGAGTGTATCTGCTGATACTTTTGCTAGTCTTGAATGCATTTGAATCCTTTGTCTTTGTGTTGATTTGGCCGTCTTATTTGCTTCTATCTTGACTTGTGGTAGGGTACATCAAGTGATCCTTTGAGGGAAACTCAGGACTCGCCGACTTTTGATGATACCGTGGTACCGCCGTGCTCCAGAGTAGATGAGTTGTCACTGCTTTCGCGACTGCGTGACCGTGTGAAGAAGCTGGAGCGTGAGTTGCCTGTGCTCCGCGGTAACGTGGATGTATGGAAGTCGAAGGCGGAGAAAGCCGCCGCCCGAGAGCAGTATCTGCTTGGCGAGGTGACGCAGCTGGGCAACCAATTCAAGTGTTAGTTTGCTTGCTCTCATCTTTTCCTTGTAGTCACTCGCCATGGTATGTTGTACTCATGTTGTTTGTTGCTTCTTCGTGTAGTTGTCATCACGCGTCATCCGCAGGAGGAGAAGGATAGAATTGCCATTCGCATGCATGATCTCACCTAGGAACAACTTCAAGAGAGTGGATACTTCTAGGTGGATCATGATCGTGCGACTGTGCTGGCGACCCTGCAGGATCATGCGGCGCGAGTGCTGCACTTTCTGAAGAAGTCACAGTCATGCTTGAAGAACATTTATCGGGTGATGTTTCCGCTGGATGATACTCCATCAAGCTTGCTGGCCCTCCTTGCCAAGTTTCAAGATCTGACCGCGGTTCACGAGTGCGTAAGGCAACAATTGGTGGTTGGTGCCAAAGCTGCTCTGTCAATGGTGCGACTGTATAGGCCTGACGTAGATGTTGCGGCAATTGCATCTGGGCCGCCTGCACCACCAGCAGATTCTGGCTGGAACATGGTGCCGCACTACCAGGCGGTGGATCGCCCAGCAGAAGAGATCGTCGACTTCTTTGAGGAACAAACCAACGTTCTCCTGCTGCAGTAGTAGCCTAGTTTGTATCCTGCATATAAGTGTACTTGTGTTGTAAAAGTTCGTATAAATGTTGTGTATAAGTTATTGTATGAAGAGCTTTGTTAGCATGAAGTGCGTTGCACTATGCGAGTCCCTTTCGTTAGCCTGGTCATGCTTTTATCTCAGTCCCTTGTCAACCTGTTAGGTGCGTTGCAGCTGGGTTGATGTTTGTGTCAAGGGTTTCGATTGATGTGCCAGCTACTCAGGATATCGCGTTTTGGTTCGTAGAACAGATGTATATAGGGTGGCGCAGCCCCCGAGTAGATAAAATTGGAAAAGTAAAGGAAAAACACAAAGTTTTAGGGCACTTAGCTTTATTTATTTGAAGAATAGTGCGAGGTACAATGTGTGGCTAAGTAGCCTTAGCTGAGTAGCCTTATTTGCAATGTAAAAAGTAAAAGCGACTAGGGGTAGAAGCGTCGCGGTATCTGACGTTCGAGGGTTGGAGTATCGACTCTGTCTCTAAGACTTGAAGGCGATAAGCGCCACCTGGGATTACTTACGTAATCATACGGTCCTTCCTGGGGGACTCGAGCTTGAGATGCCCTGCTGTTTGATCGCGAGACCAGGTCGCCTTCGATGAAGGATCCGGGCGTAGCCTCCTCTCGTGGTAGTTGCGAGTTCTTTGGTAGATCGTTGATCTTTCCGTGGCGATTTCTCGTGCCTCGTCAAGGAGGTCGACGGAGTCTTCGAGTGTGAGGGATGACTCTTGTTCGCTATGGCGACCACGTTGGCGCCTTTGTATCGTACCTCGTGAGCAGCATACGCTCTGTGCACCATAAAGAATGGCGTGTAGCCCGTGGCGCTATTTGAAGTTGTGCGTAGGCTCTAGAGTACGGATTGCAGTTCGTCTGGCCAGCAACCCGTGGCTTGTTCGAGTGGCCAGAGGAGTCGCTTCTTGATGCCGCCGTAGACGAGCCCGTTTGCTTTTTCCACCTGACTGTTGGTCTGTGGATGCGCTACCGAGGCGTAGCTAATGTTGATTCCCAGGTTCTCGCAGAATTCTTGGAACTCCTTGGATGTGAAGTTCGTGTCGTTGTCCATAATTATGTTGTGTGGCACCCCAAAACGGAAGACGATGGACTCAAAGAACTTGACTACGTTGTGGCCTGATTGATTGGTTACTGGCATGGCCTCTATCCACTTGGTGAATTTATCGACTGCCACCAGGAGGTAGACGTATCCTCCTCGTGAGGACTTAGGGAGCTTGCCGACCATGTTGAGTCCCCATTGTGCGAAGAGCCAGGCCAACGGAATTGGCCAGAGTTTTGCGCCAGGTGCGTGCGGCTTGTTCGCGAATCATTGGCATGCGTTGCACTTCTGGACGATGTCCTTGGCGTCGCGCATGGCCGTAGGCCAGTAGAACCCAGCTCGCAGAGCTTTGGCCATGAGGGCGCGACTGCCGGCGTGGTGCCCGCAGGTCCCCTCATGGATGTCGAGGATAACAGCTCTTCCGTCAGCCGTGGAGACGCATCGTTGCAGTACTCCTGTGATGCTGCATTTATATAGTTCGCCGTTGAAAACAGCGAATGCCTTAGATCGCCGCGCGATGTGTCGTGCATCAGTCGGATCGTCCGGTAGCCTTTTGCTGAGGAGATACGTGATGTACGGTTGTGTCTAGGATTGCTCAATCATCATGACGCTCATTGGTCCCTCGAGCCCTGTGTCTAGCTCCAAGTCATCGAGTGCCATTGGCTCATTGGGCGGTGTAGCCCCCGAGTCCATTGCTGCGCTTGTTTTCTTCTCTGTGGCCTTTGGCTTGATGGAGCGTTCGTAGATGTGCTCGAGAAATACCCTAGGTGGTATGGGGGCGCAGGTAGAGCATATGTTGGCGAGTGCGTCCGCCTCCTCGTTGCTTTCGCGACCTACGTACCGCAGCTCGCAACCGTCGAAGTCTCCTTCGAGTGTGTCGTAGAGGTCGCGGTACACGATCATGTTGTCGTTCAGTGCGTCGCACGCATGCATTGTTTGGTTGACGACCAGCTTGGAGTCGCCGTAGATGATGAGCCTCTTAGCGCCGTAGGCTTTTGCCATCCTCATCCCGTGCAACAGGGCTTCGTATTCAGCCTCATTGTTGGAGGCTGTGAACTGCATTCGCAGGATATACTTCAACTTGTCCCCTTGAGGTGATGTCAGTATGACACCGGCGCCTGCTCCGTCCTTCCGCTTGGACCCATCGAAGTGCATTGTCCAGAGGTAGGACATATCTGGTTTGTCCGGGAGCTGGTTCTCCATCCGATTGCGAGTCGAGGAGAACTTGCGACTTGATTGCGTCGCGCTTTTCGTATGTGATGTCTCATAGAGACAATTCTATTCCCCAAAGCGTGACTCGTCCCGTGGCATCGGGGTTATCGAGGATATGCCCCAACGGGGCATCGTTGACCACCACGATTGGGTGTTCTTGGAAGTAATGGCGCAGTCGTCGGGCGGTCATGAAGACACCGTACGCCAGCTTCTGGTAGTGTGGGTACCGCTGTTTTGTTGGTGTGAGGACCTCGCTGAGGTAGTATACTGGGCGTTGTACCCCATGGACCTTGTTTTCCTCGGCTCGCTCGACGACGAGCACTGTGCTGACCACCTGGTTGGTGGCGGAGATATACAACAACAGTGGTTCTCTTTCCCGTGGGGTCACGAGTACTGGTGAGGTGGATAGAAGGCGCTTGAGGTCTTCGAATGCTTCCTGCGCTTCATTGGTCCACTCGAACTTTTCGGCTTTGCGGAGGAGTTGGTAGAAGGGCAGCGCCTTTTCACCCATCCGACTGATGAATCGACTGAGGGCTGCGATTCGCCCAGCCAGCTGCTGAACGCCCCGTATGTTTTTCGGCTTCTCCATGGCCAGTATGGCTTTTATTTTCTTCAGGTTTGCCTCGATTCCCCTCGCGGAGATGAGGTACCCGAGTAATTGCCCAGATGGCACGCCGAAGGCGCATTTGTCCGGATTGAGCTTAATCCGGTAGCGGTCGAGGTTGGCGAAGGTTTCGTGCAGATCGTCGATTAATGAGGCTTCCTTCTTGGTCTTGATTACTATGTCGTCGACATAGACTTGGATATTGCGACCTAGTTGTTCCTTGAGGCAAGCCTGCATGCACCACTGGTAGGTAGCTCCCACGTTCTTTAGCCCAAAGGGCATTGTGTTGTAGTAGAACACACCAAAGGGCATTGTAAACGTTGTTTTTTCTTGATCTTCCTCCTTCATTCGAATCTGATTATAGCTTGAGTAGGCATCGAGGAAGCAGAGGCGCTCGCATCCCGCAGTGGAGTCGATGATCTGGTCGATGCGTGGCAACGGGAAGTGATCCTTTGGGCAATGCTTATTCAGAGAGGTGAAGTCCACGCACATCCGCATGATATCCGTGTCCTTTTTTGGTACCAGCATTGTGTTGGCGAGCCAAGTGCTTTCCTTGATCTCGCGTATGAATTTGGCGTCGAGGAGTCTGTTGATCTCCATGCCAACTGCCTGCGCTCGTGGCTCGGATAATCGCCGAATTGTTTGCTTGACTGGCCTTGCGTCGGGGTTGACGTTGAGTGCGTGCTCGGCGCATTCCCTGGGAACTCCTGACATATCCGCAGGACACCAGGCAAAAATTTCCCAGTGCTCACGGAGGAATTCTACGAGCGCGAGTTCCTATGCGGGACTCAAGTTGTTGGCGATGAGAGCCGTCTTGGCGGGATCCGATGGGTGGACCTGCACTTTCTTTGTGTGCACTGATGAGTCGAAAGAGAGATCAGGTGAGCTTGGTCGGCTCAGCGGAGGCAGACTGTTGTCTGTCGACTCCTTTAGTCTCGCGAGTTCTTCCTGCATGCCGAAAGACTGGGAAATTCTGTTGAATTCCATACTTGCTATCGAGATCTTCGAAGCTCCGTTTATCGTGATAGCGCCATTGGGACTGGCATTTTCATCTGCAGTAGGCGTAGTGGGGTTGCCATGAACCTAGCGAACGCGACGCATCGAGGATGCTTGGTACTGAGGGGTCGGCGACCTCAAAGTCGATGCGTTCTCGCCGGAAGTTCTTCGGCGTGCCGAAGATGACGTCGAGGTTGATTTTTCCCAGGGGATACACGCCTTTCCCTAGGATGATGCCGTGGAATGTTGTGTCTGAGGCTTCCAGGCAGGTTAGAGGGATCCTCATTGCTCGCAAGGTACTCATGAATATGAGGTTGATGCCGCTTCCGCCGTCCATGAAGACGCGGCTCATGTCAAAGCCTCCAATTTGCGCCTCAAGTACGAGGGGGCACTGGCCTAGACGGGGTACTTGAGGTGGGTGGTCACTTTTATCGAAGGTGATGCATGGCTCGCTTCCGCTGAGGTACTCAGTGGTAGATGGTGGCGAGTGTGTGGCCAAGTTGACTTGGCGAGTGATGGCCTTCTGCACCCGATTGGAGGGGCGTCCCTTTTGGATCATCATGGTGCCCACGGCTCGTGGGTACGGTTCGCCTCCGTGGTGCTGGTCCAGTGCAGCTGCATTCGGGGGTGGCCCAGGTGGTGGTGGCGGAGCGCCATGTGCCACGGCGCCTGGGGCGGCGCCGTAACCTCTTTCGACTACGTTGTGGTTCATCCGAGCTAATCCTTCATGTAGTTTGAGGAACTCGCGGCAGTCCTTGAGGAGGTGGCTGGACTTCTTCCCATCGTGCTTGTCAATGTAGAAGTGCACCGTGCATGGCCCCGACAGTTTGTCTTCAATGGTTGTTGCGGGTGCTTCATCGCGATCGCGGCGTTGCCACACTTGTGTGGTCTTCCCGGAGTCGCGATATCCACCATTACGGTATCCGCTGTTGCGGTTGTCGTCGCGTCTGTCATCGTAGCCGGCTGCGACCATGTTGACGTCGCCGCGGTCATCGTAGATGCGCATATGGTGTTTGCTTCAGCGGTCGCGTCTGCGCTCGAGTTTCGCCTCCTCGTCAGAATGGACGCGATTCTTCACCGAATCTTCTCCATCGGCCCACCGATTCACGATCTCCATCAAGTGGTCGATGGTCTTGGGCTTCGAGCGGCCCAGCTCCTCCCTGAGCTCTATGCGGCGGACGCCGCCGTTGAATGTATCAATCGCGCGATCCTCTGAGATGTTCTCTGCGGAGTTCTTGATGATGGACCATCTTTGGATGTAGGAGCGTAGTGATTCGCCCGATCATTGCTGGCAGCATCTTAGCTCTTCGATTGATGCTCGCCGCTTGTACGTGCCCTTGAAATTGTGCACGAAGCTGTAAACCAGCTCGTCCCAACTGCGAATGGATCCGCGTGGGAGGTTGTTGAGCCATGCTCGGGTGGCGCCCTGCAGCTGTAGCTGCAAGCATTGCATGGTCGTCGATTTGCCCGTGGCCCGTGGACGGAGATGTGGTCCTCCAGCCAGATTTTTGGGTCCTGTAGACCGTCGAACTTCGGGTTCTCCGACGGGAGTTTGAACCCCTTTGGCATTCGTTTCTGCCTGATGGACCTACTGAAGCATCTGGCGCCGCAGAGCTCCACGTCTTCCTCTTCTGAGTCAGTCGACCGAGCATGTCGTGCCCTTGATTTGTCGATCTTGCGTTGCGTGATGTCATCACGCGCGTCGTAGTCGTGGTCGTGTCGTCGTGAGCGGCGACGTCGAGACAGGTCGTGACTGTCATCACTAGATGAGGGCGAGGAGTAACGCTTTGCTAGTGCTTTGCCCTTCTTTGGTTCCGGTGTTGGATCTTTGTCGAGGGCGGCCTCGATTAATCCTAAGCCCGCGATCATGGATCGGTGCATGGCGACTCGGGGATCTCCAGCCGGTGGCTGGTTGTTGAGGAGGTACATGGTGGTTGCTGTCACCGCAGCCTGCGGCGTTTTGGGGACCACGTTACCCCTAGTGTCGACTGTCATAGAGCCAAAGTCGAGGACCTTTGCGGCTTCTATGCATTTTTGCTCGGTGAGGTGGGCCATCCGAGATTGCCTCTTCTTGGCGAGTTGCTCGTTGCCCTTTGAGGAGGATCCTCTGTAGGAGGAGAGCCCAGCACGACGAAGGATCGACTCGTCCGCCGCCTTTTTGCGCGCCTCGAGTTGCGCGATTGTTTGTACTTGGTGCTTGAATTCTTCCTTCAGGAGCCAATGGTAGCCCATTAGCAGTTCTTGCGGAGATCCGAAGGGTAGAGGAGTGCCTCGTAGAGCCTCGCGGAAGCGAGCCCATTCTTGCTCGTTGAGCCTGATCATGACGCGTTCGCCAGTTTGCTCGTTTACTATGGTTGGAGGTTTGACTGCTTCTCCGTTGTTGGTGTTGGTGCGATCGCCACCATTGCCGTCGTTGCTTCCGTTAGGCGGGTCGGTTCCGTTGCCGCGGTTGCCACCGTTGTCACGGTTGGCAGAGGTATCGCCTGCGTTGATGACAACGCACATGAAGTGATTGGGGAAGCTGCTGCTTCCACAACTCTCAGATCCGGAACCGTAGGTCCCATCTTGATGGCGGATCGCTCAGATCGAGTCACGATCTTGTCCCGACCGTGTTCTCGACTGTTGTCGGGGCGTTGGGCTCACTGAGGGTGCCGATCGATTGAGGGAACCATGATGTTGGGGCAATCGACGGTGCCGTCGGCTGATCAGGCATGCGAAGCGTGCCCACCTGACCGACTTGGAAGCGGAAGCTTCCTATCGCCAGGATGATTCCGTCGCCCACGGACTCGAAGGCCGGGCGAGTGGCCGGCGTGTGGACGGTGAAGTCAAACGCGCTGAAGAGCTGGCAGATCTCCGCTGTTGCGGAGTTGTAGATCGCGGTTGATGGGGCCAAAGAAGCCGCAACATCAGCACTCCCAATTCCCACAGACGGCGCCAATTGACGAGGGTTTAACTCATCAATGCCCATTGTTATGGACTTGGGTTTTGGAGAAGGAGGGAGCACTGGAGACATCTATCGGCTAGCAAACAAGCACACAGGGGATAAAGATTTACCCAGGTTCAGGCCTCGTAGAGGTCCCTACTCCTGCTTGTCTGCTCGTGGAATTATCGAAAGAATCGAAGATTACAATGGTGCGCAGATGCAATCTGGCGAGGGTTGTGGAAACTAGGGTTGCGTGTGTCCTTCTCGCCGACCCTCCTAGCCTTTATATAGATAGGCTGGGTCTCGGGTAGCAGGTCGAGTCGGTTACAAATTAGGGTTTCCCCCTTCAAACTTTCTATCTTTAGCTTCTTCTTGTTCTTCAAGCAATCGAGAGTCCATAGGTTACTCGAGTCCTTCATTTGGGCCTTGGCGACACCGTGGGCCTGTACGTATTTAGACCGTATATACCAAGCTCGAGTACCTGTAGGGTATACCCACGTCACCTTGTCTTACGGCTTTATTTTGCAAATGCATTCCTTTGTATCGTTTGCTGACCTTACTGTTTCTGTGCTTTATTGTCCAGATGGTTTCTTCTTTTATTTTCCTAACTGCTTTTCTTTTCCCTTGCATGTAGATGTCGATCACTCAGTTGAATCAGCTTGTCCAGGGCAACAAAGCCTGGACAGTCCGTGTGTATGTATCCCAGGACGGATAAGCCAAATCTCGCCTAGAAGTTACGGCACCTGGTCTCTGGCAACACCGTGGAGCTACGGATGTTGGTCCTATCAAACACACTAATATGGTTCTACAAGATTCAGAGGTACTGAGTTCAGCTCTCATCTATCTCTGTTGGTCATTACATTGGTGTTATGTGTTTTCACAACCTTTGGTTGCTGTGCTGGCAAGTTTCTCCTAGGAGACACCAAGGATAATAATTGCCTTTTGTGTTTTAGGGGGATCATATGTACGCAGAGATCTGTACAAACCTGGTTAAAGACTTCATCGACCACATTCAGAAAGGAAAGATCTATGAGTTAGGGAGGTTTCTGGTGTCTCCAAAGAAGCGTTACTACATGCCTGTAGAAGGTCCTCTCATGATTAGGTTCGGTAAATACACACTCGTGCGAGAGGTCGATGCTAATGTCATGGACTACCCCCTTTGCACCTATGCTTTAACTCCCATTGACGACCTCCCGAATCCAACAGATAACCCCAGTAACTTTCACAGGCAATTTATTATATATTGTTGTGTTTCCTTCTGTTTTTTCCTTTCAGTTGCCTCTTGCCATTACTGCTCCTATTACTGTCTCACCGTCTTTCGTTTTTGTTCCATCGTTTGCAGATGTGGTTGGTATCATAACGGGTGTTTCCCTGGCAACTCAGTTCCATAGTGCCGCTCGTTCTGAGCCATCTACCAAGAGGATGATTTATCTAAGTGATGCAAGGTGGACTATTGTCATAAGAGGTTCTTTGTGTTGGTTGGATTGCCTGCTTAGCCTCCTTCTATTACTTTGTTGACTGGTTATCTTTTATTCTGTAGTGGTTTTGAGATAACTTTGGTTCTCTGGGGAGACCGTGCTGTCGCCTTTGATGCCGAGGATGTGCTCTGAACTGCTCAAACTGCTCCGGTTGTCGTGATATTTGTAGGAACTTTGGTCAAACCGTTCGAAGGTAGTCCGCCTCGCCTTGACCAAATTCTCGCTTCACGTCTTTCTCAGATAGCTTCGTACTTTATGCTCACAGGTCGCAGAAGCCTGAGTGGCGGGGCTCCGTGACGTTGGTACATAAACGAAGACCTGCCCGAGATCAGTTTGCTACTTACATGGTAAGTGGCTTGTATGGGTTGGTTTGCTGGTTTTTCCTTGCAGCCGCTGGTGGCTGCTGCTCTCCCAGCAGGGTTTAGGAATTGTCCCTCCGTAGTTGTTCCTTTACTGTTTGGTTGCCAGTGCATGCAGAGGACTAGGGTTTTACTTCCATGCCAGATGAGAGATAAAGGCCAGCCATAAAAAGGACAGCCTCTGCTTACTAGCAGAATGGCTCACATTAATATGAAAAACCAAATTATAAGAACCTTGGTCTATGCTTCGTTCTAAAACCAGGATCTGCATCGCCTCTGCTTAGTAGCAACATGGCTCACATTAATATGAAAAACCAAATTATCAAAACCTTGGTTTATGCTTCATTCTAAAACCAGGATCTACATAAATAACTGTTGTCGCTGAGTAGATCATCAACTTGATTTGATGCTTTGTTTCCTTTGTTTTTGTAGGTTACAGGATAAGGTTCCTGCTGTGAGGAATATCTTGCTTCTAGGACAGACTCCCTCTGAGATAAGTGCCCAGGTTGATCTTGAGATAAAAAATGTTCAAGAACTACAGACTATGAATATTTGGGACCATAGGGTTAGTTCTTGCGTTGCTGACATTCGAGTTCTGTATATGCTTTCGTTCATCACCGTAGGTGTTAATGGTCCTGGTTTCCTTTGCAGAAAACTAAGTTCTACTGCACCACTGTGATCACAAAACTCAGCCCTGGGGAACGTTGGTGGTTCCATGCTTGCTCGACGTGCAACAGAGGAATGATCCCTTACGACACTTCATACAAATGTTCTGACAGAGAATGCCGTGAGACTCGTGGAACGCCTAGGTAATTTCCTAGACTTCCTCCGTCTTTCATACAAGACTGTACTCTTGCTGGACGTTTCTGATTCATTTTGTTTATCAGGTATCGGATTTGTTACTTTGGCTCCGATGTTACTGGAGAAATTGAGTTTGTGTTCTTTGATAAGTCTGGGAAGGATCTGATTGGAAAAGCAGCGCTAACCCTTATCCGCGCTAAAGCTCCTAATGATATGTCTGTGGAGGAAGCCATCCAGTATGCACGCACGGATCAATCCATTCCAAAAGAGATTGATTATATTCTGTCGATGAAATATTGGATGGTCGTTTCTGTGACAACCAAGAGCTTTGAACCAGAATGTGAAGTGCCATCTTATCAGGTTCATAGGATTGAAATGCAGCATGGGAGGCAGCATGGAAAGCAGCCAAAGTCGACTCCGCTTGGTCGTAGGCCTGGTTTGGCATTGGCGTCATCTAGCAGCTCTGCTGGCGGTTGTGGCTTAAATCTTGCTGGTGAAAAATTGGCTGAGGATCTTATGCTTACCAAGAGTGGTTCTCTAGAAATAAGCACGGTTCTATCTAATGCTCCAACTTCTGCTTATATCACTGCTTGTGCGGTCAGTACTTTATCTCTCTTCTGCGGTTCTACCTTATATCACATCTACTTGACAATCCAGTTATTGATTGTTGTCTTTGATGTTTAGTTAACCCTGTCTAAAATCATTACTACATGTCTCTTCTCTTGTGTAAATAGGATGGTTATGAAGCAACTCTCCCGCCGACGCTAGCGTCGGTCACCAAACCTGTTGAATCTAGGTATCTGCCTTCTTCGTACTACCCCTCCATGGCATTACATGTATTTATAAAGCCAATCATGTAGTTTTAATCGTGTTTTATTGTATTATTCAGTGATGGCAAGGGCCAGGTCCATCCGACTATCAGGAGGGCTCTCCTTGATGAGTTTTCGGCCAATGAAGGATTGGTTAGCACGTTGGAAACATCAGCTCATATTCAGTCTGAAGAGGTAGTTAGGACACTATTGCCCATGCGTTTCTTTTCAAATGATGGTTTCCTTGTGTCTTATGAGCTTTCTGTTACTGTGTTAGGGTGCTTTGCTCATGTCCGATGCTCCGGATTCCTCGTCTGTGCCATCTACCGGAGCAGTGCTGGATAAAAATTCAACCAAGTTAGTCTTCTGTTTTTTCTCATTTGGAGTATCTGTTGAAAATTGATAGAGATCCGTGTTTAGCTACTTTCATCCGGAATTCACACGCTGCCTGCAGACAACTTATTTTTTGTTTGTCTTAGTGAACCATGTCTGTTCCATCAGGTGTTAACCTTTTACTTTGTCCGTAGGCTGCAACTTAGAATATTACATTCGTTTTGTGTTGCCCTTCTCTTTAAATTCCAATTGATGTCTTCTATCTTTGTTGGGCGCCACCATGTGTTTGTTTCCGAGATTAGGCTTGATAGTTCTCTCTGTCCACTCTTTGGTGCACATACTAGATTTATATCCATTTGGATTCAGTGGTTTACTAATTGGTTGTTTTATAAAGCTATCGTTCTCGATTGTTACTTTTAGTGGTGAACCAACTTCGTTGCGCTTTATACATGCGGCATGCTGCTCTGAGCTAGAATAACTCAGGCTTCCTGTTAATCTTTTGCAGGCGCAAGCAGCAGAAGGTTCAACCGGGTTCGGGTACGAAGAAACCCAAAAACTGAACCAAGTTACCTCTAAGTGACACGGATCGTTGGTACCTGTCTATTACCTGCTATCTATAGACTATGGAAACCGAGGGTTCTGTTCCTCTATTTTGAAGTGTTATGTACATATAAACTAAGGGCTAGGCACAACAGTCCTCTTGTGCGTCTCACCTGTCCAGTGTTTCTGCCCTTTTCTGGCCTTCGCTCTACACAAGAGCTTTTGGTTACTTAAGGGCATATCCCCTGCTTTATGCTGCGATTTAGTCTAGGAAAAAACTTATGTGTGTTCCTGGCTAATCGTCGCTCTGCTTTTGCTGTTGCTATCATGAATCTGGTTCTATCCCGTGTGGCTCCTTAAGGGAAGATCCTTCCTAGATTCCTGATGTCCTTATGTGCTTGTTATGACATATCTATACCTAATAATAAAATACGAAGTGTTTCTTACGGGTTCCGCTTTTTCTAGATGGTTTTACCCCTCCATCTATAGCAATTTACGGGCTAATATCACTGCTAAGTTAAAATAACCTTTCGTGCCACAGTGTTGTGCCGTGCTCCGGGCCAACCTTCAGGATCCCATCGCCCCGCCTGCTTATTGAATTACATGCATTAGCCAATATAACCAACAGTCCGAACTGATGAAAAGGACTAGACGTGTATTATATTCTTAACACTCCGCCTCACGTCTAGACTATTTTAGTCCCTTGTGCATGGCACTATATCCAATAAACACACATTGTTTAGATCGAAAGGATAGCTTGCGAGCATTGTAGGGCCTGAGGTTTGGCCAACATGCGCACCCAAAAACACGAAGTGCGGTGTAATCAGGAGTTTTATTAAAGAGATGTTCAAAAGGTGTATGAAAATCAATGACTTTTGAGGGCAACATATTTATGAGATGTGTGGCAGTTAAAAAAGCTTCATCCCAAAATTTTAATGGCATAGAGGTGTTAGCTAGAAGTGCTAGGCCTACTTCTACGATATGCCGATGTTTTCGTTTCGCAGAACCATTTTGTTGATGGGCATGGGGGCATGACATATGATGCGAGATGCCAATTTTTTAAAAAAATGAATTTAACTTTTCATATTCGCCTCCCCAGTCAGATTGGAGGGTAAGAATTTTTCTCCCAAATTTGCGTTCAACGAGTGCTTGGAAATTATGAAAAACATTGAAGACATCAGATTTCTTTTTAATGAGATAAATCCATGTGAACTTGCTGAAATCGTCAATAAAGCTCACATAATATTTGTGTCGACCAACAGACACGGGAGCTGGCCCCCAAGCATCCAAAAACACAAGTTCAAGAGGTAAAGTGGAAACACTTGTGGAAATCGAATAAGGAAGTTGGTGACTTTTTGCCCGCTGGCAAGAATCACACACTGATTCTGGCTTTCCATGAAAAGGAAGCTTGTTATTCCTAAGCACTCGTTCAACGACTAAAAAGATGGATGACCAAGACGACTGTGCCACCGTGAGGAAGAGACTTTGGTGACTCCAAAGGCTTGTTTATTGGGAGTTTTATCATGCGGAATCAATGGGTAGAGACCTCCTCTACACCTGCCTCGGTAAATTACCCTCCTCGTGACCTGATCCTTAATCAAAAAGAATGTTGGCCAAAATTCAACATAAGCATGATTATCAATGGTAAGACGATTAATGGAGAGGAGATTTTTAGAGGCTTCAGGCACATGAAGAATATTGTTTAATAGAATTTTTTGATTGGGGGTTTTAATAACCGAATGACCAATATGATTAATTTTCATACCTGCACCGCTTGCGGTGTGGATTTGTTACTGCCCACGGTACTTGTCGCGGATGGTCAGCTTCTCAAGCTCGCTGGAGACATGATTGGTGGCTCCGCTGTCCATGACCCAATTTGTGTCGACTCCATAGGATGCGACATTGACGAAGTGCTCTTCTTGTTCATCCTCGTTGTGGCGGTACCAGCAGTCCCGCGCACTATGGCCGGGTTTGCCACAAATTTGGCAGGTGATCTTGGCTCGATCTGAGCCTTGTCCACCACCCCCGTGTGAGTTGTTGCGAGATGGCGATGCCCCCTTGTTGTTGTAGAACGGGGTTCGACCACCACGGTTTCGGCCACGACCTCCATAGCCGCGACCTCGAGGTGGACCTCCACGTCCGCGTGCACGACCACGTGATGCGGAGTAGTTTGCAGAGGACTTGAAGCCACCATTGCCGTCCATGGTTGATCCGCCAAGAAGTTCAGCGCGCTGGTCGAAGTTCAACATTTGCGTGAACAGTTCGTCGAGAGTGACCTCCTCCGTGCGTGCATCCAGAGCCTTCCCCTTCTATTTCCATCTAGCAATCAACCAAGCCCATCCATGGCGACCTCCTCAGCCATCGTCAGCATCAATCATCAAGTCTCCGAGAAATTAACTCGTGAGAATTTTCTCTTATGGCGTGCCCAAGTTCCAGAGATGTAGTATTCGATGAAACAATCTTTCCATTTCAACATCTTCATCCAAATGCAGGAGCTCAACTTCGCAAAGAAATTTTGCTTCTTCCTGAGCAATTGCGTCCTTTTGACCATGGGGAGGATAATAACCGTTTTGATCATTTGGTTAATTCTCATACTACTAATCCTGTACCCAGTGGTGAATTTGCTGCAGAAAATGCATGAGAAAACGGTGCAAATTTTGGTCAAAATCGCGACCTGCAACCTCCCCTGATCGAGGTACATGCGCCTGAAGAAAACGACGTGCATGGGGAAGATCCCGAGGAAGATCTGCCGGGCCCAAGCACACCGGGCCAGACAAATTCGCCTGGCACGGTGAAATCTCGAGGGCGCACAGGTTGGCACACGCCAATCGCGAGCAGTTAAATGACTGCGAGCCGTGGATCCCAGACGTCCTTGCACGCCCGTGCGGGCGATCCTGGCTTGTCTCCGAGTGGGCTGACAGAATCGGCCTCGAGCAGCGAGGCATCAGGTGCCTCCGGATCTTCTGCAACGAGCAACGCTGCGATTCACTTTATCTTGACACCGTCTGTTACAAGACTTCAGCGAGGTATTGTACAACCGAGAAAATTGTACAAAGGTATGATACGATATGCTATGCTATCATCTACGGGTGAACCAGAAAATATTGAGGATGCACTTCAGGATAAAAAATGGAAAGAAGCCATGAACGAGGAGTATATGGCCTTGATGAAAAACAAAACGTGGCATTTGGTTCCACAAGAAGAAGGTAAAAACATCATAGATTGCAAGTGGATCTATAGGATCAAGAAAAAGGCTGATGGATCCATAGACCGTTACAAAGCAAGACTCGTGGCAAAAGTCTTCAAACAAAGATACAGTATAGATTATGAGGACACTTTTAGTCCAGTTGTTAAAGCTGCTACTATTCGTCTTGTTTTGGCTATTGCTGTTTCCAGGGATGGAGTCTTCGACAGCTAGACGTACAGAACGCGTTTCTTCATGGTGTTCTAGAAGAGGATGTGTACATGAGACAACCCCTAGGTTTTGAAGACAAGAAAACACCATTCCATGTTTGCAAACTTGATAAAGCTTTATATGGACTCAAGCAAGCCCCCAGAGCATGGTACTATCGATTAAGTTTAAAATTGCAAGAACTTGGTTTTGTGCCCTTTAAGGCTGATACATCCTTGTTCATCTATCACAAGTCTGGTCTTACAATGTTCATGCTTATATATGTTGATGACATAATTGTTACAAGTTCATCTGATGAAGCAATTACAACATTGCTAAAGGATCTAGGTGTAAACTTTGCCCTTAAGGACTTAGGTGATCTACATTATTTTCTCGGCATTGAGGTGAAGAAAACAAGGAATGGTATTACCTTGACTTAAGAGAAATATGCAACTGATCTTGTGACTAAAGTAGGAATGCAAGCATGTAAAGCTGCACCTACACCTCTCTCTAACACAGAAAAATTATCTGCTTTGGATGGTGACCCATTGGGACAAGAAGACAGCACAAGGTACAGAAGTATTGTTGGTGCACTTCAGTATTTGACACTTACTAGACCTGACATTGCTTTTTCAGTAAATAAAGTATGTCAATTTCTTCATGCACCTACAACAGTACATTGGACTGCAGCTAAGAGAATACTTAGATACGTTAAGGATACTGCTAGTCTTGGTCTCACATTCATGAGATCTTCCTCCACCTTGGTGAGTGCCTTTTCTGATGCAGATTGGACAGGATGTCTTGATGACAGGAGGTCTACAGGTGGATTTGCTGTCTTTCTTGGACCAAACTTGATATCATGGTGTGCAAAGAAACAAGCAACTGTATCAAGATCAAGCACAGAAGCCGAATATAAAGCTTTGGCAAATGCTACTGTAGAAATAATATGGGTTCAATCAGTGCTTGCAGAACTTGGAGTTAAACAGGAACAATCTTCTTGTCTTTGGTGTGATAATTTGGGTGCTACTTATCTATCAGCTAATCTAGTATTTTATGCCAGAACAAAGCATATTGAAATCGACTTTCACTTCGTAAGAGAGAGAGAGTTGCAAACAAACAACTGAGTATCAGATTCATACATTCAAAAGATCAAATTGCAGATGGCTTTACAAAAGCACTTCCAGTCAAGAACTTGCAAGAATTCAGGCGTAATCTCAACTTGAGCAAGTTGTGATTAAGGGAGGGTGTTAGCGATATAAGTGCATGCATGCCAACCGTCTCGTGTGTCCCTTCATTTTTCTCTGTTGTTGCTTCCTCTTCTTAGTGCCTTCCGTTTTGTAATCAGGTAATTAAGGCTGAGTGGACATTAACTTGTAAGGCCATGCTAGGGGTTGTTCCTAGCTATAAATCAACACGTAATCCCCACCGAGACAAAGGTGAGCGTTCCACAAAACAAATACTGCTATCGTGCCCACAAAGGAATAGCGGAGCTGAGGCCTGCCGGTAGGTCACGAACCCTAGCCCTGGGTTCGGCCACGATCCGGTATAATTCGGGCGTCATGGCCGTAGACATGATCGAGAGCATCGAGTGCGGATCTGCGGCTGGGGTGTCCGAGCAAGAGTTGGTCGTGCGGCCGTCAGCTGGTCAAGGTAGGCACCGACCCATCGCAGGGATAAGGGTACGACAGACGGGAGGAGCAGGGACACAGAGGAGAAGGCTTCGTCAATGGTCGAGGGCAAGCTGTTGCGGTCGTTCGTGGAGGTGGCGTTGGACTCACACTCCCCTACTCCCGATGCCTATCCTTCTGCCAGGTACGCGATTTACCTAGCTACTTGCTCCTACTTGCTCAATCTGAGATTGTTGTTGATCTGATTGTTAGAGCAAGCTTCTTTTTACTACTCCGAATAATTACTAGAACATCGATTGGATATTTGAGGAATTATCACGTAAGTTGCAGTAGTAACCAGACAAACGGTTTTAGTCAGGATTACCGGCAGTATATCCTCATCAATCAGCCGGTGAGAAACTATATCATTCACTATCGATCATTGAAACCACATATACACAAGCTGAAGCACGCACGGGCATCTATGCTATCGTCTAGATTTTTTTCCTGGCACATTTTTCAATAGTAAAAGGACCGTGACATATGTCAGGGTGGGTAGCAGGTTCTTTCTGGCAAAATGCAGTCACCAGTCTTGAAGCAAATGAGAGGAATTGAAGTTTGTGATAAATCCTAGACGCCCAAGATATTGTACAGTTGGTTTGAAATAAAGAGCAAAAGAGAATGATTTCCCCTTTTACATGCTCTCACGAGAGTCACGACAGAGGAGGCGAGCAGTCCTTGGTGTAGGCTGCCAATGGTGGGTGATGGAAGTGGGAGTTACTTCCTCCTCCATCCACCATCCGACGACGCAACGGGGAGGAACCTGCACCTGCTCATGGCTTGAACATATTAGTGTTAAGGTTTCAAGTATCGGCATTTGGATGGCGTTGGTGGCAACACCATGAATAAATACAACCGTTTCGCCATACAACATATGAACCATGTAGATGAAACACATAAAGCTCAAGTATCCTACGCGGGTAGCTTAAATTTTTGCATTGCCAGCGGGGCTGACTACCAGATAAACCAAGCACAATCAAGCACTGATTATATGCCCTATCATACACTATATTGAGAAATAAGAAAAAATTCCGTGTGCACCATGTATTTGTTAAATATGTCTAACGAACTAACTCCATTTCATATTGCCATTGCTGCTAGAGATTCCACAAGACGATGATGTATTTGTATAATGATGGATATCTCAACATAATATGTGGTCCCTTTCACGTGAGCTTTGTTTATTTCACTGTTCTTTTTTCATTGTTGGTAAATTTTCTAAGTCTCTTTTTCACCATGTCAACTGCATATATTAGATTTTCTTATAATTAAATAAATTATTAGCCACCATTTGCCTAACTTCTATATATGCCATATGCATGACCATTTGAACTAGCGTGCAGTTTCATTTCAGCAGTAGTATCTTATATACATGTTCTTTCAACTTTTGATTATTTGAGAGTCGTTTGCCTGTGTGATTCAAGTTTACAAGATGTTGACTGCACTCAGATTTTGTGGAGACCTTCTGGTCCGATTGAATGACTTATAACAATATAATCGAATTGGAGGGATGATAGGTAAAAACGTCTTCTTTTTCTAGAACAAATTTTAGCTACTACGACCAGAATATACTTATGCATCTATGGAATATCAACACGGTGAACTAAAGCTAGGATTATGCAGGGTGATCAACGCTTGGGCAAAACATTGATCACGCTAACGTTTTTCATTTCAAATTTGATTATTTTTAATCCCGTTACAACGCACGGGCATTTTTGCTAGTTTATATGTATGGAAAAAGACCTGATTATCTATCTGTATGTTATTTTGCTTCTGCCAATGTTGGTTGTAACGTGGAGTTCCTTGTTGTAAAACATGTTCCTGCCTACGCTCCTGTAGATGCTGAGTGTAAAAAACTTAGATTATTCTGAGTTAACGTTTGGCTGCCCAAATGTTCGAAACAGAGAGCAGTGTTCGAAACTCTTCTGGTCAGCTTTCAGGATATGTGGTTTAGACTTTAACATGCATGCAAAGTTTTAGGGAGGCGTTCGGAGAAAATGAGGATGTAATCCTATACCAAGGTTGTATCTGTTAAAACTTTTTACTGACCTATAATCACCGAATTAGCTCAAAATCCAACGGGATCGTGCGCCAAGACGCACAACAAAATCTAGTAAAAGTAGACGAGGCTACCGGATGAAATAAATCTAGCCCAATGCAATAGTCCATTATGTGGTCCCATTTTCTTCTCTCTCCCTCTTCTTTTTCCATTGCTTTGCCCAGCTTTCTTCTCAACTTTGCCGCCCATGCAGGGAGCTAGACACGGGCTGGCATGGTCCTAGGTTACTTTGGGAGGAGGAGGCGGCCTTCTCTGCAAGATCCTGCTTTACTCTGCAAGCAATACACTAAGCAACTCTGGACCATCCAAACCTATGCTGGAGAGCTGAGCCAGGTGTCCGGAGTGGAGCGTTGGTCATGGCCTCATAGGCTACTCCTTGTCAGATGTTATGTGGGCTCAAGGAAAAGGCTATGCCTTGTGACACTCTCTCTCTAACTTGTCCTGCCTCACTATTGTAGCTAACTATTGTAGACTTTTGTAGCTAACTATTGTATGTATCAATTATAGAGCTAGCTATACATGACATGGTATTTGCTTATGGCCAACAGCGGGCTATATTATAAACTTGCTTTTAGAACTGTTATATTTATTATAATTGGCTTCATGTTGTTGGTCAGCAGCTTCCAAGCGTGGCAGTTACCTGCTTATCTCTAGTTAAAGTCCAAACCTTCATGCCTAATTGCCGAAGAGTTCTATCACTCCCCATTTTGAGTCGACTTGTCTGGCTTTTGAACAATGAATAATATATGGTTGTCGCCATCAATCAACGTAGATACCAGGTGTTAGACCAAGTGACACTGCTCAAATTCAGGTTGTTAGACCAAGTGATGAAATCTGTGGAGGTGTGCCTTTATAGAGAGTATACTGTTTAGCCCTTTTTGGGTACTTCCAAACATTGAAAATTGTCCGCCCCTTCGAAATATTAAATGTGTTTTTGACTACTAACTCTCCAAATGACAAGACTGATTATGGAGTAACGGTGGTGAGATGACAGAATGCAAAACTAATGAGTGTTGTAACGGAGCATTGGTAGGATTGAAATTTTGATCGGTCAAATGACAAAATTAAGATCGAGGTTGGTGATAATGGCAGAAATGAGAAAACCCCAATATGTTTCTGTTGTTATTTAGCCTAGGGGCAAACCAAGGATTACGAGTCGATGAGTCAATCTGGGGTAGCGACTCATAGACTAGTCCTGACTCATGTTGACTAGTCGACATGAGTCTAGCAATAGGTACTATAAAATACCATACTATATAATTATTAATAGTCTAATACTACCATGTAAAATTGTAAATATGTAATGCAATAGAAGGATGGGGACAGGGAATCCATGGCAATTCCATTCAGTGGCCAAGGCCTTCCTCTTCTTCATGAACCAGCAGCCAGTAGATAAGATCAACAACAACAAATGAAGAAGAGTTGGGGGATGATCCTGTGAGACGGTGGAGGAGCAGATCAGCAAGGGCAGCAACCACCAGCGCTGGAGCAGACCAGCAAGGGAAGCAACCAACAGAGGGAGGAGCAGACCAGCAACCACAGCAACCAGGGGTAGAGCCTCGGAGCAGCTGTTGCTAGTGGAGGAGAGGACTGGGTCGACCGGGGTTAGGATTAATTTTGGGTTTCACTGGGGTAAAATGGGCAGCTCGATCTATGTTTCCAAAACTAGGCATGCCAATATTGAAAAAAAAATATGACAAGCATGGTTATTTTTTTAGTCGCTCGACTAAAAACACTAGAGTAGTCGAGATTAGTCCTGACTAGTCAAATGGTCGATCGACTCATCCAATGAGTCGAGTCAACACATTGAGTGAACCTCAGAGATGCGACTCATAGACTAGTCGCACAACTAGAAATCTTTGGGGCAAACCCATTTTGTTTTTGTTGTTATTTGTCCTAGGGCATTAAACTAAGTTGTAAGGCCAGAGAGCGACCCGCCTGATGAGGCCACTCCGCCACAACATAGTTTTGGTCTGTTGGATCTACACAGTGGATATATACCGTTTCGTTCGGGCTATTCAGGTAATGTTTCGTTCGGGCTATGCGGGTGAAGATTCGCTTAAAAGGTTGCTACTTCTCTTTTCTAGCTGACAATGGGTCCAATTCAACAGCAGTACCTCAGTTCATCGACAAAAAATGGTCCTAAAATTAAACTAAGGTGTAAGCCTGGAGAAGTACCCACCTGATGAGGCCCCTCCCACACAACGTAGTTTTAGTCCGTTGGATCTACAGAGTGAGATATATACGGTTCGTTCTATAGCTATTCAGGTGAAGTCGCTTACAAGTCACTACTTCTCTTTTCTGGCTGACAGTGGGTCCAATTTGACAGCCCTCCCTCAGTTCATCGACATAAATGGTTGTTCTAAAAGTTGTCCTCAGGGAAATGGAGAAATTACTCATTCGTGTCACCACACCCCAATGCTCATGATACCCTTCTTCCCACTCCAGAGCTATCTTAGGCTGCAGCCTTCCCTCGTGCATCTCCTCCGTCTGCAGCACCACCCTCGCCCACCGTTACTAGCCTCCAGATTGGGGAACCACCAATTGATATAATAGTGAGTATGACATTTTAAACGTTCTACTAATAATATGGAGATGGTATTCACATTTTGATGTGTGTACTAGGAAACCATAGGGACTAGTACAGTATGTAGACTCCAGATCCTACAAACGCTGGTCGCCGCAGATTATACTAGCTGCACTACATGATTATGATCAAATTTATGTATCTTTGGCAGTGGACCACTGTTAGAGATGAATTATTCTATGCACTAATTGTTATAGTTGATTATGAGATATTTATAAGTGCGTATTGTTTACTCAATTCTTGATGAACTAATCTAGAGGATAGGGATAAAGGTCCAGAAGTAACAAAGAGGTCATTTCAATTGAATTGGCTGGTGAGTAAATTCAAAGAAGGCGAGGATAGACAACACCTGTAAACTTTATGATATGTCAAGTATTTGCAACATGTATACTATTTATGGAAATATTTAGGGGAATATTAGTTTGCAACATTAAATTTTGATGTCATGTCACTTCGCTCTGTAGTCTTGCACTTTTATAGGTACTGGAATAAATCAACACAACGTCTATGTTCACCAAAAAGTAAAATCTAGTGATCTCCTGCCATGTCAGCCATAAAAGTCGTATTGCTTGCCTGCGTGCCTCTACACATGAATAATCTACTAGAGAAATAACATAGCTATAATTTCGGTCGTCGATCAAATTAACACCTCTAGCTGTTCTGAAGGTGTCATTTCCCATCAGGTGTAAGATAACAGAAAACGCTATAACATTATACTTACAGAGCATGAGCATGAACCGGCATAAAAAAAATCTACTATAACTCTTATGTGAATAATAACTACCCCAACCTTCCCAACCCCAACCACCCAGAAAAAACAGAAATAATGAAAAGAGAAGAATACAGTGAGGGCAAAACCCTTGAATCAGCAGCAAGACAATACCAGAAACGAACTGTGGGTTGAAAGTTTCAACAGCACTACTGAGCCTCATCCTCCACAAAGTTATCAGAAAGACTGCGCTGTGACAAACGGTAGTAGAGAATACCCATCGTTGCTATGCATGCCCTGTATAACATATATTTTTCGCACATTAGTTCAAGTCCATTTATCAAGAGTACTAAGAACTCAGTATCTAACAGAAACTAGTTGAAGTAAGGCGATGAAGCACATTTAGAGGTTGGTATGAAAATACAAAGGAGATTCCACAAGCAACACAAACTATTAGTTTTACTTTGTTCATTCTAGACCATACAAAATTGCTTAGTAATTCGGATGTCACAAGATCAAAGCTGAACAGGATGAATGAACCTGAGAGATACAGTATTAATTTATTACTTATACACATAACTCTAGAGTGTAGAAATGGATATCATAGACGACCACTCTTATAGTAAAGGTTCAACGAAATCAAATTGGGAAGTTAGCTACCTTGTGAATAGTCCAGAACTCAAATAACAAATTCTGATGCACGTCGCAATTACTCAAACACAGAAGCAGAGACTTTAAAGGGGTAAACTAACAGTGCTGACAACCATGCCTACATTTATTCATGTCTTTGGGTCGAAAATGATTATTTAATAACGGTATATTGGATCAAATAATAACTGGTAGTGTAATGCCAGCTGGGAACAGACTGATCTTCCAAGCTGTACAGTTGATATACAGAAGAGACGTGTAATATATAGTGTCCGCTTTAAGGTATTCACACTGGATCAGTGACTATTTCCTATCACTTGTGAGCATGTAAATGAATTGCGGTGCAAATAGTAGGCAGACATAATTCACTAGTACACCTTCAGCCACCTTCAGCTAACGAAATTTAGTATTCATTCCAGGAGAATAGAAGTAGGCAAAGAGCAATTGCAGGCAGAAACCTTACATGATTGCCAGTGCAAGTAAGATCTTTGTGGGATCGATTCGTGATGATCTCTGATGTCGTGAGCGGCCTTCTGGAGCATCATTGTCTTTTTTAGAGGGTGCTGTAACTGGTAATGTCGGTAGTGCACTAGACCAGAAAGGTAGCAGCATCCTAAGAAATTTGTGACGGAATGTACCTGTAAACTGAAGTTTCGTAAGAAGCAAGCAACCAAGTACTACCATCTGTTCAAGCAAATGCGCCAACTTGATTCGACTAGTTATGAACCAAACTAATCAGTCTGACACATTCCAGCATTCACACGTATAATTTATGTTAGATGTATCACGACCCCAGGCATAGAGGTGCATTTTAAAAGAAGGGTGGATAGAGAACCAGGTTAACACATCAAGCTGCAATAAAATATGATAGCAATCATTTCAAAGGTGATTGGCAACATGACTAGTGGCAATTAGTTTGTGATTTTGTGGAGGCAGAAATGAGCTCTTGATTCTTTTTTATTCAAATAATATGATAACAAAAGCTCGGTATAACTCAAGAAACCTTGGACCTGGTATAAAGATAAATGCAGAACATAGTTCTTTGATAATTGATGCTTACAGCTTACCCCTTTTAGTATACTTTTTGCGGTTTGCATCTTCATCATCAGCGTAGTAAGACATCTCTGAACTTTGTCTCTCAACATAGTTAGCACCTTTTCTTGTCGTGGCACCAGGCTACAGAATAAAGGAATAGGATCACTAAGGCTGCGTAAGCAAAAGTTGAAGAGAAGACAAACCAAGCCCCACCATACAAACAAGGCCATGTCATGACTTACCCCGTGCGGGCTTGGACTTCTGATGAAACTTGGCTCCTGTTCTAGGAGCTGGGTTGTTATGGGACTAGGACCATCTATCTCAACTATTTCTGGTTCCACCTGACTACGAGTCCCAGAAGAGTACATTCCAGCAAGATGCTTATCCTCCTTGGAGAGTACAACTGATGATAAACTTGCATCTTTTGAAGAGTTAACTGTGTTCGCACCATTAGATTCACCAGAACCTGATAGACGGTTAAGGGGATCTGAAGCAAATGCAGGGGGGGTGCCGGCATCAGCTTTAGGCACTGTCACAAAATGATTTCCAAATACATTCTTCTCCAATCCAGTCTGCAATATGTGAGGAAAAGTGCAAGCTTGTCAAGCTGTGGACAAAAAGTCAAAAACAATCTTCCACTAAACATAATTAGCTACAGGAGCAGTACATATGTAATCTGCAATACTGCACCAAATAAGCATTTATTAGCAAAGCAGATACAAACAGAGGCATATTGTTGAAGGAAAATCAGGCTTTTGATCTTGCAAGCAGGAACAGATGTGAAGGACTAACCTTGGCTACTACTTCTTTCAGTTTTGCGTGAAGGCGAGATCCTGTATCTTTAATACTCAAAGGAGGCCATATCTTTTGGGGAAATTATGTACATAATATATAAGGTCAAAGAACTGTTGGAGCCTCAGACTGATACCATATGGAGCCAGAGAGAGATTAACTTACAGGTATGGAACATGAGGGGCAGACAAATCCTGCTGGTGCTGTTTGGGTGGGAAAACACTGGATATGTGATATCAAGCATTTTGTGTGCATCAGATCTAGAGGATGTCAACAAGACAACATATATTGTTATATTTAATAAAGATAGCTCCAAGAGACGAATGATTCAAAGATTCTATTGGTAGCAGTACATACGCAGGCAACCCAATCGTGTAGTTTCTTCACTTCCAGCTTCAAGAACCGAATTACAAAACAAGCAGTGTTGTGGCCAGTCATAATCAGAATTGACAACCCATTCTGCATAGTTTTTAACCTACAGAATTAGAAAAATAGTTTTGTAAAATTAATACAGTATGATTATTTTAACAAATTTAAGGATATAATTTGTAAAAGTAAATACAATATGATTACTTTAACAAATTTGTAAGGATACTAATTTTTTGATAAGAAGCTAACAACATTGTTACGTGTGATTATTAAGTTTTTCTTCACACAAAATAAACAGAACAGAGAAGAGATATTATCATATTATGCACATAGCTGATGTCAAAACTTATTTTTCAAGAAAACACAAAAGAGTTTGTGTTTCATTTCATTGAACAGGAAGACAACGGGGTACAACCTCCAGAGGAGGGACACACACGACCGTCCTCACCAAGTGACTATGACTAGGTGAGAAGGTACCCTCAACTTCAGAACTCAACAGGGGCAGGAGAGGACCGGTCTGATTGGTAGATCATGTCAAAACTTATTACAGCAGAGGCGCAGCGATAAGGAATCCCAAAAGTTTGAGTAAGCAGAGCGGAGGTGGAAACTGTAGGGCTGCCCTTTCGGGCCAAACTTGATTGGGTCGAAAAGTGGATGCCCCTTATCGATTGATGGCTTGAGCATGGCTACAATTAGTTTTGCAGAATTTTCATATTATGCTCCAAGCCATGCAGGAAAGTGCCAGATAATATTGGGATTCTCCCATTCTTAATAACTAGCAGCAGCGCCAGGGATACAAAAATGTTGTCTCAATAGCTCTTTGTTAATGACCACTCACATACCACCCATCTTCATGACAATGTGAAGAACTACATTTTACATCCCACAGCTATATTTCTTGCCAACTGTCCACCCGATCATTGTTACTCCCTCTGTTCCAAAATTATGGAAGTTCTAGGTTTGTCCTAAGTCACACTACTTTAAGTTTAACCAGGTTTGTAGAAAAATATATTAAAATCTACGACACCAATTTAGTTTTATTAGATTTATCATCATACTCCGTACAACATATTTTCGTACTATATAGATTTGACGTTGTAGATTGACACGTTTTCATGTATTCGGGAAAACTTAGGGAAGTTTGACTAAACTTCAATTAATTTGGAACAGAGGGAGTACCTCAGGGAGTCCTCGCCAACTATCCCACACGCAGGACAGGCAATTTCACAGCTCTTCAGGCCCATTGCCTCGTCATCCAGCGACCCCTAGCGCCACTATTCCCCCTCCCCTGCCCCTCGATGTGCCGTCCTCATGCTGTCCTCGATTATGAAGGTGCATCTGTGCTGCAATCCATCTAAAAGAACACAACCGAAATCCCCAATTGAGTCTCTCCCAATCAACTTCTTCGCCATGCCACTATTATAGCATTGCTGCTTACAAGCAGGCAAGTCAAGAATCCAGCAGCAACTTCTCAGGTTAAAGCCGCCTCCACAACTGAAACTGAGTGGGGGAACTATGATGGACTGGCAACAGAGCGGCTACCACCTCGAACACTATTCTAAATTTCTAATCCTCCTCATGTCAATCCTGCCCCTACTCCGCAGGCAAGTTATACCATATAATTAAATACCTCTCCGGCATATTGAATTCATCACAGAACCACCAATGAATCCACTGTATCCACAATGTCTCGTCACGAAAGGTCGGTTTTGTTCATGTATTTCAGCAATGTCTTTACTAGGTTATGCGTTCTAGGGAGCAGAGAACAAGCAGGGGTGGCCTGCAGTAAGCTTGCATATTTTAAAGGAAACAGTGATCCAGTAAGCATAATGTTGTATCACCTAACCAAGGTCCAGCAAGCAATAGCATAATGTTGTACCAACTAACCAAAACAATATGGCAATAGACAATTAAGCTAACATGACAGGCAAACTTGTGATGGACTATAATCACTAAACAGGATACAGCACAATGAGCAATCAGAAAGTAATATATTAACTACTGTTCTCTATTTTATGTCTGTATGCTCTTTTGCCTGAGCCCATTCGGATGGGGACCAAGTCGAGAAGCTCACCACGCATAGCTGATGCTCCGGGAAGCAGATGCACTCGCCGCAGACGGGAACCTGATGGACGAAGCAATAAACTCTCGTCGCCTGAAAATACAAAACAAGCACCGCACGTCCTATCAACAAAAAATCAGGCTGCAACGACAAATCTCTGCACACCAGCAACAAATCAAAGAACCCCAATTCGAAACCGTGGCATTTGCGGTTCCCTGTCGGAACCAGACCATGCCATCACCAAATCTGGCACCCGTACTCGCCCCGCCCAGATCCAAAATCAACCATCACACGCCTATACACAACAAAAAGAACACCCAAAACACCGCAGGGGTATCGCCAGATAGGTGGAGAGATGATGAATTACCTTGCGGCATCTGCAGACGACCATCGCCAAGGAGCTGGATCGGTGGAGAGAAGGATCGGTGGAGAGAAGGATCGGGTGTCGGGACGGGGAGCGAGGGGAGAAGCACGGCAGATCTCGCGGAGACACAAGGAAGCGTTGTTTTCACCCCTTAACAGTAAGTGTCGTGGGGTTATGGAAAGAGATATCTCAGCGTTCCTTTTCCGGAGCCTTTAGATTGGTCCGTGAAACGTGTGACGCCGAGATCCTAAACTGACCCCAGTTGTCCCGTGCCACGTCGGATGGTGGGGGGCCCTGAGGCTTTACGGTTAGTGGTAAAATTTTGCAAATAGGCTTGCTCGTCTGTTTCGAGGGTATTTGTTTGGGTTTTAAAAACTTTCCAGTGGAATAAGGCCCAGTTCTTTTGGTGGTTTCTCCCAGAAGCTGCCCTACCCCCAGCTTCCTGGGGAAGCTGGTTCAAAAAATTTGCGAGGCTTCTAAATTTGTTTAGTCTTAACTATTTTGGAAGCCTCGCAAATTTTTCAGACCGGCTTCCCAAGGAAGCTGGGAGAAGGCGGCTTCTCAGATAAGCCCCAAAAAGAACTGGGCCTAAGTCAGAGAAATTAACCAAATAGATCAGCTGTGTCGTGGACTTCGCCGAAGCTCGGCAAAGCACATATGGAGGTGCTTTTCATGGCTTCCCCTAGCTTTTGACTAAACCCGAAGCGGTATGTGACATTACCTTGAAGTAATTACAAGTAATTACGAGAGAATGCCACGGCAGTCCGTCTCACTTTCTCTCCGTGGACCGTACCTTACCGGTTTGTTTGCTAGCCAGAAGATGAAGGATTTCAAAAAAAAATCATCTCCATCGTGCGCCTCCGCCGCCACATACTAACACCGCCTTGCCACAGCCTTTCCCGCGACAGATCGAACGTATCCCCGTCCAACGATTCTGCGGCGACCCAGCATAACACTGCATGATGTAGTACACTATAGTCGTTAACATAACACCAATGAAACACCATTCACTAGTATTACATCCCTCAGAGTGGTACAACAGAAACACAGCAGATCCAAGACATGACTATAGATTACAACTCGACTCTTTACAAAAGATCTAGAGAACACTCTAGGTTAAAGAGGGAGAAAGAAACTTCTTACAAAGAAGAACCAGAAGTACTAATTCGGAAATATCTGGCTAATAATACTAGCATCTCAACTATCTAGCTTGCAAATGCTACTATTGCATTGCTCTATATAAGTAGGTTTTATGGCTAGAGTATCTACTCTTATCTAAACAGAGACTTCGTCTTCACTTCCGTTGATGTTTATGTTGACTTTATTGAAGAACTTGAGCTGCCGATGATGGTTTCTTGAGCTGAAATTGATGTTGACGTCGTCTTCAATGGCTTAAAACCTAGCAAGGGTTAAGAAGATACGGTTGAGTACGAGCGTACTCAACAAGTTCACTAAAAAGGAGTGTATGATGCACTATCTCTACAGCCACAGACCAAAGGTCGTAAGCAATGCAGGTTTTCCTAAACATTTCTGAAAACTATGTCCGACAGCCTTCACAGGTTGACCAGAACCTTCGTGGGGTTCCTTTCCTGCCGCATTCGTAACTCCTTCCCGGAACTGGGAGTAACATGTCACAATTCTTACACTCTACAGAGGTGCGTTACTTTATCCATAAGAGACCTTAGCCTTGTTGCACATCCAAGCCGTGAGCTTGTCCACACTTCCTTAGTATGGAGCCCAGTCTAAGATCCAAGCCAGTACTGTCCTCTCCACGACCCCGCATGAAGACACGATCCCCCGAGACGGACTACCACGGTTACTCTTTGGGTAGCTTCTCGAAGACTCTGTAAGCAGCTCTGTCTGGGAGCCACCATCCGCTATGGTGAGCTTACACCAAGACAACTATGCACAGATAATCTAGACACCTAGCTCGTGGGGAACTAAGGGGTCCCACCCATGTGCTGGATTCTAACCCACGAGAATCAACAACCTCACGATAAGGTCATCCGTCCATGCGAAAGGGAGAAGATACAGCTGACTTTATCGTCCCATTCCAAGTCTTATGGTTAACGCATAATATACGGCGCTAGAATCACTGACGACATTGGTTGTTAAGTTCTAGGTATTATGTTCCTTTACCACTGGAACTGTATCAATAGATTATTACTACTTGGTAAATAATCCATAATTATATTATTATGAAAATAGTATTTTATGTCCTTTTTGAAATGCAGATGATGACAACATTTGAGTTATAAGCATTTGATAGAAAATAATTAAAGGACATGAGCAAGTTGTGAACTTGCCTTTTGTAATTGCAAGATTATGCAATCACGGTCTTCAAGATAATAGAAGATCCAAATTCTGTAAATAGCATCATTGATCTGGTAAGGACTAATGTTTAAAGAAGCAAGATGCAACGATACATAAGTAATATAATGCAATTTGATAAATATGAATCCCTGGAATAGTCGTATCTGATCTAGGGTTTAGAAACTGGTGATGAGTTGTTAGGAATGTGTTACACTTTTATATCAGATTTACACTTGTGCTTGTTATTAAGGCTTGTGAAAGTGTGTGAAACAATATGTAAATACAACAAATAGTATGCAATACTAAAGGACTCAAATGAATCATGGTATCTAAAATATTTCCTAAGAAAGATTATTAATCAATTAAAGTCTTGATAGATATGCTTAAGGATTACTTTTAATGTTTTTAAAAGAATAACTTTTGAGGAAAATATTACTTTACAAAGTAAAAAGCATTTAAACTTAAAGCTAATACTTTAAGGATTTCTTATTACTTACAAGTATTAAAGTAGAAAACAATTAGTATTGTTGAATAACTATTCTACTATCAAGTGGAGACTTTTAACACTTCATGAAGGTGAAACAAAAGTATTATGCCTTGATAGAAGTGATGTTTTCTTGATTTTATAAGTGGATAGAATCACTTACTTATTATAAAATTAATACTCATTTCAATAAATATGGGAATGGTATCATGTTAAATACTTACAAACTTTCCTTAGCCTTTAAAGTGGATTCCCAAACTTGTAAAGAATTAGTACTCAAATCTTAATGATTTTATAATTGATAAACTATTTTTGGAGAGTAAGATTTACTTAACTCTGAATGTGGTTTTAGTAAGTACAACTTGAATTGGTTAGACCTATCTTAACTTCACTTGAACATAACTTGCACTTTTTATTACACTTTTTAAACTTTAAACAAATAATGGCAAAGGCAATAGTAATGGTATATATATTTTTAATTAATTAAACAAAAGAAAAGAGTTAAAACAAGATTTATTAGACTTTTACCTTTTATTTGACTTCAATTAAGAAATATGATATTTTTAATGTGTAGAATTTATTTTTGTGATTATTTTGGTATATTATATGTATTTTTGTGATTTTTAAATAATAAGATATGATTTTTCTAAGTTTAATCACTTTATGAAAATTAAATAAATAATAAATATTTATTTAAGTGACACAAAATGAATGAAACAAGTTTGTAACTATAGATTTTGTTTTTCTAAGAATTTTGGTATATTGTTTATATTTTTCTTATTTACCAATATTAAAATATTAATTTTCAAAGTATTATTACTTATAAAATCTTTATTAATTAATAATTATTTAAATAGTTAACACCATAATGTTTGTTAATAAAGTTAAATTATAGATTTTATTTTTCTGAGCATTTTGATATATTATATACATTTTTCAGAATTATAAAATAAAAGTTATTCAATTTATAAGATTTAATCATTTTTTCAATTCCTGAAAAATATTTATAATCGAATTTATATTGATTTACTATTTATTAATCAGGGAATTTACTTTTTACACTGATACCGAACCTAGTCTGAGTCACAGACAGGTAGGGTCAAGGACACGTTGGCACGCCACGTTGGCGAAGACCAGTCAAACGGCTGAGGTGACGTGGGCCTGACGTCGGCATGACGTCACCTCGCCGGAGAGGCTCAGACAGCGAACGGCGACGGTGATCTAGCGCGAGTTAGCTAGCATGCGCGGTGTTGTTGGAAAGAGGGATCCGAGGCGAGCAATCTAGTGAAGACGCCGCCCAAAAATGGTCACCGAAAAGCGGTCATCGACGGCGGACAGCGGCGACGGTGTCGGGTGCTCGTGGAGGCGGTGCTACGGAGGGCTAGAGTCGAATTGAAAAGCACAGGAAGATAGAGAAGCTCACCATGATCATGATGCGATGCTTGGGGAGGCGAGGCGAAGTTAGGTGATGACGGAATCGATGGTCATGGCGGTGGCCGGACTTCGGGAAGGAGGTCCCAATTAGAACCTCAGGGGCTTCGCCGGCTCGAGCTAGCAGGGGCAATCGATCGAGAAGAGCATGGGGAACACCATAGTGGTCTCATATGGTCCAGGGATGGTCGGGAGCGACAACGACGAGCGGCTCCGGCGAGGTAGGGTTTCGGGAGCTCGCACAGGAAGAGGGAGAGAGCTACAGAGAGGGAAATGGATGAGGATGAGCAGAGGCGTCGCGGTGGCCTTCTTATCTCCTCCAGGCGTCGGTGGCACGAATCTAGATGAAGGTCTATGTCACGGCGCGGCGGCGGACGGTGGAGCTCCGGCCAACGAGCTGCTTGTGACGTCCGGAGGTAGACGACAACACGGTTTTTGCAGAAAACCCCCTAGCAACGTTTTTGTCTCAACCCGCGGTCCACCTCCGGTCCCACTCGTCAGTCAAAGAACTAGAGATGACTTGGCTGGTGTTGGGCTACTGTTGGGCCACGGATGAGTAAGCGGTTTGTCTTTCACGTCATGAAGTGGTAGGAAGTCATCGCAATGCTTTGAAGCGATTAGCTTCTTCTCTTTTTCTTGTTCTTTTTTTTCTGTTTTCATTTCTAAAAACCCTTCCAAATTTGAATTTCCTCAAGGATTTAAATATCCAGAGAATTTATAAGTCAAGAATAGTATTGTATAAAGCAAGTATGACTCTCTTCTTCTGATTTCTTATTATGTATTAAAATATATTCATAATTGTATGAAAAGCCCTTTTATTTAGTAAAGTAAATATAATTTAGGGTTTTAGGGATTTACTTCCTATAAGAAAATCTTATAGAAATGATTTGTATTACCACTAAAAGAATGTAATATAGTGGTTTAAGAGGCTAATGATTTATGTGTATAGAATCTTATTAATACTTCCCCTCATAAATGAATTATATTTACATGATAAGATATTAAATCCTGGGGTTTGTAACATGGTGATTTGAATTGCATGGTTGTCCCTAATTGGTGATTTCACCAAATCCAATTCTACTTGTTTTTTAGTGTTTAGAAATGTTGGAGATATGCCCAAGAGGTAATAATAAAGTGGTTATTATTATATCTTTATGTTTATGATAAATGTTTACATCCCATGCTATAATTGTATTAACAGGAAACATTAATACTTGTGTGTTTTGTAAACATAAAAGAGTCCCTAGTAAGCCTCTTGTTAAACTAGCTTGTTGATTAATGGATGATCATGGTTTCCTGATCATGGGCATTGGATATCGTTAATAACAAGATCATGTCATTAGGAGAATGATGTAATGGACACACACCCATAGTAAGCATAGCATAAGATCAAGTCATTAAGTTCGTTTTGCTACAAGCTTTTCAAATGCATAGTAACCTAATCCTTCGACCATGAGGCTATGTTAATCACCATCACCGGATGAGTACTTTGATGACATCAAACGCGCTCAAGAACGGGTGGTTATAAAGGTGACATTGGGTATTCAAAGTATGTGTTGAAGCGCATGGACCAAGATTGGGATTTGTCCATCCATATGACGGATAGATATACTGGGCTCTCTGGAATGTCATCTAGTTAGCTTGCAAGCATGTGACTAGGTCACAAGGGATGACATAACATGGAACGAGTAAAGAGTACTTATCGAAAGGTAGAACTAGGTATGGAGATACCAACGATCAAACCTCGGATAAGTAGAGTATCGCGTGACAAAGGGAATTGGTTTCGTATGTTAAATGGTTCTATCGATCACAAAGTCATCATTGAGTATGTGGGAGCTGTTATGGATCTCCAGATCCTACTAATGGTTATTGATCGGAGATGTGTCTCCATCATGTCTACATGTTCACGAACCGTAGGGTGACACACTTAAGGTCCGAAGTTGTTTTAAGTAGATATGGAATATGCATTGGAGACCGAATGTTGTTCGGAGTCTCGGATTGGATCCGGGACATCACGAGGAGATCCGAAATTGTCCGGAGAATAAGATTCATATATTGGGGATCATTTTCTAAGTTAGGAAATGTTTGAGTGTTCAGTATGGAGATTCTAGAAGGTTTCGGAATGTTCTGGAAGGTTCTAGAAGATTTCTTGGAGTTTGCTTGAAAACCAAGAAAGGATCAAGGAGTCTTTGTGGGGCAAGACACGAATTCGTGGGGGAGGAGGATTCCTCCCCCCCTCCCAATCCGCCGACCAAGGAAGGGAGGGGAGTCCTACTAGGACTCCCCCTCCCATGGCGCCTCCCTCCTTCAAATAGAGGGGTGGGGGCGCCACCCCCTGGCCCCCTCCACTCCAAACCCTGGTCGCCGCCTCTCTCCTCCTCCTCCCCTTTGCTCAGGCTTAGGTGAAGCCCTGCAGAAATCTCTACTCCACCACCACCACCACACCGTCGTGCTGCTGGGATTCCGTGGAGAAGATCTACTACCTCCACTGCTCGCTGGAACGGGGAGAGGAAGGTCTGCTTCGACTCCGCATGTGTGACCAATCGCTGAAGCCAGCTAACGCGGGCGCCAGAAGGATCGTCCACACGATCTTGAGATCGGCAAGTGATCGACTACATCAACCCCGAGATCTAATCTCGTAACGCTTTCGGATCTACGAGGGTTAGTACAGATCTATCTCGTTGCACATGTCTAATAGATTAGATCTGGGTTTTGTTCGTTCTTGCGGTAGAAATTTTTTGTTTTCCATGCTACGAACCCATCAGTGGTATCAGAGCCTTGTCTATGCGTAGATCTGTTGCACGAGTAGAACACAATGGTTTTGTGGGCGTTGGTGCTCGTCTGCCTTTTGCTTTGTGTACTTTGCATCTTGCGGTATGGTGGGATGAAGCGGCTCGGGCTAACCTTACATGTCATCACACATGAGACTTGCTCCACAGTTGACGTGCAACTCGTATTGCACAAGTGGCTTTGCGGGTGTCTGTCTCTCCCATCATAGTAAAGATCCAATCTACACTTTGCACTTGATAGCACCTGTATCAACGTTGTGGTTCAGTTTCGTAGGTAAGATCCGTTCTTATTCGAAAGCCCCAAACCACGTAAAACATGCAAAGAAAATTAGAGGCGTCTAACTTGTTTTTGCAGGGGTTTTATGATGTGATACGGCCATCATGTGATTGTGATTATATTTGATGTATGCAATTGTAGCATCCCAATTGTCTAACAATAGTAATGCTACTTGGTCTAGTAATATAATGGCTACTTCAGATATATAATTGTTGCATCACCATTATATCATGCTCATGTCATCATGCCTCCTTGCATTTGAGCATCATATAAAACCCACTTTGTTTTGGTTCTTATCTCATATGCATTGTTAATTGTATTTGCCTCTTGATATTGTATTTGTTTCTTGATATATTGTTTAAATGCCCAAGTTGAGTTGGGGGCATATCTCTTATTAACTCCACCACCTTTCTTTCACCACCTTATAATTCCACCATCCAACTAAATATGAGCTTGGCATTTACTGGTTTTACTTCTAGCTCATGTGGGTTGGGATGGATCCAATTCCCCACATGCTCTCATCTTAGCATCATGTTGTTTTCACATCATTGATATATGAGAGCCACCTGGCCACCTTTGCATGCCTTGTGAGTGGAACCTTTTTCCTAGCTTCCAAATGTGTGATTTTGGGGTTGTCATCATGTTGGGATATTTTGTGAGCTTATTAAATACCTAGTGGCATATACACACTAGCAAGTCCCAAATATAATCCAATATGATCATCTCCATATACTCCACTTGGTTTTCTTTCTAAATTACTTTGCTTGGGCCTTACTCCAATTTTTGTGAATGCATGATAATAATGCCATGTAAAAATGTTGTTTTCACAATAATCAACATGGCCATAAATGTTTTGCATGGGCCATGCAAGCCCCACCTTTTGCTTGTTCTTTGGATCTTATTTGAATTTTGAGTGATTTTAAACCACATCTCTCTCTCCTCTTAACTTGATCTTGTTTGTGCTTGCTTAAGACCATCATCACCACACCTTCTCTTGTGTTGCTTGATCTAGTTGGAGCATGCAAACTCCTATAAACCCCAAGCCACCACCCCATCACCCTAATCACCTAGCTATCACCACCCTACCTCACCTCTCCTCTCTTTACCATCCCTCTAAACCTAGCTCTAAGCTAAAACCTAGACCAAACCCTAAGTACCCTAAGTCCACCACCTCTCTCTCTCGGCCTCCCCTCTCTCTTACCTAGTGGCCACCTAGCTACCCCAGCCCCAACCAAAACCTAGCTACCCCGTGCCATACCCCCTCTCTTCCAGAGCCTAGCTCCCAACCCTAGCCCGAGCTCCCTACCTCCCTCCCTCTCTTTTCTCTCTGCCCTAGGGGCCCCAGCCCGAACCACCCCGACCCTGGCCTGCCCTACCCCACCTGGAAGCCTCACCTGCCCCTCCCCTACCTGCCCAGACCGAGCACGTGAGAGAGAAGGGAGGAAAAAGGTGGCCGAGCCACCTTTCCATCTACCTCTCCCCACGGCGTCTCCCTTTCCCTCTCCTTATCTCCTCCACCTCGCCTCTCTGGTCTCTCCCAGATCCCCAGGCACTGCCGCCTCCCCTTCCTCTCCGCCAGCCTTCGACGCCTACCACCGTCGCCACGTCCCCGTTGATCCAGGCGTGCGAGAGAGACCATGGAGTGGCTGGGAGTTCGAGGAGGTCCCCGACACGCACAGCCTGCCGTCGGCGAAGAGGAGCACCGAGCCGCCAGCAGCCGCGCCTCCCGAAACCCTAACCCGAGCTCTGTCTGCGTCCTCGCCGATCCATCGCTCCTCCGCTCGATCCGTCCACGCCGACACACTCTCGGTGAGCTCCCCAACCCCGACATCCTCGCCACTGCCGTCTCTCCTCGCCCCGGCGTTGTGTCGAACGCCCTCCAGGCCGCCGGACTTTTTCTGTTTCGCGCTTAGCTTCGCTAGGCCTCATCTTCGCGTAGCCCCCGGACACAAGCCCTAGCCTACCGCAGGCGGCTCGCCTTGCCGCGTGGCTGCGTCCTGAGTTCGAACCACCGCAAGGCCGCCTGCCGAGCACCATCGCGTCGTCGAGGTTCGAGAGAAGATCCTGATGGCGGCCGCACTTTTTGATACCCTGCTCTTTTGTTGCATCAACTCGCGGTACCTTTTGGGCCCACCGTCACCCGCATGTCCGTTTGCGAAAACCCTCGCTGCTTCAACTCTCAACTCGCTCCTGGCTTCCCCACGTGCACGCCATTGGCGCGCCTGTGTGGACCCCAGGTCGCCTACAGCCCTTTGTCATTCGCTAGTGGGTCATTTCATGAGAAACCTCCTCATCTTGGCGTCTGGTCCAGTCAAGAGGGAGGCCCCACTAAATCTGTCTGTGACTAGACATGGACTGGGTGACAAAAGTATTTCGCAAATCTGTTTCCAAATTCAAATCTTTTCAATTTAATTCAAATCCAATTCAAATTACATTTTAAATAACTTTTGAAATACAAATCCAATTTAAGCAAATAATATATGTTTTCAAATCAGAAAAATGTGAGGAATTCAAATATGCCATTCAAAATCTATTTTGAACAATTAAAATTCCAAGTTTATTTAAATTACAATAAAATGCCCTTGTGTCTTAAATAATTAATAACTTTTGTTTTATAACTTCAAATTTAACAAATGATATGTCTAAAATGATTAGCTCGTGAGACCTTTCTGTTTATGCATTCCATGGTTTGATTCGAAGCATGCATCATATAAATATAATGAGTACAGCAACTAATATGGAAATAAAATGGGCCCAAAACTCAATAAAATGCTTTGTTATTGTTTCCACACCTCACCCATGCCATGCTACCTCAATGCCGTGCAAATTGTGCATCATTCATCATGGCATGATTGTTTGCTCGATGCATTTTAATCATATGCTTGCACTTTATTTATGTTGGCCCTTGTTTGTTTGGTTCTTTTTTGAATAGGCGAAAGGTGGGATACATCAAGAGAACCGAGCACTACCAGATCCATTCCTTGCTTCAATCGAGCTGCCAGGCAAGCACTACCACATGCTTGCATACATATATTACCTATTGCCTCTTTATTATTCTTGCATCATCAGTCGTGAATGCATTAAATTGAATCCCAAGTCTTGCATAGCCTTTACTTTCAAACCCCACCGAAGCTTGTTCCTCCATCCCATGAGCCATTACTACAGGAGTTGTTTGAGCCATGCGAGTCGTAGAACAGCATGTGTAGGGTATGTGAGTGTCTGATGGATAACGAGGTACCTAAACAACTTAACTCGAGTAGTAATGGGATAACTAATGAAAGTGGCATTGGTGAGCCATATTCGCTATTTGGTTTTTTCAGGCTCACTTGTGTCCGTGGGACCCCGAGTACTTGATTCTGTTCCTTGAATATTAGCTATCCACATCCGGAGGCCTTATGGACCCCCCGAGCGAGCTTGATTCATTCTTATTTCTTGGGGCCACAAACTAGTTTGAGGATTTATTTACTATCCTGTACTTATGGCATGCTTCTGCTTTATTTAAATTGTGCAGTCTTTGCTGTCTTGCATTTAGGAAGCGGAGTGTTTTTGGTGTCGACAAGCCCAGTCACATTTTCGGGTTCCCGATCGTTCACAGCCATTGGCGCAAACCTTGAGTCCGTCTCGAGTCGCTAACTCCGTTCGGGTAGCTTAATGGGGTGGCCCCTGAAATATTTCTGAATCCTGCGATCGCTTTGTCGTGGCGCCTCGTTGGGTTTTGATTTGGTTTTCGAGGCATATCAGTGTGTGTTGCTATTTGTGCACCTGCGGTAAAACTTTCAAAGCCGTGTCCGCGGTTATGGGCGACTTGGAGCACAGTTTCTCGATCATAGACAAGCATAACTAAAGTACCGCTTTTAAATTGACTAGACTAGGTACGACTAGTAAATAGTGCAACACTCATGGAATGGATAATAAAACGCCAGCGGATGGGGGTTGTTCGTCCGCTTCCTCGATGTAGCGAGGAGGAGGATGGATCTGTTAAGATTACCGTTATAAGCTGTTATAACTGTTGTTATTGATTCACGGACATCCGTCTATCTACGGTTAGGCGGATGGTTAGCCAGTATCTATAGAATTGCTAGGGTTTATCTTTTGCTGCAATTCGTCACCCGAGTTGTGTCCCCTTTAGAGGCATAAAGACTTGCTGAGTACCCTAGGGTCTCACGATAAATTATTTGGTTCAGATGAGCGGTACACTCACAAGATGGATCTTGGTTGGAAGAGGCAGACGACATGGGCAGCGATCATTCGATGTAGAGATTAGGAGCGAGGGATCCGTGAGATCTGTGGGCGGGATGTGCTTATTTATGGGGCATCTTATGCCAATTTGCTTCTTATCCGTACTCGGATTTTGACTTCCGCTTCCGCTTGATACTCTGTTGATTGATGTATGAGGACATATCCTAAACTATTATATCTATCTAGGATATTTGGATCTTGCTGTATGGCGTTGCTATATTTCCTTTCTTTTTAGATGGAATGGCTCTGATGTACTATTGTATGGTGGCTTGCATACATACTCATTTGTGTATGTAGTTGATCCTTCGCTTGCCGATTCGCGCCCGTTCTTGTCGATGTTTGGAAATGGTTGGGACGGCGAAAGGTCTACCTATGAGTGGCATTTGGGCCCCACCGTACTATTTCAACCATTTACGATCATCCAGGCTTGTACTAGGGCGTAATTCACCGGTAGTTACAATTGGTATCGAGCCATCCCGACCTTCGTGGTCTCACCAAATGGTCGTTGTCGATCTAGCAAATATTTTGGTAGTTATGTATACTAGGGAAAAGCAAAAGCGAGTAGGACTGCTTCCATTTTCTTCTTACCCAACCACCACCTTTTACGGTAAGGAAGTGTAACGTTTTCAATCCTCTTCTTAAAATTCAAACTAGGATTCACGTGTTCTGGGTTTCCGTAGTACCATAGGTTGTGTATCTGTGTGTGTGAGTGTGTGTGTGTGTAATTCCTTGTCTATCTGTTGCATCCAAGTTGTTATCTTTATCGGCCTTTTGGTTATCAACTGTTGGTACATTCCATACCAACATGCTTTTGCAAACCGAGCGATCTATCGATTCGATTGTATACCGACGCGATCTGTCTTACTCTTCGTTATCCGACGTTATCTTGTTTGTGGTGTTCGTTTCCGTAGTTGCTAATCTTTAGGATCATCTCGAGAAGAAGGTGTTGAGATATGTGTTTTACTTGTTCATGTGCGGAGTAATGATTTGAGTGCGGGATGGAGTCGCGACCATACCACTACTTTTATTATTGCTCTTGTATATTGAGTTGGTAGAGTCACTAATCTTGATTCGTTAAGTAATTTTGCATCTATTGGTATTTTAATGCGAAATTTGTGGAAAATTTTCTTTGATATATTTGTACCACACTCCTTTTCGATCGTGTGCGATATGCTTAATATCTTCTAGGTGCTTTGAACTTCGTTGATATTTTAATATCATCTTAGTAAATTGTATCCTTTAATCTTGATTAATTCCATCTTGGTACTATTTTGGATTATTATTATTCTCCATCATAATCTTGACTTGTGTGTTATATCAATAACAGGATGGCACCACCACGCCTTACGAGGAGGACATACAACTGAGCTGGGGGCGTTGTCAAGCATCGCCAATGCCTTGGCACAATGCAGCAGAACCAGCCCGGTTTGAGGAAAGTGTCGGGAGGAATGAGTTTGTTCGTTACCTCCACCTCCCAAGCGAGGAGACATCAAGAGCTTCCTGAAGTTCAACCCTCGCCCGGTTTGATGTTTCGATCAACCACTTGATCTTGATGATTGGTTGCGTGAGATGTCAAGGTTCGGCTGCTGATGTTCGAGCAAGAATGGGTAAAGTGTGCTACTCACCTTACGAAGGGAGATGCTCTCGGTGGGAGAATTACACGAAGGCAAAGCGCCTTTGGTTTTCAGCCTACTTGGGGACAGTTCTTTGGAGCTTTCAAAGAGCGATGTCATCGAGAAATTGTCATGGAGAGGATGAAGGAAGTGATTCTCAACCTCAAGCAGGGCAATGATAATGTCAACACCTACATCAGAAACTTCATGAACCTTTCTCGTTATGGTGGCGATGAGATCTCTGATGACAAGAAGAAGCAAAAGAGGTTCAGGCAAGGGCTCAATGCATCGATTAAGTATGCAATCACACATGCAAGGCCGACATCTTTTCTGGAACTTCAGCATACAGCTCTGCAGGAAGAGGCAAGTAGGCAAGTGTTTGAGGAATCAAAGAAACACGGCCGTGATGCAGCAAGCTCTTGACTATGTCGGCTCCTTCTAAGCGTCGTATGCGGGTTCCTAACACCCCACCGTCGCTCCGGCTCTACCAAGACCTTCAAGCTACGCGGCAAGGCCACCAAACTTCCTCCTTGCTGCTCCTGGGGCTACAACCACCACTACCACAGGCGCTGGCGGAGTCCCCAGCTACGTTGTTCCACGTCCACCGGTGCTTGTTACACTTGTGGAGACTCAGGCATCAACAATGGGCTGTCCGATGAAGAACAAGGCTCTTCCTCCACCACCTCCAAGATCTGCGGCAAGCTCTCCTTTGGCTCGTGCACCACCACCTCGGGCTCTCAACATCAACACCAAGCCCGGGTCTACTGTTGCTCGTGCCAACTGCATCAACGCCGCTCAAGCTGAGCATGCACACAGGTTGTGATGGGTATGCTATCCGTTAACTCAGTCCCTGCATGAGTTTTGTTTGATTCTGGTGCATCGCATTCTTTTGTGTCAACCAAGTTTGCAGATGAGAATGGGTTAGCTATGGATCCTCTCCTTAAGCGGTTAATGGTCCTTTCTCCTGGAGCAACAATGGCAGCTTCTAAAATCAGCCATGGCAATCAAATTGAGATTGGTGGCTCTTCGTTCTCGGCTTCCTTAATCATTCTGGGCAATTCTGACATTGATGTCATCTTGGGCATGGATTGGTTGACAGCAAATGCAGCTGTGATTGATTGTCTTTGGCCTTCGGTTTCTCTGAAGATTCTGAAGGCCATATAGTCTATTCTCCAAGTCGACTCCTGCTATCCAGCTTTTCTCTTTGGCGGCTCTGAATGTTGATGCTATGGAAGCTATTGAGTGTTCGGTGGTCTGTGAGTTCCAGGATGTCTTTCTGAAGAGTTGCGGTATGCCTCCGGATCGTGAGGTTGAGTTTGTAATTGAGCTTGAACACTGGTACCGCTCCTATCTCCAAGCGGCCTTATAAGATGGGTCCTGCTGAGTTGGCTGAACTTAAGCGTCGACTTGATGAACAAGAGAAGTTGGGTTTCATTCAGCATAGTACTTCTTCTTGGGGTAGCCCAACTCTCTTTGTGAAGAAGCGAGACGGTGATAGACTTTGTGTTGACTATCGGGCTCTCAATGCTAAAACCATCAAGAATAAATATCCCCTTCCGCGGATTAATGATCTCTTTGATCAGCTAGCTGGAGCTGTGGTGTTCTCTAAGCTTGACTTGAGAAGTGGTTATCACCAAATCAAGATTCGCAAGGAAGACGTTCCTAAGACAGCTTTCACCACCCGCTATGGCCTGTATGAGTACACGGTCATGTCTTTCGGTCTCACCACTTTTGCCACCTTCTCGAGGCTCATGAACTCGGTTTTCATGGAGTATCTTGACAAGTTCGTTGTGGTCTATCTGGATGACATCTTAGTCTATTCTAAGTCACAAGAAGAGCATGAAGAACACCTTCGGTGTGTCCTAAGCAAACTTCGTGAGAACCGCTTGTATGCAAAGTTCTCCAAGTGTGAGTTTTGGCTGCCTCAAGTTACCTATCTTGGTCACGTCATCTCTGCCAAGGGCATTGCAGTCAACCCGGAAACCGTGAAGACAATTGTTGAATGGCTTCCTCCTGTTAATGTCAAAGAAGTGCGGAGCTTCCTTGGTTTGGCTAGTTATTGCCGTCGCTTCGTTCAGAACTTTTCGAAGATAGCGAAGCCTCTTACCGATCTCCTCAAGAAAGGCAAGAAATACCTTTGGACTCCTGCATGTCAAGCAAGCTTTGAGACACTCAAAGAGAAGCTCACTTCCACACCGGTCTTGGTTCCTCCGGATACATCCAAGCCGTTCCAGATCTTCTGTGACGCCTCTTTGCATGGATTGGGTGCGGTCCTCATGCAAGAAAAGCAAGTTGTTGCTTATGCCTCTCGTCAGTTGAAGATGCATGAGATCAACTATCCCACACATGACCTCGAGCTCGCAACAGTTGTCTTTGCTTTGAAAGTATGGAGGCACTACTTGCTTGGCAACCGTTGTGAGATCTTTTCTGATCACAAGAGTCTGAAGTATATCTTTACTCAGCCTGATCTCAACCTTCGGCAAAGGAGATGGATTGAAGCAATCAATGACTTCGATTTGACCATCAACTACACTACGGGCAAAGCTAATGTCATGGCGGATGCTCTCAGCCGCAAAGCTTATGTCAACAACCTTATGATGGTAGAACAACGCCTCTCTTGTGCGAGGAATTCCGTCGACTCAACACGGAAATTGTGGAACAAGGGTATCTCTGAACCTTCTAGCAACACCTCTCTTGGAAGAAAAGGTTCGCTCTTCTCACTTGGTGATCCGTACACAAGAAAGATCATCTCCAGGATTCAGCTTCCAAAGTATGAGTCCTTCCGTCGATGATCAAGGCACGCTCTTCTTTGAACAGGATGTTTGTTCCGAACTACCGGGTTTAAGAGAGCAAGTTCTCAAGGAGGCATGATTCATTCTTTCTATCCACCACGGCGGCACAAAGATGTACATGGACTTGAAAACACAATATTGGTGGCCTGGTTTGAAAAGATATTGTGCCAAGCATGTCTCGAGTGTGATGTCCGCCGTAGTGAAAGTTGTCCATCGAAACCTTCCGGTCTTCTACAGCCATTGAAACCCCGGAATGGAAATGGGAGAAAGTAGAGATGGACTTCATCCTTTGGTTTTCCTAGGTCGCAGAAGGGCAACAATGCAATCTTTGTTGTCATTGACGGCTTTCTAAAGTGGCTCACTTCTTCCCGTCAAGGAGACCATTTCTGCGATTCATTTGGCCGAGCTCTATATCAGCAATTGTCTCTCTGTATGGGGTCCGCTTGAGATCAGTTCGACCGTGGAAGCATCTTCACTTCCAAGTTAAGGAAAGTTTCAAAATGCTTTGGGAACAAAGTTGAACTTCAGCACGACTTACCACCCTCGATCGCAAGGACAAGTTGAAAGGATCAATCAGATTACGGAGGATATGCTTCGTGCTTGCGTCATCTCGTTCGACATGAAGTGGGAAGAATGTCTTCCTTATGCTGAATTCTCTTACAACAACAGCTTCCAGAAAAGTCTAAAGATGGCACCATTTGAGGCTCTCTATGGTCGCAAATGCAGGACTCGATTGGTTGGTCGGGTGCGGTGAAAGGATCTTGTTTGGCCACGACATTGTGACTCAAGCGGAGGAGAAGGTTCACATCATTCGGAAAATCGAGGATTGCTCAAAGTCGGAAGAGCAATTATGACAGGGAAGCACACGGACATGGAGTATGTCCTGGTGATCTCGTTTACCTTCATGTCACTCCCATGAGAGGCACGACCGCTTTGGTATCAAAGGAAGCTGGCTCCTAGATACATCGGTCCTTTCAAAGTTCGTGGAAGAAGAGGAGAAGTTGCTTATGCTCTTGAGCTCCGGAAAAACTCAAAGTCCATGATGTTTTCCATCTCTCAGCTCAAGAAGTGCTTCAAGGATCCGGCAGGACCGTGGATCATGGTGATCAATCTCCAGGAAGACCTGTCTTATCAAGAACACCCCACAAAATCCTTGAAGTCGCAGAAGAAGGACTGCAACAAGTCCATCAAGTTACGCAAGGTGCGATGGTCGCACCATTACATTGATGAAGCCACTTGGGAGCGGGAAGATGATCTCCGTGCCAAGTATCCTACCCTCTTTGTGTCTTCTTCTTCATCCTAGAATCTCGGCGAGATTCTGTTTAATCAGGGGAGAGTTGTAGCATCCCAACTGTCTAACAATAGTAATGCTACTTGGTCTAGTAATATAATGGCTACTTCAGATATATAATTGTTGCATCATCATTATATCATGCTCATGTCATCATGCCTCCTTGCATTTGAGCATCATATAAAACCCACTTTGTTTTGGTTCTTATCTCATATGCATTGTTAATTGTATTTGCCTCTTGATATTGTATTTGTTTCTTGATATATTGTTTAAATGCCCAAGTTGAGTTGGGGGCATATCTCTTATTAAATCCACCACCTTTCTTTCACCACCTTATAATTCCACCATCCAACTAAATATGAGCTTGGCATTTCTTGGTTTTACTTCTAGCTCATGTGGGTTGGGATGGATCAATTCTTCCACATGCTCTCATCTTAGCATCATGTTGTTTTCACATCATTGATATATGAGAGCCACACGGCCACCTTTGCAGGCCTTGTGAGTGGAACCTTTTTCCTAGATTCCAAATGTGTGATTTTGGGGTTGTCATCATGTTGGGATATTTTGTGAGCTTATTAAATACCTAGTGGCATATACACACTAGCAAGTCCCAAATATAATCCAATATGATCATCTCCATATACTCCACTTGGTTTTCTTTCTAAATTACTTTGCTTGGGCCTTACTCCAATTTTTGTGAATGCATGATAATAATGCCATGTAAAAATGTTGTTTTCACAATAATCAACATGGCCATAAATGTTTTGCATGGGCCATGCAAGCCCCACCTTTGCTTGTTCTTTGGATCTTATTTGAATTTTGAGTGATTTTAAACCACATCTCTCTCTCCTCTTAACTTGATCTTGTTTGTGCTTGCTTAAGACCATCATCACCACACCCTCTCTTGTGTTGCTTGATCTAGTTGGAGCATGCAAACTCCTATAAACCCCAAGCCACCACCCCATCACCCTAATCACCTAGCTATCACCCTACCTCACCTCTCCTCTCTTTACCATCCCTCTAAACCTAGCTCTAAGCTAAAACCTAGACCAAACCCTAAGTACCCTAAGTCCACCACCTCTCTCTCTCGGCCTCCCCTCTCTCTTACCTAGCTGGCCACCTAGCTACCCCCAGCCCCAACCAAACCCCTAGCTACCCCGAGCCATACCCCTCTCTACCCGAGCCTAGCTCCCAACCCCTAGCAGGCTCCCTACCTCCCTCCTCTCTTTCTCTCTGCCCTAGGGGCCCCCAGCCCGAACCACCCCGACTGGCCTGCCCTACCCCACTGGAAGCCTCACCGCCCTCCCTACACCCGGCCGAGCACGTGAGAGAAGAGGAGGAAAAAGGTGGCGAGCCACCTTTCCATCTACCTCTCCCCACGGCGTCTCCCTTTCCCCTCTCGCCTTATCTCCTCCACCTGCCTCTCTGGTCTCTCCCAGATCCCCCGGCCTGCTCCTCCCCTTCCTCTCACTTGTGGCCTACCCCGGCCTTGCCCGTGCCGTCGGCCTCACGTCCGTTGATCCAGGCGTGCGAGAGAGACCGTGGAGTGGCTGGGAGTTCGAGGAGGTCCCCCGTCGCCACAGCCTGCGCCGTCGGCGAAGAGGAGCACCGGAGCCGCCCGATGCCGCCTCCCGAAACCCTAACCCGAGCCGTGCATGCTGCGTCCTCGCCGATCCATTGCTCCTGCTCGATCCGTCCATGTCGACACACTCTCGGTGAGCTCCCACCCCGGACATCCTCGCCGTCACCGTCTCTCCCTGGCCCCGATCGTTGCGTCGAGCGCCCTCCGCCCGCCGGACTTTTCATCTGCTCGCGCTAACCGCTTAGGCCTCATCTGCGCCCGTAGCCCCACCGGACACAAGCCCTAGCCTACCGTAGCGGCTCGCCACTGCAGCAGCGTGGCTGCCGCAGGTTGAACCACCGCCGAGGCCGCCTGCCGAGCACCATCGCGTCGTCGTCGAGGTTCAGAGAAGATCCACGATGGCGGCGCGCACTTTGCGATACCCACTGCTCTTTTGTTGCATCAACCAGCGGTACCTTTTGGGCCCACCGTCACCGATGTCCGTTTTGCAGAAAACCCCTCGCTGCTTCAACTCTCAACCTCGCTCCTGGCTTCCCACGTGGCGCCCATTGGCGCGCAGCGTGTGGACCACGAGGTCGCCTACAGCCCTTTGTCATTCGCTTAGGTTGGTCATGATGAGGAAACCTCCTCATCTTGGCGTCTGGTCGTCGGCGAGGAGGCCCCACTGCGTCTGTGACTAGACATGGACTGGTGACAAAAGTATTTCGCAAATCTGTTTCCAAATTCAAATCTTTTCAATTTAATTCAAATCCAATTCAAATTCTGTTTTAAATAACTTTTGAAATACAAATCCAATTTAAGCAAATAATATATGTTTTCAAATCAGAAAAATGTGAGGAATTCAAATATGCCATTCAAAATCTATTTTGAACAATTAAAATTCCAAGTTTATTTAAATTACAATAAAATGCCCTTGTGTCTTAAATAATTAATAACTTTTGTTTTATAACTTCAAATTTAACAAATGATATGTCTAAAATGATTAGCTCGACGAGACCTTTCTGTTTATGCATTCCATGGTTTGATTCGAAGCATGCATCATATAAATATAATGAGTACAGCAACTAATATGGAAATAAAATGGGCCCAAAACTCAATAAAATGCTTTGTTATTGTTTCCACACCTCACCCATGCCATGCTACCTCAATGCCGTGCAAATTGTGCATCATTCATCATGGCATGATTGTTTGCTCGATGCATTTTAATCATATGCTTGCGCACTTTATTTATGTTGGCCCTTGTTTGTTTGGTTCTTTTTCGAATAGACGCTGAGCAGGGGATACATCAAGAGAACCAGGAGCACTACCCAGATCCATTCCTTGCTTCAACTGAGCTGCCAGGCAAGCACTACCACATGCTTGCATACATATATTACCTATTGCCTCTTTCTTATTCTTGCATCATCGAGTCGCGAATGCATTAAATTGAATCCCAAGTCTTGCATAGCCTTTACTTTCAAACCCCACCGAAGCTTGTTCCTCCATCCCATGAGCCATTACTACAGGAGTTGTTTGAGCCATGCGAGTCGTAGAAACGACATGTGTAGGGTATGTGAGTGTCGATGGATAACGAGGTAGCTAAACAACTTAACTTTGAGTAGTAATGGGATAACTAATGAAAGTGGCATTGGTGAGCCATATTCGCTATTTGGTTTTTTCAGGCTCACTTGTGTCCGTGGGACCCCGAGTACTTGATTCTGTTCCTTGAATATTCGTGCTATCCACATCCGAGGCCTTATGGACCCCCTGAGCGAGCTTGATTCATTCTTATTTCTTGGGGCCACAAACTAGTTTGAGGATTTATTTACTATCTGCACTTATGCCATGCTTTCTTGCTTTATTTAAATTGTGCGAGTCTTCGCACCTTTATCTTGTTAGGAAAGCGGAGTGTTTTCATGTGTCGACAAGCCAGTCACATTTTCGGGTTCCCGATCGTTCACAGCCATTGGCGCAAACCTTGAGTCCGTCTCGAGTCACTAACTCCGTTGCGGGTAGCTTAATGGGGTGGCCCCTGAAATATTTCTGAATCCTGCGATCGCTTTGTCGTATTTGCCTCGTTGGGTTTTGATTTGGTTTTCGAGGCATATCGAGTGTGTGTTGCTATTTGTGCACCCTGCAGGTAAAACTTTCTCAAAGCCGTGTCCGCGGTTATGGGCGACTTGGAGCACAGTTTCTCGATCATAGACAAGCATAACTAAAGTACCGCTTTTAAATTGACTAGACTAGGTACGACTAGTAAATAGTGCAACACTCATGGAATGGATAATAAAACCGCCAGCGGATGGGGGTTGTTAAATCGCTTCCTCGTCGATGGCGAGGAGGATGGATCTGTTAAGATTACAGTTATAACTGTTATAATTGTTGTTATTGATTCACGGACATCCGTCTATCTCTGGTTAGGCGGATGGTTAGCGAGTATCTATAGAATTGCTAGGGTTTATCTTTTGCTGCAATTGCGTCACCCCCAGGTTGTGTCCCCTTTAGAGGCATAAAGACTTGCTGAGTACCCCTAGGGTCTCACACGATAAATTATTTGGTTCAGAGGAGCCGGTCCGCTCACAAGATGGATCTTGGTTGGAAGAGGCCAGACGACATGGGCAACGATCATTCGGTGTAGAGATTCCGAGGAGCAGGGATCCGTGAGATCTGTGGGCGGGATCTGCTTATTTATGGGGCATCTTATGCCGATTTGCTTCTTATCCGTACTCGGATTTTGTCTTCCGCTTCCGCTTGATACTCTGTTGATTGATGTATGAGGAGATATCCTAAACTATTATATCTATCTAGGATATTTGGATCTTGCCGTATGGCGTTGCTATATTTCCTTTCTTTTTTAGATGGAATGGCTCTGATGTTATTGTATGGTGGCTTGCATACATACTCATTTGTGTATGTAGTTGATCCCTTCGCCTGCCGATTACGCCGCCCGTTCTTGTCCCGATGTTTGGAAATGGTTGGGACGGCCGAAAGGTCTACCTGTGAGTGGCATTTGGGCCCCACCGTACTATTTCAACCATTTCTGATCATCCAGGCTTGTACTAGGAGCGTAATTCACCGAGGTAGTTACAGCAATGATCCTTGTTGTAATATGGCAACCGGCAGGAGCCTAATGGTTATCTTTAATTCTGTTAAGACCTGCGTGTCTATTCATCTTGTAATAGCTTTATACCAAGTAGTTGTAATAGTTGCTAGTGATGATGGACAACCATGAAGCGGCGCCACTGACCTTGACGCAATGCTGGTGATGATGGAGATCATGTCCATGATTTGGAGATGGATATCAAAGGCATAAGAAGAAAGGGCCATATCATATCACACTAATTATGAATTGCCTGTGATGTTAATCCTTTATGCATCTTGTATTGCTTAGATCACGACGGTAGCATTATAAGATGATCCCTCTCACTAAATATCAAGTAATAAAGTGTTCGTCCTTAGTAGGCACCGTTGCTAAGACTCGTCGTTTCGAAGCATCTCGTGATGATCGGGTGTGATAGGTTCTACGTGTGCATACGACGGGTGCAAGCCAGATTTGCACATGTGGATACTAAGGTTAACCTTGACGAGCCTTGCATGTACAGACATGGTCTCGGAACACGGAATACCGAAAGGTAAAGCATGAGTCATATGGATGATATGATGAACATGTTGATTGTTCGCCTTTAAAGCTACATCATCTCACGTGATGATCGGACTTGGTGTAGTGGATTTGGTTCGTGTAATCACTAAAACAACTAGAGGGATGTTGTTTTGAGTGGGAGTTCATTTGTAATTTGGATTAGTCAAACTCAATTTATCATAAACACAATCAAAGTGAATTTGCATAGTTTGTTGTAGTCATTGGCATCCGTTCACCACCTTACGCTTAGTTATAGTTTAGATAGTGGAACTATAGAAATTCTGGATATTTGCTTTACGAACTGGTATCGTATTGTTTTGAGTGTCAATCTAAAGTTTAAAAGTCCTGTTGCAAACTTTCAGCAAACTCCGTTTACTCTGTGAAGTTTAATAAACAATATTAAATCAAGAGTAACAATTCCAGTGTTAGTATCTAATGTATCATGTTTGCCTCCATGATTCTTGATACTCAAAAGATTGTTTTTAATATCAAGTTTATCTAAGAGCTGAAAGCAATGTTTCAGAAAACATCATATGTGAAAGGTATTGCTATATCTAAAACAATGTGTTGGTTACAACATGATAGAGTATATGTCCTCATATTTGATGAGAATTTGTGAAGGTTGGAGACGCTAGTCGTCCTAATCCTCCAAAAGGTTTTGGAAAAGAAACATTATACTCGCAATTCACCTTTATAAGCTATAGCAGCTTGATCATGAAAAATGTCATGATAAGGATGAATAGAAGATGTAAGTAAAATGTTTACTACACTAAAAGATTACTAAAGAATGGAATTTTGAAAGAATGCCAAACATTTGATGAAGGTGATCCACTTCAAAGTGCAAGTTCAAAGGTATTAGTATTTGACTATACACACTTTGTACTATGTGTCATGTGAATGACACCACTATTGATGTTGATAGATTCTTTTAAAAGAAAAGGAATTGTTGAAAGAGAATCTATAAAATATTTGGTAGAAAAGAAAAGATTGGAGATATCCAACTTAGGTATATAGAAGATACATGTTATGGCTGTATTCCTTGGTTGTTAAACAATGTGGTTCTGCGGTATTGGATACCGAATTGGTTGGTATGAAGTGTCATACAGGACAACACAATTCATGAACTGCAATGGCCTAAGTAACTAGCAAGAGAATATGTTATGATGCTCATTGAAAACAAACAAAGGGTTGTTGTGTTGCTCGTTAACATCAAAGCTTGCCTTCAAGATTTGTTTCAATAATTTTTATTTTGATCAGGTATTATGACGATAAAAGGTTGTTCAAATAATTACCGTATTCCATAATAGATGGATGATATACAAGTCTGGTTGGAGAAATAATGACCATAAAACTAATGCTAAAATGTCGCAAGACAAATGATTGAAAGATCACTTGCAAAGTGACATCACCGTTTAAATTATATTAGGGATATATGAAGAAACTCCATGTTGATGGATTTTTGGAGTCTTTGATTTTGATCAAATGACGCTTGTGATACTTTCCTGGAGATAATTAAAACTCCGTTAGTAGGCCAAAAGAGGAACGGACGACTAACTGATTGGAATTTGTACATATTGATGTATATAGTCCATTATGTGTAGTCGTGGGCGATGGATTTCAACTTCATATGCTTTCTCCGAAGATTTGAGTGAGTACATGTATATACTTACTGAATAAGGAAGAAGTAGGAAACATTTGAAAATGTTCAAAGACTTTCAAGATGAAGTGGAAAATCATTGTAACAAGAAAATAAAAAGTTTATGATAGGATCATAAAGAAAGATGTTTGAGTTACAAGTTTAGCAAAACACCTAAGATTTGAGGAATCGTTCCATGGATTTGTATTTCCCAAAACACCATAGGAGTATGGAGTGTTCAAGATATGTAATGAAACCTTGTTTGACATGGTAAGATCAAAGGTGTCATTTATAAAACTGCCATTATATTTTTAAAGATTAAAGCTTTAGTGACTACCGCTTTTACACTGAAAAGAGCTCCATCGTGATCCGTTGAAATGACACCATATAAGTCATGGTTTGGGATAAAACCCAGGTTGTCCTTTCTTAAATTTTTGGTATGCTAGGCATAAGTAAAATGTTTACAACCAAAGTCGGATGAGCATGTCTTTGTAGGTTATTTCGAATAACCATTGGGTATTCCTCCATAACACCGAAGACAAAAGTGTTTGTCGCTTAGTGTCGAGTTTCTTGAGAAGGACTTTTGGTGAAAAGTCAAGTGGGAGGACAATAGAACTTTGACAAGGTTGTTGAACCTTGGCTAATATGTGCTGAGTTGCGCAGCATCGAAAAGTGTCCCGGAGGCAGCAACAATGCTCATGGCTCACATGCCTCAAAGGTTGTGGTCACGGAGATCTAAGTTACTATTGAACCAAGTAGGTCGGGTAAGTAATCAAATGCCAAGATTTGAGAGTTAAATCATTGTTGTTTGACAATGATAAACCGACTACATGCAAAGAAGCAATGATGGGCCCTGACTTCGTTAAGTGGCTTGAAGCCATAAAATCCGTGATAATTCCATACACGAGAAATCAAGCTTTGAATTTGAAAGACCCTCTGGAAAGGTGCAAGACCTTACAGTCGTATATGGATCTATAAAGAAATAGACATGGATGTTTCACATCCATGAAATAGTCGACATGTCGGAAAGAGTTTACGACAATGTTCAAGGAATTGACTATGATAAGATTTGATCTTTCATAGCGATATTTAGTCTGGACGGATTAATGTAGCAACCACTACATATATTTGGTATATGGTAGTTGAACAAACAAAACAAGTTCTTCTAATAGAATGGTTACCTAGGATGTGTCCATGACACGATCCAAAGGGTTTTGTTAATTCAAAGGATGCTAAAAGAGTATGCAAAACTTCAATGGTTGAAGTGAGCATCATGAGTTGGAATCTTCACCGTGATGAAACTGTTAAAAGGTTTAATTTCATCAGAGACGATGAAGATGTTTGCATTTTGCAAGAAATTAAGTGGGAGCGCTAAGACATATTTCTAATGCATTATGTGAAAGACATATTGTTGATTAGAAATGATGTATCTTTTATTGACACAGGTTAAGAATTTCATTTCGAGAAAGACTTAGGCATAACCCAAGAATTAGGCATCAATGTCTATATGGATAGATTGAGGCGCTAATATGGTTTTGCCAAATGTACATAGATAAGATGTTGAATGAGTTCAATATGGAAACAGCAAGAAAGGTTCTTGACGCACGGAAAGGACTGAATCAAGATTCAAGTGTGTTGACACGAGATTCAAGTGTTTTGACACTTGGTGAAATCACAAGAATAGTTTGATCAATCATTCTTTGAGATGTACACATCCAGATATGTCCTATGCTCTAAATGTTATGAGCATATACCAGAATGACTCATAAGATGATCATTGGACAATAGTAGGGATATTCCTATGATCTTTGGAAGAACTAAGAATATATTATTTATATAGTGATGACAAATAGTTCATTGTAAATTGTTGCATTGATACTAGTTTTGTCACAAATTAAGTTTATCTCAATTTAAACTATGGGTGGCACAATGTAATGGAAAGGAAGTTCCATAACGGATTTGGTTGAGTACCAAAGTTAAAACATTGTGACAGATACTACAACAAAAGGCTAAGTATATGACTAATATTGTAGCAGCGAATGAGGGCATTTGCGTCAAGTAGTTTGTTATCAAACTAGGTGTGGTTCATAGCGGGATAATACTATGAAGATACATTGTACGACAATTGTATCAACATGATTTAATCCCAAGGAACTAAAGGTCTCACCAAAGGACCAAATTTATACAATGCCATCTCATTGGAGAATGAGTAATGCATAGAGACGCAAGGACATGCAAATACACACGGACCTGGAAGTGTCAGATCCGAAGATTATGTTTACCACTAGCACTAGTGTCTATACAACACCAGAAAGCCATAGGTGTTGAATGCACAAGTTTTTAACTAGATTATTGACTCTAGTGCAAGTGGGAGACTGTTGGAGATATGCCCAAGAGGCAATAATAAAGTGGTTATTATTATATCTTTATGTTTATGATAAATGTTTACATCCCATGCTATAATTGTATTAACCGGAAACATTAATACTTGTGTGTTTTGTAAACATAAAAGAGTCCCTAGTAAGCCTCTTGTTAAACTAGCTTGTTGATTAATGGATGATCATGGTTTCCTGATCATGGGCATTGGATGTCGTTAGTAACAATATTATGTCATTAGGAGAATGATGTAATGGACACACACCCATAGTAAGCATAGCATAAGATCAAGTCATTAAGTTCGTTTTGCTACAAGCTTTTCAAATGCATAGTAACCTAATCCTTCGACCATGAGGCTATGTTAATCACCATCACCGGATGAGTACTTTGATGACATCAAACGCTTCAGAATCGGGTGGTTATAAAGGTGACATTGGGTATTCGAAAGTATGTGTTGAAGCATGGACCAAGATTGGGATTTGTCCATCCATATGACGGATAGATATACTCTGGGCCCTCTCGGTGGAATGTCATCTAGTTAGCTTGCAAGCATGTGACTAGGTCACAAGGGATGACATAACATGGAACGAGTAAAGAGTACTTATCAGTAACAAGGTAGAACTAGGTATGGAGATACCAACGATCAAACCTCGGATAAGTAGAGTATCGCGTGACAAAGGGAATTGGTTTCGTATGTTAAATGGTTCTATCGATCACAAAGTCATCGTTGAGTATGTGGGAGCTATTATGGATCTCTAGATCCCGCTAATGGTTATTGATCGGAGATGTGTCTCCATCATGTCTACATGTTCATGAACTGTAGGGTGACACACTTAAGGTTCGAAGTTGTTTTAAGTAGATATGGAATATGCGTTGGAGACCAAATGTTGTTCGGAGTCTCGGATTGGATCCGGGACATCACGAGGAGATCCGGAATTGTCCGGAGAATAAGATTCATATATTGGGGATCATTTTCTAAGTTAGGAAATGTTGCGGAGTGTTTGTATGGAGATTCTAGAAGGTTTCGGAATGTTCTGGAAGGTTCTAGAAGATTTCTTGGAGTTTGCTTGAAAACCAAGAAAGGATCAAGGAGTCTTTGTGGGGCAAGACACGAATTCGTGGGGGAGGAGGATTCCTCCCCCCTCCCAATCCGCCGGCCAAGGAAGGGAGGGGAGTCCTACTAGGACTCCCCCTCCCATGGCGCCTCCCTCCTTTAAATAGAGGGGTGGGGGCGCCACCCCCTGGCCCCCTCCACTCCAAACCCTGGCCGCCGCCTCTCTCCTCCTCCTCCTTCCCTCTGCTCAGGCTTAGGCGAAGCCCTGCAGAAATCTCTACTCCACCACCACCACCACACCGTCGTGCTGCTGGGATTCCGTGGAGAAGATCTACTACCTCCGCTGCTTTGGAACGGGAGAGGAAGGTCTGCCTCGACTCAGCATGTGAAGCTGCCGGGACCCGGCGCCGGAAGGATCGTCCACACGATCTTGAGATCGGCAAGTGATCGACTACATCAACCCCGAGATTAATCTCGTAACGCTTTCGGATCTACGAGGGTTAGTACAGATCTATCTCGTTGCACATGTCTAATAGATTAGATCTTCGCTTTTATCTAGATTAGGTCTGGGTTTTGTTCGTTCTTGCGATAGAATTTTTTTGTTTTCCATGCTACGAACCCATCAAGAATTACTACAACACAATCTTGGTTAGGTCATTATGAATCAATAACAATCAATGATGGAGAAATACTCATGTTTATTCAGATGTAGATATATGGGTTTTGAGAGGAATTAATAACTCATATTCAATTATAGATATGGATGAATATCAAGGCTAAGACATATTGCCATCATGTTTTGTGACCAAGGATAATAACTCAACTTAGATTGAGCTATTAAGATTACTTTACTAAAGTGACTAGCACAATACCCGTGCGTTGCAACGGGTTAAGGGTCTAACATATAAGAGGATCTCCACTCATAATCCTGGGAGGGCCTCCCAAGCCGATATATTCATTAGGATAGCAAAAATTCGCCGAATCACGTTCTCAGGTGCCCTGTTTTCACCAGATTCGGCCCAAATTACATACGGGGTTCCTAGGACGAACCCGGGGCGCCGGGTGTGCCCTGGGAACGCCGGATGAAGCATAATCGGCGGGAGAGAAAAAACCACGCTGGTGGCCCCGTCCTGTCAACGTCTGAACCCATTCGTCCTCATCCCGTCGCCTCGGCCCCCGTGACGGACCGCCTAGCAACGACCGCCTTTCCACTTTCCCACGCATCGCCGTAGCGGCGCGCCACCGCCCGCCCACCTTCTCGTCGTTTCCCCTTTTCCCGCTGCTATACCCCTCATGCCCTCGTCGCCCTTTCCTATTTTGGCTCTAAATGCCGACCGCTCTCATCGTCTCTAGAGCACACACTCTCACCCCCCATTCCCCAACCGGCGGCAGGTAAAGCACTACCTCGGTGATCCAGCGGTGGCAAATTGTTTCGGCCACCGCTCTTTGCAGCCCTAGGAGGCCTGCCTCCTCCACAACATAGGCTACCCGGCGCCACCAGACTTGTCCGCCGACCGGGAGACTCAGCGCGGACGACATGCCCGTTCCTCCGGTGTCGGAGAGCACCGAAATGGTCGACGAGATCCAGGTGGTCATCGCCGCCATGGAGGACCCTAAGCTCGCCGAGGACCCGGGCAACCTCGCCTACTGGGGACAGTTCTTTATCGACCGATGGGAGCAATGGCTCGCCGCCCACGAGAGTGGAGGCCCGTCGCCGGCGCAACGCCACAGGACGATGACGATGGTGGAGCGCGCTCGGCCGCACACTCGCTGCGGTCCTCGAGCACAACACTGGGAACAACCTGCGACTGGGCTACCCTCCCCGCTCGTCTCCGTCATTCAGCTGGCGGCATGGGGCATCCTCCTGCATGCCGAGAAGGATGGTCGGCTCGTCGTCATCTTCGACCTCGGCATCACGATTGTCCGTCTGAGCGCCCTCGCCATGGTACACGGTGGCGCTCCGGCCGGTGAAGAGGGAGCCATAGTCCCTCACGCATGCGTTCCCGTGGCCTCGTCATCGACGAGCGCCGAGCGGTGTCGCCGCCGAGAGGCCACCTGCGCCTCGTTAGGCCGACGAAAGAGCCCGGCGTGAGCACGCCGAGGGTCACCGACCCGGCAGAGTGAGTCGTCCCCGTCGACGAGGAGGAGTTCCTCCTCAAAATTATGATGGAAAAATTGTTAAATGATGTCCCACAGATGAGGGGACCCGACAGGTGCGCCTGGTCTAGATAGGACTGGGAGCACGAGGAAGCTGAGCGTGTTCGCCGGTTGCATCTGCAGGCCGAGCGCGTGGCCGTGCGCGTTGCTCAGCCGGAGCGCGCCTATCAAGGAGCGTCGCTCGTCGTCCTTGATGACGAAGATGAAGATGAGGACGGGCCCTCCTCGCAGTCGTGGCAGTCCGACGACGCCCGCCAAGGCAACTCTCGGCCACCGCAGCCGCCGAGCGACGACGACGATGGCACTCAGGACGCCAACTACACCGTCTTCCGCAACTTCGCCATGTGATCGGCGCGCCGTCAGCATTGTCTAGTTTCTATTGTTTTTCGATGTATTTTTTAAGTTTTTCTTAGCCTACTGAAGTCTAAAATCGGATCGGGTATATGTCCGAATTTGACATAAATTATACGATCTCGTCTATATTTTAATGTAATCCTTAATTAGATTGTCTCTGTGTTTTGTCAAAATTTGGCCGAAGCTGAGAATTTGGCCTGTGATCACGACTGGAAATTCGGCCCTTCCGAGACCGAATACTTACGGCGTTAAATAGCAGTAGATTTAGGCCTGAAAACGCCAAACGAGTGAAGATGTTCTAAGCATACATAGGAAAAAAAATGAGCACTAATAGTTAGCGATGGAGTACATACTGCGGCCTTATTAGGATAAGGCGTTACTCCCACCGACAACATGGACCCGTGGGAGGCTGGGAGCACTCCCGAACTGATCCCTTTCTGCATTTCCTGTGGCTCTCTTCGCTCGTGTTTCTCCTCTGCTCGAGTGGTGTTGCGTGTGTGATTGCCACAGATGAAACCTATAACATCCAGCTTTGTATGCGTAGCATACGTAGCTAGCTAGCATCTTGGAAAATCATTCAGCCATATTGATGTAGCCTTTTAGATACACATGTATCCATCAATATGTGGCATTATCGACCTAGATCTGTGACTAACAAGTGCCAAGGCGGGGAGTCACCTCGGCAGTGGTGGCTGCGGACACGCTTAGCGCCGTCACCCCATGCACCGTTGGTCGTCCTAGTACGGCGACGGGTGGTGATGGACGCCATGGGCTGTTATTCTGCAGTTCTTCTCGTGTCGGGAGGAGCAGCGAGGCTAGAAGTCTGTGGGAGTTCAGACAAGATACCGTGTGATATTTCATATGAGGATGTCGTGCGTGACCTCGCCGGCGGGGTTCCTCTAGGCGGAGAAAGGAATGCCTCGGCCAGACGAATATCACGGCTCCTCCGTGCTGGCGCGTGCCTTGCCGACATCACTCGATCTGCAGATTGCAGTTGTTCATAGGGTGAGGACCTCTTCGGTGCTCCGTATTCGTCTGTAGGGGTGAGGCCCTCTCTTCTCTTTCCACCCGCCGCCAGAGCTCTTGAGCACTCGGCCGTCCAAGCTCTGGAAGCTCCGATCTGGATCCAAAATCGGGCCACATCAATTCTGTACTGGAGCCTAACATCGGACCTTCAGGACGGGGGTCTCCCACCGGACACCTTAGCTGCTGGCGGCGGCGCTGGGGGCGGAGAGAGGCCGGAGCTTCGGCGTTGTTGCGGCGAGCTATGGCGACGGAGACTCAAAGGCGCAGGGGAGTAGTTGGTGGCGAAAATCCGGCAGCGGCGGGGATTCTGTTCTTTTCACCTAGCCATCCAGTTCTACTATGCGGTGGCATAACTTGTAATACCTTCGAACATGTAGGGGCAAAACCGTCATTTAAAGGCAGACGGAAATTTTTCAGCGACGAACGACGTGAATCTTTTTAATAGTATAGATTTTGATGGTTCATGGGTCTAGGTTTCTATTAAGGTTTAAGACAATAAAGCAAATAAGGCTTTCATCCATAAACACTCTCAACTGGTATTCTACTTATCTCTTAGACATTTCATTTTGGCTAAGAGATACTATCCATTGGTTTCCTAAAAATAGGAATTAGTTTAACTACCTTCTATATTCTAGGGTTTTAAACAAAGAAGTAGACATGGTTCTGTCATGGTTTGATATGATCTTGGTTAAGGCTTCTAAAGAATCCATACCTTAATACCTCACTAAGGTTATCTTTAGATAAGGAATTCCTTTCCTAAATATACTCTATAAATCTCTCTTCTTTTAAATCACAAAGATCACATCTTCCTGAATAAGTCATTCATCTGACTCCACCATATCCATCAACATATGATGACATGGTCATGCCACTTCAACATTACTCCTTCTTACTCCTAGTATATAACTCCTCTTAATTAACTATCATTGATGCATCTATCAATGCAGCTACTACTAACTCCATCTATTAACTTCCTTAATCCATCTTGCAACTACTTCCAAGTCTTGCAAGATTATTCTCCTCTCTATGTCACATGTGATATCAATCCTCTAGAATAGGTATGGTACTACTCTCCACAAAACAAGTTTGTTCTTGTATCACCTTGGTTAAACTATTATACTTCCAACTACTCCATACAACTCATATTATATACTCCATCAAACTCTAGCTTGACTTTTCTTGATCAAGCTAGATGATTCATCTTACTAGGGCTTTACCTAATTTGGTATACTCGCCTCACTTCTTTATCATCCAGTCATCTATTCTCAAGTGGCTGGAGAATAATGACCACCAACCCTTAATCAAACAAAGATTAGGCTTTTAATTGTCTGATCAAGATCTATCATCAACTAAGTAGTAGGTTGTTATTAACCTCTTTATAGGCTTATCTTGGTAAGCAAGCTTACTCTAAGTTTATATCCACTTGTCTTAACAAGATTATTATTTGATGTATTAATACTACTAGATTTCTCATAGCTTCTCCATTACTAGCTTAACTCTTGGGTTTAAGTACTGCTTCTAGTTAACTCATGAGTGAGTTAACTCCTCCAATATCAAATGGTTTGATCACCACTAAGGATCTCATTACCTTGATGATGGCATACTTCACCATAGCTAGTTCCTCCTTCTGGTTAATTTACTTAAAATCTTTGAAAGGTTAATATAATAGGTCAAAGGTTACAAGGCAATAAATGCTCGGTCAAGAATTGATCACATGCATTGATAATCAATAGACACTAGGACTTGGTTAAATAGAATTGTCATCAATTCACATGACCCTAAGGGTATGTGATGGATGGTCTTGGCTTGACTTCTATTTCCTCTCTATTTGATAAGAGTTAATGTTTAGGAACTACCATGATTCTCATGGTAGAAATAACTATGGCAATTGTATCAAGATTTAGTTATAGAGTTTTCTTTACTTAAGTGACATACTTAACTTGGTATTCAGGGTTTGGGGTAGATAATACCTTGATATTATCTTTAGAATATTAAGTATTCATCCTTGAGTTGTGGTATGTAATACCATGTAATGATCTCGAGAAGATCAAGTACTCCTTATTAAGTAGAGTGTTGTGACTTAGTTTTATTACATTTGATCTACCCTTAGATCAAATTATATTACCCAAAATAAGGTCTTTAACAAAGGTCATATTGAAACTCATCGCAGTCAACTTGATGATCTACTTCAGTTCCACCAAGTTAAGAGAAGCTTCAATCTCTTTAACAAGTTTTATTTAAAAGCGTGAAAATTACTCGGATTTTCTATGCATGAATACAATGCACACACCTATGTTTAGTTTATTTCTAAGCTCTAATGCTTGGGTGTTACATATTCTCACCGTCATTCTCGCACCTCTAGTCTCCCGAGTCCCGACGTCCAATATCCACCCGTCTGCGCTCCTGCTGTGCAGATTCCACTGCCGCCGGCCTTCCACACTATGTCGCCATTCTTTGGATACTTGCTGCAGCTCGTACCCGCTAGAGAAATACCGTCCTGTCCACGCTCAGCTCCCCCGCCGACCCTAGCACTGCAGTTGTTGAGGAACAAGATCGAGCCGGTTCTTATGATTTTGTATGTAAAGTTTAGCGTTTGGTAGTAACATGTCGTGTAGTGCTGGCCATGCAAAATCAATTATTGCACGAGTCACAAGAGTTGTTTTTTCTTTTAAACCATGGAGAAGCATATAGAAAGATGTGCCAAAAAAAGTCACGACAATTCTGAAATTTCTAGGATCGGATCGTGTGTTCATTCCCCAGTTTATAGATGCAAATTATATTGTTCAATCAACAATTATAAGCGTTCTCAAAACTCTAGGGGCATTTTAGATAATTTCTTGATATACAACTAGACAGCCAACCAAGTTGCCAAACAGACAAAATCATCAAAGCAGCTTTCCCTATACAACAGTTTTTCCTGCCCAAACAAACACGACCTTCATCTCATATCTCGCTCCCGTCCTCTTCTCTCATTCTCTCATTTCCTCCCGTGACACTGGTGGCGAGTTGGCGGCGGAGGTGATGCTCCGGTGATGACCGGAGGCAATTGACCAGCGGTAGAGTCCGCGGGGATGGAGCATGCCAAGATGGAGCCCGAGACCAAGGAGCCGAAGCTGCGGCAGCCAGGCGATCCTCCGACGTGCTACGATGAGCAACCCTAACCCTAAATCTCCAATTCTTTTAGCAGCAGCGCGGCTATAGATTTGTAGCTCGAATCGGCGATAGAATTTGATAATTTGCATGCTATTTAGGACCACTTGAGAAGGAATTCACGGTAGAAATCAATTATGGCGGTATTTTTTTGCGGATTTGAGTCTTCCAAGAGCTATGTAAATGGCAACCAAGCTAGGTTTGATGGGTGTGAAACAGACACATGGTCTCCCCTGTGGCTCACAGATTTCATGCAACAGCTAGGGTACTTTGAACCAGATATATGTGTTATGTATTGGTTGCTTCCTGGAATGAATTTATACACAGGGCTAAGGATTGCGGACCTTGATACTGATAATTTGAGCATGATTGTTGTAGTTCCAGAGCTTCAATATTTCCAGCTTTTCGTTGACCACAAAGATATGGATTTTGGAACTGTAACAATGGATGGCACTGTCATTTTTGATTCTCCTGGTGATACGGGCACGACATAGGAGGTGAAGCCCAATTTCAGGACTCCACCAAGCTAGGCATTTAATAATGTGTTTTATGTTCCTAGTCATATTGTGGTCCAATTAGTATTTTTATTTGTGTGAGTTTTGGCTTGTTTTGGGCCTGTCCAACCAAGTCAGGTCGGGCCCATTAGATGGGGCGCCCCAGCCTCCATATAAGGAGCTGGCGGAGTTAGGGTTTAGAGAGTTCAGAATTTTAGTCTAAAACTATCATGTGTGTTTCTTGGTGAAGCATCCCTCTAGGGATGGCGATGCCGTTTATCAGTTTATAATAAATATTATTGTGGAGGTTCTTGTGTTCATCAAGGATTGTCGTGCTTTGGTTTGAGGCGTGGTGATCTTCATCACGTTGCTTGCTAGATTCATCCTCACCTTCAGGTGACGTTTATCGACGTTGTTGGAAGAAATTCTATTCGGGTTACTTGCTGTGAAAGATTGGGTCAACAATCATAGGATCATCCCCAAGACGATCCTTATCATGTGGTATCAGATTTCTGGATTGATCACGATGAGTTTTGGTTGCCGATTAATCGGCTCCTTAACTATTCAGATTGATTTGTTCATCGATAGTTTACAAATCGTGTGGGGTTGCACGTATTACTTAAATAGCTTAAGCGTGGTGGTTTTCCTATGCTCTGAGGCCATATACCACTCCTTTGCCCATTTCGTTCTGCTGCATGTGGGCCTATCTCTCGCCTCTCTTTTTCTCCCCAAACGGCTGAGCCGGCAAAAGCCTTGTTATCTCCTTCCTACATACGGCAGCGGCCGCAGAGCACTCGACGGAGGCTGCAGTGCCTCACAGGTGACGGGAAGGCCAGGGCCTCCTCTCCCTCCCTCCCTCTCTCCGGCCAGCCCGCATCCCTCTTGCCCACAACCATCTCCTCATGTGCCCCGATAGGGTTCTCGGCCACCGCTCCAGCCCATCTCCTCTTCATCCCTACCCTACCTCTTCCTCATGTGCCCTGATAGGGTTCCCGACGGCTGCTCCAACTAACCGTAACCGTGAATTTCCTTTCCCATCTAGAGTAGGGAATAACCGCGAGTTCCCACTCTGTCGCGCGTCCGATGAAGCCTCCAACAACGACGACGATGACCACAGCTTCCCCGGATGCTCCAGCAGGTTCCAGCTAGTGACCAGCCTAGCTTCTCATCCCATCCATTATATTCTCCATGAGATCTCCGTGACACTCTGCTCTCTATTCCACATTGTGGTTGCCACAATTATTGTGTTTAGATTCTAACTTAGATTTGATAAGCCACTTTTCCTTCAAAGATGGAGAAGGAGAAAACTTAAGGACAAGCGAAAGCCAAAGTTCATATTCTAATGGCCAGAATAAAAGATGGAAAAGGAGAAAATTCTATTCGGGTTTCTGAAAATGATGCTCAATATTGTACAAGGCACTACATACTTTGAAGATCCGAGATCATATCATGGAGTTTTATATGACTCCTTCAAAGGATCTTGCCAAGCTCATGGATTAGTAGGCGATGATCGAGAGTGGTTCTTCCTCTTTGATGAGTCAATTCAGTGGGCATCTTATTTTCAGCCGAGACACCTACTCATGTCTGTTCTGATATTTTGCGACGTCACTAATAGACATAAAGTATTGGACAATTATTGGGGCTATATGACTGACGATTTATCCAAAAAAAAGTTCAGTCAATGAATAACAACTATTTTATCGTCACACCTGACTATTTATATTCTTATCTGCTGTAGGATTTCTCCATAATGTTTGCTAAAAACGGATATACTATATCGTTTTTTGGTATATATCTGTTGAATGTTTACTAGGTGGGAGCTCTATTGGCAACATAGTGATTTTGGAAGAAATGCAGTATGACGAGAACATTCTAAGAAGCACAGCAATTGCTTTGCACCAGAAATTAAACAAATGCCAGCTGGCTATCTATGATCGGGTCATGGTCATAGTTGATAATTCTGATGGTGCAGGGTCATGGAGGCAGCGGTAAAACATTTCTATAGAATGCCATTATTACTGATTTGCGAGCCAATGACCATATTGTTCTAGCTATTGCTTTGTCTGGGGTGGCTTTTTTGTTACTTACAGGAGGAAAGAAAACTCACTCAAGGTTTAGGATATCGCTTAAGATCGGTGATTCTACTATGTGAAACATATGTTAGGGAACGAATTTAGCAGAGCTGGTGGAAAAGGAGGTGCTCATATTATGGGATGAGGTTCCTTTGACACAGACGTTGCTTCAAAGCTGTCGATAGAAGTATGATGGATGTTTTTTTATACATGATAAGCATAGAAAATCACTTCCTTTTGGCTATAAGACTATGGAACTAGGTGGAGATTTTAGGCAAGTATTGCTAGTTGTAGAAGGAGCAAGTGTTGGGGATATACTTTCCAGGTATCCTCATTGTGCCTCGCTGACCAGGGTGGTCCACTTCGGGTTAGAGCTTTGCTTTACGGGCGGCCCAGTCAGGGAGAAGAGACAGAGTCCAGTCCGGCTAAGGAAGGCCTAGAAGACTTACCAACATAGGCCTATTATGTTACTTGTAGTTCAAGATATACTTTGTAACCGACTCTTAGTCGTAGCCGGATAGGTCTCTCCTGTAAACCCTAGGCCGGATATCTATATAAGCCGTCCTAGGGTAAGCCTTTAGGGCACCCTCACAATAGTCTACAATCTCAACTCGCATAGACGAAACCCTTATAACCCATATTCCGGTTCTGCCGTATTACTGGATTGCTAGCAGGAGTAGGATCCGTCCAAAGCCGGTGGATTCGAACCTAGGTAAACTTGTGTGCTCACCATCCCGGAACATCGTACGTCTCACACCCCTCTCTTCCACACGCCTCGAGGACCCCCTCATGGCGTACTTGTCATCAATCCAACGACAGTTGGCGCCCACTGTGGGGCAAGTGAGCTTCAGATCTACGTTCTGAGCGGAATCTGCAAGAATCGGAATCGGTGAGACCATCATCGTCGGTCGCGTCCTCTATGCCAGCGACGTCCCTCTCATCATTCTCAACGTATACATCGGTTTCGCTGAAGCTGCCCCACCCACCCCAGTAGTGATGATAGAGGCAGAAGAAATCTCTAGGTCCACTTTGTCCGCGGAGGTGGCAGAGTTTCGGATCTCAGAAAACCCTAATCCTACCCAGCCCGCACCCGTTGCGGAGATAGTGGAGAAAGCCGAACCTGAAGCAGATCTTGCGGTTCAAGTCGAATCTGGAGTAGATCTCCCTAGCAAGGACGAATCCCAGATCGATCTACCCGCTGAGGTCGAAATCCAGGAGGAGCAGGACAACAACCTTGGTTCCGGCTCTGCTAACATCGGAACAAACCAACCTTTCTCGAGGCATACATTGAGGCACATGATGATGCAAGGCGCAAACATGGATGAGGTTCTCGAGACCATCAGGATTTTTGAGGAAGCCCACGAGGAAAGCCGCAACTACCTCAGGACGCACACGTCGCACTTTGTCGGATATGTTGGATCTGGATCCGGCTCTGCCGATGCTGGAGATAACAAAGACTCGGTGCTGGAGGCGATCGGGACAAACACCGACTTACCGGCATCTTCAGATGGCTCGATGACATTGGTGGATTTCCGAAAGTTCTTCGCGGAATATGATGAGGAGTTTAACTCCAAAGTTGTAGAAGAAGGAGAAGCCATGGACGAAGGATCTGAAGAAAACTCTCCCAATGCGCAGGATGATGTGGATCTCGGAGACAATCCCGACGTCCAGATGTACGAAAGTACCACTCAAAGCTTGACTCCGGGAAACGTTCCCAAAGCCGTCTTTGCTACCGACATTGCCAAGAAGGCAAAGAAGAAGAACAAGACCCCGGCAAAAGAACTTCCAAAAGAGGAAGTGATTGCCGAGGATTGCGAGGAAGATTCGGATGGAGAACTTATCCCATAAGAGCCCAAAGAAGCTTTGGTGGATGGACACATGGTCACTGTAGGTGCCCGTAAACTCATCGATGCTGCGTTAACTACACCTATTCCTACAGCTGCAGAACTTACTGTTGAAGAGCTGGAGGAAAGGGCTCAGGCCATAGAAGCGCGTCGCCAAGTAATCCTAGATGAAGCCAACAACATCGAGGAAGAGAAGAAACACATAGCTACTGTGGAGAAGTATATCTCTCTGCAGCATCAGAAGACCCAAAAACGACACACGCATGACAACCAATTTCTGAAAGTCCACAAGGTTCTCTTTGAGGGAGACCCAGGGATACCTCGACTCGACAGCAAGGGAGATCTAGTGTACCCAACACCAGTACAAAACACTACCACGGCTCGAGATATCCTGGCAAATAATCTAGGCCCATAATAAGTCCGATTGGGCATTAAGCTACTCACCAAGGGTCTGGAGCAGCAGAAGGTCGCGAAGTCCGGGAGCGGAAAACTGGTCTCTCAATCCGACCAATGTCGCACGGATCCGGCCTGGAATGACATAAGGCTAGCAATTTGAGCAGCATCACCGTTACGACCGTCGGAAGACAACTATAGAACCGGATCATCGGGACAGCACTACAAGAACGCGTGATCGGGCATAGCGTTGCTCCAGCTGCGGGGTAGGAGGCAATTGCTGCACTGTATGCAAGAAATCCTCCTCGGTGAGAGTCGAACGATTGTAGGGAAGAAGACAAAGAGAAACATTGGGAGGAGGACCGTCAAAGAATACCGCCTCCTAGACACACAAGCCGTCTGACTAGACCCCATCATGGTGGAAGTGACAGACGAAGGAAAGACGAACACCGTGTCGAGTCAAGCCGACAGGGGGATCGTTATAATAAGGATCCTCCCCAGAACCGGAATAATGACGCTCCGGATGGAGGCTGATACGTCCATAACATATCTAAATTTATTGATGGTTTTATGCTAATAATATGCTTTTGATACTCCTTTTTATATAAAGTTTATGATTTATTTGGACTAACCTACTAATAGTTGCAAAAGTGCACAATGTTCTTGTTTTACACTTTGATGTGTAGGAATTACCAAGAATACAAGTGGAAACCTTGTTGGAGTCAAATTGGGATTTTCCAGAAATCTGTCTCAGAACTCTTTTTGAAGATGGTCACGTTTCAGGTCGAAGACGGCGTCAAACAGAAAACTCTTCAACTACAAAGTTGTTGGAAATTTGGCGACAAACGTTCTGGCCATAAAATTTAGGTGATTCCGAGTCCGGACGGGCCCGTTAGGCCCGATTTACTGCAGGCCTAGATGGGGTGACGGGAATCCGAGAATCTATATAAAAGGAGAAAACCTAATTCGTGAGAGACACCTCCACCCACGAATTTGCAGCCACCAAAGCCACGTTTTTGCCTCCCCCATGGATCCCATCTCCATAGGGAAGGGCTCCCAAGAATCCATGAAGGAAGGGTGCTAAGGGGCGGTGCTCCCCTGTGATATCGGCGGCGGGGAAGGAGTCCTCCACGGCGCCGCCGGTGCTGGTGCCGCCGCCTCTTCACCATCTTCACCGCCATCTCCTTCGCTGTTGCTGATTTCCATGATGATGAGGGAGTAGTTCTCTCTCGAGGCTAAGGGTTCTACCCGTAGCTATGTGTTTATCTCTCTCTCTCTCTCTCTATGCATGATAATATTTTGATCATGAGCTTTGTAATCAAGTAGATCTACCTTGCTACTCAAGTGCTTTAATAGATCTCTGCTCTCCCCATGTGTGTGAAAGTGACAGCGTGCACACAATTGTGTGTCTTAGGCTAGAGATTACAAATACTTGTTATGAGTTATATTTGGAGTTGGATGTTTCTATGAAATTGTGGTATTTGTTGGAACCATCTAGAGCTCAAGGTGACAGTGTGGGGTTATCTAGATGGGGAAAGCGAACTTTGAGGAGTGCTATTATAGCCCTACCATGGATTAGAGTGTCCAACCGGAGAGTAGTTCAGAGTAGTATCATGAAGAGAAGATATTTATATGAGAGTGTTCACTAGCGAAAGTATGATCCCTAGGCCTTGTTTCTAAGCATTGAAACTTTGTTTGCAACTAGATCTGTTACATGTTTACTTGCTTCCATCTTTATTTCAGATTGCCTTTAGTCTCTTCCACGCCATCAAGCTATTTTCTAGCACCGTTGTCTTTTATCGTTACCACTTGTATTTCACTATCTCTTTGCCAAACTAGTGCACCTATACACATGACAAGTGTATTGGGTGTGTTGGGGACACAAGAGACTTCTTGTATCTTGATTGTAGGGTTGCTTGAGAGGGATACCTTTGACCACTTCCTCCCTGAGTTCGATAAACCTTGGATAATCCACTTAAGGGAAAACTTGTTGCTGTTCTACAAACCTCTACACTTGGAGGCCCAACAACTGTCTACAAGAATAGAAGTGTGTAGACATCAAGCTATTTTCTGGCACCGTTGCGGGGGACTGAAGAAGAAGAAGCTCCCACGTCAACCACGTGCCAGCAAGTATATTCTGGCGCCGTTGTCGGGGAGGTAAGGTAAAAGGTACTCACATCTTCTAGCTACTAAGCTATATTATAGTACTGTTGCTGGTGTGTGAGTGCTCAAAGTTATTTCCTTGCTTGGTTTTTACCTGCTGGTCTGTTTTGACAGATTTCTGCCATTGTTTGCATTTGCTTCTTGTTGGTTCCTTTTTGAGTTCTTTTGGGGAATTGAGCTTTTTGAGGGAAGTGCTACAGTAGCTTGTGTTTTAATGGAAGTTTTATTGTTGTTGAAACTGTAGCTAAAGACTTATTATCTTGAGTGCACTAATGTTGCTAATAAAGATTGTGTGAAGTTTTGTATGAAGGAAAATATTCAGGTGTATGGAGGGAATGATGTAATGAGATGAATAATGGACTAAAGCTCAAGCTTGGGGATGCCACCCCGTGTCACCCCAAGAAATATTCAAGAGGTACAAGCTTCAAAGCTTGGGGATGCCCAAGGCATCCCCTTCTTCATCAATAAAAATCCCAGGTTTCTTCCAAACACTTCATTTTTATTGTTTCATGCACAGTTGTGTTGTTCTTGGAGCGTCTTCTTCTTTGTTTTTTGTTTTGGTTTTCCGTTTGCTTGGTTTTCTTAGTTTGCTGAATAAATTGGTTGGACCCCCTCTTTCATACATTGGTTTTCAAATAGTTTGGTTTGGTTTGGAAAAGAGTAGGGAAAGTTCATGCTTAAGTGGTAAAAGGAGCTTGTTTTTGACTGTGGCCTATGCTTTGTCATGCCATGCTTGATATTGTTTTGGCTTTATGCTTAGTGATCTTTATTGTAGCATGGCATGTTATAAACAATTGGGATTGCTTAATGTGCCTTGGAAGAATCATGCGTTGTTTTAGCATATTAAAGCATAGTATTTTGGTATTCTCCTTTGATGCTTTATTTGGGTTGACTTGGCGCATGATCACACCATGTTATGACTATCCCAAGTCACCATAAGCCTTTATGATCCTTTAGTTTTCAACTTGTTGTATCACTTTATGCTTTGATCAATGATGTTTTGTCACTCTGCATGATTATGGCCATTATTGCTCTCTTAGTTGATCGCTCCCAGTCTTTTGCTAGCCTCCATAACAAAGTATGAGTTCCACTCATGCATCCAACTCCTAAAACCAAGTTATTCCAAAGAGTCCACCATACCTACCTATTACCATTTGATATTCCAAGTACATTCATGTTTTTATCTACCTTCCGAATTAAACTTGTTATGAGAAAACTAATGATTAAAGCTCTCACGAACTTGATGGCACACTTTACTTTTCTTGCCCTTAATAAACTTGAACCATTGTGTCGTCTATGTTGTATATGATTGCACTTATATGTTGGGTATTAGCAGAACCATGCTGTCATGGGGAACGCTTTCAACATTGCACTTGTACTTTGTACCTAGTTGATATAATGCTCTTTTGTCTATGGATGTTGTCGGTGTGAAATGAAAGGGGAGCTTGTAAGTCCATGGAGTCATGTATGTGTGTTAGAGAAACGCCTGTGCCGTTGGTCTAATCCATGCCGTCATGGTGGAAACCTGCAGCGTAACCATAATGAGCTGTCTATGAAGCATTCTTCTGATAAAAAAAGAGTCAGATATTGAAAAAAGAGAAAAAGAAAAAAGAGATATGAGAAAAGAGGAAAGAGAGAAAAAAGCACCATTTTCCCATGGTAAATAAGAAAATTGCTGAGATGCTCGTTGTTTGCTTGCCTTGTCATTTTGATATGGGGATTCTTCCGTATCATTGGGCAAGGGGTACCCCGTTGGCGGTTCTCTATGATACACATGTACTTACTATGACAAGAACTTACCGGTAACTAAACTTGAGTAGCATGAGGAGCGACCCTCGTATTAAAGGGACATGAGATTTCCAACTTATACTTTGTCAAGCATATACACCATAGTTTGTTCACTTTAACCTTAATCACTTCAAGATGCTTATGATAGGGGCAATGAGAGCTGAAAGCTAATAAGTACCATAATTTTTGGAAGCTCTTTATGAAACTTGAATCCCTGCTTCCTTCTATGAAGGCCTTTCTTTTACTTTTATCTTGAGTCTCCACCTTCTATCTTTATGCACCTACTTTGAGAGCATAGTGGCCATTCTTAGTTCTATGTGCATTGTCCCAAGAGTTGTTGATTGATGCATAACTTTGATATTGCTTGTTTTAAACTATTTTTATCTAGTCACTCTTATAAACTTTGAAGGTGTCCTATGCATTTATGTTTGCTACTCTATGAGGGACAAGCTGAATGCCACTATGCTATGTTTTCTTTATGAGAAACAAACAAACGTCTTGCAAAGCATTGTTATTCATGAATATTTTGTTTGTGCCTTTTCATGTTACAACATAGTTGCTATGTCTTATTGTTGGAACTTTATCTTTCATGCTATGTTGAAGTACTATGATCCCAGCTATCATTGTTTTACGAACACTTTGATCAAGTTTATGATGGTGCATGTCACCTGAAAAATTATTCTTTCTTTTTATCACTTACCTACTCGAGGATGAGTAGGAGTTAAGCTTGGGGATGTTGATACGTTGCAAACATATCTATAATTTTTTATGTTCCATGCTTGGTTTTTATCTACTTTCTTATGTTTTGTCCACACTTTGGAGTACTTTCTATACACTTTCTTGGACAAACCTATTAACAAGAGCCACAGTGCCAGCTGCCTGTTTTCTGTTGTTTTTGGTTCCAGGAAAGTCAGAAAATGAATATTCTCGGAATTGGACAGGACAAAAGCCAAAGTTAGTTTTTCACCGAGGGGGACATAGAGCCAGAATACGAGACAGAGAGGGGCCCGAGGGCCGCCACACCACCTGGCCGCGCGGCCAGGCCTGACCCGTGCCAGGGGGTGGTGTGGCCGCCTAGGGCACCCCCTCGGCCTCCCCTTTCGCCTATAAGATGCCTCCGATACAGAAACCCTAAGTACCCGATCAAAATTCCACAAAAGAGTCTGTAGCCACCATCATCTCCATCCCTAGACCGGGAGGGATCTGAAGCTCTTCCCGGCACCCTGCCGGAGGGGAGAATTCACCCTAGAGGCCTTCTTCATCACCATGCAAGCCTTCAGTGTGATGCGTGAGTAGTTCATCTCTGGACTACGGGTCCATGTAGTAGCTAGATGGCTGGTTCTTCTCCTTTGTGCTATCATGTTTAGATCTTGTGAGCTCCGTTCATGATCAAGATCATCTATTTGTAATTCCTACATGTTGTGTTTGCAGGGATCCGATGGATATTGAGATGCTATTTTAGATTGATTATTGATTCTATCATGTCTTTGTTATTTGTGATCTTGCATGCTTTTCGTTGTTAGTAGCTATCTTGGCCAAGTAGATGCTAGCAACTCCAAGAGTTAGTATTTATGCTCGATAGTGGGTTCATGCCTCTAGTAATCTGGGGAAGTGACAGAAATCTCTAAGGTACTAGATGTGCTGTTGCTACTAGGGAGAAAACAACAATCCTTTGTTCATATACCAATCGTATTGTTTACTTTACACGCAATTCATAAAGCAATAATCTGTTGCTTGCAACTTAATACTAGAGGGGATTCGGATGATAACCTGAAGGTGGATTATTAGTCATAGATGTAGTTGGATTACAGTCTATGTATAATGTTGTAATGCCCAATCAAATCTCAAAGGAGTCAAGATGTTTAGTATATGCATGTATTGCTTTCTCGATGTTTGTCAATTTCCCCGCTGTAATTTGTTCACCCAACATGTCATCTATATTAAGGAGATCCACCACTAGTGAACTATGGACCCCAGTCCTTTCTTTTACCATCAATCTACAACTATTTACTGCTTTCTATTTACCTTTTGCAAACTATTACTTTCTTCCACACAATACGTTTAATCCTTTGTTTTCAGCAAAACCGGTGTGAATTACAACCTCACTGTAAGTTGGGGGCAAAGTTCTGTGGTTGTGTTGTGCAGGTTTCCACGTTGCTGTTGGCGCTGGTATTGCGCCCTGCCAAAGTCCAGCTAGCAACACCTTTGAGGTGTTTCCTTGCTCCTACTGGATTGATAACCTTGGTTTCATAACTGAGGGAAAACTTACTGTTGTACTCATCTTACCTTCCTATTGGGGTTCCCCAATGAGCTCGTTAATACACGAGTCAGCAACGCGTTCTTTCGGAATTTCGAAGGCACATATCGGATACTCTATACGGTAGGAGACCTACAGCGTTGCACCCAGAAAGCCGGAGAAACTTGCCGGGATTACCTCAGATGATGTATCAACACCAAGAACTCCTATGAAGGAGTAAATGACCAAACTGCGATTGAAGCTTTCATTGCAGGACTCCCAATTGGTTTACTACATCATCACTTAAAGTGTGATAAGGTTACCGATTTGGGAGAGATGATAGAAACAACGAGCACGTATGCGGATGCTGACGACGATGCAGAGGGGTTACTGAACGCCCTAGCCGTGCCACAGTCGGCAAAACAACCAAAGCAACAAGCTCAAAAGTGCAAGAACACCTCGGAATAAAAACCCAACACGGAAACGACAGTGGTCACTACTACTTTCGGGTTTGGAGGATGAGGAGGGCGCGGCGGTGGCCACGGACACGATCGTGGGACATCAAGAGTCTAGGGTAGAGGAGACCAGCAACCTGGCAAAACCTATTCCTGGGCCGACATTGCCAACAACCCATGTGTGCATCACCTAGATGCCAGTGGGGGCTCGTCTCACACAAACGCCGAGTGTCATTTTAATGATGACATCAAGAAAGACGATACCGCTGGCTATAGGGCTAAGTGGAAGAAGGGAAAGAAGAGTCCCAAAAAAGAGAAGGAGACCAAGGAAGATTCCGACATGGAGGAAGCTGACCCTTCAAATCCCAAGCCGGATGGAAAGAAAAACTTCCCAACGAACAAAGACACTTACGTCACCTTCCTTGGATCTCAACCAGCTAAGGTCAAGAAAGCAGTTCTGCATGAGCTCAACGCAACTATTCCGGCTGTCCCACAGTTCCTGGACTGGTCGGAAGTGGCAATCACCTTTGACCGTGTTGATCATCTACCTAAGTTGCACAAGCGAGGAAAATACGCCTTAGTTGTCAATCCACTTATTTATGGCTATGGTTTCTCCAAGACTCTCATGGACGGTGGCAGCAACATCAATATTTTGTATGTCAAAACGCTACACCGGATGTGGATCTCGGAGACAAAGCTGAATCACAACTCTGTGACCTTTCATGGAGTTGTCCTAGGAAGACAAGAAAATTCCTTGGGGGAGATCACTTTGGATGTTACCTTTAGAACTCCAAAGAACTATCAGACGAAGGCACTTTCCTTCGAAGTGGTCCCGTTCAAGAGCGCGTATCACGCTATATTGGACGTTAAACTACTGGGCTTTGTATAAGCATCGTGTTACATTTATAATATGATGAAAATTATAGGTCCCAACGGCGTGATCACCATCAGGGGAGACCCGAAGAAGGCGCGAGAGTGCGAGGACGGAAATGCCGCCTTTCTTTGAAGCCGTCTTTGCCGCCCAGGAGTACCAGGAGATCAAGAAAACCATTGATCCGTCCGAGATGCCTGCGACAAAGAAGGAGGTGACAAAGCCGAATCCGGAGTTCAAGGCATCAAAGGAGATGAAGAAGACGCCATTGAAGGTTGATGACCCCTCCAAGGTGACCCAGATAGGTGTAGGCCTAGATAGCGCATAGGAAAGCGCGCTCGTCAAGTTTCTCCAAGCAAATCAAGATATCTTCGCATGACAGCCATCTGACATGACCGGAGTACCTACGGAACTTGCCGAGCACTCTCTAAATGTACACCCGAATGCTAAACCCGTCAAACAGTTCCTATGACGTTTCGGCGATGAAAAGTGTAAGGCAATAGCTAAGGAACTAGCCCGACTCGAGTTAGCCGGATTCATAGAAGAGGTCATCCACACTGAGTGATCGGCCAATCCTATAATGGTCCCTAAAAAGGACACCACTGATTTAAGGATGTGTGTTGATATACCGCCTTGAACAAGGCTTGTCCCAAAGATCCGTTCGCTCTGCCTAGAATTGATCAAGTTAGCGATTCTATGGCAGGTTTGGAACTCCTATGTTTTCTCGACGCATATTCCAGTTATCACCAAACCCAGATGAAGGAATCGGAAAAAGTCAAAACTTCATTCATAACCCCCTTCGAAACCTTCTGTTTTGTTACGATGCCCTTTGGGCTCAAGAATGCAGGAGCTACGTACCAGCGCACTATGCAACATTGCCTCCACGACCAAATCGGATGCAATGTACATGCATATGTGGACGACATTGCGGTGATGTCCAAAAAGAAGGAAACCTTAATTTCTGACTTGGAGGAAACGTTCGCCAATCTACGAAAATACAACATAATGCTTAACCTAAAGAAGTGTTTCTTTGGAATACCAGCCGAAAAATTGTTAGGTTTCATCGTGTCTCAAAGAGGCATAGAGGTGAACTGGGACAAGATTAAGGCTATACTCAATATTTCTAGGCCGATTCGCCTGAAAGACGTTCAAAGACTAACTGGTTGCATTGCTGTAGTCAGTCGGTTTATAAGCCGGCTCAATGAAAGAGCCGTACCACTTTACAAGCTCCTGAAAAAGACCAAAAAGTTCGTTTGGACTGACGAAGCTGAAGCTGCACTACAAGACCTGAAAGCAATACTCTCATCTACTCCTATCCTTGCAGCACCAGAACCACGGGAACCGATGTTGCTCTATCTCGCTGCGACAAACAGAGTCGTCAGTGTCGTCATGGTGGTGGAGAGACTAGAGGAAAATCAGGAACACCTGGTGCAGCGTCCGACTTACTATATCAGCAAAGTCCTAACTGAATCAAAGCAGCGGTATCCACACTATCAAAAGCTAGCTTACGGTGTGTTTTTTGCATCTCGAAAGTTACGGCATTATTTTCAGGAACATCCCATTACCGTGGTGAGCACAACTCCCATGAGAGATATAATCAACAACAGTGATGCTACAGGACGTGTCGCAAAATGGGGCATAGAGCTTTCAGCTTTCAACATTGAGTATAAACCTCGTACAATAATAAAATCCCAAATCCTTGCTGACTTTATCGTTGATTGGACAGAGACAATAGAGAATATGACCCTCCTAGAGTCGGAATACTGGACCTTACACTTTGACGGGTCTAAGGCGCTCGGGGGCTGGCGTGGTACTCAAATCACCCCAAGGAGATAAACTTTTCTATGTGTTGCAGATCCACTTCACGACGACGGATAAAATTGCCGAATATGAAGCACTGCTGCATGGAATCTAGATTGCTAAGGATATCGGCATCTGACATTTGATGTGTTATGGAGATTCGGATCTTGTTCCCCAACAAGTGTCAGATATCTGTAATGCGAATAAACACATGGCAGCATATAGAGCTGTCGTGGATGAACTATCTAAATCGTTCGAAGGGTTTGAGGTTCAGCACATCCCTTGAATAGAAAATGAGGAGGCAGATGCACTATCTCGTATAGGCTCTGCACGGAAAAAGGTCCAGGATGGCACTTTTTTGGAGCACCTCAAAGTTCCCTCTATAAAAGGAGTAGATGAGGAATATCCGACCAAATCCGACTCCCCTTTAGTAGCAGTTCTGGCTGTAATTCCCAGCTGGACTCAACCCTACCTTGACTACTTGGTAGATGACAAATTACCCGAAGACGAGGTTCTGAGCCGGCAGATCATCCGATGAGCAAAAGCCTATACTATAATTAGTGGTGAGCTCTATAAGTGGAGCGTGTGTAGGGTCTTTCAACGCTGTGTATCTCTGGAAGAAGGAGTGGAAATCTTACGAGAAATCCACGAAGGCGAGTGTGGTCACCATGCTGCAGCCAAATCCTTAGTGGCAAAAGCTTTCTGACATGGTTTTTTCTGGCTTACAGCCAAGGCAGATGCCGAACGGCTGGTCAAGACATGCAAAGGCTGCCAAAAGTATGCCAAACAAGCTCACGTTCCGGCTGATCAGCTGCGAACAATACCTATAACATGGCCTTTCGTGGTCTGGGGGCTTGACATGGTAGGACCGTTTAAACGAGCTCCAGGTGGATTTACTCATCTCTTAGTGATGGTGGATAAATTCACAAAATGGATTGAGGCTAAACCCGTCACCAGTTGTGATGGAGCAATAGCCGGACGATTTGTCGAGGATGTCATAATCTGATACGGTTATCCGCATAGCATTATCACGGATAATGGGAGTAACTTATCTATAGGAGAGCTTGCCGAATTCTGCAACGAACAAAATATCCGGCTTGACATTGCGTCAATCGCACATCCACAGGCTAATGGACAAGTCGAAAGAGCAAATGGTTTAATCCTACAAGGCCTAAAACCAAGACTCGAAGCACCACTACGACGTGCTGCAGGGGCTTGGGCAGAGGAATTACCTTCTGTGATATGGAGCTTACGAACAACTCCGAACAGGTCAATTGGATATACACCTTTCTTCTTGGTCTATGGTGCAGAAGCAGATCTTCCTAGTGATTTGATTCATACTTCTCCCCGAGTTGCTGCCTATATTGAAGAGGATGCCGAAATATCTCGACAAAATTATCTTGATTTAATCAAAGAAGTTCACGTCGTTGCTGAAATAAGATCAACAGGCTATCAGCAGAAGTTACGCAAATATCATAGCCAAAGAGTGAGAAACCGGTCTTTTAATAAGGACAATTTGGTTCTCCGGCTTGTGCAGAAAAGAAAGCACAAACTTTCCTCAGTATGGGAAGGGTCCTTTTTAGTTACCGAGTATTTCACAATGGTTCTTACTATCTAACTGATATGCCGCCAGTCAAAGAAATACCTGCTACTAAGAAAAGAAAGAGAGCTGGAGGCAGTACAGACCCAGAAGAATTAGACAGACGTGGAATATTGCTCAGCTATGTCCCTTTTATTCTTAATTTATCTTTCTTTGTAATCATATATGTGTACATGTTCAATGAGAAATAAAATGTTGGTTGCCTCATTTTTCTGAGAAGTTTTATATTACCATCTTATTTCCAAATGATCATATCACAGTCGAAAATCCCAGAATACTTGAAAGTACTTTATGCTCATGTTTTGTTCTGGTTAAGTTTTCCGATTCTAAAACTGCTACCTTCAGGTATAAATCTAATTTTTCTAGTTTCTACTTTTGTTATTTATCTGATTGCCGGATGCGAGTATTTTCCGAGTAGTGAATTGTTGGTACTGGAAGCCGACTTTGTTTTCGAGTTTAAATTGGTTTAGAAATTGAGCTCCACTGCTTGGCAAAGTTTCCGTGTTGAAGGTTGACCGGCTCACGAAAGGGACGAGGCAAAAAGCCAGATAAAAAATAAGTACAGACAAAAACATAAGTGCTTATGTAAACATTTCAGGCACATAAAATTAAAGCCAAAAGTGCTAAACAGATATAACAAATCTTAGCACTAGCAAAAGTATTATACTACTTATTTACAACCCGAATTGTTTTCAGAATAACACATTGTTTTTTCTAATGCTCTACGATGCAGGGGGAGAGGTAGGAGCTGCCGGCTCACTGGAGACATCAACCTCGCCTTGATAACTTTCCGAGACATTGAAATCCGAAACGGTTTGTTCGTCGTCGGAGACTTCTACTGTTACCTAATGTCTACGCACTTCTATTCTTGTAGACAGTTGTTGGGCCTCCAAGTGCAGAGGTTTGTAGAACAGCAGCAAGTTTCCCTTAAGTGGATCACCCAAGGTTTATCGAACTCAGGGAGGAAGTGGTCAAAGGTATCCCTCCCAAGCAACCCTACAATCAAGATACAAGAAGTCTCTTGTGTCCCCAACACACCCAATACACTTTTCAGGTGTATAGGTGCACTAGTTCGGCGAAGAGATAGTGAAATACAAGTGGTATAGATAATTATAAGTGGTAACGGTGCCAGAAAATAGCTCTGATGGCATGTGGTTGACGTGGGAAGAGACTAAAGGCAATCTGAAATAAAGATGGAAGCAAGCAAACATGTAACAGATCTAGTTGCAAATAGTGTTTCAATGCATAGAAACAAGGCCTAGGGATCATACTTTCACTAGTGAACACTCTCATATAAATATCTTCTCTTTATGATACTACTCTTAACTACTCTCCGGTTGGACACTCTAATCCATGGTAGGGCTATAACAGCACTCCTCAGAGTTCGCTTTCCCCATCTGGATAACCCCACACTGTCACCTTGAGCTCTAGATGGTTCCAACAAACACCACAATTTCATAGAAACATCCAACTCCAAATATAACTCATAACAAGTAATTGTAATCTCTAGCCTAAGTGCCACCATGGTGTGCATGATGTCACTTTCACACACATGGGGAGAGCAGAGATCTATTAAAGCACTTGAGTAGCAAGGTAGATCTACTTGATTACAAAGCTCATGATCACAATATGATCATGCATAGAGAGAGATGAACACATAGCTACCGGTAGAACCCTTAGCCTCGAGAGAGAACTACTCCCTCCTCATCATGGGAATCAACAACGGTGATGTAGATGGTGGTGGAGATCGATGGAGATGGCTCCGGGGGCACTTCCCCGTCTCGGCAGGGTGCCGAAACAGAGACTTTCTGTCCCCCAAATCTCCCCTTCGGTGGCGGTGGTGCTGCGGAACTTTTTGTGGCTGGAGGCTGAATTCCTCAGGGTTTTTTTCATCGGGAGGATTTTATAGGCGAGGGGGCGATGTCAGAGGGTGGACCAGGGGCCCACACCACCTGGTGGCGCGGCCCGGGGGACCCGCGCCACCACATGGTGTGGCCAGCCCCTGGCCCCTCTCTGTCTCGTCTTCTGGCTCCGTGAGTCTTCCGGTAAAATATCGACTTTGGCTTTTGTCCGGTCCAATTCCGAGAATATTCATTTTCTGGCTTTTCTGGAACCAAAAGCAGAAGAAAACAGGCAACTGGCACTATGACATCTTGTTAATAGGTTAGTTCCAGAAAATGTGTAAAAGTACTCCAAAGTGTGGACAAAATATAAGAAAGTAGATATAAAACAAGCACAGAACATCAAAAATTATAGATACGTTTGCAACATATCAACATCCCCAAGCTTAACTCCTGCTCGTCCTCAAGTAGGGAAGTGATAAAAAGAAAGAATAATTTTTGAGGTGACATGCACCATCATAATCTTGATCAAAGTATTTGTAGAACATTGATAGCTGGGATCATAGTACTTTAACATAGCATGAAAGATATAGTTCTAACAATAAGACATAGCAACTATGTTGTAACATGAAAAGGTACACACAAAAGATTCATGAATAACAATGCATTTGAAAGACATTTGTTTGTTTCACATATAGAAAACATAGCATAGTGGCATTCAGCTTGTCCCTCAATGAGTAGCAATAAATGCATAAGACAGCTTCAAAGTTCATAAGGGTGACTAGATACAAATAGTTCAAAAACAAGCAATATCAACATTATGAATCAATCAATAAGTTTTGGGACAATGCACATAGAACTAAGAATGACAACTATGCTCTCCTAGTTGGTGCATAAAGATAGAAGGTGGAGACTCAATATAAAAGTGGAAGAAAGGCCTTCATAGAAGGAAGCAGGGATTCAAGTCTCATAAAGAGCGTCCAAAAATTATGGTACTTATTAGCTTTCAACTCTCATTGCCCCTATCATAAGCATCTTGAAGTGATTAAGGTTAAAGTAAACAAACTATAGAGTATATGTTTGACAAAGTATAAGTTGGCAATCTCATGTCCCTTGAATACGAGGGTCGCTCCTCATGCTACTCAAGTTTAGTTACCCGTAAGTTATTGTCATAGTAAGTACATGTGTATCATAGAGAACCGCCAATGGGGTACCCCTTGACCGATGATAATCTTGTCGAGAGGATGATCCCTGGTACCCCATCCGGATAAGCAGGGCGGTCGGATCGCGTCCGGTGACGAGCCTTGGACAGAGGGACGGGCCGACGATCACCCAGTAGCCGGATCAGCAAGAGACAACCGGATACAACGACGTAGCCGGACCCAATCAGTGAGACAGGACGACGTGCGTATTAGTGCACGGTACGCCCTGTATGATGACAAGACGGGCAACCACCTGCCCATACCGAAGACTTTGCGTGGGTGACGCTGGAATAGTGGCCTGTGCTGACGACGGGCTCGCACGGCATCCACTGTACCTACGACAGCCATACCGCTCATACTCCGATAAGACAAGCCATACTGGATACTGTAGATGACTAGTCGGCTGGGACCCACTGGGGCCCTTGATCGGACTAGATGAGACCTTTGCCTCTCTGCCTATATAAGGAGAGGCAAGGCCTCAGTAGAAAGGGTTGGTCTCAGTGCATTTAAGGCAGTAGCAAAAGAACACAGCTCAAGGAGCGCTTGTAGTCCGTATATCCCACATAGTCAGATCAGGCAGGAGTAGGGGCTTTACCTCACCACGAGGGCCCCGAACCTGGGTACTTCTTGCGTCCCGCCACGCTCGCTTGTATCCAATCTCGCCTGCGGACACCGTCAATAGCTTCCCTGCCAGTCCCCACACCTCTATCTAACCTCCTCAGGTACTGCCGTTCCCAATACAACGACAGTTGGCGCCCACCGTGGGGCTAATGGCTTCGACCGGAGTCACATTCCGCACGGGACCCCGCACTTCAGCCGGTGAGCGCGTGGCCTCCGGCCTGGTGCTCATGCTTGGCAAGTTCGACTGTGTCATCGACAACGCCTCCTGCTTCGCCGGAACTTCCTTCCCAGCGAACGGCACCGTCCTGCTATTCGGCGATCTCCCCATCTATGTCGCCACCGTTCCGGAGCGTTTCCCTAGGGAAATCGTCTCTGTCACGGAGCTGCCACGCTCAGACGGCAGCACCTCCGCCGCACCCCGCGGCGTGGAGGTCATGATGGCCGGATCCAGCTCGCATCCCTGCCAGCCACGGGAGCAAGGCGCGGATGAGGTCGGAACTTCCACTCCCCCGCAGCCTCGGAACCCGGTGGAGGATGCCATTGATCGGCTCCTGATGCTGGTTAACCTCGGGGATAACCCGGAGGAGGCGGAGGCCAACTTCACCATGGAGAGATAGATCCTCCTTCAGGAGGCCATGGAGCTGGCAGCAGCCCGCAAGCAACTTGAGATCACTGGCGAAAGTCCGCGACGCTGTACTGGCGTCGGGGCGGTGAGCTGGGCGGTAGGATGGAAAAGTACGGGGAACCGGATCCCGCGCCTGCCCTCACACGGCCCACCTACAACACGCCCATCAAGAACTTGCGCGCGGCGCGAGCCATAGCAGAGGAGCTTCCCAGCCTGGAGGGCGAGGCTCGAGCCCGCCAGCACGCTCGCATGCAGGAGCTCCTCCGCGTCATGGATGAGTAGGCCGATGCCAACCGCCAGATGCAGGAAGACCTTAGCTACTCGGAGGATCAAGCTACACCAACAGCAGGGCGCGCATACGACACCAGAAGCGTCCTCCCTCAGCCGCCTAGGGCCCGCAGGGGCGTAGCTCGGGCAACATGGGCCAGCCGCCAGAGCGAGCGGTGAAGAACCCACCACCTCCCCACCGCCAGCCGGGCGCCTGCACCAGCCGGTTCCCGTCTCGGGCAGGTGGGGCGCCCAACCGGATTGTCCGGATGCCGCGACCGCATCGAGCTCCTCCCTCAAGCGCGTCACGGAGGAGGAAGATTTGACCGCCGGTTTGTTTCGGACCGCATCCTAACGAGCCATTTCGGATAAATTCTCCTGCCGTGGACACCCCAAATCTGACGGCAAAGATGAAACCAGAAGACTGGTTGACCGACCACGCTTAGGCGTCGGCGCCACGGGAACAAGCGCACAGTATGCGCCACGCCCCTCATGCTAACCGGGTCGGCAAGGACATGGCTCAATAGCCTTGTGCCCAACAGCATCAACGCCTGGCCTGACTTCGAGAAGGTGTTCGTCCGCAACTTCAACGGCACGTACAAGCGTCCAGGGCGCCCGCGCGACCTGGCCTTGTGCGTCCAGGCGACACAGACCGACCGCGAGTACCTCGCCAAGTGGACGGAGCTCCGCAACACTTGTGAGGGCATCCTGGAGAGCCAAGCCATCAGCTTCTTCATCGAAGGATGCCGAGAGGGCACCATGCTTCGCCACCGGCTACTGTGTGACGAGCCAAAAACCATGGCAAAGCTCATGACAGTTGTGGACCAGTACGCCATGGCGGATGCCGCCATGAAGAAGCCCCTCCGAGTAAACGCGGACGGCCGTCCGACTCCCACGGAGCCGGCTCGCGACCGTCCGAGCAATCCGGCTGGCGAAGCCGGATCCTCCAGACGCCACGGCAACGACAATCGGTTCCATGGGGACCACCAGGCCGGACAACAGAAGCCTCGCTACCACACACGGCAGGTCAATGCTGTGGAGGGTGCGCCCGATGCACCGGCTAATGACGCAAGAAGGCAAAAGCCCCGGCTCACCTTCGACCAGACGATCGACGACCCGTGCAAGTGGCATAGCGGTCCCTTCAAGCCGGCTACGCACACCACCTGGAACTGCAGCTGGACCCGCCAGCTAAAGGACCAGGGCAACCAGCCTCGTCTCCCGCCTCCCCCATCGGGTGGACCCCCACCACCGGCTAGGGGAGCCGGCAATGATGGTAATGGCGGCAACGGCGGCAACAACAACAATGGCTACCCCCAGCCGCACGCCGCCTACCACATCTTCGAGACGGAGCAGGACGACAAGCATAGTCGCAGGCGACGCTCCAAGGAGGTCAACGCCATCGTTTCTCTGGTCCCCCAGTACCTGAACTGGTCGGAAACCCCCATCACCTGGAGCCGGGCAGATCAGCCTGAGCATCTGCCAACTCCCGGGGGCTACGCCATGGTGCTCACCCCTCTCATCGTCTCCAGCGCGCGTACCTGCCGATTCTCGCGCGTCCTCATCGACGGAGGCAATAGCCTCAACCTCCTCTACCAGTCCTCGTTGGAGAAGCTGGGCATTCGCGAAAGCGACCTGCGCCCGACTACCACGACGTTCCACGACGTACTGCCGGGACCAGCCTGTGCCCCACTGGGGAAAATCCAGCTGGACGTCATCTTCAGGACCGAGGAGAACTTCCGCCGCGAACTAATCTGGTTTGAGGTGGTAAATCTGACGAGCTCCTACCATGCTCTCCTCGGGCGCCCGCCCTCGCCAAGTTGATGGACATCCCCCACTACGCGTACCTCAGGACGAAGATGCCGGGACCCCACGGCGTGATCACCGTCGCCGGCTGCTTCAGGCGATCGATGGAGTGCGCCTCAGCCGGTTCCAAACTGGCAGAGGCCCTCATCATAGCCGAAGAAAAGCGCGTGATCATGCGCAATGTGGCCATGGCCCAGCAGGACATGCCGGCTAGCACCAAACCGGCTAGAGAAGGAGCTTTCTAGCCGGCAAAGGAGACAAAGAGGATCCTGCTCGACCCCTCCGATCCGACTAAGTTCGTCACCATTGGTGCCGGCTTGGACATCAAATAGGAAGGCGCGCTCGTCGACTTCCTCCGTGAGAATCGGGACATTTTCGCATGGTCTCCCAAGGACATGCCAGGTGTGCCGAGGGAGTTCGCCGAGCACTCACTTCATGTGCATCCAGATGCCAGGACGGTCAAGCAACCTCTGCGTCGGTTCGCAGAGGAGAAGAGAAGGATAATCGGTGACGAGATTACCCGACTCCTTGCAGCCGGGTTCATCATGGAAGTGTACCACCCAGACTGGCTGGCGAACCCAGTCTTGGTGTTGAAGAAGAACAAGACCTAGCGCATGTGTATCGACTACACCAGCCTGAACAAGGCGTGCCCGAAAGACCCCTTCGCCTTGCCCCGTATCGATCAAGTCATCGATTCCACGGCCGACTGTGATTTGTTGTCTTTTCTAGATTGTTATTCCGGGTATAATTAGATCCGGCTAAACCCCGCTGATCAGATTAAGACATCATTTATCACCCCCTATGGGGCTTTCTGCTATATAACCATGCCTTTCGGCCTAAAGAACGCAGGCGCCACCTATTAGCGATGTATGCAGAAATGCTTGCACTTGCAGATAGGCCGAAGCATGCACGCTTACATGGATGACGTGGTCATCAAGACTAGGGAAAAGCGCACCCTCCTCGAGGATCTAGGAGAAACATTTGGCAACCTCCGCCAGTACCAGATGAAGCTGAACCCAGAGAAGTGCGTCTTCGGAGTACCATCCGGTCAGCTACTCGGTTTCCTCGTATCACAACGAGGTATCGGGGCGAATCCGGAGAATATCGCGGCCATAGAGAGGATGCAGCCGCCCAAGAAGCTGCTCGGAGTCCAGAAGTTCACCGGATGCCTGGCTTCCCTCAGTCGTTTCGTCAGCCGGCTAGGGGAGAAGGCACTCCCGTTATACCAACTGATGAAGAAGACGGACAAGTTCTCCTGGACTTCGCAAACCGACACAGCGTTTCACGACCTCAAGCTCATGCTATCCACAGCACCGGTTCTGGCCACGCCGGCTAGCAAGGAGCCGATGTTGCTCTATATAGCAGCCACCAGCCGGGTCGTCATCGTCGTCCTGGTGGTGGAGCGCCCCGAGGAAGGCAAGGCTCAGCCGGTTCAGAGACCCGTCTACTACCTCAGCGAGGTTCTCTCCCTCTCCAAGCAGAACTACCCCCACTACCAAAAGATGTGCTATGGTGTGTACCTGGCATGCAAGAAGCTCAAGCACTACTTCCAGGAGCACCCGATCAAGGTTGTGTGCACCGCACCCCTTTCGAAAATCATCGGCAACAAGGACGCTACCGACCGAGTCGCCAAGTGGGCCATCGAGCTCGCCGCCTACTCCATCCAGTACGAGCCCCGGCTCACGATCAAGTCACAAGCGTTGGCAGACTTCCTCGTCGACTGGGCCGAGACCCAGTATCTCCCACCGGTTCCGGATTTGGACCACTGGCGGATGCACTTCGACGGGTCGAAGATGCTCGGGGCTTTGGGAGCCGGCATCGTGCTCACCTCGCCCAAAGGAGACCGGCTGGAGTATGTGCTGCAAATCCATTTCAAGGCCTCCAACAACGTAGCCGAATACGAAGCACTGGCGCACGGGCTCCGGCTAGCCAAGGAGATCGGTGTCAACTGGATCCTGTGCTTCGATGATTCGGACTTGGTGGTGCAACAGGTGTCCGGGGAATGGGACGCCAGAGATGCAAACATGGCTCTCTATCGGTTCCACATCCAGAAGCTCAGCGCCTCCTTCGACGGATGCAAATTTCACCATGTCCCCCGCACCAACAACGAGGAAGCCGACGCGCTCTCCAAGATAGGATCCACCAGGCAGGCCATCCCGCCAGGGGTCTCCTTGGAGCATCTGCGCAAGCCATCCATCAACCCGTCGCTGGAGTCAAACTCCATCATCTAGGCGAGAAGCGTTTCGGCGGCCGGAGCAGCAGAAACGGAGCCGGCAGAACCACCAAAGAAGAAAACCCGCACCAATTCCGACTAGGCAGTGCCCTCCGGCTCGCAGGACCCGGGGGCTGCCGGCTCGCCTAATGGCTCGGGGGCTGCCGTCCCGGATATTCCACCCGGACGACCCCCCGACACCCGCCAGCCGGAGGACAGGAGCGTCCTTGTCATCCGGGAAGTGCCATCCTGGGCATAGCCCTTCATGAACTACATCGCCAATGGAGAACTCCCGGACGACGAGGTAGAGGCCAGGCAAATCCGGCGCCGCGCACACACGTACACCATCATAAACGGCGAGCTGTACAAGCACAGCGTATCCGGTATCTTCCAAAGATGTGTTGATGTGGACACGGGCTACCGGCTACTCAAGGATATCCACCAGGGTGAGTGCGGGCACCACGCTTCGTCAAGGGCGATAGTCGCTAAGGCATTCCGCCATGGTTTCTATTGGCCCACCGCCCTCGAGGATGCCGAGCAACTGGTCCGCGCGTGCAATGGGTGCCAACGCTTCGGGCAGCTCAGGCACATGCAACCTCGGTACTCAAGACCATACCGATCACCTGGCCCTTCGCAATTTGGGGCCTCGACATGGTCGGTCCCTTCAAGCGAGCCCACTCGGGAATGACCCACCTGCTGGTAGCGGTGGACAAGTTCACAAAGTGGATCGAGGCCAAGCCTATCCGGAAGCTGGATGGAGCGACGGTTGTTACCTTCTTCACTGACATCATCAACCGCTTCGGCTACCCCAATAACATCATCACCAATAACGGCACGAACTTATCCAAGGGGGCCTTCGCCCGGTTCTGCAGCAACAAGGGCATCCGACTGGACCTCGCCTCCGTTGCACACCCGCAGTCCAACGGGCAAGTCGAACGAGCAAACGGCTTGGTGCTAGCCGGCATCAAACGACATCTCATCGAGCCGTTGGAGCGGTCACCCGGATGTTGGATCGAAGAACTTCCGGCTATGCTGTGGAGCCTCCGCACCACACCGAATAGGTCAACCGGCTACACGCCATTCTTCCTGGTCTACGGATCGGAAGCCGTCCTCTCCGCCGACATCGAATTCGACTCCCCTCGCAAGCTCCTCTACGACGAGCAAGCCAACAAGGAGGCGCGGGAGGACGGGGTGGATCTCCTGGAGGAAGCCCGCAAGCTGGCCTGTCGGATCTGCTTCATACAGCGGCGACTACATCGCTACCATTCAAGCGGATTCGCCCAAATGATTCCGCGAGGCGAATTTGGTTCTCGGCTGGTGCAAGACACGAAGGGCATGCACAAGCTATCACCACCACTGGAGGGCCCCTTCATCATCAGCCGGGCGCGCCCAACGACTCCTACTACCTCATCGACGCAATGACGCCAAGAACAAGATGGACAAATCGGACGAGGAGACCGAACGTCCTTGGAACGCGGCCCTACTGCGCCCGTTTTACACCTAGTCGCCAGACAGTATATGTATCCCGAAAAACCCCATGAATGAAAATGCGGACTCCCACGAGAATCTCGGGGGCTCCTTCTAGAAATGCGTGTGCACCTGCTTTCCGGTTCAAATTTTCCGGCTCCGGCAACCCCTACCCGGGGGCTCGCCGGCTGGCCCGGCCTGTCAAGTCAACAAACCGGCTGAGTAGTGTGCGATGATGTCAGAGGCCCACTCTTCGTCTCAGCTACAGACCGCAACCCGGCTAGCAAGAGCAAAAGCCCGAGGCATCCCACAGGAAAAACGGGGAGGAGACGCGACAGATCGGGCGTCCCGGCCATGCAACTAGCCCGAACCAATCCAGCTGCTAAGCCGCTAGTACCGTGCGTAATGTACTGTCAGCTCCCTTCGATTCCGGCTGCAGACCGCAATCCGGCTACCCGGCAAGGACGCAGCGAAAATAGCAGAACGCACGAGAAGGTGACTAAGTGTTTAGAAAGGAGCAAGCCAGTTTTCAAAAAAACAAGCCATTTTCCGGCTACGATTTGATAGACTAACCTATTAACCTGTGAAGATGTATGTGTACGCATATGTGCATTCTTGTCCGACTACCTAGAGTCGGAATTCAGGAGAAGGAAAGAAGATTCGAAGCCCTTGCCTTCATCAAGCGCTCCGAATCTCGGGGGATACACGCACTGGGTGCGCTCGCGCGCCCCTAGTGGAATCTTGTAGTTCCTGACCGGCTAAAGGTGTTTAGCCGGCCATTCAGATCCCAGGTGAGGGCAAGCGCGGGAGCAAGGAAACACAAGAAATATTCGAAGCACCTGCGCCAAATACTCAATCTCGGTTACACCAGCAGGCGCTCGCGCCCACTTCATCGAATGTTAGTTCCCCCGGCTGAAGGCGTTCAGCCGACGAAAGCGGCCGACTGGGATGTGGCCAGTCGGATAAAGTTAGAAGACTTGGCAGAAATAAGAAAGATTCGAAGCACCTGGCTGCGCCAGCTACTCCGAATCTCGGGGGCTACACCCAGTGGGTGCGCTAGCGTGCCCCCACTGGAGGTGCAGGGCACCCGGCTAAAGGTGTGTAGCCGGACGAAGTTAGTCGGGCAAAATACGCAAAAGGAAAGCTCAATGCACATGGACGATTCAAGAATTTCAACAATAATAAACAAAAAGGAGACGAAGCTCCCATAAGTTACCCGGCATCACAGACAGCCGGTACAAACGGACAAGGTTCACGAACATATAAGACAAGACAAATACACCCGGCATCCCGGGGCAATAACTAGACGGCAGGACCCTTGCCGTGCGGGGGACCCTGGCCGGCAGAAGCTTCAGGCGGCGGAGGGGGCGCGAAGCTTGATCCGGTTCCTGCGCCTGTGGGTGGCGGCACCAAGCCCTCCGCATCAGGAGTGCCGATGGACTCCGAGTCGATGAGCACCTCGTCAGGATCCACGTAATCGGGATCTTGATGGCGGACCCGCGGAGTTCCGGATGGGCTTGGCAGATGGCGGCAAGGTTGGCTCCGGCACGGAAGCCACCGTCGATCTTCTCGACGCGGGCATCCTTGTACCAGGAGAGCATGAGGGCCAGAGCCATCTCCGCTCCGGCCCGTGCCGCCAAGTCCCGCAGCCGATCCACCACAACCGGTACCTCTCCCACCTTCGCCGCCAGCTGCGCCATCGTCTCCGGAAACGGAGCCTCCGGCCACATGAAGGAGAAGACGTCCTGCGCCGCCTGACGAAGCTTCACAGCTTCCTCGCCAAGAAGGACGACGAGCTCCTGAGCCGTCGGCTGCGCTCCCGGCCAGTTCTCCTGCAGCCGGTTGTAGGCCAGCAGGTCTATGCCGGGGTAAAAAGCTGTCAGAAAAGAGGAGTCAGATCCGACTACCGGATCCGGAAAGAAAGGAAGACGGAAGAAAGAACTCACCTTTGGCAGTGTGGCCAACTTGCATCAGCTCCTCCACCAGCTCCTTCTCCTTGACCGCTAGCCGTTTTATCTCCTTCTCTTGGTCCTTGTTCTGGGCCTCGAGAAGGGAGAAGGCTTCAGCCCGGCTAGCGAGCGAGGTGTCGTGCTCCTTGACGATGGCCTCCAAATCGTCTATCCGCGCGTGCCAATCCTTGTTCTGCAGCCGCAGAGTGGAGTTGGACTTGCTCAGCCGGTCGTTCGCTTTCTTCAAGCGATCGATCTCGCGCTGAGCGCACACGAGGATGGCTGCAACGAAACCGTCTATCAGTAAAAAAAGAGAGCAAGACGGATAAAGCGAACTTACTCTGGGAGGTCCCATTGGCGGTAGCAAGCTTCTGCTCCAGGGTCCGGTTCCCGCCGGCTGTGGCCTCAAGCAGCCGGATCTCCTTCACCGCCAGCTCGAGCGTGGCGGCAAGGTCCAACAGCGAAGCGGCAGAGGAAGCGTCATCGTCGATGGTGTTGATGGCCAAGGACTCCTTCGCCGCGACCACCACCATTCGCCACTCCTCCCAGAGCTCCTCGTCGGAGTTGTCGTCGCCAACAACGACGAGCTCCTTGTCGGCAGCTCCCCGCGCGCCCGTGGAGGAGCCTTCCGGCTGGGAGAGATCCGCTTCCGGCTGGGGACCCTCCAGCTGGGAGGAGGCAGCCGACTCAGCTCGAGGGGGAGTCGGAGGGTGCGCCTTAGAAGAAGGAGAGGCGCCGGTTGGCTCAGTCGGGGAGCGGGGTGGCGACCCGATTGGTGTCCAGGCCGGGCTCGCAGCTCCGAAAGAAACCAACGCGCTAAAGAGAAGGAGGAAAAGGCAAAAGCAAAATAAGCCAAAGTCAGAAAAACAAGATGGAGCACAAATAGACAGAAAGCACCGAAAGATAGAGGGGGAGAGGAAAAACATACCCCAGCACGACCGAGGGCGGCCCTTTCTTTCGGCCAAGGCGGCTCGGCGGCAGGGTGCCGGACCGGCTCCTTCCGCCAGTGAGTCCGGAGAGGCTGGAGCCGCTCCCACCTGCTTCGCCGTCCGTCGCAGAGCACGTCACCGGCTCAGCGGTCAGCCCGGCCTCCTCCTCCTCGTGCACCTCTGTGTGCGGGTCGGCGGCCGGCTCGTCGTTCTGGCTGGGGAAGGCATCGCCGTCCCCATCCGATTCCTCGCCGGACCGTCGAGTGCGCGGCTCGGGCAAGTCTGGCGTAAATGCCTCGAGAGGAGCCTCGCCCTCCTCGCGACAGATGCAGACGAAGATCTGCCAAATGCAAGAAGTCAATTAGACAGAACAAGGAAATAACACAGAAAGAATAAGCAAAATCTCCGGCTACGAGAACTTACCAGAGGCGCGCGGTTCTCCCGGCTGTAGGGCGCCAGACTGAACTTCTAGTTTTCCGGCAGCCGCTCCTTGCTGATCGTCCACAACCACTCCTTCAAGTTGTGGTAGCAGGGATCACAGCGCGATAGCCGAGTCGGGTCCAGCCGGCCGGACTAGTAGCACATCTTGTGCGCCCGCTGCTGCATCGACATCATCAGCCGGGACATCCAGCTAAGGGTGATGTCCCGACCGGTTAGCTGACAGGTGACGAGGGAGCGCATGCGTGCCAGCATCGCGTCCGTCTCCGCCTTGTCGCCGTGGACCTTCAGGTCCTAGTTCTGCCGGCTGGACTCGACGTCTTGGAAGGCCGGAAGGTTTATCCGGTCGACGCTGGTGACGTTCTTGACGTAGAAGTACGACTGCTTCCACAGCCGTACCGTGTCCTGGAGCAAGAACTTCGGGTAGCCGGATTGGGTGCGGGAGTATATGGAGGCGCCACCGCAGACGAATAGCGGCCCCTTCATGTACTGCACCTGCGACCGAACTCGGAAGAGCCGGCAGAAGAGCCCGAGATCCGGCTGGATCCCGAGATAACTCTCGCAGAACGCCATGAAGTGCGCCAGTGTTCCGATTGCGTTGGCACCGAGGTGGTGGAGGCGGAGGTCGAAGAAGGCCAGGAACATGAGGAAGAAGGGGTGCAGCGGCAGCGCGAACCCGCGTGCCAGGTGTGAAAGGAAGATTACGCGCTCCCCCTCCGCCGGATGCGGCGACACCTCCCCCACCGGTGCCAACCGCACCGCCACCTCCTCCGCCGGCGGGAGGACGCGGGTCGCGCGGTACTTCGCAATTTGGTCTTCGGTGACAGAGGAGCCGCACCAGGCTCCACGGTCGGCGGCCATTTCTGGCTGGTGGAGAGGAGCGGCAACGGAAGAGTGGCGGTGGCCCGTAGCGTCGATGACAGCGAGCGGGCGACACAGAGGGCAAGAGCGCAGGAGCAAGAGCACGCGAGGGAGAAGGAGACTGCAGCGGGGGAGCGAAGGAAAGGAAGTGCCTCCCCCGCGGCATCCCTTTAAAGGACTAGAAGGGCAACCGTCGACAGGGCCACGTGGCGCGCATCCGGGCAACCCACACCCCAACCGCCGCCTAGATCCCATGTGCCAGGGCAGGATGCACAGAAGATCCTGGAGCGGGAACTGAAGCGCCGGACAACAGTTTCCCGAGGCGACGTGCGACGGGACGTTACGCTGCCCGCCGCAGAGCAATGATGGCGCGTGCACGCGTGGCCGGCGTCAGCGCTGACGTCACGGGTAGCGCAACCGCCAGGCTCAGCCAGATGAAAATTCAAAAAGCAAGAAGGAGCGCGCGCACATTTCTCCTAAGGGCGGAATCCACACACGCTCGGGGGCTAGTGTCAGGGGGATGATCCCCAGGTACCCCATCCAGATAAGAAACAGGACAGTCGGATCGCGTCCGGTGACGACGCAGACAGACGGATGGGCGACTATCACCCGATGGTCGGATCGGCAAGAGAGACCGGATACGACGACGTCGGACCCAATCGGTGAGGCGGGGCGGCGTGCGTGTGATGCCCAGTGCGCCCTGTCACGATGACAAGACGGGCAACCACCGCCCATATCAAGACTTTGCGTGGGTGACGCTGGAGCAATGGTCTGTGGCGGACAGGCTCGCGGCATCCACTCGTACCTCGGCAGCCATACCGCCATACTCCGATAAGACAAGCCATCTGGATAATCAGATGACTAGTTAGCCGGGACCGCTGGGGGCCGCCAATGAATCAGCTGCTGCTGAGACCTTTGCCTCTCTGCCTATATAAGGAGAGGCAAGGCCTCAGTAGAAAGGGTTGGTCTCAGTGCATTTAAGGCAGTAGCAAAAGAACACAGCTCAAGGAGCGCTTGTAGTCCATATATCCCACATAGTCAGACCAGGCAGGAGTAGGGGCTTTACCTCACCACGAGGGCCCCGAACCTTGGTACTTCTTGCGTCCCGCCATGCTCTCTTGTATCCAATCTCGCCTGCGGACACCGTCGATAGCTTCCCTGCCAGTCCCCACACCTCTATCTAACCTCCTCAGGTACTGCCGTTCTCAATACAACAACAGATACGGAAGAATCCCCATATCAAAATGACAAGGCAGGCAGACAATAAGCATCTCAGCAATCTTCTTATTTACCATGGGAAAATGGTGCTTTTTCTCTCTTTACTCTTTTCTCGTCTCTTTTTTTTTCTTTTTTCTCAATCTCAATCTCTTTTTTATAAGAAGAATGCTTCATAGATTGCTCATTATGGTTATGCTGCAGGTTTCCACCATGATTAGACATTGATTAGACCAGCGGCCTAGGCATTTCTCTAACACACATACATAACTCGATGGACTTACAAGCTCCCCTTTCATTTCACACCGACGACATCCATAAACAAAAGAGCATGATATCAACTGGGTACAATGTACAAGTGCAATTTTAAAAGCGTTCCCCATGACAGCATGGTTCTGCTAATTCCCAACGTATAAGTGCAAGCATATACAACATAGATGACACAATGGTTCAAGTTTATTAGGGGCAAGAAAAGTAAAGTGTACAATCAAGTTCATGAGAGCTTTAATTACTAATTTTCACATAACAAGTTTAAATCGGAAGGTAGATAAAAACATGAATATACTTGGAATAGCAAATGCTAATAGGTAGGTATGGTGGACTCTTTGGAATAACTTGGTTTTATTTGGAGTTGGATGCATGAGTGGAACTCATACTTGGTATGGAGGCTAGCAAAAGACTGGGATCGACCAACTAAGAGAGCAATAATGGTCATAATCATGCAAAGCGACAAAACATTATTAATTAAAGCATAAAGTGATATTACAAGTCGAAAACTAAATGATCATAGAGGCTATGGTGACTTGGTATAGTCTTAACATGGTGTGAGCATGCGCCAAGTCAACCCAAATAAAACATTTAAAGGAGAAAACCACAATATTATGCTTTATTATGCTAAAACAATGCATGATTCTTTCAATGCACATTAAGCAATCTCAATTATTTGTAACATGTCATGCTACATCAAAAATCACTAAGCATGAAGCGAAAACAATATCAAGCATGACATGACAAAGCATAGGCCACAATCAAAAACAAGCTCCTTTCTTACCACTTAAGCATGAACTTTTCCCACTCTTTTCCAATCCAAACCAATCTTATTTGAAAACTAATGTATGAATGAGGGGGTCCAACCAATTTATTCAAGCAAACTAAGCAAACTAAGAAAATTAAATCCAAAAACAAAAATGAAGACGCTCCAAGAACAACACAATTGTGCATGAAACAATAAAAGCTAAGTATTTGGAAGAAACCTGAGATTTTTATTGATGAAGATGAAGGGTTTCGTAGCATAGTAAATCAAAATTTTCTACGGAAGCGAACAGAGGGAAAGCCAAGATCTAATCTAGGAGATGCAAACAACGAGAGAGATTGGATTAGATCTTCATACCCTTGAAGATTCGCAAGACCGGAGCGCTCAATAACGTGGGTGATGTAGTCGTACTCGCTTCTCCTCCTCGCGATCCGATCCGATCTAGCACCACAAGTGGCGGTGCCTCCATGAGATGCACACGTGCAGCACCTCGACGTCTCCTCCTTCCTCGGACCAGCAAGTATGGTGGAGAGATGGATTGGATCTACAGCACGACGGCGTGGTGTATATGGTGGAGAATTTCTGCTACAGGGTTTCGCCTACAGACAGTCGGGAGGGAGAGAGGAAGGGCAGCAGGGCAACTAGGTTTGGAGGAAGGTGTAAGGGTGTGTGAGAGGGGGCTAACCAGCCCTCTATATATAGAGGGGGGGTGCGGCCAGCCCTAGCCTCTCCTCCAAGCCTATCTCTAGTTTAAACAATTTAAACTCTCCCTTATCTAGAAATCCTATCTTATCTTATCTCTAGTTTAAACGATTTAAACTTATCTAGGATCGGCTGGGCCCTATGGGGCCTTGTGCCCCTGGCCCAATGCGGCCAGGACACTCCCTCATAGGCCCATGCCCCCTCCCGGAAGGTGGGACCACGTTGGCCCCCTTCCGGAAGGTTCTAGAAGCTTCCGGTACAATACCGATTAACCCGGAACAATTCCGAACTCCAAAAACTGCACTGCCTTATATGAATCTTATTCTCCAGACCATTCCGGAACCTCTCGTGATATCCCGGATCCCATCCGAGACTCCGAACAAAAACTCATAAACCAATTATCCAATCTATCCTAGCGTCGAGACACGTTAAGTGTGTGACCCTGCGGGTTCGAGAATATGCAGACATGATCTTCTATCAATAATCAACGGGTGCAGGCACCCATATTGACTCCACACATTCATCGATGATCATATCGGATGAACCACGATGCCAGGATTTAATCAATCCCATATATATATTCCCTTCGTCTCGATATTTTACTTGCGAGATTCGATCGTCGGTATCGTCATACCTAGTTCAATCTCGTTCACGCAAGTACTTTACTCGTTCCGTAATCCGATATCACTTTTGATTAACTCCTTAACCACATGCTTGCAAGCGGTGTTGATATCGATTACGAGTGGGCCCAAGTATATCTCCGACTTGGGAGGGACAAATCCCATCTCGATACATACAACCCAATGTGATACTTTCCGATCACCGAGACACCTTTATGATCACCCTCTCATAGGATGACGTTTGATGACCTCAAAGCTTTCTTCCGATACCAGGGAGTTGCATTATCTCATGGTCTAGGAATACAATATTTGACATAGGAAAAGCTTCGCAAAGATGAACACAATGACACAATCTAATTGCTTTGCTTAGTTTGGGTCTGTCCACCATATCATTCTCCCAATAATATGATCTCATTATCAATTGACAACTCATGTCTATGGTCAGGAAACCTTAACCATCATTGATCAATGAGCTAGTCCATAGAGGCGTACTAGGGACACGGTGTTGTTCACAAACCACACAAGTATTAATGTTTCCGCTTAATACAATTCTAGCATGGAATATAAACTTTATCATGAACAAGAATTATAATAATAACATCTTTATTATTGCCTCTAGGGCATAATTCCAACAGTCTCCCACTTGCACTAGAGTCAATAATCTAGTTTACATTTGGCAACAATCTCACACCCATGGCACTGAGGTGCTGATCATGTTTTACACGTGGAAGAGGTTTAGTCAATGGATCTGCGACATTCAGATCTGTATGTACTTTGCTGATCTTCAGATCTCCATCTGCTATATAATCTCGGATTATATGAAACTTGCGGTTGATATGCTTGGTCTTTGGATGATATCTTGGTTCCTTAGCGAGTGCTATGGCGCCAGTGTTGTCACACAATATCTCCAGTGGGTCCAATGCACTTGGAACCACGCCAAGCTCAGTGATGAAGTTTCTGATCCAAACTCCTTCACTTGACGCTTCAAAGCGGCATCCATGTATTCCGCTTCTCAGTAGATCCCGATCACGCTTTGCTTGCAGCTTCTCCAGCTCACAGCTCCTCCATTCAAAATATACACGTATCCTATTTGAGATTTAGAATCATCCTTGTCGGTGTCGAAACTAGCATCGACGTAACCTTTTACGACGAGTTGTTCATCACCCCCATAGACTAAGAACATTTCTTTAGTCCTATTTAGGTACCTTAGGATGTTCTTCACGGCTGTCCAGTGTTCCACTCCTGGATCACTTTGATATCTGCTCGTCAAACTAAGAGCATTGGACACATCCGGTCTAGTACACAGCATGGCATACATGATGGAACCTATGGCCGAGGCATAAGGCACTTTGCTCATAGCTTCCCTATCATTTCATCAGAGCTGGACATCGAGCCTTGCTCAATATCTTACTCGACAACATAGGCAATGAACCTTTCAATGCCTTATCCATTCGAACCTTTTCGAACTTTGTCTAGGTATGTACTACGCTTAAAGCTATCAGGCGTCTTTGTCTATCTCTATAGATTTTGATGCCCAATATATAAGCAGCTTCACCTAGGTCTTTCATTGAAAAACACTTGTTCAAATAACTCTTCACATCGTTAAGCATGTTGATGTCATTTCCAATAATCAATATGTCATCCACATATAGTACCAGAAACGTCACCGAGCTCCCACTCACTTTCTTGTAAATGCAAGCTTCGTAGCAATTTGGAACAAATCCAAAGCTCTTGATCACTTGATCAAAACGAAGGTTCCAACTCCGAGATGCTTGCTTCAGTCCATAAATGGAGCTGAAGTTTGCATACTTTATCGGCATCCTTAGGATCGATAAAACCTTGGGTTGCATCATATACAACTCTTCATCAATGTTGCCATTGAGGAACGCAGTCTTGACATCCATACGCCATATTTCATAATCATGAAACGCAGCAATTGCTAATAAAATCCGAATGGACTTAAACATCGCCACGGAGAAAGTCTCATCGTAGTCAACATCTTGAACTTGTCGAAAACCTTCGCAACAAGCCGTGCTTTATAGACGGTAACATTACCATCCGCGTCCGTTTTCTTCTTGAAGATCCATTTGCACTCAACGGCCTTTCGGTCGCTAGGAGGGTCCACCAAAGTCCATACTTGGTTTTCGCTCATGGATCCCAATTCGGTTCATGGCTTCTAGCCATTTCTCGAGTCTGGGCTCATCATCGCTTCCTCATAGTTCGTAGGTTCACCGCCTTCTACTAACAAGACAACAAGACAGGTTGCCGTACCACTCGGGAGGCACGCGGCCTTGTCGACTGCGACGCTCAAGAGGCATCGTCCGAAGCTTCATGATCCTTGTCATTAGCTTCCTCTATTGTTGGTGCGGTGACCGGAACAATTTCAGGTGCTGCGCTACTCTCCAATTCAAGAGAAGGTTCAATAACCTCGTCTAGCTCTACTTTCCTCCCACTCACTTCTTTCGAGAAACTCCTCAAGAAAGGAACCGTTCTTTCGACAAACACTTTGCCTTGTTACGTGATAGAAGGTATACCCAATAGTTTCCTTAGGGTATCCTATGAAGACGCATTTCTCCGCTTTGGGTTCGAGCTTGTCCGGCATCAACTTCTTGACGTAAGCTTCGCATCCCCAAACTTTAAGAAACGACAACTTAGGTTTAGCACCAAACCACAGTTCATACGGTGTCGTCTCAACGGATTTAGATGGAGCCCTATTTAAAGTGAATGCAGCGGTTTCTAATGCATAACCCCAAAATGATAACGGCAAATCAGTAAGAGACATCATTGATCGGACCATATCTAATAGGGTTCGATTTCGGCGTTCAGACACACCATTGCGCTGTGGTGTTCCGGGTGGCGTGAGTTGTGAAAACGATTCCACTTGCTTTGAGATGCGTGAGAAAATCATAACTCAAATATTCGCCCCCACGATCGGATCGTAGAAACTTAATCTTTCTGTTATGATGATTCTCCACTTCATTCTGAAATTCTTTGAACTTTTCAAACGGTTCAGATTTATGTTTCATTAAATAGATATACCCATATCTACTTAAGTCATCGGTAAAAGTGAGAAAATAGCGATATCCACCGCGCGTCAAAACACTCATCGGTCCGCATACATCGGTATGTATGATTTCCAACAAGTCCGTTGCTCGCTCCATCATACCGGAGAACGGGGTTTTGATCATCTTGCCCATGAGGCATGGTTCGCATGTGTCAAATGATTCAAAATCAAGAGACTCCAAAAGTCCATCAGAATGGAGTTTCTTCATGCGCTTTACACCAATATGACCTGAGCACGATTGCCACAAATAAGTAGTATTATCACTATCTACTTTGCATCTCTTAGACTCAATGTTATGTATGTGTGTTTCATCCCTTTCTAGATTTAGAAGAAATAAACCACTCACAAGAGGTGCATGACCATAAAAGATGTTACTCATACAAATAGAACAACCATTATTCTCCGATTTAAATGAATAACCGTCTTGCAATAAACACGATCCAGAAATAATGTTCATGATCAACGCAGGCACATAATAACATTTATTAAGGTTTAAAACTAATCCCGAAGGTAAAACTAAGGAGAGCGTCTTGGCCATCACATCAACTCTTGATCCGTTGCCAACGCATCGCCGTCACCTCATCCCTCGCAAGCCATCTATTCCGTAGCTCTGCTTCGAGTTACAAATGTTAGCAACTCGAACGGTATTAAATACCCGTGCACTACAACAAGGGCTAGTAAGGAAAACATCAATAACATGTATATCAAATATACCTTTGATGGTGCCAGCCTTCTTGTCCGCTAAGTACTTCGGACGATTCTTCCAGTGACCCTTGTCCTTGCAATAGAAGCACTCGATGTCCGGCTTAGGACCGGACTTGAGCTTCTTCTCGCCGAGAGGCAACGCAGCTTGCCGCCGCCTTTCTTGAAGGGCTTCCTTGCACCTTACCTTTCTTGAAGGTGGGGGCTTGTTGAACATCAACACATGATTATTCTTTTGATGTTCACCTCCGCTACTTTCATCTTAGCAAAGAGCTCGGTGATCATATCGGTGGAACCAATCTGATTGTGATCAACTACAAAACTTTGTAGCTAGGAGTGTCAATCTTGAGCTCCTCTGGAATCTTGCAGTCCAGTTGCTCAAGGCGTTGAGTGTAGCCCATCATCTTAATGGCGTGCTCACTAACAGAACTCCCTTCCTCCATCTTGTAGTTAAGGAATTTCTTAGAGATCTCATATCTCTCAGAATGGGCTTGAGTCTGAAACATGTTTTTCAGCTCCTCGAGAATCTCAAAGGGCCCGGCGAACTCCTGAAAACGATTTTGAAGATCCGATTCCATAGCATACAACATGACGATCTTAATCAAATCATAATCATCCTTGCGCGACTGATAAACAGCTTTTTCATCAGCCGGCGCATCTATAGCAGGGGCGTCACCTAGCGCTTTCTTAAGGACATAGTCCTTTTGTCCGCCAGACAGAATGATTCTTAGATTGCGGAACCAGTTGGTGAAGTTAGACCCATTGTTTCTAAGCTTTTCTTTCTCAACAAAAACGTTGAAGTTGAAGTTGGACTTGGCCATTGGATCTACTGTATTTGCAAGTACAATTTAGACTATGTTCATGATAAATTGTTCAACTTAATCAAATTACTGGATGAACTCCCACTAAATTCAACATCCCTCAAGTTGTTTAGTGAACACGATCCAAATTCACCACACCTAATCCGATCATCACGAGAAGAGATGTGGTTTCAATGGTGGACAACGAAGTGTCGATCATATCATTCATATGACTCATGCTTAACCTTTCGGTTCTTGTGTTCCGAGGCCATGTCTGTACATGCTAGGCTCGTCAAGTTAGACCCAAGTATTTCCGCGTGTGCAAAACTGGCACCCGTTGTATGTGAACGAGAGTCTATAGCACCCGATCATCACGTGATGCTTGGACACGACAAACTTTCATAACGGTGCATACTTGGGGAGAACAGTTTTATCTTGATCTTTAAGTGAGGAATCATCTTATAGTGCTACCGTCATGATCTAAGCATAATAAGATACATAAAAGGATAAACATCACATGCATATAACTTTATGTGACATGGTATAGCCAATCTTCAAGAATGATCTCCATGTTGTGCGGTCCGGCATGATCTCCATCACTTCACCATGATTGCCTCCACCACGAATAGCAACTACAACTATTGCTAACTACTTAGCGATAAAGTAAAGCTATTACATGGCGTATAAGAAGTTGACTCGCAGGTCATACACAATTATAAAGACAACCATATGGCTCCTGCCGATTGTGTACTCATCGACATGCAAGTCGTGAAACATTACAAAACATGATCATCGCATACAATATACACATCACATCTTGGGACATACCATATCAGAAACACTCCCAAAAACAAGTTAGACGCCTCTACTTTGTTGTTGCATGTTTTACGTGGCTTATGGGAGTAGATGCTAACGATTCTTACCTACGGAAAGCCACACGGTGATATTATGGTTGCCAAACTCGGTGTTAATCCCATGACAACTATAGTGAGAAAGCGACATCCACCAGCCGCATGTGTGGTACAAGCCACACGTCAAGTGCGGAGCCGGTCTCATAACGACGTCGCGTAAGGTTGGCTGGACCGCTTCAATCTCACTATCCCGCCATAAGAAGAACACAAACAAGAGGCTTGCAACAGAAAACATCAACGCCGCAACAACCATGTTGCGTTCTCGTGAAACACATCTACGCATAGATCTAGCTCGATACCATCAAGGGTTTCGCATAGTAAATCAAAATTTTCTCTGAGCGAACAGAGGAAAGCCAAGATCTAATCTAGGAGATGCAAACAACGATAGAGATTGGATTAGATCTTCATACCCTTGAAGATTCGAGACAGGAACGTTAAACGGAACGTGGGTGATGTAGTCGTGCTCGCTTCTCCTCCTCGCGATCTGATCCGATCTAGCACCACAAGTGGCGGTGCCTCCGTGAGATGCACACGCAGCACCTCGACGTCTCCTCCTTCCTCGGACCAGCAAGTATGGTGGAGAGATGGATTGGATCTACAGCCTGACGGCGTGGTGTATATGGTGGAGAATTTCTGCAGGCTTCGCCTACGCGGTCGGGAGGGAGAGGAAGGCGGCCAGAGGCAACTAGGTTTGGAGGAAGGTGTAAGGGTGTGTGAGAGGGCGCACCAGCCTCTATATATAGAGGGTGCGGCCAGCCTAGCCTCTCCTCCAAGCCTATCTCTAGTTTAAACAATTTAAACTCTCCTTATCTAGAAATCCTATCTTATCTTATCTCTAGTTTAAACGATTTAAACTTATCTAGGATCGGCTGGGCCCTATGGGGCCTTGTGCCCTGGCCCAATGCGCCAGGACACTCCCTCATAGGCCCATGCCCTCCCGGAAGGTGGGACCACGTTGGCCCCTTAGGAAGGTTCTAGAAGCTTAGGTACAATACCGATTAACCCGAACAATTCAACTCCAAAAACTGCCGCCTTATATGAATCTTATTCTCCAGACCATTCCGGAACCTCTCGTGATATCCCGGATCCCATCCGAGACTCCGAACAAAAACTCATAAACCAATTATCCAATCTATCCTAGCGTCGAGACACGTTAAGTGTGTGACCCTGCGGGTTCGAGAATATGCAGACATGATCTTCTATCAATAATCAACAGCGGTCAGGCACCCATATTGACTCCACACATTCATCGATGATCATATCGGATGAACCATGATGCCAGATTCAATCAATCCCATATATATATTCCCTTCGTCTCTCGATATTTTACTTGCCCGAGATTCGATCGTCGGTATCGTCATACCTAGTTCAATCTCGTTCACAGCAAGTACTTTACTCGTTCCGTAATCCGATATCACTTTGTGATTAACTCCTTAACCACATGCTTGCAAGCGGTGTTGATATCGATTACCGAGTGGGCCCGAAGTATATCTCTCCGACTTGGGAGGGACAAATCCCATCTCGATACATACAACCCAACAGATACTTTCCGATCACCTGAGAGACACCTTTATGATCACCCTCTCATAGGATGACGTTTGATGACCTCAAAGCTTTCTTCCGATACCAGGGAGTTGCATTATCTCATGGTCTAAGGAATACAATATTTGACATAGGAAAAGCTTCGCAAAGATGAACACAATGACACGATCTAATTGCTTTGCTTAGTTTGGGTCTGTCCACCATATCATTCTCCCAATAATATGATCTCATTATCAATTGACAACTCATGTCTATGGTCAGGAAACCTTAACCATCATTGATCAATGAGCTAGTCCATAGAGGCGTACTAGGGACACGGTGTTGTTCACAAACCACACAAGTATTAATGTTTCCGCTTAATACAATTCTAGCATGGAATATAAACTTTATCATGAACAAGAATTATAATAATAACATCTTTATTATTGCCTCTAGGGCATAATTCCAACAGAAGAAGGGGATGCCTTGGGTATCCCCAAGCTTTGACGTTTTTACTTCTTGGATATTTCTTGGTGTGACACGGGTGGCATCCCCAAGCTTGAGATTTTGTCCATAATTCATGATCTGGGGTGGCCCGATCTACTCAGCAAGCTCTTGTCAATGATATGGTGGATGATAGATAACTAGTGCGTAGCTATGATCTCTCCCGCTTGATCCCTGATGCCAGTGCAACAGATCTCGAACCTTGTAGGATATTCACAACACCACACTCTTGTGCACGCAGCCGTGACCATGAACGGTAGTATGCAATCTACTAATTCCCAATGGAACAAGAGATCACACTCAATTATAGTTTATAGATTCGAACACAGGGTAATTCCAGAGGTTCTATGAAAGAAACAACTCCAAAATATTTTAACATGGTCGAAACCCTAACTTGTGACGGCTACGGAGGTTTATATGAGGGCTGGGGCGTCCTCCCCTCTAAATAGCCCTAAAAACAACCATATCTTGGCCCAAACTGACTCGGTTCGACTCAAACTGATACATATCGACCCATAGATGAGTTCGGCTTACTTGGCGCGCAGGCCATATGTCGTGGTGCACCTCAAACGTGTCCTGGCGCGCCACATATCTCTCTTGATCATGCTTGCTCTCCTTATTGCCTCCTAATGCATCTTCCATCTCTCGGTCGCCTTCCTCCCTCTCCTCCCGCCGGCGCTAGTCCGATAGATGCCAAATCTAGTCAAACAATAACACCATGATTTAGGTAGTATAAAGCTCTTATAAATCAAAGTATCATGTCCAACTAGGAATGAGTTCACCTTGTGATATTTTTCAACGAGGCTGAATATTTCTTTCCAGTTCAAACACTCGAAATCAGCATGATCCATGATTGTATCCTCATCATCCTCCCTTTCTTCAAGAAAAGCCGTCCTCGTCATTGGGTAAGCTGAAAGCTGAAGAAACAAAAAGAACAACATGTACACAAAGTATATATATATAACATGTTGTATTATTGTTGTTCACATAAAAATATGTCCAGTATACATCAAGCAACTTAATTTACAAATATAAGTGAAGTATAAAGCATTAGCACAACTAGACAATGAATTTTGGGACAAACACAACGAATATGAAAACTTGGGTTCTATTCTAGCAAGATTACAACGATCCAACATAGGTAAAATTACTTGTGTTGGATGCATTATATCAACTAGATCTGACTTTAGTTTCATATTATCACAAATTTTAGCATATATCCCACAACACAAAGTCGTCGACACACAACATGTATGGCTGAAAACAGCATGTTCCAGTTCAGCGATTCTATCACAAGTAATGCATATGTGATCCACAAGAAAATTTTCATGCATGCTATATTCACCAATCAGATTGAAAGTGAAACAAGGAGAATATGTGCTAGAATTCAGAAATGAAATTTCAGAAATCTTATCCACAACACTACTCATATTCATAGGTTCATTTAGCATGATGGAATACACAATATCAGTAGGAGGTATTCGAGCAAGTATTTCCTTATGTGTAATCAGTACCACATGATCAAAATTCGAATTTGGTAAACTATCACATGGTGCTGTAACATTAGTGCAAGGCAAGTCACAAGGAGTCTTCAGTAAAGGAATAAACTCACAATATGTCGCACATGTTGGCTGAATCTCCAAAACAATACCAATGTCATAAACAATCTTCTCAGCTGTAGTAGGTACTATGACATCCTCCTCAAGTGACAATACCATATCGTGTGATGCAGGTTGTAAAATAGGCGGCTCCCTTTCTTCAAAAGCAACCTGTACATCACAAGATACAACACTAGGAGTAGACATGATTATGTTAGTAGACAACTCACATGTCTCATTAGTGTCCACTCTCAAAATTTCTGGAATAGTCCATTTGTAGTTGTTCAAAAACATAGAACGTAGAAATTGCTTGAAATCTTCCCAAAAGATTTTTTAATCCATGACACCATACACAATCCTTGCGTCCTTCCACCAACGAGCTACCTCTTCATCCACACATCGGTGAGCAAGAATGTATTCTATATGGCCATTAAACTTGCTATCGAAAGTACGACATCTCGCAAAACCAAATCCCATATCAATTTCCCAAATCTGATATACTGCGGGTGTGGCGAAACTTTCCAAACGCCACTTGATTGTAGTTGGATCATATGCCATGCCAACTGTAATAGCTAAATAGTCATGGTAAACATCATCTGATTTCTGCATCACATCAACACTAGTAGAAGTCATGATTAGTACATTAGTGCAAAAATACAAAATTGTTTTGGTGGCACACTCACAACTCACTCAAAAACTGACAAGAAAGCAGATCTTACCGTTCCAAAGTGAATAGTGATGCTTACCAATTCGAATACAAAGACTGATCCACTGATGCGATGAAGTGAATACCAAAGGTATAGAGAATGATCGCAGGATACACAAGTTATTTATGGTGGAGCTGTAGGTATGGTATCCTAACTACACCACAAACAAGTCCTAGTACTGATCGTATGACAAAGACCCACGGAAACACAGACGGTGGAGATAAATGGGGCAATTGCAACTATGAAAATGAGGTCAATAAAGTGAGGTTTGTCGGAGGAACGCTCGTGTTGCAATGCACAAGGAGAGACGCTAGCAATGTCTGAACGAAATGGGCACAAGATTGCTAAACTAAGCAGCGCACAGAGTACTAAGCACGCTAGTCTCGTAGGATAGTTTTAGATACAAAGAAAGACTTACTAAGTCTCACAAGGATAGGTACGCTATGTGGACTCAGTAAAAAAAATAAACAAAAAAAAAATTAACCTGAGAATTGGTCTCTGCCACGGCAGAAAAAAGGTCAAAATCCTGACGTGGCAGGAAAAAATTTCTCGAGACAATTCTGTGGTAGCGCGAGAGGCACGCAACGATTTTTTTTGCTTTCACGTGAGGAAACTAATCCGGATTCTTTTTTTTCTTGCTCTCCTTCTCCCTCACGTTCACGCACGTACACGAAACAGATTCTGTGTTTTTTCTTCTTTCAAACGGATCTACAACCCAGACTAAAAGAAAACATATCTAATAGATCTAAGACTCAAGAACACGAAGAACGGTCTAGAAATAGTCCAGGGACTCCGACAATGGATCAAAAACAGATAAAAACTAGACAAAAAACTACGACTCAAATTTAGAAGAAAGGCTACACAAAAGGATTACGATCAGCAACTAGAACTCACGAACAGTGTTATCTAGGCTATGACAATGAACTATGAACCCTAATATTTTTGTGGGGCTTTTTATGTATACAACAAAAACAACTAATCTATGGATGGATTTGTGGATGCTTACCGAGGCAACACTAAAAATCTGATACCAAGATGATATTGCTCACCGAGTAAACCCAGCGCTCTGATACCAACATGATATGGGGTGGCCCGATCTTCTCAGCAAGCTCTTGTCGATGATATGGTGGATGATAGATAACTAGTGCGTAGCTATGATCTCTTCCGCTCGATCCCTGATGCTAGTGCAACAGATCTCGAACCTTGTAGGATATTCAGAACACCACACTCTGGCGCACGCAACCGTGATCACGAACGGTAGTATGCAATCTACTAATTCCCAATGGAACAACAGATCACACTCAATTATAGTTGATAGATTCGAACACAGGGTAATTCTAGAGGTTCTATGAAAGAAACAACTCCAAAATATTTTAACATGGTCTAAACCCTAACTTGTGACGGCTACGGAGGTTTATATGAGGGCTGGGGTGTCCTCCCCTCTAAACGGGCCTAAAGACAGTCATATTTTGGCCCAAACTGACTCGGTTCGACTCAAACTGATACATATCGACCCATAGATGAGTTCGGCTTACTTGGCGCGCATGCCATATGTCGTGGTGCACCTCAAACGTGTCCTGGCGCGCCACATATCTCTCTTGATCATGCTTGCTCTCCTTATTGCCTCCTAATACATCTTCCATCTCTTGGTCGCCTTCCTCCCTCTCCTCCCGCTGGCGCTAGTCCGATAGATGCCAAATCTAGTCAAACAATAACACCATGATTTAGGTAGTATAAAGCTCTTATAAATCAAAGTATCATGTCCAACTAGGAACGAATTCACCTTGTGATATTTTTCAACGAGGCTCAATATTTCTTTCCAGTTCAAACACTCAAAATCAGCATGATCCATGATTGTATCCTCGTCAATTCATCTTATCACATTACTCTTCCCTACACTTAAAATTTTCCTTCATACAAAACTTCACACAATCTTCATTAGGAACATTAGTGTACTCAAGATAATAAGTCTTTTGGTTCAGTTCCAACACAAATAAAACTTCCATTCAAACAAAATCTACTTTAGCACTTCCTTTAATTTTTTTTCAAATGATCAAAGAGAACTCAAAGAGAAAGAGATTAAGAGGCAAATGCAAATAATGGCAGAAATCTATCAAAACAGACCAGCAGGTAAAAACTGATTTTTTTCGAAGACCTTCTGTTGCTCAAATCGAAAAGTGTTGAACTAACGAAAGTTGGATAATAACCTGGGGTAGAAGCACAAAAAATTACAGCTCAAACCGACGTACAGAGATTTTTCACGAATTTTTATAGCGGAACACAAAAATCTGTTTCGGGACAGCAACTTTCCTAAGTCTTACTTCTCTCTTATTAGAGGTTACTCTTGGCACAAAAACCACACAAAAAGGATAAGGAGAGGTTATTACAGAGGCAATAACTTCCAAGACTCAACTAAAACTTTTAGGTTATCTCCCAATAAGTACTTTTCTTTAACGTCTTTAAGTTAGGCTTGATAGTTTGAGAAGATGCTCACATAAGAAATATGAATTGAAGTAAAAGAGAGCATCAAGAAGCAAATTCAAAGCATATTTAAGTCTAACCCACTTCCTGTGCATAGGAATCTTGTAAAGAAATAGGTCATGAAAGCACAAAGCAACAAGCATAGTAAAGCAAAACAAGTGCAACTTCAAGACTTTCAACATAAAGAGGGGAAACTTAATATTATTGAGATACATAAAACCATGTTTCCCTCTCTCATAATAACTTTCAGTAGCATCATGAATAAAATTAACAATATAACTATCACATAAAACATTCTTATCATGAGCCACATGCATAAAAGAATTAATACTCCCCACATAAATATAGTCATTCTTATTAATTGTAGTGTGAGAAAATTCAACAAAATAGCTATCATTATTATTCTCATCACCATAATCATCAAATATAGGAGGCATATTGTAATCATAATTAATTTTCTCCTCAATAGTAGGTGGACTGAAAATATCATGCTCATCAAAACCAGCTTCCCCAAGCTTAGACTTTTCCATAGCATTAGTAATAATGGTGTTCAAATAATTCATACTAATAACATTTCTATTAGCAAGCAAATAAAGTTCCATAGGTTTTTTAATTTTCTCTTCAAACACTTCATGTCCTAACTCAAGATAAATACTATAAAGCTCTCTAATTTTTGTTATTGTTTTCCATTAAGCCTAACTAGTGAAAACAAGAAAAATAGACAAAATTGCAGAATCTAAAGGAAATAACTTCGAGCACTCACACCGGAGGATGTGAGTACCTTTTACCATACCTCCTCGGCAACAGCGCCAGAAAATAGCTTGATGTCTACGCAGTTCTATTCTTGTAGACAGTTGTTGGGCCTCCAAGTGCAGAGGTTTGTAGAACAGCAGGAAGTTTCCCTTAAGTGGATCACCCAAGGTTTATCGAACTCAGGGAGGAAGTGGTCAAAGGTATCCCTCCCAAGCAACCCTACAATCAAGATACAAGAAGTCTCTTGTGTCCCCAACACACCCAATACACTTATCAGGTCTATAGGTGCACTAGTTCGGCGAAGAGATAGTGAAATACAAGTGGTATAGATAATTATAAGTGGTAATGGTGCCAGAAAATAGCTTTGATGGCATGTGGTTGACGTGGGAAGAGACTAAAGGCAATCTGAAATAAGGATGGAAGCAATCAAACATGTAATAGATCTAGTTGCAAACAGTGTTTCAATGCTTAGAAACAAGGCCTAGGGATCATACTTTCACTAGTGAACACTCTCATATAAATATCTTCTCTTTATGATACTACTCTTAACTACTCTCCGGTTGGACACTCTAATCCATGGTAGGGCTATAACAACACTCCTCAAAGTTCGCTTTCCCCATCTGGATAACCCCACACTGTCACCTTGAGCTCTAGATGGTTCCAACAAACACCACAATTTCATAGAAACATCCAACTCCAAATATAACTCATAACAAGTAATTGTGATCTCTAGCCTAAGTGCCACCATGGTGTGCACGCTGTCACTTTCACACACATGGGGAGAGCAGAGATCTATTAAAGCACTTGAGTAGCAAGGTAGATCTACTTGATTACAAAGCTCATGATCACAATATGATCATGCATAGAGAGAGAGATGAACACATAGCTACCAGGAGAACCCTTAGCCTCGAGAGAGAACTACTCCCTCCTTATCATTAGAATCAGCAACAACGATGGAGATGGTGGTGGAGATCGATGGAGATGGCTCTGGGGGCACTTCCCTGTCCCGGCAGGGTGCCGAAATAGAAACTTTCTGTCCCCCGAATCTCCCCTTCGGTGGTGGCGGCGCTGCGAAACTTTTCGTGGCTAGAGGCTAGATTCTTTAGGGTTTTCTCATTAGGAGGATTTTATAGGTGAAGGAGCGATGTCAGAGGGTGGGCCAGGGGCCCACACCACCTGGTGGCGCGGCCAGGGGGACCCACGCCACCACATGGTGTGTCTAGCCCCTGGCCCCTCTCCGTCTCGTCTTCTGGCTCCGTGAGTCTTCTGGTAAAATATCGACTTTGGCTTTTGTCCGGTCCAATTCTGAGAATATTCATTTTCTGGCTTTTCTGGAACCAAAAACAGAAGAAAATAGGCAACTGGCACTGTGGCATCTTGTTAATAGGTTAGTTCCATAAAAAGTGTAAAGTAGTCCAATGTGTTGACAAAACATAAGAAAGTAGATATAAAACAAGCATGGAACATCAAAAATTATAGATATGTTTGCAATGTATCATTACCTCGGTAGGCGGAGGAGGCGTCTCCACGCGAGTGAAGAAAGGAGTGTCCTAGTTGGTTAAGTCAGCTATGTGGCACCCATATCCGACACAGGAGTCCATGATGGCTTTGATGTCCTGCTCCTGTCTGTCTTCATCCACAGTCGAATAGCCTCTGGTTACTTGCCAGATTTCCATGCTTCCATGGTGGCTCATAACCATGGTGAGAGCGTTCTGCGCCGCGGTTCGCGCGTAGGACATGTTCCAGTCTTGGATGAGCTGGGGCATCTCCTTGGCCTTGTCTCGCACTTCAAAGATGGACATTCTATGCATGCCCGGAACCTTGAATACTTCGCCAATATCCTCCAAAGATTGGCGGAAATCATGAAGCAAATCACCGACTTGTGTAAGCCGACTAGTGCGAGACTCGGTGGAGGCAGAATATAGTAAGTTCAGAGGACCTGGACATGTAATGCAAAAGGTTAGTAAAAACATCCGAACTCCAATAGTCGGAAAAAGCAGAAAGTCAGAAAGAAGCAAACATACCGAAGATGACATCGTCAACTTTGGTCTTCTCTTCCCGTAGGCTCTGGAGTTCAGCCTAGAGTGCCTCTGTGATGTCCTTCTCTCTGAACAAAGCATCGTTGATATCCGAGATCTTTTGATCCTGGGCCGCGATCCTTCGATCACGTTCTTCAGTGGCCATAGAAGAGGATTCAAGAACTTGAGCAATGCTCCGTTCATGATCCGCCTTTAACTTGTCCATCTCCCGACGTAAGTCGGTGTTCTCCACCTCCAGGGTCTTCAGATTTTTGGCTTCTTCAATCATAGCACATGATTGCTTTACCAGTGCTATAGGCAAAAGAACAACAGTTGAATAAATAATTTGACTATGAAATAAAGAGCAAGGTTTGAGGGCTGGAATGTTTACCTTCAGCCTCATCCTTTGACACTTTCAACTGAGCATTTTCAAGCCGGAGAGCTCTGATCTCTCTCCGCTTGTTGCAGATATTCTTCAACAATTCCTGGTTATACGAATTAACTTTCAAGTCAGAATACCTAGAGTCAGAAGTCTACTAAAGACTCGGGCTAATATTTTTACTAATATCAGCATGAGCCTTGGGGGCTACACTAGTTCATTCTTTGGCATCCCAGGGAAGCATAAATCCGGATTGTCTATCCAACTTCATCCTTGGGGGCTAGAGGATATGATATGAAATAAAGGGAAAAAGGTGAGTTGAAATTGGACTTACATGATGTTCATGGGTGAGCTTGCTTAAGCTCATAGACACCTCGGTGCTAACCTTCTCGGCGAGGGTCAGCGGGATTACTGGTGGTGGCGGAAGCACACCGGTTCTCAGCCCCTCGTCGCGAAGACGGATCTGCTCAAGGATTTCGGAGTACTTGACGTCCTCCACTTCTTGTGCCTCCTCTTCGATAGTAATGTTCTAGATTTCCAAGCATTACTGGGCTAGTCGTTGGATCTCCTCCACAGACTTCCAAGTAATGCCAAGCTTGGCAAGACCCGGATTGTTGAGGAGGTTTTCAGCGAAGACCTCTGCCGAGGGATCATTAACCGAAGAGGGTTCACCCTTATCAAAACCTGAGTCACCAATGGTGACGTCAGTTTACGATCCGAGGATCGCTGGCTCTACTTGTTGAGCCGGATCTTCTGCGATAGTCAGAGATGGAGTAATCTCCGGCGCTGCAGAAGGCTGAGGGGCAGGAGTCGGAGGTGCTGTGGCAGGAGAAGTCAAATTCAGTTTTGACTGGCACATGGGCTTCGATGAGCCTCCTTTCCCCTTTCCTTGGTGAGCTGTCTAGCTCTGAGGAGGTAATATAACAGAGAACGTTACACCTCGGAAAGAATTAAGACATATAATATAGAAACCTTGTGAGGAAAGTTACCTCTTCACAACGGGCACCTCCTTTGAGCCAATAGCGACTATCAGAGCTTTACGCTTTCGGGTAAAGGTCTCCGGTAGTGGAATCAATTCTCCATCATCCTGAGAAATCTCAGGAGGATATCCCTCGAGAGGAGAAGGCTCTGACTCGGGGAGGTCAGCAAGCTGAAAAGAAGAAATACCTCAGTATTGCAAAAAGAGACAATAATGTAAAGATGAACACATAATTCGAGTTACTGCTGGAAACTTACCGGTACCATAGGATCTTCAGCCGTATGCATGTCCAAAGATAGCTCCAGGATTTTCCTCTCGATCCGCTCCCTTATCAACCACTTGATTTGGGACTTGTATTCCTTATCCGTGTAAGGACGGGGGCAGATCTGGAGAGTATCCTTCTTGGACGCCGTGATGGAATGCATAAGCCGGTCCCCATGGTGCTGGAGAGGCTGGATCCGGCGTGCCAGCTAGCAATGAATCAAGTCAGACCTCTTAAGGCCCTTGTGCTTCATAAAATATTCAATCCGCCTCTTGGCAAGAAGCATATCGTCACTGAGGGCCGACGCATCTGCGTCCCAGGACTCTTGGGGCGTGGCGGCACCATCAACAAAAGCCGGCAAAGCACTAGCTTTGCTGAGAGCAGGAATATCCTTGTGATAAAAGAAGGTGGATGGCCACTATTTCACCGACTCACTAGCCTTAATCCGAGGATATACGCATTCTCTCCTAACGGAAAAGCTAAGAGTGCCAGTAATGTATAGATTACCGACAGTGATGCAGTTTCTCCGGGTATGAAAATAAAATCGGAAAAGAGTGAGACTCGGCCAAATGCCGAGATACCCCTCGCACAAAGAAGCGTAAGTGCTCATCTCTAAGAGTGAGTTCGGAGGGAGATGATGGAGTTGAACTCCATAGTGATCTATAACCTCAGAAAAGAAATCTGAGGGTGGGAAACTCAAACCTCTGTCGAGGTGGGTGCCAAAGAGCACCTGCTCGTCGGCGCGAGGAGTAGGGACGATTTGGCCGTAGCCGCTCTGCCAGTCGCCGGTGTGGAGGACGCCTTCGTTCTCCACGATGCAAGGCTTGGCGTCATCCAAGACGCAGGGAATCCAGACCCTGCGAAAGCTCTCCTTCTCCGCTGTCGTAGCCGTCGCTGCCGCGCCGGAAGATGAGGTCTCAGCCATTGTTCCGTGGGCTGGTGACCAGGGATGGGCGGCGCTGGAAGATTTTGGGGAGACAGAGGAGCTCTGTTTCGTGGGAGGCGTTGGGAGGAAGGAAGCGGCGCAAATGCTGGTGAAGAGAATAGGGAGAGTATCTCAACCCCTTATATCCTTCGTCCGTGCCAAGATTCGTGCAATGTGTACAATAACCGTGCCACGCGTCGTGGAAGGAGCTGGGTAACCCCACATGATGATTACGCCGCCTCGATCTCCACGCACGCATTAAAATGACACCCCGGTTCCGCAAAAGGCGGGCCCACCAATGGTCCTGCTGACGGGAATGTCTGTCAGTGATGTGACTTGACCATGACTGGTGTGAGGTTACGTCAGAGACCAAGTTCCGGCTTAATTTGAATTTCAAGCTAGAAAACTGAATAATGTATTCATAGGTCCGACTCGTTTGAGACCCGGATCCTTTCCTTTCTTTTGAAGTTTCAGGAACCCTTCAAGATTCTGCAAGCCGAAGATCAAGCTAGACGATGATGAAATCCTACTTTGGATCCTAGAGGCTTCCGAGGGCTGTTGTTCGGGATATACTTTCCGGGATCCTCACTGTGCCTTGCTGACCAGGGTGATCCACTTCGGGTTAGAGCTTTGCTTCATGGGCGGCCCAGTCAGGGAGAAGAGACGGAGTCCAGTCCGGCTACGGAAGTCCCAGAAGACTTACCGACATATGCCTGTTAAGTTACCTGTAGTTCAAGATATACTCTATAACTGACTCTTAGTCGTAGTCGGATAGGTCTCTCCTGTAAACCCTAGGCCAGATATCTATATAAGCCGTCCTAGGGTAAGCCTTTAGGGAACCCTCACAATAGTCTACAATCTCAACTCGCACAGCCAAAATCCTTGTAACCCATATTTCGGCTCTGCCGTATTACTGGATTGCTAGCAGGAGTAGGATCTGTCCAAAGCCGACGGATTCGAACCTGGGTAAACTTGTGTGCTCACCATCCCGGAACACCATACGTCTCACACCCCTCTCTTCCACATGCCTCGAGGACCCCCTTATGGCGTACTTGTCATCTATCCGATGACAGCAAGCGGAACTGAGATTATTAATTCTTCTCTTATTATATCACCTTTATGGAGACCTGTCACTCTGATAAAACTGTGAGAGAACATGAGGTTATCTAATCCTGTGTTGTCCGTGGAGGACACGTTTGGGTGCTTAGTATTGGCGATGGGACAATTCCTATGGAGACCCGAGGAGAAGAATTGGCTCCTTTGTAGCTTTCTTTACCCGATGACATTGCATTGTTGCCTTGCCTGCTGCCAACCATGTATCGGTTATTATTGGAGAGATATATGATTCGTCTAGGAAATTTCTCTGAAGTCTCTTGTCTTACTGAACGTGCAATAGTAAGAAATATAATATGTCAGTAAGTGTTGGTCAATCTTTGAACATTACGCCATGTGAGTGTTTTTCCTACAAACTTTTCTCTGTATCTATGCCACAAAAAGAAAGAGTGTATTTTTTATGCCTGTATATCATACAGTACCGTTCATTCCTTTCTACACTATATTGCTAAAACTAGACATTCCTTTATTGTAACAGGTAGCATAATCGAATAGTAGCTTGCTGATTGTTTTTTGCCATGCTAGTCAAAATTAACACGTCTCGGCCGACTGAGCCTCATAAGCACCGTCGCGTGTGCTTCGCCGTTCCCATTATCAGCAAGTTAGATCCGTAATAATCCCTCTATCCTAAAATAAGTGATGTGCATTTGTCTATTGCATCAACTTCTCGCCGCACAAGAGGCTTGATTTTTTGCAATATAATCAATGAATCCATGATTTCCATCCGCTGTAAAAGCCATTTGCTACCAAAATTAGTTATCCTTTGTACAAAATATACATTCAAATTTAGCTATTGTTTTAAAGCAACTAGATGGAAGATTGCGTCCCAGCCAATCTGAGTGCACCAGTTTAGAGAACATTTAGAGAAGAGTTCAGTATATAGGTTTGAATATTTTATTGTTACTGCTGCACGGAGCAAATATAAGAAAACAGACAATCCATATAGGTTAAAGATTACCCAGCGTACAAACATAATCAGGGTCATCCCAGAACTTAATTATTTTTTCCCTCTGGCTGCTGTCACGTGCGGGGACAGCACTGCCCTATCATGTCTCAAGTGAATGGTTATTTTGATTCTCCTATTTGGGAGAAACAATAACGTGGTTCTTTTTTTCAGATTACTACAGTATTATTTCTCCTGGCCCTGGCAGCATCCTTTGTTGCATCTTGACTGTGATATGCTATGTTTTTTTAATTCTAATATGCACAATATATAGACTAATCATCCAATTTGCATTACAAGGGCAAGGTTTGAATCCACGTATTTATGGTCTTAGCTACCCACAACAGTCAACAAAGTAGGATCACACTTTTGTAGATTAGATCTATCTACTATTACAATATGATGAGTTCTATGGTACTGATTACTTTTAAGTTATGACATATTCAGTAGTTTTTTACTTTCATTTTTGTAATTAAAGTGACCAGTGCGACCTGTCTGAAATGAAGACCCTTGGGTTACTGACTACACTAGCCAATTGGTTTAGACCATTTCCATGCACTGAGGAGGGAAACACATACCTATGTAGTTAGGATCTACATGCACATAATTCACTTGCACTTTGATCCAACTAGAATGAAATCTACTTGCATGCTTCCTTTTATTTGACGTTATCATTAGCTAGATCTTATATGTCAACCTCATAGAGAAAATGCATACGTAACAACGGTGTTTTCTCCACCGTGGCTCCCTGGCGGTCGCCGGCTCGCATGTTGGGTGGTGGTGGAGGAGGCTCTGGCGTGGTGGACGAGAAAGAGGGAGCCGACCGTAGGGGAGAGTGATGGCGACATCAATGGAGAGGAAGATGATGGAGAAAGAGGTTAGAGGTAGGGCGACTGTTTCTCCTCTGTTCCAGAATCAGTCGATCGTGGGGAACCGCTTTGACCCAAAGGCGGTGTACCACAATTAAGGGACGGAAAAAAGAAAAAAAAGCAATATGGAAATGTCGCACGTTACGTAGATAGAAATAATGACGTGTCAACCCGACATCGGCTAAAATTAGAGGATCTACATTAACATAGGTCTAGGTGGATGTCTAACTGCTACAGTTCTACCAAACATAGGTTAGCTTTTTATTGGTCTTTGTTTCTATTTACCATTGATATTTATTCCTCCTTTTACAAGTAGTTGTTTGTTGCATACATGTTAGTTGGTTTCTGTTGATGAATGCCATATCAGAGTTTCTCTTACTATTGCATTGTTCTTATTTAATTTCCTATATTGGCTAGCTTCTACACTCTATAAAACTTTAAGCTTTTTTAAAACAATGAGCCTATGCTTCATCTCAATCAGGGTGAAAGGAGAGGGCACACTACCCAATAGGACCAGTTTAAATTCTCGCCACTCTTTTTCCTATGCTATATAGTTTCATTACAGGCTGTTTAACACTACAATGCAACTTTCATATTCAATAGAAAAATTTCTTAGTGGATTTGTAGATTTAGAGAAAAACTTTTGAGTTCGTCAGGTAATGATTTGCGGTCTTTTCTGGACCATTGTGACTTTTTTGCAACACTTCATAAAATTTTCTGCTTAAGCCATTAAATGATATTGTATTATGCTTCAAACATTCATTCATTGAACTGACCTAATAAACTCTTGTGCTAAATAACTAAAATGTATACTATGAACCAGTTAAGCTAATAGTGTTTTCCACTGTTAAAATTTACATTTTGAAAAACTAACTTATCATCTGATTGACCCTCCATATACAATAATCTCGTTGCTTTTCTATAACTTCTGAAGGAGCCATTTTGAGTACATGGTACACAATGTTTATATTATAACTATACTGAACATTGAGTGCTGCAACTCTATATTCATGTGTTTCATGGCTATGTACAATGCCAGAATCCCCACCCTTGCAGTCATATGATATATATATTTAACATATACTAATGAAGTTAAATTTGTAAAAACTTATGCATGAACAGATGAAAACATAGTACAATAAAATTCCATGTTAAATATAGTTTGTAAGACAAGAGAAAGTGTCCAAATCCAAATCATTGTTTTGTGCATAAAGTGACGTATGGAGGAGAATCTTAGTAAGTAGAACACTTTCTGTTGAGTTAATGGGCTAATAGATGCTCCTGTTTTGCAGTTAACAAGTTGAAAATTTTATCAATGTTAAAAGAAGTCCAGTCTGGTGCAGGTCCATGACCTTGATACCAACGGCGGAGAGGCTACCAAATGTACCTGCAGGTTATAAAAAAATTGGGTTCTTCTCTATTGCTTCATATCCATAAAATGATCTATTGTCACTTTAGGGTTTGTTCCCTTCTTTGATAATTTGATAGGACAAAGGTGTACATTTTGATGCTAGAGATATTAAAAGAAGCATACAGTTCAATAGCTTAGTCTTTGGCATCAAGGGAAAGACTTCTCGAGAAAGGTACTCAATATTTTATACAAGATTAGAGTTATGGCATGAGATAAATAGAAGTTAGGTTTATAGTATTAATCCATTGGATTAAATATAAATAGGGTGGTGTAATTGATTTCAAAGTACGTGTTGCAAAATGTTGGAAATGATAAACAAGTCTTGAGTTTCTTATCTTAAGCAACAAGTTTACTCGAATCTGGAAATTGCACAAATCTATTTCCTGATAGGTACCATTATGACAATATTCAGCGTATACATGGAACTCCCCAGTGACATGAGTACTCTACATTTTCGATGAACCATTTGTTTTAATTTGCTCAGGTCATGGTTGATGTTGATTTCTGTTTTCACCACGCTCTTTTAATTTAACAAAGACAACTTCATACTCCTGCAACTAACCAATTAATCTCTCGGTCATATATATTGCTTCCTTGATGCTCATTTTGCCTAAATAGCGGGAGATCCATTAATTGTTTTAACCACACTTTTATAGGGCCAGTCTTGAAGATAGTTCATGATAGCTTTTTTGTGTACGTGTGATGGGATCATTGTATGGTTGTCTAGAAGCAGTCTATTATTTGTATTGGCAGGTGATTTTCTTGCTCATTTGTATACGTAGAAGTAAGCTACTTTGGGCACAATATTGTCTCTCTTGGAATATAATTGTATTTTCTTGTGTTTATCTATGGATGTTGATGTGCTCTTGAAATAGAAAAGTTATAACATAAGGCTTGAGAGATGAATGAAGCAGATTAGCGTTCCATTTTTTAATTCTCTATCTTACTGAGTTATGGAGTGCTGATTCTTGCTATTTATATGCAGGTGTATTTTTATTTATTATTGATCATGCATGATCTGATAAGAAATGCTCTAGTATCTAGCCGAATCATACAAGCTGGATTAAGGAATTCTGCCAACTGAGTTCCCGGAGGCACATTAGAAGGACCCATTTTGTATTTGTGTAACTTTGCAGCATGAAAAAACCAAGGAAAGCTGATGTTGTGATTTGAAGACTTTCTCAACTTGTACAAGTTACTTTAGTGTTTTTCCACTAATTGTTAGGATGGTATGGGAAAGTACATAGTAGATGTTGCTTCTATTAATTTTGGTTCTAAACAACATATAGGTGGACGTTGCACTTAGTCGGCCGGGTGAATTGTGGTTTGCACTCACCACGCAAGTGCACCCTATGGTGGAAACTCCTTTCGGAACTCAGATCTTGGTTTGCGGTTGGCATCGGAGTGAAATGTTAAACTAAATGCATTACACCTGGTAGCTAAACAACAAGAAACGCTTGTAGATCCACCAAGCTGACCATGCCTTGACAGAATGCATTACAGGCGGCGTGACGAAGCGCGCATGTTTATCTAATTCCCTTGATTCTACAGTGCAGTTGCTCGACGTGGGACTACCTCCGATCAGATAGTTTGGCTTGGCGTCTACTGTAGATCGGATCGAGTTGAGGCGGACAGATCGGGATCGATCTCACATCCGATCGATAAAGTACGTGAGTTCCATATGTGAAAAAGCAAAAAAATGGCTATAGATCCAATCGGTTTTGGTATTGTTGGAGTACAAGGAGAAAGAACAGGAAAATAATCAAGGAGTCCACGGGACAGAATCAAGGAGTCACATAACTCTAGGAAATTTGGGAAGGAAGGAAAGGTATCGAGGAGAGTTGAAAAAAGAAAACAGGCAACCGATCGCTACATATTTGGATCGATACCAAGTACCAACAGCTCCTGTACGTGAGAAAAAAAAATTCAAATCCGGATCGGGATCGTTTCTGTCGATCGAGATACAAGTCACGTAAGGTACGTAACTTTTTCCTTCAGCACGAAGTAAAGAAAAAAAAAGAGATCGCTACATGTTGTCGCTGGAGCGTAGACACCATCTTCCCTTCTATGTGAGGGAGTGTCCGAAAGAAAAATAGGCTGATCGGTTCCCATTGCTTGAGGCTGTGGACCGTTTTTCTTCTGCCTCACAATGTGTTTGAGCTAGATTTTTTCTTCTACGATATAATTTTCCTGTCACGACGTAGATTTTTTTGTTAGAGTTCTGCTATAATTTAAAGATGGATTCTTTTTCGGGTGATTATTGCGGCCAAAGGTGTCATAGTGGTAGGAAGTCTGGTGATGTATACAATGATTATCTAGTTATCTTGAATGGTGTGGTATGTGATGATTCTCAAATCAGGTGGAGACTGGTCAACATGGCGACATATGTTGAATATGAGTTGTGGGAATGTCACATGCAAGAGGATTTTTACAGATGTTATACATATGAGTATTTGGATGATTCTACACGCGTGGTTCTTGCACTGCCACGTGTAGATGAGGAGATAGCTCGTTTGTGGGATAAATAGATGTGTGAGAAGTACATTATAGATGCAACTTGGTATGACTTTAATACTTTTTTGCATGGCTATTTTATGTCTCCTTGTCGTAAGGTATCTTGTACCAAGCCCGTGAAGGTAGTCCAGAAGTCGCCCAGGGTTCTAGCTGTGTTTATTCCGTCTCATGCAAAGGAGGCTACAGCAGTTGTTCCAGTGCAAACGGTCAGCGCGGCGGTGACAAAAATTTCTTAAGAGAAGCAGCCTAATGTTGACAAGGTTGTTGTGTGCACTGAAACTGTAGTGGAAAAGGTTGAACCATTGAGTGGGCTGAATATGCAACTCAAGCGGGTACATGATGGGATTTGCAAAACAGTTGACAAGGGTCAGTGTTTGAGTTTATTTCAGAACTAGTGCATGATAAAAGGCAAAGTGTGCAAGCTCATGATTGATGGAGGAAGCTCTACTAATGGTATAAGCAAGGAAACGGTGGCAGCATTGGGGTTGTCCACGTGGCGTACCCCTGAACCTAAGCATCTAGGGTGGTTGAATAGCCACGGGATGCTGAAAATTACTCATAAGGTACATGTGCCATTTATAGTTGGTGACTATTTTGATGAGGTTGAATGCGATGTGTTGCCATTGGAGGTGTGTGGATTGTTACTTGGTCGCCCATGGCAGTATGATCGTAACGTTACTCATGCTGGGAGAACAAATACATATTCTTTTATACATGATGGCAAATATCGGACTTTGAAACCTATGCAAGATGATCAAATTGCGCAAGGTGGTTGAAGTACAGCCTCTTATTGATGGTACAAAAGGAGAAGTTGCGCAAGGCTGAGCCAAAATCTAGGCTAGCTAAGCTGCAGCATGAAGAGCATGCACTGAGCAATAGTGTTGATATTACTTCAGCTATGCCTGTAGATGACAAGCCTGTGGTACTTGTTAGTGACAAGGCGGTTGAAGTACAATCTTTTATTGGTGAGAGGAAGGATGTTGCAGCATGTGTTATGATGCCAGTTTGTGTTGACGTAGGTGTTCATACTGATGATATTTGTGCTCATCATGATCTAGTGCATGTGGTGCCGCGGGGAGACAAGCGCAGTTTTGTTAGAACACTTGTGAGGCGTTTTGTTTGGACAACAGTGCGGATGCAGAAAGGCAAGGATGGACATGTTCGTCAGTTGTGTGGTCCATCCATGACTCATCTTTTGTAGGGGCATGCAAAGCAGGTTCATGTTTAGCAACACAAGGTTCCAGCAAGAGTTGAGAAGAAGCCGGTGGCGCCTAAGTCCAAGCTTGTGTGGAGAAGAAAGGAGGTGTAGGAGCCCAGGGCTGTATCAAGTCGAGAAGGCGAAGAGGGAGGATGTGGTGAGGTAGGAAGGCAAGGCTTAAAGATGGCAAAGATGCATGATGATTTTGTTGATACCACGCCACCCTTTCGAGTAGACCCTCACACGTTGGGGACAACACTTTTTGAAGGGTGGGAGGATGATACAGGCACGACGAAGGAGTGAATCCTAATTTTAGGACTCCACCATGCTAGGCATTTTAATAATGTGTTTTATGTTCCTGGTCATGTTGTGGGCCAATTAGTATTTTTATTTGTGTGAGTTTTTGCTTGGTTTGGGCCTGTCCAACCAAGTCAGGTCGGGCCCATTAGAGGTGGTGCCCCAACCTCCATATGAGGAGCTAGCGAAGTTAGGGTTTAGGGAGTTCAGAATTTTAGTCTAAAACTATCGTGTGTGTTGCTTGGTGAAGCATCCCTCCAGGGACCACGATGTTGTTTATCAGTTTATAATAAATATTGTTGTGGAGGTTCTTGTGTTCATCAAGGATTGTCGTGCTTTGGTTTGAGGCGTGGTAATCTTCATCACGTTGATGTCTACGCACACTTCTATTCTTGTAGACAATGTTGGGCCTCCAAGTGCAAAGGTTTATAGAACAGCAGCAAGTTTCCCTTAAGTGGATCACCCAAGGTTTATCAAACTCAGGGAGGAAGTGGTCAAAGGTATCCACTCAAGCAACCCTGCAATCAAGATACAAGAAGTCTCTTGTGTCCTCAACACACCCAATATACTTGTCAGGTGTATAGGTGCACTAGTTCGGTGAAGAGATAGTGAAATACAAGGAATATAGATGATTATAAGTGGTAATTGGAATCTGAAATAAGAGTGGCAGCAAGCAAACATGTAACATGACTGCTTGTAAACGGTGTTTCAATGCTTAGAAACAAGGCCTAGGGATCATACTTTCACTAGTGGACACTCTCATATAAATATCTTATCTTCATTATGCTACCCTGAACTACTCTCTGGTTAGATGATGTAGGGCTATAACAACACACCTTAAAGTTCACATTCTCCATCTAGATAACCCCTCACTGTCACCTTGAGTGCTAGATGGTTCCAACAAACACCACAATCTCATAGAGACATCCAACTCAAATTATACTCATGATAAATATTTCTGTAACCGTAGCCAAAGTGCCACACGGTGTGCACACTGTCAACTTCACACACGTGGGGATAAGCAGAGATTAATTAAAGCACTTGAGTAGAAGAATAGATCTATAGATTACAAAGCTCATGATCTCATAAGATCACGCATAGAGAGAGATGAACACATAGCTACCGGTAGAGCCCCTAGCCTCGAGAGAGAACTACTCCCTCCTCATCATGGGAGTCAGCAACGGCGATGGAGATGGTGGTGGAGTCCATGGAGATGGCTCCAGGGGCACTTCCCCATCCCGGCAGGGTGCCGGGACAAAGACTTCTATCCCCTGAATCTCCTCTTCGGTGGCGGCGGTGCTACAGAACTTTTCGTGGAATTCTGATCTGGTATCTAGGGTTTTCATCTCGGGGGGAATATATAGGCGAAGGGGCAAGGTCGATGGAGGCCTGAGGGGCCCACACCACATGGTGGCGCGACCATGGGGGACCCACGCCACCCTATGGTGTGGCCAGCCCCTGGCCCTCCTCCGTCTCTGATTTGGACTCCATCTCGTGTCGGGAAAAATAGGAACTTTAGGCTTTGTTTCGTCCAATTCTGAGAATATTTCTTTACTAGCTTTTCTAAAACCAAAAACAGCAAAAAACAGGCAACTAGCACTGTGGCATCTTATTAATAGGTTAGTTCCAAAAAATGTATAAAAATGCCTCGAAGTGTAGACAAAACATAAGATAGTTGATATACAACAAGCATGGAGCATAAAAAATTATAGATACGTTTACGACATATCAAGCATCCCCAAGCTTAACTCCTGCTCGTCCTCGAGTAGGTAAGTGATAAAAAGAATAATTTTTGAGGTGACATGCACCATCACAATCTTGATCAAGGTATTTGTAAAGCATTGATAGCTAGGATCATAATACTCTAACATAAACATGAAATATATAGTTCTAACAATAAGACATAGCAACTATGTTGTAACATGAAAAGGTACAAACAAAAGATCATGAATAACAATGCATTGAAAGACATTTGTTTGTTTCACCTATAGAAAACATAATAAGAGTGGTATTCAACTTGTCCCTCGTGGTATAACAAAACATAAATGCATAGGACACCTTCAAAGTTCATAAGGGTGACTAGGTACCAATAATTTAAGAACAAGCAACATCAAAGTTATGAATTAATCAACAAGTTTTGGGACAATGCACATTAAACTAAGAATGACCACTATGCTCTCTCAATTGGTGCATAAAGATAGAAGATGGAGACTCAACATAAAAAGATAAAAAGAAAGCCCTTCACAGAAGGAAGCAGGGATTTCAAGTTTCATAAAGAGCTTCCAAAAATTATGGCACTTATTAGCTTTCATCTCTCATTGCCCCTATCATAAGCATCTTGACGTGATTAAGGTTAAAGTGACACAAATATGAGGATATGCTTGACAAGTTATAAGTTGAAATTCTCATGCCCCTTGCTTACGAGTACCGAACCTCATGCTACTCAACTTTAGTCACAAGTAAGTTCTTTTCATTGTAAGTACATGTGTATCATAGAGAACCGCCAACGGGGCACCCCATGCCCCATGACACAGGAGCTTTCCAATATCAAAATGACAAGGCAACAGACAATGAGCATCTCAGCGATCTTTTTATTTGCTATTTGCATAGGTTTTTATTGAGGATGCTTCACAGAATGCTCACTATGGTTGTGCTGCAAGTTTCCACCATGATTAGGCATGTCTTAGGCTAGCCGCCCAGGTGTTTCTCTAACACACATACAAACTCCATGATCTTACAAGCCCCCCTTTTATTTCACATCGCTGGGATCCATAAACAAAAGAACATGATATCAACTGAATAATAAGTGCAATGTTGAAAGCGTTCTCCATGGTACATGGTTCTGCTAATTCACAACTTATAAAGCGCAAGCATATAAGCAACATAGATGGACACAATGGTTCAAGTTTATTAAGTGCAAGAAAATAAAGTGTGCCATCAAGTTTGTGAGAGCTTTAATCACTAATTTTCACATAACAAGTTTAATTTGGAAGGTAGATAAAAACATGAATATACTTGGAATGGTGTAACACACCATGCATAGGAATTTATAGTGGACTATTTGGAATAACTTGGTTTTCTTGGGGGTTGGATGCATGAGTGGAACTCATACTTGGTACAAGTGGAGGCTAGCAAAAGACTAGGAGCGACCAACTAAGAGAGCAATAATGGCCATAATCATGCAAAGCGACAAAACATTATTAATTAAAGCATAAAGTGATATTGCAAGTCAAAAACTAAATGATCATAGAGGCTATGGTGACTGGTTCATAGTCTTAACATGGTGTAAGCATGTGCCAATTCAACCCAAATAAAGCATCAAAGGAGAATACCACAATATTATGCTTTTGTATGCTAAAACAACACATGATTCTTTCAAGGCACATTAAGCAATCTAAATTGTTTGAAACAAGTCATGCTACAACAATAATCACTAAGCATATGGTCAAAGCAATATCTAGCATGACATGATAAAGTCTAAGTCACAGTCAAAACAAGCTTCCTTTTGTACCACTATAAGCATGAAACTTCCTACTCTTTTCCAACACCAATCGACTTATTTGAAAGAACTCTCAAAGATAATAAAATCAATAAAGACCAGAGAGCATGTCTCACCCATCTACAAAGAAGAACTAAAAAGTTCTAAGCCAAAAGAATAAGAAAACTAAAGCTAAATGCAGTGCTAGCAAAGGAGAACACTCATAGAACAATAAGAGTGAAATTAGAGTGTTCTAGGCAATGAATAACGAGGTGTGTCTCTCTCCAAAAGAAGTGTGTTGGGATCCAACCAACTTATTGCAGCAAATAAAGCAAAATAAAACTAAAAACAAAGATGCTCCAAGAACAACACATAGTGCATAAAGTAATAAAAACAAATTGTCTTGAAAGAAGACCTGAGCTTATTGATGAAGAAGGGGATGCCTTGGGCATCCCCAAGCTTTGACACTTGTACTTATTGAATATTTCTTGGGGTGACATGGGTGGCATCCCCAAGTTTGAGCTTTTGTCCATACTTCATATCATCACATTATTCTTCCATACACTTGAAAATTTCCTTCATACAAAACTTCACACAATCTTCATTAGCAACATTAGTGTATTCAAAATAATAAGTCTTTGGATTTAGTTTCAACACAAGTAAAACTTCCAATAAAACACAAGATACTGTAGAAATTCCTTCTAAAATCTCAAGTGATCAAAGAGAACTCTAAGAGAAAGAAATTAAGAGGCAAATACAAATAATGGCAGAAATCTGTCAAAACAGACCAGCAGGTAAAAAACGATTTTTTCGAAGACCTTATGTTGCTCAAATAGAAAAGTGCAAACCTAATGGAAGTTGGGTAATAACCTGGGGCATAATCACAAAAAATTACAGCTCAATCCGATGTACTGATATTTTTCACGATTTTTTACAGTGAAGCACAGAAATCTGTTTCAGGACAGCAACTTCCCCATATCTTACTTCTCTATCATTAGAGGTTATTCTTGGCACAAAAACCAAACAAAAAGGATAAGAAGAGTTTATTACAGAGGCAATAACTTCCGAGCCTCAACAAAACAAAAATAAACTGAAAGTAAAAATATAATGGGTTGTCTCCCAAAAAGCTCTTTCTTTATAGCCATTAAGATAGGCATGATAATTTCGATGATGCTCACATAAGAAATATGAATTGAAGTAAAAGAGAGAATCAAGAAGCAAATATGGAACAAATTTAAGTCTAACCCACTTCCTATGAAAAATAATCTTGTAAAGAAACAAGTCATGAAAGCACAAAGCAACAAGCATAGGAAAGCAAAACAAGTGCAACTTCAAAATTTTCAACATAAAGAGGGGAAACTTAATATTGTTGAGATACATAAAACCATGTTTCCCTCTCTCATAATAAATTTCAGTAGCATCATGAATAAAATTAACAATATAAATATCACATAAAACATTCTTATCATGAGCCACATGCATAAAATAATTATTACTCTCCCTATAAGCATAGTCATTCTTATTAATCGTAGTGGGAGAGAATTTAACAAAATAGCTATCATTATTATTCTCATCACCATAATCATCAAATATAGGAGGCATATTGTAATCATAATTAATTTTCTCCTCAATAGTAGGTGGACTGAAAATATCATATTCATCATTGTAATCATCATATATTGGAGGTATAGTATCATCAAAGTAAATTTTCTCCTCCGTGCTTGGGGGACTAAAAATATCATGCTCATCAAAACCAGCTTCCCCAAGCATAGACTTTTCCATAGCATTAGCAATAATGGTGTTCAAAGAATTCATACTAATAACATTGCTATTAGCATGCAAAGAAAGTTCCATGGGTTTTTTAATTTTCTTTTCAAACCATTCATGTTCTACCTCAGGAAAAATACTAAAAAGCTCTCTAATTTTGTTGTTGTTTTCCATTAAGCCTAACTAGTGAAAATGAAAACAAGAAACAAAAAGATATAATTGCAGAATCTAAAGGAAATAACTTCGAGCACTCACACACTAGCAACAATACTAAAAGATAGCTTAATAGCTAGAGGATGTGAGTACCTTTTACCTTACCTCCCCGGCAATGGCGCCAGAAAATAGCTTGATGTCTAGGCACGCTTCTATTCTTGTAGACATTGTTGGGCCTCCAAGTGCAGATGTTTGTAGAATAGCAGCAAGTTTTTCTTAAGTGGATCCCCCAAGGTTTATCGAACTCAGGAAGGAAGTGGTCAAAGGTATCCCTCTCAAGCAACCCTGCAATCAAGATACACGAAGTCTCTTGTGTCGCCGACACACACAATACACTAGTCAGGTGTATAGGTGCACTAGTTCGGCGAATAGATAGTGAAATACAAGTAATATGGATGATTATAAGTGGTAATTGTAATCTGAAATAAGAGTGGTAGCAAGCAAACATGTAACAAGACTAATTGTAAACGGTGTTTCAATGCTTAGAAACAAGGCCTAGGGATCGTACTTTTACTAGCGGACACTCTCATATAAATATCTTCTCTTCATTATGCTACCCTGAACTACTCTCCAGTTGGACGTTGTAGGGCTATAACAGCACACGTTAAAGTTCGCATTCCCCATCTAGATAACCCATCACTATCACCTTTTGCGCTAGATGGTTCCAACAAACACCACAATCTCATAGAGATATCCAACTCAAATTATACTCATGATAAGTATTTCTGTAACCTTAGCCAAAGTGCCACACGGTGTGCACACTTTCAACTTCACACACGTGGGGATAAGCAGAGGTTAATTAAAGCACTTGAGTAGCATAATAGATCTATAGATTACAAATCTCATGATCTCATGAGATCACGCATAGAGAGAGAGATGAACACATAGCTACCGGTAGAGCCCCTACCCTCGAGAGAGAACTACTCCCTCCTCATCATGGGAGTCAGCAACAACGATGGAGATGGCGGTGGAGTCTATGGATATGGCTTCGGGGGCACTTCCCCGTCCCGGCAGGGTGCCGGGACAGAGACTTCTGTCCCCCGAATCTCCTCTTCGGTGGCGGCGGCTCTGTGGAACTTTTCGGGGAATTCTGATCTGGTATCTAGGGTTTTCATCTCGGGGGGAATATATAGGCAAAGGGGCAAGGTCGGTGGAGGCCCGAGGGGCCCACACCACCTGGTGGCATGGCCAGGGGGGACCCACGCCACCCTATGGTGTGGCCAGCCCCTGGCCCTCCTCTGTCTCTGCTTTGGACTCCGTCTCGTGTCGGAAAAAATAGGAACTTAAGTTTTGTTTCGTCCAATTCCGAGAATATTTCTTTACTAGATTTTCTGAAAGCAAAAACAGCAGAAAAATAGGCAACTGGGACTGTGGCATCTTGTTAATAGGTTAGTTCCAGAAAATGTATAAAAATGCCTCAAAGTGTAGACAAAACATAATATAGTTGATACAAAACAAGCATGGAGCATCAAAAATTATAGATACGTTTACAACGTATCACACGTTGCTTGCTGGATTCGTCCTGACCTTTAGGTGACGTTCATCGATGTTGTTGGAAGGAATTATATCCGGGTTACTTGCTATGAAAGATCAGGACAACAATCATAGGATCATCCGCTAGACGGTCCTTATCACTTGGAATGCCTCCTGTGTTGAGCCGAAGCAAGAGGAATGGTAAAGCAGTAGCAAGCATGAACAATGTAGGCAACAACGGTAACAGTCTTCCACTTAGGTAGGAGCAGAATATTGGGCATGAGGTGAGAAGAAGTAGGAGGAATCTGGTTGTGGAAGAAGAAGATCAACATTGCATAGACAATGATAGTGATGACATTGATGCAGACTAGAAGAACTCTTACAGTGATTTATAAGCTGATGATGATGATTTGTATGAAGAATGGGTGGATGACAAATTTGAGGAAGCAAATAAGAAAAAATCCAATTGGGTGGAGGATAGTGACTATGATACTGAAAATGATTTTGAGGAGCTAGAAGATTCAGATGTTGAGTCTGCTGATCTAACAGAAGAAGTTGAAGTAATTGACAAGCAAGGAAGGAAGAAGATTAAGAAGAAAGTCAAGCTAGAGAGGTGGATGCTAGAGAACATGAAGAAAGTAGAATTTAACATTGGCATGGTTTTCTGTTAGTTATTGAACTCAGAGCTATAGTACAAGAATACGTTGTGCAACAAAGAGTGGGAGTTCATTACAAGAAGAATGATCTGCAGAGGGTTAGGGCATGTTGTGAGGACAAATGTCCATGGTATCTTTATGCTACAGCTAACAATATAACAAAATCATGGACAATGAAGAAATGTGTGGGGCAACGCAAATGTGAGAGGGATTTCAATATAAAGCAGTTCACAACAAAGTACCTGGCAACAAAGTATTTTGAAAAATTTAGAGCTGGTGATAAGATGTCACTAAAGAACTTTGCTAGGCTCATTGAGGAAGACTTCAACATGACTGCTAGTAGAAGCAAGCTAGAAAGGGCAAGAAGGATTGCACTAAAGCAAATAAATGGTGATGAATTGGAACAATACAACTTAGTCTCGGATTTTGCAGCTGAAATAAGAAGATCTAATCCTAGGAGTACCATGTTTGTTAATTCTACCAATGGAGTGTTCCATAACTATTGCATGCCACTAGATGAATGCAATAGGTTTTTTTGGCAGGTTGTAGAACCATCATAGGCATTGATGGCTGCCATATTAAGGACAATTTTGGTGGAGTGATGCTAGCAGCTATAGGAGTTGACCCAAACGACTGCATTTTCCCTATTGCACTTGCTATAGTAGAAGTGGAAGATACCAACACATGTAAGTGGTTTCTGAGCACATTGAAAGGTGATATAGGCAGAGAGAACACCATGCCATGGACATTTATGAGTGATATACAAAATTTATTGTTTCTTACTTATGTATTGTTATTTACTTGTTTCTAGTTATTTACTTGTTTCTTGTTATTTAATTGTTTCGTGTTTCTTACTTGTTAATACAAGGATAGACCAATGTTGTGAATGCATTATGGCCTGATGCTCAACACAGGTTTTGTGTAAGGCATCTACATTAGAACTTTGCTAAGAATGGGTGGAGAGGGGATATTTTGAAGAACAAGTTGTGGCAAATTGCAAGGGCAACAAGACAAGAAGATTGTCATAGATACATGGATGCGATGAAGGAACTAGAACAAGGGGCATTTGAATATTTGGATGCAATTGATCCAAGGAAATGGTTCAAGGCATATTTTGAAGTTCTTCCAAAATTTTATTTTCTTCTGAACAACATATGCGAAATTTTCAACAAGTGAGTAAACTTCCAAATTGTGACTTGTTTTTCCATATGATACCATTATAGTGTAGGTAACTTTGTTTATGAATTATTGTAGGTATGTTATTGATGCTAGAGAACTTCCTATAGTGACTACTCTAAAGAAGATCATGGATAAGTTAATAATCATTTTTTAGCAAGAGGAAAGAAACATCTGAAACGTGTGGTTCTATTTTCCCCAAAATAAGGAAAAAGCTTGATAAGGACATAGATTTTGCCAACAACTATGATGCAGTGCCTGCTGCAGAACACCTTTTCAAGTTTGCTGGTTACATGGTGAACATGAGGTAAGAATAGATAGAACGGAGTGATCATGTAGGTAGTGACAGCTCTCTAGAATTCCATGTAGACATGCATGTGCTAGTTTTAGGCATGAGAGGATCAAGCCAGAATCAATTGTCCACAAGTGCTACAACATTGATGCATTCAAAGTTCCCTACAGTCATGTGATAATGCCATGCAATGATTCTAGAGTGTGTAAAAATGAATGGGCCTATAATGACACCACCAAAATATGACAAGAAAGTTGGTAGGCCTAGCAACAAGAGAAGGAAAAGCCCACTTGAATAATATGATGGCACTAGACTCAGCAGGCATGATATAATTGGCCACTATAGTGTGTGTAATGTTGTTGGCCACAACAAAACAAAATGTACATAACTTGGTAGAGGTCCAGTTGTAGCATAGCTAGAGCAACTAGCTACAACACAACCAGATCAACCAGATGCAGCACAACCACATGATCAAGTCAATGTTCCTAATGATCACCCTGGATTTCAAACAGAAGAAGAGCATGTTCCAATTCAGATTATAGTACCTGATGATCATGCACAACCTACAAAGAAAATTCTAGTGAAAGGGAATGCATCCAAGGTATACTACTGCAATTTATGTGAATTTATGCATTCCTATGATCTCTTGTATCGTGACTCATGTTCATATTTGTGCATTTATGTGAATTTTCATAAAAGAACATTGTCACGAATGACTACAAGTGCAAAAACAAGCGTTGTTGAATATTCTATGAACTATGATATCACCTCATCTAGTATTCAGATCTTCAAGAACAAGTGAGATGTCTTGTCCATTTTCTTCTTTGCAGGGAAAAATATTCTTATAATGTATTCACTTTCTTCTTTGTAGGCTGTATCCCCCCAATAGCCTCAAACTCCACCACCAGGTCCTCTACCTGAAAAACAGTTCATTGATACCTACAGAGTTGACCTACTCCCAAGGACAACTATAGCAACCCTAGGTTTGAAGAGAAGGAAGAAGGTGGGATATAAGAAGGAGAACCAAGTCCCCAAAGTTTAGATGATAGAAATGGAAAAGTTTGCATATTTTGGACAGAACTAGAAGAATAGGTTCATATTTTGGCTAGGTTTGTACTAAAACCTGAAGCTCTAATGTCGCTAAGGTTTCACACAAACCATGTAAGTGCAAACTTGTTTGGAGTGCACATTAAATCTGCTACTAGTTACTTTTGGCTAGGTTTGTATTGAAACCTGATGGTCAAGCTATGTTCATTTCAAACTTGATACTCAGTAATGTGATAATGCCATGCAGTGATCTCCCTAAATTACATAGCTTGTCACATATCACAAACATCCATCTTCCTAACACTAGTACATCAAACAAACACTAGTTAGCTACAACAACATAGAACATTACAACAATGAGAAACATTGTTCCACCACATACATTCCTATAGATCTCAGTTAGCTCATCTATCTTCTTCACTACAAGATCAACCTCCTTCACCACATCTTCTATCTTCTGCAGTTCATATTACAGAGCTATTTCGTCCTCTATTTCTTTAGTTCCTATGGCACCGGCAAAATGAACCTTGCCAATTGCAGAGCTATAACCATTACTAACAAGAAAATACACATAGCTATCTTCTCATATTCTCCATAATAGTGGTTGCAAGGATTGAGTGAAACCTGTGGCACAAATCAGAGTTAAATAAGAAAAAAAATCATAAAATTGAGTCCACATAACATCCTACAAACGATAACTTACATAATGGTCATGGCATTTGTAGAAGACACATCCTAGATTGGCACTTGATTGAGAGATGAGGCGAATGGTCCTGCGAAATCGGTAGCATGGACATGCCACCAATGATAGTGTCCTTGGCGGTAGAGGAGGTAGGAGAGGATCTACTGCCACTACTGCATCCGGCACCAGCGATGAAGATCGATAAGCTGGCTTCCTCCTTGCAAGCTTCCCAGCACTCGAGCTTGCAGAGGCGCTCATGGTGATGGAATGCGGACGGGATAGCTCAAAAAGGTGAGGGAGAAGAGCTAAGGGCTAGGATTTAGAAGCTGAATACATATAGGGGTTCAGTTGCACATTTCCCAACAACCAGCCGCGGGAAATCTCCCGCCAACCTCTCACCAGCCGACATGGAACCGGTCAACGAGGGTCAGACCAGTTTAGGACCTCGCGTGACACATTTCTAAAAAAACATTAGGACCTAGATGTGCAATTTTAAAGAAAAAGGACCAATGCGAAGGCACGTGAAAAGAATTAGGACCGGTGATGCGTTTATCTCTTATGGAAACAAGTACTGGTACTATAGATTTTATTTTCTACTATGGCATGGATTTTTCTTTGCACTTTGTTACAAAGTGGACGTCCTATGGATTGCAATTTATAGCGGGTGTCTCGGTTAACTCTCGTGTGCAAGCTAACCGCTAAACGACAAAAAACCTCCTCCCTTGCCTGCCTAAGCGTATGACTCCCAAACGCTAATCAAAAGAGGACAAAAAATGCTGAATTCATCCGGGTCACTAGAATTAAATAAAAAATCCGAAAATTTAAAATGTTTTATAGGTCAAATAGTTAATCCATTTCACCATTGGACTAGTCACGATGAGATCTTCGAAAGTAGATCCCATGTTGGTATGTTTCAAAAAAAATAGATCCAAAAGTTACCCACCCGTAACACATTAGAGATCCAGACTATAGTATATAAGTTAAACATCTACAACATCTAAGTTACCTACCATATAAAACAATTTGTTATATTTTCTTTTGCATGCATACAAAAAAGACAAAAGTGTTGATGTCTTCCACCACGAAATCCGAAAATTCATAAAGTTTTGTAGCTCAAACCATTTATGTGATTTAGAATTCATTTTCACTGAAGGACTAGTTTAAAAGAGATCTTCAAAAATATATCCTATGTTGATATGTTTCGATGAACTTTTTTTGAACCAAAAAGTTATTGTCAGAGATTTGTCCCGCAAAGGAACTAGGGTCCAATGATCCCTTGGTTCGAGAGGGGGCTTAACACGCGGTTCCAAGGAAACTTGGCGATGGCTGCGGCGGCGGAGGAAGCACACGATAAAGAGGTGACACAATTTTTTACCCAGGTTCGGGACCCTCGTCAGGAGGTAAAGTCCCTACTCCTATTTTGTTGTATTGCTCGCGTGCTTCATGAGGGTAAAATGGAGGATGAAAGTCTAGGGTTTTAGATCTCCAAGATCGATTCCCCCTCTATGGTAGGAGAAAGGCTCCTTATATAGGGCGGCATCGGGCCTCTTCCCCCATCTATGGGCGGGAAGGGCTACCACATTCCCACCCAAAGGACTCTGATCCACTTTGCCTTCATGTGGCCATCAGCCAACTGCAGTGCCGGAGTAGTGGACGGTCATCCTTCTGCCTTGCATCATCACCCTGGTCTCCGTGCACCAAAACAACTATGTCAGACGCTGTCACCGCCCTACGTCACTCCCTTCCGCCTTTGTACGGGGGAAACATGGTGCGCTTTACTTTCCTGGGGTAGACTGGTCACCGCTTGGACCGACCATTGGCGCGTCATCTTGTAGGGCACGCTCGGGGCCTTGGAAGTTCCCCCCTCCCAAGGCCGGTCTGGATGCCAGCCAAGGCTCTTGGCTTCGTTTCTCCTCTCGAGGCTCACGCTCCTCGCGGGCCCTCGGGAGGGTGCATCCGGTGGGCCTGAAGACTCAGCAGGACGGGATACCCGCGGTGCCAATAGTTTGACAAGAGCTCCCGGCCGCTTGGCTTGCACACGTCTAACAAAGGGGTGAGGAAGTCAAGGGACCAACTAGCGCTGGGCCCATGGGTGGTCATGTCATGAAACGATCCCAGAAGATGTTGTTCGCGGCTTCCACGTGCCCACACAGGGCGTGGCGCACATCCGATGCAGGAATCGCCACTTCCGCTGCTTGGCCTCGGAGGCTACGTCACCCATAAAAATCCCAAAGCCGAGGGGGACTTGCAAAACTCCATCGTATTTGCTATGACACCATCTCTTCTGCTCCAGCAATACTCGTGATGGCACTCAAGAGAGCGTGTGCCGCCTCGATCGCGTTGAGCTTCCCCCTGTCGATCGTGGGGGCCTTGCCTCCGGTGATGATCCTCAACAAGGAGGGGCTAGAGAAATCCGCAAGCTGATGGCCTCCGACTCGAACGAGTGGGGTGCCTCGTAAGTGTGGTGTGCCAGTATTGGGGAAGCGGGTGGCGTGCCGCCGTGGCTCCGGTCTTCACTCATTCCATCGCTGCCGGCCTCGTTCCACCTTTCTCACCCTTCGTCATCCCCGTCTTGGATCATTACTGCATTCTAGCTCCTCCACCTTCACCCATGAAGTGTGACCCTCCTGGCCTCTTTCGTGTTCTGGTGCGAGGCCTTTGTTGGGGTGATGTTGTCCTTGGCATTGTTTTGGCACTTCTATTGCCTCCGCATCCTCTCACTAGAGGACAACCGTTGTCGGATTGAAGACATGTATGCTAAGAGGGGGTCCTCGAGGCGTGTGGATAAAGGGGGTGTGAGACGATGGTATTCCGAGATGGTGAGCACACAAGCTTTACCCAGGTTTGAATCCGCCGACTTTGGACAGATCCAACTCCTGCTGTCAATCCAGTAATACGGCAGAGCCGGAATATTGGTTACAAGGGTTTCGCTTGTGCGAGTTGAGATTGTAGAGTATTGGGTTGCCCTAAATGCTGGTCCCTAGGATGGCGTATATAGATATCCATCCTAGGGTTTATAGGAGAGACCTATCCGCTACGATTAAGAGTCGGTTATAGAGTACATCTTGGAGTACAAGTAACTAACATGCCTAAGTCGGTAAGTTCTGGGCCTTTCCATAGCCGGATGGACCTCCGTCTTCTCTCCCTGACTGGGCCGCCCGTGGAGCAAATCTCTAACCCAAAGTGGGCCACCCTGGTCAGTGAGTCACATTGGGTATACCCAGAAAGTATATCCCCGGCAGTAGCCCCCAAAAGCCTCCATGATCTAGAGTTGGATTCCATCATCTAGCTTAATCTATCTTCGGCTTGCAGAATCTTGAAGGGTTCGTGAAACTCAAAAGAAAAGGTAGGATCTGAGTCTCAAATTGAGTCAGACCTGTGAGTACACTATTTAGTTTTCCAGCGCTAAATTCAAATCAAGCCGGAACTTGGTCTCTGACGTAACCTGACATCAGTCAAGGTCAAGTCACGTCACTGATAGACAATCCTAACAGTGTGACTGTTGGTGGGTCTGCTTACTGCGGAACCGAGGTGCCGTTTTAATGCATCCGCGGAGATCAAGGAGGCGTAATCTTTGCAAAGAGGTTACCCAACTCCTTCCATGACATGTGGCATGTTTACTGTTTGTTTCACACGAATCTTGGTTCAAGAGAGGGATATAAGGGGTTTAGATATCCTTATTCTTCCTTACCAGCGCCCCTGCCTTCTTCTTCCTCCCAACGCCACCGTGCGCTAGCTCCTTTCTTTCCTTCCCCCAAACCACACAATGCCACCCGTCCACGGTCCCCATTGTCCCCAAAATGGTTGATGCTTCCTCTTCTAGTATGGTGGCGACCTCTGCAGCGGCAGAGAAGGAGAACTTCCGTGGAGTGTGGATCTCATGCGTCCTTGACAACGAGAAACTACGCGTAGGAGGGTCTCCTTCGAGCCGACGACTGGCGGAGCGGTTTCGACCAGATCATCCCCACCCCTCACGCCAATGAGAGGGTGCACTTCGGCACTTACCTCGACAGAGGTTTGAGCTTTGCCCCCTCAGAGTTCTTCTCTGAGGTTATAGATTATTGCGGAGTTCAACTCCACAACCCCCCCCCAAAATGATTCTAGAACTTAGCTCTTACGCTTCTTTGTGTGAGGGTTATCTCAGAATAAAACCAAGTCTTATCTTATTCCGGTACTACTTCAGTACCCGGAGAAATTCTATCACTTCCGGTAATCCTTACATTACCGGAACTCTTAGCCTAACTCTTAGGAGAGATGTAGTCTACCCCAAGATTAAGGATAGCGAGTCCGTGAAGAAATGGCCATCCACGTTCTTTTATCATAAGGAAAGACCGGCTCCCAGCAAAGAAACTGCTTTGCCGGCTTTTGTTGATGGTGCTGCACGCCCCGAGAGTCCTGGGATGTGGAAGCTCTGGTTCTTCCTGATGATCTGATTCTCGCCAAGAGACGGATCGAGTAATTGATGAAGCACAAGGGTCTGAAAGGATCTGACTTGATCCACTGCTGGCTGGCACGCCGGATACAACCACTTCAGCACCATGGTGACCGTCTCATGCACATGGTCACCAAAAACAAGAAAGACAGCCTCAGGATCAGCTCACTCCCAATCATGGACAAAGAATATGAGTCCCGGATCAAATGGTTGATCAAGGAGCAAGTTGAGAGGAAGATTCCAGATCTCTCTCTAGATATGTATACTGCTAATGAACCTGTGACACATGTAAGTTTTCCGGTTGTTTCCTTCATGCTTGATTATGTGCTCATCTATACGTTGTCATAGTTTTGCAATACTAAAATAATGTCTATTTTAGCTTGCTGACCTTCGTGAGTCGAAGCTTTCTCCTCTCGAGGGATATCCACCTGAGGATCCAGTTCCTCAGGATGATGAAGAACTTGTTCCATTGCTGGATGTGCTTACCCGGAAGCGGAAAGCTCCGACTATTACTGTGGTCGTCCAAAAGGTGCTCGTTGTAAAGAGGTAAACTTCTTTACGAAGTTTCAAATATTAACTTGTATTCTCTCTCTGAATTGCAATGATCTTACTCTGTTACTATCCAGGGCTAAAACACTTGCCAAGGGTAAGGCACAAGGAAATACGGGGAAGCCTCTACGCCAGCAGAAGTTAGTTCTAGGCTCACCTGCTGTCCCGCCTCCGACCCCTACCGCAAGGCCATCATTAGTGCCAGAGGATACTTCTTCTCCGTGCATTGAAGATGTTTTAGCTCACAAATCAGAGCCATCGAACCTTGGTTCGCAAACCGACGTCACCGTAGGTGACTCGGAACTTGGTAAGGGTGAACCCACATAGGGTAATGATCCCTCAGCTGAGACCTTCGCGGACAACTTTCTGCAAAATCCGGGTTTCGCCAAACTTGGCCTTACTCGGAAAAGCGCAGAAGAGATCTAGAAGCTGGCTCTCCATTGCCTGGTGAAAGGATCGTATGGTCACCTAGAGGGGGGGGGGGTGAATAGGTGCTACTTCAAATTTTACTTATTTTTCAGATTAGGTTTTGACACAAAGGTACATTCTCTAGATATGCAACTATGGTGAATTTACCTATATGTCACAATAACACACCTGACTAAGCAAGAACTAGATAAAGTAAGGTGCTATAAAGGATAGAAGTAACCGAAGTGAAGCACACGGGGACACAAGGATTATTTCCTGTAGTTCCTTCCTTTTAAGGGGAAGTACGTCTGTGTTTGGAGAGGGGGTGGTATCAAACCACCAACGTCAGGAGAGGCCTCCCTTGTTCTTCGGTGAACCTCACCCCAAGGGGATCGATTCACGCTTCCACTATATCGGCAACCTTCAAGGTGGTAGCCGACACCCTTACAACAAGTTCGAGGCACACACCCACAAATTAATTGGGGGCTCCCGGATCCAAGCAAGCTATCACACAATCAAAGACAAGCTTGTAAGAATCAAATCAACCAAAACAAGGCTTAGGGTTTCCAATGAAACCCTAGAGCAAGGGGCCCTCAAGTGAATGAGGGGGAAATTAAGATCTCTCTTGGTGAAGCTTTAGATCGATGCCTCCTCCTCCGATTCCCCAAAGATCAACGACTTTGGGTGGTTGGATGAAGAGATCTTGGAGTTTTGGTGGCTCTAATGGTGTGGTCTCCTTTTTCTAGAACGAGCAGCTGGAGGAAGGGGATAAGGTCCCCACCCAGTGAACCGTTTTCTAACCGTTGGGGACTCTCCACACCGGAGACTCTGGTCTGCCAGACCAGAGACTTTGGTCTGAATCGGAAACTCAGGCCCATCTCCGGTCCATCTCCGGACCAACCATCTGTATGGCCTGGGCAGTGTCTTGTCATCCACTCCAGAGACTCTGGCCGAAACTCCAGACTAGAGACACCGGAGACTCTGGTGACTCCACACTAGAAACTCTGGTCCGTGAAATCACACCGGAGATTCCGACCAATATCCGGACTATCTCCAGACTGCTTCTCTGACTGACCCAGGGCCAAGTCCAGCACCCACACCAGGAATTCATGGGGAAACTCCAGACCACACCGGAGACTCCGGTCTGGAATCTTCAGGTAAGCTTAGATTTGTCCATGGAATTTCCCACCTTCATATGACTTTTCCTCTTTTCAATAGATTGACCTGTAGACATTAACACACAGTAGAATATACCTTATGTTGTTAATGAACACCAAAACAGATTAGGACAATAAATGTCCTTTCAATCCCCCCCTTTTTGGTGTTCGATGAAAACAAGAGGTTTTGCATGGAATTTTTAATAAGACATAGCTAATGCTCCCCCTAACGATGTGCAACAAGATAAACAAGTAATACATGCAAGTCAGGTAATGGATAACTATTACAATAAGGAACGGACATAGACATGTCCACACACATAGATAGTTCACATAAACCAAACAAGTCACACAAGAACCAAATGAAAGCAAATGTTCGAACATAAAGATACAACAACCCAACCCATGCAAATCCTGATACTCCTAATGGACAAATTCTCCCCCTTTGGCATCGAAACACCAAAAAGGGAAAAGTCCAAGCTATCGTCCCAAAGAAGATCACTCGGAGTCGTCGTCGTCATCATCCTCATCCTCATAATCATCACCAGCAGCATAAGTATGTGGCCCTTTGTCGTGAGGGCGAGAAGAGGAGGTGCCCTTAGGTGCAAACCCAAAAGTAACCTTAGATAAAGTCTGCCAGTCAATCAAGCTTGCATTCATGGCATTCCAAGCACCAAAGGAAAGTGTGTGATCAGACTCTGCAGATGGTTCAGCTCCATGCTCATCATTCTATTCTGACTCTCCTTCCTCTTCTTCCTCACCTTGAGCCTTGATATCCTTGAGAATCTTCTCAATTCTACGGTTACTCTTGTATGACTCATGCTGTCCCTTGCGGATGTTCACGCTCATGCAACACAGGGTCTTCTCCCAGAAGGATGCCTTCTTGACTTTCTCCTTAACAAACTCACGTGTGATAGGAGGCATGGGTGCATTGGAGGCATTCTTCCTCCTAGATCCCCTAGGAGGGGTGGGAACACACTCAGCCTCAGAGATCTCCTCATCCTCACTCTCAAACAGCTGCCTAGTAACCATCTTCCCTTTCTTTTGAAGGGACACCAATGCATGCTCCGTAAGATTGGGAGGGAGGGCGAGTGGTGAACCATGGGCTTGAGTGTTGATCAGCCTCATCACTAAAGGAGCATAAGGAGGAGACTTCTTGTAGAGAATAACATGGTGCATCTCCTCAAAAATGAAATCCATAACATCAATAGAAAAGCCTTCCGCCTCAGGACCAACAAGAATAGCAAAGACTTCTTGTAGAGTCGGTGTGACTCTTTCACCCCGCCCCCCTTAAGCCATAACCCGAAACCGCCCCAGACCAGAGACTCCGGTGTTTGCACACCGGAATCTCCGGTCCTCTTCGACCAAAAATAGCCAATTTCAAGTTTTGGGACATATACGATAGATAGAATTTTTTCATGAGAGGGTGAGAGGCTTAGGTTTAGAGTTCAGACTGTGAAGAACCAAAAAGTCAATGAACTTCAAATGAAATGGTTATGTGAAACTTCAACACTCAAAAATGCGAACCAAGAACCAATCCTTCATAGTGAAGGGGCAGTGGCCGAGGCCACCATGTAGGAGTGTGAGGCATGGAACCGCAAAGAATTATCCTTTGGGTTCATAAACTCTACTCATCAATGAAGCTCACGTATCACAAATGATATTAAGAGAATTGATTTACTTAATTTTGGCATTATGGGGGGAGAGATATCCCAATGGATTAGGACCGCACTCCCCCTATATGTCCATTCCTGCACCTAAACCACATAATGATCAAGTAATAGGTGTGTATGTAAGATGATCAAGTCAAACTTCTTGAATCTACGATATTTAGCTCATTCCTCAAATAACAAAATCTTGCGTCATCAAGTGGCTTCGTGAAAATATCTGCAAGTTGGTCTTTGGTTGATACATAAGAGAGCTCAATATCTCCTCGGGTAACATGATCTCTAATGAAATGATGATGGATCTCAATATGCTTAGTTCTAGTATGATCCACCGGATTGTAGGAAATTTTGATAGAACTTTCATTGTCACATAAAATAGGCACTTTGTCACAACGGACACCATATTCCTTTAAAGTTTGCCTCATCCATAACAATTGAGTGCAAGCACTAGCAACAGCCACATATTCAGCCTCAGTGGTGGAGAGAGATATACAGTTTTGCTTTTCAGAAGACCAACACACCAATGGCCTACCAAGGAATTGGCAAGCCGCGGAGGTTGATTTTCTATCATCCTTATCACTAGCCCAATTCGAATCAGTCTATCCACAAAGACAGAATGTAGAGCCCCTAGGATACCATATACCATAGTTTGGGGTATGAACCAAATATCGAAAGATTCTTTTGACTGCCATCAAGTGGATTTCTTTAGGAGCCGCTTGATATCTTGCACACACTCCTACACTTAACACAATATCGGGTCTAGATGCACATAGGTAAAGCAAAGAACCAATCATGGACCGGTATACCTTTTCATCAACATCTTTACCATTTGGGTTAAGTTCAAGATGAGTCTAGGTTGCCATGGGAGTTGGAGCTCCATTTAGTTCCTTCATGTTGAACCTCTTGAGAATGTCTTGGGTATATTTGTCTTGATTGAAAAAGGTTCCTCCTCTTATTTGCTTGATCTCAAAGCCAAGAAATACCCTTAACTCCCCCATCATAGACATCCTGAACCTGTCAGTCATAAGCTTCGAGAATTCATCATTAAAAGCTTTGTTAGACGAGCCAAAGATAAAATCGTCAACATATATTTGGCAAATGAAAAGCTACCCATTAACCTTCTTAGTAAAATGAGCAGGATCAATTTTCCCAACCTCAAATACACGGTCTAACAACAACTCTCTAAGGTGCTCATACCAAGTACATGGAGCTTGTTTAAGTCCATAGAGCGCCTTATTGTAACACCCCAAAAATGTTAATCAAGTTTATCAAGTTCTAATCACCTAAGTTTCGGGTTAATAAAAACTTTTATTATTAAATTTAATATGAGTGTATGTGTGCATTGCAATAGTGTATGAATGACTGCAATTGCCATGTTTGATTGCTATAAATGATAAGGAATGGTTTGAAGATGAATACTACATCATCTAGGCCATTTACAAACAAAATCGAAAGAAAAGAAAATCAAATATGAATCATATGATCAAATGGTCATTTTGACCAAAATTATCCACTAGACCACTTTGAGTGTTCCTAGTAAAAGATTTCTAATAGAAACTTTCCCAAATCTTTTCACCCCTTGCTAGACCAAGTAAAAGTGAACCCAAGCCCACTTTACAAACTAACAGAAACAAATTCCAAATCTATTTAAAGGACATTGCAAAATTGAATCAAGTTTATATGCATACATCACCATTTTCAAAAACCACTCAAATCAATTCACCTTGGCAAACCCACGCAACCTTAGACTATCAAGCAAGTACTTAGAACACTCAACAAATTTTAGCCAAAAATTCAAATCTTGAGTTCATGCGGCCATTTGGTCGAGCACCTTGCAGACACAGATAAACCATTGCTTAACTTCTACTGTTCTGAGCAGTGAGCAATCGCCACTAGTGCCTTAAATCTGTCCCCTGGTCTCCCTAGAACCAGCAGCGCAGTGGAAACACTTCCCCTTTGCCGTTTGCACCATTGCCGGTCGACCAAGCCCCGCTCGCCATAGACCGCGCTGCCCTCTCCCACGACGTCCAGGAGACATGCGCCACACCACCGCCACCCTCTATCCAACCCTAGACTAGAGACACACCATGGACCAGCCGCGTTCGCCGCGCCCACTTCCCTGTTTGCCATGCTGAGAGCGCGCCAGAGCACCGCAGCCGACACGTGCACCCACACCGCACCTCGCCCTCTCCGCGCGTGCACACACACACCGTGACCCTAGCTCCCCCAAGACACGCCCGCTCGCCGCCGTGTGACCCGTAGCCACTATGCGTCGTCTCGAACGCCACTGTTCCCGCACAGAGCATGGACCGCTCCTGACCATTCTCGACCGCCCCTTGCCGCACCATCACTCGCATGACGATCGCCCTGAAGAACCGCGTCGACCCCTACCCTCAGCCATGCCGCTAGCTCACTTCAACGACATCGCCGACGAGCCTGAGCCATGCAGCTCTGTCCCCATCGCCGGTGTATAAATAGAGGCCACCCCAGCTCCAATTCGCCACACCATCTCACTCCCCTCTCTCTTAGACACCTCCCACACCTTTCCCGAGAGCAAGGCGAGCACTAGCCCGCCAGAATTTAGCCGGAGTTCGCCGCTGCAGAGGAGGAAGGAGCCCGTTGATTGCGACCACCCCAGGAGCCGCCGCGACCACCATTCGAATCGCCGTCCATGACAACCTCATTCGCCACCATCGCCAAGTCTAGCTGGAGCCCAGGTGAGCCCCCACGTACCCCCACCATAGCATTAGGGTTCGTTCTCGCCGGAGCTGTGCGACGGAGACGATGATGCTCAGCCATCGATCACCCTCTAATCGCACGACCCAGATTGAAACTTACCGCTTCGCGTTAGTTGAGTCGCTGACCAGTGGGATCCGCCTGTCAGCAGCCCGCTACGCGCGTGCCGTGTATCTAGGCTGGCCCAATTAGTTTCCCGCGCCGAGCCCCTCGATTCAAATAGACTTTTTTCCATTTTAGTTAAAACTAGAGTCTGTCAGTAGATTCAAAAATAAATTCAAAGATATTTACTGAACCAAATTGCATGATTCCAATTTTGTTAGAAAGGTATTCAAAATATCTATCCAAGCCCGTTGGATTCAAACCATTTTAAATTATATATCACCTATACCAAAAATAATAAGGCAGAGACTTTTCCAACTTCAATTTTTTTTCAAAAATCAACCATAAATGCTTTTGAGTTGATTCCAACTCTCAAAAATCACATTTTACAAGATCTATCTGACTATGTAAAAATATTTAGGTTTACATGTAGTGATCTTGGACTAGAACAAAAGAATGCTATATAGGCATTTCTAGTCACTTTAATTTTATTAAATAGTAATATTAAACTTTTAAAAAATGTGACCACCACTTTAAATCACATTTCCAAGTATTAGAATATGTGGTGATGACATGTGTCAACATGATCCCATATTTTAGTTGGAGAATATTAAATCTTAAGTATTTTCAATAAGTAGAAATTACTTTTCCAAAATAAGATAAATAAGACTAGGTCTTTATTTCAAGTGATGATTGTGATGATGCTAGATCATCTGGTGTGAGCCTTTGTGTACTAAATAGAAGTAATTAAGTATTGTTTGGTGATTGTGTACCTCGTATTCATTGATAGACGATAGTACCGACCCGGGATACGAGGAGGAGGAGTACTACCAAGAAGAAGAAGAATAAGAAGAGAACTTCAACCACTACACTACTCAAGGCAAGCTAGAACTATGCAAGCTAACACTTGCAAACTTGATAACCTATGAAAGATGCATGAGGCATGCTTTGGTTATGCAACTTTGATTATACCAATCCCAAGTTTTACTTGCAAGCTTTATTCTTTTACTTTTACCAAAGTTCTTCCCCTTTAGTTAGTAAATTGTGAGTATTGGAAAAATAGGATAGATACCATAAAGAGTATAAAAGTAGGCCTAAGTAGTTATACTTAGATGCCATGAGAAAACATAAAAACTAGATTTGGATAGTACACTTGATTGGCACCCCTTCTTATTGACACCCTCATTGCTAGTTTCTAGTGCTAAACTACTACTGATCACTTAAATGAGAATACTTGGAGAAAATGATTATGAAATCCTTGGAATGATGGTACATTCTATTGAAATGTTTTGACATATGTTATGAACACAAAATGATTTGATGATGAAACTTCTTGAGGCATGAGCCTTGGTTTTGATAAAAACTGATGGTTGGGTTCGGATGCGATAGCATTCCAATTTTACCGTACAACCACAATACCTGAATTGGGTAGGGCTTAACTAGAAGTTTATATGCCTTAGTATGGGTTCCCTCGCGGAAAGAGGTTGAGCCGAGGCTACCTCATGAATGTGAATGTCCACCTATGCAGTGCCCAGGATGGCAGATGGCCATGGCTTGGAGGCCAAGCTCATAGGGGAGGTGCCTATACTAGTGTAGTGACCTCGGATCGGTAAGGATCCTAAGTCCCTGTGATTAACATGCTAGTCCCTGGATCAATAGCTAGCACTCACAGTCGATGAAATATCATGTAAAACACAAGTCTTTATTACATGAATAGAATAATCCAGAGTTTACATTATTACAACAGAAGCGATATAAATACAACTTGGAGTCCCATCAATGCCACAGGCAGGTTGAGTGAAGACCCGCGATCCTAGCGCACCTTTCAACGATCTCCAAAATTCTGCACATGAAACGTGCAGCCAACAAGTTGGGTCAATACTTTGAATGTATTGGCAAATTACACCAAGGAAGGAAAGACTAACTCTACATGCAAGGCTAGTTTAGGCTTTGGAGTTTATTTGCATAAAGCTAGTTTTCTTAAGTAGAGAGAAGAGAGGATTGTCCTACTTTGTAAACATTTGCTTAGATAAAATAAGGTCGAGTGGCACACGAGGATATTACGCACCAAGTGTCCAAACAACCAAACACTTGGATATTACGCACCAAGCGTCACTTGGATATTACACACCAAGTTCCCAAATTCCCACCCACTAGAGATATTACGCACGCCATGGGGTTTCAAAACTTTGTTTTAGAAAAGAGAGAGGAAGATCCTTCAGAGGCTCCATCCTTGGATGCTCAATGTTGTTACATTTCCGTGAACACGGTGATCGATCGATTGCAATACTCTCGAGTTTGTGCACTTTACCCACAATCCATGATCAAGTCCTTTACTGAGACAAGACCATGGCGAGGCTTTCCCTTAGTAGCCCTCTACCTTAGGATCCAACCGTGCCAAGAATCCTCCAAATGTTGGTACCGGTGAGGTTTCCCACTAAGTACTAGGCCAAGACAGAGCCCATAATGTATTGTGGTTGCCTTTGGAAGCTTCAATTCAAACATGGCGGACTTCTTTGATTCTGGCCGTCCTCCACCAAAATCACACTCGTTGACCCGACAACCATTCCTGAAGAAAACTTAGTTTTATTTTGAAGTGGATTTGAGAAGAAAAGTTTGCTCTAGAGAGCCTTTATACTTAGAAAAATTCTTTGTCTTTCGAACCCCCCAACGGTACTTTGTATATATAGCATAGCAAGCAATACTTAGCAAAAACAGGGGTAACCTATTAGGATGGGAAATCCTAAGTATAGAGCTACTCATGGCATACTACAAAATCATCGCACTTGCAAAATAATACTAAGGAAAAATTCTACTAGAATATCCTACACATGCACACTACAGAATTTTGAAGACCACATGCATAGAACCAAAACTGGGACAAAATTATGAACAAGTGGTGTAACTTGCCTTATGTTGATAATATGGGTGTTGATTGTATTTCTCCGCAGCAATCGCACTCTCCGAACAATCTAATACGAGGACAAGGTAGTTCCAATCAAAACAATTGCAAACATAGCAAACACAACAAGGATGATCGAAAACATGCATGATGATTTAGTATTACACAATGGGTATAATTAGTTTTATGAATATTAATATATCATATGATGCATGTATGAGTTCATTTAATGCAATAGGGTACTTGTTATTAATAATTACTTGCCAATATAAGGGTTTTGATAGTTCTGTTGTAACGCCTGTTCTAACTGTAGAATTAAATTTGTTTCTTGGGTTTACTGGATAGAGGACGTTAATACGAACCAGTAGGCGTTGGATTCACCCTAATCGGAGTTATAGATCTTTTTATATGATTTAAATAGTGTTTAATGGGTTTTAAGTGATTCATACAGTTTTTGTTGCCTAAAAATCAAACAAAAATTATATCTGTAATCTCCACGGAATTGTGATTTCAGGGACATATTATTTGTAATTTTCTGAATAGTATTTATTTTCTTATGAATTTATTAGTCTGAATAAGCCATTAAACCATTTATTTAATGGCTGCGAAACCTTATAGTATTTTACTGAACCATTTGCAGATTGATGATCTACATGGAACCAGCTTTCTATCGGTATATCATTTGTATTTTTGTGACAAGCAATTAATTTGCTATAAATTTAATGATTTATAAAGCCATTAGAACTAATTAAATTGCTACGGGTTAAATAATCCGCAAAGGACAGATCCAAACAGATATTATTAAAGTACATTACAGTAGCTTCAATTTGATATATTATTCATATTTTTCGGAGTTACAGATAATATCCTATGAATTTATTAACCTAAAAGACTATTAAAACTAATTAAATTACTGCAGTAACCACGTACAGTAAAAGTTGGATCTATTCTTATAAGATGATTCTACGTGAAATTATCTTCAATTTGGTATATTATACGCAATTTTTGGACATGGTATGAATTTCTAATGAATTTTACAAGTTAGATCTATAATATGCAAATTTAAATTCGAACGGAATATTCCAGGGAATATTCCGCTGACTGGACAGGTTGACTTTGCATGCTGACTGGGACTAGATGTTGACCTTACGTTGACGTGGCGTTGATGAGGAAGATGACCGGGATGACGACATGGTACGCACCGGTTTGATTGGATCTCGACCGTCTGGATAGGATCCGGTGGCTAGAAGAAGAGATTGACCCGATTTTGGCTCAGAATAGACAAGAAACAGATCTGTATTAGAGAGACAAATCCGTAGGTCAAATTGAAAAACTCAGAACATGAAAGTTGTGGGGAATCATTATTCCTACCTTCTCACCAAAGGAATTTGGATTTGAAGAAACGAGCGCGAGTACATCTTGGATTTACACCGTAAGATCTAAAATATTGCGATGCGAAATTCTCCGTCTGTGGTGGATGAAAAGAGGTGAGATTTGTCGAGATTCAAAGATTTCGACGCGATCTTCAACTTTCGTTTTTTGACCAAAAGCAAACGACGAAGTCTAGATGGGTTAAAAAGCGAAACAAGATTCGGGAATAGGTAGATTCCGGATTTCGAGAATAGAAACTCATACAGCCGTGGCTCCACGAGTTTATATGGAGATTTAGGATGGTGTAGAGATTGGCCTTGGAGTAGAGAACAAGTAGAAACAAACGAAAGTCGATTCGGAGTTGTAGATAAAAAGTTATAACAGTTTGAATAGAGATAGGTTTGTCAAAACTGTTCTGCACGCTTTTTAAAGCACGCGTGACACGATCGGTCAAGGCGCGCTGGCTGGCTGGTCCGGTTCGGCCTTGCTGGGCCGGCCCGTTCAGTTTTTTTTTTAAACCTGTTTTCCTCATATCTTTTGCATACGAACTCCAAATGACATGATTCTTGTTTCTAATTTTTTCTAAAATCGAAAAGATTATTATAGGATCAAATTTGTAATCTTTTTACTAGTTTGGAAGTAGTGGGTTTATAAATCCTTGTATATCTCATTTTATTTATATCTTTATGTGTTTGCATTTATTCCATAACTTTTTCATACTAGCTCCAAATGAGCTCAATTTTGTTTCTAAAAATTTGTAGTATTAATTGGATCTCTTTAGGCTATAATTATCAATAATTTATGCCTTAACAACAATGGGTTTTATAAAGTCAATTTAATTACCCTTAGGAACATTTGGGTGAATCAACTATAGGATTTAGATATCAGGATTTGGATTCAGTTTGTGAGAACTTTGCATGGATGAAATTCTTATGAATGCTTCATGATTTTCATTTTGAAATCTTGCACACCAATTCCACAATCCAAATCAATCCATGCCCTTTTGCCCATATGGCTACTTAGGTCATAACAAAAGAATATAAGATTTTGAATTCAAGGTTGAGAGGATTTTCTATTCAAAAGTTTCTTCTCTTTGAGAATTTTCAACATAGTTAAACAATCAATCAACTTATTTATTTATTTCACATTCCAAAATTAGGAGAATTTTGGGATGTGACAGACTACCACCCTTAAAAGAAATCTCGTCCCGAGATTTGGGAAGGCTAGAAAGAAAGAAAGGTTCGGGGTCCTTTAGGACGCTACCACCCTTAAAAGAAATTGACTAGGTCACTTCTCGTGGATTCACTTAGCTCAGATTGGTTCTCCTTTAGACTTTTATTGGCACAATGTCTCTAGCACATTCTAAACATCATGATTGATAGTTTCCGAGATAGCACTTCTTAAACTAGCAAAACTCTCATGGTGGGCAAATAGGGAACGTTTACTTCACGGTTCCCATAATTCATGGTTGGGATTCATCCTTACCGTATATTCCTACGCTTAGCAATGGATGCTTTTAGAAGGGTGTAACAATATACCATTCTAGGGTTTAGGCTCAATGTCGACTCTCTGCTAAGGTTGAAAAGGGCACTCAAGATTCGCAAAGCCAACAGTACAAGAGCGAATAATAAGAGTAGTAGGAATGGTGATCAATCCATCCTGCACCCAAATAATTACCATGTATGAGGATAGGTGAATCACGTTTTTCTATCACTCGGGCATTCTTACTTGCCTTGAAGAATGTTTCCATGGGCCAGTTTGGGGAAAATGGGCATTCATTTCATATGTCGAGTATTGCGAAGTGATGACTTTGGGTGCGGTGTCTAGAGTCTTGAATCCATCCCTTGTATTTGTCGTGTCCTCGCGGAGCTTCATGAGGTCTTGGCGCATTAGTCTGACTTGTTGATTCAGTTGATGTTCCACCGGGTGGAGGTGCATTGAGCGGGGTTGTGATTGGTCCCTTCGCATAGGAAGAATGTAACTTGAGAGGTGGGACATTCTTCTGATGGGTGCCTTCCTTCACAGTAGGGGCGCTGATCATGATGCTCCTAGTGATATGCCCTATTTCTCCATAGATCGTGCAAGCTAAATGTTTCGGGACTTCAACTTCTTGGATTTTTGGTATACGAGACGAGATTGAAGTAGAACCACTTCAAATTCTTCCTAAGATATCACCCCTTGATGATCATCAATGGTGTGTTGCATCTCCCACCAAGTTGGAGCGTCGTCCTTTAGGAATTGGGTGGCATAATGAAGCATTCTGTTGACTTCAATGTTGGCATCCTTCATTCTTTCTTCAACCTGGAGCATCCACTTCTTTGCATCGGCGTGGCTCTTACGCTTGGTGGAGTTGAGTTCCTTGTCCTCCTTATTGGTATGGTCCATCCGTTGAGTTGACCAAGGTTTAGAGTAGGAACGAATGGAGTATGGAAGAAGAAGAATAACCCATACAAGAAATTTTATTTAGAAAACAGGTTTTTATTAGCTAAGGTAATAAACCATACAAGATAGCAAACAATTTGTTGCATCTATATTTAGAGAAATCTTATTCGGGTTTGGTTCCTAATAGGTCACTTGGAATCTTCGAGGATTCGAGTCTCCAAAAGTCTTCGTGCTCTTGATAGTCTTCATGTTCTTCATAATCTTCAATCTTTCGAGTTCTTTAGTTAATAACATTGACTTAAGGCCTTTGAAGTCTTTAATCTTGTATCATCAGTCTTGGAACATCTTTCATGGAGGTCTTCAAGTACCAACTTAATCGAAACATTGAGATGATCTTCTTTGAAAAGGTAATCTTGAGAAAAGTTTCTTCTTGAAGTGTGTGGTGGTCATTTTCTAATGTTGAAAAGATGAGACTTAAGAAATTTTAAAACCCAAAGGTAGATGATCAGAAGTATAAGAGTTTTCTAAAATAACTTAGAAAATATTTGTCCTAAGGTTTTTCCATGTCTAGGGTCACGATCTACAGTCAACTTATGCTCTGATACCATCTGTAGTGACCTCGGATCGGTAAGGATCCTAAGTCCCTGTGATTAACATGCTAGTCCCTGGATCAATAGCTAGCACTCACAGTCGATGAAATATCATGTAAAACACAAGTCTTTATTACATGAATAGAATAATCCAGAGTTTACATTATTACAACAGAAGCGATATAAATACAACTTGGAGTCCCATCAATGCCACAGGCAGGTTGAGTGAAGACCCGCGATCCTAGCGCACCTTTCAACGATCTCCAAAATTCTGCACATGAAACGTGCAGCCAACAAGTTGGGTCAATACTTTGAATGTATTGGCAAATTACACCAAGGAAGGAAAGACTAACTCTACATGCAAGGCTAGTTTAGGCTTTGGAGTTTATTTGCATAAAGCTAGTTTTCTTAAGTAGAGAGAAGAGAGGATTGTCCTACTTTGTAAACATTTGCTTAGATAAAATAAGGTCGAGTGGCACACGAGGATATTACGCACCAAGTGTCCAAACAACCAAACACTTGGATATTACGCACCAAGCGTCACTTGGATATTACACACCAAGTTCCCAAATTCCCACCCATTAGCGATATTACACACGCCATGGGGTTTCAAAACTTTGTTTTAGAAAAGAGAGGAAGATCCTTCAGAGGCTCCATCCTTGGATGCTCAATGTTGTTACATTTCCGTGAACACCTGATCGATCGATTGCAATACTCTCGAGAGTTTGTGCACTTTACCCACAATCCATGATCAAGTCCTTTTCAGACAAGACCATGGCGAGGCTTTCCTTAGTAGCCCCCTCTTCCGGATCCAACCGTGCAAGAATCCTCCAAATGTTGGTACCGGTGAGGTTTCCCACTAAGTACTAGGCCAAGACAGAGCCCATAATGTATTGTGGTTGCTTTGGAAGCTTCTGAATTCAAACATGGCAGACTTCTTTGATTCCTGGTGGCCGTCCTCCACCAAAATCACACTCGTTGACCCGACAACCATTCCGCCAGTAAGAAAACTTAGTTTTATTTTGAAGTGGATTTGAGAAGAAAAGTTTGCTCTAGAGAGCCTTTATACTTAGAAAAATTCTTTGTCTTTCGAACCCCCCAACGGTACTTTGTATATATAGCATAGCAAGCAATACTTGGCAAAAACAGGGGTAACCTATTAGGATGGGAAATCCTAAGTATAGAGCTACTCATGGCATACTACAAAATCATCGCACTTGCAAAATAATACTAAGGAAAAATTCTACTAGAATATCCTACACATGCACACTACAAAATTTTGAAGACCACATGCATAGAACCAAAACTAGGACAAAATTATGAACAAGTGGTGTAACTTGCCTTATGTTGATAATATGGGTGTTGATTGTATTTCTCCGCAGCAATCGCACTCTCCGAACAATCTAATACGAGGACAAGGTAGTTCCAATCAAAACAATTGCAAACATAGCAAACACAACAAGGATGATCGAAAACATGCATGATGATTTAACATTACACAATGGGTATAATTAGTTTTATGAATATTAATATATCATATGATGCATGTATGAGTTCATTTAATGCAATAGGGTACTTGTTATTAATAATTACTTGCCAATATAAGGGTTTTGATAGTTCTGTTGTAACGCCTGTTCTAACTGTAGAATTAAATTTGTTTCTTGGGTTTACTGGATAGAGGACGTTAATACGAACCAGTAGGCGTTGGATTCACCCTAATCGGAGTTAATAGATCTTTTTATATGATTTAAATAGTGTTTAATGGGTTTTAAGTAATTCATACAGTTTTTGTTGCCTAAAAATCAAACACAAATTATATCTGTAATCTCCACGGAATTGTGATTTCAGGGACATATTATTTGTAATTTTCTGAATAGTATTTATTTTCTTATGAATTTATTAGTCTGAATAAGCCATTAAACCATTTATTTAATGGCTGCGAAACCTTATAGTATTTTACTGAACCATTTGCAGATTGATGATCTACATGGAACCAGCTTTCTATCGGTATATCATTTGTATTTTTGTGACAAGCAATTAATTTGCTATAAATTTAATGATTTATAAAGCCATTAGAACTAATTAAATTGCTACGGGTTAAATAATCTGCAAAGGACAGATCCAAACAGATATTATTAAAGTACATTACAATAGCTTCAATTTTATATATTATTCATATTTTTCGGAGTTACAGATAATATCCTATGAATTTATTAACCTAAAAGACCATTAAAACTAATTAAATTACTGCAGTAACCACATACAGTAAAAGTTGGATCTATTCTTATAAGATGATTCTACGTGAAATTATCTTCAAATTGGTATATTATACGCAATTTTTGGACATGGTATGAATTTCTAATGAATTTTACAAGTTAGATCTATAATATGCAAATTTAAATTCGAACGGAATATTCCAGGGAATATTCCGCTGACTGGACAGATTGACTTTGCATGCTGACTGGGACTAGATGTTGACCTTACGTTGACGTGGCGTTGATGAGGAAGATGACCGGGATGACGACATGGCACGCACCGGTTTGATTGGATCTCGAATGCGGATAGGATCCGGTGGCTAGAAGAAGAGATTGACCCGATTTTGGCTCAGAATAGACAAGAAACAGATCTGTGTTAGAGAGACAAATCCGTAGGTCAAATTGAAAAACTCAGAACATGAAAGTTGTGAGGAATCATTATTCCTACCTTCTCACCAAAGGAATTTGGATTTGAAGAAACGAGCGCGAGTACATCTTGGATTTACACCGTAAGATCTGAAATATTGCGATGTGAAATTCTCCGTATGTGGTGGATGAAAAGAGGTGAGGTTTGTCGGGATTGAAAGTTTTCGACGCGATCTTCAACTTTCGTTTTTTGGCCGAAAGCAAACGACGAAGTCTAGATGGGTTAAAAAGCGAAACAATATTCGGGAATAGGTAGATTCGGGATTTCGAGAATAGAAACTCATACAGCCGTGGCTCCACGAGTTTATATGGAGATTTAGGATGGTGTAGAGATAGGCCTTGGAGTAGAGAACAAGTAGAAATAAACGTAAGTCGATTCGGAGTTGTAGATAAAAAGTTATAGCAGTTTGAATAGAGATAGGTTTGTCAAAACTGTTCTGCACGCTTTTTAAAGCACGCGTGACACGATCGGTCAAGGCGCGCTGGCTGGCTGGTCCGGTTCGGCCTTGCTGGGCCGGCCCGTTCAGTTTTTTTTTAACTTGTTTCCCTCATATCTTTTGCATACGAACTCCAAATGACATGATTCTTGTTTCTAAATTTTTCTAAAATCGAAAAGATTATTATAGGATCAAATTTGTAATCTTTTTACTAGTTTGGAAGTAGTGGGTTTATAAATCCTTGTATATCTCATTTTATTTATATTTTTATGTGTTTGCATTTATTCCATAACTTTTTCATACTAGCTCCAAATGAGCTCAATTTTGTTTCTAAAAATTTGTAGTATTAATTGGATCTCTTTAGGCTATAATTATCAATAATTTATGCCTTAACAACAATGGGTTTTATAAAGTCAATTTAATTACCCTTAGGAACATTTGGGCGAATCAACTATAGGATTTAGATACCAGGATTTGGATTCAGTTTGTGAGAACTTTGCATGGATGAAATTCTTATGAATGCTTCATGATTTTCATTTTGAAATCTTGCACACCAATTCCACAATCCAAATAAATCCATGCCCTTTTGCCCATATGGCTACTTAGGTCATAACAAAAGAATATAAGATTTTGAATTCAAGGTTGAGAGGATTTTCTATTCAAAAGTTTCTTCTCTTTGAGAATTTTCAACATAGTTAAACAATCAATCAACTTATTTATTTATTTCAAATTCCAAAATTAGGAGAATTTTGGGATGTGACAACTAGATCGTGTAATTGAAAGGTTATGATTGATTATCCGCATACTATGTATGATGATTCAGGGTTATCCTTGACGGATGTATCGAATTTTGTGGTGAAAGTTGTTGGAGATATGCCCAAGAGGCAATAATAAAGTGGTTATTATTATATCTTTATGTTTATGATAAATGTTTACATCCCATGCTATAATTGTATTAACCGGAAACATTAATACTTGTGTGTTTTGTAAACATAAAAGAGTCCCTAGTAAGTCTCTTGTTAAACTAGCTTGTTGATTAATGGATGATCATGGTTTCCTGATCATGGACATTGGATGTCATTAATAACAAGGTTATATCATTAGGAGAATGATGTGATGGACACACACCCATAGTAAGCGTAGCATAAGATCAAGCCATTAAGTTCGTATTGCTATAAGCTTTCAAATGCATAGTAACCTAATCCTTCGACCATGAGGTTATGTTAATCACCATCACCGGATGGGTACTTTGATGACATCAAACACCGCCGAATGGGGTGGTTATAAAGGTGTCATTGGGTATTCTGAAAGTATGTGTTGAAGCGCATGGACCAAGATTGGGATTTGTCCATCCATATGACGGATAGATATGCTCTGGGCCCTCTCGGTGGAATGTCATCTAGTTAGCTTGCAAGCATGTGACTAGGTCACAAGGGATGACATAACATGGTAAATGGTTCTATCAATCACAAAGTCATCGTTGAGTATGTGGGAGCTGTTATGGATCTCCTGATCCCGCTAATGGTTATTGATCGGAGATGTGTCCCCATCATGTCTACATGTTCACGAACCGTAGGGTGACACACTAAAGGTTCGAAGTTGTTTTAAGTAGATATGGAATGTGCGTTGGAGACCGAATGTTGTTCGGAGTCTCGGATTGGATCCGGGACATCACGAGGAGATCCGGAATTGTCCGGGGAACAAGATTCATATATTGGGGATCATTTTCTAAGTTAGGAAATGTTCCAGAGTATTTGTATGGGGATTCTAGAAGGTTTCGGAATGTTCCGAAAGGTTCTAGAAGATTTCTTGGAGTTTACTTGAAAACCAAGAAAGGATCAAGGAATCCTTGTGGGGTAAGACAAGGATTCGTGGGGGAGTAGGACTCTCCCCCACCTCCTTGATCCGCCGGCCAAGGGAGAGGGGAGTCCTACAAGGACTCTACCTCCCCATGGCGCCTCCCTCCTTTAAATAGAGGGGTGGAGGCACAAGCCCCCTTGCCCCTTCTATTCTCTAGATTTCAAGTTGCCTCTCTCCTACTCCTTCCCTCTGCTCTGGCTTAGGCGAATCCCTGCAGAATTCTCTACTCCACCACCACCACCACACCGTCGTGCTGCTGGGATTCCGTGGAGAGATCTACTACCTCCGCTGCTCGCTGGAACGGGGAGAGGAAGGTCTGCCGACTCCAAGACGTGTGACCGATCATGAAGCGCTGTCCGAACGCGGCGCCAGAAGGATCGTCTACTCGATCTTGAGATCGGCAAGTGATCGACTACATCAACCACGAGATCCGATCTCGTAATGCTTTCGGGTCTACAAGGGTTAGTACAGATCTATCTCGTTGCACATGTCTAATAGATTAGATCTTGGCTTTTATCTAGATTGGATCTGGGTTTTGTTCGTTCTTGCGGTAGAATTTTTTTGTTTTCCATGCTACGAACCCATCCGTGGTATCAGAGCCGTGTCTATGCGTAGAACTGTTGCACGAGTAGAACACAATGGTTTTATGGGCATTGGTGCTCGTGCCGTCTTTTGCTTTGTGTACTTTGCATCTTGCAGTATGGTGGGATGAAGCGGCTCGGGATAACCTTACATGTCATCGCACATGAGACTTGCTCCATAGTTGACGTGCAACTCATATTGCACAAGTGGCTTTGCGGGTGTCTCTCTCTCCCATCATAGTATAGATCCAATCTACACTTTGCACTTGATAGCACCTGTATCAACGTTGTGGTTCAGTTTCGTAGGTAAGATTCGTTCTTATTCGAAAGCCCCAAACCACGTAAAACATGTAGAGAAAATTAGAGGTGTCTAACTTGTTTTTGCAGGGGTTTTGTGATGTGATATGGCCATTATGTGATTGTGATTATATTTGATGTATGCAATGATCCTTGTTGTAATATGGCAACGCAGAGGGAAACTAATGGTTGTCTTTAATTACATTAAGACCTGCGTGTCTATTCATCTTGTAATAGCTTTATTCCAAGTAGTTGTAATAGTTGCTAGTGATGATGGACAACCATGAAGCGCTAATGACCTTGACGCAATGCTGGTGATGATGGAGATCATGTTCGTGCTTTGGAGATGGAGATCAAAGGCATAAGAAGAAAGGGCCATATCATATCACACTAATTATGAATTGCCTGTGATGTTAATCCTTTATGCATCTTGTATTGCTTAGATCGCGATGGTAGCATTATAAGATGATCCCTCTCACTAAATATCAAGTAATAAAGTGTTCGTCCTTAGTAGGCACCGTTGCTAAGACTCGTCGTTTCGAAGCATCTCGTGATGATCGGGTGTGATAGATTCTACGTGTGCATACGACGGGTGCAAGCCAGATTTGCACATGCGGATACTAAGGTTAACCTTGACGAGCCTAGCATGTACAGACATGGTCTCGGAACACGGAATACCGAAAGGGAAAGCATGAGTCATATGGATGATATGATGAACATGTTGATTGTTCGCCTTTAAAGCTACATCATCTCACGTGATGATCGGACTTGGTGTAGTGGATTTGGTTCGTGTAATCACTAAAACAACTTGAGGGATGTTGTTTTGAGTGGGAGTTCATTTGTAATATGGATTAGTCAAACTCAATTTATCATAAACACAATCAAAGTGAATTTGCATAGTTTGTTGTAGTCATTGGCATCCGTTCACCACCTTACGCTTAGTTATAGTTGAGATAGTGGAACTATAGAAATTCTGGATATTTGCTTTACGAACTGGTATCATATTGTTTTTAGTGTCAATCTAAAGTTTAAAAGTCCTGTTGCAAACTTTCAGCAAACTCCGTTTACTCTGTGAAGTTTAATAAACCGTATTAAATCAAGAGTAACAATTCCAGTGTTAGTATCTAATGTATCATGTTTGCCTCCATGATTCTTGATACTCAAAAGATTGTTTTTAATATCAAGTTTATCTAAGAGCTGAAAGCAATGTTTCAGAAACCATCATACGTGAAAGGTATTGCGATATCTAAAACAATGTATTGGTTACAACATGATAGAGTATATGTCCTCATATTTGATGAGAATTTGTGAAGGTTGGAGACGCTAGTCGTCCTAATCCTCCAAAAGGTTTTGGAAAAGAAACATTATACTCGCAATTCATCTTTATAAGCTATAGCAGCTTGATCATGAAAATTGTCATGATAAGGATGAATAGAAGATGTAAATAAAATGTTTACTACACTAAAAGATTACTAAAGAATGGAATTTTGAAAGAATGCAAAACATTTGATGAAGGTGATCCACTTCAAAGTGCAAGTTCAAAGGTATTAGTATTTGACTATACACAATTTGTACTATGTGTCATGTGAATGACACCACTATTGATGTTGATAGATTCTTTTAAAAGAAAAGGAATTATTGAAAGAGAATCTATAAAATATTTGGCAGAAAAGAAAAGATTGGAGATGTCCAACTTAGGTATATAGAAGATACATGTTATGGCTGTATTCCTTGGTTGTTAAACAATGTGGTTCTGCGGTATTGGATACCGAATTGGTTGGTATGAAGTGTCATATAGGACAACACAATTCATGAACTGCAATGGCCTAAGTAACTAGCAAGAGAATATGTGAGTTTCATCAAAAACAAACAAAGGGTTGTTGTGTTACTCGTTAACATCAAAGCTTGCCTTCAAGATTTGTTTCAATAATTGTTATTTTGATCAGGTATTATGACGACAAAAGGTTGTTCAAATAATTACCGTATTCCATAATAGATGGATGATATACAAGTCTGGTTGGAGAAATAACGACCATAAAACTAATGCTAAAATGTCGCAAGACAAATGATTGAAAGATCACTTGCAAAGTGACATCGCCCTTTAAATTATATTGAAAGGGATACATGAAGAAACTCCATGTTGATGGATTTTTGGAGTCTTTGATTTTTATCAAATGACGCTTGTGATACTTTCCTGGAGATAATTAAAACTCCGTTCGAAGGCCAAAAGAGGAACGGACGACTAACTGATTGGAATTTGTACATATTGATGTATATAGTCCATTATGTGTAGTCGTGGGCGATGGATTTCAACTTCATATGCTTTCTCCAAAGATTTGAGTGAGTATATGTATATACTTACTCAATATGGAAGAAGTATGAAACATTTGAAAATGTTCAAAGACTTTCAAGATGAAGTGGAAAATTATTGTAACAAGAAAATAAAAAAAGTTTATGATTGGATCATAAAGATGTTTGAGTTACAAGTTTAGCAAAACACCTAAGATTTGAGGAATCGTTCCATGGATTTGCATTTCCCAAAACACCATAGGAGTATGGAGTGTTCAAGATATGTAATTAAACCTTGTTTGACATGGTAAGATCAAAGGTGTCATTTATAAAACTGCCATTATATTTTAAAGATTAAAGCTTTAGTGACTACCTCTTTTACACTGAAAAGAGCTCCATCGTGATCCGTTGAAATGACACCATATAAGTCATGGTTTGGGATAAAACCCAGGTTATCCTTTCTTAAATTTTTGGTATGCTAGGCATAAGTAAAATGTTTACAACCAAAGTCAGATGAGCCTGTCTTTGTAGGTTATTTCGAATAACCATTGGGTATTCCTCCATAACACCAAAGACAAAAGTGTTTGTCACTTAGAATGTCGAGTTTCTTGAGAAGGAATTTTTGGTGAAAAGTTAAGTGGGAGGACAATAGAACTTTGACAAGGTTGTTGAACCTTGGCTAATATGTGCTGAGTTGCGCAGCGTCGGTAAGTGTCCCGGAGGCAGCAACAATGCTCATGGCTCACGTGCCTCAAAGGATGTGGTCACGGGGATCTAAGTTCCTATTAAACCAAGTAGGTCAGGTAAGTAATCAAATGCCAAGATTTGAGAGTTAAATCATTGTTGTTTGACAATGATAAACCGACTACATGCAAATAATCAATGATGGGCCCTGACTTCGTTAAGTGGCTTGAAGCCATAAAATCCGTGATAATTCCATACACGAGAAATCAAGCTTTGAATTTGAAAGACCCTCTGGAAAGGTGCAAGACCTTATAGTCGTATATGGATCTATAAAGAAATAGACATGGATGTTTCACATCTATGAAATAGTCGACATGTCGGAAAGAGTTTACGACAATGTTCAAGGAATTGACTATGATAAGATTTGATCTTTCATAGCGATATTTAGTCTAGACGGATTAATGTAGCAACCACTACATATATTTTGGTATATGGTAGTTGAACAAACAAAACAAGTTCTTCTAATAGAATGGTTACCTAGGATGTGTCCATGACACGTCCAAAGGGTTTTGTTAATTCAAAGGATGCTAAAAGAGTATGCAAAACTTCAATGGTTGAAGTGAGCATCGCGGAGTTGGAATCTTCACCGTGATGAAACCGTTAAAAGGTTTAATTTCATCAGAGACGATGAAGATGTTTGCATTTTGCAAGAAATTAAGTGGGAGCGCTAAGACATATTTCTAATACATTATGTGAAAGACATATTGTTGATTAGAAATGATGCATCTTTTATTGACACAGGTTAAGAATTTCATTTCGATGAAAGACTTAGGCATAACCCAAGAATTAGGCATCAATGTCTATATGGATAGATTGAGGCGCTAATATGGTTTTGCCAAATGTACATAGATAAGATGTTGAATGAGTTCAATATGGAAACAGCAAGAAAGGTTCTTGGCCTTGCGGAAAGGACTGAATCAAGATTCAAGTGTGTTGACACGAGATTCAAGTGTTTTGACACTTGGTGAAATCACAAGAATATTTTGATCAATCATTCTTTGAGATGTACACATCCAGATATGTCCTATGCTCTAAATGTTATGAGCATATACCAGAATAACTCATAAGATGATCATTGGACAATAGTAGGGATATTCCTATGATCTTTGGAAGAACTAAGAATATATTATTTATATAGTGGTGACAAATAGTTCATTGTAAATTGTTGCATTGATACTAGTTTTGTCACAAATTAAGTTTATCTCAATTTAAACTATGGGTGGCACAATGTAATGGAAAGGAAGTTCCATAACAGATTTGGTTGAGTACCAAAGTTAAAACATTGTGACAGATACTACAACAAAAGGCTAAGTATATGACTACTATTGTAGCAGCAAATGAGGGCATTTGCGTCAAGTAGTTTGTTATTAAACTAGGTGTGGTTCATAGCGGGATAATAGTATGAAGATACATTGTATGACAATTGTATCAACATGATTTAATCCCAAGGAACTAAAGGTCTCACCAAAGGACCAAATTTATACAATGCCATCTCATTGGAGAATGAGTAATGCATAGAGACGCAAGGACATGCAAATACACACGGACCTGGAAGTGTCAGATCCGAAGATTATGTTTACCACTAGCAATAGTGTCTATACAACACCAGAAAGCCATAGGTGTTGAGTGCACAAGTTTTTAACTAGATTATTGACTCTAGTGCAAGTGGGAGACTGTTGGAGATATGCCCAAGAGGCAATATTAAAGTGGTTATTATTATATCTTTACGTTTATGATAAATGTTTACATCCCATGCTATAATTGTATTAACCGGAAACATTACTACTTGTGTGTTTTGTAAACATAAAAGAGTCCCTAGTAAGTCTCTTGTTAAACTAGCTTGTTGGTTAATGGATGATCATGGTTTCCTGATCATGGACATTGGATGTCATTAATAACAAGGTTATATCATTAGGAGAATGATGTGATGGACACACACCCATAGTAAGCGTAGCATAAGATCAAGTCATTAAGTTCGTATTGCTATAAGCTTTCAAATGCATAGTAACCTAATCCTTCGACCATGAGGTTATGTTAATCACCATCACCGGATGGGTACTTTGATGACATCAAACACCGCTTAAGAATCGGGTGGTTATAAAGGTGTCATTGGGTATTCTGAAAGTATGTGTTGAAGCGCATGGACCAAGATTGGGATTTGTCCATCCATATGACGGATAGATATGCTTTGGGCCCTCTCGGTGGAATGTCATCTAGTTAGCTTGCAAGCATGTGACTAGGTCACAAGGGATGACATAACATGGAACGAGTAAAGAGTACTTATCAGTAACGAGGTAGAACTAGGTATGGAGATACCGACGATCAAACCTCGGATAAGTATAGTATCGCATGACAAAGGGAATTGGTTTCGTATGGTAAATGGTTCTATCGATCACAAAGTCATCGTTGAGTATGTGGGAGCTGTTATGGATCTCCAGATCCCGCTAATGGTTATTGATCGGAGATGTGTCTCCATCATGTCTACATGTTCACGAACCGTAGGGTGACACACTTAAGGTTCGAAGTTGTTTTAAGTAGATATGGAATGTGCGTTGGAGACCGAATGTTGTTCGGAGTCTCAGATTGGATCCGGGACATCACGAGGATATCCGGAATTATCCGGGGAATAAGATTCATATATTGGGGATCATTTTCTAAGTTAGGAAATGTTCCAGAGTATTTGTATGGGGATTCTAGAAGGTTTCGGAATGTTCCGGAAGGTTCTAGAAGATTTCTTGGAGTTTACTTGAAAACCAAGAAAGGATCAAGGAATCCTTGTGGGGTAAGACAAGGATTCGTGGGGGAGTAGGACTCTCTCCCACCTCCTTGTTCCGCCGGCCAAGGGAGAGGGGAGTCCTACAAGGACTCCACCTCCCCATGGCGCCTCCCTCCTTTAAATAGAGGGGTGGAGGCACAAGCCCCCTTGCCCCTTCTATTCTCTAGATTTCAAGTTGCCTCTCTCCTACTCCTTCCCTCTGCTCTGGCTTAGGCGAATCCCTGCAGAATTCTCTACTCCACCACCACCACCACACCGTCGTGCTGCTGGGATTCCGTGGAGAGATCTACTACCTCCGCTGCTCGCTGGAACGGGGAGAGGAAGGTCTGCCGACTCATGACGCAGGACCGACCGCGGCTGAACCGGGCGCCGGAAGGATCGTCTACTCGATGTTGAGATCGGCAAGTGATCGACTACATCAACCACGAGATCCGATCTCGTAATGCTTTCGGGTCTACAAGGGTTAGTACAGATCTATCTCGTTGCACATGTCTAATAGATTAGATCTTGGCTTTTATCTAGATTGGATCTGGGTATTGTTCGTTCTTGCGGTAGAATTTTTTTGTTTTCCATGCTACAAACCCATCAAAGGTGTACCACCTCTACAGAGTGTCAAACTATTCGAATAGCCGCGTCCGCGATTATGGACAGTTGGAGTGGCCATACTGTTCCATTGTCAGATATTTTCAAAAATGACTTGTGAATTGAACTATGACCTTGACTTGACCACAACAGGGTTGTGGACATGAAAACTAGGTTCCCACTTAGGTGATGTAGAAAATTAAATTAGGATGTTTACTTTTGAACTCCTTACGAAATAAACCTGGCCTTTTGCAAATAAACCTAGAGCTTAAGATTCCTAATAGAACTACTTTACTTCTTAGTGATAGTTTGTGAGTATTTAAAGAGTATTCATGGCTTTGTCCCTGGCTATACCCATGGCCAGACTATGAGGAGGACTACCAGGAAGATGGACAGCAGGAGGTCTATGACAACTAGGATCATCTCCCATCCTCAGCATTGCCTATGACCCTGAAGATGGAGCCCGTACTACGTTTATTTTCCGCTGCTTTGATTGTATTAAGACTTGATCATGAGATCCTTTATTTGTAAGACCTTTATTATGGTTTGTAATGGATGATGTACTGTGGTATCAATCTATTATGTCTCGCAAAAATGGTAATCCTGGGATTGCGAGGTATGGCATAACAGGCATCTGGGATTAAAAATCCGGGTGGGCAAAACATCAACCAGATCATCGGGGCTCGCTTTTCTCACTACACAAGGCGTGATTCTATGGGAATGCCCTTGGAGATGACAGGACACCCAGAGCTGAAGCACCGGGTGGATAATATCGACTTCATGTTGTATGATAGGCAGATGGAGCTGGACAACGCCCGTGCCTACGCCAACCACAACTATGCCATTGCAGTCAAGAAGGACCAGACCCTCGCCATCCTCGCCAAGGAGCGCCAATCACTTCGCCGTCAGCGTGACAAGAAGGATCGCATCATTGATCGTCTTTGCAAGAAGGTGGCCACTCTTGAGAAGACCATCCGTGAATAGGAAATCCATCTTGAAGAGAACGAGGAGGAAGGTGAAGATATCTGTGGAGATCTCTACTGTTACCTCAGTGATGATGACGACTACCTAGAGGATGATGCCATGGAGTTCCACACTAACAATGATGATTCCGCCTTCATTGATGATGATTAGATGCACTTGAGCACTACCGTAGGAATGAGTTGTATCCGGTCCCACTATATCGTAGTTTCATAGACTGGTACTTAAAGCCATCTGTTTTCTATTTGTGTTGTGGTGTGTGTTTGTATTGGGTGCTATGAATGAATGAATGAGAGGAAGTTGTTAGTTTACAAAACCTGAGTCAAACTCCAAGCTTAAAGCTTTAGAAACAAAACCATGAACCTTAGAGATTTCCCTCTTATCTCACTATTTATCTCAATCTTCAGATGACTCATGGAAATCCCGGAGGAAGCAGCTCATCTCAGGACCCAATGCTGCAGATTCTGCAAATGTTAGTTTCTGACCGTGAAGCTAGTAGAGCCGAATGCCAAGCCAACTTAGCCACTCTTCAATAGATAACTCAGATGGCCCACAATAATAAAGGCCACGGAAACCAGGATGACCATGGATCCAAGCTCAAGAACTTTCAGAAGACCAATCCCCCTATATTTAATAAGTCCAAAGAGCCCTTAGATGCTGATGACTGGCTGCAAACCATGGAGAACAACTTAGAGGTCGTTGGAGTTGAGGCCAATGAAAAAGTATTGTTTGCCACCCATTATATGGTAGGTGATGCAAGAGCCTGGTGGAATAGCACTCGTACCATGAACAAAGTTCAGATGATGACTTGGGATGAGTTCAAAATCAAGTTCAACAGGACTCATTTGCCCCTGGGTCTGATTAAGAGGATGAGGGATGAGTTTAGAGAGTTGAAGCAAGGAAGGATGACTGTGGTGGAATACAGTGACAAATTACTGTCACTAGCTAGATATGCCCCTGATGAGATTGAAACAGAAGCAAAGAAGAAAGAGAGATTCCTGAACGGACTGCATGATGACATGCAAACCGTGCTAGTCAACATTCCCTTTGATGATATTGAAGCTTTAGTGGATTCTGCTATCCAGATGGAAGGGAAGATCAACCAAGCCAATGACAACCGCAAGCGTCGTATGATGCACCAGCCTGGATCCCACCATACCCAGAAGTATCGCCCCAACCCATCTACAGGATATGCCCCAAGAAACAACAGACCCCCTATGCCCCGTCCAAGCTATCCCAACCATGGAGGAGGAAACCCAAGGCCTGGAGGAAACCACAACAATAACCCCAGCAATTCCAATAACTTCAACCATGCACCGCCCAAGTCCAACATCAACAACAATAATACTGCCCCAAGGACTGGAAGCAATGTTCCGCCTATTGCAGGAAAAGACAAGTCCCTGATTACTTGCTTTGAATGCAGAGTCAAGGGTCACTACTCCAACGAGTGCCCCAAGAAGCTTGCAACAGCCACCAATGTGAACGCACCCGCTCAACAGCAACACCGTGTTCAGCCTGGAAGGAGATTTGTCCGAGGGAACTCGCTCAACCGCAACGGCCGTCTGTTCCACATGAATGCTGAAGAAGCTCATGAAGCGCCAGATGTCGTGCTGGGTATGTTTTGTGATAACTCAGTACTTGCAAGAGTGTTGTTTGATTCTGGAGCATCGCACTCGTTTGTTACAGAAGAATTTGCATGCACTAGTAAGATTCAACCAACAAAATCTGAAGCATGTTATGATAGTTCAAATCCCTGGTTCGACCACCAAAGCTAGAAAAATTTGCAAGGCTGTACCTATCAGAATCCATGTAATAGGTTTTTATGCTAATCTAATAGTACTTGGAACCAAAGGTTTGGAAGTAGTACTAGGAATGGATTGGATGTCGAAACATAAAGGATTAATCGACTGTGCCAAGAAAGCCATAACCATGACCAGTAGCATTAGAGTATCAGTAGAGCATGTATCTGAGACACTGCCCGTTAATTCAAATGCAACAAGAGTCTAGCCCAACCGACCCTAGACCAAGTCAGAGTAGTGTGTGAATGCCCTGACGTGTTCCCAGATGAATTGCCCGGTATGCCCCCAGATCGGGATATCGAGTTCATCATTGAACTACTTCCTGGAACTGGACCCATAGCTCAGAGACCTTATAGTATGAACCCATCTGAATTAGTGGAACTAAAGAAGCAACTTGATGCTATGATGGAGAAAGGTCTGATTCAACCAAGCGCATCGCCATGGAGATCTCCTGTTTTGTTTGTGGATAAGAAAGATGGAGGTAACCGTTTGTGCACGGATTACCGGAAGCTGAATGATGTCACCATCAAGAACAAGTACCCACTGCCGAAGATAGAGGATCTGTTTGATCAGTTGACTGGTGCCAGATTGTTTTCTAAGATTGATCTTAGAACTGGTTATCATCAACTCAAGATTCGTGCAACGGATATTCCAAAGACTGCCTTCACCACTAGATATGGATTGTATGAGTACACAGTCATGTCTTTTGGATTAACCAATGCCCCCGCTTATTTCATGAATGTCATGAATAAGATTTTTATGAACTTCCTGGATAAGTTTGTCGTTGTTTTTATCGACGATATTATGATCTATTCCAAGTCTGAAGAAGACCATGAGCTACACCTGAGAACCATCCTTGAGACCCTTAGAGAACATCAGTTGTATGCCAAGTTTAGCAAATGTGAATTCTGGTTAAAGGAAGTAGGATTCCTAGGACATATCATGTCAGCAGGAGGAATTGTTGTCGATCCCACAAAGATTAAGGATGTGGAAGAACGGAAAACCCCAACCACTCAAACCCAAGTCCATGCATTTCTCGGATTAGCGGGATATTACCGCAAGTTCGTAGAAGGATTTTCAAGCATCACAAGACCGCTGACTCAGCTATTCAAGAAATATCAGAAGTTTGAATGGACGAACAAATGTGAAGAAAGTTTTCAAGAACTCAAGAAGAGATTGATTTCAGCTCCAATTTTGATTATGTCAGATATCAAGAAGCCTTTTGATGTGTATTGTGATGCATCCAAGATTGGTCTCGGATGTGTGTTGATGCAATAAGGCAAGGTCATATCATATCTGTCTATACAACTGAATCAACATGAGCAAAACTACCCTACCCATGACTTAGAACTAGTAGCCATAGTTTTAGCTTTGAAGACATGGCATCATTACCTTATGGGTAACCGCTGTGAGATTTATTCGGATCATAAGAGTCTGAAGTATATCTTCACCCAGAAGGAGCTGAATATAAGGCAAAGGAGATGGATAGAGTTAATCAAGGATTATGACCTTGACATTCACTATCACCCCGTCAAAGCCAATGTGGCAGCGGATGCTCTTAGAAGATTGCCGTGTACATTAAACACCATGATTAAAGAAGCCCAACCAAGTTTGCATGAAGAGTTGGAGCAGTTTAGAACGGAGCTAGTTAGCGAAGGATTCCTAGCCAATATTGAACTTCAACCCACTTTGATTGGTCAGATCAAGGAAGCCCAGAAAGGAAATGCAAGTATCGACGGAATCAAGCTTTGTATCGGTACAGGGAAGGTACCTGGATTCACTGAAGATGAAGAAGGAGTTTTGTGGTACAAAGGATGTATCTGTGTGCCTGCAGATTCGGAGTTGAAACAAGTCATTATGCAGGAAGCTCATGATACTCTTTATTCTATCCATCCCAGAGGAATGAAGATGTATCAGGATTTGAAGGAGCAATTTTGGTGGCACAAGATGAAGAGAGAAATCGGAAGCTACATAGCCAAGTGTGATATCTGTCATAGAGTCAAAGCGGAACATCCGCGCCCCACAGGACTTTTGCAACCATTACAGATTCCGGAATGGAAATGGGATTCTGTCAGAATGGATTTCATCACCGGTTTGCCTACATCTAGTAGGGGAAATGACTCTATTTGGGTCATAGTTGATAGACTGTCCAAGGTAGCCCATTTTATACCTGTTAAGGCCACCTACCAGAGTTCGAAGCTAGCAGAGTTGTACATTGCTAGAATAGTCAGTTTGCATGGAACCCCTAAGACAATAGTATCGGATCGAGGAACCTAGTTTACCTCAAGATTTTGGCAGAAAGTCCAAGAAGGATTAGGAACCAAGTTGAATTTCAGCACATCTTATCATGCACAAACCGATGGACAAACTAAAAGAGTCAACCAAATCTTAGAAGATATGTTGAGAGCTTGTGTGCTAGAATATGGATCAAAATGGGAAGATTGTCTGCCTTTCGTAGAATTCTCATACAACAACAGTTATCAAGCCAATTTGCAAATGGCCCTATTTGAATTTCTATATGGAAGGAAGTGGCGTACCCCCTTGAATTGGTCGCAAGTAGGAGAGAGTCAGATCTTCGGACTCGACATCCTATGAGAAGCCAAAGAGAAAGTTCACAAAGTCCGTGAACACCTCAAGACCGCCCAATCCAGACAGAAGAGTTATGCTGACAAGAGACATCGAGACCTGACCTTCAATGTCGGAGATTTTGTATATCTCAAAGTATCACCTTTGGAAGGAATGTAGCATTTTCAAATGAAAGGGAAGTTAGCCCCCAGATATATTGGACCTTTCAAGATTTTGAATCACCAAGGAGAAGTATCATATCAACTGGAACTGCCAGAGGAGATGTCCTCCACACATAATGTGTTCCATATCTCGTTACTTCGCAAATGATTAGAAGTTCCGGAGAAGACCAAAGTGTTCAAGAATATTGATCACCGAGCCATAGATATCAACAAGGATCTAACCTATCATGAAGTACCCATTCCTATTTTGGAAGAAGCCTTCAGAACCACCAGGACCCGGAGTATCAAGTTTCTAAAGATCCAGTGGAGCAACCATACTGAAGAAGAAGCTACTTGCGAGTGAGCAGATTACATTAGGACCGAGTTTCCAAATCTCTTTAGTTCCTAGTTTTTCTTAAATCTCGGGACGAGATTTTGTTTAAGGAGGGAAGGTTTGTAACACCCCAAAAATATTAATCAAGTTTATCAAGTTCTAATCACCTAAGTTTAGGGTTAACAAAACTTTTATTATTAAATTTAATATGAGTGTATGTGTGCATTGCATTAGTTTATGAATGAGTGCAATTGCCATATTTGATTGATAAAAATGATAAGGAATGGTTTGAAGATGAATACTACATCATCTAGGGCATTTACAAACAAAATCAAAAGAAAAAAATATCAAATATGAATCATATGATCAAATGGTCATTTTGACCAAAATTATCCACTAGATCACTTTGAGTGTTCCTAGTAAAAGATTTCTAACAGAAACTTTCCCCGGTCTTTTCACCCCTTGCTAGACCAAGTAAAAGTGAACCCAAGCCCACTTTACAAACTAACATAAACAAATTCCAAATCTATTTAAAGGACATTACAAAATTGAATGAAGTTCATATGCATAGATCACCATTTTTCAAAAACCACTCAAATCAATTCACCTTGGCAAACCCAAGCAACCTTAGACTATCAAGCAAGTACTCAGAACACTCACACAATTTTAGCCAAAAATTCAAATCTTGAGTTCATGCGGCCATTTGGCCGAGCACCTTGCAGACACAGATAAACCACTGCCTAACTTCTACTGTTCTGAGAAGTGATCAATCGCCACTAGTGCGTTAAATCTCTCCCCTAGTCTCCCCTAGCACCCAGTAGCGCAGTGGACACACTCCCCCTTTTGCCGTTTGCACCAGTGTCGTGCCGCCCAAGCTCGCCATGCTGGTCGACCAAGCCCCGCTCGCCATAGACCGCGCTGCCCTCTCCCACGATGTTGAGGAGACAGGTGCCACACCACCGCCACCCTCTGTCCACCTTTAGACAATAGACACACCATGGAAAAGCCGCGTTCGCCGTGCCCACTTCCTTGTCTGCCATGCCGAGAGCGCGCTAGAGCGCCGCAGCTGACAAGCGCACCCACGCCATGCCTCGCCCTCTTCGTGCGTGCACACACTCACCATGACCCTAGCTACCCCCCAGACATGCCCGTTCGCCACCGCTCGACCCGTAGCCACTATGCGCCGTCTCGAACACCGTCATTCCCGCACAGAGCACGGACCGCTCCTGACCATTCTCGACCGCCCCTTGCTGCGCCATCACTCGCATGACGATCGCCCGGAAGCACCGCGTTGACCCCTACCCTCAGCCATGCCGCTAGCTCACTGCAACGACGTCGCCGATGAGCCCGAGCCATGCCGCTCTGTCCCCATCGCCGGTGTATAAATAGAGGCCGCCCCAGCTCCAATTCTCCACACCATCTCACTCCCCTCTTTCTCAGACACCTCCCACACCTTTCCCCAGAGCAAGACAAGCACCAGCCCACCGGAATTTAGCTGGAGTCCACAGCTGCAGAGGAGGAAGGAGCCCGTTGATTGCGACCACCTCAGGACTCGCCGCGACCACCATTTGAACCGCCGTCCACGACAACCTCATTTGCCCCCATCGCCAAGTCTAGCTGGAGCCCAGGTGAGCCCCCATGTACCCCCACCGTCGCATTAGGGTTCGTTCTCGCCGGAGCTGTGCAACGGAGACGACGATGCTCAGTCGTCGATCGCCCTCTAATCTCACGGCCCAGATTGAAACTTACAGCTTCATGTTAGTTGAGTAGCTGACTAGTGGGACCCGCCTGTCAGCATCCCGCTGCACGCACGCCGCGTAGCTGGGCCGGCCCAATTAGTTTCCCGCACAGAGCCCATCGATTCAAATAGACTTTTTCCATTTTAGTTAAAACTAGAGTCTGTCAGTAGATTCAAAAATAAATTCAAAGAGATTCACTGAACCAAATTGCATGAGTCAAATTTTGTTAGAAAGGTATTCAAAATATCTATCCAAGCCCGCTCGATTCAAACCATTTGAAATTGTAGATCACATATACGAAAAATAACAAGGCAGAGACTTTTCCAACTTCAAACATTTTTCAAAAATCAACCATAAATGCTTTTGAGTTGATTCCAACTCTCAAAAATCACATTTGACAAGATCTATCTGAATATGTAAAAATATTTAGGTTTACATGCAGTGATCTTGGACTAGTACAAAAGATGCTATATAGGCAATTTTAGTCACTTTAATTTTATTAAATAGTAATATTAAACTTTAAAAAAAGTGACCACCACTTTAAATCACATTCCCAAGTATTAGAATATGTGGTGATGACATGTGTCAATATGATCCCATATTTTAGTTGGAGAATATTAAATCTTAAGTATTTTCAATGAGTAGAAATTACTTTTCCAAAATAAGATAAATAAGACTAGGTCTTTATTTCATGTGATGATTGTGATGATGCTAGATCATCTAGTGTGAGCCTTTGTGTGCTAAATAGAAGTAGTTAAGTATTGTTTGGTGATTGTGTACCTCGTATTCATTGATAGATGATAGTACCGACCCGGGATACGAGGAGGAGGAGTACTACCAAGAAGAAGAGAACTTCAACCACTCCACTACTTAAGGAAAGCTAGAACTATGCAAGGTAACACTTGTAAACTTGACAACCTATGCAAGATGCATGAGGCATGCTTTGGTTATGCAACTTTGATTATACCAATCCCAAGTTTTACTTGCAAGCTTTATTCTTTTACTTTTACCAAAGTTCTTCCCCTTTAGTTAGTAAATTGTGAGTATTGGAAAAATAGGATAGATACCATAAAGAGTATAAAAGTAGGCCTAAGTAGTTATACTTAGATGCCATGAGAAAACATAAAAACTAGATTTGGATAGTACACTTGATTGGCACCCCTTCTTATTGACACCCTCATTGCTAGTTTCTAGTGCTAAACTACTACTGATCACTTAGATGAGAATACTTGGAGAAAATGATTATGAAATCCTTGGAATGATGGTACATTCTATTGAAATGTTTTGACATATGTTATGAACACAAAATGATTTGATGATGAAACTTCTTGAGGCATGAGCCTTGGTTTTGATAAAAACTGATGGTTGGGTTCGGATGCGATAGCATTCCAATTTTACCGTACAACCACAATACCTGAATTGGGTAGGGCTTAACTAGAAGTTTATATGCCTTAGTATGGGTTCCTCATGAAAGAGGTTGAGCCGAGGCTACCTCATGAATGTGAATGTCCACCTATGCAGTGCCCAGGATGGCAGATGGCCATGGCTTGGAGGCCAAGCTCATAGGGGAGGTGCCTATACTAGAGTGTGTAATTGAAAGGTTATGATTGATTATCCGCATACTAAGTATGATGATTCATGGTTATCCCTGACGGATGCATCGAATTTTGTGGTGAAAGTGTACCACCTCTGCAGAGTGTCACACTATTCGAATAGCCGTGTCCGCGGTTATGGACAGTTGGAGTGGCCATACTGTTCTGTTGTCAGATATTTTCAAAAATGACTTGTGAATTGAACTATGACCTTGACTTGACCACAACAGGGTCGTGGACATGAAAACTAGGTTCCCACTTAGGTGATGTAGAAAATTAAATTAGGTTGTTTACTTTTGAACTCCTTATGAAATAAACCTGCCTTTTTGCAAATAAACCTAGAGCTTAAGATTCCTACTAGAACTACTTTACTTGTTAGTGATAGTTTGCGAGTACTTAAAGAGTACTCATGGCTTTGTCCCTGGCTATTCCCATGGCCAGACTTTGAGGAGGACTACCAGAAAGATGGACAGTAGGAGGTCTATGACAACTAGGATCATATCCCATCGTCAGCATTGCCTGTGACCCTGAAGATGGAGCCCGTACTACATTTATTTTCCGCTGCTTTGATTGTATTAAGACTGGATCATGAGATCCTTTATTTGTAAGACCTTTATTATGGTTTGTAATGGATGATGTACTGTGGTATCAATCTATTATGTCTCGCAAAAATGGTAATCCTGGGATTGCGAGGTATGGCATAACAGGCATCTAGGATTAAAAATCCGGGTGTTGACACTTATCAAGTTTGTAGACATGGTTCGGGAAGTTAGGATCCTCGAAACCCCGGGGTTGCTTAACATAAACCAACTGATGCAATGGCCCATTTACAAAAGCACTTTCCACATCCATTTGTTGTAATTTAAAGTTATGATGTGCAACATATGCAAGAAGGATACTGATGGACTTAAGGCGAGCCACATGAGCATAAGTCTCTTCATAATCAATCCCTTCAATTTGAGAGAACCCTTGTGTAACCAATCTTGCCTTGTTCCTCACAACAATTCCATGTTCATCTTGCTTGTTCTTGAATATCCATTTAGTGCTAATAACATTGCGGCACTCTTTGGGCTTTTCTACTAACTTCCATACTTTGTTTCTCTCGAAGTTGTTGAGATCTTTGTGCATTGCTTCTAGCCAATTAGAATCTTCAAGAGCTTCCCATACTTTCTTTGTCTCCACCATGGATATATGAGCTTGGTGCTCACCAAAGTGCTTCAGTTGAGCTCGAGTGGACATTCTACTCCTTAGATCACCAAGAACATTATCTAGAGCGTGTTCTCTTCTTTCTAATATTCTGTCCACTCTAGCTTTGCGATGAGTTTCGATCTCCTTGTTGTTCCTTGTAGGAGCCTCTTCAGTAGTCTAGTCCTCGTATTGACCATCAATTTGTCCTTGATCAACAATGGGTTCAGCTTCATCAACATGAGGTAGCGGTTGATCTTGGTCTTGATCAGGCAAGTGACTTGATAGTCTTTGAGATGATCTTGTAGCTGCCTAAATAAATCTACCTTGAGTAATTGGCTGCGCTGGGCTGGACAATCCCGTCAGTGGAGAGAGTGGAGAATTTATCCTAGCGCATTCAGCTTGTTCATCACCGAGAGGGTTCTCAGCTTGTCTTTGGCTTGGGTCATCATTGCCCTCAATAGTGGGAGCATATTGAAGTTGTGAAGATGAGGGCTCCACTTGAGTAGAGCATAGTTCTTCTCGATCCGCCATAAGGGGTTCCTCAACGGGGCGTATGAATCCCGCACCCATTCTTCTTATGGCATCTTGAGGTATTTCATCATCTACATCACAAACATTAGCATGCCCTACTTGGGGGCCATCATATTCTTCTAAAACCACACTACAAGATTCTATGACAATTCCGAAGAGTTTATCATAAATTCTATAAGTGTGGGAATCGAGACCATAGCCAACAAAAGTACCCTCTAAAGCTTTGGAATCAAATTTCGACAAACAAACACCTTTTATGAGATAGAAACACTTACAACCAAACACCTGGAAGTATGAAATGTTGGGCTTGTTACCGGTAAGTATTTCATATGGCGTCTTGATCAATTCTTTGCGGAGGTAGATGCGGTTTGATGCATGGCATGCGGTGGAGATTGCCTCTGCCCAGAAATTGTATGGAGACTTAATTCAGCCAACATAGACCTTGCCATATCCATTAAAGTCCTGTTCTTCCTCTCAGCTACACCATTTTGTTGAGGGGTATATGCAGCGGAATATTGATGTTTTATCCCCTCATCACTAAGAAAACCATTTAGAGTATAGTTCTTGAACTCGGTGCCGTTGTCACTTCTTATTGTTAGCATAGGAAAATTGTATTGACGTTGAACCATATTGACAAAGTCAATGAAATATTGTTGGGTCTCACTGTTTAACTTGAAGAAATAGACCCATGAATATCTTGAGTAGTCATCAACAATCACCAAGCAATATTTCTTCCCACCAAGGCTAGCATGAGATGGAGGACCAAAGAGATCCACATGAAGGAGCTCCAAGATCCTTTTTAACTTTATAATATTATTTGGCTTGTAGGGAGCATCATGCATTTTTCCTTCAAAACAAGCCCTACAAACACGATATTTGGTAAAATAAACATTGTCCTTTAGTCCCACAATGTGGCCGCCCTTGTGAAGGCTTTGCAAAGTTCTCATATTGACATGGGCTAGTCGGTGATGCCATAACCAACCCACATCGGCCTTTATGAATAAGCACATTGCATTTGTAGTGGTTTTCCCTGAAAAGTCCACCACATACAAATCATTTTCGACATACCCAATGAAAGTGACCTTTAGAGTCTTGCTCCACAAGAGGACCACAATATCATTATAAATAAAGATGGCGAAACCCATCTTGCCTACGAAACAGACTGAAAGTAAATTATAGCCAAGGGTCTCAACAAGCAGGATATCCACGAGAGTAACATCGTGTGCAACCACAACTTTGCCAAGACCCATTACCTAAGATTTTGGCATATGTGACGGTTATATGATCTTGATTTACCCTCATCTCCGTCATTATTGTCTTGCTTCTGGTCATATGACTTGTGCAACCACTATCAAGCACCCACTTTGACCCGCCGGAAGCATAGTTCTACAAGAGATCAAGCTAGTTTTTAGGTACCCATTTTTCAATGGGCCCTCTCTTCTTAGTGACAAGTGTCTTTGGAACCCAAATATACCAAGCAATATAACCATCAAATGGACCAACATATTGTGCATAAACATCACTGAAAGAATTACGCATTAAGACATAGTGAGGGTTAGCACTTCCCGCAAAGTCATCATGTGACATAGTTTTGCCACTTTGGGCATTACTACCCATAATGGTCTTATCTTTTGGTTAAGCGGTCTTGGCCTTCTTCTTCTTTTTATTATTTTTCTTGTTGGCTTTGGGAACATAGCTAAGACCTCTCTTCTCATTATTTGGCCTTTGTTTACTTAAAAGGTCATCAAGAGACTTGTTACCTTTTGGGAAGGCTGCCTTTGCAACTCCCCTTCAACCTAGCATTTTCTTCAAGGATATTTGTATTACTAGGGGAATGGAAATGCTAGGTGAAGCAACATTAGTTAATTGAGTTTGAAGTTGTTCACTTGAATTTGTGAGAGTTATGAGATCACTTTCCAAAGCTTTGTGAGCCTTGTTAAGCTTTTCATAATCCTTGGCAAGTTTGTCATGAACAACACCAAACTCAATCTTTTCCTTTTTAGCCTTTTTGTATTTGGCAATGGCATGATCACGTTCCTTAATGAGTTTAGCAATAATTCGATCATTTGCCACATCAAGGCCATCAAGTTTTTCTTCAAGAGACACCCTAGTTTCTTGTTCTTCTTCAAGAGCATTAGTTAGAGCATCCATCTCAAGTAGATGTTCTCTCCCAAGCTTACATCTCTCATCTAGGAGCTCTTGTGTGTGTGCAAGTTGGTTCAAGAGATTTACAAAATGCTTCTTATGCTCTCCTTGCAAGTTAGTCATGTAAGTATAGAAAGCAACTAATTCTTCCTTCACCTCAAGAGTTATGTTATCATTCAACTCATCATTTATACTAGGGGTGGAGAGAGGATATGATGATACCTCCGATGCTCTTGCCATGAGGCAAGTGACGTTCTTGTTGGAGGTGTTCTCATTTGGGGACCCTAAGAGGGATAAGGTGGGTGTATAGGTAGTGTCAATGGCTACCACACCATTTGTTGTTCCTTCTTTTTCTTCCTCCGCATCATCGGAAGAGAACTCTTCATGTGCTATCAATGCAATTTCACCGGACTTCTTGTTGGTGGCATTCTTCATGTAAAAAGGCTTCTTGAAAGGGCCTTTGGATTTTTCTTCAATATGAGTGCACCACCATTGTCTTCTCTCTTCTCATAAGGACATCCAACAACAAAATGATAGCGGTCACCACAGTTGAAGCAAGTTCTCAGTCTTGAAGAATTTTCTTTTCTACCACTTGGGTTGCTTCTTCATTGCATCTCCATCTTGGCCTTGGCGGGGTCTTTCCAAAAGTTTCTTGCATAGAAGGCCATGTATTCACCATGATAAACCTTGACGTCTTCGGGGTGTCTCATAGAGAGTGCATCATCAGTTCCTTCTTCTTCATCATACTCCACAACCTTGGCCTTCAAGGAAAGATTGACACCATTACTCATTCCAATGGCACGAGCACGGGCATCTTTGGCAGCAACCTTGAAAGCGGCCATCTCTTGCATAACTTCATTGGAGGTCATGAGATGGTAGTTGTGTCTTCCTTGAAGACTCTTCAAGTGAGTGGGCTTGAAAGGCATGAGCGCACTCACATACTTCCTCTTGATCCAAGCATCATCAATGTGAGAGGCACCAACATTTCTGAAGGCGGTGGATGTGGATTTGAGTCTTCGATACATGTCTTCATGATCCTCACCATCCTTCATGAAGAAACCTTCAGCTTCATTGCTTAAGGCATCATATCTATTTCTTCTCGTGCTCTCATTTCCAACAAACAAGTCAATGAGAGCATCCCAAGCTTCCTTGGTGGTATTGTAGTGCTCAATGTGTGGGAAGTCCTTTGGTCCCACTCCAAGTTGAATCATGTGCAAAGCTGTGGCATTGAGTTGACTATTGACCACTTATCTTCTTGTCAAGTTGCTTGGATCCTCAATCTTGAGTCCATATTAAATGATGTTCCGCAGGTCAATGCAAGAGCTGCGCACATGAGATTTTATTAATGCTTGCCATTGAGAAAAGGTACATGCAGCTAACTTAGGTGGGTCACCTCTATTATTTATATGCGGATGAGGGATAGGCGGATCAGGAGAGTACATCCGGGAAATGCATGGTGCCCTTCCTTCCCATCACCCTTTTTGGTGGAAGAGTTAGTGGAATTATGTTCATCCCCCACTTCCACACCCGTAGGCATAGCCGGAGCATTATCCTTAGGGTTAGGAGGTGTTTCCTCAGGAGAGGGAGGTGGTGAGGCTGACTTTTCTTTAACAAGTTGCTCAACTAGTTGACACAACTATTGGATTTCGTTGCCCAAAGTGGAGCTCAAGATTGTTTCTAATTTCTTGAGATCTACCATGGTCACCAAAGTACTAGTCTCACCCTCTCCACCATCCTCAGGGTTAACCATTTTCTATTAGGCGGTTAAGCCCGAATAAAGAGTCGAGGCTCTGATACCAATTGAAAGGATTGTATAGTCACCTAGAGGGGGGGTGAATAGGTGATACTTCAAATTTTACTTCTTTTTCATATTAGTGTTTAACACAAAGGTAAATTCTCTAGATATGCAACTATGGTGAATTTACCTATATGTCACAATAGCACACCTAACTAAGCAAGAACTAGATAAATTAAGGTGCTGTTGTCGTCGGATTGATGACAAGTACGCCATGAGGGGGTTCTCGAGGCGTGCGGAAGAGAGGGGTGTGAGACGTACGGTGTTTCGGGACGGTGAGCATACAAGTTTACCTAGGTTCTAATCCGCCGGCTTTGACGGATCCTACTCCTGCTAGCAATCGATGTCTGGCAGAGCGGAATATGGAGTTACAAGGGTTACTTTGCGAGTTGAGATTGTAGACTATTGAGGGTGCCCTAAAGGCTCTCCCTAGGACGGCTTATATAGATATCCGGCCTAGGGTTTATAGGAGAGATCAGTCCGGCTACGACTAAGAGTCGGTTACAGAGTACATCTTGAACTACAAGTAACACTATGGGCCTAAGTCGGTAAGTCTTCTGGGACTTCCCGTAGCCGGATTGGACTCCGTCTCTTCTCCCTAACTGGGCCGCCCGTGAAGCAAAGCTCTAACCCGAAGTGGGCCACCCTGGTCAGTGACGACCGTGAGGATACCCGGAAAGTATATCCCCAACGACATCCCCCAAAAGTATCCAAGATCCAAAGTCAGATTCATCATCGTCTAGCTTGATCTTCGGCTTGCAGAATCTTGAAGGGTTCCTGAAACTTCACAACAAAAAATACGATCCGGTTCTTAAAAATAAGTCGAACCTATCAACATGTTACTCGGACTTTCTAGCTTGATTTCAAACTAAGCCGGAACTTGGTCTCTGATGTCATCTGACACTCGTCATGGTTAAGTCACGTCATCTGACAAACATCCTGTCAGCACGACCGTTGGTGGGTCCGCCGTTCACAGAACCGAGGCGTCGTTTTAATGCGTACGTGGAGATCGAGGCGACGTAATCATCACGTGGGTCCTTCCTAGTTCTTTCCATGACGCGTGGCGTTTACACAGTGCTACTCACACGAATCTTGGCGCAGGTAGGTGGTTATAAGGGGTGAGGATTCTCCTTCTCCTCTCTTCACCTGTTCCCTTTGCCGTTTCTTCTCCTCCACATCTCCCCTATGCACAGAGTTCTCCCTCCTCCCAGATTTCCTAGCACCGCCCATCTAAGGTCACCGTCGTACCGGAGAAATGGCTTATTCTTCCTCTTCCGGCTTGGCAGCGGCAGCGGCGACGGCAATGGCTGCGGCAGACAAGGAGAGCAACCGGGGCGTCTAGATCCCGTGCCTGCTCGACGACGAGAAGCTCCAAGGTGTGGAGAATAAAGGTCTCCTCCGCGCCGGCGACTAGCGGAGCGGTTTCGGCGAAACCATCCCCCACCTGCGCGCCGACGAGCGGGTCCACTTCGGCACCCACCTCGACAGAGGTTTGTCCTTTCCTCCCTCGGAATTCTTTTCCGAGGTGATTGATCACTACGGTGTACAACTCCACCATCTTCCCCCGAACTCTCTCTTAGAGATGAGTTCTTACGTAGCTTTGTGCGAGGGGTATCTTGGCATTAGGCCTAGTCTCACTTTGTTTTGTTTCTACTTCCATGTCCGTAGAAACTCCATGACTGCCGGTAATCCGTATATTACCGGCACTATTAGCCTTTCCGTTAGACGCGAGCATAGTTATCCTCGCATTTCTGCCAGTGACTCGGTCAAACAATGGCCAGCCACTTTCTTCAACCATAAGGATATTCCTGCTCCCGGCAAAGCTACTGCTTTGCCGGCTTTCATCGACGGAGCCGCCACGGCCCAACCATCTTGGGACGAGTCCCCTCCGGCTCTCAGTGACGATCTGATCATCGCTATGAGGCGGATCGAATATCTGATAAAACACAAGGGCTTGAAAGGATCCGACCTAGTCCAATGCTGGGTCACACGTCGGATCCAGCCTCTCTAATACCACGGTGATCGTCTGATGCACTCCATCACGGCGTCAAAGAACGACTCCCTCCGCATCAGTCCTAAGGCTTTAAAGCCACAGGATTACATAAGCCAGATTAAATGGCTGATCAAGGAGCGGATTGAAAGGAAGATTCCGGACTTGTCTCTGGAAATGCATACAGTGGAAGACCCTTTGGTTCCTGTAAGCTTCAATAATAAACCCTTTTATGTGTTTCATCCTTTAAGTTATCTCGCAATACTGAGATGTTTTCTTCTTTTCAGCTTGCCGACCTCCCCGAGTCGGAATTTGCTCCACTCGAGGTATATCCTCCAGAGTTTTCTCAGGAGGCGAAACTGGTCCCATTGCCAGACATTGTGCCCAGGAAGCGCAAGGCTCCGATAGTGGCCGTCAGCACAAAGGAGTTGCCCATCGTGAAGAGCTAACTTTCAACACAACTTTTGCCTTTGTACCTTACTCGAATTTTCTTCCAAGATGTAATGTTTTCCATTCTATTACATTCTCAGAGCTAAGCAGCTCATCAAGGGCAAGGGGAAGGGAACTTCTTCGGAGCCCCTGTGACGGATGAAGCTGACCATAGCTTCTCCTACCATGGCTCCTCCGACTCCTGCCCCACAACCCTCTGTAACGCTGGTGATAAATCCTTCGCCAGCTGTCGCAGAAGATCTAGCTCCTACTATGGGGCTAGCGACCCTTGAGTCGCAGACTGACGCCACCACGGGTGGCTCAGGTTTAGATAAGGGTGAACCCTCTTCGGGTAATGATCCCTCGGCTGAGACCTTTGCTGAAAACCTCCTGATTAATCCGGGACTTGCAAAATTTGGCATGTCTCGGAAATCTGTAGAAGAAATCCAGCTTCTGGCTCGTCAATGCCTAGAGAAGAGAAATCTCTCTACCGAGGAAGAAGCACAAGAGGCGGAGGACATCAAATACTCCGACCTTCTTGAACAAGTTCGTCTTCGCGACGAGGGACTTAGAGCTAGTGTGCTTCCACCACCTCCGGTGATTCCACTCACCCTCGCCGAGAAGGTTACCACCGAGGTGAACATGTGTCTGAGCAAACTCACACATGAACATCATGTAAGTCGGAATTCCAACTCAGGATTTTCTTTATTGCATTTTATATCATATCCTCTAGCCCCCAAGCATGAAGTAGGATATTCAAATCCGAGTTTATGCTTTCTTAGGATGCCAAAGAACGAACTAGTGTAGCCCCTAAGGCTCGTGCTGATATTAGTAAAAATATTAGCCCGAGTCTTCAGTAGACTTCTAACTCTGGGTATTCTGACTTATAGAAAGTTAATTCATATAACCAGGATTTGTTGAAGAACATATGCAACAAGCGGAGAGAGATAAGAGCTCTCCGACTTGAAAATGCTGAGCTGAAGGTTTCCAAGGATGAGGCCGAAGGTAAACATTCTGAGACTCAAAGCTTGTCTTTGTGTTTTCATAGTCGAATATTATTATTTTTTATTTTTTATTTTTACTGAACTGTTGTTCTTTTTGACTTACAACACTGGTAAAACAGTCCTACGCTATGATTGAAGAGGCCGAGAACCTCAAAACCTTGGTGGTGGAGAACAAAGAACTTCGCCAAGAGCTGGATAAGCTTAAGGCGGATCATGAGAAGAGCATCGCTCAAGTTGTCGAATCCTCCTCCATGGCTACTGATAAGCGTGATCGTAAGATTGCAGCTCAAGATCAGAGAATCTCGAATCTCAACAACGAGCTCTGCAGAGAGGAGGACCTTTCCGAGGCGCTCCGGGCTGCACTCCGGAGTCTTCGAGAAGAGAAGACCAAAGTTGACGACGTCATCTTTAGTATGTTTCCAACTTTCTGAATTTGTGTATATTCTTCGACTTTTTTGATGTCGGATTTCCTTAACCATTTTTGTGTTATATGTATAGGTCCTCTTAACTTGACGGACTCTACCTCCACCGAGCCTCGCACCCACCGACTTACCCAAGTCGGTGATCTACTTCATGACTTCCGCCAATCCATCGAGGATATTGGCGAAGCTCTCAGGGTTCCGGACATGCACAACATGTCGGACTTTCAGGTGCGAGACCAGGCGAAGGAGATGCCGTAGCTCGTCCGGGACTAGAACATGTCCTACGCGTGATCCGCGGCGCAGAACGCTCTCACCATGGTCATGAGCCACCATGGAAACATGGAGATATGGCAAGTGACCAGAGGGTACTACAAGGTGGATGAAGATGGCCAGGAGCAAGATATCTATGCCATTACGGACTCCTGCACCGGATATGGATGTCACGTGGCTAACTTAACTAGCTACGACACTCCCTTCTTCACTCGCGTGGATACACCGCCCATGCCTCCGGAAGAAGCAGCTGAACTTTTCGATGATGAACAGACCGTATCGGATATGAACATCTCGGATCTTTCTTAAACCGAGGACGATGTGTCCAGTGAGCCGGCAGCGCCTGCCTCTTCTCCTGCACCATAGATTACCAGAAACAATTATATTATTCCGAGAAACATTATGGGTCTGTAAAATATGCAGTATTATAATTTTGCTAGTGCTAAGCTTTTGATCTATTCAGCACTTTTGGCTTTAAATTTTTATGTGCCTGAAATGTTTACATAAGAACTTATACTTTTTCGTCTATACTTATCGCTTATCTGGCTTTCCGCCTCGTCCCTTTCGTGAGCCGGCTAAACCTTCTTCACGAAAACTTTGCCGAGCAACGGAGCTCAATTGCTAAACCAGTTTAATCTCGAAAACAAAGCCGGCTTCCAGTACCAACAATTCACTACTCGGAAAATACCCGTATCCGACAATCAGACAAATAACCAAAGTATAGACTAGAAACTTTAGAGTTATACCCGAAGGTAGCATTTTTAGAACCGGAAATCTAAACCAGAACAAATATGAGCATAAAGTACTTTCATGTATTCTGGGATTTTCGACTATGACATGATCATTCGGAAATAAGATGGTAAGAACTTCTCAGAAAAAACTTGAGGCAACCAATACTTTTATTTCTCACAGAGCATGTACACATGTATGATTACAAAGAAGGATAAACTAAGAATAAAAGGGACGTAGCTGAGCAATATTCCATGGTCTGTCTAATTCATCCGGATTTGTACTGCCTCCAGCTCTCTTTCTCTTCTTAGTAGTAGGTCTTTCTTTGACTGGCCTCATGTCAGTTAAGTAGTACGAACCATTGTGCAATACTCGACTAACTAAAAAGGGCCCTTCCCATACTGGGGAAAGTTGTGCTTTCTTTGTTGCACAAGCCGGAGAACCAAATCACCTCTATTAAAAGATCTGTTTCTGACTCTCTGGCTATGGTACTTGCATAACTTCTGCTGATAGGCTGTTGATCTCATTTCACCAACGACGCGAACTTCTTCGACTAAGTCGAGATCATTTTGTCGAGAAATCTCGGCATCTTCTTCGATATACGCGGCCACTCTAGGAGAAGTATGAATTAAATCACTGGGAAGAACTGCTTCTGCGCCATAGACCAAGAAGAAAGGTGTGTATCCGGTTGACCTGTTCGGAGTTGTTCGCAAACTCCATATTACAGAGGGTAATTCCTCTGCCCAAGCCCCCGCAGCATGTCGTAGTGGTGCTTCGAGTCTCGGTTTTAGGCCTTGTAGGATTAAACCATTTGCTCTTTTGACTTGTGCGTTAGCCTGTGGATGTGCGACTGATGCAATCTCAAGCCGGATATTTTGTTTGTTGCAGAATTCGGCCAATTCTCCCATAGAGAAATTACTCCCATTGTCCGTGATAATACTATGCGGATAACCATACCAGATTATAACATCCTCGACAAATATTTTGGTTGTTGCTCCATCACAACTAGTGATGGGTTTAGCCTCAATCCATTTGGTGAATTTATCCACCATCACTAAGAGGTGAGTAGATCCACTTGGAGCATGTCTAAACGGTCCTACCATATCAAGCCCCCAGACCGCAAAAGGCCATGTTATAGGTATTGTTCACAACTGATCAGCCGAAACATGAGCTTGTTTGGCGTACTTTTGGCAGCCTTTGCACGTCTTGACTAGCCGCTCGGCATCTTTGAAGTAATGAAAAATCGTGTCTAAAAGCTTTTGCCACTAAAGATTTGGCTGCAACGTGGTGACCACACTCGCCTTTGTGGATTTCTCTTAGGATCTCCACTCCTTCTTCCGGAGATACACAGTGCTGAAAAACCCCAGAAACACTCCGCTTATGGAGCTCATCTTTAACTATAGTATAGGATTTTGCTCGTCAGACGATCTGCCGGCTCAGAACCTCGTCTTCGGGTAATTTGCCATCTACCAGATAATCAAGGTAGGGTTGGGTCTAGCTGGGAATTACAGCCAGGGCTACTATTACAACTAGAGGCGTGCGGAACAGAGGGTTGTGAGACGTACGGTGTTCCGGGATGGTGAGCACACAAGTTTACCCAGGTTCGAATCCGCTGGCTTTGGATGGATCCTACTCCTGCTAGCAATCGATGTCTACAGAGCGGAATATGGGTTACAAGGGTTCGCCTGTGCGAGTTGAGATTGTAGACTATTGAGGGTGCCCTGAAGGCTCTCCCTAGGATGGCTTATATAGATATCCGGCCTAGGGTTTACAGGAGAGATCAGTCCGGCTACGACTAAGAGTCGGTTACAGAGTACATCTTGAACTACAAGTAACACTATGGGCCTAAGTCGGTAAGTCTTCTGGGCCTTCCCGTAGGCGGATTGGACTCCGTCTCTTCTCCTTGGCTGGGTCACCCGTGAAGCAAAGCTCTAACCCAAAGTGGGCCACCCTGGTCAGTGAGGACCGTGAGGATACCTGGAAAGTATATCCCCAACAGCTGTAAAGGATAGAAGTAACTGAAGTGAAGCACACGGGGACACAAGGATTATTTCCTGCAGTTACTTCCTTTTGAGGGAAGTACGTCTGCGTTTGGAGAGGGGGTGGTATCAAACCACCAACTCTACGAGAGGCCTTCCTTGTTCTCCGGTGAACCTCACCCCAAGGGGATTGATTCACGCTTCCACTATAGCGGCAATATTCAAGGTGGTAGTTGGCACCCTTACAACAAGTTCGAGGCACACACCCACAACTTAATTGGGGGCTCCCGAATCCAAGAAAGATGTCACACAATCAAAGACAAGCTTGTAAGAATCAAATCAACCAAAACAAGGCTTAGGGTTTCCAATGAAACCCTAGAGCAAGGGGCCCTCAAGTGAATGAGGGGGAAATGAAGATCTCCTTAGTGAAGCTTTAGATCGATGCCTCCTCCTCTGATTCCCCAAAGATCAATGACTTTGGGTGGTTGGATGAAAATATCTTGGAGTTTTGGTGGCTCTAATGGCATGGTCTCCTTTTTCTAGAACGAGCAGCTATAGGAAGGGGATGAGGTCCCCTATTTATAGGCCTCACCTAGTGAACCGTTTTCTGACCATTGGGGACTCTCCACACCAGAGATTCCGGTCTGCCAGACCAGAGACTCCGGTCTGAACCAGAAACTCAGGCCCATCTCTGGACCAACCATCTGTATGTCCTGGGCAGTGTCTTGTCATCCACTCCAGAGACTCTGGCCGAAACTCTAGACCAGAGACACCGGAGACTCTGGTGACTCCACACCGGAAACTCTAGTCCGTGAAATCACACTGGAGATTCCGGCTGATACCCGGATTGTCTCCGGACTGATTCTCTGACTGACCTAGGGCCAAGTCCAGCACCCACACCAAGAATTCATGGGGAAACTCTGGACCACACCGGAGACTCCGGTGTTTACACACCGGAGACTCCGGTCTGGAATCTGCAGGTAAGCTTAGATTTGGCCATGGAATTTCCCACCTTCATCTGACTTTTCCTCTCTTTAATAGATTGACCTGTAGACATTAACACACAGTAAAATATACCTTATGTTGTTAATGAACACCAAAATAGATTAGGACAATAAATGTCCTTTCAATCTCCCCCTTTTTGGTGTTCGATGACAACAAGAGGTTTTGCATGGAATTTTTAATAAGACATAGCTAATGCTCCCTAGCCCCCGACGATGTGCAACAAGATAAACAAGTAATACATGCAAGTCAGGTAATGGATAACTATTACAATAAGGAACGGGCATAGACATGTCCACAAACATAGATAGTTCACATAAATTAAATAAGTCTCACAAGAACCAAATGAAAGCAAATGTTCGAACATAAAGATACAACAACCCAACCCATGCAAATCCCGATACTTGTAATGGACAACTTCTCCCGCTTTGGCATCAAAACACCAAAAAGGGAAAAGTCCAAGCTATCATCCCAAAGAAGATCACTAGGATTCCTCATCATCGTCATCATCCTCATCCTCATAATCATCATCAGTAGCAGAAGTATGTGGCCCTTTGTCGTGAGGGCGAGAAGAGGAGGTGCCCTTAGGTGCAAACCCAGAAGTATCCTCAGATAAAGTTTGCCAGTCAATCAAGCTTGCATTCATGGCATTCCAAGCACCAAAGGAAAGTGTGTGATCAGACTCTGCAGATGGTTCAGCTCCTTGCTCATCATTCTATTATGACTCTCCTTCCTCTTCTTCCTTACCTTGAGCCTTGATGTCCTTGAGAAGCTTCTCAATTATGCGGTTGCTCTTGTATGACTCATGCTGTCCCTTGCGGATGTCCATGCTCATGCAACACAGGGTCTTCTCCCAAAAGGATGCCTTCTTGGCTTCCTCGCGGAGAAGGTTTCCACTGAGGTGAACATGAGCCTCAATAAATTAACTCATGAACATTATGTAAGTCATAATCCGACTCTTCTTTTTTATTGTATTTTATATCATATCCTCTAGCACCCAAGCATGAAGTTGGATAGGAAATCCGCATTTATGCTTTTGTAGGATGCCAAAGAATGAACCAATATAGCCCCCCAAGGATCATGCTGATATTTAACTTAGTTAAAATATTAGCCCAAGTCTTAGTAGACTTCTGACTCTAGTTACCGTTCTGACTGACATAAAGTTAATGCTTATAACCAAGAATTATTGAAGGATATTTGCAACAAGCGGAGAGAGATTAGAGCTCGCTAGCTTGAAAATGCGCAACTAAAAGTTTCCAAGGATGAAGATGAAGGTAAACATTTCAAGCATTGTCTTCATAGTATGTGTTATTGACCTATAGCCAAATATTTATCCGGCTTTTAACTTGTGAAGTAGTATTATAAAATGATGGAACAAGACGGATATTATAAAGTCCCGGAGGTGGAGAATGCTGATTTGCGTGCGGAGCTGAATAAACTCAAGATGGATCATGATACTAGCATTGCTAGTGTTCTTCCAGCAATGATGCTACTGAAGAACGTGACCGCACCATCGCTAAACAGAACAAAACAATCTCAGACTTGCAAGATGCTTTGGACAGGGAGAAGGACACCACCAAATCTCTCCAGAATGAAATCCAGAGCCTTCGAGAGGGGAAGGACAAAGTAGATGACACTATCTTTGGTAAATCTTTTTTATCCCTGAACCGTCATTTTTCCGAAATGTGAAACTCGAATATATATATATATATATTGGCCTTGCTTCCTTTCTTATAGGTCCTCTCAACATGCTGGATGCCTCTTCATCCGAGCCTCGTACCAGCTAGCTTGTCGCCGTTGGGGACCCGATCCACGATTTCCGCCAGTCGCTGGAAGAAATTGGCGAATCTGTCTGACTCTCTGGCCTAGACTCAATGTCGGCCTTTGGGCTTAGAGACAAGGCGAAGGATATGCCTCAGCTCGTCACGGATTGGAATATGTCCTATGCATGCACAGTGGCACAAAATGCCCTGACAATAGTAATGAGTCACCATGAAAGCATGGAAATATGGCATGTTACGAAGGTTATTTGACCGTTGATGAAGATGGAAACGAGCAGAACATCAAGGAGATCTGGGATTCTTGTATCAGATACGCCTCTTGCGTGGCCGAGTTGACCAATTATGATGAGCCGTTGCTCACACCCGTTGAAGTGCCACCACCCCCAAAAGAAGCAGTTGCTGAAGTTTTCGAAGATGTTGAGCAGACCGAGCCTGACTTACTTGTCTTGGACAGATATCGGGGTGATACGGGTGATGTGTCCAGTGAGCCGGCAAATCCTGCCTCTCCACCTGTATCATAGAGTGTGCTAGAAAAAACAATGTGTTATTCTGAAACAGTCTAATTGTAATAAGTAGGATATTATTTTGCTAGTGCTAAGTTTGTAAGAATTTATGCTTTACTCCTTTTAGTACTTTTGCCTTTTATTTGATGTGCTCAAAAAATTACATAAGCACTTGTTGGTTTGCCTTTACTTATCGTTTATCTGGCTTTCCGCCTCATTCCTTTCGCGAGTCGGCAAACTTTAGTACAGAAACTTTTCCAAGCAAAGGAGCTTAATTGCTAAACCAGTTTAAACCTGGAATCAAAGACGGCTTCCTGTACCAACAATTCACTACTCAAAAAATATCCGCATCCAGCAATCAGACAAAACCCAAGTATAAACTAGAAAAATTTAGACTTATACCCGAAGGTAGCATTTTTAGAATCGGAAATCTAACCAGAACAAGCATGAGCATAACGTACTTTCAAGTATTCTGGGATTTTCGACTGTGACATGATCATTCAAAAATAAGATGGTACATAAAAAACATCTGAGTAAAAACATTGAGGGGACCAATACTTTATTTCACTTTGAACATGTACACATATATGATGACAAAGAAAGAAATTTTAAGAATAAATGGGATGTACCTGAGAAATATTCTAAGGACGGTCTATCTCATCCGGGTTTGTACTGCCTCCAGCTCTCTTTCTCTTCTTAGTAGCACGTCTCTCTTTTTTTGGCCTCATATCAGTTAGGTAGTAAGAACCATTGTGCAATACTTGACTAACCATGAAGGGCCCTTCCCATATAGGGGCAAGTTTGTGCTCTTTTTTTTGCACTAGCCGAAGAACCAGATCGCCCTTCCTGAAAGACCGATTCTTGACTCTCTGACTATGATATCTGCGTAACTTTTGCTGATAGGATGTAGATCTATGTTCAGCAACCACGCGAACTTCTTCGAGCATATCGAGGTCATAATATCGAGCAACTTCGTCATCCTATTCTACATACGTAGCGACTCGGGAGAAAAAAGGTGTATATCCGTTTGACCTGTTAGGAGTTGTTTGTAAACTCCATATTACAGACGGTAATTTGTCCGCCCAAGCCCCCGCAACATGATGTAGTAGTTCTTAGAGTCTTGGTCGCAGGCCTTGAAGAATTAAACCGTTTGCCCTTTCAACTTATCCATTGTCTTGTGGATGTGTGACTAACGCGATATCAAGACGGATCGCCTGTTCATTACAGAATTCGACTAGTTCTCCCATGGAAAAGTTACTCCCATTGTCGGTAATAATACTGTCCGGATACCCGAATCGGATGATCACGTCATCGACAATTTTTTTGGCTATTGCTCCATCACAACTTGTGATGGGTTTTGCCTCAATCCATTTTGTGAATTTATCCACCATTACAAGAAGGTGAGTGTATCCACTTTGAGCCCACCGAAACGGTCCTACCATGTCAAGCCCCCAGACCGCAAGAGGCCATGTGATTGGAATTATTCATAGCTGATCAACCGGAACGTAAGCTTATTTGGCGTATTTTGGCAACCTTTGCATGTCTTGACTAGCTGTTTGGCATCTGCCTTAGCTGTAAGCCAGAAAAAGCCGTGTCTAAAAGCTTTTGCCACTAAAGATTTGGCTGCAGCGTGATGTTCGTGTTCGCCTTCGTGAATTTCCCTTACGATTTCCATGCCTTCTTCTAGAGAAACACAACGCTGAAAGATCCCAGATGCACTCCGCTTATAGAGATCACCTCCCACTACTGTATAGGATTTTGCTCGCCGGACGATCTGCCATCTCAGAACTTCGTCTTTGGGTAGTTTTCTCTCTACCAAGAAATCAAGGTAGGGTTTGGTCCAGCTGGGAATTACAGCCAGAACTTCTATGAGTAGTGAGTCGGATTTGGTCGGATACTCCTCATCAACTCCTATGATAGAGGGAACTCTCAAGTGCTCCAAAAAAGCACCGTCCGGGACCTGTTTCCGCATAGAGCCTATTCTTGATAGAGCATCTGCTTCCTCATTTTCTGTTCGGGGAATGTGTTGGACTTCAAACCCTTTGAACGATTTAGATAGTTCATCCACGATGGCTCTATAAGATGCCATGTGTTTATTGGCATTACAGATATCAGATACTTACTGGGCAACTAAATCCGAGTCTCATAACACATTAGTCGGTGAATGCCGATGTCTTTTGCGATTCCAATTCCATGTGGTAGGGCTTCATACTCGGCAATATTGTTTGTCACTATGAAGTGGATGTGCAATACATAGAACAGTTTATCACCTTGGGGTGAATTGAGTACCACGCCAGCCCCCGAGCCCCCTGAGCATTTTAGACCCGTCAAAGCGTAGGGTCCAAACTTCCATATCTTGGAGACCTGTTGATAGCTCCAAATTTCATCACTTTTTACCATTGGTTTTCCTCTTGTTTATTGCCGGATTTCCCCGAAGATTGCCCTTTTCACTAACGTTAATGTTGCAATTAGAGAATCCTTGGTTTCATGTGATGGTTTTCAAGTAATGAACATTTATTGAAGATCAAATAGCATTTATGGGCTAATTACACTAGAATAAGCAAATCCCCAATTGGAGCCACTTTCATTGGAGGCGTCAGCATGCATAATGACCACTGGTACGGTCGGGGCGCGTCCATACCGTCCGCCTGTACTATCCACCAACGCCTTCCTTATATCAATACAAGCAACTTTTGTAAAGGGGGAGAGACGAGAAGAACCATAGAACAAAAGTTACATCCGCCGCAAGCCATCTACAGGGAGAGATCAGATCTGAAAGAGGAGAAGAACTTCACCTTGTTCTCCAACGATCTTCAACCTCCAAACCACACACTCCACCATCATTACATCATTACTTAGAGAGAGACAGAGAGAGGTTGGCACTTGTAAGATTTGGGTTTGATACTATGATCTACCTTTGGTTTGTATTTGATTCGATCTTTAATTGCTATTGTGGTTTGCTACAATAACTTTAAGATGGTTTCTATTTGCAATACAATTGTGCCTTTGATTTGTCTACCTCTCATGTTTGAGTAAATCCCCATAGGCGTGGGAGATGTAGGGGATTGGTGAGATGCGATGTGCCTCCTTTAATTCCATCTATTTGTGATTGTTGCAATGTTTATTTAAACAGTCAGAATGAATATCTATGTTTTCCTAATGCGTGTTATCTAATTTAAGGGCCCAGGTAGCATGATCCAAAGATCTCATAGGTATGAACTTGTATGCTAGTAATTCGGTGACTGATACCTTCGATTCAGATTACGGATGTAGTATAGCTCTTTTTCCCTAGTAGACCTAGGTTATCGAATCCTCGGGAAGCGAATGCGTAGTGAAGTTACTTTAACGGACCTTCAGGAGTTTTAGAATTCCTTTTTTGTTTTCACCAGACCAGTAGCTTGTGTCTTTTTTTTGTTGTTGATGATGGAGAGAGAGGGCCTAGGGTGTTCGGTTTCACCTGTAGCTGTGCAAAAACATCTAATGGAAATAAAAGATAGAAATAAAGTATGTGTGTACTTGTTAGAGAAAGATAAATTATATGTGGGCAGTGCATCCATAATTTCTATTGCCCCCGCATCCGCTTATAGCAATAACCTACTAGTCTCATCCATAGAAGAAAGAGAACTAATGATATGCATAGTGATGTCACCATTAATCCCAAGCAAATCCGTCACATACAGCCGTACTACCCCTTGTGTCATTGGGGTTCCCAACCTGCAGATCGGTCATCACTCATACTCCCTATACCTGGCTCAACCCTCGGGGTCTTGGGTACCTGACAAGTCCTTAGATTGAGGCAAGAGAGGATACAATAATCATCATGTCATACAAACTAATACACGATCCCATCTATGATAAATCACATGCACAATTGCTACAGGGCTAGGCCGAAGCCCTTAGCCCAAGGATAATTACTCACACATAGAGATGAGATCAACAATCACAAACATTGTAATGAAAATCATAAGATTGATAGCAATAGTCTTACAATGTCGCCAATCGAAGAAGAGATATACTATTACAAGTGGTGGAAGATGGCTATGGAGATGGAGAACGGTTTGGAGATCTGGAGGCGGCTTTCTGGTGAGGTATGGATTCTGGGGCATGGTGTCTCTCTGTTTCTCGTCACCTGAGGCTTCTTTATATAGGGGCCCCTTCATGAAAGTTGTTCTGTTTGACCTAACGGAGGTGGCGCCAACTATACGACCGGAGCTATACGGTCGGAATTTTTGCTCCAGCCGTATAGTTAGCCGTTACAGTGTCTGTCTTCATTAGATGACTCATGGTTTCTTCTGGTCGAAGGAAATATCGTATCTTTGACTTTAATGTAGTGTTTCCCTCCTTTAAATGACATTATCTACGCAGGAGAAATACAAGAACAAAGGATTGCGTACCCTTCTGAATATTTGCATTAGTGGCAGCGTTTTAGAGAGATATTTCATCGAAAATATGATTAATATCCAGTTTAAATGTGGACGTAGATGGCTATATTTCAGAGCCATCAACCTCCCCAAGCTTAAACTTGATCGTCCCGATAAAGAAAACCAAAATCAAAAAGAAACTCAGCATTTAAACCGAAATAATGAGATGGTGATCTTACTCATGATTAATAGTCTCATGTTTCCTCCACTTTCATAAATCTGAAAAACTTCAGCATAGACAGAGTAATGGCAAGCATATCATATGGGTTTCATGCATCGTTATAGCGCAGCAAAATTATTGTAAGCACAGATGATTCAATGAGTAAATTTTATTCCATGTCAAGTAATCAACTCGTAGGCTTGCCTTTGAATAGTTAAGTAAAATCATGTAAATTAAGTGTGTGAGAGTTGTCATGAAAAGCATATATACTAGAGTATCTCAAATCTCCTACATCAATGAATCAAGACTTTACAAGCACTACTTTTCTATTCATTGTCCTTCATGAATTTCAGTTTTTAAGTAATTGAGGGCATGCCAAAGATTTTTATTAGTTATCGGGATGTGATGGACACTCGTGGCATCACTAAGGTTTTTGTTCCTTTTGCATAATGATTACTCATAACAGCCAGAGGAGTGATTCCATCATGATTACATCTACCTGGGACTGCCAAGAATATTACCCACTATAGCATTGCTGCTACAAGTGTTTAATCAACTCATAGCCGAAATCTAGGAGTTTCCTCCATAAAGATTGTTCGTAGGCCAGCGGTGTTGTTGGCATCCCATGAAGTTTGACACGCATAAATCTATATCATTCTTACGATTAATGATACATTGCAAATGTATCTATAATTTTTGATGATCCATGCTTGGTTTTATCTACTTTCTTGTGTTTTGTTCCAACTTTGGAGTACTTTTCATATGATTTCTTGGACTAACCTATTAACAAGATGCCATAGTGTCAGTTGCCTGTTTTCTGCTGTTTTTGGTTCCAAGAAGTCAGAAAATGAATATTCTCGGAATTGGCTGGGACAAAAGCCAAAGTTACTATTTTCCCGGAAGACTCACGGAGCCAAAAGGAGAGTCGGAGAGGGGCCACGAGGTGGCCACACCCCCCAAGGCGTGGGTACCCCCAAGCCGCGCCAGGGCATGGTGTGGGACCCCTGGCCGGCCACCGACCTTGCCTCCTTCGCCTATAAGAGCCTCCTGATACCAAAACCCTAGATTGTCAATCAGAAATCCACAAAAAGTTCCACAACACCGCCACCACCGAAGGGGAGATTCGAGGGACAGAAAGTCTCTATTCCGGCACCCTGCAGGGACGGGGAAGTGCCCCCGGAGCCATCTCCATCGATCTCCACCACCATCTCCATCACAATTGCTGATTCCCATGACGAGGAGGGAGTAGTTCTCTCTCGAGGCTAAGGGTTCTACCGGTAGCTATGTGTTTATCTCTCTCTCTCTATGCATGATCTTATTGAGATCATGAGCGTGTAATCTATAGATCTACCTTGTTACTCAAGTGCTTTAATAGATCTCTGCTCTCCCCATGTGTGTGAAGTTGACAGTGTGCACACCATGGTGGCACTTAGGCTAGAGATTACAAATACTTGTTATGAGTTATATTTGGAGTTGGATGTCTCTATGAAATTGTGGTGTTTGTTGGACTCATCTAGTACTCAAGGTGTCAGTGTGGGGTTTTCTAGATGGGAAAGGCTTACTTTGATGTGTGCTGTTATAGCCCTACCATCGATTAGAGTGTTCAACCGGAGAGTAGTTAAGAGTAGTATCATAAAGAGAAGATATTTATATGAGATTGTTCACTAGTGAAAGTATGGTCCCTAGGCCTTGTTTCTAAGCACTGAAACACCGTTTTCTATTAGATCTATTGCATGTTTGCTTGCTTCCATCTTTATTTCAGATTGCCTTTAGTCTCTTCCATGCCATCAAAGTATCTTCTAACACCGTTACCACTTATAATTATCTATACCACTTGTATTTCACTATCTCTTCGCCGAACTAGTGCACCTATACACCTGACAAGTGTATTGGGTGTGTTGGGGACACAAGAGACTTCTTGTATCTTGATTGCAGGGTTTCTTGAGAGGGGATACCTTTGACCACTTCCTTCCCGAGTTCGATAAACCTTGGGTGATCCACTTAAGGGAAAACTTGCTGCTGTTCTACAAACCTCTGCACTTGGAGGCCCAACAACTGTCTAGAAGAATAGAAGTGCGTAGACATCAAGCTATTTTCTGGCGCAGTTGCCGGGTTGGTAAGGTAAAAGGTACTCACATCCTTTGGTGTGAGTGCTCGAAGTTATTTCCTTTAGATTCTGCAGTTTTGTCTTTTTGTTTCTTGTTTTCACTAGTTAGGCTTAACGGAAAAGAACAAAAAAATTAGAGAGCTTTTTAGTATTTTTCCTCATATAGAACATGAATTGTCTGAAAAGAAAATTAAAAAACCCATGGAACTTTCTTTGCATGCTAATAGGAATGTTATTAGTATGAATCTTTTGAACACCATTGTTACTAATACTTTGGAAACGTCTGAGCTTGGGGAAGTTGGTTTTTATGAAAATGATCTTTTTAGTTCCCCAGCTTTAAAGAACAAAATTTGCTCTGATGATACTTTATCTCCCATATGTGGTAATTCTGATGATACTTGTGATATTTTAAATCCACATACTAAAAGCATCCCTTTTAATATACCTATAAAAATTGTTGAAAATGTTATGAATAACTGCTATTTTGGAGATGGAACTGTCCATCTTGGTGATCATTTACTCTTTATACATGAATTATGCGAGTTGTTCAAGTGTGCAGGTATTTCAATGAACCAAGTTAAGAGGAAGCTATTCCCTATTTCACTAAAGGGCAAAGCAAGGGAGTGGTATGAGCTACTAGATGTTCCTCATCATTTGGAGTGGAAGGAACTTGAATCTCTCTTTTACTCTAAATTTTATCCTCCCCATGAAATTCATAAAGATAGGAATTACATTTATAATTTTCATCCTCATGATGGAGAAAGTATTTCCCAAGCATGGGGGAGATTGAAGTCACTAATGCTCAAATGTCCCATTCATGAGCTCCCCAGTAATATTGTTATTAATAATTTCTATGCAAGGCTTTCAGGACATTACAAGGACTATCTAGATGCTTGTTTAGAGGGATCCTTGACAAGTAAGGAGGTCAAAGCGAAGTGGGATCTTCTTGAAACAATTCAAAGCAATACCGAAGATTGGGATAACAACAAAGGTAAAGAACCAGGTATAAACTATGAGTATGATTGCATTAAGTCTTTTGCTGAAACTATTGATTTTCAAGAGCTTAGTGCTAAATATGGTCTTGATCCTCAAATTCTTGTTGATTGTTATAGAACCTTTGCTTGTCATATTAATGCTCCTAAAGAAAAATGGGACATGTATCATGAGCCTTATAAAGACACTTGCATGGAAAATGAAATTGTTATTAATGATAGCAATAAACATGCTCAAACCTCTAGAAGTACTATTTCTTATAAGGATGTTAATTTTTGTGGAATACATAGACCTTGTGAGAATAATCAAATTGAAGAAGAATATTGTATCACCCACAAGAATGAAAAAACTAGAATGTGGTATAGGGCTTTAAATGATCTTGGTAAAAAAGTTTGTGCCCTTTATCCTTTCATTTGTGAACTTTGCTTTGAAGTGGGTCATTTCAATTTTCAATGCTCATGCCATAATAATAGCCCTTCTAATCCAATGAGTACTTCAAATTTGTATCGTGATGACATGATCACTCCTAATCAGCATGATGAACTTACATTATTTTTGGGGTGTGAAGAGTTATCAAGAAAAACCTCTTTGGTAGATATGGGTGCTTTTGTTATGAATAGTGTCATGCATGGTTGTCATATTTATTGTGTTGATAATTGCCACACAAATACTTACATAGAAAATATTATAAAAGATGAGATCTTACCAAAATATGACATGACTAATATGTGTTTTGGTCTTATTAATGAAAAGGAGGAATCCTCCGAAGTTTCTTCTATTGTCTCTAACAATGAACCAGGGTATATGGAGAAGCTTCCTTTCAAGCCTCTCCCTCCTATATTGAGAAAAAGAGAAAAAGAAAAAAAGAGATTATGAAAATAGGAAAGGGAGAAAAAAAGCACCATATTCCCATGGTAAATAAGAAGATTGCTGAGATGCTCGTTGTCTGCTTGCCTTGCCATTTTGATATGGGGATTCTTCCGTATCATCGGGCAAGGGGTACCCCGTTGGCGGTTCTCTATGATACACATGTACTTACGATGACAAGAACTTACCGGTGACTAAACTTGAGTAGCATGAGGAGCGACCCTCGTATTCAAGGGACATGAGATTTCTAACTTATACTTCGTCAAGCGTGTACACCATAGTTTGTTCACTTTAACCTTAATCACTCCGAGATGCTTATGATAGGGGCAATGAGAGCTGAAAGCTATAAGTACCATAATTTTTGGAAGCTCTTTATGAGACTTGAATCCCTGCTTCCTTCTTTGAAGGCCTTTCTTCCACTTATATACTGAGTCTGCACCTTCTATCTTTATGCACCTATTTTGAGAGCATAGTGGCCATTCTTACTTCTATGTGCATTGTCCCAAGACTTGTTGATTGATGCATAGCTTGATATTGCTTGTTCTTAAACTACTTGTATCTAGTCACTCTTATGAACTTTGAAGGTGTCCTATGCATTTATGTTTGCTACTCTATGAGGGACAAGCTGAATGCCACTATGCTATGTTTTCTTTATGTGAAAAAACAAACGTCTTGCAAAGCATTGTTATTCATGAATCTTTTGTTTGTGCCCTTTCATGTTGCATGCATAGTTGCTATGTCTTATTGTTAGAACCTTGTCTTTCATGTTATGATTGAAGTACTATGATCCCAACTTTGAATGTTTTACAAATACTTTGATCAAGTTTATGATGGTGCATGTCACGTCAAAAATTATTCTTTCTTTTTATCACTTACCTACTCGAGAACGAGCATGAGTTAAGCTTGGGGATGTTGACACATTGCAAATGTATCTATAATTTTTGATGTTCCATGCTTGGTTTTATCTACTTCCTTGTGTTTTGTTCCAATTTTGGAGTACTTTTCATATGATTTCTTGGACTAACCTATTAACAAGATGCCACAGTGCCAGTTCCCTGTTTTCTGCTATTTTTGGTTCCAAGAAGTTAGAAAATGAATATTCTCGGAATTGGACGGGACAAAAGCCAAAGTTACTATTTTCCCAGAAGACTCACGAAGCCAAAAGGAGAGTCGGAGAGGGGCCACACCCTGGCCACCCTCCAGGTACCCTGGCGTGCAGGCATGATGTGGGCCCCGACGGCCAAACCTTGCCTCCTCGCCAAGAGCCTCCGATGCAAAACCCTAGATCGTCAATCATAAATCCACAAAAAGTTCCGCAATGCCACCACCACCAAAGGGGAGATTTGGGGGACAGAAAGTCTGTTCTGCACCTGGCAGAGGAAGTGCCCGAGCCATCTCCATCGATCTCCACCATCTCCATCACCATTGCTGATTCCCATGATGAGGAGGGAGTAGTTCTCTCTCGAGGCTAAGGGTTCTACCGGTAGCTATGTGTTCATCTCTCTCTCTATGCATGACCTTATTGAGATCATGAGCTTGTAATCTATAGATCTACCTTGCTACTCAAGTGCTTTAATAGATCTCTGCTCTCCCCATGTGTGAAGTTGATGATGTGCACACCATGGTGGCACTTAGAGATTAAAAATACTTGTTATGAGTTATATTTGGAGTTGGATGTCTCTATGAAATTGTGGTGTTTGTTGGACTCATCTAGTACTCAAGGTGACAATGTGGGGTTTTCTAGATGGGAAAGGCTTACTTTGAGGTGTGCTGTTATAGCCCTACCATCAATTAGAGTGTTCAGCCGAAGAGTAGTTAAGAGTAGTATCATAAAGAGAATATATTTATATGAGAGTGTTCACTAGTGAAAGTATGGTCCCTAGGCCTTGTTTCTAAGCACTAAAACACCGTTTGCTATTAGATCTATTACATGTTTTCTTGCTTCCATCTTTATTTCAGACTGCCTTTAGTATCTTCCATGCCATCAAAGTATCTTCTATCACCGTTACCACTTATAATTATCTATACCACTTGTATTTCACTATCTCTTTTTCGTCAGAACCACGACACAAGTGTATTGGGTGTGTTGGGGACACAAGAGACTTCTTGTATCTTGATTGCAGGGTTGCTTGAGACGGGATACCTTTCACCACTTCCTCCTTGAGTTCGATAAACCTTGGGTGATCCACTTAAGGGAAAACTTGCTGCTGTTCTACAAACCTCTGCACTTGGAGGCCCAACAACTGTCTAGAAGAATAGAAGTGCGTAGACATCAATTAACAAGTCAAACTTTGGCATGATCACAAAAACCGCTAAACATTAATTCAATCAAAAAAATCCTTTCAAAGAGAGCTATTTAAGTCAATCAACATTTTCAGTGGTGTCAAGTGTCTCAAGAAATAAGCCTTCAAGACTAAACACTACAACACCCAAGCCTTCAATTGTGAGACTTTTTCTCATTACAATTGTTTAGCAATTTTTAGGAAAGACTTGGTTAATTACAAGAGTTGGAACAAAATGAGCCCAATTAAGTACTAATGTCTACGCACTTATATTCTTGTAGACAGTTGTTGGGCCTCCAAGTGCAGAGGTTTGTAGAACAGCAGCAAGTTTTCCCTTAAGTGCATCACCCAAGGTTTATCGAACTCAGGGAGGAAGTGGTCAAAGGTATCCCCTCTCAAGCAACCCTGCAATCAAGATACAAGAAGTCTCTTATGTCCCCAACACACCCAATACACTTGTCAGGTGTATAGGTGCACTAGTTCGGCGAAGAGATAGTGAAATATAAGTAGTATAGGTAATTATAAGTGGTAACGGTGCTAGAAAATAGCTTGATGGCGTGGACAATACTAAAGTAAAACTGGAATAAAGATAGAAGCAAGCAAACATGTAATAGATCTAATACCAAACGGTGTTTCAGTGCTTAGAAACAAGGCCTAGGGATCATACTTTCACTAGTGAACACTCTCATATAAATATATTCTTCTTTATGATACTACGCTGAACTACTCTCCGGTTGGACACTCTAATCCATGGTAGGGCTATAACAGCACACCTCAAAGTTCGCTTTCCGCATCTAGATAACCCCACACTGTCATCTTGAGCACTAGATGGTTCCAACAAACACCACAATTTCATAAAGACATCCAAATCGAAATATAACCCATAATAAGTATTTGAAATATCCAGCCTAAGTGCCACCATGGTGTGCACACTGTCAACTTCACACACATGGGGAGAGCAGAGATCTATTAAAGCACTTGAGTACCAAGGTAGATCTACTTGATTATAAAGCTCATGATCACAATATGATCATGCATAGAGAGAGATGAACACATAGGTACCAGTATAACCCTTAGCCTTGAGAGAGATCTACTCCCTCCTCATCATGGGAAAGAGCAACGACGATGGAGATGGCTCCGGGGGTACTTCCCGTCGGCAGGTCTTGAACAGAGACTTTCTCCCCTGAATCTCCTCTTGGTGGCGGTGGTAGCTTGAACTTTTCATGGCTGGAGGCTTGACTATTTAGGGTTTATGCATTGGGAGGCTTCTTATAGGCGAAGAGGTAAGGTCGGTGGGCGGCCAGGGGGCCCACACCACCTGGTGGCGCGGCCAGGTCTAGCCCACGCCACCATATGGTGTGGCCACCCTGTGGCCCCTCTCCGTCTTGTCTTCTGGCTCCGTGAGTCTTCCGGTGAAATATCGACTTTGGCTTTTGTCCGGTCTAATTCCGAGAATATTGATTTTCTAACTTTCTTGGAATCAAAAATAGCAGAAAACAGGCAACTGGCACTGTGGCACTTGTTAATAGGTTAGTCCAAGAAAGTGTATAGAAAGTACTCCAAAGTTGGAACAAAACACAAGAAAGTAGATAAAACCAATCATTGAACATCAAAAATTATGGATACATTAGCAACGTATCAACATCCCCAAGCTTAACTCCTGCTCATCCTCGAGTAGTTAAGTGATAAAAAGAAAGAATATTTTTTTAGGTGACATGCACCATCATAAACTTGAGCAAAGTATTTGTAAAACATTCATAGCTGGGATCATAGTACTTCAATCATAACATGAAATACAAAGTTCTAGCAATAAGACAAAGAAACTATGTTGCAACATAAAAAGGCACAAACAAAAGATTAATGAATAACAATGCTTCGCAAGACGTTTGTTTGTTTCACATAAAGAAAACATAGCATAGTAGCATTCAGCTTGTCCCTCACAAAGTAGCAAACATAAATGCATAGGACACCTTCAAAGTTCATAAGCGTGACTAGATACAAATAGTTTAAAACAAGCAATATCAAGTTATGCATCAATCAAAAAGTCTTGGGAAAATGCACACAGAACTAAGAGTGGACACTATGCTCTCTCAATAGGTGCATAAAAACATAAGGTGGAGACTCAATATAAAAGTGGGAGAAAGGCCTTCAGAGAAGGAAGCATGGATTCAAGTTTCATAAAGAGCTTCCAAAAATTATGGTACTTATTAGCTTTCAGCTCTCACTGCCCCTATCATAAGCATCTTGAAGTGACTAAGGTTAAAGTGAACAAACTATGGTGTATATGCTTGACGAAGTATAAGTTGGAAATCTCATGTCCCTTGAATACGAGGGCCGCTCCTCATGCTACTCAAGTTTAGTTACCGGTAAGTTCTTGTCATCGTACGTACATGTGTATCAAAGAGAACCGCCAACGGGGTACCCCTTGCCCGATGATACGGAATAATCCCCATATCAAAATGACAAGGCAAGCAAACAACGAGCATCTCAGCAATCTTCTTATTTACCATGGGAAAATAGTGCTTTTTTCTCTCTTTCCTCTTTTCTCAAATCTCTTTTTTTTCCTTTTTCTCTTTTTTTCTCAATATCTGACTCTTTTTTTATAAGAAGAATGCTTCATAGACAACTCATTATGGTTATGATGCAGGTTTCCACCATGACGGCATGGATTAGACCAGCGGCCCAGGCATTTCTGTAACACACATACATAACTCCATGGACTTACAAGCTCCCCTTTCATTTCACACCAACGACATCCATAGACAAAAGAGCATGATATCAACTAGGTACAAAGTACAAGTGCAATGTTGAAAGCGTTCCCCATGACAGCATGGTTCTGCTAATCCCCAACATATAAGTGCAAGCATATACAACATAGATGACACAATGGTTCAAGTTTATTAAGGGCAAGAAAAGTAAAGTGTGCCATCAAGTTCGTGAGAGCTTTAATCACTAGTTTTCTCATAACAAGTTTAATTCGGAAGGTAGACAAAAACATGAATATACTTGGAATAGCATATGCTAATAGGTAGGTATGGTGGAATCTTTGGAATAACTTGGTTTTAGGAGTTGGATGCATGAGTGGAATTCATACTTGGTTGTGGAGGCTAGCAAAAGATTGGGAGCGACCAACTAAGAGAGCAATAATGGCCATAATCATGCAGAGCGACAAAACATCATTGATCAAAGCATAAAGTGATACTACAAGTTGAAAACTAAAGGATCATAAAGGCTTATGGTGACTTGGGATAGTCATAACATGGTGTGATCATGTGCCAAGTCAACCCAAATAAAGCATCAAAGGAGAATACCACAATACTATGCCTTAATATGCTAAAACAACGCATGATTCTTCAAAGGCACATTAAGAAATCTCAATTGTTTATAACATGTCATGCTACACCAAAGAATACTAAGCATAAAGCCAAATCAATATCAAGCATGGCATGACAAAGCATATGCCACAATCAAAAACAAGCTCTCTTTACCACCTAAACATGAACTTTCCTACTCTTTTCCAATCCAAACCAAACTATTTGAAAACCAATGTATGAAAGAGGGTGTCCAACCAATTTATTCAACAAACTAATAAAACCAAGAAAACGAAAACCAAAAACAAAAAACAAATACGCTCCAAGAACAACACAACTGTGCATGAAACAATAAAAATGAAGTGTTTGAAAGAAACCTAGGATTTTTATTGATGAAGAAGGGGATGCCTTGGGCATCCCCAAGCTTTGACACTTGTACTTCTTGGATATTTCTTGGGGTGATAAGCGTGGCATCCCCAAGCTTGAAATTTAGTCCATCCTTTATCTAATTACTCATTCCTTCCATACACCTGAAATTTTTCTTCGTACAAAACTTCACACAATCTTTATTAGCAACATTAGTGCACTCAAAATAATAAGTATTTAGGTTCAGTTCTAACACCAATAAAACTTCCACTAAAACACAAGCTACTGTAGCACTTCCCTCAAAAAGCTCAATTCCCCAAAATAACTCAAAAAGGAACCAACAAGAAGCAAATGCAAATAATGGCAGAAATATGTCAAAACGACCAGCAGGCAAAGACGATTTTTTCCGAAGACCTTATGTTGCTCAAATCAAAAAGTGTTGAACTAGAAAAAGTTAGATAACAACCTGGGGCAGAAGCAAAAAAAATCGCGCCTCAAAAGGACATACAGAGATTACACGAATTTTGACGGTGAAGCACAGAAATCTGTTTCACGACAACAACTTTCACAATCATTACTTCTCTCTCATTAGAGGTTACTCTTGGCACAAAAAGCAAATAAAAAGGATAAGGAGCGGTTATTACTGAAGTAATAACTTCCAAGACTCATCTAAAACTTTTGGGCTATCTCCCAATAAGTACTTTTCTTTAATGCCTTTAAGTTAGGCTTGATAGTTTGAGAAGATGCTCACATAAGAAATATGAATTGAATTAAAAGGGAGCATCAAGAAGCAAATTCAAAGCACCTTTAAGTCTAACCCACTTCCTATGCATAAGAATATTGTAAAGAAACAAGTCATGAAAGCACAAAGCAACAAGCATAGTAAAGCAAAACAAGTGCAACTTCAAGACTTTCAACATAAAGAGGGAAACTTAATATTATTTAGATGCATAAAACCATGTTTCCCTCTCTCATAATAACTTTCAGTAGCATCATGAATAAAATTCACAATATAACTATCACATGAAACATTCTTATCATGAGCCACATGCATAAAAGAATTAATACTCCCCACATAAACATAGTCATTCTTATTAATTATAGTGGGAGTAAATTCAACAAAATAGCTATCATTATTATTCTCATCACCATAATCATCAAATATAGGAGGCATATTGTAATCATAATTAATTTCTCCTCAATAGTAGGTGGACTGAAAATATCATATTCATCATTGTAATCATCATATATTGGAGGCATGGTATCATCAAAGTAAATTTTCTCCTCCGTGCTTGGGGGGCTAAATAGATCATTTTCATCAAAACTAGCTTCCCCAAGATTAGACTTTTCCATAGCATTAGCAATAATGGTGTTCAAAGAATTCATACTAATAACATTGCTATTAGCACGCAAATAAAGTTCCATAGGTTTTTTAATTTTCTCTTCAAACACTTCATGTCCTAACTCAAGATAAATACTATAAAGCTCTCTAATTTTGTTGTTGTTTTCCATTAAGCCCAACTACTGAAAATAAATACAAGAAACAAAAGGATATAATTGCAGAATCTAAAGGAAATAACTTCGAGCACTCACACCGGAGGATGTGAGTACCTTTTACCTTACCTCCCGACAGCGCGGAAAATAGCTTGATGTCTACGCACTTCTATTCTTATAGATAGTTGTTGGGCCTCCAAGTGCAGAGGTTTGTAGAACAGCAGCAAGTTTTCCCTTATGTGGATCACCCAAGGTTTATCGAACTCAGGGAGGAAGTGGTCAAAGGTATCCCCTCTCAAGCAACCCTGCAATCAAGATACAAGAAGTCTCTTGTGTCCCGAACACACCCAATACACTTGTCAGGTGTATAGGTGCACTAGTTCAGCGAAGAGATAGTGAAATACAAGTGGTATAGATAATTATAAGTGGTAACGGTGCCAGAAAACAGCTTGATGGCGTGGAAAAGAATAAAGTAAAACTGAAATAAAGATAGAAGCAAGAAAACATGTAATAGATCTAATAGTAAATGGTGTTTCAGTGCTTAGAAACAAGGCCTAGGGATCATACTTTCACTAGTGAACACTCTCATATAAATATATTCTTCTTTATGATACTACGCTGAACTACTCTCCGGTTGGACACTCTAATCCATGGTAGGGCTATAAGACACCTCATAGTTCGCTTTCCGCATCTAGATAACCCCACACTGTCATCTTGAGCACTAGATGGTTCCAACAAACACCACAATTTCATAAAGACATCCAAATCGAAATATAACCCATAATAAGTATTTGAAATATCCAGCCTAAGTGCCACCATGGTGTGCACACTGTCAACTTCACACACATGGGGAGAGCAGAGATCTATTAAAGCACTTGAGTAGCAAGGTAGATCTACTTGAGTATAAAGCTCATGATCACAATATGATCATGCATAGAGAGAGAGATGAACACATAGGTACCGGCAGAACCCTTAGCCTCGAGAGAGATCTACTCCCTCCTCATCATGCGAATCAGCAACGACGATGGAGATGGTGGTGGAGATTGATGAAGATGGCTCCGGGGGCACTTCCCCGTCCCGGCAGGGTGCCGAAACAGAGACTTTCTATCCCCTGAATCTCCCCTTCAGTGGCGACAGCGCTGCGGAACTTTTCGTGGCTGGAGGCTTGACTATTTAGGGTTTATGCATCAGGAGGCTTCTTATAGGCGAAGAGGTAAGGTCGGTGGGCGGCCAAGGGGCCCACACCATCTGGTGGCGCGGCCAGGGCTAGCCCGCGCCACCGTATGGCGTGGCCACCCTGTGGCCCCTCTCCATCTCGTCTTCTGGCTCCGTGAGTCTTCCTGTAAAATATCGACTTTGGCTTTTGTCCAGTCCAATTCCGAGAATATTGATTTTCTGACTGTCCTGGAACCAAAAACAACATAAAACAGGCAACTGACACTGTGGCACTTGTTAATAGGTTAGTCCAAGAAAGTGTATAGAAAATACTCCAAAGTTGGAACAAAACAAAATAAAGTAGATAAAACCAAGCATGGAACATCAAAAATGATGGATACGTTAGCAACGTATCAAATACCCATGCAAACGACAATCTTACTATGATACAAAGACTCACTCCACCAATATAATATCACAACATTTTCTACTAACTAGCATGGGTTTCTCAAACCTTAAAAGTGGGAGTCATAAGGAATACCTCTAATGTTTGGTTCCACTTCTATCTTCCCTTTTTTATTTGTTTCTTGGAAACTCGAAGTCGATCACTCTCCTGCAAACATATGAGGATCTCGAGGCGACAAGAAAAAGAAAGAGCGAAAATAAGGAAAAATGGAGAAATATTTTTGTGATTTTTAAGAGAGGAAAATAAAGAATAGAAAATTGGCGGCAAAGCTTGGCTAGAAAATTTCGAAAGTAAATAGAAAGAACTAAAGATAAAATGTTGGGGAAACCAACAGGAGTGCTCATAAACTCAAATAAAAATGTAACCTCAAAAAATAAAATCAAATGAACGCCAAATAAAGATACGTGAGGAAACTTCCTCAAGCTTAGGCTTTTCCAAGCCCTTCAAATCATTGTGGTGGCGGGAAAAATTCGTTACTCTAGTTCGCGAATTGAGTGGAGAGGTTACTTGTTGATTCTCGGAGGTTCAAAGAGAGGTTGTGCATCCTCTCCATGGTGCCTCCAAGTCCTTGGAAATCTTGGTATGTGGCGAACCGGGTTTGTGGCTGCTCGTCTTCTTGGCGAGGAACTTCTTGCTCCTCCTCTTGGTCCTCATCCTCTTCAGGAATCTCCTCCTCGGGTTGGTATTGCTCAACCTGCACATCATATAGCAAACATCCTACCTTGATAGACAAAAGACCATTAGGAAAAGGAGCGGGGTAGATACGCCCAGCTCCAGCAATATGTAGATAATAAACACCACCTCTCCTAGTGAGCATTCCATAGGCCCTCAAGGTGGAGAAACCAATACGCGTCTCACCTAGTAGGTTGTAACTCACCTAGATCGATGTCTAGGGTGGTGGCAAGCACGGTGATGACGCCTCATCCTGTGATTGGCCATTGGCTTTGGGAGGCTTGCTGCTCCAGGTAGCGCACAAGGATGGCGCCCAAGTTGAGTGATAGGTTGCATTTGATGTAAGCAGCCTTGGCGAGGACTAGGATGTCCTCCTCGTTGAGTCTCATGAACTCATTACGTGCCTGCAAGGTGTTAGCAATAACATAGAACAAATAACGAATTGAAGGATGTTGGATATTCTTCCCCTTGTTCACTCTACTAGTGAAGCTCATTCCATTATAGTATTGATCGGGGAAAGGAATTAAGCCAGTAAAGGATGCACGTAGAGCATGAACATCATTGTTTGGCAAATTAAAGCATGCACACCATTGATCCAACATTAAGGTGTAGTTTTTTGTTCATCGGACGGAAAGAAATAGTATCCTCCCCTTGCCACAGTTTAACAGTGCTTTGCAATGAAGTTAGGAATTCAATAGTTAAGCAACGATAAGTAGGTACATCATTGTACACAAAGTTTTGCAGGCCATCTCTATTGCAAAGTAAATTAAAGTCATCAGAAATACCGAGCTGGTTCAATATAATGTGGCAAGCCCACTTGGTGGCCTTCACTTTGTGGTTCTTGATCTTGTTGAAGTGTTCTTGATGAGCCTGATCCCTGAACCGTATCCCCATGCGTTCCTGGGTGATTTCCTGAGAAGCGCTAGTGGTGACACGAGCACGAGTTTGGCTCCTTGTGTTCATCATCTAAAACATTGAAGAAATGCGAAAATAAAACTTTTTGATCCAACAACAGGAAGTATAATATGTTCCTCATCTAAGCACACTAAAGAATCTCCTCAAGATAATAATCCAGGCAAGAAAATCATGGCAATTGGTTCATAGTAGGTCTCACCCTAGATTGATAATGACAATAGATCAAAGATGAATTTGCAAAAAGTAATTGGAGGATCGGAGGAGACACATACCGTAGATCACTTGTGTGCGAGGAAATCGAATGAAATTGAGTAAGGATGAAGATCCCTTGAGGTTTTGAGAGAGTTTGGAGGTAGAAGAAGGAAAAAGGATTGAAGTTTTGGAGTTGGGAGTACCTTCCCATGCGATTTTGTGGTCGGACGCAACTATACAGGGGGAACATGCGTTCCGGTCGTATAGTTGGTGTTCTGTCAAAATATTAGGTCTTCCTTCTGGCAGCGCAGCTATACGACCACAACTATACGGGCGAAACAAAATGTTCCGGCCGTATAGTTGGTCGTTAAACTATCTGTCCCTACGAAAGAAAATTTGCAAATGCCCCGATATCTATAGGACCGGAACTATACGGCCGGAATTTTTATTCCCGCCGTATAGTTGGTCGTTAAACTCCTAGTATATATGAAAAGAAATTGTACGAAGGTATTGCTATCTATACGACTGGAACTATATGGCCAGAATTTTTATTCCCGCCGTATAGTTGGTCGTTAAACTGTCTGTACATAAGAAAAGGAATTGTATGGAGGCATTGATATCGATATGGCCAGGACTATACAGCAGGATTTTTTTATTCCTATTGTATAGTTGGTCGTTAAACTCTGAGTACATATTGCAGAAAATTTTTCGATGACAAAGATAACTATATGACCAGAGCTATAGAGCCAGAATTTTTATTCCCGCCGTATAGTTGGTCGTTAAACCATCTATGTCCATCAAACATTTTCTGTTTCTTCGTAAACTATTTCTTTTCCTGTAACTTAGCGATATACCTTGTTTTTGATAGAAAATATTGTCGACCAACAATAGCATGAATAATACAGAAATTCAAGTACTACCAAATTTCTTCTCTCCAAATGGAGTTTTCTAGCACTCTTTATTGAACATGAACTTAAACTAAAAACTTAACTCAAACTTTAATTTAACATGGGTTGCCTCCCATGGAGCGCTCTTTTATGGTCAACAACTTGACCTTGATGATACTCACTTGGGACAGATGAGTGGAACACCCACTCCAGAGTAATTGTCCTTCAAAGTGATGGCCTCCTTCTCGTCATGTTTGGCTTTCTTCTTCCTGGGAAAATGAATAACAAAAGGATCCCGCGAAGGCAATTGCAACTTCATGTTCCCTTCATGAAGATTAATTAAAGCCTTTATAGTTCTTAAGAAAGTACGCCCTAGTATTATAGGAGCAACAGTGTCTTTAGGCATGTCAACAATGACGAAATCAATGAGAGCAGGACCGCCTTTGATGTAAAATAAAGTGTTCTCCTTAATCCCTATAGCTTGTTTGTAGGTAGAATCTACTAGATGCAATTTTAATTCAGTAATTTGAAAGGAGCCAAGATTTAACTTGTTAAAAAGACTCTTTGGAATTGTTGAGACGCTTGCAGCTAGATCACAAAGTGCAGTTATCTCATTAGTTCCAATCTTTATCTTAATAGTAGGCTCAAATATGTCATCTAGTTTAACAGGTAATTTTTCAGTGATTTTCTTATATTCCTATTCAAGATCACGTACCTTAATTGCTACTTGATCAACAAAGTGTTGATACATGGCTTCATCATTACATTCACTTACTGGAATTTTGACATTGATCCTTTTTACGAGATCTTCGATGGTGTAGCTTGGTGAAGGGGCATTACTATAGTCAAGTTCTTTAGGCTCCTCCCTTTGAATTCTCATCATTTTGAGTTCCTCAACAGGATTAGGCTCAACTTTTCTTGCAAATTTAGCTATAATGAGAGTTTGGCTCTCGGTTATCTTACCTAGTTGTGCCTCAATGATCCTTGTTCTCTCTTGAAGGGCCTGCAAATCATTTCTCAAACTAACAATTTGGTTAGATAATTTACCAAGCATAGCATCATGGTTCTCCGTGATTTTGACTAGAATATTATTTGTTCATTTTCTGAGTCTATGAAAGACTTAAGCGTTTCTTGGAGACTACCATTAGTAGTTCCCATATTATTAGAGTTATTTGTAGGACTAGCATAATGTTTCTGAAAATTAGGATTGTAACTTTTCTTCCAAGCAGGATTATAATGATTACGAGCTACGAAGTCTATTTCTTCTATATTTGTTTCGAGGGTGGCTCTTACCTGAGTTTCCTTACCTTTTACGGCTAGTATGAGCTCATCCAACTCAGCATTGAGATCTTCGTTCTCTTGTGGTGAGACAGAGTTCACCTTCTTCATGTTTGCTCTTTCAACATGCCATTGGGCATGGTTGTCTTGCATATTGTCTAGCAGCTGCTTTGCTTCAATAATATGTTTACCCATGAATGTTCCTCCAGCTGCAGTATCAAGCATAGACTTAGACACAGGATTAAGAGCATTGTAAAATAAATGGAGGATTAACCAATCTTCCATCCCATGACTAGGACAGTTTCTTAGGAATTATTTCATCTTCTCCCATGCAAGTGCTAGTGGCTCACGCTCTTCTTGTCTAAAACTAGTAATAATAGATTGGAGTTTCATAGTCTTTGCAGGTGGGAAAATTTAGTCATAAATAAAGAAATACATCCCACCCATGATGTAATAGTATTTTTAGGCAAAGATAGCAACCATTCTTTAGCTCTTCCTCTTAGAGAGAAAGGAAATAGACGTAATTTGACCGCATCAGGGGCAACGTCTTTTATACGCATCATATCACATATTTTAGTGAAAGTATTTAAGTGCATACCTACGTCTTCAATAGTAGAGACTCCAAATTGATTTTGTCGAACCAAACTTAAATAATGGGGCTTAATTTCATAGTCATCAGCAGCAATTGCTGGCTGAGTAATAGGAGTACACAAATAATCATTATTGGGAGTATCAAACTCCCCAAGCTTCTTTTCAGCCATACTTCCTATGTTTTTGGGTTTTCTTAGATTATAAATTATAACGGTAAAAACAAGAATTTAAAGGCTAGCTAATTTTTTTGGTTTATCAAATAAAGACTAAAAGCAAACTAACAAAATTAAAAACAAGAATTAAAACTAGCAAGGTTCCTAATAACCTCACCATGGTAGCTATTTGTTCCCCGGCAATGGCGCCAGAAAAAGGATTGATACCTTCGATCCGGATTACGGATGTAGTATAGCTCTTTTTCCCTAGTAGACCTAGGTTATCGAATCCTCGGGAAGCGAATGCATAGTGAAGTTACTTTAATGGACCTTCGGGAGTTTTAGAATTCCTTTTGTGTTTTCACTGGACTAGTAGCTCGCGTCTTTTGTTGTTATTGTTGTTGATGATGGAGAGAGAGGGCCTAGGGTGTTCGGTTTCACCTGTAGCTGTGCAAAAACATCTGATGGAAATAAAAGATAGAAATAAAGTATGTGTGTACTTGTTAGAGTAAGATAAATTATATGTGGGTAGTGCATCTATAATTTCTATTGCCTCCGCAACCGCTTATAGCAATAACCTACTAGTCTCATCCACAGAAGAAAGAGAACTAATGATATGCATAGTGATGTCACCGTTAATCCAAGCAAATCCATCACATACAACCATACTAACCCTTCTGTCACTGGGGTTGCCAACCTGCAGATCAGTCATCACTCATACTCCCTATACCTGGCTCAACCCTCGGGGTCTTCGGTACCTGACAAGTCCTTAGATTGAGGCAAGAGAGGATACAATAATCATCATGTCATACAAACTAATACACGATCCCATCTATGATAAATCACACGCACAATTGCTATATGGCTAGGCCGAAGCCCTTAGCCCAAGGAGAATTACTCACACATAGAGATGATATTACAATCACAAACATTGTAATGAAAATCATAAGATTGATAGCAATAGTCTCACAATGTCGCCAATCGGAGAAGAGATCTACTATTACAAGTGGTGGAAGATGGCTATGGAGTTGGAGACAAGTTTGGAGATCTAGAGGCGGCTTTCTGTTGAGGAATGGCTTCTAGGGCGTGGTGTCTCTCTGTTTCTCGTCGCCTGAGGATTATTTATATACGGGTCCCTTCACGAAAGTTGTTCTATTTGACCTAACGGAGGCGGCGCCAACTATACGACCGGAGCTATACGGTCGGAATTTTTGCTCCGTCCGTATAGTTGGTCGTTACGGCGTATGTCTTCATTGGAAGACTCCTAGTTTCTTCTGGTCAAAGGAAATATCGTATCTTTGACTTTAATGTAGTGATTCCCTCCTTTCAACGACATTATCTACGCAGGAAAAAAATACAAGAACAAAGGATTGCATACCCTTTTGAATATTAAGCATTAGTGGCAGGGTTTAGAGAGACATTTCATAAAAAATATGATTAATTTCCAGTTTAAATGTGGACGTAGATGGCTATATTTCAGAGCCATCAGTAACCCCCCGAGTGACACGGTCAATATCAAAGAAGAGCTAGCACTAGTCGAGGACAACAAGGAACCACCAAGATTAAAGCCTTGATCCGGTTGAAAGACCTTAATTAATGTGCTAACCATGGCCGTGGTAACAGGCAGATGGATCATTGGGATTGGGAAGAATTAGCCATGAGTACTCCTAGTCGGTATATGGGTTGCTTGCCTACTCACTTATAAATAATAATTATCATTATAACTTATTCCGCTTATTCCATTTAGCACTTTTACTATCACCATGAACTGATTCTCTCCGTGCCTAACTTCTCATATGCAGGACCTTTACACACCTTTCACAACTTTACTTTCATGCAATTTAGTTATTTCCTAAGCAAGTTCCTCTATCTTTTACTCACCACTTCCACTGTCAACATTTGCAGTCAATTCACTCAAGACCAGTGACACCTTGGGTACGATAGAAACGCCGCATAAAGACACTTTCCTAGGCTCCTCGTTGGAATCAATATAAAAACTCGAGTTAATACTTCCGCAAAAACATTCTCTGACGAACATGTGCACCTGCAGGCTATCAAGATATTTTCTAGCGCCGTTGCCGGGGAGCTAAGCGCTAAGTGTGTTGGGAATATGCCCTAGAGGCAATCATGTATGATGTTATTCCCAATGTATTCATAAGCTTATGGTCCATGTATGAACTGTTGTTATGTATCATCGAATATGTGATTTGATTGTGGAACTATATATTCATGTTGTTCATACTAATTGTCCTTGGTCATTGAGGTTGTGCTGGACCAATGTGAAAGTCAGCAGATGACTAGGTTCCACTTGTCATGTGCATGGAGATGCTATTCCGACTTACACGGATTCGGCTAAAGAGTTTAGCGAGTCGGACTGACCCATATTGAGATGCAACGAACAAGTCGTCATTTGCATGTCTCAATCAATGTAATCCTTAGACCTGAGGTTATTGCACAATCCGAGTTGAGGATCACCGACTTAGGTTCTGTCAAACGCTGTTCTGTTACTAGGCAGTTATAAAGGCGGAGTTCGGGTCGACTGAGAATCAAGCTGCGTGATGTGAATAACCAAGATGGGATTTTGCCCCTCTGTCTAGAGAGATATTCTCTAGGCCCTCTCGGAAGTTATGATTCGGAAAGCATGGACATGCGTGACTCGGTTAAGTGTTAACCGAGGCAACCGACTAAGAGTTAGTCGGATGAATCACTTATCTCGGATCGAGAAAGAGAGTTGGACTATTTAAGGGATGACGATCATTTTGCCTATAGTCCGACAAGGTATATCATGAGGCAAAAGGGACTCAGACGAAAGTCGCATTGGAAGGTATGTCGTCATGACTCTTTGGTACTTGGGAGTTGGCACGTTCTGCTAGGAGCCGCTACCAACTGATCGGTCATGAGTGAGACTCGGATCGTGTCCGGGTCACCATGAGCCTGTCGGGTCACACACTTAAGAGCGGGAGCATATTTGGGTTGGACCCAAAAGAAGCAAACAGTCGATGAGTTGGACTCATGATGACTAATATAGGCCTTTTTGTGAATGGGCCACAAGTGAGTGGAGCCCACTTTCACTCCCTATATAAGCTGGGGCGCAGGTGCTTGGAGCACACGGTTAGGTCACTTATGTGTTGGAAACCCTAGCTCGATCTGTCCGATCTGTCGTTGCCGTCTGGGACCTAGCAGTCCATCGCCGGCGCTCCTCCTCGTACGTGTGGATACTGGCGGAGGTGCTGTACGTTCAGCACTTCGACGATCGTGGATCGGAATGGATCGTGAGGACTGCACTGCGTCAAGCGACATGCTTCATCGATTTCGCAACCGCGCGTCTAGTGGTAATTCTCGTGGCCTACTACCTCAGCTAGCTCTTAGGATCACCCCGTAGGAAAAAGTTTTGTTTTTCTCTGCGTGGCTCAACAGTGGTATCCGAGCATTAGCTTCTGGTTTTAGGCTCGAGATCGTGCATATGTGATATGCGGTTGGCGTTAGATTGGATCTAATTGCAGTTTTGGTGGTCAATCTATGAGATAGATCGGTTTTGTACAAAGTTGATTGGATCAACTGTACTCGGGGGAATGGATGATCTGGTTTCCGTGATCTAACTGCTAAGGTCGTGGAATGACATACCCCTACTAGTCGGCTTCCCCCATCGGGGTAGACCGTGACACGTAAACCCGGATGCGGTGATCGAAGATCAAAGAGTTTGGTCGAATCGGAGTCCGGATCGGATTTGGGTAAAATTGTTTTATCCGATGACGAAATACATATCCGGAATGCAGATGAGATCTGTGTTTTTCGGAAAAGTCGTAGCGCCTTAGATATCTTTGCGAGTTTCACAACGCCGCTAGATATCGTGTCTATGCATAACTTGTTTTTGCAGGATGATGTTGTGAATGGTATGGCTTATGTGCATATGATGTGTGTAATCCATACGTGGTCTGCGTATCACGGTGTTTGTCAGCCGGCTGGAGCCTAGGTGCTGTCATCTTATTGTATAACGACCTGCGTGTCGGATTCTCTATGTAATTTACATTACTAGCTAGGGTAGCTGTTTGGAGAACCCGGATGGCATGCAAGTCAGTGTACAAGTCGGCTACATGGAGTAATACGGCACGTGACAAGAGTTGACACGAGTCGGATTACAGATTTTGTGGAGATGGAGATCGCCATGAAGAGAGCCATACCATTTCACATTATAATTGCTTTATTTTGTGTTATTGTTATATCTCTGTTTTACCTCTATTAGATAGTTGGTAGAAAGTAATCCCTCAAAGAAGGTCTAGTCGGTTTCCCTTGATCTTTGCACCATCACTAGTCGGACATTTTTGGTAGTGGGCTCATAAAATTGAGGTGCTATCAATTCTTTCCGACTAGGTGGGCTCGAGTCGGACTCTTACAGCGGAAGCACTTGGTAATCTAGACGGGTTTATCACAACGGTTGTGGGACTCGGGGAAAAGTCGGATGGGAGCCGGGGCATGTGATGCCACCCATCCAACATGAGTCGTATGAGATACGATTGGCAAGGAGTTGTCTACCTAGATCACTTGACGGCTAGCGGTGAAGCTAAAGCTCACTAGTCGACTTGCTTATTTAGGGTCCTGAATCACTAAGTAACCATCGGGGGGGTGTTGGTTCTAGTGGGAGCATAAGTATTAAAGTGTTTAATATGCTTGCTCTTTTATGGATACATGTCTTAAGTGTTTTGCATATTTTCTGTGAGTGATCAATGGCACCTAGCAGTCTCCCTCGGATTTCCAGTTTTGCTTTGAGAGCCATCTTAGAGAAAGATAAGTTAAATGGAACTAACTTCACCAACTGGTATCGTAATCTGAGAATTGTTCTCAAGCAAGAAAAGAGGGACCATGTCCTAGACAACCCACTTCCAGATGAGCCGAATGAGAATGCGACTGTCGCAGCCACCAACGCCTACCATCGGATTTGTGATGAATCCACGGAGATTAGCTGTCTTATGCTTGCTCACATGGAACCGGACTTGCAGCAGCAGTTCGAGAATGTTGAGGCCTACGATATGATCGAAAGCCTCAAAAGTATGTTCCAGGCTCAGGCAAAGACTAAGAGGTATCAAGTCTCTCAGGCTTTGTTGAGCTGCAAGCTTAAGGATGGTGATCCACTGAGTCCGCATGTGATCAAGATGGTTGGTTACATGTAGTCTCTAGAAAGGCTGGGCTACCCCATTAGCGAAGAGTTCGCTACAGACATAATTCTAAACTCTCTTCCTAGTGCATATGGTCAGTTCATATCGAACTAACACATGCATGGTATGGATAAGAAGCTCACTGAATTACATGGGATGCTCAAGCAGGCTGAGGCAGATCTCAAGAAAGGTGCCAGTCAAGTGTTGATGGTACAGAATAAGGCTAAGTTCAAGAAGAGTTCTTGGACTAAGAAGAAGAAGGCTATGTCGGGAGGTAAGGCTGAGGACCCGGTCCAAAGCGCTTCCTTAGGGACTAAGCCATCTCCTGCAGCCGGATCCACTTGCTTCTATTGCAAGGCGGATGGCCACTGGAAGAGGAATTGTAGCAAGTATCTGGCTGACAAAGCCAAGGGCAGAGGTGTGACTTCCGGCTCAGGTACGCTTGTTTGCAATGTTATAGACATTTATCTTGCTGATGCACCTGGTAGTTCTTGGGTATATGATACCGGATCAGTCATTCACATATGCAACTCGTTGCAGGGACTTGTAAGAACTAGGAGCGTGGCAAGAGGCAAGGTTGACATTCGGGTCGGCAACAAAGCAAGAGTTGCTGCGTTGGAAGTCGGCACAATGCAACTTCATTTACCTTCCGGATTCTTAATGGAGCTGAATAATTGTTATTATGTTCTAGTGCTTAGTCGAAACATTATTTCCGCCTCATGTTTGATGAGACAAGGCTATGAGTCGAATATTAAGAATAATGGTTGTTCTTTGTATTTGAATGATATGTTTCACGGCTTTGCACCCGTCCAGGACGGGTTATTTATTTTGAATCTTGAGGGTGAATATGTCTTTAACATAAATGTGAAAAGGTTAAAACCAAATGATCTGAATATGACTTACTTTTGGCATTGTCGGCTTGGTCATATAAGTTGGAAACGCATGAAGAGGCTCCATGATGATGGACTCCTAACTTCGTTCGACTTAGAGTTGTTCGAGACATGTGAATCCTGCCTTCTCGGCAAGATGACCAAGACACCTTTTGCAAAGAGTTGTGAAAGGGCGTCCGACTTATTGGGACTAGTACATAGTGATGTATGTGGCCCAATGAGCACGACAGCCAGAGGTGGTTATGAGTACTTCATTACCTTCATTGATGATTTGAGTAGATATGGATATATCTACTTGATGAAACATAAGTCGAAAGCCTTTGAAAAGTTCAAGGAATTCCAGAATGAGGTACAAAATCAACTTGGCAAGAAAATAAAGTTTCTTGATCGGAGGAGGCGAGTAGATGAGCCATGAGTTTGATGACCATCTGAAGAGTTGTGGAATAGTTCCCCAGCTCACTCCTCTAGGAACGCCGCAGAGAAACGGTGTATCGGAAAGGAGGAATCGGACCTTGTTGGACATGGTACGATCAATGATGAGTCGGACATATCTGCCTTTATCATTTTGGGGTTATTGTCTAGAAACTACAGCGCTCACACTAAACAGAGTACCATCAAAGTCGGTAGAGAAGACACCGCATGAGATGTGGACTGGCAAGAAGCCGAGTTTGTCTTTTCTTAAGATTTGGGGTTGTGAAGCTTTTGTCAACCGACTTCAGTCGGACAAGCTTACAGCTAAGTCGGATAAGTGTATTTTCGTAGGATATCTGAGGGAAACCTTGGGTTACTACTTCTACAACCGAGAAGAGGGAAAGTGTTTGTTGCTCGGAATGGTGTCTTCCTTGAGAAAGAGTTTCTCAGTCGGGGAGTCAGTGTGAGCACGGTGCAACTCAAAGAAATTCGAGAGGTACCGGCCTGTAGCGAGTCGGAAAAAGCCTTGGAGGTTGAGCCGGTCGTGGTACCTGAGCCAGAAACAGCACCGACACTACGAAGATCGGCCAGATTGCGAAGTGTTCGTGATGTGTTACTGTTAGACAGTGATGAGCCGGCAACTTATTCGGAAGCGATGGTGGGTTCTGATTCTGAGTCATGGCTTGGAGCCATGAGATCCGAGTTAAAGTCCATGAATGAAAATCAAGTTTGGAACTTGGTTGATCTGCCAGACGGTGCAAGACCCGTCGAGTGCAAATGGGTCTTCAAGAAGAAAACTGATATGGATGGAAATGTTTCTATCTATAAGGCACGGCTTGTCGCGAAGGGGTTCCGACATGTTCAAGGAGTTGACTACGATGAGACTTTCTCTCCCGTGGCGATGCTTAAATCAGTTCAGATCATGTTAGCTATAGCAGCCTATTTCGACTATGAGATATGGCAGATGGATGTCAAGACGGCTTTCCTTAATGGAAATTTAGCCGAGGACGTGTATATGATACAGCCCGAGGGTTTTGTTGATCCGGCTAATGCTGACAAGGTATGCAAACTTCGGAAATCCATTTATGGGTTGAAGCAAGCATCTCGGAGTTGGAACATTCGCTTTGATGAGGTAGTCAAATCGTTTGGCTTCATCAAGAGTGATCATGATTCTTGTTTATACAAGAAGTTTAGTGGGAGCAAAGTAAACTTTCTGATCTTATATGTGGATGACATATTACTAATTGGAAATGTTTCCAGATGTTGCAAGAGACCAAGGAATCATTGGAAAAGAGTTTTTCGATGAAAGACTTGGGTGAGGCGACTTACATACTAGGAATCCGGATCTATAGAGATAGATCAAGGCGGCTCATTGGATTGAGTCAAAGTACATATTTGGACAAAGTATTGAAGAAGTTCAATATGGAATCGTCTAAGAAGGGGTTCTTACCGATGTCCCATGGCGTGAAACTTAGCAAGACTCAGTGTCCTTCGACAACTGATGAGCGAAGTCGGATGAGTGCGATTCCGTATGCTTCTGCAGTCGGATCCATCATGTACGCTATGATTTGTACTAGGCCGGATGTTTCCTATGCTCTAAGTGTTGTGAGCAGGTACCAGGCTGACCCTGGAGAAATCCACTGGGCAGCGGCTAAAAATATCCTTTAGTACTTGAGAAGGACTAAGGATATGTTCCTGGTTTATGGAGGTGAGGATGAACTCAGTGTAAGGGGTTACACGGATGCGAGTTGTCTCACTGACTCGGATGATTCTCGTTCGCAATCCGGATATGTCTTTGTGATAAACGGAGGGGTTGTGAGCTGGAAGAGTTCCAAGCAAGAGACAGTGTCTGTGTCTACGACAAAGGTTGAGTATATTGCTGCCTCGGAGGCAGCAAAGGAAGCCGTTTGGATGAGGAATTTCCTCATGGATCTTGGTGTGGTTCAGGGCTCGTCCAATCCGTTAGACGTGTATTGTGACAACAATGGTGCTATTGCACAAGCCAAGGAACCTAGACAACACCAGAAGAACAAACATATACTCATGCGGTACCACCTTATTCGCCAGTTCGTGGAACAAGGTGATATCAAGTTATGCAAGGTACACACGGATGCAAACATTGCGGATCCGTTGACAAAGCCACTTCCACATCCGAAGCATGAGGCGCACCTGAGAGCTATGGGCATTAGATGCCTAGACATGTGATGTCGGATGATTGACTCTAGTGCAAGTGGGAGACTATTGGGAATATGCCCTAGAGGCAATCATGTATGATGTTATTCCCAATGTATTCATAAGCTTATGGTCCATGTATGAACTGTTGTTATGTATCATCGAATATGTGATTTGATTGTGGAACTATATATTCATGTTGTTCATACTAATTGTCCTTGGTCATTGAGGTTGTGCTGGGCACACAACTTAGACCAATGTGAAAGTCGGCAGATGACTAGGTTCCACTTGTCATGGGCATGGAGATGCTATTCCGACATACACGGATTCGGCTAAAGAGTTTAGCGAGTTGGACTGACCCATATTGAGATGCAACGAACAAGTCGTCATGTGCATGTCTCAATCAATGTAATCCTTAGACCTGAGGTTATTGCACAATCCGAGTTGAGGATCACCGACTTAGGTTCTGTCAAATGTTGTTCCGTCACTGGGCAGTTATAAAGGCGAAGTTCGGGTCGACTGAGAATCAAGCTGCGTGATGTGAATAACCGAGATGGGATTTTGCCCCTCTGTCTAGAGAGATATTCTCTGGGCCCTCTCGGAAGATATGATTCGGAAAGCATGGCCATGCGTGACTCAGTTAAGTGTTAACCGAGGCAACCGACTAAGAGTTAGTCGGATGAATCACTTATCTCGGATCGAGAAAGAGAGTCGGACTATTTAAGGGATGACGATCATTTCGCCTATAGTCCGACAAGGTACTCAGACGAAAGTCGCATTGGAAGGTATGTCATCATGACTCTTCGGTACTTGGGAGTTGGCACGTTCTGCTAGGAGCCGCTACCAACTGATCGGTCACGAGTGAGAATCGGATCGTGTCCGGGTCACCATGAGCCTGTCGGGTCACACACTTAAGAGCGGGAGCATATTTGGGTTGGACCCAAAAAGGAAACGGACAGAGTCAGTGAGTTGGCCTCGCAGTGACTAATATAGGCCTTTTTGTGAATGGGCCACAAGTGAGTGGAGCCCACTTTCACTCCCTATATAAGCTGGGGCACAGGTGCTTGGAGCACACGGTTAGGTCACTCCATGTGTTGGAAACCCTAGCTCCATCCGTCGATCCGTCCCTGCCGTACCGGACCTAGCAGTCCATCGCCGGTGCTCCTCCTCGTACGTGTGGATACTGGCGGAGGTGTTGTACGTTCAGCACTTCGACGATCGTGGATCGGAACAGATCGTGAGGACTGTACTGCATCAAGCGACGTGCTTCATCGATTTCGCAACCGTGCGTCTAGTGGTAATTCTCGTGTCCTACTACCTCAGCTAGATCTTGGGATCACCGCGTAGGAAAAAGTTTTGTTTTTCTCTGCGTGTCTCAACAAAGTGTTGTTTCTTGACAACAGCAACTGTTGATACCATTCATGATCTCTGTTGAAGACAGAGGTACCACTCAATCAGGAAAAACCTATTTACCTCCATATATTGATCATGTTCCGATCGAGAGACGATTAGAATTTATTGAAAGATTTACTAATTCGCGTACTGTGGACGTGGACAGCTTGATTCAATTGATGGCTGATTTGACCATCACCCGAGGGGCCGAACTTGAGCTACCTTTGGGAGAGTATGGGAATCCATCTGGGCACTTGAGGAAAATGCCTATTCTTTATCCTGAACTTGAAGGCTAGGAATATGAAATATATCCTGAGCTAATATATATGATGAAAGAAATTGCTTTCGCAGGAAAAGAAGAGGAAGACCCTAGTGACCACTTAACAAGGGTATACGACCTTTGTGTTACTCTTAAACTAGCAAGTTTGTCAATAGAGCTTATACTTCTTAAACTCTTTTGTTGGTCTTTGAAAGATAATGCTTTAGCTTGGTTACAATCACTACCTAATCATACTATAAAAAGCTGGGAGGATTGGATCCGTCATGCATAAATATTGTTCATTTACTAAAATCATGTAAAACAAAGCATAACATTTTTTGCAAACAATTGGAGAGACCTTTTATCAAGCATGGAATAGATATTATGCAATGATTATGAAAGTTCCAAGTCATGGTTTTCACGAGAGTCTAATTATCCAATATTTTTATAATGGGTTAATGATGAAACAAAAGATATGATTGATCTATCTACAGGAGGAGCAATATGCAACTTGACACTGTCGGAATGTGTTAAGCTTTTTGAGGTAAGATCCTTTAATGACGAAAAATATAATCGAGTTGAGGATAATGTACCACAAAAAGGTATGATTCACATACCACAAGATCTTATATCCGAAGTCAAAAAGTCCATGGATGAAAAAAGTATAGCTTCAAAACTTGTAAAAGAACTTATGCAATAGAAGATGATTTAAATCTTGTAATGCGAAAGTTTAAATATCAATAAAACCAATTCTGTGAGGAAAATTATAAACGCCTTATGACACAAGAAAAGAATATAAGAGACTTAACAGAAGTTTTTAACGACTTGGGTTAAGCTACGAAACATCTAGATAGATATCTAAGTATGGTTAAAACCCAGTGTGAGCAGATAAATGAAACCCAAATTTTTTGATTTTGAACCAAGGAAATTTCAATACTGTTTCTACTAACATTATTACTAAAAGTGGTATAGAAACTCATGAACCACAAGGGCCACCTTGTTATTAAGAAGGGCAAGCTCAAAAAGCAAGAGTGACTGAGGAGATCAGTCAAGAAGAAGAGGATCTAGTAGACCCCAGGATGATATTGATTATAAAGCCTAGAAAAGGGAAAATAAAGCTTCCAGCACTCAAGAAGAAGAAGGAGCGGGGGATAAGCATAAACCATATTATTTAGACGCTGAGACTATTGATTCAAGGGAAGAAACCAATATTATAAAGGAGCAAGAAGATCAAGTTGTTATCCCACGTGAAGAACACGCCAATAAGCAAAAATCAGCTACAAGGAAAAATAAAAAGAATGCTGAACCGGTGACAAAGGTAAAAGAAAAGGTAATACCTACCAAAAATAAAATTCCTTACCCTAACCGAGTTCATTACAAACCAGATAAAGCTATTTATGATTCTTTTACTAAGGCACTGAGTAGCTTTCATTTAGAACTTCCTTTAACTGATGCTATTCAAGTTCCTACTTATAAATTTTTTATGCGAGATATACTTAATAGAAAAAAGAAAGTAACCAATACTGTAGTAGTTATGACAAGCTTTGGTTATAAACTTCCTGCTAAGCTTGGGGATCCAGGGATACCAACCATCTCCGGCGCAATAGGGAAAACTAATATATTCAATGCTCTTTGTGATTGAGGAGCAGGTGTTAGTGTTATGCCTTATTCCCTATTTAAGAAATTGAATCTTAGAGAATGTTCTCCTACTTCAGTAACACTGCAAATGGCAAATAAGATAACTAAACAACCTGTTGGAATGATTAAAGATGTTTTACTTAGAATAGATCAGCATGTTATACCAACTGACTTTATTATTCTAGATGTCCCTAAGGATGACAAACTATCTATCATGCTTGGAAGACCTTTTCTTAGTATAGCTAGAGCCAATGTAGATTGTTCTAGTGGTAAGATTATCTTCAATATATATGATGATCAGATTGTTCGATACTTTCCTAAAAAACAAGAGCACAATGGAAAATACATTCCATCGCCTAAGTGTGATCAGGCGGCAAAAACTAAAGAAAAACCGCCGCTTGAGATGAACGCCGATGATATGGAGGTTGATTAGTCAAATCTCTAGAATAAAACTCTTAATGGGAATTAACCCATTCTTGATAAATTTAGTTTAAGTTTTTATTTTATTTTTACTTTTGCATTTACTACTTTATTATTTGTATTATTTAATAAGTTTGTTTTGAGTTTTTAGCTCGTTCAGAGAATTCACCTTAATGAAGTTGAGAAGCAAGGGAAAAACAAAGAAAATAAAATGGGTTAAGCACAGATAACGAGAATTGGTACGGCCGCGGTACGACCGTACCACGCTCCCGTACCATGTCTCGACAAAACCAATGACAAGAACAGTTCCGGTGATGACCAAGGGTACGGCCTGGGTACACCGGTACCACGCGCCCATACCGAATGTCGACGAAATAGACCACGGCTTCAGAATAGATAATGACCAGTGGTACGGCCGGGGTATACCCATACCGCACGCCCGCACCAGGTCAGCCAGGTTTTATCTCGAACCCTAAAGTTGATCCAATGGTGATGACCACCGATACGGGCGAGCTGCGCTCGTACCGCGTGCGTCGCCAGCACAATGCATACCATTGGAAGGATGTTCCGCTCGGGCAAGGGCTCGGGTGTGGTGGGACCTTCGGGCTCCGCCAAGCCGCCGGGTTCGAAGAAGAGACGCTCAGAGGTGGGAAGCTTGAGGGCTGCCATGAGCCGATACTATGAGAGGGTGAGAAACCGCAAGGCTTTGCCCACCAAGTGGGTAGAACACCAGTTCCTCTCCCGCCAGGGTCTTTTGGATGACTTCGAGCAGATGACTGTGCAAGCTGGCATGGTTGACTTCTCCTACCTCTCCGTCGACACCTACAAGCTCGCCACATTCGAGTTTATTTCAACGTTCCACGATGATCTCGAGACCCATGAGCGAAATTGCACTGTAAGTTTTGTGCTCAATTGGCAACTCCACAACTTGACCTTCTATTAATTCTATGATAGTTTTGGATTCTCCCACGAGGGAGAACTCGACATCAATGACAATGTGCACATGGAGGCAACACAATCTTGGAGGAAAATTTCTGTCCATAGGGACAACGATTATTTGTGCAGGAAGAGCGCCACTATCCAGAATCCTACTATACGTTATTTTCATACCTACCTTGTTAATTCTTTATTTGGGAAAGGTGATGTTGGGGATATGGCAGGCCCTGAGATGAGTGTAATTCATATGGCCTTGCATCTAGAGATGGAGCACAAGGTAAACTTAGGGGCCTTGCTCATCTAACACTTTCGCCGCCAAAGATTAGCTTCCACGACGGACATTCATTATGGCGGGTTGATCACACAGACCGCCTACACAAACGAATTTGTCCTACCATAGGAAAGAGTTGTGGATGGCAGTAAGGACCTCGATGACATTCATATGGCTAGCACCAAGTTCATGGGTGTCTATAGGCCAAAGCATCCCCTCCATGCTTACCAGCTTTATTTTGCTCCTAACGGTGATCTCCACCAAATCTTGCTTCCTTTTGTCCAAGCTTTTGGTTTTCAAGGTAAACATAGTTGGGTCCTCACAGAGGAGGAGTTCCAGCGGGCACTAATCCTCTCAAGAAGGACTATGCCACCAGGTGGCCATCCCAACTGGGAAAACGCAGCAGCTGGCCAACAACAACATGATGAGGAAGGAGGAGGCTGGCATGGCGTAGGATGGGATGACTCCAGCCAGCAACACCACCACCAACAACCTTTTGACCAACATCAACAAGGCATTCCTCCACCACAGCCTGGATTCAACTATGTCCTGAGGAGCGATTTTGACCAGGTGGTGCATCGCATTGACAACATAGAGAACACGTTGTATGATGCGAATGCCAATATAGTCAACCTCACTCAAGACTTCTCATATTTCATGACAGACTTTCCAAACCGCTACCTAAACTTCCCGTATCAGCAGTCACCACCTGAAGGTAGCGACAACTGATTCCAGTTAGGCAAAAGCCTAAGCTTGGGGAGGTTAAACTCCTCCCACCTTTTTGCATTCATATTTTTCTTTCTTCTTTTTATTTGTTTGTTTTTGTTCCAATGCATGTTTACTTTCAGTTTTGCATTCGATAAAAGACCCCCCCAAATATTAGACTATTCTCTAGAGTTACTTGTGCAAATTTATCTTGACACTTGTTGATTCTTTCTGCAGGTTACTCACTTCTAGTGATCGAGCTATGGGACAAACGCAAAGAGTTGACTCAAGTGGAAGATGAACGAGCAAGATGAGGTACCACATTCCTATTTTCCCTCTTCCTGTAAGCTTATTCATGAACATTTTATGTCCGTTCGGTTGCACTTGATTTCGATTCCACGCTTAGTTCGTTATCTTTTAGAATTTTAGCTCAAAGGCTTTTGCCACCTCTTTGGTTAAGACTTTCGAAAAATAAATCAGTTTGAAAAACAACTCTTGGGATTTTATTCCAAACTTTTTAGAACAAGAGAAAGTGTCCATCAACAACTTTGGTGCCATATTTTTGTCTTAAGGGCTTAATCTTATTAGTGCTCAACCCCACATACCGATCGTTGACTTGATGATACCTTCTGAAAAAGAATTGCTTGATGGAAGGAACTTTTTAGAGTAGGAGAGGGAGATGCCAAACTTTGTATCGACTTGATATATAAAAAAAGAGGAGAGTAAAGAAAAAGAAAAGAAGAAAGCAAAAGTACTTTGTTTCAAATACACACCTTTGGGATGCCAACAATTCCGCTAGCTTTTGAATGATCTATGGTATAACCCCAGATTTCGGCTATGAGTTGATGGCATGAGTGGCATACGTGTCTCTATATGGGAAAAATTATTGGTATTCCCAATAGGCTGTGTAGGAGTTTACAAAAGGAATATTCGTTGATCCTTGAGAAGGAAAAAGAAAAAGATCCATTGTCAAAATATGAGCTAGAATACTTTCGATACCTTTTGATTATTGGCATCACCTCACTACCTAAAATGTGCAATTAGAGTTCTTGATAAGCAAGGAAAAGACGAGGTATTTGATTGCCGCAATTATCGAAGTGGGTGATTAATGAAAAATCTCTAAGTTTATCCTTCTTTTGACATCTACATGTGCACCCTTAATTTTGACTTAAGCAGTATGGCTTAAAAAAATTTTACTCTCATAACAAGAGAGGCGCTCAAATAAATTGATTTGTAAAGCTTCACCAAATTTTTAACAATCTCATTTGAGTTATAAGAACTATGAGCTAGCGAATTACTTGCATTTAGGGATCAAGCTTAAGTGCATCTATTCAGATATATTATGCTTGTGTTCAAGGTTGCAGGATTTGAGATGATGGATATGATACAACCTCAAACTTGTAAGTCTTTATCTTGATTCAATTCTTTTCTATTATTCATTATTGCTTTGTCACTCGAGGGCGAGTAACCGCTAAGCTTGGGGATGTTGATAGCTCTAAATTTCATCACTTTTTACCATTGGTTTTCCTCTTGTTTATTGCCGGATTTCCCTGAAGATTGCCCTTTTCACTAACATTAATGTCGCAATTAGCGAATCCTTGGTTTCTTGTGATGGTTTTTAGGCAATGAACATTTATTGAAGATATAATAGCATTTATGGGCTAATTATACCAGAATAAGAAAACCTCCAATTGGAGCCACTTTCATTGGAGGCGTCAGCACGCATAACGACCACTGGTACAGTCAGGGCATGCCCGTACCATCCGCCCGTACTACCGACCAGTGCCTTCCTTATATCAATACAAACAACTTTCGTTAAGGGGAGAAACGAGAAGAACCACATAACAGAAATTACAGCCGTCGTAAGCCATCTAGAGGGAGATATCAGATCTGAAAGAGGAGAAGAACTTCACCTTGTTCTCCGATGATCTTCAACCTCAAAATCACACACTTCACCATCATTCCATCATTACTTAGAGAGAGACAGAGAGATTGGCACTTGTAATATTAGGGTTTGATACTTTGATCTACCTTCAGTTTGTATTTGGTTGGGTCTTTAATCTCTATTGTGGTTTGCTACAATAACTTTGAGATGATTTCTATTTGCAATACAATTGTGCCTTTGATTTGTGTACCTCTCATGTCTGAGTAAATCCCCATAGGCGTGGGAGATGTAGGGGATTGGTGAGATGTGATGTGCCTCCTTTAATTCCATCCATTTGTGATTGTTGCAATGTTTATTTAAATAGTGAGAATGAATATCTATGTTTTCCTAATGCGTGTTCTCTAATTTAAGGGCCCAGGTAACATGATCCAAAGATCTCATATGTATGAACTTGTATGCTAGTAATTTGGCGACCCCCGAATGACACAGCCGATATTAAAGAGGAGCTAGCACTACTCGAGGACAACAAGGAACCACCAAGATTAAAGCCTTGATCCGGTTGAAATACCTTAATTAATGTGCTGACCATGGCCGTGTTAACAGGCAGATGGATCATTGGGATTGGGAAGAATTGGCCAGGAGGACTCCTAGTCAGTATATGGGTTGCTTGCCTACTCACTTATAAATAAGAATTATAATTATCACTTATTCTGCTTATTCCATTTGGCACTTTTACTATCACGATGAACTGATTCTCTCCGTGACTAACTTCTCATATGCAGGACCTTTACAAACTTTTCGCATCTTTACTTTCATGCAATTTACTTATTTCCTAAGCAAGTTCCTCTATCTTTTACTCACCACTTCCACCGTCAACATTTGCAGTCAATTCACTCAAGACCTATGACACCTTGGGTGCGACAGAAACGCCACATAAAACACTTTCCTAGGCTCCTCATTGGGATCGATATAAAAACTAGAATTAATACTTCCGTGAAAACATTCTTTGATGAACCTGTGCACTTGCAGGCTATCACTTGTGTTTTCGACTATCTCTGTCCAATCAGCAACAAAGTCAGCAGGAATATGGGACTTGATTGTTGTACGTGGTCTGTAATCAATATCAAAAGCTGCTAGCTCTATGCCCCACTTAGCGACGCGTCCTATGGCATTGCTAATGTTGATTATGTGTCTCACGGGAGCTATCCTCACCATGATAATCTTATGCTCTTGAAATAGTTTTGAAGCTTTCTAGAGGCGAAGAACACACCATAGGCTATCTTTTGGTAATGGGGGTACCTTTGATTTGATTCAGTTAAGACCTTGCTTAGATAGTAAGTCGGACGCTGCACCAGGTGTTCCTGTTTTTCTTCTAGCCATTCCACCACCATGATGACACTGATGACTCTATTTGTCGTAGCTAAGTATAGCAACATCGGCTCTTAAGGCTTCGGTGATGCAAGAATAGGGGCATATGATAGTATGGCTTTCAGATCCTGTAGTGCAGCTTCAGCTTCATAAGTCTAGACTAATTTATTGGTCTTTTTTAAGAGCTTGTATAATGGTGAAGATCTTTTACCGAGCCATCTTACGAACCGACTATCTGCAGCAATGCAGCCAGTTAGTCGTTGTACGTCCTTCAGGCAAGTAGGCCTAGAAATGTTCAGTATAGCCTTTATTTTGTCACAGTTCACCTCTATGCCTCTTTGAGACACAATGAAACCTAATAATTTTCCGGCTAGTATTTCAAAGAAACATTTCTTCGGATTAAGCATTATGTTATATTTTCGTAGATTGCTGAATGCTTCCTCCAAGTCAGAAATTAGTGTTTCCTTCTTTTTGGACATCATAGCTATGTCGTCCACATGTGCATGTATATTGCATCCAATTTGATCGTGGAGGCAATGCTGCATAGTGCGCTGGTACGTAGCTCCTGTGTTTTTGAGCCTAAAAGGTATCATAACGTAGCAAAAGGTTCCGAAAGGTGTGATGAACGAAGTCTTTATTTTGTCTGACTCCTTCATCTGAATTTGTGATATCCGGAATATGCGCCGAGAAAACATAGGAGTTCCGAGCCTGCTGTCGAATCAATCATTTGATCAATTCTAGGCAAAGCGAATGGATCTTTGGGACAAGCCTTGTTCAATGCAGTATAATCAACACACATCCTTAAATCAGTGGTGTCCTTTTTAGGGACCATTACAGGGTTGGCCGATCAATCATTATGGATGACCTCTTCTATGAATCTAGCTAACTTGAGCCGGGCTAGTTCCTTAGCGATTGCTTTTCGCTTTTCATTGAAGAAACATCGTAAGGATAGTTTGATGGCTTTAGTGTTTGGGTATACATTTAGATGTGCTTGGCAAGTTCCCTAGGTACTCTAGTCTTGTCAGATGGCTGCCATGAGAAGATATCTTTATTGGCTTTGAGGAACTCGATGAGCATGCTTTCCTATGCACTATCTAAACCTACACCTTGGAGGGGCCATCATCCTTCAATGGATTCGTCTTCGTCTCTTCTGATGCCTTGAACTCCGGAGTCGGCGTGGTCACCTCCTTCTTCGTTGTGGGCCTCTTGGACGGGTCGATGTTCTTCTTGATCTCCTGGTACTCCTAGGCATGCAGTACAACTTCATCAAAGGCGGCATTTCTGTCCTTGCTTTCTCGTGCCTTCTTCGGGTATCCCCGGATCATAATAATACCATTGGGACCTGGAATTTTCCTCATGTTGTAAATATAACAAGGGAGAGCCATAAAAGCCTAGTAAGTGGGATGGCCAAATATAGCGTGGTATGCGCTCTTGAACGGGATCAGTTCAAAGGAAAGTGCTTCCATCCGGCAGTTCTTTGGAGTTCCAAAGGTAAAATCCAAAGTGATCTCTCCAGAGAAACTGCTTGTCTTCTGCGGACAAATCCATGAAAAATCATAGAGTCGTGATTCAGCTGTGTCTCTGATATCCTCATTCGACGCAGTGTTTCGATGTAGAGGATGTTGATGCTGTTGCCACCGTCCATGAGGGTCTTGGAGAACCCATGGCCATCAATAAGTGGATAGACGACAAGAGCGTACTTTCCTCGCCTGTGTAGCTTAGGCGGATGATCGCCTCGATCAAAGGTGATTGTTACTTCCGACCAATCCAAAAACCGAGGGATAGCCGGAACAGTTGCGTTGAGCTCGTGCATCACTGCCTTCTTGACCTTGGCTGGTTGAGACCCAAGGAAGGTGACATAAGTGTCTTTTTTGGCTGGGAAGGTCTTCTTTCCATCCAACTTGGGATTTGAAGCTTCTGCCTCCTCCATGTCAGAATCTTCCTTGGTCTCTTTTTCTTTAATGAAAATTTTCTTTCCTTTTTGTCGCTTGGCCCTGTAGCCAGCATATTCTTCTTTATTCATGTTGTCATTGAAATGACACTCAGCATTGGTGTGGGACGAGCCGCCGTTGCCGTCCGGGTGATGCACACACAGATTATTGGCAATTTCGGCCCAAGAGTAGGTTTTGCCAGGTTGCTGGTCTCCTCAACCTTGGACTCTAGAAGTTCCATGGCCTCGTCCCTGGCCGCCTCCGCGGCCTCCTCGTCCTCTAGTCCCGAAAGTTGTTTTGACTGCTGTGGTTTCCGGATTGGGTTTCTCTTCCGAGGTGTTTTTGTGTTTGCGGCTAGCTGCTTTGGTTGTTTTGCCGACTATGGTATGGCTAACACATTGAGCAGTCCATCTGCATCATTGTCGGTGTCAGCATATTTGCTTGCCGTCTCTATCATCTCCTTGAGACTAGTCACTTTGTCGCACTTTAGTCGATGATGCAGTAAACCAATTAGGAGTCTCGCGATGAATGCATCAATCGCAGTTTGGTCGTTTACTCCCTCGCAGGAGTTCTTCGTGTCAATCCATCATCCAAGGTGGTCCCGATAACTTTCACTGGGTTTCTGAGTGCACCGCTGCAGATCTCCGACCGTGTAGGGCCTCCTGTATGTTCCCTCGAAATTCCGAAAGAAAGCACTTTGCATATCATACCAGTTGTGGATGGTATTTTCCGGGAGTTCATTGAGCCATAATCGAGCCATCTTCCTCAGCATAAGCGGGAGATACCGGGTCGCGCCCAAGCTGTTTTCTCCTTTGGACATGCAGCAGGCCTAGAAGAAGTCCTAGAGCCAGGTGTCTGGCCGAGCCACGCCGTCATAGGGTTGGATGTGCCTTGAGATGGCAAACCCTTCTAGAAAGTTTGTTTGTCGTACGTGCGGCCCGAAGCATTTTGGACCCACATAGATATTGTCTGACTCGTAGCATTGTGCCTTAATGTTTGAATTGATCCTATGCCTGGTGTCACTTGGTGATATGGCACATTGTCTTGGTTGCTCACTACGGCTACGATGCCCATGAGCCGGACTCCTTCTACTTCTGCCACCACCTCCTCCATGGCGCCCCTGGCTCCCTCCATGAGTGTCGCTGTGGTGGCTTCTTGGCGGAGAAGGTGGTGGTGGATTGTTGACCCCAACTGAGGTTTCATGATGATGGCCACCGTGCCGGCTTGTTCCAGCATGATGTCCATCGTTCCTTCGTCCATCATTGCAGTCATTGTGACGTGGTTCAGCCGGACGGCTAGTGTGTCTAGGAGGGGGCATCCTTTGTCGGTCCTGCCCTCGAAGTTGAGCTTCTTTGTCTTCCCTGTGATTATTCGACTGTCGCCGGGGAGGTTGGACCATTGCCGTAATGACGTCTCGCTCTACCACTGGAGCAACGTTACTCCAGCTTCGTGTGGGTCTATGCTGCTATCCTGAAGATCCGGTTCTTGAGTAGTTATCTTCTCGAGGGTCGAAACGGTAGCACTATCCTGGCTTGCGTCGGGGCCTTACATCTTCGTGTCGACCCGTATCCATGCGACATTGATCTAACTTCGAGACCAGTTTTCCACTGCCGGTGTGGCGATCTTTTGCTGCTCCAGGCCCTTGGTGAGTAGTTTCACACTTAGCCGGACCTGGTCTGGACCTGGATTGTTTGCCAAGAGGCCTCGAGCCGCAACAGCATTTTGCACCGGCGTGTTGTACACCCGGTTACCCTTGCTATCGATCCTAGGCTTCCCTACGACTGTATCTCCTTGAAAAAGGGTTTTGTTGACATCTGGATTTTTCTTGGCCAATTCAGGGCCGTTCCGGGTCTTCTGATGCTGTCGAGTGCTAGGTTGCCCTGTAGCTGCAATGCGCTTCTTTTCCTTAAGGATGTTTGTGGTTTCCTCTAGGAGTTCTTACTGGTGCGCTTCTAGGGCTTGGGCCCTGTCTTCCAATTCCACGGGTGTGATTCCTGTAGCTGTCGGGATAGGGGTGGAAATTGCTTCTCCATGGAGTTTACGGGCACCAGGGGTAACCACGTGTCCGTCCAGTGGAGTATCCTTAGGCTCGTTTGGGATCAAAGCTCCATCTGAGTCCTCTTCATATTATTCGGCTATTACCTCATCAGTTGGAAGGTCCTTAGATGGAGTCTTCTTGTTCTTCTTCTTTGCCCTCTTGGATGCATCGGTAGCAAAGACGGATTTGGGTCTGAGTCCTAGAGTTAGGCTTCTATCAGTGCCCTCGGACATCTGGACATCGACATTATCTCCGAGATCCATGTCATCTTGTGGTTCGAGAGAGTTTTCTCCGGACCCCTCCTCCGTGCTGATGTGCGGGCTTTGATCCATAGCTTCTCCTTCTTCCACGATATTGGAGTTGAATTCCTCTTCATATTATGCAGAGAACTTTTGGAAATCTACCAACGTCATAGAGTCATCCGAAGATGTCGGTAAGTCGATGTTTGTTCCAATTGCCTCCAGCACCGAGTCATTGTCGTCTCTAGCATCGGCAGAGCCAGATCCAGATCCGACGTAGCCGATGAAGTGCGATGCGTGTGCCCTGAGGTAGTTGCGTCTCTCGTAGTTAGCTTCCTCGAAACATTTGATGGTCTCGAGGATTTCTTCCATGCTGGTGTTTCTGCCTAGCATCATACGCCTCAACATGTGCCTCAAGAACGATTGTACCGCTCCGGCATCGGTAGAACCGGATCCAGAGCTGTAGATGCTTTGATCTTACTAAGCTTTGACCTCTTTGGGGAGAGTCTCCAGAGATTCGATCTCTTTAAGGAGATCAGCTTCAGGTTTAGCCTCCACGGGGAGATCTTCTTCATATTCGATCTTCTCCACTATCTCCGCTTCAGGTGCAGGCTGGTGGGATTAGGGTTTTCTGGGACCCGGAATTCTCTCGCTTCCGCAGACAAAGTGGATCCAGGCAGTTCTTCTACCTCTATCATCACCGCTGGGCTAGGCTGGGCGGGTTTAGCAAAACCGAGATAAACGTTGATCTTGCCAAAATACATGATTGTTTAGGTGGTCATAGGTTCCCTAGCCAGAATCTAAGTCTCGTCGAGAAGGACAAGAGGGACATCGCTGGCGTAGAGGACCTGACCAACGGTGATTGTCTCGCTGATTCCGATTCGCGCAGATTCTGCCCAGAACATAGATCTGAAACTCACCTGCCCCACAGTGGGCGCCAACTATCGTCGGATTGAATACATGTACGCCGAGAGGGGGTCCTCGAGGCGTGTGGATAAAGGGGGTGTGAGACGACGGTATTCCAAGAGGGTGGGCACACAGGCTTTATGCAGGTTCGAATCCGCTGGTTTTGGATGGATCCTACTCCTGCTGTCAATCCAGTAATACGGTAGAGCTAGAATATGGGTTACAAGGGTTTTGCCTATGCGAGTTGAGATTTTAGAATTTTGGGTTGCCCTAAAGGCAGAGTCAGATTGTAGAATATTCGGCCTAGGGTTTATAGGAGAGACCTATCCGACTACGACTAAGAGTCAGTTATAGAGTACATATTGGACTACAAGTAACTAAACATGCTAAGTCGGTAAGGCTTCTGGGCCTTTTCATAGCCGGATGGATCTCCGTCTTCTCTCCCTGACTGGGTCGCCCGTGGAGTGAAGCTCTAACCTGAAGTGGGCCACCCTGGTCAGTGAGTCACAGTGGGTATACCCGGAAAGTATATCCCAACAACGGCCTCAGCGGCGTCAGGTTCTTTGCCGAGGAGGAGGGGGATTTCCTGCCGATCTCTATTCTAGTAACGACATAGGAGTTCTGCCACAACTAGGTACTGGTGGATGTCGACCGGGCTTGGCCCCAACTCCGCGCTCCTGCGGGGGCGGAAGTGGAGAACCCGGGTTGGGCCTGCGAGGCGGCCGCCTGCATGAGACCCGGGCCCCTCACGAGGTGCGTGGCGCATCTGAGGGACCAGGGTTTGACCGACGAGATGGTGGTGAGGGAATTCTTGCGGCAGCAGATTTCTCCCCTCTAGGAGCACAAGAGGCCCGTTTGGACCATGTTGCCTGACTAGGATGTGGTCAGGCTCTCTGAGGAGCTTCGTACTATAATACCTCGGACCCTATGCTCTAAGCAACAAGCCAGGATGAACCCAAAAGTGGATAAGGGATTCTATCGCGGAGGCCCAAGGCCACCCACGTGTAGGCCCATAGAAGCGGAGAAGGGCACGGTACCCGCCAACCACCCTACCCACTTTCAAGAACTTTGTGACAAGAGCGAGCAACGTAGTAGATAGGTATGCGATCAAAACATACACAAGTGTGTATGCCAGCGACATACAATAGTACATCAGAGATAGACCATCTAAAACAATAGAAACATAAATATTCAATGCCATAAGGCAAGATCCAAATATCCTAGATAGAGATAATAGTTTAGGATACATCTTCATACATCACACATCAGAGTATCAAGCAGAAGCGGAAAACAAGATCCGAGTACGGACAAGAAGCAAATTGGCATAAGATGCCCAAAAAATAAGCACATCCCGCCCACAGATCTCATGGATCTCCATCTCTAGAATCTCTACACCTGATGGTCGTCGCCACCATCATCGGTCTCCTCGACCCAGTAACCTTCCTGTGAGTAAACATGTCCATCTGAACCAAAACATATATCGTGTGAGACCCTAGGTGTACTAACCAAGTCTTACTGCATCTAAAGGGAACAACCTGGGTGACACAATTGCAGCGAAATATAATATCTAAATAGTTCTATAGAGACACGCTACAACATCCGCCCAACCAGATATGGACGGACGCTCGTTAATTAGAAACCATAGTGATATAAGTACCATAAATAAACATCGCTCTCCCTCTTTCTCGCTTACCGAAGAGAAGGCGGAAGAACATCCCATCCGTTGGCAATTTGATTAACCATTCCACGAGTGTTACACTATTTACTAGTCATGTCTTAGTCATATTAATCACGATACTTTAGTTATACTTGTATATGATCGAGAAACTATGCTCCAAGTTGTCCATAACTATGGACACGGCTTTCAGAAAGATTTACCTTGCAGGGGTGCACAAATGTAAGACACGCTCGATCAACCTCGGGAAGAACCAAATAAAAAGCAATAAGTCCTCACGACAATGCATTCAAAGGATTCAAAAATTATTTCAGGGGGCCACCCTACTAAGATACCCGCAACTATGTTGGCCGGCCCTGAGAACGTACCCAAGGTTTGTGCCAATGGTTGTAAACGACTGGGAACCTGAAATTGTGATTGTGCTTCTTGATACTGCGCAAACATTCCACATTCCAAAACAGTACAGGTGCTCCACGCGCAATAGTAAATAAAGCAGTAAAGCATGGCATAAGTACAGGATAGTAATAAAGCCCCAAACTAATTGTGGCCCAAGAAATAAGTGCGAATCAAACTCAGGCGAAGGGGGATCCATAGAGTCTTCCACATGTGGATAATGCAAATAGTCAAGGAACAGGTATCAAGTACTCGGGTCCTACGGGACACAACTAAGCATGGAAGAACCAAATAAAAGCAATTGCCCACCGGTGCCTCTTCCTTTAGTTATCCTATTACTACACAATTTAAGTTCTATAGGTACCTCATTATCCAAAGACTCGCACAAACCCTACACATGCAGTTCTACAACTTGCATGGCTCAAACAACTCCTGTAGTAATAGCTCATAGGATTGAGGGTATAAGTTTCGGTTGGGTTTAAAAGTAAAGGCTATTGAATACTTGGGATTCAATTTAATGCAATCGTGACTCGATGATGCAAGAATAAGATAGAGACATAGATGCTATATGTATGCAAGCATGGGGAAATGCTTGCCTATCGGATAAATAGTAGGGTAATCGGAATCCGGTTAGTACTCTTGGTTCTCCTGATAGTTCCCTTGCTCAACGTTTGTCTAGAATAAAAGCCAAACACACAAAGGGCCATAATAAATAAAGTGCGTAATCATATAAATATATGCAACAAGAAAACAAGGTATGCCATGATGGAATGATGCAAAATTGCATGGTGTAACATAGCATGGCATTGTGAGGTGTGGAAACAAGGAAGACGAATTTTTAGTATTTGGAAAAGGCATTTAAATAATTTCTAAATTGTAAATTGCTCAAAAATTATTTTTAATGGCATATATGAATTTCTGGCATTTTTATGATAAAAAATCATATATCATTTGTATTATTTGGAAATATAAATTGAAAACACTATTTAAATGCAAAATAATTCAAATTGGGAAAAAGTCAAAGGTTCGACTAGTTACAGTTGACTCTGGTCAAATTTGAAAATATGTTTGAATTCCTATTTGAAAATTATTCATATTTCATTTAATAAGTATTTCCAAATTTGAATTAATTTAAAATATATGAATTATATTTGATTTAAACACATTTCTGGAATTATTTTTATTATTTAGAAAAACATTCTGGAACCTTTTCTTACTCGGCGCAGACCTAGCCACAGACAGTGATAGGTGGGGCCAACGAGCAAAGGGGCCACTAGCGCGTTCGGCCAGCGGAGCAGGGACACGTGTGTGATTCTAGGGACCGCGTGTTGAGGTTATCAGAAAAACCACGGGTTTTATTAGAAAAGGTTCTAGAAGGCACTGACGAAACTGAACTTGATGACAGCTCGACTGCACGTTGATGCCAAGTTCCGAGGATGATTTTGTGGGTTACAGGCCTCGGATTAGGGTGAGGTTTGAAGCCAAAGCTAGATGGTACATCCAGCTTCATTTAGACGCATAAATCGAAGCTAGAGGTGGACTGTGGCATGCGCTGGATCACCAAGAACAGAGGCAGAAACAAACACCTCGTGACTGATTTTTTTTGATAGATCTTACTGCGAGATCATGCTGGCTTACAAGATCGATTGCGAGAAAATACTCGACCAAATTGGGCGTGGTTTGGGCTGATCGAACGAGGGTTCAACAAGCTACATCTCAGCGCAAGAATCATAGCTGTAGATGCACTAGGCACATCGTACCATGGAAAATAACAGAGAGCTACACGTGGCGGTGCTTGTGACGTCTAGCAGCGGGGAGTCGTTGGGGACAGCATGCTGGAGTGGTTGCTGGTGCACATGGGCAGTGTGGTGGTGTGCAGGGAGTTGTAGATCATCTCCACAGATGCAAGGGCCCACATGGGAGGTCAACGACGACGTGTACTGTTGCAAGCTCGGTGGGCAGTGATGGCGCATGGAGGGCGTTCGATAGATGGCGGCAGAGCTACAGAGCACGGGAGGACGAAAGGCCATGTCTAGAAGGTCGAGGAATCTCACCAACGTACCACTAGAAGAGCCGATCTTGCTGGATAAGCGAGTATCAGTGGGAGGGAGATGATGGTCTCAAGCTTTGGGTTCATTGACCTTGGCGATGACGAGCACCTTCTAGCGGGTTCCAGGCTTGGCTGCTGGTACTAGGCATCAAAGAGGAAGCAAGGGAGGCGCCTGGTGCTCCTCGTACCGCTCGAAGAGCTCCGGTGACTGCAAGTGCACAAATAATTTGTAGCTAGTTTCGAAATAAAGATATCGATCACACAAGGAGCAGTAGGCGAAAGACTAAAATGCTTTTAACTATAACTAAACGAAGTACTTAAGAAATAACTTTAAGATGCAAGATAAGTAGAGTTGTTTTTGGGTTTTTGGTTGAACAAGGTAATTTAAAGCAAAGCAAAACTTAATGCAGAAAGTAAGAATCGCGTGTGTAATAAAACTTTGGAAGTACAATAGGGAAAATGCGTTCTCAGGGAGTAGCGGATACACCGCTAGCAATTTAGACTAAGTGATCGAGAGTATTATAACGAATATTCTCATAGTGTGTATGTATGTGGGAGGAGCTCCATATATGGACGATTTACCAACAACCGCTGCACACATCATCCTTATAACCACAGTAGACAGTAACCGACAACCATCACATTACCGCGCTATTAAGAGATTTCTCCCATGGCATGGACATGGCTTGATGAATTCTCCTTGGTTCCCCAAGTTAGTATGTAAGTAATAACAACAACTTTATAGTCACAGTAAGTACTATCATCCCTCCTTCTACTAACAAGTAATTCCCTCCATCGAGTCTCCGTAAGAGGCAAATATTAAGAAGGTGCACTTCTCCTTAATATCAAGATGAAGACAATTAACACGTACACATAATGATGTATAACATAATAGTCTCCGTAAGAGGCAAATATTAAGAAGGTGCACTTCTCCTTAATATCCTTCCTTGATTTGTCCACCGTCTTCTCGAGTATGGTCTTTAGTTCTCTATTTGAGAGTTCCACTTGACCACTTGTTGGGGATGATATGGTGAAGCAACGCCGTAAGTTACTCCATATGTGCTGAGGATTTTCCTGAAAGTCCCTTTCATAAAATGAGAACCACCATCAGTAATTAAAAATCTAGGAACTCCAAACCTGGGGAATATGACATCCTTGATCATCTTCACTGAGGTAGATGCATCTACATGATTTGTTGGGATAGCTTCAACCCACTTAGTAACATAGTCAATCGCAACAAGAATACGAGTGTTTGACTCTGTAAATGGACCCATGTAATCCATTTCCCATACATCAAAGGGTTCAATTATTAGACTATAATTCATTGCCATTTCTTGTCTCGTACCCATATTACCTCTTCTTTGGCAAGCATCGCAGTATTCCACATACCTGTGTGCATCCTTGAGCAAGGTGGGCCAATAGAATCCGGATTGAAGTACCTTTGCAGCGGTTCTTTTACCTGCATGATGCCCTTCATATGGACTGTCATGACAAGCCTTTAATATCGCATTCATTTCATGATTAGGAACACACTTTGAAATCATTCCGTCAAGTCCATGATGATATAGATTCGGATCATCCCAAAGGTAATATTTAAGATCATTAAAGAATTTCATTCTTTGATTTCTTGACATACCGGGAGGTATAAAATTTGTTGCTAGATATTTAGCATAATCTGCATACCATGGATCAGTAGTTTCTACCTTTGCTAAATATTCTCCCGAAAATGATTCATTAATAGGTACGGGGTCATTAATTATTCCCTCCATCCTAGAGAGATGATCTGCTACCGGATTATCCTTACCCCTCCTATCTACTATTTGCAAATCATATTCTTGTAGTAATAAAACCCACCTAATCAACCTGGGCTTAGCATCCTTTTTCACAAACAAGTGATACAAAGCTTGGTGATCCGTATGAATTATTACCTTAGAATTAATTATGTAAGATCTAAATTTGTTGCAATAAAAAATTATAGCTAAAAACTCTTTTTCTGTAGTAGAAAAATGTTTCTGAATCTTATTAAGAGGTCTACTAGCGTAATAAATAACATTTGTAACACCCTCGAATCGGCCCTATGCAAGTTTTAGCGATTCCCGCCAAACCCGCATAGAAACGATTCAAAGGTGCCCACCAGGCACTTGCGTGCGGGTGGAAAACGAAGTAATAATATTACACAATAGTCCACGATGGAACCCATAGAACATATATATATATATATATATATATATATATACAACAACGACTCCATGAGTCAAGAATGTCGATATACAATACAAAGATCCAAATCACCTTAAAAACATACAACATCCGAGTACGGATAAGATGCAAATGGGGCTAAGAGCCCTGAAGAATAACCAATAGCGTCCATAACCCTGCCCAGGCCAAGCCGGAAGGGTAACCCTGCTAACGACATCGAACTTATACCTCCTAAAACAAAAGGGGTGCCGACAAAGGGCAAAGAAAAAAGAGAGCGGTCAGTACTGAGGCCAGTACACAACGAGGCTAGAATTCGGCGGCTCTCACCTACATAGGTATGGTGGACTAAAGCGGCAGCGTAGCATGCACTAAAAAACCTATAGAGACTCGATGCAACTGTCAGCTATTAGAGAGGGATAAGCGAAACCTATCCGGGACCAACCTGATACTAACACCAATCATACCAATCCTGGTATTCCCCCCTCGAGACCAAACGAGGAAGTCAAACCGAGGAACTCACACAGTTGGCAGTTTTATTCATTCCATTATAGTCGAAGAACTTACTAGTCAGATATAGATAGCATGAGTCATCCTGGTAGCATAAGTAGTGGGCAGTTTTAGTTAACCATTCAGTTGTAGTTGCAGTATTTACTCGTTAGATACAATTAGCATGTGACATACCAAACCCAGCAGTTGTTGGCACTTTTATTTCATTCCAATGGAGTTGCGATACTTACTAGGCAGGTATAACATGACATGATACACGCCAGTCCCACTAGTTGTTGGCATTTTTATTATCCATTCCATTATAGTGAAGCTGATTACTAGTCACATATTAAGTCAAATTTATAGCACTACTTTAGTTATGCTTGTCTATGATAGAGATATTGTGCTCCAAGTCGTCCATAACCGCGGACACGGCTTTCAGAAAGATTTACCCTGTAGGGGTGCACAAATAGCAACACAACATGATCAACCTCGGAAAAACCAAATCAAAACCCAACGAGGCTTTCACGACAAAGCAATCACAGGATTCATAAATCATTTCAGGGGGCCACCCCCAATAAGCTACCCGCTATGAAGTCGGCCGGCTCCGCGACGGACCTAGGGTGTGTGGAGACGGCTGTAAACGACTGGGAACCCGAAAGTGTGACTGGGCTTGTCGATACAGCGGAAACATGGCACGTGGTTCCTAAACTGTACATGCACTCCACGCGCAATCATAATTAAAGCAGTAAAACATGGCATAAGTACATGATAGTAATAAAGCCACAAACTACTTTGTGGCTCCAAGAAATAAGAAATGAATCAAGCTCTGGCTAAGGGGGATTCATAGACTCTCCCGTATGTGGATAGTGCGAATAGTCAAGGAACAGGTATCAAGTACTTGGGTCCTACGAGACACAAGTGAGCGTGGAAGAACCAAATATTAGCTATTGCCCACCGATGCCTCTGCATTAGTTATATCTATTCCCAACATTTTAATTATCAGTTGAAATTAAGTCATGACCATCTCCACCATTAAGCATGTGCCAACCTTCCATCAACGGTGGAATGACAATGACGCAACACCTGAGCAAGCAACTACGACTCGCAAGGCCGACTATCTATCAAACAACAGGCAATAGGATGTTTCCAAGGCAATATAGATGTTGCAGGGAATATGAAGGGTGCATGGAAACTAAAGCATCGCAACACGGATAGCAATAGATCAACAGGAGGAAGTAAAGACTATAAATGCAAAATAGGTAGAAAGGGGGAGATTGCTCGCCTGGGAAACACTGCCGAAGATACATTATCTGAAGAACTTGTCGAGACTCGCATCCACCCAACGGCCTAATCCGCGAAGAACCAAAGCACTAAAAGAAACACCGGGTGCACTATTTAATACTACGGCAGAAGATCGGGCATGATGCATATATGATGTATGACATGGCAAGGGTGTGATGCAATTGGGCAAAATTAAGCGGAACCAGGGTCCCGACCATTAATTAAATGGTTCATGTTGTTTAGATACCCCACATTTTAAATGTTGTATTAACAAGGCAACACATGGCATTAGTTTGCTACATAAATTTAAATGGAGGCAATATAAGACTAGAAAACCCCGCATATGCACTCCATATTTAATTATGAGGTGAAACGACTATACAACCAAAACCCGTGAAATATGTATGCAAGCATGTACAATTTAATATGCAACAAGTTTATATACCATTTTATAAAATAGGGCTCGGAAAAGGGGTCACACATTGGATCGACGATCTTGGGGTTCCGAGGGTATTCGGGTTCGGTCTTCGAGGTCTCGGGATCCAGGAAGGAGAACTTGGCATTCCGCGGGATCAGGTTCCATCTTCCAATTTCCTTGCTTGGGGTCTTGACCATCGGATCCGTAGTGGAGGTCTTGTCGAGGTCCTTGGCCCAAGTTCTTCACATCTTGTGCAGATGGTCTTGGGCAGATCTTGGTCGACGAGGGGTTCAAAACACACCAATTGAAGGGTCACACGTCGACCACCATATCCTCACTTTGTTTCTTCTTGGGCACTTGCACAGGAACCAACTCCAGGAGTCAACAAAAGAGGGGACGAAACAGTGACACGACCAAATGCCTCTGTACACAACAATGTCCCAAACCTGCAATGGCCATAGGCAGACGCAAGGGCACGAGCTGCAGCACCTCACGTTGTCAGGGGTGAATAACATCAACAGTGGTTGCTTCAGCGTCGCTGGCCGTGGCGGAGACCGGCGTCGCGGCACATGACCAAGGCAAGGAGGGAGAGGTCGCGCGAGCTGCACTACAGAGGCGCGGTGCTGCTGGCAGTCGAACGGCCGAGGGCGACGCAGATGGGGAGAATGTTCGTCGGAGGGGAGGACGGCGCAGGGCGGCACCGGCTCGCAAGTCACGGCAGAGGAGGACTCTGGCTCCGACGAGGTCACGCGGAGCGGCGCTGGAGACCGCGCCGTGACGGGGAATGAGGAACGGCTAGGGGGCTCTGATCGAGGAAGCCGGTGGCAGGCTCTGCGGCCGAGGGCGAGGCGGTCAGAGGCAGCCAGGGGCACGGGCGTCGAGGGGCGCTGAGGCTAGCGGCACTGTGGCTTGCCATGACAGCGAGAGGCGTCCAGGGCGGGGTCGACGGAGAGAAAGGAAGCCGAGGCGGGGCGGACCTCCTTGCGGCGGCGGAGCAACAAGGTCGAGGACGGGCTCGAGGAGGCTTGACGCGGGGGGACCGAAGATGGGGATGCAGGGCGGGTGCTGGAGCAGGACGCGGGCGGAGCAGCGCAAATGGCGGTTCGGCCGGGTCAATAGAGGAGGTCAGGCGGCAGCAGATGAGGTCAGGCGAGGCAGTGCAGGGTCTCCGATAAGCCTTGAGGCGAGGGGCTCACGCAGCGTGAGGCGTCTTCTGATGACATCAGGCACGGCCTGTGGACGGGGAGGAGAGCGGGGCCTGCGCTTCCACGGCCGGAGATGCAGGGTGGTGGAGCTCTAGTTGAGAGAGAGCGAGGGCGACAAGGAGAGAGCGAGGCAGGTGGGGAGGAGATCGAGCGAGGCTCGTCTCGCTCCTGGCGGCGGAAAAAGAGGAAGAAGAGGAAAACACGGGGAGAGAGAGGATGTGGTGTGCGGGAGCGGAGTGGTGGGGCCAGGGTGGTATGACAGAACAAGGTGGAGCAGCGTACGTGCAAGGGACGCGTCATGATTGGGTAGTGGGGCCAGGCGGGCATGGTCGTGCGATGCAGGCAGGGCGGGGTCGATCAGCAGCGTGGCAGGGTTGGGCTCACGCACGGTGTGTGCGTCCCTATGCTGTGTCGATCTGAAGCAGAGGTTCAGGTGTGGTGCGGCTGGGTGCGCTGCGTGCGGATGGGTCAAGGTGGCGGCAGCAGGTGTGGGTGGGGATTAGGAGTAGCCGGGTGTGGTGGTTTATGTTTCTAGGGTTTTGGTCGGGTTAACGGGTTGGGCCATCTAGGGTTGTAGTCTGGCTGGCTGGGCCTTTGGCCTGGCCGGCTGACTCCCCCGAACAAACATTTTATTTTTATTTATTGGTCTCTTTTATTTTAAAGACCTTTTGTAAAAATAATTTTAGACAAAACAAAAGTATCCGGAAGAGATCAGGGTTTTAATTTGAAATAAAGAGGGAGGCAAATAGAAAATAAAGGTAGGCTTATGGAAAATAGTTTTAGGCAAACAAATGCATGATGATGATGATGATTCTCAAATGCAATGTGGCATGATGACATGAGCATGTGGTCATGATGATGCACAAAAATAAAAACAACACGCGATTTTCTAGTAGTGGTTTTAGCGGGGTGCTAAAACATTCAAATTCTTTCCATCTCGCTGTCCCAACACAACCCCTAAAGCATAATCACTAGCATCAAACATAATTTCAAAAGGTTCATCCCACTTTGGAGATTGCATAATAGGTGCTGAAACTAGTTTGTCCTTAAGGTTCTCAAAAGCTGCAATGCAGTCATGGTCTAAGTAGAATGGAGTTTCTTTATCAAGAAGATTGGTAAGGGGCATAGCTAGTTTAGCAAAATCTTTTATAAAACGCTAATAAAATCCTGCATGTCCCAGAAACATTTTTAAGCTTTTAATGTCCTGAGGTATTGGGAGATTTTCTATAGAATTTATATTAGTTTTATCTATTTCTATTCCCTTCTCCCAAAACCTTGTGCCCGAAAACTTTACCTTCTCTTTCCATGAAACAACATTGCTCCCAATTCAAAACCAAGTTTGATTGCCTACATCTCTGCAAAACTTTGATCATACTGTAGAGACAATTATCGCAAGTTGTTCCACAGATGACAAAATCGTTTGTTAGGACTTCTATAGTTTTCTCAACAAAGTCACAAAAATCTTTAGAACACATTCCTGAAAAGTTGTTGCTGCATTATGATACATTGCAAATGTATCTATAATTTTTGATGTTCCATCCTTGGTTTTATCCACTTTCTTGTGTTTTGTTCCAACTTTGGAGTACTTTTCATATGATTTCTTGGACTAACCTATTAACAAGAGCCACAGTGCCAGCTGCCTGTTTTCTGCTGTTTTTGATTCTAGGAAAGTCAGAAAATGAATATTCTCGGAATTGGACGGGACAAAAGCCAAAGGGCCTATTTTTCCGGAAGTCATCAGATGCCAGAATACGAGACGAAGAGGATCCAGGGGCCACCACAACACGTGGCCGCGTGGGCCAGGCCTGGCCGCGCCAGGGGGTGGTGTGGCCAGCCCAGGCACCCCCCTTGGCCTCTCCTTCCGCCTATAAGATGCCCTCGGGACGAAAACCCTAAGCACCCGATCAAAGATCCACGAAAGAGTCTATAGCCGCCATCATCTCCATCCCTAGATCGGGAGGGATCTGAAGCTCTTCTCGGCACCACGGAGAGGAATTCACCACGAGGCCTTTTTTCATCACCATGCAAGCCTCCGGTGTGATGCGTGAGTAGTTCATCCTTGGACTACGGATCCATGTAGTAGCTAGATGGCTGGTTCTCCTCCTTTGTGCTTTCATGTTTAGATCTTGTGAGCTCCGTTCATGATCAAGATCATCTATTTGTAATTCTGCATGTTGTGTTTGCGGGGATCCGATGGATATTGAGATGCTATTTCAGATTGATTATTGATTCTATCATGTCTTTCTTATTTGTGATCTTGCATGCTTTCCGTTGTTAGTAGCTATCTTGGCCAAGTAGATGCTAGCAACTCCAAGAGTTAGTATTTATGCTCGATAGTGGGTTCATGCCTCTAGTAATCTGGGGAAGTGACAGAAATCTACAAACTAGGGAGAAAACAACAATCTTTTGTTCATAGAACAATCGTATTGTTTACATTACACACAATTCGTAAAGCAAAAATCTGTTGCTTGCAACTTAATACTAGAGGGGGTTCGGATGATAACCTGAAGGTGGATTATTAGTCATAGATGCAGTTGGATGGCGGTCTATGTATAATGTTGTAATGCCCAATCAAGTCTCAAAGGAGTCAAGATGATTAGTATATGCTTGTAAGCTTTCTTGATGTTTGTCAATTGCCCCGATGTAATTTGTTCACCCAGAATGTTATCTATCTTAAGGAGAGCCATCTCTAGTGAACTATGAATCCCAGTCCTTTTCTTTTACATACAATCTACAAACTGTTTACTGCTTTGTGTTTACTTTCTGCAAACTATTACTTCCTTCCATTCGATACATTTAATCCTTTGTTTGCAGCAAAACACGGTGAGATTGACAACCTCATCGCAAGTTGGGGACAAAGTTCTGTGGTTGTGTTGTGCAGGTCTCCATGTTGCTACTAGCACCGGTAGTGCACCCTGCCAAGGCTCAGCTAGTAACACCTTTGGGGTGTTTCCTTGCTCCTACTGGTTCGATTAAACCTTGGTTTCATAACTGAGGGAAAATTGCTGCTGTGCTCATCATACCTTCCTCTTGGGGTTCCCAACGAGCTCTACATCAACACCGAGCCATCAAGCATTTTTCTGGTGCCATTGCCGAGGACTGAAGAACAAGAAGCTCCCACGTTAACCACGCGCCAGCACATTTTTCTGGCGTCGTTGCCGGGGAGTCAAGGACATCTTCACAAGGGGAGTCCCTCATAACCAATCTCTTTACTTTGTTATTTTTGTTTTGCTTAGTTTCTTTTGCTTTGTTTTCTTGTTTCTTTATCAAAAACACAAAAAAATTAGTTTTACTAGTTTGCTTTCTTATTTGAAAACCCAAAAAATGACTACTCTTGAAAACACTAAGTTGTGTGACTTCACTAGCACCAACAACAATGATTTTATGAGCACACCTATTGCTCCACCTCTGCCTGAAGATACTTTCTTTGAGATAAAACCTGCTTTACTCAATCTTGTTATGAGAGAACAATTTTCTGGTATTGGTAATGAAGATGCTGCTGCCCATCTAAATAACTTTGTTGAACTTTGTGAGATGCAAAAGCATAAGGATATAGATGGTGATATTATTAAGCTGAAATTGTTTCCTTTCTCTTTGAGAGGAAAATCTAAAGAATGGTTGAATTCCTTAACTAGGAATAGTATTGATTCTTGGACTAAGTGCAAAGATGCTTTCATTGGAAAATACTATCCTCCTGCTAAGATTATATCTATGAGAAGTGAAATAATGAAGTTTAAACAATCTGATAATGAGCATGTTGCTCAAGCTTGGGAAAGAATGATATCTTTGGTAAAGAATTGTCCCACTCATGGACTGACTGCTTGGATCATCATCCAAACTTTTTATGCAGGATTGAACTATTCTTCAAGGAACCTATTGGACTCTGCTGCTGGAGGTACCTTTATGACCATCACTTTGGGTGCTGCAACAAAACTTCTGGACAATATGATGGTTAATTATTCTAAATGGCATACTGAGAGAACTCCACAAGGTAGGAAGGTAAATTCTGTTGAGGAAACTTCCTCCTTGAGTGATAAGATTGATATTATTATGTCCATGATTGTTAATGGGAAAGCCCATATTGATCCAAATAACGTCCCTTTAGCTTCTTTGGTTGCTCAAGAAGAGCAAGTTGATGTGAACTTCATAAGAAATAATAATTTTGGCAACAATGCTTATGGTAGGAACAATTATATCCCTTACCCTCCTAATAATACTTATGGTTATAATGGCAAGCCTGGATTACCTAGTGAAGGAAGAATTTTAGAAGTTGAAAGAGCCACTAAGAACTTCATGCAAATGCAATATGAACAAAACCAACTATTTACTAAAACTATGGAGGAACAATCTACCATTTTGAAGAACATTAGCCATCAACTTGAGGGTCTAAATAGGGAAATTCCTAGTTTACAATTGAAACTTTCTAATGTTGAAAGGAATATATCATCTTTGTCTGAAGCTCAATCTTCATTGATAAATAAAATGGCTGCTAAACCTGAAACTAATGATAATCCCGTTGCAGCTACTAATGCTATACAAGTAAGAATTCATGAAAATGTTAGACTATTAGGTGAATTACATGCTAAGTGGCAAAGAGAAGTTGAAATTGCTAGAAACATTAGTGTTTCCACTATCACCACCACTAGTGTTGAGGCTAATAATAGTTCTACTACTTTAGATGATAAAATTGATTTTGATTTTGATGGTTGCAATATCTCTAAAGTTATTAAGTTCCTACAAAAGCTTGCTAAAAGTCCTAATGCTAGTGCTATGAACATGGCCTTTACAAAACACATTACTGATGCTCTCATAAAGATTAAAGAAGAAAAGATGAAACATAAAGCTTCTATTCCTATAAAACAAGAAGATGGTTGGGAACCCATCATTAATATGAAAGTGAATGACTTTGATTTCAAAGCTTTATGTGATCTTGATAGTAGTGTTTCTATTATGCCTAGAAGGATTTATGATATACTTGATTTGCCTCCACTTGAAGATTGTTATTTGAATGTCCCACTTGATGATAATGCTAAAAATAATCTCATGGGGAGTCTTAATGACGTTCTTATTATGGTTAACAATGCCTATGTCCCCGTTTATTTCTATGTTTTGGATGTTGAATGCAATGCTTCTTGTCCTATTACTTTGGGAAGACCTTTTCTTAGAACTGTTGGTGCCATTATTGATATGAAAGAAGGCACCATTAAATATCAACTCCCACTCAAGAAAGGTATAGAACACTTCCCTAAGAAGAGATATAAGATTTCTTTTGCCTCTCCTTTGAAAACAAAATTTGGTCTTAATGCTTCTTCATTTGAGAACACTTGATTCTTTTTCTTGCTTCTTATGCCTAACTTAAAGGCGTTAAAGAAAAGTACTTATTGGGAGATAACCCAAATGTTTTAGATGAGTTTTCGAAGTTATTACTTCAGTAATAACCGCTCCTTATCCTTTTTATTTGCTTTTTGTGCCAAGAGTAACCTCTAATGAGAGAGAAGTAATGATTGGGAAATTTGCTGTCCCGAAACAGATTTCTGTGCTTCACCGTAAACATTCGTGTAAAATCTCTGAACGTCTTTTTGAGGCGTGAATGTTTGTGCTTCTGCCCCAGGTTGTTATCTAACTTTCGTTAGTTCAACACTTTTTGATTTGAGCAACAGAAGGTCTTCGAAAAAATTCCTCTTTACCTGCTGGTCTGTTTTGACAGATTTCTGCCATTTTCTGCATTTGCTTCTTGTTGGTTCCTTTTTGAGTTCTTTTGGGGAATTGAGCTTTTTGAGGGAAGTGCTACAGTAGCTAGTGTTCTAGTGGAAGTTTATTTGATGTTAGAACTGAACCTTAAGACCTTTTATCTTGAGTGCACTAATGTTGCTAATAAAGATTGTGTGAAGTTTTGTATGAAGGAAAAATTTCAGGTGTATGGAAGGAATGAGTAATGAGATGAAGGATGTACTAAAGCTTAATCTTGGGGATGCCACGCGTGTCACCCCAATAAATATCCAAGAAGTACAAGCGTCAAAGCTTGGGGATGCCCAAGGCATCCCCTTCTTCATCAATAAAAATCCTAGGTTTCTTCCAAACGCTTCAATTTTATTGTTTCATGCACAATTGTGTTGTTCTTGGAGCTTCTTCTTTTTCGTTTTTGTTTTGGTTTTTCGTTTGCTTGGTTTTCTTAGTTTTCTGAATAAATTGGTTGGACCCCCTCTTTCATACATTGGTTTGCAAATAGTTTGGTTTGTTTTGGAAAAGAGTAAGAAAGTTCATGCTTATGTGGTAAAAAGAGCTTGTTTTTGACTGTGGCCTATGCTTTGTCATGCCATCCTTGATATTGTTTTGGCTTTATGCTTAGTATTCTTTGCTGTAGCATGACTTGTTATAAACAATTGAGATTGCTTAATGTGCCTTGGATAAATCTTGCGTTGTTTTAGCATATTAAAGCATAGTATAGTGGTATTCTCCTTTGATGCTTTATTTGGGTTGACTTGGCACATGCTCACACCATGTTATGACTATCTCAAGTCACCATAAGCCTTTATGATCCTTTAGTATTCAACTTGTAGTATCACTTTATGCTTTGATCAATGATGTTTTGTCGGTCTGCATGATTATGGCCATTATTGCTCTCTTAGTTTGTCGCTCCCAATCTTTTGCTAGCCTCCACAACCAAGTATGAGTTCCACTCATGCATCCAACTCCCTAAACCAAGTTATTCCAAAGAGTCCACCATACCTACCTACTAGCTTATGCTATTCCAAGTATATTCATGCTTTTGTTTACCTTCCAAATTAAACTTGTTATGAGAAAACTAGTTATTAAAGCTCTCACGAACTTGATGGCACACTTTACTTTTCTTGCCCTTAATAAACTTGAACCAGTGTGTCGTCTATGTTGTATATGCTTGCACTTATTTGTTGGGGATTAGCAGAACCATGCTTTCATGGGGAACGCTTTCAACATTGCACTTGGTACTTGTACCTAGTTGATATCATGCTCTTTTGTATATGGATGTCGATTGTGAAATGAAAGGGGAGCTTGTAAGTCCATGGAGTTATGTATATGTGTTAGAGAAATGCCTGGGCCGCTGGTCTAATCTATGCTGACATGGTGGAAACCTGCAGCGTAACCATAATGAGATGTCTATGAAGCATTCTTCTTATTAAAAAAAGAGTTGAGAAAAAAGAGAAAAAAAGAGATTATGAAAACAGGAAAGAGAGAAAAAGCACCATATTCCCATGGTAAATAAGAAGATTGCTGAGATGCTCGTTGTCTGCTTGCCTTGTCATTTTGATATGGGGATTCTTCCGTATCATCGGGCAAGGGGTACCCCGTTGGCGGTTCTCTATGATACAGATGTACTTACAATGACAAGAACTTACCGGTGACTAAACTTGAGTAGCATGAGGAGCGGCCCTCGTATACAAGGGACATGAGATTCCTAACTTATACTTCGTCAAGCATGTACACCATAGTTTGTTCACTTTAACCTTAATCACTTCAAGATGCTTATGATAGGGGCAATGAGAGCTGAAAGCTATAAGTACCATAATTTTTGGAAGCTCTTTATGAAACTTGAATCTCTGCTTCCTTCTATGAAGGCCATTCTTCCACTTATATATTGAGTCTCCACCTTCTATCTTTATGCACCTACTTTGAGAGCATAGTGGCCATTCTTAGTTCTATGTGCATTGTCCCAAGACTAGTTGATTGATGCATAACTTGATATTGCTTGTTTTAAACTATTTGTATCTAGTCACTCTTATGAACTTTGAAGGTGTCCTATGCATTTATATTGGCTACTCTATGAGGGACAAGATAAATGCTATTATGCTATGTTTTCTTTATGTGAAAACAAACAAACATCTTGCAAAGCATTGTTATTCATGAATCTTTTGTTTGTGCCTTTTCATGTTGCATCATAGTTTCTTTGTCTTATTGCTAGAACTTTGTCTTTCATGTTATGATTGAAGTACTATGATCCTAGCTTTGAATGTTTTGCAAATAGTTTGATCAAGTCTTTGATGGTGCATGTCACCTCAAAAATTATTCTTTCTTTTTATCACTTACCTACTCGAGGACGAGCAGGAGTTAAGCTTGGGGATATTGATACATTGCAAATGTATCTATAATTTTTGATGTTCCATGCTTGGTTTTGTCCACTTTCTTGTGTTTTGTTCCAACTTTGGAGTACTTTTCATATGATTTCTTGGACTAACCTATTAACAAGAGCCACGATTGCCCATTTTGTTTTCTGCTGTTTTTGGTTCTAGGAAAGTCAGAAAATGAATATTCTTGGAATTGGACGGGACAAAAGCCAAAGTGCCTATTTTTCCGGAAGTCATTAGATGCCAGAATACGAGATGGAGAGGAGCCAGGGGGCCACCACACCACCTGGTCTGGGCTGCCAAACTGGCCGTGTCAGGTGGTGTGGCCAGCCCATGCACCCCCTCGGCCTCTCCTTCCGCCTATAAGATGCCCTCGGGACGAAAACCCTAAGGAGCCGATAAAAAATCCACGAAAGAGTCTGTAGCCGCCGTCATCTCCATCCCTAGATCAGGAGGGATCTAAAGCTCTTCTCGGCACCCTGCCGGAGAGGGGAATTCACCCTGGAGGCCTTCTTCATCACCATGCAAGCCTCCAGTGTGATGCGTGAGTAGTTCATCCTTGGACTACGGATCCATGTAGTAGCTAGATGGCTGGTTCTCCTCCTTTGTGCTTTCATGTTTAGATCTTGTGAGCTCCGTTCATGATCAAGATCATCTATTTGTAATTCTGCATGTTGTGTTTGCGGGGATCCGATGGATATTGAGATGCTATTTCAGATTGATTATTGATTCTATCATGTCTTTGTTATTTGTGATCTTGCATGCTTTCCAATGTTAGTAGCTATCTTGGCCAAGTAGATGCTAGCAACTCCAAGAGTTAGTATTTATGCTCGATAGTGGGTTCATGCCTCTGGTAATCTGGGGAAGTGACAGAAATCTCTAAGGTACTAGATGTGTTGTTGCTACTAGGGAGAAAACAACAACCTTTTGTTCATAGAACAATCGTATTGTTTACATTACACGCAATTCGTAAAGCAATAATTTGTTGCTTGCAACTTAATACTGGAGGGGGTTCGGATGATAACCTGAAGGTGGATTATTAGTCATAGATGCAGTTGGATGGCATTCTATGTATAATGTTGTAATGCCTAATCAAGTCTCAAAGGAGTCAAGATGATTAGTATATGCTTGTATGCTTTATTGATGTTTGTCAATTGCCCCGCTGTAATTTGTTCACCCAACATGTTATCTATCTTAAGGAGAGCCATCTCTAGTGAACTATGAATCCCAGTCCTTTTCTTTTACATACAATCTACAAACTGTTTACTGCTTTGTGTTTACTTTCTGCAAACTATTACTTCCTTCCATTTGATACGTTTAATCCTTTGTTTTCAGCAAAACACGGTGAGATTGACAACCTCATCGCAAGTTGGGGACAAAGTTCTGTGGTTGTGTTGTGCAGGTCTCCACGTTGCCTCCATGAGAGGATGGCTACCCCCACGACTACCCCCACGCTTTCCGCGCCGGCGGTGGCTCCTACCTCACCGTCGATGACCGAGTGGCGGCACGCGATTTTCAGACGACCAGATACAGAGGATCTGGCTCCACGTAGATCGGGCGCGATCGAGGTGGTCGGTGCGCTCATCACGTTGCTCGACGAAACGGGGCAGCGTCTCACAGCCCCGATCCAGTTTGACCAGCCTGTCACGTATGGGGATCATGTACGATGTGGTACATGGCACGTTCTGGTCGGCCCGCGGAGAGATGTGCAGTGGCACCGACACGATCGTGCCGGGGCGCCGCCCTATGCGCGAGCGTCTCGGACGATCGTGGTCAGCGGTTGTGCGCGACGCCATATCTCTAGAGGTGGACCACTTGTTCGCGAGGGCCACTTAGCAGAGGATATTGCTCGAGGGGTCACGGCTGCGACGGTGAATCAGAGCCCGAGAGGGGAATACAGATCGTCAAGCGGTTCGGGGATTTCTCTCAACCCTAGGTTGGAGGGGGCGGGCAGAGTGGTATTCATTCAGTCGCTGCCTTTGTCATCTCCCACGATTCCCCAACCTGCAAACCCTACTGTGTGGAGAGCCACTAGATCTGGTGATTCTAGGTCTTTTGCACAGGTTGTGACGGATCCGCCGCCGATGATGGATCGCCGCTACCAGGGCTCGAGGAGATCTCCTTTGCGGCGTCAAAATCGACCTGTTCCCTATGCGAACAGGTCGAGATTTGACGATGATGCAGGGCGGCAGTTAGGGGATAGGCAGCTTCTAGATACTCGTCGGCGTGATGGAGGATGGATCAGAGAGCAGGAGAGGCACAGGGAAGAAGAGCGGCGGTAGGAGGAGGACCACCTGGAAGAGGAACGGCGGCAGGCGGAAGATGAGGCACGTGCGGAGAACCGTCGTTGTGATGAGGCTGATAGAGTTGCGAGGGCAGAGGCACAACGCCGTGAGGATCTAGCAAGGGAGAGGGCATTGGTGGAGGCTCACCGTAGAGAAGATGAACAGGCCAGGAACCGGAGCAGATGGAGCCATCGACCAGAGATGCACAGGGATTCTCATTCCATGGCGTCAGATTCATCTTTCAGGGGAGACCAGGTAATACGACTGACATCTCCTCTCGTCGCCCTGCTCCAGTGTTTGCGCGGACTATTGAGCAACCGCCGGTGACCAGAAATCTGGCGCCAACAACTGTCACAGTTAGTAGATCTGCTGCACCGGAAGTAATTCCCCCTGTTCGTACTAATCCTTCTGTGAGTATTCCTAGTTCGATTCCGGGGAGCACACCATCTATTGCTGCCAATTTCTCTGCTGCTGTTCCGCTGGTTGGCCAATATAAGGTGGTGGGCACAACACTGGTGGGGTCCTCTGTACCTGCACCAGTTGTTGTTGTGCTATGAATCAACGGAGAGGATGTGGAGGTCGATAATTTCCCTTGACGAACACAGAGATTGTGGAAGTGCAGGAATGTGAGAACTGTGGGAAGAACCATAACATTTTGGTCTGTCAAGAAAGGAAGCCATGGGAGTATGTGCCTTTATTTTTTGGGAGTACTGATTTTGATCAGGGTTTCTATTCAATCCCAGTAACTGAATCGTCCATCCAGTCTCTTGATAACTTAAATTTGGCACATATCACTGTGGTCAGAGGGGATGTTACTGGGAGAGACCTGGAGAGGGAATTCCAGGCTTGGGCAGATTCAGTTGGCTCTGGCTGGATATTTACTGCAAGGCCTATTAATGATGTGGAATTTTTGATGAGATTTCCCTCAGCGAAATCCATTGATGATTTCCACTTTGGAAAAGTATTCATGAAGACAATTCCTGATGCTGTGATTGAACTTTCAAAATGGAATGGTGATCTGGATCCTCTGGAGTGGATGGAGGAGGCCTGGTTCAGAATAGTGGGTATTCCTATGAAATACAGGGAGAGATCGACTGTTTTTTATGTTGCTTCTTTGATAGGCAAACCAGTGGGAATGGACAGGAATAGTCTCAGGAATCTGGCATATGTTAGGGTTAAAGTTTCATGTCTGGATGTCACTTTAGTGCCTAATACAAGGAGAGGGGAGATGAAAGGTGGCTTATATGAATTCAAATATACCAGGGAGATTTTTGCTCCTGGGGAAGTGCCAGTTATACCTATTTCTGTTAATGTAGGTGGGGGAGATGCTCAACCTGTTGCTGATGCTCCTGGAGAAAGTAGCAGACATGTGCTCACAGTGGCTAATGTTGATAGGGTTGAATCTAACCTGGGGAAAAATGCTGCTGCAACTGGTGCATCTGGAGAGGGGGGGGGGGGCAGACCAACAGGGACCTCCCACAATGTGCTGATTGGGAGAAGGGAAAGGGTCCTAGGGAAGAGGATAGGGAATCCACTAATACAGGGCACATGTCTTTTGGTGCAAGGGTGGCTCAGGTTTGGCCAAGTGGTAACCCTACAAGGGGTATTGTGATTAGTGAAAATACTGGGGCAAATGTTGTTGGCCAGAATCAACAGGTGGAAGGGGGTGCTGGTAGCAATATGCAACAGAGAGCGGTGATTGCTCCGGTTCAGGACCAGGAGATGGGGGAAGTACACCTGGAAGTTGCTCAAGCTTTGGCTCCTAAGGAAATAGGGGCAGTAGTTAACCCTGATGATCCTACTGGTGGAGGTCAGTCCTTCCAGGATTTTGTGCAGGATCTGTTACAAAACAAAAGTAGTGATAAGTATTATGAGCACAAGAAAATGTATGGCCATTTGCTGGAACAAATTGAGGAAGAACATGGTGGTGCTGGGGGAGAGGATGATAGCAGTACTGATGGATCTGGTGAGCAGGATAGTTCTTCTGCTAAAAGTGGTGCTGATGAGGAAAACAATCCTCCTACTATTCAGGTACTGAATGCTGGGGCAGGGGTGGAGCAGGTGCAAGAGCAGGTGGAGTTACAAATGGGGGCTTCACAACCTGAAAACTTGACTCAGGAAAGTCAGAGTTCTCAGCAGGAGTCTCGGGGAAAAGATATTGAAAAAATGAAACAAATATGGAGGACGATTTGGTAAGAAGGAGTGAAAGGCTGGCTACTCAAGGTGGGGTTTCGAATATGAGTGAAAGTTCTATGTCTCAAGCTACACAGAGAGATCTGTCAGGTACTAACTTTTCCTTGTTTAACTCCTTTGCTGTGTTAGATGATGATGATATTTTTAATAGAGCTTTAGAAATGGGGGTAGAACATTCTTCTTTGAGTTTTGAGTTTATTAATTCTCTTAAAGATTTAGAGATAGCTAGACATAAACTAGCTGAGAAGGAAAAAGGGAAGGATGATGAGGTTGTTGATCAGGTGGGACAGGTAGAATATCTTGAGTGGGGAGATGGTGAGGAAGAGGATGTTGAGTTTACTCCTGTGATTTCTAGGAAGAGTAAAAAAAAGAGAAAGTCAGGTGGAATTTTGAAGAATGGGCAGGGTAAGTTAAAGGCAGCTGTTGTGAAGGTTAACAACTATCACCCTATGAGTGGTGTTGTAACTGGAACAAGGGAGAGGAAAAAAGTATCATGATAGGTGCCATCATAAATTGAAGGGGTGTGGGCAAGAAAGGTATGATTTCCTATCTGAAAAATTTGATGCAGAGAGAGGCTGGATTTTGTGGGTTTACAGGAGATAATGAAGAAAGATTATTCTGCGATTTTTTAGGAAAATTGATCCTACGAATCAATTTTCGTGGAGTTGGCTACCTTCTATGGGGAAATCTAGTTGTATCCTGGGGGGGCTACGTTCCTCCAGGTTTGACAAATGTGATTCTTCAGTGGGAAAGTTTCATGTTAAGATGAAAGTTTATGACCTGGATAAACAAACTCATTTGCATTTGGTGGTGGTGTATGGGGCTGCACAGAATGAGCATAAGGAGAATTTTTTGATTGAATTGGCTGATGTCTGCGGGGATCAGAGTATTCCCTTGTTAATTGGAGGGGACTTTAACATCATGAGATTTATCTCTGATAAAAACAAAACCCATGTCCTAAGTACATGGAGTCATATGTTTAATTCTATAATAAATACTTATGGTATGAGGGAACTGAAAATGTCAGGTGGACAGTTCACCTGGACCAACAACCAAGCTGTTCCTACTTTGGAAAAGTTAGACAAGATTCTTGTTTGTCAAAAGTGGGAAAGCATGTTTCCTTTGTCAACATTTCATAAGTTGTCTAGGGAGATCTCTGATCATAGTCCTTTGCTGCTGGATATGATGGAAGGACAAGAAGGTGGAAAGAAAGAGTTTAGGTTTGAGAAAAGTTGGTTGGGGAATGTTGAGTTTATGGACAGGGTAAAAAAAGTGTGGAATAAACCTGTCAGAGGCACAAATAGTTTGGACAGGCTGCAGAAAATGCTAAAGAATATTAGGAATGATCTGAAAGGGTGGGGGGTACATATCAGAGGTCAGGAGAAACAACGTAGGAAGCATCTGGATGAAGAGTTAAAGGAGTTAGAAGAGATTGAGGAACTCATTCTGCTTAATAAAGAGCAATAGATAAGAAAAGCTCAGATTCAGAAGGAACTCTTAGAAGTTTATGAGAAGGAAGTGCAGTATTGGCAACAGAGGTCAAGAGATAACTGGCTCTTGAAAGGGGATAGTAATACTAAATATTTTCACAGAGTGGCAAATGGAGTCAGAAGGAAAAAATGATCTTCACTATGCAGGATGGGGAAAGGCAGATTCAGGGGACCTATGATCTCTTGAAACATGCCACTGATTATTATTAGAAGTTGTTTGGTCCTGCTGATGGTTTTGCTATTAGGCTGGCAGATGATAACTGGACTGCTAAGGAAAAGCTGAATGAAGCAGATAGAGAGAATATGGGGAGACCTTTTTCAGAGGAGGAGATTAAGGATGTAATTGAGCAGACGGAGAAAAATAAGGCTGCTGGCCCTGATGGTTTGCCCATAGAATTCTATCAATTCTGCTGGCAAATTATCAAGCATGATATTATGGAGGTTTTTGCTGATTTCCATTGTCATAAAATTGATCTAGCAAGAATCTATTATGGGATCATCACTTTGCTGCCTAAGAATGAGGAGGCTGACATTATACAGAAGTTCGGGCCTATTTGTTTGCTACAGGTTATTTTCAAAAAATTTACAAAAGCTTTGACAGTCAGAGTGGAACCTGTGATGCAGAAGTTGATTGAAACTTGTCAGACAGCTTTCATTAAAGGGAGATATATAGCAGATGGGGTCACCTTGTTACATGAAATTTTGAAAGAAGCTACCTTTCAGAAGCAACAAGGGGTGGTTCTAAAGTTGGATTTTGAAAAGGAATATGATAAGGTTAACTAGAACTTTTTGTTTCATTGTTGTAAGCAGAAAGGATTTGATGATGATTGGCTGATTTGGTTGAAAAGTGTTGTTACTCAGGGGACTCTCAGTGTAAAAATCAATGATGAAACTGGTCCTTATTTTGGGAGCTATAAATGGGTGAGACAGGGTGATCCGTTTTCTCCCTTCCTGTTCAATATGGCAGGGGATTGTTTGGCCAAAATGGCACTGAATGCACAGGCAGGGAATTTGTTCACTGGGCTTGCTGATATTCTGTTTGTAAAAGGTATAGCCATTCTGCAATATGCTGATGATACCATTTTATTCATCAAGGATGAGGTGGAGGGTGCAAGGAATTTGAAACTGTTGTTGTACTTGTTTGAAGCAATGTCTGGCCTCAAAATCAATTTTGAGAAAAGTGAGGTGATGATGGTCCTGGAAGATGATACAAAGTAGGAGATGTATGTTACTTTGTTTAAGTGTCAGACAGGGGAATGGCCTATCAAATATCTGGGTCTTCCTGTGGGTAGCAGGAAATGTTCTGTGTCTGATATGAGATTCATAGGGGAGAAACTGGGTAAAAAGATGGATGGATGGATGGGAGGTACACTTTCTGTGGGGGGTAGGTATATCAAAATCACTTCCTGCATTTCTAGTGTGGCTGTTTATCCCATGTCAATGATCCTTGTACATAAGGCAAATGTGGAGGAAGTGGAAAAGCATACCAGATCTTTCTTCTGGTATGGTAAAGCAGGAAAAAAGAAATACCAGTTTGTTAAGTGGAAATATGTGTGTAGACCTAAGAAAAAAGGGGGCCTAGGAATAAAGAACATCAGAATTTTCAATATCAGTTTGTTGTGCAAGTGGTGGTGGAGGTTCGAATATGAACATGGTCCATGGCAGATGTTTGTGAGGAAGAAATACCTTGGCAGTGGAGGAATCTTTTCCATCAAGCATAAACAAAAGGATTCTGCTTGCTGGGCTGATCTGTTGAAAGTCAAAGAAATTTACATGTCTGGGAGAAGAATGGTGGTGGGGAATGGGGTGAGAACAGACTTCTGGGGGGATGCATGGTGCCTGGATATACTTTGAAAAAGAAATTTCCTGAGTTGTTTGACATATGTAGGCAGCAAAATGTGACTGTTTCTGAGATGGCTGGAAGGAACTGGCATTGTTCTTTTAGGAGATGGTTGGACAGTGATAAACATGTGCAGTATAGATGTATACAGGAGATGATGATTGGTTTTCAAATGACGGGTGAGGAAGATAAACCAAAATGGTCGTGGACAAAATCAGGGGTGTTTACGGTTAAATCAATGTATAGTCATCTGGCTAATGGTGGTGTGGATAGGAGCTTTAAGCACCTGTGGAAGGAAAAAATTCCTCTGAAGATTAAAATTTGGCTATGACTTATCTGGCACAATGCAATCCCTTCCAAAGATAATATGAAAAAAAGGAAGTGGGAGGGAGACACAACTTGCAGATTTTGTGACCAGGAGGAATCTATTGGACATCTGTTCTTCTAGTGTCCTGCGGCCAAGTATGTTTGGAGTGTGGTTGCAAAATCTGTGGGTGCTGATACCAGACCTGGATCCTTTTCTCAGTATTTTCGGTGGATAGTCAGGTTTTTGACTGTGAGTCGCAACACTCAGATTACAGCCATTGCTGCTATCTGTTGGGCTATATGGAAGCTTAGAAACAGAGCTTGTTTTGAAAACAAACTAATCAAGTCTCCTGTGGATCTAGTGATGTATGCTTGTGTTTTTTTGACACATTGGGCAGGTCTGCATGAAGCTGAAGAAGGGGAGTTGCTGCGTGAAGGAGCTGAGACTTTGCAGAGGAACGTGCTGGCTGAGGCTGAAGGCATGGACAGGGCGAGGGTGCCTCTATTGGGACTACCACCAATTAGCCGCAAACGCCCCAGGTCACCTGCGGAGGAACAGGAAGAAGATTGAGGAAAAAAGAGGGGTCCTTTTGGCCATCTACAGACAGAAAAAGCTTGTGGTGTCAGCCTGAAGTTTTATTTTGGCATGTACTTTGTTCCGTTGATCTGTGGTGCTTACTTGACGTAGTCTAAAAAAACACTAGCCTTAGTCTGTTGGCGGTGATCTTGCATCTCTCTCTCTTTCTTTCTTCTCTTGTTCTGGGATAACTAGTTCTAGAAGAATGGCTCTGGTTGTTTTGACAGAGCTTGGCTTCCAGGAGCATGAACCTATGTTGGTGGATGATGGTGTGTGTTGTTTGTTCCGTTATCGGTTGATAGTGGAACCCGACCCCTATGTGATGGGGGTTGTATGGGAAAAAAAGGTCTCCATGTTGCTACTAGCACCGGTAGTGCACCCTGCCAAGGCTCAGCTAGTAACACCTTTGGGGTGTTTCCTTGCTCCTACTGGTTCGATTAAATCTTGGTTTCAGAACTGAGGGAAACTTGCTGCTGTGCTCATCATACCTTCCTCTTGGGGTTCCCAACGAGCTCTACATCAACACCGAGCCATCACATTACATAAGCCAAATGGAAATAATTTATAAGCATATGTGCCATAAGGACAAGTAAAAGTCTTTTTCTCTTGATCTTCCAGCTGTATGGCAATTTGAGAATATCCAGAATAACCATCAAGAAAACAAAAATAAGAATTATTACTAAGTCTTTCTAGAATTTTATCCATGAACCGTATAGGTTTATGGTTCTTTTGTGTCTCACGATTTAGTTTCCTAAAGTCAATGCACATACGATATCCTACAATTGGTCTTACAGGAACTAGCTCACCTTCCTCATTCATAGCAGCACCAAGACCACCTTGTCTTGGTATGCAATGAGCTGGGCTAACCCACTTACTGTCAAAAATAGGATATATTATGTCAGCATCAAGTAAGCATATAACTTCTTTTCTTACTACGTCCTTCATCGTAGGATTAAGCCTTCTTTGCATATCTACTACGGGTTCAACATCATCAAGCATGGTAATCTTATGTGTTACAATAGATGGATCTATTCCTTTAATATCACTCAATGTATATCCAAAGGCTTTATGATGCTTAACCAAAATTGAAATGAATTTATTCGTTTCATTTTCTAATAGATTCTTGCTAATAATAGCAGGAAATTTATTTTCATTATCTAAAAACTCATACCTCATATTGTCTAGAAGTTTTTCAATTCTATTGGTGGAGGTTCTTCATCTCCTATTCTTACCAGTTCTTCATAGTCATGTGGATTTTGTGCTTCCGGAATTGAATCATGGTAATCATACATGTCTTCTTTCTTCTCATCATCTGGTGCTTCTTCCCAATTAATCAATCTCCTTTCTAATTCATCTTGTGGAGTGCTGAAATGAATTGCCGCTAGCTCGATAATCGTCTTTTCTTCCTTGATATCCTCCACTTCATCTGGCCTCTTCTTTAGTTTGGCAAAGTGGAATGTCATTTCATGTTCTCCAAACTTTAGTGAAATGGTTTCCTTCTGATTATCCAATCGAGCTTTGGTGATGGAAATAAAAGGCCTGCCTGTCAACACCTGGATTTTTAATCCCAGATGCCTGTTATGCCATACCTCGCAATCATAGGATTACCATTTTTGCGATACATAACAGAATTGGTACCACAGTACATGATCCATTACAAACCATAATAAGGTCTTACAAATAAAGGATCTCATGATCCAGTCTTAATACAAATCAAGCAGTAGAAAATAAACGTAGTAGGGGCTCCATCTTCAGAGTCACACGCAATGCTGACGATGGGAGATGATCCTAGTTGTTGTAGACCTCCTTCTGTCCATCATCCTGGTAGTCCTCTTCATAGTCTAGCCACAGGAATAGCCAGGGACAAAGCCATGAGTACTCTTTAAGTACTCGCAAACTATCACTAACAAGTAAGGTAGTTCTAGTAGGAATCTTAAGCTCTAGGTTTATTTGCAAAAAGCCAGGTTTATCTCATACTGAGTTTAGAAGTAAAGAAAACTAAGTTAAGGTTCTAAATCACTTAAGTGGGAACCTAGTTTTCATATCCACAACCCTATTGTGGTCAAGTCAAAGTCATAGTTCAATTCACATGTCATTTTGAAAACATTTGACGACAGAATAGTATGGCCACTCCAACTGTCCATGACCGCGGACGTGGCTATTCGAATAGTTTGACACTCTGCAGAGGTGGTACACTTTCACCACAAAATTCGATACATCCGTCAGGGATAACCCTGAATCATCATACTTACTATGCGGATAATCAATCATAACCTTTCAATTACACACTCTAGTATAGGCACCTCGCCTATGATCTTGTCCTCCTAGCCATGGCCATATGCCATCCTTGGCACTACATAGGTGGACATTCACACTCACGAGGTAGCCTTAGCTCAACCTCTTTCCACGAGGGAACCCATACTAAGGCATATAAACTTCCAGTTAAGCCCTACCCAATTTAGGTATTGTGGTTGTACGGTAAAATTGCAATGGTATCGCATCCGAACCAAACCATCAGTTTTTATAAAGGGCTAAGGCTTATGCCTCAACATTTTCATCATCAAATCCTTTTGTGTTTCTCAACACATGTCAAAACATTCAATAGAATGAAATCCTCATTCCAAGGTTTTCATAATCCTTTTGACCAAGTATTCCCATCTAAAGTGATCAACTTTTATGTTTAGCACTAGCCACTAAATTTAAGGGTATTCACTAATGAGGGGTGCTAATCAAGGGTAACTATCCAATTCTAATCTCATGCCCTGGGAATGACATCGAAGTATAACTAGTTAGGCCTAGTTTTATACTCTTTATGGTATCTATACTATTTTTCCAATACTCGCATAGCACTAACTAAAAGTAAAGAACTTTGGTAAAGTAAAAGAATAAAGCTTGCAAGTAAAACCTGGGATTGGTATAATCAAAGTTGGATAACCAAGCATGCCTAATGCATATTGCATAGGTTATCTTACAAGGATGACTTGCATAGTTCTAGCTTGCATGGTTAGGAAATGTGCAAGTGTTAGCTTGCATAGTTAACTTTTAGTGCTAGGCTTGCCTTGAGTAGTGCAGTCGTTGAAGTTCTCTTCTTCTTCTTGGTAGTACTCCCCCTTCTCGTATCCCGGGTCGGTACTATCGTCTATAAATTAATACGAGGTACACAATCACCAAAAAATACTTAACTATTTCTATTTAGCACACTAAGGCTCACACTTGATGATTTAGCATCATCACAATCATCACATGAAATAAAGGCTTAATCTTGTTTATCTTATTTTAGAAAAGTAATTTCTACTCATTGAAAATACTTAAGATTTAATATTCTCCAATTAAAATATGGGATCATGTTGACACATTTCATCACCACATATTCTAATACATGGGAATGTTATTTAAAGTGGTGGTCATATTTTATAAAGTTTAAGATTACTATTTGATAGAATTAAAGTGACTAGAAATGCCCATATAGCATTCTTTTGGTACTAGTGCAATATCACTGCATGTAAACCTAAATATTTTTACATATTCAGATAGACCTTGTCAATTGTGATTTTTGAGAGTTGGAATCAACTCAAAAGCATTTTTGGTTGATTTTTGAAAAATGTTTGAATGTGGAAAAGTCTTTGTCTTGTTATTTTTGGTATAGGTGATCTCTAATTCCAAATGACTTGAATCCAACGGGCATGGATAGGTAATTTAAATAGATTTCTAAAAAAATTGAAATCATGCAATTTGGTTCAGTGAATCTCTTTGAATTGATTTTTGAATCTACTGACAGAATCTGGTTTCAACTAAAATGAAAAAAATATTTGAATTTACAGGCTGCTGAGAGAAAGTAAATGGGCGGCCTTAGCTGCATCTTGCAGGCGCAGGATCTTGACAAGGGGGTCCCACTAGTCAGTGGCATATCTAACCGAAGCGGTATCTTTCAATCTAGGCCCTACGATTAGAATGCGATCTAACGGCTGAGGTTCATCTCCTACGTCGAACAGCTCCGGCGAGGACTGAACCCTAACGCGGCGGTGGGGGTCGTGTGATGCTCACCAGGGCTCTAGCTAGGGTCGGTGATGGATGCGACCAACGTTGTCAACGACAGCGATTCGAACGGTGGTCGTGACGGCTCCTGGGGTGGCTCCAATCAACGACTTCTCTTCTCCTCTGCAGCGGCGGACTCTGGCCAAATTCCGGCGGGCTGGTGCACGCCTTGCTCCGGGAAAGGGGTTGGAGGTTCTGTGAGGAGTGGGGAGTGCGATGGTGTGGTGAATTGAGGCGGGGGTGGCCTCTATTTATACACCGGAGAGAGGGACAGAGATGGATGGGCTGGCTTCTCCGGTGATGGTGGTACAGCGAGCTATCGGCGTGGCTGAGGGTAGGGGCGATGCGGTGCTTCCTAGCAGTCATCACGGGCTTAAAGGCGTGGCATGGGGCAGTCGAGAATGGTCGGGCACGGGCAGTGCTCTGCGCGGAAGTAGCGGTGTTCGATACGGTGCACGGGGGCTACAGGTCGCGTGGTGGCGAACGGGGATGTCTGGGAGCTAGCTAGGGTCATGGCAAGTGGGTGCACGCGCGGAGAGGGCGAGGCGCGGCATGTGCGTGCTTGTCGGCTGCGGCGCTCTGGCATGCTCTCGGCATGGCGTAGAGAAAATGGTCGCGGTGATTTTCTGGTGGTCCATGGCTCTCCTGCGTCCGAGGGCTAGATAGGGGGTGGCGGTGGACGGTGGCCTGCCTCCTGGACATCATGGACGAGGGTGGCACAGTCTGTGGCAAGCAATCTATGGTCGTCCAGCGTGGCCACCTTCGGGTGGCGCTGCACTGGCACAACAGCAAAGGGGGTGCGTGTGTTGTGCTACTAGATGCTGGGGGGACAGGGGGAGTGCAATGGGGGCAAATGGTCGAGTGATCACTGCTCCAAACAGTGGAGTTAGGCAGGGTTTAATTAGTGTCTGCAATGTGTTCGACCAAATGGCCGTATGAACTTAAGTTTGAAATTTTTGAATGAAATTTGGTGAGTGATCTATACTTATGGTTGGTAGTCTCTGGTTGCTTGGGTTTGTCAAGGTGAATTAATTTGAGTGGTTTTTGCAAAATGGTGATCTTACCATATGAACTTGATTCAATTTTGAACTGTCCTTTAAATAGATTTGAAAATAGTTTATGTGAGTTTGTAAAGTGGGCTTGGGTTCACTTTTACTTGCTCTAGCAAGGGGTGAAAAGAAATGGACATGTTTCTGTTAGAAATTCTTTACTAGGAATTCACAAAGTGGCCTAGTGGTTAGCTTTGGTCAAAATGACCATTTGATCATTTGATTCATATTTGATTTCTTTTTCTTTGGATTTTGTTTGTAATTGGCCTAGATGATGTAGTATTAATCTTTAAACCATTTCTTATCATTTGTAGCAATCAAACATGGCAATTTCACTCAATCATACACTAATGCAAAATCACACATGCATTCATATTCAATTTAGTAATAAAAGTTTTTGTTAACCCTAAACTTGGGTGATTAGTACTTGATAATCTTGATTAGTATTTTTGGGGTGTTACAAACCTTCCCTCTTTAAGAAAAACTAGGAACCGAAGAGATTTGGAAACACAGTCCTAATGTAATCCTCTCGCTCCCAAGTAGCTTCTTCTTTAGTATGGTTTCTCCACTAGATCTTGAGAAACTTGATACTTCGGGTCCTGGTGGTTCTGAAGGCTTCTTCCAAAATACGAATGGGTACTTCACGATATGTCAGATCCTTGTTGATATCTATGGCTTGGTGATCGATGTTCTTGAACACTTCTGTCTTCTTTGGAACTTCTAAGCATTTGCGAAGTAACAAGATATGGAACACATCATGTATGGATGACATCTCCTCTAGCAGTTCCAGTTGATATGATACTTCTCCTCGACGATTCAAAATCTTGAAGGGTCCAATATATCTGGGGGCTAACTTTTCTTTCAGTTGAAAATGTTGCATTCCTTTCAAGGGTGATACTTTGAGATACACAAAATCTCCGACATTGAAGGTCAGGTCTAAACGTCTCTTGTCAGCATAACTCTACTGTCTGGATTGGGCGGTCTTGAGGTGTTCACGGACTTTGTGAACCTTCTCTTTGGCTTCTCGTAGGATGTCGGGTCTAAAAATATGACTCTCTTCTACTTGCAACCAATTCAAGGGGGTACGACACTTCCTTCCATACAGAAATTCAAAGGGGACCATTTGCAAACTGGCTTGATAACTGTTGTTGTATGAGAATTCTGCGAAAGGCAGACAATCTTCCCATTTTGATCCATATTCTAGCACACAAGCTCTCAACATATCTTCTAAGATTTGGTTGACTCTTTCAGTTTGTTCATCAGTTTGTGGGTGATAGGATGTGCTGAAATTCAGCTTGGTTCCTAATCCTTCGTGGACTTTCTGCCAAAATCTCGAGGTAAACTGGGTTCCTCGATTCGACACTATGGTCTTGGGGGTTCCATGCAAACTGACGATTCTAGCAATGTACATCTCTGCTAGCTTTGAACTCTGGTAGGTAGTCTTGACAGGTATAAAATGGGCTACCTTGGACAGTCTATCATCTATGACCCAAATAGAGTCATTTCCCCTACTAGAAGTAGGCAAACCGGTGATGAAATCCATTCCGACAGAATCCCATTTCCATTCTGGAATCTGCAATGGTTGCAAAAGTCCTGCGGGTCTCTGATGTTCTGGTTTGACTTGCTGACAGATATCACACTTAGCTATGTAGCTTCCGATTTCTCTCTTCATCTTGTGCCACCAAAATTGCTCCTTCAAATCCTGATACATCTTCGTTCCTCCGGGGTGAATAGAATAAAAAGTATCATGAGCTTCCTGCATGATAACTTGCTTCAGCTCTGAATCTACTGGCACACATATACTTCCTTTGTACCACAAAACTCCTTCTTCATGTTTGGTGAATCCGGGTACCTTCCCTGTATCAATACGACGCTTGATTCTGTCGATACTTGCATTTCCTTTCTGCGCCTCCTTGATCTGACTGATCAAAGTGGGTTGAAGTTCAATGCTAGCTAAAAATCCTTTGCTAACTAGCTCCGTTCTACACTATCCCAACTCTTCATGCAAACTTGGCTGGGCTTCTTTTATCATGGTGTTTAATCTACACGACAATCTGCCAAGGGCATCCACTACCACATTGACTTTGCCGGGGTGATAGTGAATGTCAAGGTCATAATCCTTGATTAACTCTATCCATCTCCTTTGCCTCATATTCAGCTCCTTCTGGGTAAAAATATACTTCAGACTCTTGTGATCCGAATAAATCTCACAGCGGTTACCCATAAGGTAATGACGCCATGTCTTCAAGGCTAAAACTATGGATGCTAGTTCAAGGTCATGGGTAGGGTAGTTTTGCTCATGTTGCTTCAGTTGTCGGGACAGATATGCTATGACTTTGCCTTCCTGCATCAACACACATCCGAGACCAATCTTGGATGCATCACAATACACATCAAAAGGCTTCTTGATATCCGGCATAATCGGAATTGGGGCTAAAATCAATCTCTTCTTCAGCTCTTGAAAACTTGCTTCACATTTGTCCGTCCATTCGAACTTCTTATCTTTCTTCAACAATTGGGTCATTGGTCTTGTGATGCTCGAAAATCCTTCACCGAACTTGTGGTAGTATCCCGCTAATCCGAGAAATGCACGGACTTGGGTTTGAGTGGTTGGGGCTTTCCATTCTTCAACATCTTTGATCTTGGCGGGATCAACAGCGACTCCTCCTGCCGACACAATATGTCCTAGGAATCCTACTTCCTTCAACCAGAACTCACACTTGCTAAACTTAGCATACAACTGATGTTCTCTAACGGTTTCAAGGATGGTTCTCAGGTGTAGCTCATGATCTTCTTCTGACTTGGAATAGATTAGAATATCATCGATAAACACAACGACAAACTTATCCAGGAAGTTCATAAAAATCTTATTCATGAGATTCATGAAATAAGCGGGGGCATTGGTTAATCCAAAAGACATGACCGTATACTCATACAATCCATATCTAGTGGTAAAGGTAGTCTTTAGAATATCCGTTGCACGAATCTTGAGTTGTTGATAACCAGTTCTAAGATCAATCTTAGAAAACACTCTAGCACCAGTCAACTGGTCAAACAGATCCTCTATCTTCGGTAGCGGATACTTGTTTGTGATGGTGACATCATTCAGCTTCCGGTAATCTGTGCACAAACGGTTACCTCCATCTTTCTTATCCATAAACAAAACAGGCGATCTCCATGACGATGCGCTTGGTTAAATCAGACATTTCTCTAGCATAGCATCAAGTTGCTTCTTCAGCTCCACTAATTCAGATGGGTTCATACTATAAGGTCTTTGAGCTATGGGTCCAGTTCCAGGAATTAGTTCAATAATTAACTCGATATCCCGATCTGGGGGCATACTGGGCAATTCATCCGGGAATACGTCAGAGTATTCACAGACTACTCTGACTTGATCTAGGGTTGGTTGGGATAGACTCTTGTTGCATTTGAATTGACGGGGCAAGGTCTCAGATACATGCTCTACTGATACCCCCGAGCTACTGGTCATGGTTATGGCTTTCTTGGCACAGTCGATTAATCCTTTATGTTTCGACATCCAATCCATTCCTAGTACTACTTCCAAACCTTTGGTCCCAAGTACAATTAGATTGGCATAAAAATCTATTCCATGGATTCTGATAGGTACAGCCTTGCAAATTTTTCTAGCTTTGGTGGTTGAATCGGGTATTTGAACTATCATAACATGCTTCAATTTTGTTGGTTGAATCTTACTAGTGCATGCAAATTCTTCTGCAACAAACGAGTGCGATGCTCCAGAATCAAACAACACTGTTGCAAGTACTGAGTTAACAGAAAACATACCCAGCTCGACATCTGGCGCTTCTTGAGCTTCTTCAACATTCATGTGGAACAGACGGCCGTTGCGGTTGAGAGAGTTCCCTAGGGCAAATCTCCTTCCAGGCTAAACACGGTGTTGCTACTGAGCGGGTGCATTCACATTGGTGGCTGCTGCAAGCTTCTTGGGGAACTCATTGGAGTAGTGACCCTTGACTCCGCATTCAAAGCAAGTAATCTGGGACTTGTCTTTTCCTGCAACAGGCACAACATTGCTTCCCATCCTTGGGGTAGTATTGTTGTTGTTGTTGGACTTGGGTGGTACACGGTTGAAGTTATTGGAGTTGCCGGGGTTGTTGTTGTGGTTTCCTCCAGACTTCAGGTTTCCTCCGCTACGATTGGGATAGTTTGGACGGGACATAGGGGGTCTGTTGGTTCTTGGGGCATATCCTACAGACGGGTTGGGGCGATACTTCTAGGTATGGTGGAATCCTGGCTGATGCATCATGCGACGCTTACGGTTGTCATTGGTTTGGTTGATCTTCCCTTCCATCTGAATGGCAGAATCTACTAGCTCTTCTAGGTCTGCAAAACGGATGTTGACTAACACAATCTGCATCTCATCATGTAATCCATTCAGGTACCTTTCCTTCTTCTTTGCTTCGATGTTAATCTCATTAGAGAAATATCTAGCTAGTGACAAAAATTTGTCACGGTACTCAACTACCGTCATCCTTCCTTTCTTTAGTTCCCTGAACTCATCCCTCATCTTGGTGACCAAACCTTGGGGCACATGGGTCCGGCTGAACTTGATCTTGAATGCTTCCCAAGTCATCATCTGACCTTCATTCATAGTACGGGTGCTATTCCACCAGGCTCTTGCATCTCCTGCCAGATAATGGGTGGCAAATAGTACTTTTGCATTGGCTTCAACTCCTGCGACCTCCAGGTTGTTCTTCATGGTTTGCAGCCAGTCATCAGCATCTATGGGATCCTCAGACTTACTAAAGATAGGTGGGTTGGTATTCTGAAAGTTCTTGAGCTTGGATCCATGGTGATCCTGGTTTCCGTGACCTTGATTATTGTGGGCCATCTGAGCTATTTGTTGAAGAGTGGCTAGGTTGGCTTGGTGTTCGGCTCTACTAGCTTCATGGTCAGAAACTAGCATTTGCAGAATCTGCATCATCGGGTTTTGAGATGAACTGCTTCCTCCGGGATTTCCACGAGTCATCTAAAGATTGAGATAGATAATAAGATAAGTGGGAAATCTCTAGGGTTCATGGTTTTGTTTCAAAAGCCTTAAACTTTGATTTTGACTTAGGTTTTTCAAACTAACAACTTCCTCTCATTCATTCATTCAAAGCACACAATACAAACACACACCACACCAGAATTAGAAAACAGATGGTTTTAAGAACCATTCTGTGAAACTACAATACAGTGGGACCGGTACAACTCATTCCTATGGTAGTGATCAAGTGCAGCTAATCATCATCAATGAAGTCGGAATCATCATCATCATCAGTGTGGAACTCCATGGCATCATCCTCCAGGTAGTCGTTGTCATCACTAAGGTAGGAGTAAAGATCTCCCTAGATATCTTCACCTTCCTCCTCCTTTACTTCAAGCTGGATTTCCTGTTCACGGATGGTCTTCTCGAGAGTGGCCACCTTCTTGCGAAGACGATCGATGATGTGATCCTTCTTATCACGCTGACATCAAAGTGATTGGCTCTCCCTAGCGAGGATTGCGAGGGTCTGGTCCTTCTTGACTGCAATGGCATGGTTGTGGTTGGCGTAGGCACGGGCGTTGTCCAACTCCTTCTGCCTATCATACAACATGAAGTCAAGATTGTCCACCTGGTGCTTCAGCTCTGGGTGTCCTGGCATCTCCAAGGGCATTCCCATAGAATCACGCCTTGCGTAGTGAGCAAAGCGAGTTCCCTGGATCTGGTTGATGTTTTGCCCACACAGACGGGCAAGAGCTTCATGCATAGTCCTGGATAATCCATCTAGCCAGTTGTTCTCACGCAAGGTGAATTGGATCTTCTCTGAAGTGGGTTCTTCCATCTTGCCTCTGAGATCTGCAACTATCAGCCATTGTAGATCTCCTCCTATGTGATCGTTGAGTTGGGCCCCGATGAATTTCGGATGCGGGCGCTCAAGATACTCTGACAGTGCATCTAGATCCCTCTCAAAGATCAGGTGGTCTCTGTTGCCCAGCTGGTAGAACTTGCAATACTGGACTTCCATCTATAAGAATTTAGGGTGAATAAGTTAGTGAGGTGATCAAGTGTGTCAAATTTTTATGTAGGAATGCAAAAAAAATTGAGTAACATGACTTTTTTTGAAAGAATCAAGGATAAGAGTGGGAATAGGTTTTCATAAATACTCATTTCTTTTGTTTTAAAACTAAGTTTTTTTGTTCGGACGTCCATTCTAACTAGGGTCTCCTATGGCCAGGATGGCTCTAATACCAACTTGTCAACACCCGGATTTTTAATCCCAGATGCCTGTTATGCTATACCTCACAATCCTAGGATTACCATTTTTGCGAGACATAACAGAATTGGTACCACAGTACATCATCCATTACAAACCATAATAAGGTCTTACAAATAAAGGATCTCATGATCCAGTCTTAATACAAATTAAGCAGCGGAAAATAAACGTAGTAGGGGCTCCATCTTCAGAGTCACATGCAATGCTGACGATGGGAGATGATCCTAGTTGTCGTAGACCTCCTGCTGTCCATCATCTTGGTAGTCCTCCTCATAGTCTGGCCACAGGAATATCCAGGGACAAAGCCATGAGTACTCTTTAAGTACTCGCAACCTATCACTAACAAGTAAGGTAGTTCTAGTAGGAATCTTAAGCTCTAGGTTTATTTGCAAAAAGCCAGGTTTATCTCATACTGAGTTTAGAAGTAAAGAAAACTAAGTTAAGGTTCTAAATCACTTAAGTGGGAACCTAGTTTTCATATCCACAACCATGTTGTGGTCAAGTCAAAGTCATAGTTCAATTCACAAGTCATTTTGAAAACATTTGACAACGGAACAGTATGGCCACTCCAACTGTCCATGACCGCGGACGCGGCTATTCGAATAGTTTGACACTCTGCAGAGGTGGTACACTTTCACCACAAAATTCGATACATCCGTCAGGGATAACCCTGAATCATCATACTTAGTATGCGAATAATCAGTCATAACCTTTCAATAACACACTATAGTATAGGCACCTCCCCTATGAGCTTGGCCTCCTAGCCATGGCCATCTGCCATCCTGGGCACTACATAGGTGGATATTCACACTCACGAGGTAGCCTCAGCTCAACCTCTTTCCGCGAGGGAACCCATACTAAGGCATATAAACTTCTAGTTAAGCCCTACCCAATCCAGGTATTGTGGTTGTACGGTAAAATTGGAATGGTGTTGCATCCGAACCCAACAATCAGTTTTTATAAAGGGCTAAGGCTAATGCCTCAACATTTTCATCATCAAATCCTTTTGTGTTTCTCAACACATGTAAAAACATTTCAATAGAATGAAATCCTCATTCCAAGGTTTTCATAATCATTTTCACCAAATATTCCCATCTAAAGTGATCAACTTTTATGTTTAGCACTAGCCACTAAATTTGAGGGTATTCACTAATGAGGGGTGCTAATCAAGGGTAACTATCCAATTCTAATCTCATGCCCTGGGAATGACATCTAAGTATAACTAGTTAGGCCTAGTTTTATACTCTTTATGGTATATATACTATTTTTCCAATACTCACAAAGCACTAACTAAAAGTGAAGAACTTTGGTAATGTAAAAGAATAAAGCTTGCAAGTAAAACTTGGGATTGGTATAATCAAAGTTGGATAACCAAGCATGCCTAATGCATCTTGCATAGGTTATCTTGCCAGGATGACTTGCATAGTTCTAGCTTGCATGGTTAGGAAACATGCAAGTGTTAGCTTGCAGAGTTAACTTGTAGTGCTAGGCTTGCCTTGAGTAGTGCAATGGTTGAAGTTCTCTTCTTCTTCTTCTTCTTCTTCTTCTTCTTCTTCTTCTTGGCAGTACTCCTCCTCCTCGTATCCCAGGTCGGTACTATTGTCTATAAATGAATACGAGGTACATAATCACCAAACAATACTTAACTATTTCTATTTAGCACACTAAGGCTCACACTTGATGATCTAGCATCATCACAATCATCACATGAAATAAAGGCTTAATCTTGTTTATCTTATTTTAGAAAAGGAATTTCTACTCATTGAAAATACTTAAGATTTAATATTCTCCAATTAAAATATGGGATCATGTTGACACATTTCATCACCACATATTCTAATACATGAGAATGTTATTTAAAGTGGTGGTCATATTTTATAAAGTTTAAGATTACTATTTAATAGAATTAAAGTGACTAGAAATGCCCATATAGCATTCTTTTGGTACTAGTGCAATATCACTGCATGTAAACCTAAATATTTTTACATATTCAGATAGACCTTGTCAATTGTGATTTTTGAGAGTTAGAATCAACTCAAAAGCATTTTTGGTTGATTTTTGAAAAATGTTTGAATGTGGAAAAGTCTTTGTCTTGTTATTTTTGGTATAGGTGATCTCTAATTCCATATGACTTGAATCCAACGGGCATGGATAGATAATTTAAGTAGCTTTCTAAAAAATTTAAAATCATGCAATTTGGTTTAGTGAATCTCTTTGAATTGATTTTTGAATCTACTGACAGAATCTGGTTTCAACTAAAATGAAAAAAATATTTGAATTTACAGGCCTGCGCGGGAAAGTAAATGGGCCGGCCCAGCTGCACTGCGCGGGTGCAGCAGGGATGCTGACAAGGGGGTCCCACTAGTCAGTGGCTCTATCTAACCGAAGCGGTATCTTTCAATCTAGGCCCTACGATTAGAATGCGATCTAACAGCTGAGGTTCATCTCCTACGTCGAACAACTCCGGCGAGGACTGAACCCTAACGCGGCGGTGGGGGTCATGTGATGCTCACTAGGGCTCCAGCTAGGGTTGGTGATGGGTGCAACCGACGTTGTCAACGACGGCGGTTCGAACGGTGGTCGCGGTGGCTCCTGGGGTGGCTCCCATCGACGACTCCTCTTCTCCTCTGCAGCGGTGGACTCCGGCCAAATTCCGGCGGGCTAGTGCTCACCTTACTCTGGGAAAGGGGTGGGAGGTTCTGTGAGGAGTGGAGAGTGAGATGGTGTGGTGAATTGAGGCGGGGGTGGCCTCTATTTATACACTGACGAGAGGGACATAGCTGGATGGGCTGGCTTCTCCGGCGATGGTGGTACAGTAAGCTATCGGCATGGCTGAGGGTAGGGGGTGACGCGGTGCTTCCTGGCGGTCATCACGGGCTTAAAGGCGCGGCACGGGGCGGTCGAGAATGGTCGGGCACGGGCGGTGCTCTACACGGAACTAGCGGTGTTCGAGACGGCGCACGGGGGCTACGGGTCGAGCGGCGGTGAACGGGGATGTCTGGGAGCTAGCTAGGGTCATGGCGAGTGGGTGCATGCGCGGAGAGGGCGAGGCACAACGTGTGCGCGCTGGTCGGCTGCGGCGCTCTAGCGTGCTCTCGGCATGGCGTAGAGAAAATAGGCATGACGATTTTCCGGTGGTCCATGGCCCTCCTGCGGTCGAGGGATGGACACGGGGTGGTGGTAGATGGTGGCCTGCCTCCTGGACATCATGGACGAGGGCAGCGCGGTATGTGGCGAGCAATCCATAGTCGGCCGGCGTGGCCAGCTTCGGGCGGCGCTGCACTGGTGGAACGGCAAAGGGGGGTGCGTGTCTTGCGCTGCTAGATGTTGGGGGAGACATGGGGAGTGCAATGGGGGAAATGGTCGAGTGATCACTGCTCCAAATAGTGGAGTTAGGCAGGGTTTAATTAGTGTTGCAATGTGTTTGACCAAATGGCCGCATGAACTTAAGTTTGAAATTTTTGAATGAAATTTGGCGAGTGATGTAAACTTATGCTTGGTAGTCTCTGGGTGCTTGGGTTTGTCAAGGTGAATTGATTTGAATGGTTTTTTGCAAAATGGTGATCTTACCATATGAACTTGATTCAAATTTGAACTGTCCTTTAAATAGATTTGAAAATAGTTTCTGTGAGTTTGTAAAGTGGGATTGGGTTCACTTTTACTTGGTCTAGCAAGGGGTGAAAATAAATGGACATGCTTCTGTTAGAAATTCTTTACTAGGAACTCACAAAGTGGCCTAGTGGTTAACTTTGGTCAAAATGACCATTTGATCATTTGATTCATATTTGATTTCTTTTTCTATGGATTTTGTTTGTAATTGGCCTAGATGATGTAGCATTCATCTTTAAACCATTTCTTATCATTTGTAGCAATCAAAGATGGCAATTTCACTCAATCATACACTAATGCAAAATCACACATGCATTCATATTCAATTTAGTAATACAAGTTTTTGTTAACCCTAAACTTGGGTGATTAGTACTTTATAATCTTGATTAGTGTTTTTGGGGTGTTACACTGCCTAAAAGAATAGGGCAAAAAGAATCTCGAGGCATATCAACAATATAAAAATCAAGGGGGTACATGAGTGAGCCAATAAAGACATAGATATTTCTGATTACCCCTTCCGGTTTTATATTGGTTCTATTAGACAATTTAATAATAGTGTCTAGCGGCTCAACATTTGGATTATTTAAGTTGTAGCGAAGTTCTTGATAAAGTGATGACGACATAATATTTATGTTGGAAATTGGTTCACAAATTCCATATAAGAAAGTTTCTCCACAATATATAGGGGTCATAGGTTTCGAAGTTTCGTTACCTCGAACTTTACCTTGGATGAATTCCGAAGTTTCACGGTCTAACATAACCACTTCATCCTCCACTATCCGTGCCTCCAAAGGGTCTTTTATTATAAAATTATTTATATTTGTAGCTTCGGAATTCCATTCTGGTTTCTTCAGTCTCTTCTTTATTTGTTCTTCCTCTCTTTGTCTTTTTTCAAAGATTCCCTGTATAGGTATCGAGGAGAACTCTTCCATTAGTGCTCTTGCATGCTTCGTTTCTTCGAGAGGTTTGCGAGGTTACCATTCTGTAGGTACCTACAAATGCCCTGCACAATTCTCAATAATTTTCTTTACTGAGTAAGAATCAATACCGAGGGTTTTAATCATTGTATCTATCCTCTCATCTGCAAGGAAATCGTTAATGCAAGCATATTCTGAAAACTATTTATAATATTTTCCTTATGTTTAAAATTTTCAGTTCCTTCTTTCATTTTTATTATTAGATTCCAAGACTCATCATAGGTATAAGATAGAAAACTGCCATTTGAAGCAGTGTCTAGATTCATCCTATTTTCAATATTTATCCCTCCATAAAATGTATGAGTGATTAACCAATCAGGCAAACGATGATGGGGGCAATTATCTAGGTAACTTTTATACCTTAGGTATCCTTCATATAAGCCTTCACTAGGATTATTTTTGAAACTGATAATAATACCTCTCATCCTGTGATCTTTGCTTTCAGAATAATATTTTGATAGGAACTTAGTTGTCAATTCCTCCCAAGTCCTTGGTGCTTCTGCACAAAAATATCTGTACCAATCACAAACATTATTAGAGAGAGTTTGTCTAAACAACTAGATTTTAACCATATCAAGATTACAGTCATCAAAAATAAAGGAACTAAGAATGTCTTCAAAGAATTGTAAGTGTCCTTATGCACTTTCTTCATTGGTTTCTGCAAATTTCTTAGAATGTAATAATTCGAATAACAAAGGATGGATCTCGAATCCATCCATATTTATGCTTTTGTTGACAATTATAAAAGCGTCCATGGGCCAACCCATTTTCCTTACTACCTCAAGCTAGTTTAAATGCTGGGTATTATCCATTGTTGTGATCCTGCAACTCAAGTAAAAATTAGTACAACGAAAGTAAATAACAAAAAGTAAAGTGACTTATAGCGCTAAGCTCCTCGGCAATAGCGCCAGAAAATAGCTTGATGACTGCAAGTGCACAGATCGTTTGTAACTAGTTTCAAAATAAATATATCGATCCCACACGGAGTAGTAGGCGAAAGACTAAAATGCTTTTAATTATAACTAAACGAAGTACTTAAGAAATAGCTTTAAGATGCAAGATAAGTAGAGTTGTTTTTGGGGTTTTGGTTGAACAAGGTAATTTAAAGTAAAACAAAACTTAATGCAGAAAGTAAGAATCACGTGTGTAATAGAACTTTGGAACTACAATAGGGAAAAGGCGTTCTCAGGGAGTAGCGGATACACCACTAGTAATTTAGACTAAGTGATCGAGAGTATTATAACGAATATTCTCATAGTGTGTATGTATGTGGGAGGAGCTCCATATATGGACGATTTACCAGAAACTGCTGCACACATCATCCTCATAACCACAACAGACAGTAACCGACAACCATCGCATTACCGCGCTATTAAGGGATTTCTATCGTGGCATGGACATGGCTTGATGATTTCTCCTTGGTTCCCCAAGTTAGTACGTAAGGAATAACAACAACTTTATAGTCACAGTAAGCGCTGTCATCCCTCCGTCTACTAACAAGTAATCCCCTCCATTGAGTCCCCATAAGAGGCAAATTTTAAGAAGGTTCACTTCACCTTAATATCAAGATGAAGACAATTAACACGTACACATAATGATGTATAACATAATAATCTCTATCTCATCTCAGTCATATGCTAGGGTTTCTCCATCTCCCCAAGAACTAGAGATCTACTCAGACATGGAGGCAATCAACATCATGGCAATGGTAATAGAAACAATCATAGATGAATAGTTCTTGTATAAATCCACAACGAGTATAGGAATTGAAACAAGATCTAGACCAAATGTAGATGGGATGGATGAGGATGGTGGTGATGAAGTGGTGGTTGATGAAGATCGATGCCTTAGCCTCCCGGATCCGTACAGGGTGAAGATGGATCCCTAGCGGATGAGTTCCCCCTCCATATGCCTTCCGGAGGTGAGGTTTTCGCGATTTCTAGGTGTTTTGTATGTCGTCTCTTCGAACCAATTGCATGGGGTGAAACTATTTGAAAAGGCGGAGGCGGAGCCAACTATACGGCCAGAGCTATACGGGTGGAAGAATTGCTCCAGCCGTATAGTTGGTCGTTGGGCCCTCTGCCTCCCTTGTTCGCTTCTGGTTTTCTTATGGTATTATTAATATTTCCCAAATATGCGATTTACATTGTTTTTGACTCCTTTTCTCCATAGTACAACTGCTTCAATAATTGTATCCATTGGATCCATCATCTGTCCCGATCCTGGTGAAAACAGACATAAAATATGCGCGTGAGCGCCATAAAATACCAAGATCCTACATCTACAATGCAAAATAATAATATAAAACATGATGCAAATATGCACTCATCAAGCTCCAGAACGTCGGTTAGAGGAGGAGGACGTAGCTAGGGTTTTAGGGCCAGCCATGGCTAGGTGGTCATGGAGAAGAAGGGAGGGGGTGGGCTAGCAGATGGATCTCGATCCGATCTGGTCGGGGAGGTTGGCGGGGCTAATAAGGAGGAGGGATGAGGCTCACGTGGTCACCGCCTTCCTTTATGCGAGGGCAAAGCAAGGAAGAGAGGAGGGCCATAGGCTCGGCGTGGGCACGCACGACCATGGGATCGAGAAAGAGAGGAACAGGGGCACATGAGACTAGGTGTCCATTTCGTCCAGGTGGGTCCAGTGACCAAGAGGGAAGGCCCGGATGCATAGTTAGGTTCTAGGTAGGCACATAGGAGATCGAATGGGTGTAGCTGGGTGGTGGTCTGATAAGGAGAGAGGGGTAATCAGGTTGTAGATCAAGGTGGCCACAGGTAGATAGGTTTTGGGGTTAGTGGTTTTAGGTAGATAGAGGAGTTGATCAAATTCAAATAAGCAAACAAGTTCAAAATAATTTTAATAAAATAAAAATCACACGTGCCATTGATATCTCATGTGGCTAGAGGCTTTTATTGCATGTAGCATGCTCTGATGTAGAGATAGAGTAGGTGTATGTTTCTTTATTATATTTTGCTTGTTTACATTTTGTTTGATTTTGAACTATTCAGAAGAGGTTTCAAAACCAAGCCAAAAGACATGAAAGAAAGGAGAGGTAGCATCTTGCATGGCCCATGCATGCATTTAAATGCATTTTATAGCTTCTAAAAACAACTAGCTTTTAGACTTGGCCCATGTTTCCAAAAGATAATCTCAAAGATGAATGAAGGATAAAGAAATGTGTATATGGAAGCTCCCCAAACTTGTATGCCTTTAATCAAATACATGGGCATGCATGAATAGTAAGGTGTCCATGCTAGTGTGTAAGTTCCACTATTGAATTACATAGCGACAAAAATATTCAAACATGATCTTGATCCAAATGCAAGCCATTGGGAGATTAACAAGGATTCCTACTCACATAGCATGCAAAGGTGGCCATATGGCTCCCATATTCAATATTGGAAAACAATGAGAGAACAGATGTGGAAGCATGCAGGAAAAAATTGGATCCACCCCAACACATATGAGCTAGATTTAAATATCAAGAGAAGTGCAAATGATCAAATTATTTGGGATGGTGGAATTTAGGTGGAGCTAAAAGAAACATGGTGGAATTAGAATAAATATGCCCCCAAGTCAACTTGGGCATCAAGCAATATATCAAGTACCAAATACAATATATCAAAAGGAAAATACAATTAATAAGGAAAATGCATATGAAAGAAGAACCAAATGAAAAAGGGGTTTTATATGATGCTCAAATGCAATGTGGCATGGTGACATGAGCATGCTATAATGATGATGCAATAATAATATGTAGGAAGTAGCAATATATCTAATAAACCAAGTAGCATTACAATTTTTAGACAATTGGGATGCTACACATACCGAGGACACGATGGCCGTCCTCATTTTTTGGGTAAAACGCAATGACATTGCGCTTCTTTTCATTGCATAGAAGGAGTTTTACAATACACAAGCCACCCCAGCAGGTGGAATTACCATGAACATCCAAAAGACTTCGTGTATGTCCCATTCTATAGGGATGACGACTCTCAGACTAGGAGAGCTAGCTCTCGCCCATAGGGCCACTTCTGCTCATATTTCGCTCGCAAGACGTGGGACTGAAGGTTACTCTCTGTCGAAAGACATGAGTTTCGGTGCTTCCATATCATCCATCCGACCAGCAGAGCGGCAGATCCAAGTCCTTTGTGCATGGGCTTGGGAATGATTCTTCTCGCTACGATCCACTAATCGTAGAGTGATGGTTTGTTCTATAGTGGCCTGCAGGGTATTCGTAGCCAGGCGAGCGTCACTACAAGAAAAGTTTCCTTCCACAACAACTTGGCCCGACAGTCGTCGTAGAAGGCGCGTCTTCCGTGATGAATTTTTATTGGCTCGACCATGGCAGATGGAAAATCTTTTTTCCGGTTTTGTGGCCCTCTACGACGGGACCGCTTAAAACATGGAGGAAGCTCAGCCAGCGCGTGGCAGAAGCAAGATTTTCGTTTCCTCATGAGATGTTGACTCATCGAAGTCTTTTGAGGCGTGTGGGTCCCGGACATCAGTGTCTCTAACGAACCATACTTTTTAGTCGTGCCTCCCTGATTTGAACTCGATAAAGTTGCTCGATGCGTCTACCATTTAGTCAGGCTTCCGGGTCCGACATGTCAGCCTCTCATTACAAGAATCGTGTGTATGATGGAATTTTTTCCTTTGCTCACACTACCCTTTTACGAAGTTGATAGCGTTACTCGATGCATCTACCATTTAATCAAGTTGCTTGGAGCCACATGTCATCCTCTCATTATAAGAAACGTGTGTATGATGGAATTTTTTTCCCTTGGCTATTGCCTCCCTGATTTCAACTCGATAATGTTTCTCGATCTATCTGCCATTTAGTCACGCTGCTAGGTCCTCCATGTCAGCCTCACATTATAAGAATCATGTGTATGATGGAATTTTTTTCTTTGCTCGCTGATACGTTGCAAACATATCCGTAATTTTTGATGTTCCATGCTTGGTTTTATCTACTTTCTTGTGTTCTGTCCACACTTTGGAATACTTTCTATACACTTTCTTGGACTAACCTATTAATAAGAGCCACAGTGCCAGCTGCCTGTTTTCTGCTGTTTTTGGTTCCAGGAAAGTCAGAAAATGAATATTCTCGGAATTGGACGGGACAAAAGCCAAAGTCAGTTTTTCACCGAGGGACACCCGAAGCCAGAATACAAGATGAGAGGGCCAGGGCGCCACACCACCTGTCAACTGCCCAGCCTGCCCGGTGTGGTGGTGTGGCCACCTAGGGAACCCCCTCGGCCTCCCCTTTCTCCTATAAGATGCCTCCAATATAGAAACCCTAAGTACCCCGATCAAAATTCCACGAAAGAGTCTGTATCCGCCATCATCTCCATCCCTAGATCGGGAGGGATCTGAAGCTCTTCCCGGCACCCTGCCGGAAAGGGGAATTCACCCTGGAGGCCTTCTTCATCACCATGCAAGCCTCCGGTGTGATGCGTGAGTAGTTCATCTCTGGACTACGGGTCCATGTAGTAGCTAGATGGCTGGTTCTCCCCCTTTGTGCTATCATGTTTAGATCTTGTGAGCTCCGTTCATGATCAAGATCATCTATTTGTAATCCTACATGTTGTGTTTGCGGGGATCCGATGGATATTGAGATGCTATTTCAGATTGATTATTGATTCTATCATGTCTCTGTTATTTGTGATCTTGCATGATTTCCGTTGTTAGTAGCTATCTTGGCCAAGTAGATGCTAGCAACTCCAAGAGTTAGTATTTATGCTCGATAGTGGGTTCATGCGTCTAGTAATCTGGGGAAGTGACAGAAATATCTAAGGTACTAGATGTGTTGTTGCTACTAGGGAGAAAACAATAATCCTTTGTTCATAGAACAATCGTATTGTTTACTTTACACGCAATGCATAATGGAATTATCCGTTGCTTGCAACTTAATACTGGAGGGGGTTCGGATGATAACCTGAAGGTGGATTATTAGTCATAGATGTAGTTGGATCACGGTCTATGTATAATGTTGTAATGCCCAACCGAATCTCAAAGGAGTCAAGATGAGTAGTATATGCTTGTATGCTTTCTCGATGTTTATCAATGGCCCCACTGTAATTTGTTCACCCAACATGTCATCTATCTTAAGGAGAGCCACCACTAGTGAACTATGGACCCCGGTCTTTTCTTTTACTATCAATCTACAATCAACTGTTTACTGTTTTCTGTTTACTTTATGCAAACTATTACTTTCTTCCACTCGATACGTTTAATCCTTTGTTTTTAGCAAAACCGGTGAGATTGACAACCTCATCGCAAGTTGGGGGCAAAGTTTTGTGGTTGTGTTGTGCAGGACTCCATGTTGCTACTGGCACCGGTAGTGCGCCCTGCCAAAGTTCAGCTAGCAACACCTTTGAGGTGTTTCCTTGCTCCTACTGGATTGATAACCTTGGTTTCATAACTGAGGGAAAACTTGCTGCTGTGCTCATCATACCTTCCTCTTGGGGTTCCACAACGGGCTCGCTATATTTTGGGCCAAGCAACCAATTTTCTGGCGCCGTTGTCGGGGAGTCAAGGACATCTTCACAAGGGGAGTCCCTCATAACCAATCTCTTTACTTTGTTGTTTTTGTTTTGCTTAGTTTACTTCTGCTTTGTTTGCTTGTTTCTTTATCGAAAACACAAAAAAATTAGTTTTACTAGTTTGCTTTCTTTATTAAAAACACAAAAAATGACTACTCTGGAAAATACTAAGTTGTGTGACTTCACTAGCACCAACAACAATGATTTCATGAGCACACCTATTGCTCCACCTGTTCCCGAAGCTACTTTCTTTGAAATAAAACCTGCTTTACTCCATCTTGTTATGAGAGAACAATTTTCTGGTATTGGTAATGAAGATGATGCTTCTCATCTAAATAACTTTGTTGAACTTTGTGAGATGCAAAAGCATAGGGATATAGATGGAGATATCATTAAGCTTAAATTGTTTCCTTTCTCTTTGAGAGGAAAACCTAAAGAATGGTTGAATTCCTTGACTAGGAGTAGTATTAATTCTTGGACTAAATACAAGGATGCTTTCATTTGAAAATACTATCCTCCTGCTAATATTATATCTATGAGAAGTGAAATAATGAAGTTTAAACAATCTAATAATGAACATGTCGTGGTGGTGTCACGGCAGATGCCATGGATAGGCTAAAGGTGGGGACTAATATGCGCTAGGGGAATCCAGGGAGGGATAGTAGAGTGATTCTCCACACAGAAGTTTGTATTGCTATATCTTCAAGATTACAAGTGCTCCTTGAGCTGTATTGGCGAGAGGAGGAAGAAGGAGCTCTCTTACTCTTGCCTAGATCTACTAGCCCTAAGGAATCACCAAACCAACTAGTGCTCAACCAACCCCCTCTATCAAAACCCTAACCCCCCTTATATAGAGGAGGTTCGGTCCTGGCCTAGGGCATACGTGGAGGCATATTCCTAAGAATATGCCCCCTCCCAAAGTGGTAACCCGACCGGGGTGCTTTTCCCCCGCGTCACACATGCTTTAGCGACGTAAGCCTCTGCGGCGCCCGCGTCAGCCGACGTGAGCGTCGTCACCCTTGTCGGCCATGACCCGGTGGTCCTGCCCTTGCTTTATTCGCTCATGCAGTGCGTACCGGACCTTCTTTTTTGACCAGAGAGATTCCTTCCTTCTCCCAGAAGCTAAGCGAGGATCCGGATCATAGTAGATCCGGCCACACCCGTTCCTGCATATAAGTTAGACAAGCACTCCCGACTTACTCCTTAAGTTGGATGAGATAATGTTAGGCGACCCCCCTGGTCCGGGTTACTCCGTGATTCGGACTGCCTTGAGGTGACCCGGTCAGCATCCGCTTTGACCTTGCCGGACCTCGGCTAACTCGGCCGTTACACCCCGGAGTGACCCTACCCAGGGGTATCCCCCCAACATTAGTCCCCGAAGCTGGTGCGGTCTTAGATGCCTCGGCCGCTAAGGCCGCATCTGGTTCATTTATGTTCGAGCCTCGGACGTTTAATTCCGAGTTAGCTCCTTATCTCGGATTATATGGATTTACGTTCCCTTCGCACGTTCCAAGTTTTCACTTGCCGGCCGGGTCACCACTTTGGCTCGGATCCCATGGTTATCATGGTTTGATCCGGGCCCCGTTTCCTTCTCTCATACGCCAACCCACGTGGAGGCTAATCATTACCTTGTCTTATTTTAAGGGCCTGCACAGTAACCGCCGCAGTAATTGTCAGTTTCACTGTGCGTGGGTCACGTCATGCCTGCCTCCTCGTTTACGCAATAGCACGTCGCGTCATGGGATCACATCTACTCTGTGGCCCCCTGTGTGGCTTTTCTCTGATTGGCTGATGCCGGTGATACACGGCCACACCGGGTGGCTCGTCGGCGTAGCGCGATCCCACTCATCGATCACTGGGGGTGGTTAAATAGGGGAGGGGCGCGTCCCTTAGCGTTTTTCCACCTCTACGCCCCTTTGCCCATTGCGTTTTCTCCTTCGTCTTCCCTGCGACCACGCCGCCGCCGGTGCTTTCTAGCATCAGCGCCACCGCCGCACCTCCCCGTGCCTCCGCACCGTAGCCACCGCTACGCAGCTTCTTCGCCACGGGTCCACGCCAATCTAGGCCTCAGATCCCCGCCGCCGCTAGCTCCAGCGAGGACAGCGGATACGAGATGACGGAGGAGGAGCTCGTCGTCGCCGAGCAGGAGATGGAGGAGGACGCCGACGCGGCGGACCGCGGCGCGTGGGCCGGGTCATGGGTCTGTCAAGATGACATCGACTGGCTCTACCAGACTAGGCGTATTCCCGCTGGCGTCGTCGCTCGTCTCCCCTCCGCCGAACTGGCCCCCTCACCCAATCCGGGTGAGTTCGTTGTATTCCTGTCCCACTTCCAACGGGGATTTGGTCTCCCGGTGAGCGATTTCTTCCGGGATTGGGTTAGGACGTATCCCCTACAGCCGCACCATCTCCCAGCGAACACAATCACCTCCCTTTCTGCCTTTGCCTTTACGATCGAAGGCTACACCGGACTATGGCCACGGAGGAGCTGTGGATCCAGTTCTTCGGTCTTCGTCGCAACGTCGTCCCCAACATCCACGTACAGTCGGAGGATAAGTAGCTCACCCAGTTCGGAGCTGCCTCCATCTCGCCCCGGAGATTTTCAGTCTTTCCCCGGGTCACCGGGCTTGACTCCTGCAAAGGATGGGCCCGGACCTTCTTCTACGTCCGGAACGAGGGTACCGAAGACTTGATTCGGTTGCTGCCCTACGCTCCGGGCCTACCTGACACGGATTTCTGGGAGGAGGTCCCCAAGAATCCTACCGCTCTGGCCAACCAAGTTAACAAGAGATTCGCGGAGCTGAAGAAGCTCGGACTGCGCAACGAGGATGCTATGATCACATTCGTGCGCAACCGAATCTCTCCCCTCTAGAAGCGCACCCACAAGTTGTGCCATATGAGTTTCGGCCGCGACCCCAACCGAACCTCCTCCTTCGAATTGAGCAACACAGAGATCTTTCGCCGGGTCAAGGCTCTTTTCACCACCCATAAGGATTTCTCCGCCGAATGGACGTGGGGAATCGAGCACTCTGTGATGTGCTCCCTCCCACGGTAAACTTCGCGGGGCAAACTTAATTCGGATGAAGTATGTGTCGGTTTTTGTTATATTTCTGACTCTGTTCTTCATGCTTTTTCTCAGCTGTTCCTTCAGCAAACTCTCGAGGATGGTACGGATCTGACCCTTAAGTGGGCGCCGGACCGAGAAATCCCGGACAAGGAGGAGCCGGACCAGGAGATGTTCCTCCCTATGACCGACGCCACCAAACGACCCAGCGGTAAATTCTCTTCTCTTAGAGATTGTCCCGATGATGAGGATGACTCGGATATCGACGTGATTGAACCCGTTGAGGCTGTCCCTCTTTCTTTTGCCTTTCCGGCATCAGCTAACCCCGGTGGGCATATCCACGAGGATCCTCCACTTGCCACGGGCGAGCCGGTTCCGGTGGCATCGAAGAAGAAGCGCGGATCCGCATCAAGTTCTTCCTCCGAACCTTCTCAGCCCACAAAAAGGCAAAAGAAGGCCGGAGACAAGACTGCCTCAAGCGGGCAGGCAAAGCCCCGGCACGGAGGGCCCGGAAACCCAAGGAGGCCGAGACCTCGAATGCGTAAGTCATTTTTCACTGCGCAACTCACTTTTCCTTGCATCAGGGTAATTTCACTCCTAACATCATTCTCTTTTGCAGGCCTCCTGTGGAGGTCCCTCAGAGCGGATCGAGCATCTCTTCTCCCCTTCGGTCCGGCCCTTCTCCTCCTCGTGACAACGAGTCACGCCCGCTGAGCCCTATTCCGGAGGGCTCTGCGGCTGCTCCGGGTTCCGCAGTACCTCATCGAGAGGAACGTGACCTCGGAGCGGGAGGGGTCGATTCGGCCGAGGCGATGGCGTCCACCACTTCGACATTGCCGCAACCAGCAACCACCGAGTCTATCACAACACCAGCACCAGCAGCAGCTCCAGTACCAGCAACCGAGCCAGCACCTGCCCCAGCACCAAGGAAACCGACAACAGCTCCAGTGCCAAGTTCATCTGCCTCTTCTGAGTCATCTCAGCCTCGGTGAGGAACCATTCCAGCAGCTTCCAAAGGGAAATCCACCGTGGTTACTTCTTCCTAGCAAGCTAAAGTCAAGAAGGCTCCGGATACTGCCAAGTCTACATCCGTCGAGGCCGGGCAGCGAACCCTGTCGTCGATGATTCCGAAGAAATCACCAGCAGCGATGGATGTTCCTGCCGAGCCAACAGATGCGCCGCAGATGGTTCTGCACACCAGCCCAGCTCTTGCCCTAGTTGAGAGGAAGGAAGCTCATGCGAAGGGCTTGGTGGCACCCCACATGCCCACTGGCGAACGGTACCCTCCGAGTCTTATCGAGTTCGTCATGAACTGGAACAAGGCAGAGTTCGTCCACAACGACGATCTCCCGGAAAAGTTCGGCCCCACAAAATTTTCTGCCCAGATGAATACTGCCGCCATGGCAATTAACCTCGTGGGGTGAATGATGGAGGTATGTAAACTTCAAAACCAACGTAGATAATAGCCAGGTTTGGGAAAAGTCCTTTACATGCTGTAGATAATAAACATTAGTCCCCGAGCCTCCGGGGGAGTAGCTTGTTACTTGGCCGGATGCTCATTAGAAAACCAACGTAGCTGCATGTAAACTTCAAATATGCACACACCTAGAGCCGGGTTAAGTTCCACTTGGCCCGGATCTTGCACACTTCGAATATGCACACACCTAGAGCCGGGTTAAGTTCCACTTGGCCCGGGTCTTGTACACTTCGAATATGCACCAAGCTAATTTTACACTTCTATACTTCTTTCAGGTAACCACCAATCACCGGAGCGCCGAATTTCAACGCCTGCTTGATACCCACAAGATCCTACGCACAAAACATGTTGCACTTGGTGCAAAACATGAAAAGAGAGGTAATTTTCTCCCTCGGCACCTCTCCATTTTTCTTTACTTTCTTCCGCCTAACTAATCTCCTCATTCGGTTTCTGCAGCTGGGGTGGAGGCTGAGAACAAAATCATGCGAAGAACTTGGAGGAAATCCGGGGTATGTTCTCTTTTGTTCGACCTCTCAGTGTTTTCCATTTCTTCTTCTCCTTGGCTCGGCAAACATTCACTCCTCAGCTCTGCCGGGTCAACATATTATTTCAGCATCGCTTGAGGATAGTGTGCCGGTGCCTGATATGATGCTGCATTTTCTCGAACAAGCAGGGCAGCATCAAGCTGAGCTGAAGAAGAAGAACGATGAGCTTGCCCTCCTCTGGACCAAGGACGACGAGATAGCCAAGCTCAAGGCCGAGATGGAGAAGATGAAGGCCCAACACAAAACCGAGCTCCAAAAAGTTGGCCAGAACTTCACCGAAGAGCATGAGCGCCTTACTCTCCAGATCTCTAAGGGCCAGGACCTACTCAGAGAATCCGACGTCCAGCTTGGGTCGGCAAACGCTGAGCTTGAGCAACTTTGCAAAAGACGCGATGCCTGCATCAAGGAGTTGACCCATATCCATAGCCATATTTCTCGTAAGTTCCTTTCCCTTGTCCAACATAACCCTCCGGGTTACCTCATATGTCTTTTGTTTACCTTCTTCCTTTGCCTTGTTTCTAGACCACTTTCCGGAGGGTACCGCCATTGCAAGCGCTGCTGTTGCCAAGTTTCACCGAGAGAGGGGTACTCCCATTGCTCTTGATGGTGAGAACATTCCCTTGGACATGGAGGACCTATTGGTCAGCTTGTCCTCTCGTGTGGAGACCATCAAGAATTATGGCAAGGATATCCTCGACGTTGCAGTTTGGATTTTCAATATGTTCTAGCCCGGAGAGAGTAGCCCGGAGACCATCGCGACTCTCGTCGAGAAATTAATGGAAGTTGAGACCTAGCTTGACCTCTGGAGAGAATCTGTTGGTCGTGCTCCAGCTGACACCATCCTTCATCATATTCTCACATGGTACGAGAAGATCAACCTGAGCCTCCTCACACGCCAGCGCACCGGATCTAGATGGACCGATGATCCGGAGTGGGTATCTCGGTGCCAGGCTTGCGCCTACAGCCTCGTCGAATATTCTCCTATTCATGACTGGGTTGAAGGACCGAGCTTCCTGGAATCCGCTGGGGATGAGCAGAATGAGAATGTTGAAGATGGGTCGGATGAGGACGGGGAAGATGATGTTTCAGATATTGAAGACATCGACGACGACGCCGAACCTTCTCCTCCTGCTGCTCCTAAGTTCTAAAAAACTTGAAAATTTATCAGATCCCCGGTATGCCGGGTGCAATTGTATGCCGGATATGTGATATTTTGCTACTACGTTTTTATGCCGGATTAACTTGGGCGTAGTCCCCGAGTTTCATTTTCTTGTTCGTCCAATTCTTTGGCTCGGTCCGTGTCTACCTTGATTCGGTTTTACGACTTACGAATCCGAGCTTCAAAAATTGTCTTAACAATACTTAGAAACTTTTGGGGCTTGGCTCAAAATAATTCAGCATAATAACTTGAAAATAAAAAACAGGGTTAGTCCGAAAAAACAAACGTTAGCTCGAATAAATTCGTTTCCTTAGCCGTTTTTTCATGTGCTACGCAATTTCAAACTTGTTCCCTTGCTTGCCATGAAGCCAATTCTTGTTGGACAGCATCAAGTCGAAGGGTTGGGTTTTTGGTGCTCACACATTACTAATCTGGGTTAAGTAGAACGACTTATTCCAGCTACCGCATAAGAAATTACGACAAACATTATTAAGGCAGTCCCCGAGTTATAGCTCGAGGCACTGCTATTTCATTGATAAGCTCATTGCCGACATACATACCGACATATGAGATGACTCAGATACATATACTTCTTAGCTAAGTGTAGAAGGGCCGAAGTAGTGCTACATTCCACGGTCGCTTGGATTCCTCTCCGGACCTGTCCGCCTTGTTCTTTTCCTGTGGCTTTGCATCTATAAGATAGTAAGAATCATTGTGCAATGCTTTGCTCACAATGAATGGCCCTTCCCATGGGGGGGATAATTTATGCATGCCAGTAGTACGTTGTACCAACCGGAGCACCAGATCGCCTTCCCAGAAGACTCGGGGGCACACTTTCCGGCTATGATAGCGTCGGAGATTTTGCTGATATATGGCGGATCTGGACAGCGCCAGTTCTCTCGCTTCTTCCAGCAGATCAACATCATTTTGCCGGGCTTCTTGCACTTCGGCTTCTATGTATTGGGTGACCCTAGGCGAATCATGATCTATGTCGGCTGGTAATACAGCTTCTGCCCCATATACCAGAAAAAATGGTGTATAGCCTGTTGATCGATTCAGAGTTGTTCTTAAGCTCCACTACCGCTGATAGTTCTTCTATCCAGCACCCCGCTAATCTTTGCAGCGGCTCAATGAGCCGGGGTTTTATCCCAGATAATACTAATCCATTGGATCTTTCCACTTGTTCGTTTGATGCGGGATGGGCTACCAAGGCAACATCGAGTCGGATCTTCTTATCTCGGCAGAAGCGCGCAAATGCTCCTTCCGCAAAATTTGTTCCGTTGTCAGTTATAATACTATGTGGATAACCGTATCTCAAGATGATGTCTTTGAGAAATGTCACGGCCGTAGCTCCATCACATTTTCTTATAGGTTTCACTTCAATCCATTTTGTAAACTTGTCCACCATGACCAAAATGTGTGTCATGTTTGCTCTCGCTGGTTTAAACGGGCCAACCATATCCAAGCACCATACAGCAAATGGCCACGTGATTGGTATGGTCTTGAGTTCCGACATAGGCATATGTGTCTTGGTGGCATACCTCTGACAACCATTGCATTTTCTCACCAGATCTTATGCTTGTTCCAAGGCACCTGGCCAGTAGAATCCATGCCGGAACGCCTTTGCTACCAAGGCTCGGGATGAGTCATGATGCCCGCATTCTCCTTGGTGTATATCTCGGAGGATGTCAAGCTTTTCTTCCGGGTCAACGCATCTTTGGAGAACATTGGTTACACTCCGTTTGTATAACTCGGAATTGATGATTGTGTATGCTTTTGCTCTCCTCTGAGTTTGCCTGGCTAACACCTCCTCAGCGGGTAACGTTCCGTCTTTCAGGAATTGGAATATAGGCAGTGCCCAAGCTGGTATGGCTCGTGGAGGGAATATCTCCTCATCAATTTCCATCTGATTCACCGGCATAACTTCAGCCGGATCACGCCGAGCAGTCCTCGGGTCTAGCGAGGTAGTCCCCGGGTTTGCCGAGGCAGTCCCCGGGTTTGCTGACGCAGTCCCCGGGTCTCACGTACCACCTCCCATGTCAATGTCCATGGGCTCAACTCCGGATTCCGTATTTTCTAGGACATAGATCGAGTCGGTTCCTGGGGACGGCCTGATAGATGGTTTTCTGAGGTGTTCCAATGCTACACCCGGTGGAATTGCCTATCTGGTCGATCCGAGCTTCGACAACATGTCGGCAGCCTTGTTTTCCGCCCGGGGTACATGGTGAAATTCACACCCCTCGAAGTAACCAGATATCTTCTGCACGTGAAATTTGTATAGTGCCATGTTTGGATCCAGGGCGTCCCACACTCCGGATACCTGCTGCACCACCAGGTTCAAGTCGCCAAAGCATATTATTCGACGTATGCCAATCTTCTTTGCCACTTTTAGCCCATGCACAAGGGCCTCATACTCATCGACATTGTTCGATGCCTTGAAATGGATCTGCAATACGTACTTTAGCTGGTCCTTCTTTGGTGAGGTAAGCACAACCCCGGCGCCTAGCCCGGTTTTGGTTTTCGACCCGTCAAAGTGCATCCTCCAGTAATTCGGATCTGGTGGCGGTGGTTCGTATTGTACCTCGGCCCAATCCACAAAAAAGTCCGCCACAGCCTGAGACTTGACCGCTTCTCTTCTGTCGTATTGGTGCGCATAAGGGGCTAGCTCAATTGCCCATTTTGCGATCCTACCACTCGCATCCTTGTTACCAATTATCTCGGATATGGGAGCCTCACATATTACTTTGATGGGGTGCTCCTCAAAGTAATGCTTTAACTTCTTTGCCGCCATATAGACACCGTATGCCACCTTTTGAAAGTGCGGGTAGTTCTGTTTTGAGGCGCATAATACTCGCCAGTAATATACTGGCCTCTGCACCGACTTACCCTCTTCATTGCATTCCACTATGATTACTGCACTTACAACTCGGTTGGTTGCGGCTACGTAGAGCAACATTGGCTCCTTTGATAGTGGAGAGGCTAACACTGGCGCGGTGGCCAACATCTTTTTCAAGTGGGCAAAGGCTTCATCGGCCTGTGGCGTCCAAACGAATTTATCCGACTTTTTCATGAGTTGGTAGAGAGGCAGTGCCTTTTCTCCCAACCGACATACAAACCGACTCAACGATGCCAGGCATCCCGTGAACTTCTGGACATCATTGAGACACTTCGGCAGCTCCATTCGTTCGATGGCTCGGATCTTAGTTGGATTAACTTCGATACCTCGGCTGGAGACGAGAAATCCGAGAAATTTTCTAGCCGGAACACCGAAGGTACATTTTTCCGGGTTAAGCTTCATCCGGAACCTTCTCAAGTTCGTGAATGTTTGCCTTATGTCGTCAAGGAGTGTTGCACTTTCCTTGGTCTTGATAACCACATCATCCACATATACTTGTACGTTTTGACCTATTTGGTCGTGCAAACATTTTTGCATACATATTTGGTACGTTGCACTTGCATTACGTAAACCGAATGGCATAGTGCGATAGTAGTAAGCCCCGTACGGGGTAATAAACGCCGTTTTTATTGATCATCCGGGTTCAGAGGTATCTGGTGGAAGCCAGAATATGCATCAATGAATGACAACAGTTCGCATCCCGCGGTTGAGTCTATGACCTGATCTATCCTCGGCAGTGGAAATGGATATTTTGGACACGCCTTGTTCAGGTTCGTGTAATCGATACACATGCGCCAAACCAGTGCCACGTTCGGATCGTCCTTCTTCTTTTCTACCAGCACCGGATTAGAGAGCCAATCCGGATATAGTACCTCCATGATAAATCCTGCTGCTAGTAACCAAGTTATCTCGTCTCCAATGACTTTTCTCCTATCCTCGGCGAAGCGGCGGAGAGGTTGCTTCACCGGCCTTGCTCCGGGTCTTACGTTCAAAGAGTGCTCGGCCAACTCCCTCGGAACACCTTGCAAGTCCTGTGTAGACCAAGCAAAAATATCCCGATTCTCACGGAGGAAGTTGACAAGCTCGCTTTCCTATTTGTCAGTTAACCCGGCACCAATTGTGACGGTGCGCTCTAGGAACATGTCGTCAACTGGAATCTTCTTGGTGTCCTTTGCGGCTTGAAATGAAACGCTGCCATGCGGGTTACTTAACACCGACATATATTGCTGCGCAGACTGAGCTAATGCTGCCACCTCTAGGATTTTTCTTTTCTCTTTCGCAATCACGAGTGACTCGGCTAGGTTAGACCCGGCTGAAGCGCACTCTATGGAACGTCGGAAATCTCCAGCAATGGTAATCACTCCATTTGGCCCGGGCAACTTCATCTTCAGATAACTGATGTGACAGCTTGCCATGAATTTGTTCAATGCTGGTCTTCTGAGTAAAGCATGATATGCACTTTCCAAGTTCACCACCTCAAACTCCAGATTTTCAGTTCGGCAGTTATCCCTTGTTCTGAATAGCACGTCGACCCGGACTTTGCCTATGGGCTCGCACGAAATGCCTTGTACAATGCCATGGAAAGTTGTTCTCGTAGCCTGGAGCATGTTCTCCGAGATGCCCAACTTGCGCATCGTATCCGCATACATGATGTTAATGCTACTGCCATTATCAATCAAAACCTTGGAGAACCTCACAATGATGTTCGGTCCAATGAATGTCGGATCTAGCACTAGCGCATACGAACCTGGGCTCGGCATAAGTTTAGGATGATCTTTGATGTTCCAGGTGATTTCCTGGTCCGACCAAGGCATGTACCTCGTCACTGCTGGCATGACCGCACTGACCTCCATATGTCGGCGCTGCAAGCTCTTTCTATCTGTTTCCTCGGTTGTGAACACACAATAACTCTGGTGATGTTCCCTGTACTCATTCCTTCCCTCGTTTCCGGGGTATCTCTGATCCGTTTGTTGCTGATTTTCCACCTGATGCACTGCATCCCTTCTCTCATTGTTGTCATACCTCGGCGGAGGGGGAGGCAACATTAGCTGCTGCGTGTTTGCTCTGGAGAGCAATTGTTGTTGGGGTAACTCCTGCCGAGGTTGATCATTCTGGAGTGCCTGAGCATTCCCCGAACCACCTTGCTCTATCTTACGCATCCACTCACATTGCCTCGTCGTGTGACCCGCCGGGCTATTCGGATTTGGCGTGTGAAACTTACACGGCTGGTGCAACATCGACTCATAGGTATACCTCGGACGGTCTTTCTTTTCCGCCATCGCTTTCTTCGCTCGCTCGAGTCCATGTCTTCTTGCCATCATTTCTTGGAGTCCATTGCCCTCCAGTTCTCTGGCGTTGGTTACTCCCTGATCCGGGTTGATCTTGATTCACAGCTGCAACTTATTGCGAACCATAGCGATGGTCCGGTTTGTCATCTCTCCTTTTTCCTCTGTAATCATTCCTCCGGGATGACCCAGCTCCATCCCTCTGATAGTATTCCTCGTTTGACTCGTTTGAAGCGAGCCTAGGTTGAGTCGGATCGCCCAAAGCATACGAATCGGCAATCCGGATCATCTCTGCCAGCGTAACTGGCATTTTCCTTTGCAACTTCATCCACAGCTCGCTGCCATATCTGCATCCTTGTGCAAACCACGCTATGGCCTGCGACTCTATGACGCCCTCACACGAGTTTCTCACGGTACACCACCGGGTCAAGAATTCACGATCCGTCTCGTTAGGTCTTTGCTTGCACATTGCTAGGGTCTGCGGTCTGTTCGGCCTCTAATACGTACTTGAGATGTTGCTGATAAACATTTCTTCGAAATCTATCCAGCAGTTGATGCTTCCGGGTGGCAAGTTATTCAGCCATACTCTGGCCGGGCCTTCCAACATCTGGGGCACGTAACGCACAACCCATCTCAAGTTGCCAGTTGCAATTTTCACCGCCGTAGCATAGTTTATCAGCCAATCCTTTGGCTTGGTACTGCCGTCATATGTCTTCGTGCCCTTGGGTAACTGGAAGTTTGGTACCGGTGGTTCCTTCATGATCCGGGGTCCAAAGCACGCTGGACCCGGAGGACCTTGACATTCGATCTGTTCCGACCGATACAGGCGATCTAGTTTTAATCTGGCATCATCTAGCATCAAATTCCTGCTTCCCAATCTAGACCCTATCACATGATAGTCCGGTCTGGGGTATCCTGCGTTCACCATCTCCGAATCACCATCGTTGTATCGGTTTTGCTCTCGTTGCTCACCTTTCTGCTGCATACCTCGGCCGGCGCTTTGCTCTTGCCTTGGTATATTCCGCTGCTGCGGTTGTCCTGCTCCTGCGGAGTTGCGCTGTTCGGCATTGCCGTTGGCAGCGTTCCCTTGACCGGCATTGCCTTGGTCGTGATTACCTCGGCCAGCTTCACCTCGGCTCACACTCCGTCGATCATCATTTTTCTGCATCTCTTTTTCTTTTCCTGCATGCGTCGGGTCGTACGGGACAATCTGTTTGTTCCGTCGGGCCGAGGTTACTACCTCTTCTCTTCTTGGACCGCCATGAGGCAATGATGTGGCTCCAGCGGATTTCTCCGGGTTACCCATCACCGAATGGACAATCTTGGAGGCCCCAGCTCTCTCCAGGTTAGCTCTCAATAGCTCTTCGTTCTGCCTGTTCATGATCCGAACCAGCTCGTTAACCCTATCTTGCTGTCTTTAACGGGCCTCACCCGTCAGACCCTCTAGCTCGGACGCAGCCGCATCTGCTGCTCTGAGGTTTTTTGCCGGGTACTATACTTCGGCAACCCCACAGACAGGTAGTTTTCCGACCCTTCTGCTCCATCATCACCTTCTCTGTTCATCTCGCTTATGAGATTTTTCCCTTTTACCCTTACTGCATCAACCTTGTTTGCCTTTGTGTACTCACACAACGTCATGTTCAGTGACTGCTGAGCCGTGGCTATTTTCTTTGCGCCCTCGAGTATCTTTTGCCGAGTTTCCTCTAGCTCGGCCTGTGCCTAAGCCGGATCTACTACTTCTGCTACCGGGTTAGCCAAGCTATCCATAGCCTCTCTCAGTATGTTCTCAGGCCTCTCTAGGGGAGGTCCTCTACCTTTCCTCGGTGCCTTGGGTGTTACCTCCGGGTCTGGTGCCGGATCCTTGCTTGCGCCTGCACCTGGCGCAGTCATCATCACCTCCACATGGTCCGGGGAGCGAGCGATACGCGCCCCGCGAGCCACAGTGAGGGGTGGTTCCCCCGCATCGACGACGCGACGCAGATGAACGCACGAGACGTCCACAGCAACGTAGACCTTGTGCATGCCGAGCTTGACGAAGAGCCGTTGCGCGAAAGCGGGCGCGTGCCGAAGCAGCCAGCATTGTCGCTGACGAAATCCAACGCTCCAAAGCGCTGAACGAGCCCGGAGACGATGCGTTCGCCGGTGCCGATGAAGTTTCCCGTCCGGATCTTCACCCTTGCTAGCGCCTCTAGCCCCACAGTGGGCGCCAACTGTCGTGGTGGTGTCACGGCAGATGCCATGGATAGGCTAAAGGTGGGGACTAATATGCGCTAGGGGAATCCAGGGAGGGATAGTAGAGTGATTCTCCACACAGAAGTTTGTATTGCTATATCTTCAAGATTACAAGTGCTCCTTGAGGTGTATTGGCAATAGGAGGAAGAAGGAGCTCTCTTACTCTTGCCTAGATCTACTAGCCCTAAGGAATCACCAAACCAACTAGTGCTCAACCAACCCCCTCTATCAGAACCCTAACCCCCCTTATATAGAGGAGGTTCGGTCCTGGCCTAGGGCATACGTGGAGGCATATTCCTAAGAATATGCCCCCTCCCAAAGTGGTAACCCGACCAGGGTGCTTTTCCCCCGTGTCACACATGCTTTAGCGACGTAAGCCTCTGCGACGCCCGCGTCAGCCGACGTGAGCGTCGTCACCCTTGTCGGCCATGACCCGGTGGTCCTGCCCTTGCTTTATTCGCTCATGCAGTGCGTACCGGACCTTCTTTTTTGACCAGAGAGATTCCTTCCTTCTCCCAGAAGCTAAGCGAGGATCCGGATCATAGTAGATCTGGCCACACATGTTCCTGCATATAAGTTAGACAAGCACTCCCGACTTACTTCTTAAGTCGGATGAGACAATGTTAGGCGACCCCCCCTGGTCCGGGTTACTCCGTGATTTCGACTGCCTTGAGGTGACCCGGTCAGCATCCGCTTTGACCTTGCCGGACCTCGGCTAACTCGGCCGTTATACCCCGGAGTGACCCTACCCGGGTGTATCCCCCCAATAGAACATGTTGCTCAAGCTTGGAAAAGAATGAAATCTTTGGTAAAGAATTGTCCCACTCATGGACTGACTGCTTGGATGATTATCCAAACTTTTTATGCAGGATTGAACTATTCTTCAAGAAATCTATTGGATTCTGCTGTTGGAGGTACCTTTATGACTATTACTTTGGGTGCTGCAACAAAGCTTCTGGATAATATGATGGTTAACTACTCTGAATGGCATACTGAAAGAGCTCCACAAGGTAAGAAGGTAAATTCTGTTGAGGAAACCTCCTCCTTGAATGATAAAATTGATGTTATTATGTCTATGCTTGTTAATGGGAAAGCCCATATTGATCCAAATAATGTTCCTTTAGCCTCTTTGGTTGCTCAATAAGAGCAAGTTGATGTGAACTTTATAAGAAATAACAATTTTAGCAACAATGCCTACAGGAATAATTTTGGTAACAACAATTATAGGCCATATCCTCCCAACAATGGTAATGCTTATGGAAATTCCTACAACAATAATAGGAGTGCACCCTCTGAACTTGAAGTTATGCTTAATGATTTTATTAGTAAACAAACTGCTTTCAATAAAACTATTGAGGAGAAACTCTCTAATGTTGAAAGAAATATAACATCATTGGCTGAAGCTCAATCTTCTTTGAATAAAATGACTGCTAAAACCGAAACTAATGAGAATCCCTTTGCATCTACTAATGCCATACAAGTTAGAATTGATGAAAATGTTAGACTATTAGCTGAATTGCATGCTAAGTGGGAAAGAGAAGATGAAATTGCTAGAAACATTAGTGTTTCTACTATCACTACCACTAGTGTTGAGGCTAGTAATATCTCTACTACATTAGATGATAATTATGATTTTGATCTTGATGGTTGCAATATCTCTGAATTTATTAAGTTCCTACAAAAGCTTGCTAAAAGTCCTAATGCTAGTGCTATGAATATGGCCTTTACAAAATAGATTACTGATGCTCTCGTAAAGATTAAAGAAGAAAATATGAAACATAAAGCTTCTATTCCTATAAAACAAGACGATGGTTGGGAACCCATCATTAATATCGAAGTGAATGATTTTGATTTCAAAGCTTTATGTGATCTTGATAGTAGTGTTTCTATTATGCCTAGAAGGATTTATGATATGCTTGATTTGCCACCATTGGAAGATTGTTATTTGAATGTCCCACTTGATGATAATGCTAAAAAGAAACTCATGGGGAGTATTAATGATGTTCTTATTATGGTTAACAATGCCTATGTCCCCATTGATTTCTATGTTTTGGATGTTGAATGCAATGCTTCTTGTCCTATTACTTTGGGAAGACCTTTTCTTAGAACTGTTGGTGCCATTATTGATATGAAAGAAGGCACTATTAAATATCAACTTCCACTCAAGAAAGGTATAGAACACTTCCCTAAGAAGAGAGAGAAGATTTCTTTTGCCTCTCCTATGAAAACAAAATTTGCTCTTAATGCTTCTTCATTTGAGAACACTTGATTCTTTTTCTTGCTTCTTATGCCTAACTTAAAGGCGTTAAAGAAAAGTATTTATTGGGAGATAACCCAAAAGTTTTAGATGAGTCTTGGAAGTTATTACTTCTGTAATAACCGCTCCTTATCATTTTTTATTTGCTTTTTGTGACAAGAGTAACCTCTAATGAGAGAGAAGTAATGATTGGGAAAGTTGCTGTCCCGAAACAGATTTCTATGCTTCACCGTAAAAATTCGTGTAAAATATCTGTACGTCCTTTTGAGGCATGCATTTTTGTGCTTCTGCCCCAGGTTGTTATCTAACTTTCGTTAGTTCAACACTTTTTGATTTGAGCAACAGAAGGTCTTCGAAAAAATCCATCTTTAACTGCTGGTCTGTTTTGACATATTTCTGTCATTATTTGCATTTGCTTCTTGTTGGTTCCTTTTTGAGTTCTTTTGGGGAATTGAGATTTTTTAGGGAAGTGCTACAATAGCTTGTGTTCTAATGGAAGTTTTATTGGTGTTGGAACTGAACCTAAAGACCTATTATCTTGAATGCACTAATGTTGCTAATAAAGATTGTGTGAAGTTTTGTATGAAGGAAAAATTTCAGGTGTATGGAAGGAATGAGTAATGAGATGAAGGATGGACTAAAGCTCAATATTGGGTATGCCACACGTGTCACCCCAAGAAATATCCAAGAAGTACAAGCGTCAAAGCTTGGGGATGCCCAAGGCATCCCCTTCTTCATCAATAAAAATTCCAGGTTTCTTCCAAACACTTCATTTTTATTGTTTCATGCACAGTTGTGTTGTTCTTGGAGCGTCTTTTTTTCGTTTTCGTTTTGGTTTTTGGTTTGCTTTGTTTTCTTAGTTTTCTAAATAAATTGGTTGGACCCCCTCTTTCATGCATTGGTTTTCAAATAGTTTGGTTTGGGTTGGAAAAGAGTAGGAAAGTTCATGCTTAAGTGGTAAAGAGAGCTTGTTTTTGACTGTGGCCTATGCTTTGTCATGGCATGCTTGATATTGTTTTGGCTTTATGCTTAGTATTCTTTGCTGTAGCATGACTTGTTATAAACAATTGAGATTGCTTAATGTGCCTTGGATGAATCATGCGTTGTTTTAGCATATTAAAGCATAGTATTGTGGTATTCTCCTTTGATGCTTTATTTGGGTTGACTTGCCACATGCTCACACCATGTTATGACTATCCCAAGTCACCATAGCCTTTATGATCCTTTAGTTTTCAACTTTTAGTATCACTTTATGCTTTGGTTAATGATGTTTTGTCGCTATGCGTGATTATGGCCATTATTGCTCTCTTAGTTGGTCGCTCCCAGTCTTTTCCTAGCCTGCATAACCAAGTATGAGTTTCACTCATGCATCCAACTCCTAAAACCAAGTTATTTCAAAGAGTCCACCATACCTACCTATTAGAAATTGCTATTCCAAGTATATTCATGTTTTTATCTACCTTCTGAATTAAACTTGTTATGAGAAAACAAGTGATTATACCTCTCACGAACTTGATGGCACACTTTACTTTTTTTTCCCTTAATAAACTTGAACCATTGTGTCGTCTATGTTGTATATGCTTGCACTTATATGTTGGGGATTAGCAGAACCATGCTATCATGGGGAACACTTTCAACATTGCACTTGTACTTTGTACCTAGTTGATATCATGCTCTTTTGTTTATGGATGTCGTCGGTGTGAAATGAAAGGGGAGCTTGTAAGTTCATGGAGTTATGTATGTGTGTTAGAGAAACGCCTGGGATGCCGGTCTAATCCATGCTGTCATGGTGGAAACCTGCGGCGTAACCATAATGAGTTGTCTATGAAGCATTCTTCTTATAAAAAAAGAGTCAGATATTGAGAAATAAAGAGAAAAAAGAAAAAAAGAGAGATTTGAGAAAAGAGGAAAGAGAGAAAAAAGCACCATTTTCCCATGGTAAATAAGAAGATTGTTGAGATGCTCGTTGTCTGCTTGCCTTGTCATTTTGATATGGGGATTCTTCCGTATCATCGGGCAAGGGGTACCTCGTTGGTAGTTCTCTATGATACACATGTACTTACTATGAGAAGAACTTACCGGTAACTAAACTTGAGTAGCATGAGGAGCGGCCCTCATATTCAAGGGACATGAGATTTCCAACTTATACTTCATCAAGCATATACACCATAGTTTGTTCACTTTAACCTTAATCACTTCATGATGCTTATGATAGGGGCAATGAGAGCTAAAATCTAACAAGTACCATAATTTTTGGAAGCTCTTTATGAAACTTGAATCCCTACTTCCTTCTATGAAGGCCTTTCTTTTACTTTTATGTCGAGTCTCCACCTTCTATCTTTATGCACCTACTTTGAGAGCATAGTGGCCATTCTTAGTTCTATGTGCATTGTCCCAAGACTTGTTGATTGATGCATAGCTTTGATATTGCTTGTTTTAAACTATTTGTATCTAGTCACTCTTATGAACTTTGAAGGTGTCCTATGCATTTATTTTCCTACTCTATGAGGGACAAGCTGAATGCCACTATGCTATATTTTCTTTATGTGAAACAAACAAACGTGTTGCAAAGCATTGTTATTCATGAATCTTTTGTTTGTGCCTTTTCATGTTGCAACATAGTTGCTTTGTCTTATTGCTAGAACTTTGTCTTTCATGTTGTGATTGAAGTACTATGATGCCAGCTATCAATGTTTTACAAATACTTTGATCAAGTTTATGATGGTGCATGTCACCTCAAAAATTATTCTTTCTTTTTATCACTTACCTACTCGAGGACGAGCAGGAGTTAAGCTTGGGGATGTTGATACGTTGCAAACGTATCCATAATTTTTGATGTTCCATGCTTGGTTTTATCTACTTTCTTGTGTTTTGTCCACACTTTGGAGTACTTTCTATACACTTTCTTGGACTAACCTATTAACAAGAGCCACAAAGATTACTTTGCTGCTTTTCTGCTGTTTTTGGTTCCAGGAAAGTCAGAAAATGAATATTCTCGGAATTGGATGGAACAAAAGCCAAAGTCAGTTTTTCACCGAGGGACACCTGGAGCCAGAATAGGAGACGGAGAGGGGCCAGGGGGCCGCCACACCACCTGGCCGCACGGTCCAGCCTGGCCCACGCCTGGGGGTGGTGTGGCCTCCTAGGGTACCCCCTCGGCCTCCCCTTTCGCCTATAAGATGCCTCCGATACAGAAACCCTAAGTACCCGATCAAAATTCCACAAAAGAGTCTGTATCCACCGTCATCTCCATCCCTAGATCGGGAGGGATCTGAAGCTCTTCTCGGCACCCTGCCCGAAAGGGGAATTCACCCTGGAGGCCTTCTTCATCACCATGCAAGCCTCCGGTGTGATGCGTGAGCAGTTCATCTCTGGATTACGGGTCCATGTAGTAGCTAGATGGCTGGTTCTCCTCCTTTCTGCTATCATGTTTAGATCTTGTGAGCTCCGTTCATGATCAAGATCATCTATTTGTAATCCTGCATGTTGTGTTTGCGGGGATCCGATGGATATTGAGATGCTATTTCAGATTGATTATTGATTCTATCATGTCTTTGTTTTTTGTGATCTTGCATGCTTTCCGTTGTGAGTAGCTATCTTAGCCAAGTAGATGCTAGAAACTCCAAGAGTTAGTATTTATGCTCGATAGTGGGTTAATGCCTCTAGTAATCTAGGGAAGTGACATAAATCTCTAAGGTACTAGATGTGTTGTTGCTACTAGGGAGAAAACAACAATCCTTTGTTCATAGAACAATCGTATTGCTTTCTCGATGTTTGTCAATTGCCCCGCTGTAATTTGTTCACCCAGCATGTCATCTATCTTAAGGAGAGCCACTACTAGTGAACTATGGACCCCGGTCCTTTCTTTTACTATCAATCTACAATCAATTGTTGACTGTTTTCTGTTTACTTTCTGCAAACTATTACTTTCTTCCACTTGATATGTTTAATCCTTTGTTTTCAGCAAAACCGGTGAGATTGACAACCTCATCTCAAGTTGGGGGCAAAGTTCTGTGGTTGTGTTATGCAGGACTCCACGTTGCTGCTGGCACTGGTAGTGCGCCCTGCCAAAGTTCAGCTAGCAACACCTTTGAGGTGTTTCCTTGCTCCTACTGGATTGATAACCTTCGTTTCATAACTGAGGGAAAACTTGCTGCTGTTCTCATCATACCTTCCTCTTGGGGTTCCCCAACGGGCTCGATATATTTTGAGCTAAGCACTCGCGCTACCCTATTCCGAACTTGATAGCGCTGCTCGATGCATCTACCGTTTAATCAAACTCCTGGACCCCACATGTGATTGATGACCCACAAGTATAGGAGGTGTATCATAGTATTTTTGATAAGTAAGAGTGTCGAACCCAATGAGGAGCAGAAGGTGTTGACAAGTGGTTTGGATCAGGAATTCTCTGTAAATACTTAGCAAACGTATTTTTAGGGGTTTCTGATAATGCAGATAAATAAAGTGTGAGTAAATAAAAGACAATAATACTAATTGCAGCAAGTGGCCCAATCCTTTCTTTAGCAAAGTACAAGCCAGTTGTATTACTTAAGATGACCAAATGTTCTCGAGGACACATGGGAATATTGTCAAGTGCTTTCGCTTCATATAGTTGATTAATCTTCTCTAGTTGGATAAGTGTTGTGTGGGTGAACCTATGCTAATGTACTGACCTTCGACTAATACATACTTGTGATTATACCCCTTGCAAGCATCTGCAACTACAAGAAAGTAATTAAGATAAAATCTAACCACAACCTTAAACTCTGAGATCCTACACTCCCTTATGCAAAGGTTTCCTAACAGAGGTTCAGGTTTCTGTCACTCTGGCAACCCCACGATTAGTAGCCAAATATACAACGCATTCCCCTAAGCCCATAAAGGTGAAGTATCATATAGTCAACGTTCACATGAAACCACTAGAAGAATAACACCAAAACTTAAATATCAAACCGTTAAATCTTTCTCAACACAATTCCACTACTAACAACATGACTTCTCCCATGTCCTCAAGAACTAAATGAACTACTCATGAGACATCATATGGATTAAGATTAGAGATGAAATAATGATAAGTAACAATCTGAATATGAACAATAATTCAATGGTTCCACTCAATATCATCAACTACAACAAGTAATCAACACTGGGAAAGTTTCCCTAAGAACTATGCAAGATTCAACCCAATTGTTACAGCAGTACAGAGTGGTGATGATGGTGCTGGTGGAGATGATGATGATGATCCTGATGAAGTCTAGCTTGATGGCGACGATCTCCCCTCTCTGGGAAGGAATTTCCCGGCAGATTTCTGCCTGCCGGAGAGCTCTTTCTCTCTCTGTAGTTTCCGCCCCGCAGAGGCGACGGAACCTTTCTATCATTTCTCCTCGAGTCTTAGGGTTTTGAGGGGATTATATACACTAAAGGGCGATGCCAGAGGTGGGCTTGGGTGGCCACACCACCTGGTGGCGCAGCGAGGGATGGCTTGCGCCAGGGGGTGGTGTGGCCCCCCTATGGCCCATCTCCACTCCTCCTTCTGGCCTCCTTCCTCTTCTAGAAAAATAGGAATTTCCGTATATTTTCTAGGATATTCTGATCTTCGCCAATATTGCATCTGGACAATGCTTTTTCCATCAGAATCCTGACTCTAAAAGTAATCAATCATGCAAAAATAGATGAAATAACATAAGTATCATCTCTTAATATGAAATATATCAATGAATAACCGTAAATTATGATATAAAATTGTGATGCAAAATGGATGTATCAACTCCCCCAAGCTTAGACCTCGCTTGTCCCCAAGCGAAAACTGAGCTCAATAAACATGACCACATGTTTATGGAGTGAAGTGTCGATAAATAGAATACAGACAAGAAGCATCACATTCATCAATACACAAATCATAATAGAAAACAACTCACTATTATATAACTTAACTTGCAATGAGTAAAGGAAACACAATAAAGATACACAAAGTAAAACATAATTGGTAATGGCAAACTTCATTCTTGGTAAGAAAACGGTTAACAAATTGCAGGAGTCAAACATAATGGGGTTTTCAATGATAGCTTTCAAAGTATTATTCACTCAGATAAGAGTAGTGTGCAAAGCAAGGAACATAAGAAACATCATTGAATAAATCATCATATGAATGATTGAATCACAACAACTCAAATGCTTGCTTGAGATAGAAGGGAATAGGTTTATTGACTCAACTAAAAAGGTAAAAGATAGGCCCTTCGCAGAGGGAAGCAGAGAATTCAAGTTTCATAAAGGACTTCCAAAAATTATGGTACTTACTAGCTTTCAGCTCTCATTGCCCCTATCATAAGCATCTTGAGGTGATTAAGGTTAAAGTGACACAAATATGAGGATATGCTTGACAAGTTATAAGTTGAAAATCTCATGCCGTTGCTTACGAGTACCGAACCTCATGCTACTCAACTTTAGTCACAGGTAAGTTCTTGTCATTGTAAGTACATGGGTATCATGGAGAACCGCCAACGGGGTACCCCTTGCCCCATGACACATGAGCTATTCCATATCAAAATGACAAGGCAACAAACAATGAGCATCTCAGCGATCTTTTTATTTTCTATTTGCATAGGTGTTTATTGAGGATGCTTCATAGAATGCTCACTATGGTTATGCTGCAAGTTTCCACCATTATTAGGCATGGCTTAGGCTAGCCGCCTAGGCGTTTCTCTAACACACATACAAACTCCATGAGCTTACAAGCTCCACTTTTATTTCACACCACCGGGATCCATAAAAAAAGAATCATGATATCAACTGAATAATAAGTGCAATGTTGAAAGCGTTCCCCATGGTACATGGTTCTGCTAATTCCCAACTTATAAAGTGCAAGCATATAAGCAACATAGATGGACACAATGGTTCAAGTTTATTAAGTGCGAGAAAATAAAGTGTTCCATCAAGTTTGTGAGAGATTTAATCACTAATTTTCACATAACAAGTTTAATTTGGAAGATAGATATAACTCGAGAATTTATTTGAAACATCAATAATGCTAATATGTAGATATGGTGGACACAAATGGCATAGGTTTTAGTTCATGGATTGGATGCACGAGAAGCATTCCCTCTCAATACATGTTTTTGGCTAGCAAGGCTGGGTAGCAATCATAAGAATTGAAGGAAACAAACAAACATACATGTGATAGAAACAATCATGCAATCTTGCTTGGAAACACAAAAGATCTTAACTAGAGAATACTAAGCTTATGAGCCAATCAAGAAAGAAAGATAATGAAATTATATTTCTAAAAGTACTTTTCTCTTTTCCATTCAATCCTCAAATAGTATTGCTACCGACCAGAGCTAGGTTTGCCAAAACCAATTAAATTTACTTAATGATCCCAAAGTGATACCAATACTAACGACAAGATCAATCATATAACAAAAATTGCGAACTAAAATAAGATGTGCCAAAAAGTAAATGATAGAACTTCTCATTAATATTCCATAACGGCAACTCACACCAAGGGATACATAGATAACTAGATAGAGGAGAGATACTTCCACAATGCAAACCATCCTATATGATAACTTCTCTGTTCATGAAATGACTCTACTAAAAAGGTAAAAAGATGAAAGATAATGATGTGATACCGCGACACTCCCCCAAGCTTGGAACAAACCAAGGGGATGCCAAAACCTGATGACAAATTACTCCTTCGATGGTGGTAGTATTGTGATCATGATCGGAGTGAGAAAATCTTCCAGCATCTTGTGAAGCCTGTTATTGTCCTCTTGAAGTATATCCACCTTTCTCCTTAGGACTCGGTACTTATCGCAAAACTCATTAGTGGCTCATAGAGCTTCCACTGCTGTAGGGCAGGACCTGAGGTCTAGAACTGGAGGGATCAGCCCCTCCATGACTGGTGACATGTTCTTTACTTCCTCCTCGATGCTCCAATCCATGTCTTCACGCCTAGCTACGATCCTTTCTTCTTCCACCCACCCACTAAAGTCCTCTGCTCAAGATTGCGATGGAGCTCGCGCTAGTGTCGCAGCTCATAGTCCTTTGAAGACGAATCCTGGAACGACATCTGAACAGAACAGATCGAAACGAAAACACGGCGAGAACATGATATACGGACCTCAGGGGATCTGGGGGATTATATATTACAAAGTTTAACAACAAAAGGAAGGTACTGGGAGAAAACGGGTTGGAGACAGGCTCCGGGGTGGCCACACCCCCTGGTGGCGCGACCAGGTGGGCCCGCGCCACGGGGTGGTGTGAGCCCCCCAAGCTTCGGTTCTCTCCCTTTTTCGACTCATTATCTTCCATGTTAGATAAAAACTGCAAAAATATAAATTGAAAAGTTTTTTGCGGACCTTTTCTTGCCAGAACTGTTACCTATTCGAAAATGGACTCTACCGGTTTCTGAATTTGGTCTTTAGTAAATTCTTCCGGAGTCACCACTTGAGTAATATAAATATCTTCATTGTAAGAATCTTCAAAAATATAGTGCTTGAGTCTTTGACCATTCTTCATCTCATTACATCATTCCCTCTTAACACTTGAAAATTTCTTTCATACAAAACTTCACACAATCTTCATTAGCAACATTAGTGCATGCAAGATAATAAACCTTTGGGTTCAATTTCAACTAAAGTCCATCAAAACATAAGCTATTGTAGCAAAGCCTTTCAAAAGCTCAAAAGAATTAAAAAGGAAATCGATTTAAGGGGCAAATGCAAAATGGCAGAAATCTGTCAAAACAGACCAGTAGGTAAAGATCAATTTTTTCAAAAATCTTCTGTTCCTCAAATCAAAAAGTACAAAACTAACGAAAGTTAAATAATAACCTAGGGCATGCACACAAAACATTACAGATCAATACAACATTTTGGGATTTTTCACGATTTTTTTACAATGAAGCACACAAATCGTTTTCGGGATAGTAACTTCCTGAAATCTTACTTTTCTCTCATTAGAGGCTAACTTGACACAAAAACCAAACAAAAAGGATAAGGAGAGGTTATTACAGAAACAATAACTTCCAAGACTCAAATAAACAAAAATAAACTGAAAGCAAAAATATAATGGGTTGTCTCCCAAAAAGCTCTTTCTTTATAGCCATTAAGATAGGCATGATAATTTCAATGATGCTCACATAAGAATATGAATTGAAGTAAAACAGAGCATCAAGAAAAAAATATACACATATTTAAGTCTAACCCACTTCCTATGGAAGGGAATTTTGTAAGAAAATAAATTATTTAAACCAGAGGCTACTAGCATAGGAAGACAAAACAAGTGTAACATAAAGACTTTCAGCATAAACCAAGGAAACTTAATATTATTGAGATGCATAAAAACATTTTTCCCTCTCTCAAAATAAATTTCAGTATCATGATAAATTTAATGATATAACTATCACATGAACCATAGTAGAAATGGTCACTTATTCTGATAGAAAACATAGGGACACTAGCTCTCCTAGTTCTACTAGGATGTGAAACAATATTAGAAGTATCCTTACAAAGGATAATGGGCCCATATTCTACATGTTTAGTGACGAGGTCTTTCACATTTGCTACTGCAGGTTCAACATCTATTTGTTCATCAGGTTCCACAGCTTTCTTTGTACTTTCGTTAACCATACTAGCTATCATAGAATGTTCCTTTACCTTAACAGGGAAAGGTATTTTATCGATATAAGGTTCAGGTAAAATATGATTAGCAGTATAAACTTCAGTATTTCTAGCAGGAACACAATTAACACTACCTTTATATGGCTCATGATACTTGTTCCATTTCTTTTTAGGAATTTCAATATAAGAGGCAAAGTCCTTAAAACAATCTGCAATACTTTGAGAATCAAGACCATAAGTAACACTAATATTATGAAAGTCATCAGTTCACATAAAAGATTTAATGCATTCATAATCATAATTTATACCTAACTTTCTTCCTTTATCATTCTCCCATGCTCCAACATTGTCTTGAATATGGTGTAGAAGATCCCATTTAGCTTCTTCTTTCATACGTGTAAATGATCCAGCACAAGAACCATCCAATAAATCCTTATCATGAAGAGAAAGCCTTGCATAAAAGTTATTGATAATAATATTATTAGGGAGTTCATGAATAGGACATTTGAGCATTAGTAACTTCAATCTCCCCCAATCTTGGGTGATACTCTCTCCATCACGAGGCCAAAAGTTATATATTTGATTCCGATCTTTATGAATCTCACTAGGAGGATAAAATTTGGAATAAAAGAGAGGTACAATTTCCTCCCATTCAAGAGATTGGCCATTCCTTAGCAGCTTATACCATTCCTCAGCTCTGCCTTTCAATAATAACGAGAATAACTTTTCTTAACTTGATTTGTTGTAATACCTGCACACTTGAACAATCCGCATAATTCATGTATGAAAGCAAATGATCACCGGGATGGACAGTTCCATCTCCAAAATAGTAGTTATCCATAGCACGATCAACAATTTTTGTAGGTATTTTAAAAGGATCAATTTTAGCAGGTGGTGGTTCATCTACTACCTTAGAAGTGGTAGTAGCATTCCGAAATAATAAACTAAGTGAACTATCCATATTGAGAATAAAGTAACAAATAGAAATAAACAATACTCACAATAGAAGTTTCCTTTACCAACGGCGCCAGAAAATAGTCTTGATGACCCACAAGTATAGGGGGTATATCGTACTTTTTTCGATAAGTAAGAGTGTCGAACCCAACGAGGAGCAGAAGGTGTTGACAAGTGGTTTGGATCAGGAATTCTCTTTAAATACTTAGAAAACGGATTTTTAGGGGGTTTTGATAATGCAGATAAATAAAGTGCGAGTAAATAAAAGACAATAATAATAATTGCAGCAAGTGACCCAATCCTTTCTTTAGCAAAGGACAAGCCGGTTGTATTACTTAAGATGACCAAAAGTTCTTGATACGTCCAAAACGCATTTACTTTCCTGAACACTTTTGCTATTGTTTCTCCTCTAAACTTGTGTGATTTGGATGCAGCTAACATGGACTGACGTTGTTTTCAGCAGAACTTCCTTGGTGTCTAGGTTTTGTACAGAAAATCAACTATCAGGAAAAATCCTGGAAAATATGCCAAAAATCCTATTTCACCAGAAGACTCCTAGAGCCAGAATACAAGACGGAGAGGGGCTAGGCCCAGGCCACACCACCTGGCCACGCGGGCTAGGCCTGGCCGCGCCAGGGGGTGGTCTGGCCACCCTAGACAACCCCTCGGTCTCCCTCTTCGCCTATATGATGCCTTCTAACCTAAAAACTCAGGAGGGGTCGACGTTTTTCCATAAGGAGTTCCACTCCGCCGCCACCACCAGATTCCACGAAACAACACCAGAAACTACGTTCTGGCACCCTGCCGGGATGGGGAATTGGAGGAGATCACCGCCATCATCATCACCATTGCTTCTCCATCGACCATCCATGTTTCCCCCATCTATGAGTGAGTAATCCCCCGCTGTACGCTATGGGGATGGTAGGGATTGGATGAGATCGTTCATGTAATGGCATCGGATTGTTAGGGCATGGTGCCTAGTATCTTCTATTAGTGCTTTATGACTTTGTTGCGACTTGTTATGCTTAATGCTTGTCACTAGGGCCCGAGTGTCATGATTTCAGATCTGAACATGTTATTGATTCATTATGATAGTATTGTTTATGGTCTTACCTACAAGTTGTATACACACGTTGTTTTCCGGAACCAATGGCCCCGAAGTGACAGAAATCGGGATAACCGGAGGGAATGGCTTTGATGTGAGGATCACATGTGTTCACGGAGTGTTAATGCTTTGCTCCGGTGCTCTATTAAAAGGAGCACCTTAATTGCCAGTAGTTCCCTTGAGGCCCTGCTACAAACGGGCTGGTAGGACAAAAGATGTTGTGCAAGTTCTCATTGCGAGCATGTATGACTATATATGAGACACATGCCTAGGATTATCTAGTACTTGGATGCTTATTCTTATTTATCTGCAATTGCCCTATGTTCTCATTGCTATGTGAATTGTCTTGTCCATGCAATGCTCGTCCATCCATCACTATGCCTACCGCACTCGAATCCTACAGTTTACTACAATTGTTACTACTGTCTTTACTTTTACTACTGCTATTACTTTACTATTGCTACTACAAAACTGTTGCTACTGATAAACTGCTGTGAGCAAGATTGTTTCCAGGTGCAGCTGAATTGACAACTCAGTTGTTAAGACTTATAAATATTCTTTGGCTCCCCTTGTGTCGAACCAATAAATTGGGTTTCACTTCCCTCGAAAATACTGTGATACACCCCCTATACTTATGGGTCATCAAGACTATTTTCTGGCGTCGTTGCCGGGGAGCATAGCTTTATTTATCAAGTTCACTTGGATTCTCTATTGTTCACTGTTATCCATCCATCATGGGTAAGTCTCGTGATGGCAAGGTTCCTATTTTACCATCCACTACAAGAAGAGGTACGGTTATGAACACCTCTGTTTCTCTTCATTCACCATCTGTTATGAGTAAGCTCGTTACACCACCACCCACACATGCTACACACACTGCTACTACTTCTGAATCTAAAACTTCTGATACTTATGATGCTGCTTCTACTGTGCTTGATAAGAGTGGTTCATTAGGTCATTTCCTAGATGCTACGATTGCTAGAACTATAGCTGGAAATACTGAAACTCCTAATAAAGACACTACTACACGTGTTAGTTCACCTAAGTCTAGTGAGAGCTATGATATTGAAGACAGTTATGTTGAGATGACCGATGAATTTATTAAAGAATGTAAAAACACCCATGATAGGAGCGCTGCTAAGAGTCTCCTTGAGAGGCGTACTATTAGACCCAAATTGTCTCCTATTGCTAAGTTTGCTACTTATCCCATAAACATTAAAGATAAAGATTATGATTTCTCTCTTGATCTATCTTAGATAGCTATTGTTGAGAAAGAACCTTTTGTGGGACTAAGAAGGAGAGTGCGGTAGCACATATGACTGAGCCTTCTACCATGAGTGGCCTGTTTTCTGATGATATTAAGATGCGTACCTACTTTGTTGCTAAGATTTTCCCCTTTTCACTGAAAGGAGAAGCTAAAACTTGGTTTAGTAATTTACCTCCTGGATCTATTGATAGCCCTGATTGCTTGATTAGTACTTTCCTGCAGAAATATTTTCCTCCTATTGCTAGACATGCTATTTTGCAGGAACTTTTTGATTTTAAACAGGGAGAAAAAGAGATATTCCCTGAATCTTGGGTAAGGTTTTGTGCTTTAATTCATGCATAGGCTGGAAGTCCATTACCTAAGAATGAGCTTCTTGATATATTTTATAATGGACTAACTGAAGAATCTAGGACATACCTAGATAGTTGTGCTGATTGTGTTTTCAGGAATAGGACTCCCAAAGAAGCTGAGGAATTAATGGCTAAAATAAGCAAGAACTATGAAGATTGGACTCCTCCTAAACCAGCTATACCTGAAATAATTATACCTGAACCAGCTATACCGACGCCTATACCATTATCTAAGAAGAGGGGAGTTATTGAATTGAATGATGAAGTGATGAAGGAAGCTAAGAAATGTCTTAAGGAGAAGGGAATTAAAGCTGCAGATGTCAAGAATTTACCTCCTATAGAAGAATTATGTAAGCCAATTCCCCATTCATCCACTATTGAGGTACACTCTCTCCAACACTTTGATGAAGGTGATATCCCTTACTCTAAACTTCCTGATCAATGCTTAGAAGAATTTGATATTTTTATTGTTAAGCAAGATAATTTTAATAAAAGGGTGCAAAATCATCTAATGGAAAACACTAGAGCTATTGTTGAGTTAAAGGATATTGTGGAAAGAACCTCTAATGATGTTAAAATGATTGTTAAACACTTTCAAATGGTTCAAACTCAAATATATCAACTTATTAAAGTGGAAAACGACTTGCTAGTTAATGCTGCTAAAGAAAAACACGCTTATGAGATTAGAACTAGAAGTGGTGCTGCTACCCAGGATCCTCTATATCCTGAGGGGCATCCCAAAAGAATTGAGCAGGATTCTCAACAAGCTAAAAATAGTGGCTCTACTCGTAAGAAAAGGAAAAAGAAACATAAAACTATTGTAGAACCCTCTGAACCTGCTATAGATCCTAATAGTATATCTATTTATGATGCTGAAACTGAAAGTGGTAATGAAGAAAATGATGTTCTTGACAAAGAAAAAGTTGAAGAAGAAACTGAAAAGCACACTAAGAATACTAAATACACTAAAGAAGATTTTGTTGCTAAGAAACATGGTAGTGAAAGAGAGCCTTGGGTCCAAAAACCTATGCCTTTCCCTAATAAGAAACTCCAGTCAAAGGAACATGAACACTATAATAAGTTTTGTGAGTGGATGAAACCTTTATTCCTGCAAATTCCTTTGACTGATGCTATTAAACTACCTCCTTACTCAAAGTATATGAAGGATATTGTCTCGAATAAAAGGAAGATCCATAATGAAGAAATTTCTACTTTGCTTGCTAATTATTCCTTTAATGGTAAGGTTCCAAAGAAACTTGGAGCCCCAGGGATTCCAACTATCCCTTGCTCTATTAAGAATAGTTATGTTAGAACTGCTTTGTGTGATTTGGGAGCTGGAGTTAGTTGTATGCCTTTCTCTCTCTATAAGAGACTTCAACTAGAAAAATTAATACCAACTAATATATCTTTGCAAATGGCTGATAAATCTACCACTATTCCTGTTGGTATATGTGAGGATGTACCTGTTCAAGTGGCTCATAATTGCTTGATATTAACTGATTTTGTTGTGCTTGAAATGCCTGAAGATGATAATATGTCTATTATTCTTGGGAGACCTTTTCTTAATACTGCAGGAGCTGTTATTAATTGTAATCAAGGAAAGGTGACCTTCGATGTTAATGACAGGGAACATACTGTCTATTTCCCCAAGAAGATTGATAGGACTTATGGTTTGAATTCAATTGAACATGTTGAGGGCATTCAAGATGGAGAAATATATTGTCCCATACTAAGAGAAAAATTTGAAACTATTGTGATTGGGACCATTGCTATGAAAGTTGAGGTAACATAATCAATAGTGGAATACAAAGTTTTGTTTCATATAAAATTGTTTTGGTAACAAGACCTGATCAACCTTGTTAATAAAAGGATTTCATTGAGCAAAATAATGTTTTCACCATGATTATCTCCGCTTACTTCTATTCTATCCTTTTTAGTTTTGTTTTCGTTTAGTTTTCCTTTCCGTTGTTAGTTGCTTGTATGTTAGAGTGTCTTAGAACTTTTGTAGTTCTAGCGTTGTTTTGTCTTTGCATCTTTCCAAAAAAAAAACTTTCTGTCAGAAAATCATTCATCTATACCTGAAAATTGCCCAAAAATAAAGTGTCTCGAAAAATTCCAGAAAATTCATATTAATTTTTTACGTGAAAAAGGGGCAGAGGAGTGCCTGTAAGGTACCAGGGGGCCACCAGGCAGGCACACCACCTGGTGGCGCGGCCAACCCTGGGGCACGCCAGCCTATGGTGTGGGCCACCCCAGGCCCTCCACTCACTCTCTCACTTGCCACTTTCTTCTCTCTCCCGAGCAAACACCAGTCCATTGCTCAAAATCGCGTTCTTTCTGTGCTTTCCCTCGATTTTTCGATCTCCTTGCTTAGCCCATCTTTGCTGCTGAAATTTGGAGCATTTGTTCTCCGGTATGTGACTCCTCCGCTTATCCAAGTAGATTTGTGTTTAGTGGATTATATCTTGAGTATTTTGCTGCTATAGGTGAAAGGTTATGAGAACTTGTAATCTTGTTTGATGCTTAGAGATATAGTTTTGATGCATGTTTAGGCCTCTTACAAGTCCCTATGAGTAGTGCCCTTCATTATATTCACTTTGCAATCGCTTGTTTAATAGGTGTTTAAATTTCAGAATAGAAGATGAATGAGCATCAAGTAAACCAACATGAACTATGGGTGCCTAAGGTTATGAAGGTTCACCGGGAGGAGGAAGGTTTTCCTTCCATTTATCCATGCTCTGAGTTCATGAGAGCTGCAGGAATTCTCCATGATTTCCACACTTTGGATTCTAATGCAGGATTGGAGCACCTTTTGGAAGATGAACCTTGTCAATTTGTGAAGCTAACCATGTCTGTGGTGCAGGATTTTCAATTTAGTTACTCTTTGCCTAATCCCATGGTCCACTACAAAATTTACAATATTGTTTTCGACCTTTCTCTCGATGACTTTTGTGCAGCTATTAAGGTACCTCAGTGGGGATCACGTGGAAGGATTAAAGAGCGACCTGCGCCACTCATGGATTTATACGCAGAAATTTGCCAAGGGAGCAGCTTCTCGAAGGAGAGTGGGAAAATCCATAACATTCATCTCCCGTCCATTGGCTACTTTGCCTACTTTATTGCCAAGTGTGTTCTTGCTAGGAAAACTACCAATAAGTTATCTTCATATGATCTAGCATTCATCTTTGCTGCTCTTAAACGAGATAGGTCTTACAACTTGGGTGCTTTGATAGTTTTCCGTCTTGCTGCTAACCGCGAGAAAGGTGGAATTTGTGGGGGCCTCATTCCTTCTCGTTTACTAGCATTGCATAGTTTAGTGCCTCATCATCTAGACCTACAGTTTCCCATAGAAAGGCTTGATCTTAATTCCATGGTACAATATAAATTTGTTTCCTCGTGGCCTAGCTTGAGTGAGTTGTCTTATGAAATAACCTTTCTCAAGGCTGGTTGGAGAAAGAGAAAGTCCGAGCGTGTTGTCCTTTTGCCTGCACCTGTTTTGTTTAAACTTGATAACAGGGTAGGATGGTCTCTCACGGAGGAGGAGCTTGATACGTACTTGGGAGAGCTCTCCCAACAGGAGCAGGATACTAGAAGGGAGGTTAGAGATGATTCGGTCCAGCCCTCGAATGAGGGGGAGTCTTCATATCAGCAGCCTACCTATGATTGGGGAGCTTCTTCTTCTTCTTCCCATGGGCCTAAATATGATCATTCTTACAATGACCCGCCTTCTTGGAACCCTTACTCGTACATGGATTGATACCCACTTAGGCCAAAAGCCTAAGCTTGGGGGGAGGTACGCCGACATCGCACTCATCTCCATATCATTTTGCGTCAGTACTTTGTATATTCATGTTTCGTTCTCCTTTTAGTTTTTGTTCTTTCTTTGCTTTTGCTTTCTAAAACACAAAAAAGACCAAAAATATTTCTATTGTTTCTCTTTGTTTGCTTCTTCTTCTTTTTGCCTTGGTTTGTTTTTCCCCTTTTTGCTTTGTTTGAACTATTCAAAAAACCCAAAAAGATTTTGCTTTGCTTGTTCTTCCTTTTTGGTTCATGTTTTAAAAATAGAAAACACCAAAAATATTTGTTGTTCTTCTTTGGTTTTGTGAGTTTGTTGCAGGGTTCAGCAGTTCTCAGTGGGATTTGGTTTGATATTATTATTCAAGCCACACAAGTGAAGGGCAATAATGAGGATTAATGACAACTTGAGGTGTGGTAAGAGGCTAGTAACGAACTCTATTTGTTTTCATTTTTGTACATATACTCATTATTGTGGGCATGCTTAGCCTGTTCGTGTAGGGTGTATGTTATTTATGGATGCTTAGTAGTTCTTGCTTTCATATGATTAGTTCCAGCTTGCTAATAGTTTGTAGCATGTCATATGAATGTTTGCTTGCATTACTCTATTCATAACTTGGTATGACAGTGTGGTATCCTCCTCTGAATGTTTCATTTGAATTGACTTGGCACATGCTCATGCATGCATATGATTGAAATAATCAGTTAAGCCTCGATGAATTATTTTGTCTTGAGGGTCTTGAATCACTTTCATGCCATGATTAGTCCTATTTTGTTACAAGCATGATTATGGCAGCTATTGCTCTCTCGTTTGTCGCTCCCTTACTATTGCTAGCCTTCACTTACACTTAGTATGCTTTACTCGTGTTTCCAATTCCCTAAACCCAATATTGTCAAAAGTTTCCACCATACCTAGCTATTAGCATCATTTGCTATTTCCGTGCATATTCAATATGCCTTGTTTTCTTACGAATAAAATGTTTGCTTGTTATGAGAAAGTTAGTTAGTAAAGCTCTCATGAACTTGATGGCACACTTTATTTCCTGCACTTAATAAACCTGAACCATTGTGACTGTCCATGAAAGTTATATGCTTGCAAATTATAGGCTGGGGATTAGCAGAACCGTGCTGTCACGTGGAACGCTTTCAACACCTATAAATATATACCCAGTTGATACCATGCTCTTTTGTTTGCGGATGTCGTCGGTGTGAAATAAAAGGGGAGCTTGTAAGTCCATGGAGTTATGTATGTGTGTTAGAGAAACGCCTGGGCCGCCGGTCTAATCCATGCTGTCATGGTGGAAACTTGCAGCGTAACCATAATAAGTATCTATGAAGCATTATTCTTATAAAAAAAAGAGAGAGATAGCTATTGAGAAAAAGAAAAGAAAAAAAAGAGATTTGAGAAAAGAGGAACGAGAGAAAAAAGCACCATTTTCCCATGGTAAATAAGAAGATTGCTGAGATACTCATTGTTTGCTTTCCTTGTCATTTTGATATGGGGATTCTTCTGTATCATCGGGCAAGGGGTACCCCGTTGGCGGTTCTCTATGATACACATGTATTTACGATGACAAGAACTTACCGGTAACTAAAGTTGAGTAGCATGAGGAGAGGCCCTCGTACTCAAGGGACATGGGATTTCCAGTTTATAGTCTGTCAAGCATATAACTCAGATTGGACCTCACTTTCACCTTAACCATATTAAAGATGCTTATGATAGGGGCAATGAGAGCTCAAAGCTAATGAGTACCATACTTTTAGCATTTGGAAGCCTTTCAAACTATTCAAAGCCTTTTCATTTCCATGCTGAGTCACCACCTATTCTATGAGCACCTTCTTGAGAGCATAGTTGTCATTCTTAGTGTAATGTTCTTGTCACAGTAGAAGTTTCCTTTACCAACGGCGCCAGGAAATAGTCTTAATGACCCACAAGTATAGGGGGTGTATCGTACTATTTTTGATAAGTAAGAGTGTCGAACCCAACGAGGAGCAGAAGGTGTTGACAAGTGATTTGGATCAGGAATTCTCTTCAAATACTTAGCAAACGGATTTTTAGGGGTTTTTGATAATGCAGATAAATAAAGTGCGAGTAAATAAAAGGCAATAATAATAATTGCAGCAAGTGACCCAATCCTTTCTTTAGAAAAGGACAAGCCGGTTGTATTACTTAAGATGACCAAACGTTCTTGATACGTCCAAAACGTATCTACTTTCCCGAACACTTTTGCTATTGTTTCTCCTCTAAACTTGTGTGATTTGGATGCAACTAACATGGACTGACGCTGTTTTCAGCAGAACTGCCTTGGTGTCTAGTTTTTGTGCAGAAAATCAACTATCAGGAAAAATCCCGGAAAAATATGCCAAAAATCCTATTTCACCAGAAGACTCCTGGAGCCAGAATATGAGATGGAGGGGGGGCTGGGCCCAGGCCACACCACCTAGCAGCACGGGCTAGGCCTGGTCGCGCCAGGGGGTGGTCTGGCCGCCCTAGACACCCCCTCAGTCTCCCTCTTTGCCTATAAGATGCCTTCTGACCTAAAAACTCAAGGGGGGGTCGACGTTTTTCTAGAAGGAGTTCCGCTCCGCCGCCACCACCAGATTCAACGAAACAGCACCAGAAACTCTGTTCTGGCACCCTACCGGGACGGGGAATTGGAGGAGATCATCGCCATCATCATCACCATCACTTCTCCATCGACCATCTATGTTTCCCCCATCTATTAGTGAGTAATCCCCCGCTGTAGGCTATGGGGATGGGAGGGATTGGATGATATCGTTCATGTAATGGCATCGGATTGTTAGGGCATGGTGCCTAGTATCTTCTACTAGTGTTTATGACTTTGTTGCGACTTGTTATGCTTAATGCTTGTCACTAGGGCCCGAGTGCCATAATTTCAGATCTGAACATGTTATTGATTCATTATGATAGTATTGTTTATGGTCTTACCTGCAAGTTGTATACACACGTTGTTGTCCGGAACCAATGGCCCAGGCGATGTAAATCGGGATAACCGGAGGGAATGGCTTTGATGTGAGGATCACATGTGTTCACGGAGTGTTAATGCTTTGCTCCGGAGCTCTATTAAAAGGAGCACCTTAATTGCCAGCAGTTCCCTTGAGGCCCCGCTGCAAACGGGCTGGCAGGACAAAAGATGTTGTACAAGTTCTCATTGTGAGCACGTATGACTATATATGGGACACATTCCTAGGATTATCTAGTACTTGGATGCTTATTTTTATTTATCTACAATTGCCCTATGTTCTGATTGTTGTGTGAATTGTCTTGTCCATGCAACGCCCGTCCATCCATCCCTATGCCTACCGCTTTTCGAATCCTCTGCTATCGCAATTGTTACTACTGTCTTTACTTTTACTACTACTATTACTATACTATTGCTACTACAAAACTGTTTCTACTGATAAACTGCTGTGAGCAAGATTGTTTCCAGGTGTAGCTGAATTGATAACTCAGTTGTTAAGACTTATAAATATTCTTTGTCTCCCCTTGTGTCGAATCAATAAATTGGATTTCACTTCCCTCGAAAATAATGCGATACACCCCCTATACTTGTGGGTCATCAGTTCTTGAGGACACATGGGAATATTGTCAAGTGCTTTCGCTTCATATAGTTGATTAATCTTCTCTAGTTGGATAAGTGTTGTGTGGGTGAACCTATGCTAATGTACTGACCTTCCTAGGACTAATACATACTTGTCATTATACCCCTTGCAAGCATCCGCAACTACAAGAAAGTAATTAAGATAAAAACCTAACCACAACCTTAAACTCTAAGATCCTACACTCCCTTATGCAAAGGTTTCCTAACGGGGGTTCAGGTTTCTGTCACTCCGGCAACCCCACGATTAGTAGCCAAATACACAATGCATTCCCCTAGCCCCATAAAGGTGAAGTATCATGTAGTCGATGTTCACATGACACCACTAGAAGAATAACACCACAACTTAAATATCAAACCATTAAATCTTTCTCAACACAATTCCACTACTAACAACATGACTTCTCCCATGTCCTCAAGAACTAAACGAACTACTCACGAGACATCATATGGATCAAGATCAGAGATGAAATAATGATAAGGAACAATCTAAACATATACAATAATTCAATGGTTCCACTCAATAGCATCAACTACAACAAGTAATCAACACTGAGAAAGTTCCCCCTAAGAACTATGCAAGATTCAACCCAATTGTTACAACGGTACAGAGTGGTGATGATGGTGCTAGTGGAGATGATGGTGGAGATGATGATGATGATCCCGATGAAGTCTAGCTTGATGGAGATGTTGATGGCGATGATCTCCCCTCTCCGGGAAGGAATTTCCCTGGCAGATTTCTGCCTGCTGGAGAGATCTTTCTCTCTCTGTAGTTTTCACCTTGCAGAGGCGGCGGAACCTTTCTATCGTTGCTCCCCGAGTCTTAGGGTTTCGACGGGATTATATACGCCAAAGAGCGATGTCAGAGGTGGGCCAAGGTGGCCACACCACCTGGTGGCGCGGCCAGGGTGGCCCGCGCCAGGGGTGGTGTGGGCCCCCTACGGCCCATCTCCACTTCTCCTTCTGGCCTCCTTCGTCTTCTGGAAAAATAGGAATTTTCGTATATTTTCTAGGATTTTCTGATCTTCGCCAATATTGCATCTGGACAGTGCTTTTTCCATCAGAGTCCTGACTCCGGTGATTCATCCTCCAAAAGTAATCAATCATGCAAAAATAGATGAAATAACATAAGTATCATCTTTTAATATGAATTATATCAATGAATAACAGTAAATTATGATATAAAATAGTGATGACAAATGGACGTATCAGTCATCCCCTCATTAGAAGAAACGTGTGTATGACAGAATTTTTCCCTTAGTCGTGCCTCTGTGTTCCGAACTTGATAGCGTTGCTCGCTGTATCTACCGTTTAATCATGCTGCAGGGCCCCACATGTCATCGACTTATTAGAAGAAATGTGTGTATGATGGAATATATTCTCTCGGTCTTGCCTCCGAGTTTTGAACTTGATAGCGTTGCTCGATGCATCAGCCATTTTTCCAGGCTGCTGCATCCCCCATGTGAGCCTCTCATTAGAAGTAACATGTGCATGCTAGACTTTTTTCTCGCTTGCGCCTCCCTGTTTCGAACTTGGCAACATTGCTCGAGGCAACACCTATATATGGCCACGCTACTAGGTCCCACATGTCGGTCTCTCTGTAAATGAAACCTGCGTATGATGGACTTTTTTCGGTCGCGTCCGCTGTTTTAACCTTGGCAACATTGCTCGATGCGGCAGCCGTGTATGGTCTTGCTGCTGAGGCCCGCATGTCAGCCTCTCTGGTATGTTCTGCCTTGTGGGTCCCAGATGCAACCTGTATCTTCTAGCGGGTGTGTCCTAGATGCTAGCCTCTCTGTACAAGTATTTAACTTTTTTTCAAACCCAACCATTAAACTCGAGGGATGATGGAGGCTGGTGGGTCCATGATGTCAGCCTCTCCGTAATGCGATATTAAAATGTAAATCCTTTCTAAAAAAAGTAAACCCAAGATATATATAAATATGTACACATAGGGGATTCGAACTAAAGACCTTTCAAATCAAATCAAATAGACATAAACTGAGTGTTTTGCCACTACACCAAAGATATTTATAGAAATTGAATCATTAAACATGTATTAGTACTACAACTTATGTATCAGTCTTCTAAAAAATATTTTGTGTGTCCATGTTATCTCTCTTAAAATAAAGGGCGGTGCTACTAGAACCTTGATTTATAAAAAGCCACCTAATGGATTAGTTTCTTAAAAACATGGGTAGGTAGAGTTTTTTTAGAGGTGGGGGGCAATTCTAAAAGGCCAAATTTAAAAGTTTTTGGGCCATGGTCAATGGGATCCTATCTCAAATTTCACTGGGTTGTGGCTCGCCAGATTCAAACACATACCTCATCGAGGGAGAAAAAAGCAATAATTCCTTTGATAGATATTCAGGTAAAAATATCTAATGAACACACACCACATGCACCAAAACAGGGCTGGTACCCAATGACTTCACTTGGTGAAATCACACCGTATATCTTTACCCTCTCATCTCTTTCCAAAACGCATCCAATGGTTCCGATGATACAAAGGCAAAAGTTCTAGAGCAAACAGCCAGCATCAATGACAAAACTTTTGACAATTCAATACCATTTGAAAGATTAAGGAGTACAGAATAGTAAGACTAAAAAAATCAATAGATTCCTAGTTCATAGTCAGCAGCAATTGACCAATTCAGAAGCATTTCAAAGTGACCGATTCAGTAATACAGACACTAAAATTCACTAGCAGTATAGAGACAGACAATTCTTGTTTCAGCTCTAAAAACCATGCCACGTGATCAGTTTGCCCTTTTCTCGAAACACACTCGATCATTGGAACACAATCATTGTCATAATTTTTTGTCATATAGGGAACCATCATATAGATATAGATATTGTTGCGACCTCAGATCGTTAAGGATCCTAAGCCCCTGTGAATAACATGCTAGTCCCTGGATCAATAGCTAGCACTTCATAGTCGATGAATACCATGTAAAACACAAGTCATTATTACACGAATAATCCAGAGTATAATTATTACAACTTGCATAGCTTATAGCTAGCTCAAAAAAAAGCGGAAACTAAATAAAACTTGAGTCCATTAATGCCTCAGGCTAGTTGCGTGAAGACCCGTGATCCCTACGCACCTTTTAGTCTTCGGATTCTGCACATAAGACGTGCAGCCAACAAGTTGGGTCAATACTTTGAATCTATTGGCAAATTACACCAAGGAAAGAATAAGATTATCTATACATGCAAGGCTAAGTGTAGGCTTTGGGTTCTTTTGCATAAGGCCAATTTTCGCTAAGTAAGAAGAAAAGAGAAAGAGTATACCCTACTTTGTAAACATTGTTTAAGTAATATAGGGTCGAGTGAAACACGAGGATATTACTCACCAAGTGTCCGATCAACCTAGCACTTGGATATTACACACCAAGTCCCCAAAATCCCACCCAATGGCGATATTACTCACGCCTTGGGGTTTATAAAACTTTAAGTTTGGAAAAGAGAGAGGAAGATCTTTCAGAGGATCCATCCTTCAGATGCTCAATGTTGTTCTGTTTCTGTGAACACGGCTGATCGATCAGATTGCAATACTCTCGAGAGTTTGTGCACTTTCCCCACAATCCACGATCAAGTCCTTTTACAGACAAGACCATGGCGAAGCCTTCCCTTAGTAGCCCCTCTACCAGCTGGATCCAACCGTGCCAAGAACCTCCAAATGTTGGTACCCCGGTGAGGTTTCCCACTAAGTACTAAGCCAAGACAGAGCCCATATGTATTGTGGTTGCACTGGAAGCTTTTGAATTCTGAAACATGGCAGACTTCTTTGATTCCTGGGCGGCCGTCCTCCACCAAAATTCCACTCGTTGACCCGACAACCATTCCGCCCTGAAGAAAACTTAGTTTTTATTTTGAAGGGGGTTTTGAGAAGAAAATGTTCGCTCGAGAGAGCTCTTATACTTAGAAATTTTTTGAGTCTTTCGAACCCCCCAACAGTACTTGATATATATATAGCATAGCAAGCAATACTTAGGATGGAAATTCCTAAGTATAAAGCTACTCATGGCATACTACAAAACCGCACTTGCAAAAATAGTACTAAGAAAATCTACTAAAAACCTACACATGCATACTACAAGATTTGAAGAGTAAAACATGCATAGTAAAAAACTGGGACATTAATATGAACAAGTGGTGTCACTTGCCTTGATCCGAGCAGCACTCTACACAACAGTTCTCCTCAGCGCACTCCGAGCAATCTAACAAAACACAGACAAAGTTCCAATCACAAATTGCACAAAACAATGCCACGAAGGTGAATAAGCATGCATGTAACATGGTAATATGCAAGGATGGATTCAGTTTCGACCAAGGGTTTTATTCTGGGGTGTTGTTGAGTTGGGGATGTCATTAGTATTGATTTCCCACAGATTTTAAGTACTTTGGGTTAATACCTAAATAAACAAGCTCATAAATAGATCTACACCTCCAATCTACCTTGAAGCAGATCTGAACACTCTAAGCAAGTTATAACAATTTTCCGCAGAAGGTCTCGTAGATACAAAGCCAACGCAACAAGAATCAACTAAAACGGATCTACAGATATTTTTCTAGTATTAAAATACTCTAATCTAAACTTTAAATCCTACTGCAAGAATACCGCAATAAACCAGCAATATTAATACAGATCCGTGTTCTACTCAATTTTGCAAATCCAAGGGTATATCATACGCATTTTTTGGCCAAGTATTCGAATTACTATGAATTTTACAAGATTAAAGTATTTTCTGCCTATTTAAAAGTATTTACAGGTGGGAAGCCACTTAAGCGACAAGTGGCCGCGCGGTATTGGTTCGCCGCAGCGGTGCTGGCAGCGTGTATGTGGCGTGATGCGATACCGATTCGCTAGGACAGGCTAATCTACAGTGTTGGATCGTGATCTAACGGGCGGGGACGGAGGGAACTCACCCGCGGCGGTGAGGACGTGTCGACGACGATGAACAGCGGCAGCGCGTCGGTCGGCGATGCTCGGCAGCATCCTGGCGAGCTCCCAGCTGTGCGAAGCAGACGACGACGTGGCCCTCCTCCTCGCGGTCCCTCTGGTACAGACGGAGTCGAGCTTCCATTCCTCGGTTCGCGGTGGCGCTCCGCCGACGTCCTCTGTCTCCGGCAGAGCTCCGACATGAAATTCCCGCCACTTGACGGTGTTGTAGAGAGGGAAAAGACAGGTGGGAGACGCAGGTGTTAGAGGCGGTTCCGATTTTGGAAGAAAAGGAGGGAGAGGAGCTCGATTTCGACGAGGGAGCAACCTCCCGAGGCGGAACTCTGGCGGCGAGTTCGATCTTGGCGCAGACGGCTCTAGGGTTTGTGTTTTTTTGGGAAAAGGGCTGGGTCTCGATGGGGAGGCTTATATGGGGGATTTTGCATGCGGGAGGGGTCAAACTAGACTCAGAATCAACGGACTCTGTTAGTATCGCGTCGGTCAGTAGGAGTTGGGGATGAATACGGAGAGGTCGGGGATGACAGGTGGGCCGGCGCTGAGAGGCGAGGCGGGCGGCTGGCCGGTGCTTCTGGGTCGTCTGTATGACTCTGCTGCTTGCTTTGGCGTGTAGATAGGAGTGGGCCGGCTCGGCTGGCCCGGTTAGTCTAGGCTCCCCTTTTTTTGTAGTTTAATCTTTTTATTTTCTGTTTTCCTATTTGTCTTATAACTTTTGCAAAAGGATGTTGGAGATATGCCCAAGAGGCAATAATAAAAGTGGTTATTATTATATCTTTGTGTTTATGATGAAAGTTTACATCCCATGCTATAATTGTATTATTAGGAAACACTAATACTTGTGTGTTTTGTAAACGTAAAAGAGTCCCTAGTAAGACTCTTGTTGAACTAGCTTGTTGATTAGTTGATGATCATGGTTTCCTGATCATGGACATTGGATGTGATTAATAACAAGGTTATATCATTAGGAGAATGATGTGATGGACACACACCCATAGTAAGCGTAGCATAAGATCAAGTCATTAAGTTCGTATTGCTGTAAGCTTTGAAATACATAGTAACCTAATCCTTCTACCATGAGGTTATGTCAATCACCATCACCGGATGGGTACTTTGATGACATCAAACGCCGCTTCGTAACTGGGCGGTTATAAAGGTGTCATTGGGTATTCTGAAAGTATGTGTTGAAGCGCATAGACCAAGATTGGGATTTGTCCATCCATATGACAGATAGATATACTCTGGGCCCTCTCGGTGGAATGTCATCTAGATAGCTTGCAAGCATGTGACTGGGTCACAAGGGATGACATAACATGGAATGAGTAAAGAGTACTTATCAGTAACGAGGAAGAACTAGGTATGAAGATACTGACGATCAAACCTCGGATAAGTAGAATATCGCGTGACAAAGGGAATTGGTTTCGTATGTTAAATGGTTCTATCGATCACGAAGTAATCGTTGAGTATGTGGGAGCCGTTATGGATCTCCAGATCCCGCTGATGGTTATTGATCGGAGAGGTGTCTTCATCATGTCTGCATATTCACGAACCGTAGGGTGACACACTTAAGGTTCGAAGTTGCTTTAAGTAGATATGGAATTTGCGTTGGAGACCGAATGTTGTTCGGAGTCTCGGAATGGATCCGGGACATCACGAGGAGATCCGGAATGGTCCAGAGAATAAGATTCATATATTGGGGATCATTTTCTAAGTTGGGAAATGTTCCGGAGGGTTTGTATGGAGATTCTAGAAGGTTTCGGAAGGTTCTAGAGGATTTCTTGGAGTTTACTTGAAAACCAAGAAAGGGATCAAGGGAGTCCAAGTGGGGCAATACACGGATTCGTGGGGGAGGAGGACTCCTCCCCCAACCCGCCGGCCCAAGGAGGAGGGGAGTCCTACTAGGACTCCCCCTCCCCAGGCGCGCCTCCCTCCTTTAAATAGAAGGGAGGGGGGCCCCCTCTTGCCCCTCTATCATAACAACCAATCTCAGCCGCCTCTCTCCTCCACCTTTCTTCTGCACAGGCATAGGCGAAGCCCTGCAGAATTCTCATCTCCACCACCACCACCACGCTGTCGTGCTGCTGGGATTCCGTGGAGAAGATATACTACCTCCGCTGCTCGCTGGAACAGGGAGAGGAAGGTCTGCTTCGACTCCGCACGTGTGACCGTCTGCGGTAGCGCTGCCGGCACGCGGCGCCGGAAGGATCATCCACACGATCTTGAGATCGGCAAGTGATCGGCTACATCATCCACGAGATCTAATCTCGTAACGCTTTCGGTTCTACGAGGGTTAGTACCGATCTATCTCGTTGCTCATGTCTAATAGATTAGATCTTGGCTTTTGTCTAGATTAGATCTGGGTTTTGTTTGTTCTTGCGGTAGAAATTTTTTGTTTTCCATGCTACGAACCCATCAGTGGTATCAGAGCCTTGTCTATGCGTAGATCTGTTGCACGAGTAGAACACAATGTGGTTGTGGGCGTTGGTGCTCGTGTCGTCTTTTGCTATGTGTGTACTTTGCATCTTGCGGTATGTTGGGATGAAGCGGCTCGGGCTAACATTACATGTCATCATACATGAGACTTGCTCAACGCTTGACGTGCAACTTGCTTTGCACAAGTGGTTTTGCGTGTCTGTCTCTCCCATCATAGTATAGATAAAATCTACACTTTGCACTTGATAGCACTTGTATCAACGTTGTGGTTTAGTTTCGTAGGCAAGATGCATTCTTAGTCGAAAGCCCCAAGCCACGTAAAACTTGCAAAGAAAATTAGAGGCGTCTAACTTGTTTTTGCAGGGGTTTTGTGATGTGATATGGCCTACATGTGATTGTGATTGTATTTGATGTATGCAATGATCCTTGTTGTAATATGGCAACCGACAGGAGCCTAATGGTTGTATTTAATTCTGTTAAGACCTGCGTGTCGATTCATCTTGTAATAGCTTCGTTCCAAGTAGTTGTAATAGTTGCTAGTGAAGATGAACAACCATGAAGCGGCGCCACGGACCTTGACGCAATGCTGGTGATGATGGAGATCATGTCCGTGCTTTGGAGATGGAGATCGAAGGCATAAGAAGAAAGGGCCATATCATATCACACTAATTATGAATTGCCTGTGATGTTAATCCTTTATGCATCTTGTATTGCTTAGATCGCAATGGTAGCATTATAAGATGATCCCTCTCACTAAATATCAAGTAATAAAGTGTTCGTCCTTAGTTGGCACCGTTGCTAAGACTCGTCGTTTCGAAGCATCTCGTGATGATCGGGTGTGATAGACTCTACGTGTGCATACAACGGGTGCAAGCCAGATTTGCACATGCGGAAACTAAGGTTAATCTTGACGAGCCTAGCATGTACAGACATGGTCTCGGAACACGGAATACCGAAAGGTAGAGCATGAGTCATATGATTGATATGATGAACATGAAGATTGTTCGCCGATGAAGCTACATCATCTCACATGATGATCGGACTTGTTGTAGTGGATTTGGTTCGTGTAATCACTAAAACAACTCGAGGGATGTTGTTTTGAGTGGGAGTTCACCTAGTTGATTTAAGAATTAAAATTGAACACTATTTATCATAAACTTAGTCTAAACTACTTGCAAATTTGTTGTAGATTATGGCGAACGTTTCCATCAATTTCAATGCGTTCCTAGAGAAAGCAAAGCTTAAGAACAATGGAAGCAATTTCACGGACTGGTTCTGTGGACTGAAGATCGTCCTCAGGGCTGGTCAGTTGACCTATGTGCTCGAAGCACCGCTAGGTGACCCACCTGCAGAAGATGCCACCGATGATGTAAAGAATGTTTATGCCACTCGGAAACAACACTACTCCATAGTTCAGTGTGCCATCCTGTACGTTTTAGAATCGGAGCTTCAAAAGCGTTTTGAGCACCATGACCCGTTTGAGATCATTAAGGAGCTCAAACTCATTTTTGAGACTCGCGCGGCCATGGAAAGCTATGAAGCTTCGGAAAAGTTCTTTACCTGCAAGATGGAAGAGGGTAGCTCCGTTAGCGAGCACGTGCTCACCATGTCTGGGCACGCAAACAAACTCCAACAGTTGGGGATACCGATTCCTAATGAATTGGGGATTCACCGTGTCCTCCAATCACTGCCACGAAGTTACAAGAACTTTGTGATGAACTACAATATGCACTGCATGAACAAGACGTTGCCTGAACTATCGTCCATGCTGAAAACTGTTGAAGTGGAGATCATGAAGGAGCACCAAGTGTTGATGGTCAATAAGACCACCAATTTCAAGAAACGGGGCAAGCCTAAGAACAAGGGCAACTTCAAGAAGGACGGCAAGAAAGCTGTCGCACCTGCTAAGAAGCCCAAGGCTGGTCCTAAACTTGAAATCGAAAGTGCTTCTCGCAAGGGTGCTGGTCATCGAAGCGAATCCCCCAAATACCTGGCGGATATGAAGAACAGCAACATCAAGAAGAAAGGTATATTCGATATACATGTTATAGATGTGTATCTTACTAGTAATCGTAGTAGTGCCTGGGTATTTGATACTAGTTCAGTTGCTCATATTTGTAACTCGAAACAGGAGCTGCAGAATAAACGAAGACTGGCAAGAGACAAGGTGACGATGCGCGTTGGAAATGGCACCAAGGTTGATGTGATCGCCGTCGGCACGCTCCCTCTGCATCTACCATCGGGATTAGTTTTAAATTTAAATAATTGTTATTTGGTGCCTGCGTTAAGCATGAACATTATATCTGGATCTTGTTTATTGCGAGACGGTTACTCTTTTAAGTCTGAGAATAAAGGTTGTTCGATTTATATGAGTAATATCTTTTATGGTTATGCACCTGAGGTGAATGGTTTATTCTTATTGAATCTCGATAGTAGTGATACACATGTTCACAACATAGATGCTAAACGAATAAAATTGAATGATAATTCTACATACATGTGGCACTATTGTCTTGGTCACATTGGAGTGAAGCGTATGAAGAAACTCCATTCTGATGGACTTCTTGAATCACTTGATTTTGAATCACTTGAAAGATGCGAAGCATGTCTAATGGGAAAAATGACTAAGACTCCATTCTCTGGTATAATGGAGCGAGCTATAGACTTATTGGAAATAATACATACCGATGTGTGCGGTCCAATGAGTGTAGCATCGCGTGGTGGATATCGTTATGTTCTCACTTTCACGGATGACTTGAGTAGATATGGGTATGTCTACTTTATGAAACATAAATCCGAAACTTTCGAGAAGTTTAAGGAATTTCAAAGTGAAGTGGAAAATCATCATAACAAGAAGATTAAGTTTCTGCGTTCTGACCGCGGAGGTGAATATCTAAGTTATGAGTTTGGCATGCATTTAAAGAAATGTGGAATACTTTCACAGTTGACACCGCCGGGAACACCATAGCGTAATGGTGTGTCCGAACGTCGTAATCGAACTCCCTTAGATATGGTTCGGTCTATGATGTCTCTTACAGATTTACCGTTATCATTTTGGGGCTATGCATTAGAGACAGCCGCATTCACTTTAAATAGGGCACCATCTAAATCCGTTGAAACGACACCGTACGAATTGTGGTTTGGAAAGAAACCTAAGTTGTCGTTCCTTAAAGTTTGGGGTTGCGACGCATATGTAAAGAAGTTACAGCCTGATAAGCTTGAACCCAAAGCGGAGAAATGCGTCTTCATGGGATACCCTAAAGAAACAATTGGGTATACCTTCTATCATAGATCCGAAGGCAAAGTTTTCGTTGCTAAGAATGGATCCTTTCTGGAGAAGGAATTTCTCTCGAAAGAAGTGACTGGAAGGAAAGTAGAACTCGACGAGGTTATTGAACCTTCTTTCGGAGTTGAGAGTAGCGCAGCACCGGAAGATGTTTCTGTGCCGCCTGCACCAACTGGAGAGGAAACTAATGATGATGATCATGAAACTTCGAACGAAGTTACTACTGAACCTCGCAGGTCAACGAGGGTCCGTACCACTCCTGAGTGGTATGACTCTGCCTTGAACGTCATGTTAGTGGACAACACTGATGACCCTGCGACGTATGAAGAAGCTATGGTGAGCCCAGATTCCGACAAATGGCTAGAAGCCATGAAATCCGAAATGGGATCCATGTACGAAAACCAAGTATGGATTTTGGTGGACTTACCGGATGGCCGTAAGGCTGTCGAGAACAAATGGATTTTCAAAAGAAAAACAGATGCTGATGGTAATGTTACCGTCTATAAAGATCGACTTGTCGCGAAAGGGTTCCGACAAATTCAAGGAGTTGACTACGATGAGACTTTCTCACCAGTAGCAAAGCTAAAGTCTGTGAGGATTATGTTAGCAATCGCTGCATATTTCGATTATGAAATTTGGCAGATGGATGTCAAAACGGCGTTCCTTAATGGTGACATTGAGGAAGAGTTGTATATGGTACAACCCAAGGGTTTTGTCGATCCTAAAGATGCTGACAAGGTATGCAAACTTCAGCGCTCCATTTATGGACTGAAGCAAGCATCCCGGAGTTGGAATCAACGTTTTGATAAAGTAATCAAAAACTTTGGATTTATACAAACTTATGGAGAAGCTTGTATTTACAAGAAAGTGAGTGGGAGCTCTGTAGCATTACTAATACTATATGTAGATGACATATTGTTGATTGGGAATGATATAGAACTTCTTAATAGCGTCAAAACCTATTTGAATAATAGTTTTTCGATGAAGGATCTTGGCGAAGCGGCATATATTCTAGGCATCAAGATTTATAGAGATAGATCAAGACACCTAATATCGCTTTCACAAAGTACATACTTAGACAAAGTTCTAAAGAAGTTTAGAATGGAAGAGAGCAAGAAAGGGTTCGTGCCCATGTTGTCAGGTAAGACCTTGAGTAAAACTCAATGTCCATGTTGTCCGGCTACGGCAGAAGATAGAGAAAAGATGAATAAAATTCCCTATGCCTCGGCCATAGGTTCTATCATGTATGCCATGTTGTGTACAAGACCGGATATAGCACATGCTGTTAGTTTGACTAGCAGATATCAAAGTGATCCTGGAATGGAACACTGGACAACGGTCAAGAATATCCTAAAGTACCTGAATAGGACTAAGGATATGGTTCTTTGTTATGGAGGTGATGAACAGCTTGTTGTAAATGGTTACACTGATGCTAGTTGGAACACCGATCCAGATGACTCGAAGTCATAGTCTGGATACGTATTTATTTTGAATGGTGCTGCAGTGAGCTGGACGAGTACCAAGCAGAGTGTTGTGGCGAAATCTTCAACTGAATCGGAATACATAGCTGCTTCGGAGGCTGCTCAAGAAGCCATATGGATGAAGGAGTTCATTACTGAACTTGGCATGGTTCCCAGTGCGTTGGACCCGATGGCCATCTACTGTGACAACACAGGTGCCATAGCTAATGCACAGGAGCCAAGGTCACATAGCAAGCTGAAGCACATCAAGCTACGGTTCCATGCTATTCGCGAGTATGTCCAAGATGGTGACATAAAGATTTTCAAAGTACACACTGATCTAAATGTAGCAGATCCGCTGACTAAACCTCTCCCTAGAGCAAAGCATGACCAACACCAGAACGCCATGGGTGTTCGGTATATTACCATGTAATCTAGATTATTGACTCTAGTGCAAGTGGGAGACTATTTGAGATATGCCCAAGAGGCAATAATAAAAGTGGTTATTATTATATCTTTGTGTTTATGATGAAAGTTTACATCCCATGCTATAATTGTATTATTAGGAAACACTAATACTTGTGTGTTTTGTAAACGTAAAAGAGTCCCTAGTAAACCTCTTGTTGAACTAGCTTGTTGATTGATTGATGATCATGGTTTCCTGATCATGGACATTGGATGTGATTAATAACAAGGTTATATCATTAGGAGAATGATGTGATGGACACACACCCATAGTAAGCGTAGCATAAGATCAAGTGATTAAGTTCATATTGCTGTAAGATTTGAAATACATAGTAACCTAATCCTTCGACCATGAGGTTATGTCAATCACCATCACCGGATGGGTACTTTGATGACATCAAATGCCGCTTAGAATCGGTAGTTATAAAGGTGTCATTGGGTATTCTGAAAGTATGTGTTGAAGCGCATAGACCAAGATTGGGATTTGTCCATCCATATGACGGATAGATATACTCTGGGCCCTCTCGGTGGAATGTCATCTAGATAGCTTGCAAGCATGTGACTGGGTCACAAGGGATGACATAACATGAAACGAGTAAAGAGTACTTATCAGTAACAAGGAAGAACTAGGTATGAAGATACTGACGATCAAACCTCGGATAAGTAGAATATCGCGTGACAAAGGGAATTGGTTTCGTATGTTAAATGGTTCTATCGATCATGAAGTAATCGTTGAGTATGTGGGAGCCGTTATGGATCTCGGATCCATGATGGTTATTGATCAGAGAGGTGTCTTCATCATGTCTGCATATTCACGAACCGTAGGGTGACACACTTAAGGTTCGAAGTTGTTTTAAGTAGATATGGAATTTGCATTGGAGACCGAATGTTGTTTGGAGTCTCGGAATGGATCCGGGACATCATGAGGAGATCCGGAATGGTCCGGAGAATAAGATTCATATATTGGGGATCATTTTCTAAGTTGGGAAATATTCCGGAGTGTTTGTATGGAGATTCTAGAAGGTTTCGGAATGTTCTGGAAGGTTCTAGAGGATTTCTTGGAGTTTACTTGAAAACCAAGAAAGGGATCAAGGGAGTCCAAGTGGGGCAATACACGGATTCGTGGGGGAGGAGGACTCCTCCCCCCAACCCGCCGGCCCAAGGAGGAGGGGAGTCCTACTAGGACTCCCCCTCCCCAGGAGCGCCTCCCTCCTTTAAATAGAAGGGAGGGGGCGCCTCCTCTTGCCCCTCTATCATAACAACCAATCTCAGCCGCCTCTCTCCTCCACCTTTCTTCTGCACAGGCATAGGCGAAGCCCTACAGAATTCTCATCTCCACCACCACCACCACGCCGTCGTGCTGCTGGGATTCCGTGGAGAAGATCTACTACCTCCGCTGCTCGCTGGAACGGGGAGAGGAAGGTCGGCTTCGACTCACCAGACGTGTGACCGTCTGCCGAAGGCCGCCGAACGCTGGAAGGATCGTCCACGATCTTGAGATCGGCAAGTGATCGACTACATCATCCACGAGATCTAATCTCGTAACGCTTTCGGTTCTACGAGGGTTAGTACCGATCTATCTCGTTGCTCATGTCTAATAGATTAGATCTTGGCTTTTTTCTAGATTAGATCTGGGTTTTGTTCGTTCTTGCGGTAGAAAATTTTTGTTTTCCATGCTACGAACCCATCAAAGGACTCCAAAAATAATGAAATTTGTATCTAAAAATTCGTAAAAGGAAGGAGATTACTATGGGGTTATAAAATAACACTTTGGCAAGGGTCTAGGAGGTTAGATTTTGTTTAACCCTTTTTATCTTTATATGACTATAGGGTTTAGGAAAAGTATTTGATGTGGCTTTTATTGTGTGATGCCATGATGCAAGGATATGATGCATGCTTCTAGTAACATCTGCAATCATAAAATTTTGGATGTTACAAACCTACCCCCTTAAGAAGAATCTCGTCCCCGAGATTCAGGTTGGTTAGCAAATAGTTGTGGGTGTTCTTTCTTCAGTTCTTCTTCACGTTCCCACGTGGCCTCTTCCTCGGAATGGTGATTCCATTGAATTTTGCAAAACCTGATAGTCTTGGTACGAGTAATTCTCTTAGCTGTTTCTAGAATCCTGGTGGGTTTTTCCTCATAGTTGAGATCGTTTTCCAGTTGAACCTCGTCCAACGGAACCGTATCTTTTAGTGGTGTTTCAGCCATTTCCGGGTGACACTTCTTTAGTTGTGACACATGGAATACATCATGAACAGTCAACACTTTGGGCAATTCCAACTGATAGGCAACCTCCCCTCTACGAGCCAAAATCCTATAGGGCCCTATGAATCGAGGTGCCAACTTACCCTTGATTCCAAATCTCTTAACTCCTCATAGTGGTGAAACTCAGAGATATGCACGGTCTCCCACTTCATAAGTTACATCCCTGCACTTGGAATCAGCATAGCTATTTTGTCTGGATTGGGCTACTTTTAACCTGTCTTGCATCTGTCTTACTTTTTCTTCGGCATCCTTGATCAGATCAAGTCCAAACAAACTACGTTCTCCAACTCCACTCCATAGCAGGGGAGTTCTACACTTTCTGCCATATAGAACTTCAAATGGAGCCATCTTGATACTAGTTTGGTAACTGTTATTGTATGAGAATTCCGCATATGGCAAATTATTATCCCAACTAGACCCATAGTCTAGTGCACATGCTCTTAACATGTCTTCCAAGCTCTGATTGACTCTTTCCGTTTGTCCATCTGTTTGAGGGTGGAAGGCAGTACTAAACTCCAGTCGTGTCCCTAGAGACTCATGTAGCTGTCGCCAAAACTTCGAGGTGAATTGGGTACCTCTACCAGAGACAATCCCCTTGGGTACACCATGAAGACTTATGATACTTGACATATAAATCTTGACAAGTTTAGCACTTGTATAGGTGGTCTTTACGGGAATAAAGTGGGCCACCTTTGTGAAGTGATCGACCACTACCCAGATGGAGTCATACCCAGAACGAGTTTGGGGTAGTCCTGTGATAAAATCCATGCCTACCTTGTCCCACATCCCATCGGGCACAGGTAATGGCTGCAGCAGCCCTGCTAGTTTTGATGTTCGGCCTTGACTCTATTGCACACGTCACACAAGGAGATGTATTCAGCAATTTCTCTTTTCAAGTTATTCCACTAGAATCTATCCTTCACATCCATGTACATCTTTGTATTACCAGGATGAATTGAATAAGGCGAATCGTGAGCTTCCTGAAGAATTAAGTTCCTTATATCGGGATCATCGGGAACACACAAACGCTTCGCATACCAAAGTGTCCCTTGTTCATCCGTATGAAACCCTTTTGCTTTACCCTTGCTTATATTAGCTTTTATCTCTTCCAACTCTTTGTCCCTGTTCTAGGCCTCTTTGATTTGGTCCAGAAGCATTGGCACTATCTCCATAGTCGCTAAGTACCCCTCCGGAACTATTTCCAACCTGAGATCCTTGAACTGCTCACACAAATCCTTTGGAAGTTCTCCCACGGTAAGTCCATTTACATATACCTTTCGGCTTAAGGCCTCGGCCACAACATTGGCCTTTCCAGGATGGTACTGCAGGTCCAAGTCATAGTCCTTGATGAGCTCAAGCCATCTCCTTTGCCTCATATTTAACTCCTTTTGAGTGAAGATATATTTAAGACTCTTGTGATCCGTGAACACATCACAATGTTTGCCCATGAGGTAATGTCTCCATACCTTGAGCGCATGCACAACTGATGCTAGTTCCAAATCGTGTGTGGAGTAGTTATTCTCATGGTTCTTAAGTTGTCGAGAGGCGTAAGACACTACTTTTCCATCTTGCATCAATACACTACCAAGTCCTTGTCGGGAAGCGTCACAATAGACTTGGAAATCTTTTTGGATGTTAGGGAGACACAAAACTGGTGCTGTTACTAGGCGCTTCTTCAATTCATGAAAGCTTGCTTCACATGCCTCGGTCCATTGGAACTTCTTTTCCTTCTTCAACAATTCTGTCATAGGCTTTGCTATCTTGGAAAAGTTTTCAATGAACCTTCGGTAATATCCTGCAAGGCCCAAGAAACTCCTGATATCACCCACATTCTTAGGGGACTCCTATTCTGTCACGGAAGCTACCTTACTTGGGTCCACGGCAACTCCTTTAGCTGACACAATGTGACCAAGAATCCCACTTCTTTTAACTAGAACTCACATTTGCTAAACTTGGCATACAACTTGTGTTCCCTTAAGTTTTCCATAATTAGGCGCAGATGCCTCTCATGTTCCTTCTCGTCCTTGGAATATATGAGTATGTCATCAATGAATACCACAATAAACTTATCCAAGTACTCCATGAACACTTTGTTCATCATAGTCATGAAGTATGCTGGGGCATTGGTTAGGCCAAACAACATCACGGTGTACTCATACAATCCGTATCTTGTGGTGAAGGCTGTCTTGGGTACATCCTGTTCCCGGATCTTTAACTGGAAATAACCTGATCGGAGATCAATCTTAGAGAACACACTAGCTCCCTTTAATTGGTCGAACAGGTCATTAATATTGGGTAGAGGGTACTTGTTCTTGATTGTGACTTCATTCAACGACCGGTAGTCCACGACTAGTCTCTTGGTTTTATCCTTCTTCTCCACGAATAAGACAAGCGCTCCCCAAGACGACGCACTTGGTTGAATGAAGCCTTTGTCCAATTGCTCTCTAAGCTGTTTCTTAAGTTCCTTCAACTAATCAACATCCATCTTGTACGGTCTCTTTGCTATCGGTCCAGTGCCAGGCATCAAGTCAATGAGAAACTCAATGTCTTGGTCAGGAGGCATCCCTGGCAATTCTTCCAGAAACACATCTGGATACTCCTTCACAATTGGCACACCCTCCAAGCTAACCCCCTTAAGAGAGTTCACCATACTTCATTTGAGTGCAAAGGCTGATTTAAAGCGGATTCTCTTCTTACCTGGAGTTGTGAGGGCGATAGTCCTTTTGGCACAATCTATGACTCCCTCATATTCGGTCATCCAATTCATGCCCAAAATTATGTCTAAACCTTGTGACTCCAGAACGACTAGGCTTGTGGGAAAGATGTGTGCCCTAATCCTTAGTTCTAACCCACGGCATCCAGAGTTTGCCACTATTTCTCCTCCAGGAGAACTTGCCCTTAGGGGAGTACTAATAGTCTCCGTAGGTATCTTGCCTCTATCCACAAATACCCTTGATATGAATGAATGCGATGCACCAGTATCAAAAAGAACAACTGCAGGGGTGGAGTTAAGCTTGAACTTACCAATCACGGAGTTAGGTGCCTCACGAGCATCCTCCACGGAGACATGATTCACCGTGGCTTTGAAGAATGGATTCGGCTTCTTCCCATTTCCATTACCATTGCCATTGCCATGGTTGTGTCTGTTGCTGTTCCCATTCTTCATCTTTTCGGGGAAAGTAGTTGCATAATGCCCTGTCTTGTTACACTTGAAGCATGTCACCTCACTTAGATCCTTCCCATTGCCATTTCCATTGCGGTGTTTATGGCCATTGTGGTTATGTCCTCCATGACGATGACCATTGTGGTTGTGGGGTGGTGGTGACGAAGTGTGTTGCTTCTGATATGGGGCTGAGTTATGCTTGTGTGAGGTGGACTTTCTCTTGCGGTTCTCTATACTCCTTTGCTTTGCTTCAACCACAACTGCCCTGTCTAGAAGTTCCTAATAGTTATCAAACTTCAGAGCCACAAGCTGAATGGATATCTCATCATTAAGTCCCCTTAGGAACTCCTCCTGTCTCTTGGCATCAGTGGAAACATCATCAGGTGCATAATGTGCCAGCTTGCTGAAAAAGGTCCCCATACTCGGAGACAGAGTGGTGCAGTTGTTTCAAGTCACGGAACTCACGTCTCCTTAGTGACATGACACCAGCGGCTACGTGATGAGTACGAAAGGCCGCCTCAAACTGGTTCCAGGTGATAGCTTCAATATCAGGGTGGGTGACCTGGTAATTGTCCCACCATTTAGCATTTGGTCCCTCAAGTTGGTGCGCGGCAAAGCGCACCCTATCAGCTCCAACAACTTGGACGGTGTCTAACTTCTTGTTGGTGGTGCGGAGCCAGTCATCTGCCACAATTGCCTCAGAACTACTTGATAAAATAGGAGGGTTCAACCTCAAGAACCGAGTCAGGCGATCCTGTTGGGGCGGTGGAGGTGGTGGAGGCGGCGGGTTGGTGTTGTTGTTTTGCATGTTTTGGGTGAGGAGTTGGATCAGCTGATTCTAGGAGTTCAGAAGTTGTGCTATCTCTGGGGGCATGTTGTTGTTGTTCCCACGTCTCGCCATCTGTTGGGTTTGGGAAACAAGTTATGGAATAGATAGAAAGCCTAAGGAAAAAACTCCTACCCTTATGTAAACACGAGAAAAGCACACGAGAAACACAAGGCACACATAGCACATAGTTTAACACAACTCAACCAAGTTTAACTAAACCAAAATAGTTTTGGTACTCATTACAATCACGAACAACGTTTGACTATAGAAATAAAGGTGGTCCAACTATCTACTCTACTCATCATGTACTTCCTCATCCTCAATAGTGAAGCCTTCCTTCTCCAGCAGTGACTTGTATAACTCCATGTCCTTCGTCGTGGCTTCAACCTTCTCCTCAAGTTCCTTCACCTCCTGCGGCTCCGGTGTAGCAGCTTCGAGCCTCTCTTGAAGTTCCTTCACCTCTTGCAGCTCCTGGGTAGCAGCTTCGAGCTTCTCTTGAAGTTCCTTCTTCTCCTTCTACAGCTCCTTGATCAAGCTTGACCCCATAGTCACGGGCGTGATCTTCTCCTCCAAGATCCTCTTGGCTGCTCGCAGGTCCTTCAACATGGTGGCAAAGTTCTTGAACTCCATCTCGTTTTTTGCGAGCACAAGATTTTGTTCCCTAATCCTCTTGTTCTTATCCTGCACCCTCTTCTCTTGATTAGCGAACTTCTTGTCTTGGGCGGTGAGCTTCCCTCCTAGGGACTTGATCCTCTCTTCCAGCTCTTCGATCTTCTCATCCTTCTCCTTGACTAGGGCGCATAGCTCATCATTCCTCATGATCTCAAGTCAGCTCCCCTTCTCAAGATCGTTGATTTGGGACTCCAAGTCTTGATATTGGATCCTTCAACGCTTGCATGTCTTCCTTTCCTCCAGGGTTAACTCGATTGGAACTCTCTTCTCATCGTCTTCCAAAGAGTTTGATGTAGTTGCCTTCAACCTCTTCATGGTGGCATCCACAAAGGCGTCCAATGAGCTCCTGCATGCCGATGCTAAGTCCTTTCTCCTTGGAGTCGCTGGTGATGTTGAGTACAATGGCCTCCGTCTTGGGTACAGACTCGTTGCGCCCCGGTTGGATGACTTCAATCGCCCAACATCCTTCCTTGTGCATCTTCCTCAACTCGCTTCCCTTGATTGACAGCATGGGAAACTCCAACGTGTTGATGATGTTCAGAAGGCATTCCCCAAAGTGCAGGCACTTGATGTCTTCGGCGGTGTCGTAGTAGAAGGCCGTCATCTTTAGGTTAGGAGAATCAAAATTAGGCACAAAGTGATAAGGAAGAGAGTTACTAGAAGAGCATAAATAGCTTAGAAGAATATGGAAAGAAAAAACACACAAAGGTAAATGTGGTTTCCAATCCTAGGGGTCACATCCTACAGGAAACTTTGTGCTCCGATACCATTTGTTGTGACCTCGGATCGTTAAGGATCCTAAGCCCCTGTGAATAACATGCTAGTCCCTGGATCAATAGCTAGAACTTCACAGTCGATGAATATCATGTAAAACACAAGTCATTATTACACGAATAATCCAGAGTATAATTATTACAACTTGCATAGCTTATAGCTAGCTCAAAAAACAGCGGAAACTAAATAAAACTTGAGTCCATTAACGCCTCAGGCTAGTTGCGTGAAGAACCGCGATCCTTACGCACCTTTCAGTCTTCGGATTTTGCACATAAGACGTGTAGCCAACAAGTTGGGTCAATACTTTGAATGTATTGGCAAATTACACCAAGGAAAGAATAAGACTATCTCTACATGCAAGGCTAAGTGTAGGCTTTGGGTTCTTTTGCATAAGGCCAATATTCCCTAAGTAAGAAGAAAAGAGAAAGAGTTTACCCTACTTTATAAACATTGTTTAAGTAATATAGGGTCGAGTGAAACATGAGGATATTACTCACCAAGTGTCCGATCAACCTAGCACTTGGATATTACACACCAAGTCCCCAAAATCCCACCCAATGGCGATATTACTCACGCCTTGGGGTTTATAAAACTTTAAGTTTGGAAAAGAGAGAGGAAGATCTTTCCGAGGATCCATCCTTCAGATGCTCAATGTTGTTCTGTTTCCGTGAACACGACTGATCGATTAGATTGCAATATTCTCGAGAGTTTGTGCACTTTCCCCACAATCCACAATCAAGTCCTTTTACAGACAAGACCATGGCGAAGCCTTCCCTTAGTAGCCCCTCCACCAGCTGGATCCAACCGTGCCAAGAACCTCCAAATGTTGGTACCCGGTGAGGTTTCCCACTAAGTACTAAGCCAAGACAGAGCCCATATGTATTGTGGTTGCACTGGAAGCTTCTGAATTCTGGAAAATGGCAGACTTCTTTGATTCCTGGGCGGCCGTCCTCCACCAAAATTCCACTCGTTGACCCGACAACCATTCCGCCCAGAAGAAAACTTAGTTTTTATTTTGAAGGGGGTTTTGAGAAGAAAATGTTCGCTCGAGAGAGCTCTTATACTTAGAATTTTTTTGAGTCTTTCGAACCCCCCAACGGTACTTGATATATATATAGCATAGCAAGCAATACTTTGTAAAAACAGGGGAAACCTATTAGGATGGAAATTCCTAAGTATAAAGCTACTCATGGCATACTACAAAACCACACTTGCAAAAATAGTACTCAGAAAACCTACTAAAAACCTACACATGCATACTACAAGATTTGAAGAGTAAAACATGCATAGTCAAAAATTGGGACATTAATATGAACAAGTGGTGTAACTTGCCTTGATCCGAGCAGCACTCTACACAATAGTACTCCTCAGCGCACTCCGAGCAATCTAACGAAACACAGACAAAGTTCCAATCACAAATTGCACAAAACAATGCCACGAAGGTGAATAAGCATGCATGCAACATGGTAATATGCAAGGATGGATTCAATTTCGACCATGGTTTTTATTCTCGGGTGTTGTTGACTTGGGGATGCCATTAGTATCGATTTCCCACATATTTTAAGTACTTTGGGTTAATACCTAAATAAACAAGCTCATAAATAGATCTACACCTCCGATCTACCTCGAAGAAGATCTGAATACTCTAAGCAAGTTATAACAATTTTCCACAGAAGGTCTCGTAGATACAAAGCCAACGAAACAGGAATCAACTAAAACGGATCTAGGGATATTTTTCTAGAATTAAAATACTTTAATATAAACTTTAAATCCTACTTCAAGAATACCGCAGTAAACCAGCAATATTAATACAGATTCGTGTTCTACTCAATTTTGCGAATCTAACGGTATATTATATGCATTTTTTGGCCAATTATTCGAATTACTATGAATTTTATAAGATTAAAGTATGTTTTGCCTATTTAAAAGTATTTACAGGTGGGCGGCCACGTAAGCGACAAGTGGCCACGCGGTATTGGCCCAGCTAAGCATGCGGTGCTGACGCGGTGAGCTGACGCGTGTGCGTGCCACGCGGCGTGACGCAGTTGGTCGATACCGATTCGCTAGGACATGCTAATCTACACCGTCGGATCATGATCTAACGGGCGGGGACGGAGGGAACTCACCCTTGGCGGTGAGGACGTGTCGGCGACAATGAACAATGGCGGCGCGGCGGTCGGCGATGCTCGGCAGCGTCCTGGCGAGCTCCCAACTGTGCGAAGCAGACGACGACGTGGCCCTCCTCCTCGCGGTCCCTCTGGTACAGACGACGTCGAGCTTCCCTTCCTCGGTTCGCGGTGGCGCTCTGCCGACGTCCTCTGTCTCTGGCAGAGCTCTGGCGTGCAATTCCTGCCGCTTGACTACACTGTAGAGAGGGAAAAGACAGGTGGGAGACGCAGGTGTTAGAGGCGGTTCCAATTTTGGAAGAAAAGGAGGGAGAGGGGTTCGATTTCGACGAGGGAGCAACCTCCCGAGGCAGAACTCCGGCGGCGAGTTCGATCTTGGCGCAGGCGGCTCTAGGGTTTGCGATTTTTTGGGAAAAGGGCCGGGGCTCGATGGGGAGGCTTATATGGGGGATTTTGCATGCGGGAGGGGTCGAACTAGACTCAGAATCAACGGATTCTGTTAGGATCGCGTCGGTCAGTAGGAGTTGGGGATGAACACGGAGAGGTCGGGGATGACAGGTGGGGCCACGGCGTCAGTGAGAGGCGAGAGGAGCGGGTTGAGCGGTGGCGGCTTGCTTTGGGCCTGGGCTGGCTCTGCTACTGGGCTGGCCTTGTGATAGATAAGGGTTGCCCGGCTGGCCCGGTTAGGCTAGGCTCCCCTTTTTTTTGTAGTTTAATCTTTTTATTTTCTGTTTTCCTATTTGTCTTATAACTTTTGCAAAAGGACTCCAAAAATAATGAAATTTGTCTCTAAAAATTTGTAAAAGGAGATTACTATGGGGTTATAAAATAACACTTTGGCAAGGGTTTAGGAGGTTAGATTTTGTTTAACCCTTTTTATCTTTATATGACTATAGGGTTTAGGAAAAGTATTTGATGCGGCTTTTATTGTGTGATGCCATGATGCAAGGATATGATGCATGCTTCTAGTAACATCTGCAATCGTAAAATTTGGGATGTTACAGATATACCATACCAGTATGTACTAGTCATAGCTCCAATCTAGCAAAAGCTTATCACAGTTTTACCACCCATATATCACCAGTGGAGATAAGACAACCACATAATTAATTACAATAGCATGCGGCCAAAGAGCTAGACAACTAGGAAGTTCATGAACATCATGCGGCATTCAGAACAACCAGATACATCGACCTTGACTGTTCTTCCAATAGTAAGTTTGGCTGCTTTTCGAAACTTGATCCACCTAGAAGTAGATGCCAAGCGCCCATGACTTGAGTTAATGGCATAGTGTCCCTTGATTTGCACTCATTCGCTCTACATCGTGAAGACTATTCTGCCCTTTCATCTGGCCTAGAGTTTCTTTGTGGCACTCTTAGGCAATTTCTGAGTCAAAGCAAGATATAGATGCATAATTACTAATTGCAATGCACTGATTCATGTGAAACTTGAGAAGACATTCAGAGCAGTTTATCTGCCGCCATATACTCACAAACATAATCCGGTGCGACCGTGTGATGACACATGTGTAGGATATGGTTTGACAAGGTACTTCCTAGGGTGATGAAGGAGCTTGTGCCGGTTCCTATGCTGGGGCTGGTGCTGTAGCTGGTGCTGGTGCAAGACATGGTGCCACTAATTGTAGAGGGGCTGGTGCAGGATCCAGAAGGCCCTGAACCGGTGCCGACGCTAGTAGCTTGATGCTAGATTCCTTCTGAGGGGTAGCTAAGCTGACTGCAGGGATGGTAGACGCAGATGAGAAGTGTACAAGCAAAATGGTCTCTTATACAATAGTTACTCACGAGACATTGATCAGAGGATATGATGAGTATACAAGAAAACTAAGTTACTACCTCCATTCTTTCTCCTTAAGTCAACAAGTGACGGAGTAGGAAATAGGGCCAGTGCCATTGCGGGTGCCAGCAGCTTGATGCTGGTTACCTTCTGGGGTAGGTAGGGGGACTGCAGGAGTGGTCAGAGAGGCATATGAGATGTGTACAAGCAAAATGGTTTATTATACAACAGTAACTCCTAGATAGAGATGAGAGTATACAGGGGCCCCCTTTCAATCCACAAGCTTGACAAGAGGATGGTACCAGAAAGGGCTGAGCAGCTAGTGCATGGTACTGATTGAAATTAAGTGGAAAGGTTAAATTATGTAAAGAGAAAGTAAATCTAATATAAGACAAAACCATTGCCTGTAAAGCAAACATATCTGATTTTTGTGAACTTCTGATGAGCGTAAACATATAGTACTAGCTGATAACAATAACATGGAAAATCATAACATGTGAAATTGTGGATTTCCAAATTATACCCACTTCTTAGAGAGGTCACTACCCACCTGGGTACTGTGTTAGCGCTTCCTCGTTGTTTAGAGGATGTCCTCTTTTGGTGCGGGCATCAGAAATCTACTAGCCTCTACAGCAGCCTCAGCCTCCATAACAACACCTTCAATCTGCATATTTAGCAATAGAGCTCAACAGTTCAATACTATGTAAAGTTTGACCAAGTTTTTAGAAAAAATATTAATATTTATAATATGAATTATATATCCTTGGATACATCATGTAACATACATTCACGTCGTATGTATATAATATCATAGTTCTTCATAGTTTTTGACTTTTTTCAAAAAGATTGGTCAAAAACTTTCTGTAGCTTGACTTTTCAAAAAATATATATGCCTTGAGCCTTGGGACGGAGGTAGTACAATACATAGTAGTCATATACTGACTGTATGAGACAGTCAGACAAATATAGATCTGGATTCACATAAACATAGTGTCAGAATTAATAAAATCACACATATATTTCTGAACATCTGATAAGCATGCATGACACCAAGCGGGTAATAATTAAATCTGAATGCACCATAGTAATAAGGGTATTAAGAACAACTACCTTTCTCTTTAAGCTGGGCCCTCCCAGCTGGTCGGTGGCCTTGCACTTGTTTGGTGAGTAGTGGTACTGGACGGATCCTGCATCATGTGGGGGTACCATCCTATTTGCTGCACCTGGAGCACCACATGTTCGCAAGTATGTACCACCGTGCTACAGTAAATGAAGAAGAGATGGTGTCACAGAGGCTTCCACAAAAACAGGATGTAGACAAAGACAACTTTTAGCACAGGGGATACATCCAGGTTGCAGCCAACCACTTTCAGTATTTGAAAGAATGGAAAGACGCAACGAATATACTACTACATTACCTTTTTAGGCAACTTTTAAGGGAACTGACAGGACCATCCCTGTCTGTAGTGGTAGTGCGTGCCACTGACCCATAGTTCTCCATACAGAATCTGATGCAAAATCCATTGCACATTACGAGTAGCAACTAAAGGTTATAAAAGTGAAGAACACCGAAATTGAACCCCCAATCAGAACATCGGTGACCATGCCCTGATCCCGAATCTATATGAAATCAGTACCACCTCCCCCCACCCCCACCCTCCCACACCCCACCACGATCCCCACCCCACCCAAATGATCCAATCGATCAGAGCCGAGGAAAAATATCCTGATTAGGTGATTATGAGGTGAGCAATAGGCAAGAACTCCACAATCAAAGCATACGAAATACTACTACTCCTAGTACTAATAGTACCCCCAATGGACTAGTCGGAAGCAAATTAAGCAAAAACGGATTTCGAGGTGAGCAAATACACCCACCTATTTCAGCAAGAACTCCCCAATCGGAGGTTGCACCAGTTCCAACAGTTGCTTGCTGGATGGGAGCTAGCTAATGATGGGTTTCTTGTCTTGTCGTCGGTAGAAATGCATGGGCAGGGGAGTAATAGTACTAGTAGTAGTAGGGCTAGGTAGTACACTTTTTCTATAGTAAGTATTTTTAACTCGAAGTGGCGGGAACATTTTGCCGGGACAGAATCCCGAATTTTTGATCCCAGCTATCATGTGGTGGCCTACAGCTGTTTCAAGCGGGACCCACGTCAGGGGTGAGTTAAAGCGGGTCCCACATCAAGTGGGTGAGATAATTGACCGAGCCAACCTCCTCCTTACCTTGGTACTAGTACTAGTTCTCCCGGGTTCCTCTCCAAGGACAGAGAAAATCGCCCCTCTTCAAATCAAATTGATCCTAGCTTATTATCATTTTGCTGATTCATCTCACGGAGCATTGAGTAAGGGGAAGGGATAGCAGTGGACAAGACGGCGGTAGTTGAACAATAGGGCACCAATGTTGGGGCCTAAAAAACAGTTTAGGAACTGATAAAATGATAAGATCGGATTTCAGACTAGAAACACACACAAACACACACATATATATATACTATTATACGGAATAGTTTTCAATTACAGTTATGCTAACAAAGGCCTACAAATCATAAGGTAGCTCCATATTACAGAACTACGATAGTAGCGAACCAATCATGGGATAACTCTACACCCCAAGAGTTTTGCAGCTGGGCTAGTAGTCATGAGACTACCTAGACGGCACAAAAAGTACACCTTTGATGATCAATAGCCCTACATCAAATCCATCCAGAAGCAGTGTACCCAATCCATAGCCTCATGTGTAGGCTCATCAATGATTAGGTCATCGTCATTACCATCAAAGTCCTCTTCGGTCATCTGCTTCTGCGATTAGTAGATTAACAGATATGTTTATAGAGAAACATCAAAGACACACAGCATGAACATTTGTCGTTCTACAGATATACCTTGTCATCTGGCATAGCGTTACTACCCGAAATGAAACCCGTTTCATGCAGCTTGCGCTTTTTCTCTCCTCCCCCTTCTCCAAGTTGATCTAGATGCTCATGAGCTACCTCTGTGAGTTGATCTAGTTGATCAACATCTACTTTCCCTACTTGATCTTGATGATAAAGATGTGCTTCCCCCGGTTCATATGGATGATCATATGGTTCACCATGAAATCCCATCTAACATATGTTCTTAGCATCCCAAATGTAAAAATATGGTCTTCCACTATACTTTGAGGCAGCACCCTATGATTCACACACAACCCAAAGGGGCAATGTACTTTTGAGTTGTCACAATGAGCTCTAACAAACCCCATAAATTGTAGAACACCAAGGATATGTTTAGCCCTGCCTAATGGAGAAATCTCTATCCAAAATATACCCATCTGTTTAATTATGACATATAAGGTTGGTTATTATTAAAAGAAAAGTAGGAAACATATAGATGGCGTACAAAAACTATATATGCCTATGCAGTTCAACAAACATATTGATAGAAAAAATTACTGAAGGTATTTAGGAACATAGATCGAGTGTAGAATAAACTATGACTATGCAGATTGAGGACAAATTAAACTACGTATTTGAGGAGGCAGATCGGGTGAAAGGGCAATAAAATTCCAACCAGATCGAGCTAGAGATAGAAGGACTACCGTGGGATTGACGTGCCCACCCGTGCGTCTCAAGAAGACCGACGGGTGGGGAAAGCTTCTTCGCGCACAGTGGTGATGAGGAGCGGCCTTAAGCGCGTCTGTTTTGTGGGCAAGGGGGTGATCGTCTAGGTGGCGGAGGGTGGAAGTTAATACACAGCACGAAGGGGTGCAGAGGAATAACTTTGGAAATCTAGACCTACCCTGCTTTGAGCACCACTATATACCTGGCCCACCTGCCAGTCACCATAGATCAAAATTGATGCAAAAATTGTGAAAATACAAGTTTATGTTTTACCATGGAAACTAATGCACATAGCATTGCACTTTGCGAACGAATGGCTTTATTTCAACATATATTTAATTTCGTCCCTAATTTTTCGAAAAGGGGCAAAATTTGGAAATTCAAAAGTAAACTTCAAATTTGGAACCAGACATATTGGTTGATTTGCCAAGATGCACCGATATACCAAATACAGACACATCATCATAAAACATGGCCATGACCTTAGTCACCTTTTTTTTGGACGATGGTCATCTTTTTGAAAGCCTTGAATTGTTCGATAATTTTAGCAACTGCCTAAAAACTCATTTAAATGTTGGAAAGCAACTCTCATTGGTATGCGGGTCTAGAGTGTAACCGCAAATCTGAGCAGCCCCACGTCAGAGAAACGTATGTTTGAAGCTTCGACCTCAAAATTTTGGTACTGCGCCCAAACATCGCACACATCCATTCAAATATCCCACTCATCTATTCAGACATACTTCATCTTTTTTTAGAATGCATAATTCCTCTTCTATCCCTTCTCCTCTTGTTTGAAAGCCTTGAATTAATGTTCATTAATTTTGGTAGATGTCTATAAACTCATTAAATGCTGGAAAGCATACATGCATGTGGGTCTATCTGACAGGGACAACATCCCAAGTGGGAGTAGCATACCTTAGAAACTTCAACTTCTAAATTTTGGCAGAGCACAGAAATATCCAAACATCCCGCCCATCCATTCAAACATCCAACACCAAAAATTATTTTATTGCACAAATTTAGCTTGGAAGCTTGAAAGGGCGTTATACATTGTGTGAAAAAGGAGGTGGTGGCATTTCGAGCCATCATCTTTGTAGTTGCTTCACAATAAAACACATTGTTGTTACTTGGAAATTCAAAAACAAACTTCAAATTTGGAACTAGACATATTGGTTGATTTGCAAAGATGCACCGATCTACCAAATACGGACATGTTATCATAAACTATTTCCATGACCTTGGTCACCATTTTTTGGACGATGGTCATCTTCTTGATAGCCTTAAATTGTTTGAAAATTTCAGCAAATGCCTAGAAACTCGTTTAAATGCTGGGAAGCAACTCTCGCTGGTGTGTGGGTTTAGACGGTGACAACGCGTCTGAGAGGCCCCACGCCGAAGTAGCGTATGCTAGAAGCTTCGACCTCAAAGTTTTGGTACGGCACCCAAACAACGCACCCATCCATTAAAATATCCCGTGCATCCATTCAAACATGTTTTACCTCTTTCTAGAATGCAAAATTCCTCTTCTATCCCTGCTCCGGAAACAAGAATTCGAGGGAGCAATTCAATAACAGAGGGATATAGGTGGTAAATTTGCGTTATCCCAAGTGCATCACCCAATCGACGTTTCCCAGCCCTTCTTCAATATTTACCTGCCCGCCCACTCTGACCTACACTGACTTTTTGGACCCACTATGCAAGTGACCCACATGCCAATGAGCCAGGATTATAGGAAGTAGAGATTCCCATCGCTTGTTGTTAAAACTTCAAACATTTTTTGCCAAACCGAGATAAAATCATTAAAATCATCGAACCTGGTTCAGAAGCTTGAAAATTCATGAAACTTGGGCATTATCCGTCAAACAAATTATACTCTGTGAGAAAATTGGTGCGGTGATATTTTGAACCACATATAATCTTTGTAGTTGCTTCACAAAGGAAGCCATTGTTGTCACTTGGAAAATTTAAAATAACTTTGATTTGGATGCACCCTTTTTTGTAAACATTGTTTGAAATGCTAATATGCAGTTATGCACAGATCTACCAAACATGGACATGTTATCATAAACTATGGCAAACATATTGACATGACCTTGGTCATCTCGTTTGAAAGCCATGAATGTTCATATATGGTACAACATATTGTGAAACAGGTTTCTTCGTAAGTTGTCAAATTTTAGCATACTTTTCATGGAAACTAGACAGTGCACATAACAAAATACTCTGCAAAAGAAAGACATTGCTTCAATTTATATATTGTTTATTTGGAATTTTCTTTCAAAATGTCCCAAATTAGGCTGCATTATTAGCATTCATATCAAGAAGTTGAGGGGTTATTTGGTTAAGCTTATCTATCGCTTGTAGCTTTATTTTATAAGCCACTTTAGATTTTTTTTCTTTTGGCTTATACCATCATTCCACTATGTCAGAGTAAAAGCTAAAAAAGCCAAAAACATGTTTCCTGGCTTTATAAGACAAAAATCAAAATCCAGAATTAGAGCCTAACCAAATAGCGCCTAAATCTCACGGAACTCTTGGTGTTTCTCCCTTGTTTTAGTACTTGGGTACATTCAATTTTATTTAACAAAAAATATGACCAAGCAAGGTATCATCGACTTGTAGATCAGTTTTTGAGATACTTTCATTAAATTGCGGTAACACCATTCTATTTCACTAAAATATATAACCATAAAGTTTGAACATATTATTGAGAATTCACGGAATCCTAAGCCATAAAATCTAAACCCCTAAACCCTGACCAAGCAAGTATCATGCACTTATAGATCAAAATTTGAGATACTTTTGTTAAATTGGGTATCACCATTCTATTCCACGAATATAAGCATAAATCTTGAACATTATTGAGAATTCCTGGAACCCTGATCCCTAGCTAAACCCCTCAAACCCAAACCCTAAACCCCTATACCCCAAAACCCGACCAAGCACATAGCTGTTGGAGATATGCCCAAGAGGCAATAATAAAGTGGTTATTATTATATCTTTATGTTTATGATAAATGTTTACATCCCATGCTATAATTGTATTAACAGGAAACATTAATACTTGTGTGTTTTGTAAACATAAAAGAGTCCCTAGTAAGCCTCTTGTTAAACTAGCTTGTTGATTAATGGATGATCATGGTTTCCTGATCATGGACATTGGATGTCGTTAATAACAAGATCATATCATTAGGAGAATGATGTGATGGACACACACCCATAGTAAGCATAGCATAAGATCAAGTCATTAAGTTCGTTTTGCTACAAGCTTTTCAAATGCATAGTAACCTAATCCTTCGACCATGAGGTTATGTTAATCACCATCACCGGATGGGTACTTTGATGACATCAAACGCCGCTTCGTAACTGGGTGGTTATAAAGGTGTCATTGGGTATTCTGAAAGTATGTGTTGAAGCGCATGGACCAAGATTGGGATTTGTCCATCCATATGACGGATAGATATGCTCTGGGCCCTCTCGGTGGAATGTCATCTAGTTAGCTTGCAAGCATGTGACTAGGTCACAAGGGATGACATATCATGGAACGAGTAAAGAGTACTTATCAGTAACGAGGTAGAACTAGGTATGGAGATACCGACGATCAAACCTCGGATAAGTAGAGTATCGCGTGACAAAGGGAATTGGTTTCGTATGTTAAATGGTTCTATCGATCACAAAGTCATCGTTGAGTATGTGGGAGCTGTTATGGATCTCCAGATCCCGCTAATGGTTATTGATCGGAGATGTGTCTCCATCATGTCTACATGTTCACGAACCGTAGGGTGACACACTTAAGGTTCGAAGTTGTTTTAAGTAGATATGGAATGTGCGTTGGAGACCGAATGTTGTTCGGAGTCTCGGATTGGATCCGGGACATCACGAGGAGATCCAGAATTGTCCGGGGAATAAGATTCATATATTGGGGATCATTTTCTAAGTTAGGAAATGTTCCGGAGTATTTGTATGGGGATTCTAGAAGGTTTCGGAATGTTCCGAAAGGTTCTAGAAGATTTCTTGGAGTTTACTTGAAAACCAAGAAAGGATCAAGGAATCCTTGTGGGGGCAAGACAAGGATTCGTGGGGGAGTAGGACTCTCCCCCACCTTGATCCGGCCAAGGAGAGGGAGTCCTACAAGGACTCCGGCTCCCCATGGCGCCTCCCTCCTTTAAATAGAGGGTGGAGGCCACCCCTTGCCTTCAATCCTCAAACCCTAGCCGCCTCTCCTCCTCCTTCCTTCCGCCTCGGCTTAGGAGAAGATCTACTACCTCCACCGACCACGAATGGGGAGAGGAAGGTCCGCGATCGTCCACTCGATCTTGAGATCGGCAAGTGATCGACTACATCAACCACGAGATCCGATCTCGTAATGCTTTCGGGTCTACGAGGTTAGTACAGATCTATCTCGTTGCACATGTCTAATAGATTAGATCTTGGCTTTTATCTAGATTAGATCTGGGTTTTGTTCGTTCTTGCGGTAGAAATTTTTTGTTTTCCATGCTACGAACCCATCAGTGGTATCAGAGCCGTGTCTATGCGTAGATCTGTTGCACGAGTAGAACACGATGGTTTTGTGGGCGTTGGTGCTCGTGCCGTCTTTTGCTTTGTGTACTTTGCATCTTGCGGTATGGTGGGATGAAGCGGCTCGGGCTAACCTTACATGTCATCGCACATGAGACTTGCTCCATAGTTGATGTGCAACTCGTATTGCACAAGTGGCTTTGCGGGTGTCTGTCTCTCCCATCATAGTATAGATCCAATCTACACTTTGCACTTGATAGCACTTGTATCAATGTTGTGGTTCAGTTTCGTAGGTAAGATCCGTTCTTATTCGAAAGCCCCAAACCACGTAAAACATGCAAAGAAAATTAGAGGCGTCTAACTTGTTTTTGCAGGGGTTTTGTGATGTGATATGGCCATCATGTGATTGTGATTATATTTGATGTATGCAATGATCCTTGTTGTAATATGGCAACGGCGGAGCCTAATGGTTGTCTTTAATTCATTAAGACTCATGTCTATTCATCTTGTAATAGCTTTATTCCAAGTAGTTGTAATAGTTGCTAGTGATGATGGACAACCATGAAGCGGCGCCACTGACCTTGATGCAATGTAGGTGATGATGGAGATCATGTTCATGCTTTGGAGTTGGAGATCAAAGGCATAAGAAGAAAGGGCCATATCATATCACACTAATTATGAATTGCCTGTGATGTTAATCCTTTATGCATCTTGTATTGCTTAGATCACGACGGTAGCATTATAAGATGATCCCTCTCACTAAATATCAAGTAATAAAGTGTTCGTCCTTAGTAGGCACCGTTGCTAAGACTCGTCGTTTCGAAGCATCTTGTGATGAACGGGTGTGATAGATTCTACGTGTGCATACAACGGGTGCAAGCCAGATTTGCACATGCGGATACTAAGGTTAACCTTGACGAGCCTAGCATGTACAGACATGGTCTTGGAACACGGAATACCGAAAGGTAAAGCATGAGTCATATAGATGATATGATGAACATGTTGATTGTTCTCCTTTAAAGCTACATCATCTCACGTGATGATCGGACTTGGTGTAGTGGATTTGGTTCGTGCAATCACTAAAACAACTCGAGGGATGTTGTTTTGAGTGAGAGTTTATTTGTAATTTGGATTAGTCGAACTCAATTTATCATAAACACAATCAAAGTGAATTTGCATAGTTTGTTGTAGTCATTGGCATCCGTTCACCACCTTACTCTTAGTTATAGTTGAGATAGTGGAACTATAGAAATTCTGGATATTTACTTTACGAACTGGTATCGTATTGTTTTGAGTGTCAATCTAAAGTTTAAAAGTCCTGTTGCAAACTTTCAGCAAACTCAGTTTACTCTGTGAAGTTTAATAAACAGTATTAAATCAAGAGTAACAATTCCAGTGTTAGTATCTAATGTATCATGTTTGCCTCCATGATTCTTGATATTCAAAAGATTGTTTTTAATATCAAGTTTATCTAAGAGCTGAAAGCAATGTTTCAGAAACCATCATATGTGAAAGGTATTGCGATATCTAAAACAATGTGTTGGTTACAACATGATAGAGTATATGTCCTCATATTTGATGAGAATTTGTGAAGGTTGGAGACGCTAGTCGTCCTAATCCTCCAAAAGGTTTTGGAAAAGAAAATTATACTCGCAATTCACCTTTATAAGCTATAGCAGCTTGATCATGAAAGTTGTCATGATAAGGATGAATAGAAGATGTAAGTAAAATGTTTACTACACTAAAAGATTACTAAAGAATGGAATTTTGAAAGAATGCCAAACATTTGATGAAGGTGATCCACTTCAAAGTGCAAGTTCAAAGGTATTAGTATTTGACTATACACACTTTGTACTATGTGTCATGTGAATGACACCACTATTGATGTTGCTAGATTCTTTTAAAAGAAAAGGAATTGTTGAAAGAGAATCTATAAAATATTTGGCAAAAAAAAAGATTGGAGATGTCCAACTTAGGTATATAGAAGATACATGTTATGGTTGTATTCCTTGGTTGTTAAAAAATGTGGTTCTGCGGTATTGGATACCGAATTGGTTGGTATGAAGTGTCATACAGGACAACACAATTCATGAACTGCAATGGCCTAAGTAACTAGCAAGAGAATATGTGATGATGTTCATCGAAAACAAACAAAGGGTTGTTGTGTTCCTCGTTAACATCAAAGCTTGCCTTCAAGATTTGTTTCAATAATTGTTATTTTGATCAGGTATTATGACGACAAAAAGGTTGTTCAAATAATTACCGTATTCCATAATAGATGGATGATATACAAGTCTGGTTGGAGAAATAACGACCATAAAACTAATGCTAAAATGTCGCAAGACAAATGATTGAAAGATCACTTGCGAAGTGATATCACCGTTTAAATTATATTGAAACGGATACATGAAAAATTCCATGTTGATGGATTTTTGGAGTCTTTGATTTTTATCAAATGACGCTTGTGATACTTTCTTGGAGATAATTAAAACTCCGTTCGTAGGCCAAAAGAGGAACGAACGACTAACTGATTGGAATTTGTACATATTGATGTATATAGTCCATTATGTTTAGTCGTGGGCGATGGATTTCAACTTCATATGTTTTCTCCGAAGATTTGAGTGAGTATATGTATATACTTACTCAATAAGGAAGAAGTATGAAACATTTGAAAATGTTCAAAGACTTTCAAGATGAAGTGGAAAATCATTGTAACAAGAAAATAAAAAGTTTATGATTGGATCATAAAGAAAGATGTTTGAGTTACAAGTTTAGCAAAACACCTAAGATTTGAGGAATCGTTCCATGGATTTGCATTTCCCAAAACACCATAGGAGTATGGAGTGTTCGAGATATGTAATGAAACCTTGTTTGACATGGTAAGATCAAAGGTGTCATTTATAAAAATGCCATTATATTTTTAAAGATTAAAGCTTTAGTGACTACCGCTTTTACACTGAAAAGAGCTCCATCGTGATCCATTGAAATGACACCATATAAGTCATGGTTTGGGATAAAACCCAGGTTGTCCTTTCTTAAATTTTTGGTATGCTAGGGATAAGTAAAGTGCTTACAACCAAAGTCGAATGAGCATGTCTTTGTAGGTTATTTCGAATAACCATTGGGTGTTCCTCCATAACACCGAAGACAAAATTGTTTGTCGCTTAGAGTGTCGAGTTTCTTGAGAAGGAATTTTTGGTGAAAAGTCAAGTGGGAGGACAATAGAACTTTGAAAAGGTTGTTGAACCTTGGCTAATATGTGCTGAGTTGCGCAGCATCGGTAAGTGTCCCGGAGGCAGCAACAATGCTCATAGCTCACGTGCCTCAAAGGTTGTGGTCACGGAGATCTAAGTTACTATTGAACCAAGTAGGTCGGATAAGTAATCAAATGCCAAGATTTGAGAGTTAAATCATTGTTGTTTGACAATGATGAACCGACTACATGCAAATAATCAATGATGGGCCCTGACTATGATAAGATTTGATCTTTCATAGCGATATTTAGTCTGGACGGATTAATGTAGCAACCACTACATATATTTTGGTATATGGTAGTTGAACAAACAAAACAATTTCTTCTAATAGAATGGTTACCTAGGATAGGACGTGTACATGACACGATCCAAAGGGTTTTGTTAATTCAAAGGATGCTAAAAGAGTATGCAAAACTTCAATGGTTGAAGTGAGCATCGCGGAGTTGGAATCTTCACCGTGATGAAATCGTTAAAAGGTTTAATTTCATCAGAGACGATGAAGATGTTTGCATTTTTGTAAGAAATTAAGTGGGAGCGCTAAGACATATTTCTAATACATTATGTGAAAGACATATTGTTGATTAGAAATGATGTATCTTTTATTGACACAGGTTAAGAATTTCATTTCGATGAAAGACTTAGGCATAACCCAAGAATTAGGCATCAATGTCTATATGGATAGATTGAGGCGCTAATATGGTTTTGCCAAATGTACATAGATAAGATGTTGAATGAGTTCAATATGGAAACAACAAGAAAGGTTCTTGATGCACGGAAAGGACTGAATCAAGATTCAAGTGTGTTGACACGAGATTCAAGTGTTTTGACACGAGATTCAAGTGTTTTGACACTTGGTGAAATCACAAGAATATTTTGATTAATCATTCTTTGAGATGTACACATCCAGATATGTCCTATGCTCTAAATGTTATGAGCATATACCAAAATGACTCATAAGATGATCATTGGACAATAGTAGGGATATTCCTATGATCTTTGGAAGAACTAAGAATATATTACTTATATAGTGGTGACAAATAGTTCATTGTAAATTGTTACATTGATACTAGTTTTGTCACAAATTAAGTTTATCTCAATTTAAACTTTGGGTGGCACAATGTAATGAAAAGGAAGTTCCATAGCGGATTTGGTTGAGTGCCAAAGTTAAAACATTGTGACAGATACTACAACAAAAGGCTAAGTATATGACTGCTATTGTAGCAGCAAATGAGGGCATTTGCGTCAAGTAGTTTGTTATCAAACTAGGTGTGGTTCATAGCAGGATAATACTATGAAGATACATTGTATGAAAATTGTATCAACATGATTTAATCCCAAGGAACTAAAGGTCTCACCAAAGGACCAAATTTATACAATGCCATCTCATTGGAGAATGAGTAATGCGTAGAGACGCAAGGACATGCAAATACACATGGACCTGGAAGTGTCAGATCCGAAGATTATGTTTACCACTAGCAATAGTGTCTATACAACACCAGAAAGCCATAGGTGTTGAATGCACAAATTTTTAACTAGATTATTGACTCTAGTGCAAGTGGGAGACTGTTGGAGATATGCCCAAGAGGCAATAATAAAGTGGTTATTATTATATCTTTATGTTTATGATAAATGTTTACATCCCATGCTATAATTGTATTAACAGGAAACATTAATACTTGTGTGTTTTGTAAACATAAAAGAGTCCCTAGTAAGCCTCTTGTTAAACTAGCTTGTTGATTAATGGATGATCATGGTTTCCTGATCATGGACATTGGATGTCGTTAATAACAAGATCATATCATTAGGAGAATGATGTGATGGACACACACCCATAGTAAGCATAGCATAAGATCAAGTCATTAAGTTCGTTTTGCTACAAGCTTTTCAAATGCATAGTAACCTAATCCTTCGACCATGAGGTTATGTTAATCACCATCACCGGATGGGTACTTTGATGACATCAAACGCCGCTCAGAATCGGGTGGTTATAAAGGTGTCATTGGGTATTCTGAAAGTATGTGTTGAAGCGCATGGACCAAGATTGGGATTTGTCCATCCATATGACGGATAGATATGCTCTAGGCCCTCTCGGTGGAATGTCATCTAGTTAGCTTGCAAGCATGTGACTAGGTCACAAGGGATGACATATCATGGAACAAGTAAAGAGTACTTATCAGTAACGAGGTAGAACTAGGTATGGAGATACCGACGATCAAACCTCAGATAAGTAGAGTATCGCGTGACAAAGGGAATTGGTTTCGTATGTTAAATGGTTCTATCGATCACAAAGTCATCGTTGAGTATGTGGGAGCTGTTATGGATCTCCAGATCCCGCTAATGGTTATTGATCGGAGATGTGTCTCCATCATGTCTACATGTTCACGAACCGTAGGGTGACACACTTAAGGTTCGAAGTTTTTTTAAGTAGATATGGAATGTGCGTTGGAGACCGAATGTTGTTCGGAGTCTCGGATTGGATCCGGGACATCACGAGGAGCTCCGGAATTGTCCGGGGAATAAGATTCATATATTGGGGATCATTTTCTAAGTTAGGAAATGTTCCGGAGTATTTGTATGGGGATTCTAGAAGGTTTCGGAATGTTCCAGAAGGTTCTAGAAGATTTCTTGGAGTTTGCTTGAAAACCAAGAAAGGATCAAGGAATCCTTGTGGGGCAAGACAAGGATTCGTTGGGGACTCTCCCCACCTCCTTGATCCGCCGGCCAAGGGAGAGGGGAGTCCTACAAGGACTCCACCTCCCCATGGCGCCTCCCTCCTTTAAATAGAGGGGTGGAGGCGCCACCCCCCTTGCCCCTCCAATCCTCAAACCCTAGCCGCCTCTCTCCTCCTCCTTCCCTCTACTCTGGCTTAGGCGAAGCCCTGCAGAATTCTCTACTCCACCACCACCACCACGCCGTCGTGCTGCTGGGATTCCGTGGAGAAGATCTACTACCTCCACTGCTTGCTGGAACAGGGAGAGGAAGGTCTGCTTCGACTCCGTACTTGTGACCGATCAGGAAGCACCGCTTAACGAAACCGGAAGGATCGTCCACTCGATCTTGAGATCGGCAAGTGATTGACTACATCAACCACGAGATCCGATCTCGTAACGCTTTCGGGTCTACGAGGGTTAGTATAGATCTATCTCGTTGCACATGTCTAATAGATTAGATCTTGGCTTTTATATAGATTAGATCTGGGTTTTGTTCGTTCTTGTGGTATAAATTTTTTGTTTTCCATGCTACGAACCCATCAGTAGCATGCACTTATAGATCAAAATTTGAGATACTTTATTTCGTTAAATTGGGTAACGCCATTCTATTTGACGAATATAAGCATAAATCTTGAGAATTATCAAAAATTCCCTAAACCCTAAACCCTAAAACCCTTAGCCCAAAACCCCTAACCAAGCAGGTGTCATGCACTCATAGATCAAAATTTGAGATACTTTCATTCAATCAGGTAACACCATTCTATTAGATGAATATAAGCATAAATCCTGAGCATTACCAAAAAAACGCTAAACCCTAAACCGGTAACAACCTATAAAACTAAACTGTAAAACCCTAAACCCTCAACCCATAAACTCTAATCGAGAAGGTACCATGTACTTATATATCAAAATTTGAGATACTTTCATTAAATTGCGGTAACGCCATTCTATTCCACAAATATAAGCATAAAGCTTGAACATTATTTAAAATTCCTGAAAGCATAAAACCTAAACCATAAAACCTAAACACTAAATCCCAACCCCTTACCAAACACGTAGCATGCACTTATAGAACAAAATTTGATATACTTTCATTAAATTGGTAACGCCATTCTATTCGACGAATATAAGCATAAATCTTGGCATTATTGAAAATTCCCTAAACCCTAAACAACCCCTAAAACCTAAACTTAAAACCTCAAACCCTCAACCCACAAACCCTAACCAAGCAGGTATCATGCACTTATAGATCAAAATTTGAGATACTTTCAATGAATTAGGTTACGCCATTCTATTCGATGAATATAAGAATAAAGTTTGAGCATTATTGAAAATTCGCTAAACCCCCTAAACCCTATTTAATCCATAGAACCTAAACCGTAAACCAAGCAGGTATCATGGATTTATAGATCAAAATCTGAGATTCTTTCATTATATTGTGGTAACGCCATTATATTCCACAAATATAACCATAAAGTTTGAACATAATTGAAAATGCCCTAAACCCTAAAACCTCAACCCCGCCTAAACGACCCTGGCAAATGAGGTGTCATGCACTTGTAGATAAATATTTCAGATATACTTTCCTCAAATTGTGCTAACGCCATACAATTCCACGAATATAAGCATATATAAAGCAGCTTGAACATTATCGAAAATTCCCAAAAAAAACTAAACCCTAAACCCCTAAACCCCCAAAACCATAAACCCTAAACCCTCATCCCCTCAACCCCTTACCAAGCAAGTATCTATCATGGTACAGCCACTCAGATGCAAGTTCTTGATTCAAATTCACAGGATACAAGCCCCAACATCACGCTAGGAGGATGGAAACCTGATGAACTCGTGAGTTCATCGATGAGGGAAAGAGAGAGATACGAGTTCTAGACTCGACATTAGTTACAAGATTCTCGATGCCCGGTTCCTACTCATGTAGTGCCTTTAAGGCTGACTGGTGTTGTCGGTCTTTGCTGACGTGTGGGCATCCCTTGCCATCACCGTGTGGGCCTTGCGTATCTCCTAGCGTATGTCTCTCCTCCGCTTCACTTCTAGGGCGTTTGGCATGTGGTGGGCCGTGACAATGCCCTCCCCTTGAGTACCAGCATGTTCCCATACTGGTGACGTTGGAAACGCATCCACGTCAGTATAGAGGTGCTCCCAGGTGGTTCAGGATGGCAGCAGATCGCTCCATTGGACGAACACTTGAGGAACTAGCTTGCGTCCACAACGAATGAACCTCTCCCCAATGACTGCTAATGGCTGCACAGTAGGAATATCAGCTATGTGGTTTGTCGGTAATGTGGCACTCACCGCGTCAGAGGCACCGAGAGAACGCTTTAGCTAGGAGATGTGCACCACCGGGTGAATGCGCGATCCTGAAGGTACGAGCAGCTTGTACGTCACAGTGCCAATTCTCTTTAGGATCTTGAAGGGCCCAAAGTATCTGAATGCCAACTTCTGTGATGACCGCTGTGCGACTATTGTTTGCATGTACGGCTAGTGATTCAAATAGACGAACTCGTCCACTAAGAATTGGTGTTCCATCCGTTTCTTGTCTGCCTGCACTGTCATGCGTTGCTGAGCATGCTGGAGGTGATGCTTGAAGAAAGGAAGAAGAGCTTGCCTCTCATGCAGCTAGTGTTCCACATCAATCACTACTGGCAGTAGTGTGTTCTGGATGCCAAAATGGCGTGGCGTGTGCCATGGACCTCGAATGGCGACTTGCCTAGAGAAGAGTGGAAGTTAGTGTTGTACCAGTACTCTGCCTGGGGAAGCCAAGCAAACCATTTGTGTGGAGTAGCATGAACAAGGGAACAGAGGTAGGTCTCAAGGCATTAATTAAGCCACTTTGTCTGGCCATTTGTCTGGGGATGGTAGGATGAACTCATGTTGAGCATCGTATCAGCCATTTTGAACAATTTGTGCCAGAATTTGCTGGTGAATCCTTTTTCTCGGTCAGATATGATGACAGAGGGCATGCTTTGCGAGAATATCATTTTGCGGCCCGAAAGTTCAGGCACCCAGGCAACGCGGTACCCAAGTTACCTATAATCATCCGCGATGACTACAGTTGGTGTGCCAAATATTCAGAGGGTCTTTTCCAGCACGAATTCAACTTAATACTAAATATCAAGCTAATGACCGTCAAGTTGGGCCCCCCTATCAGTTCTCGCCATTATGTCGCTCCCGTCACTTAGGTGGGGTGGCTATCATGTAGGCTTGCACCACTGGCACAGTGGATAGGACAACACGACCGGCCCAGTGTATTGACGTGACAAAACAGGGCACATATACCGTCGTTATAATTATTTTTGTTTACTCAGAAGCTAGAATGGCCACCACCACGCATCTCTTCTTTGGACTTCCGTCCCCGTCGTTAACCATGACCTTAAAAGCGCATTGACGGTTCCACCGTTCCCCTGCCTCGCGGAAACCACTCTTCTTCTTCCTATCATCTGTCTTCTTCCCGTCTTCTCCTTGCCGCCATGGAAGGTCGTCGCACTCTAGAGACAAGCTTCACTACCCATGACAATAAGAAGATAGACGTCGTCTACACCAACAAGGAGGAGACAGTGGTGCGAGTCCTGAGGATGTATGAGGGTTGGCTTGAGAAAGACGAGGACAAGTTTGTGGGATTGGACCTCGAGTACACCCCGGAGGACCCATATGAAGGGAGTGAAGTTTCCGTCGTTCAACTGGCCATGAGGAAACACGTCCTCGTCTACCACTTCTCCCGGTTTGTAGATCTGCTCTCTATAGTTAACCGCTTTTAGGGTTTTCTCCTCTTGTTCTTTATCCATTTGCTCATCTTGCAACTACTGGATTTTATTTAGGACCAAATAAATTATGACAAGACAATGTTGAGAGTCTTGATCTTGCATTTACTAAACTTTTTAAAATTATATTCGGATGATGATCTTGCATTGACAAAATATTTGTAGTTACAAATTTTGGTGATGACAAACTACATACTTTCAGGACTGACAGGAATTGTCCAGCGCTGCGCCAGTTCCTTGTAGAAAAGGGAATTGTTTTCCGCACCGTCGATAATAATACTGATTTTTCGAAATTTCATCAAGAGGGAATTACAATTCCTGCGCACAACTGGATCGATATTTAGAGTCTTGTCAAGATCCTAGGGGGCTCGAGGAAGGATGGAATGGCATCACTCGCAACTAGAATCCTCGATGAGTCGTACGACAGAATGAAGGCAAATTTCCCTATGGATAGGCACGATTTCTAGGATGAGTGGCCGTTGTCTGATATAAACCTGAAGTATGCAGCCATAGATGCTTACGTGACCTACCAGCTGTACAAGAAGATCCATTTTTTTCTACGTTACCTCGTGTTTTGCCCTATTTGCAAGAGGGAAGACGAGCTTAGGGGAGCCCTTTGTAGAAAATGCAGAATAGCTAAGTTTGAAGCTGCATATGCAAAGAAAATGTCTGCATCTGAAGCAGCTGACAGAGAGGCTGCAGAAGTAGCTGAAAGAGAGCTTGCAGCTGAAGCTGAAGCAGCTGACAGAGAGGCTGTAGCTGACGCAGCAAACAGAGAGGCACCATCTTCTAGCGGCAACAATCAGGCCTGGATGCACCGCTAATTATGCCGCAGGACGCTGAAGATAGCGAAGCCAAGTCAGATCCCAGGTGGGATGAAGCATTTCGTGAGCTGTGGAGTTCCAATAATGTAAGATCCACCTAGAATGGTCACAGTTGGTCACCTAGGGACGATAGCAAGCGCCTCAAGTGGGCTGATGAGAAGTGAATTAAATTTTACTCCTTTGTGTTATGTTTCTATTTTGTGGAACTCATTTATCTTGTCAAGATGTTTAGCGCCTCAAGTGAGAGTAGTAAAATAAATTTTACTTATTTGTGTTATGTTTTTGTATGTGTCTTGTAGCTTATCAAGATGGTAGCTCGTTAACTAGCAGTTTGAAAGAGTACCTTTTTCCTCTCTCGCTAAACAGAAATGTTTCATTTTGCCCAAATTGGTAGCAAATCTAGAGAAGATTCTCTCTTCGATAATTTGTTCCCTTTTGGACCTCTTTTTTCCTCCGATCTGGTAGCAAATCTAGAGCAGCAAACCACACCAGGCAGAATACATTCATTCAGAAAAGAAAACAAATGTAGATATAGCTGTGCGCAACTAAATAGATATAGCGATAGAAAAAGTAGGTTGCTTAACGAGGTTTGATACATTCAACCCCTTCCTTGCGTACAGAACTAGGATACCCGCAAAATAGAGAAAATCAAAAGAAGCTGCTTAGCAGCAGCAACAACAGCAGACACATTCAACCCCTCCTTGCATGCGCCTGCGCCTCCGCCTCCTCCCTCAGCGCTTCCTCCACTTCTTGCTGCCCGGTCCCTTGATCTTGGGGTCCTTGGGATTGATTGGAGGCATGCGACCCTCTTCGATGGCCACCCGCTGGAGGTTTCGGAGGTGAATGCCAAGAGCCTAGTGTTCAGTGATGTAGGCATTGATGTTCACGGTCTGGCCGCCATTGTGGGTGCCGGAGCTCGAGCCCTCTGCATGCATCACTAAGGAGTTGAAGTCGGTGCCGGCGAGACTCGCCCTATAGAAGGTCATCCCCTTGTAGAAGGGGCAACTGTAGTCACCGCCAGCGAAGAAGGCATCATACTGATCGGCATGCAGCCTCCTTAGCACCTGACGAGTCTTGGTGTGCCTGGACATGTCATCGCGACAGACATCACTGCCGTAAACCTATTGGAAGAAAAGGAAAATGGGGGAGTAGATGATGTAAGAAGATCGAGCAATCGAAATGCGAACAAGTGAATCCTAATAAACCAAGATCTAGCATCCAATGATGGGAACGGTAGAAGAACTAGGGAAGGGGAGCAAACCCTAGTTACCTCCAACTATGGGTCGTCGATGCCGGTGTCGTAGGGGATGTACTCATCTGGATCGTAGGGGTCCTTGAAGAGATGGATATGCTCGTGACCGGCGAGATCCTCCTCGCTGGCAGAGGGCTCCTCGTCGGCGGCTATGTCAGTAGCAGGGACGGGGGCCTGGACGGGAATGGTGTCTTCCATCGATGCTTCGACGGGGGCCTAGACGGGGACGGCGGCTACTTTCAACGTGTCGAGGAGGACCGACGAGGAGATGGGGGCCTCCTCTGCCATCACCGGCGCGGACCGGGTATTCTCAGGAGTTTGCAAATGTTGGTGGGACAGTGGAGAGGGTTGCGTGGGGAGAGTGAGCGAGAGTGAGAGTGGGTGTGCCGAGAGGGGCTCTATAGTTAAGGTGAATGGAAGCAAGGCACGTTTCGTTGCACCACCGTGCAACACGTCGTGCAGGTGATACATTGCAAATGTATCTATAATTTTTGATGTTCCATGCTTGGTTTTATCCACTTTCTTGTGTTTTGTTCCAACTTTGGAGTACTTTTCATATGATTTCTTGGACTAACCTATTAACAAGAGCCACAGTGCCAGTTGCCTGTTTTCTGCTGTTTTTGGTTCCAGGAAAGTCAGAAAATGAATATTCTCGGAATTGGACAGGACAAAAGCCAAAGTGCCTATTTTTCCGGAAGGGATCAAGTGCCATAATACGAGACGGAGAGGGACCAGGGGGCCACCACACCACCTGGCCGCGTGGCCCAGTCTGGCCCGCGCCAGGGGGTGGTGAGGCTAGCCCTGGCACCCCCTCGGCCTCTCCTTCCGCCTATAAGTTGCCCTCGGGATGAAAACCCTAATTACCCGATCAAAAATCCACGAAAGAGTCTGTAGCTGCCGTCATCTCCATCCCTAGATTGGGAGGGATCTGAAGCTCTTCCCGGCACCCTGCCGGAGAGGGGAATTCACCCTGGAGGCCTTCTTCATCACCATGCAAGCCTCCGGTGTGATGTGTGAGTAGTTCATCCTTGGACTACGGATCCATGTAGTAGCTAGATGGCTGGTTTCTCCTCCTTTGTGCTTTCATGTTTAGATCTTGTTAGCTCCGTTCATGATCAAGATCATCTATTTGTAATTCATACATGTTGTGTTTGCGGGGATCCGATGGATATTGATATGCTATTTCAGATTGATTATTGATTCTATCATGTCTTTGTTATTTGAGATCTTGCATGCTTTCCATTGTTAGTAGCTATCTTGGCCAAGTAGATGCTAGCAACTCCAAGAGTTAGTATTTATGCTTGATAATGGGTTCATGCCTCTGGTAATCTGGGGAAGTGACAGAAATCTCTAAGGTACTAGATGTGTTGTTGCTACTAGGGAGAAAACAACAATCCTTTGTTCATAGAACAATCATATTGTTTACTTTACACGCAGTTTATAAAGCAATAATCTGTTGCTTGCAACTTAATACTGGAGGGGGTTCGGATGATAATCTAAAGGTGGATTATTAGTCATAGATGCAGTTGGATGGCGGTCTATGTATTATGTTGTATTTCCCAATCAAGGCTCAGAGGAGTCAAGATGATTAGTATATGCATGTATTGCTTTCTCAGTGTTTGTCAATTGCCCCGCTGTAATTTGTTCACCCAGCATGTTATCTATCTAAGGAGAGCCACCTCTAGTGAACTATGGATCCCGGTCCTTGTCTTGTACATACCATCTACAATCTTTTACTGCTTTGTGTTTACTTTCTGCAAAATTTTACTTCTTTCTATTCGATACGTTTAATCCTTTGTTTTCTGCAAAACACGGTGAGATTGACAACCTCATCGCAAGATGGGGACAAAGTTCTGTGGTTGTGTTGTGCAGGTCTCCACGTTGCTACTAGCACCGGTAGTGCGCCCTGCCAAAGCTCAGCTAGTAACACCTTTGGGGTGTTTCCTTGCTCTTACTGGTTCGATTAAACCTTGGTTTCATAATTGAGGGAAACTTGCTGCTATGCTCATCATACCTTCCTCTTGGGGTTCCCAATGAGCTCTACATCAACCACGAGCCATCAACATTTTTCTGGGCGCCGTGCATTGAGCCATCAAGCATTTTTTCAAGGCGCTGTTGTGAGTCAAGGACATCTTCACAAGGGGAGTCCCTCACAACCAATCTCTTTACTTTGTTGTTTTTGTTTTTCTTAGTTTCTTTTGCCTTGTTTGCTTGTTTTGTTCTTCAAAAACACAAAAAAATTAGTTTTACTTGTTTGCTTTCTTATTTGAAAACCCAAAAAAATGAATACTCTTGAAAACACTAAGTTGTGTGACTTCACTAGCACCAACAACAATGATTTTATGAGCACTCCCATTGCTCCACCTATGGCTGAAAATACTTTCTTTGAGATAAAACCTGCTTTGCTCAACCTTGTTATGAGAGAACAATTTTCTGGTATTGGTAATGAAGATGCTGCTTCCCATCTAAATAACTTTGTTGAACTTTGTGAGATGCAAAAGCATAGGGATATAGATGATGATATTATTAAGCTGAAATTGTTTCCTTTCTCTTTGAGAGGAAAAGCTAAAGAATGGTTGAATTCCTTAACTAGGAATAGTATTGATTCTTGGACTAAGTGCAAAGAAGCATTTATTGGAAAATACTATCCTCCTGCTAAGATTATATCTATGAGAAGTGAAATAATGAAGTTTAAACAACTTGATAATGAGCATGTTGCTCAAGCTTGGGAAAGAATGAAATCTTTGGTAAAGAATTGTCCCACTCATGGACTGACTGCTTGGATGATCATCCAAACTTTTTATGCAGGATTGAACTATTCTTCAAGGAACCTATTGGATTCTGCTGCTGGAGGTACCTTTATGACCATCACTTTGGGTGCTGCAACAAAACTTTTGGACAATATGATGGTTAATTATTCTGAATGGCATACTGAGAGAGCTCCACAAGGTAAGAAGGTAAATTCTGTTGAGGAAACCTCCTCCTTGAGTGATAAGACTGATATGATTATGTCTATGCTAGTTAATGGGAAAACCCATATTGATCCAAATAATGTTCCTTTAGCCTCTTTGGTTGCTCAAGAAGAGGAAGTTGATGTGAACTTCATAAGAAATAACAACTTTGGCAACAATGCTTATTGTAATAATGCTTATAGGAAAAAATTTGGTAACAACAATTATAAGCCATATCCTCCCAACAATGGTAATGCTTATGGAAATCCTTACAACAATAATAAGAGTGCTCCCTCTAAACTTGAAGTTATGCTTAAAGAGTTTATTAGTAAACAAACTGCATTCAATAAAACTATTGAGGAAAAACTCTCTAATGCTGAAAGAAATATAGCATCTTTGGCTGAAGCTCAATCTACTTTGAATAAAATGGCTGCTAAACCTGAAACTAATGAGAATCCCTTTGCAGCTACTAATGCCATACAAGTAAGAATTGATGAAAATGTTAGACTATTAGCTGAATTACATGCTAAGTGGGAAAGAGAAGATGAAATTGCTAGAAACATTAGTATTTCTACTATTACCACCACTATTGTTGAGGCTAGTAATAGTTCTACTACTTTAGATGATAAAGTTGATTTTGATCTTGATGGTTGCAGCATCTCTGGAGTTATTAAGTTCCTACAAAAGCTTGCTAAAAGTCCTAATGCTAGTGCCATGAACATGGATTTTACAAAACACATTACTAATGCTCTCATAAAGATTAAAGAAGAAAAGATGAAACATAAAGCTTCTATTCCTATAAAGCAAGAAGATGGTTGGGAACCCATCATTAATATGAAAGTGAATGACTTTGATTTCAAAGCTTTGTGTGATCTTGATAGTAGTGTTTCTATTATGCCTAGAAGGATTTATGATATGCTTGATTTGCCTCCTCTTGAAGATTACTATTTGAATGTCCCACTTGATGATAATGCTAAAAAGAAACTCATGGGGAGTTTTAATGATGTTCTTATTATGGTTAATGATTCCTATGTCCCTGTTGATTTCTATGTTTTGGATGTTGAATACAATGCTTCTTGTCCTATTACTTTGGGAAGACCTTTTCTTAGAACTGTTGGTGCCATCATTGATATGAAAGAAGGCACCATTAAATATAAACTCCCACTCAAGAAAGGTACAGAACACTTCCCTAAAAAGAGAGAAAAGATTTCTTTTGCTTCTCCTATGAAAACAAAATTTGGTCTTAATGCTTCTTCATTTGAGAACACTTGATTCTTTCTTTGGTTCTTATGCCTAACTTAAAGGCGTTAAAGAAAAGTACTTGTTGGGAGATAACCCAAAAGTTTTAGATGAGTCTTGGAAGTTATTACTTCAGTAATAACCTCTCCTTATCCTTTTTATTTGCTTTTTGTGCCAAGAGTAACCTCTAATGAGAGAGAAGTAATGATTGGGAAAGTTGCTGTCCCGAAACAGATTTTTATGCTTCACCGTAAAACTTCCCGAGAGAGCTCTGTATGTCGGATTGAGATGTAAGTTTTTGTGCTTCTGCCCCAGGTTGTTATCTAACTTTAGTTAGTTCAACACTTTTTTATTTGAGCAACATAAGGTCTTCGAAAAAAATCGTCTTTACCTGCTGGTCTGTTTTGACAGATTTCTGCCATTTTCTGCATTTGCTTCTTGTTAGTTCCTTCTTGAGTTCCTTTGGGGAATTGAGCTTTTTGAGGGAAGTGCTACAGTATATAGTGTTCTAATGGAAGTTTATTTGGTGTTAGAACTGAACCTTAAGACTTATTTATCTTAAGTGCACTAATGTTGCTAATGAGATTGTGTGAAGTTTTGTATGAAGGAAAAATTTCAGGTGTATGGAAGGAATGAGTAATGAGATGAAGGATGGACTAAAGCTCAAGCTTGGGGATGCCACGCGTGTCACCCCAAGAAATATCCAAGAAGTACAAGCGTCAAAGCTTGGGGATGCCCAAGGCATTCCCCTTCTTTATCAATGAAAATTCCAGGTTTCTTCCAAACGCTTCATTTTTATTGTTTCATGCACAGTTGTGTTTTTCTTGGAGCGTCTTCTTTTTCGTTTTTGTTTTGGTTTTTAGTTTGCTTGGTTTGCTTAGTTTTCTGAATAAGTTGGTTGGACCCCCTCTTTCACACTTTGGTTTGCAATTAGTTTGGTTTGGTTTGGAAAAGAGTAGGAAAGTTCATACTTATGTGGTAAAAAGAGCTCGTTTTTGACTGTGGTCTATGCTTTGTCATGCCATGCTTGATATTGTTTTGGCTTTATGCTTAGTATTCTTTGCTGTAGCATGACTTGTTATAAACAATTGAGATTGCTTAATGTGCCTTGGATGAATCATGTGTTGTTTTAGCATATTAAAGCATAGTATAGTGGTATTCTCCTTTGATGCTTTATTTGGGTTGACTTGGCACATGCTCACACCATGTTATGACTATCACAAGTCACCATAAGCCTTTATGATCCTTTAGTTTTCAACTTGTAGTATCACTTTATGCTTTGATCAATGATGTTTTGTCGCTCTGCATGATTATGGCCATTATTGCTCTCTTAGTTTGTCGCTCCCAGTCTTTTGCTAGCCTCCACAACAAAGTATGAGTTCCACTCATGCATCCAACTCCCTAAACCAAGTTATTCCAAAGAGTCCACCATACCTACCTACTAGCTTATGCTATTCCAAGTATATTCATGCTTTTGTTTACCTTCCACTTGTTATGAGAAAACTAGTGATTAAAGCTCTCACGAACTTGATGGCACACTTTACTTTACTTGCCCTTAATAAACTTGAACCATTGTGTCTTCTATGTTGTATATGCTTGCACTTATTTGTTGGGAATTAGCAGAACCATGCTTTCATGGGGAACGCTTTCAACATTGTACTTGGTACTTGTACCTAGTTGATATCATGCTCTTTTGTATATGGATGTCGTCGGTGTGAAATGAAAGGGGAGCTTGTAAGTCCATGGAGTTATGTATATGTGTTAGAGAAACGCCTGGGCCACTGGTCTAATCCATGCTGACATGGTGGAAACCTGCAGCGTAACCATAATGAGCTGTCTATGAAGCATTCTTCTTATAAAAAAAGAGTCCTATATTGAAAAAAAAGAGAAAAGAAAAAAAAGAGATACTATGAAAAGAGGAAAGAGAGAAAAAAGCACCATATTCCCATGGTAAATAAGAAGAATATTGAGATGCTCGTTGTCTGCTTGCCTTGTCATTTTGATATGGGGATTCTTCCGTATCATCGGGCAAGGGGTACCCCGTTGGTGGTTCTCAATGATACACATGTACTTACGATGAACAGAACTTACCGGTGACTAAACTTGAGTAGCATGAGGAGCGGCCCTCGTATACAAGGGACATGAGATTTCTGACTTATACTTTGTCAAGCATGTACACCATAGTTTGTTCACTTTAACCTTAATCACTTCAAGATTCTTATGATAAGGGCAATGAGAGCTGAAAGCTATAAGTACCATAATTTTTGGAAGCTCTTTATGAGACTTGAATCCCTACTTCCTTTTACAAAAGGCCTTTATTCCACCATTATTTTGAGTCTCCACCTTCTATCTTTATGCACCTACTTTGAGAGCATAGTGGCCATTCTTAGTTCTATGTGCATTGTCCCAAGACTAGTTGATTGATGCATAACTTGTTATTGCTTGTTTGAAACTATTGTATCTAGTCACTCTTATGAACTTTGAAGGTGTCCTATGCATTTATATTTGCTACTCTATTGAGGGACAAGCTGAATACTATTATGCTATGCTTTCTTTATGTGAAACAAACAAACGTCTTGCAAAGCATGTTATTCATGAATCTTTTCTTTGTGCCTTTTCATGTTGCATCATAGTTTCTTTGTCTTATTGCTAGAACTTTGTCTTTCATGTTATGATTGAAGTACTATGATCCCAGCCTTGAATGTTTTGCAAATACTTTGATCAAGTCTTTGATGGTGCATGTCACCTCAAAAATTATTTCTTTTTATCACTTACCTACTCGAGGACAAGCAGGAGTTAAGCTTGGGGATGTTGATACATTGCAAATGTATCTATAATTTTTGATGTTCCATGCTTGGTTTTATCCACTTTCTTGTGTTTTGTTCCAGCTTTGGAGTAATTTTCATATGATTTCTTGGACTAACCTATTAACAAGAGCCATAGTGCCAGTTGCCTGTTTTCTGCTGTTTTTGGTTCCAGGAAAGTTAGAAAATGAATATTCTCGGAATTGGATAGGACAAAAGCCAAAGTGCCTATTTTTCCAGAAGGGATCAAGTTCTAGAATACGAGACGGAGAGGGACCAGGGGGCCACCACACCACCTGGCCGCGCGGCCCAGCCTGGCCCGCGCCAGGGGGTGGTGAGGCCAACCCTAGCACCCCCTCGGCCTCTCCTTCCGCCTATAAGTTGCCCTCGGGACGAAAACCCTAAGTACCCGATCAAAAATCCACGAAAGAGTCTGTAGCCACCATCATCTCCATCCCTAGATCGAGAGGGATCTGAAGCTCTTCCCACCTGGAGAGGGAATTCACCCTGGAGGCCTTCTTCATCACCATGCAAGCCTCCGGTGTGATGCGTGAGTAGTTCATCCTTGGACTACAGATCCATGTAGTAGCTAGATGGCTGGTTTCTCCTCCTTTGTGCTTTCATGTTTAGACCTTGTGAGCTCCATTCATGATCAAGATCATCTATTTGTAATTCATACATGTTGTGTTTGCAGGGATCCGATGGATATTGAGATGCTATTTCAGATTGATTATTGATTCTATCATGACTTTGTCATTTGAGATCTTGCATTCTTTCCATTGTTAGTAGCTATCTTGGCCAAGTAGATGCTAGCAACTCCAAGAGATAGTATTTATGCTCGATAGTAGGTTCATGCCTCTTGTAATCTGGGGAAGTGACAGAAATCTCTAAGGTACTAGATGTGTTGTTGCTACTAGGGAGAAAACAACAATCATTTGTTCATAGTATAATCATATTGTTTACTTTACACGCAGTTCATAAAGCAATAATCTGTTGCTTGCAACTTCATACTTGAGGGGGTTCGGATGATAACCTGAAGGTGGATTATTAGTCATGGATGCAGTTGGATGGCGGTCTATGTATTATGTTGTATTGCCCAATCAAGTCTCAAAGGAGTCAAGATGATTAGTATATGCATGTATTGCTTTCTCGGTGTTTTTCAATTGCCCCGCTGTAATTTGTTCACCCAGCATGTTATCTATCTAAGGAGAGCCACCTCTAGTGTACTATGGATCCCGGTCCTTGTCTTTTACATACAATCTACAATCTTTTACTGCTTTGTGTTTACTTTCTGCAAACTTTTACTTATTTCCATTCAATACGTTTAATACTTTGTTTTCCGCAAAACACTGTGAGATTGACAACCTCATCGCAAGTTGGGGACAAAGTTCTGTGGTTGTGTTGTGCAGGTCTCCACGTTGCTACTAGCACCGGTAGTGCGCCCTACCAAAGCTCAGCTAGTAACACCTTTGGGGTGTTTCCTTGCTCCTACTGGTTCGATTAAATCTTGGTTTCATAACTGAGGGAAACTTGCTACTGTGCTCATCGTACCTTCCTCTTGGGGTTCCCAACAAGCTCTACATCAACCACGAGCCATCAACATTTTACTAGGCGTCGTGCATTGAGCCATCAGCAGGCTACTGCAACATGCACCGCGACACGTGCACGGTACATCACGTTTTTTTCCTGGGCCATGCATGGAAGTCATGTATTGAGCCGCATGCGAAGGGCGCATACACAATTTCTATGTATGAAGTTTGACACGGCCATAAAATTGGTGATAATTAAAAGGGGAAATGTAGAGGGGAAGGTAGGTGGCTGTATTGCGACATTTGTGGGGTTGTGCTAGATCAGGTAGAGGGATGTGTTGATGACTGCGAATGACTCGATGAAGGAGGAGACGTTAGGTCTCATCAAGCTCAGCTCTTCGGCCTCTGGCTAGCGCGTGGAAGTTTCTTACGATGGGGCCTAGTTGGAAGTGAGATTGAGAGCCACTGCGTAAAAAATGGGATATGTCTTATGAAAATCAAGTGGCAATAAATTGCAACTTCCCGTTGACGACCGTGCACTCGATGCCGCATGTGTTGTGGCGTAGTAGTAGTAGTAGGATTTTCAGACTTGATTAAACATGACATGACCAGTCGACGGCTTTTTCCATGGACGGCTTCGTGTTCCTGCTTGTAGAACTCTCGTTGAGGGAGACGTCCATGCTGTCCCACGCTGTACTATGAAGGGCACGACATGTGCAACGATCCTCGTTGGATCACAGAGAATCAAAGGTTCGTGCGCACGATCCACGTGACAACTGTGACAACCAATCAGGGCGTAGCAGACAGAGTGATCACAGGTTTGGGCTTCTACAAAGGGAAGAGAGGGAGGCAAAACTAAGTAGTATCAAAAAACCAAGGGCAAAACTGAGTAGTATAAAAATGGAAAATGAGTGTCTTGTACAATGAAATACATCATAGCATACATCAAATTATGCCAACATAGATCCACTAGAGTTCATTGGATGTGTGTTCTTCTCATAAACCACATGGATCCACTAGAGTTCATTGCATGTGTGTTATTGCCATAAACCACATGGATCCACCAGTGTCATTACATGTGTGTTCTTTTCATAAACCACATGCTGATACACCAGTGTTATTGCGTGTGTGTTCTTTTCATGAACCCCATATGGATCCACCAGTGTCATTGGATGTGTGTTCTTTTCACAAACTAGATATGGATCCACCAGAGTCATTGCATGTGTGTTCTTTCAATAAACCACCGCTAGAGTCATTGCATCTTTGTTCTTTTCATTAACCACAGCTAGAGTCATTGCATGTGTGTTCTTATCACAAACCACATATGGATCCACCAGAGTCATTGAAATATGTGTTCTTTTCACAAACCACACATGGATCCACCAGTGTCGTTGGATGTGTGTTATTTTCACAAACCACATATGGATCCACCAGTGTCATTGCATGTGTGTTCTGCTCACAAACCACGTCTAGAGTCATTACATGTGTGTTCTTTTCACAAACCACATCTAGAGTCGTTGAAATGTGTGTTCTTCTCACAAACCACATATGGATCCACGAGTGTCATTGCATGTGTGTTCTTCTCATAAACCACATATAGAGTCATTGCATGTGTGTTCTTCTCACAAACCACATATGGGTCCAATAGAGTTCATTGGATGTGTGTTCTTTTCATGAACCACACGTAGTGTCATTGCATATGTGTTCTTCTCACAAACCACATATGGATCCACCAGAGTTCATTGCATGTATATTATTCTCACAAACCACATTGATCCACCAGTGTCATTGCATGAGTGTTCTTTTCACAAACCACATGTGGATCCACCAGAGTCATTGCATGTGTGTTCTTTTCACAAACCACGTAAGGATCCACCAGTGTCATTGCATGTGTGTTATTTTCATGAACCACAACCAGTGTCATTGCATGTGTGTTCTTCTCACAAACCACATCTAGATCCACCAGAGTTCATTGCATGTCTGTTCTATTCTTTTCACAAATGACATATGGATCCAACAGTGTCATTGCATGTGTGTTCTTTTCACAGACCATAGCTAGAGTCATTGCATGTGTGTTCTTTTCACAAACCACATGGATCCACCAGAGTCATTGCATGTGTGTTCTTTTCATTAACCACAACTAGAGTCATTGTATGTGTGTTCTTTTCACAAACCACATACGGATCCATCAGAGTCATTGCATGTTTGTTCTTTTCATTAACCACAACTAGTGTCACTGCATGTATGTTCTTTCCACAGACCACATATGGATCCAACATTGCCATTGCATGTGTGTTTTGGCTGTGTGTTCTTCTCACAAACCACACATGGATCCACCAGTGTCATTGGATGTGTGTTCTTCTCAAAAACCACAGCTAGAGTCATTGCATGTGTGTTCTTCTCACAAACCACATATGGATCCACCAGAGTTCATTGGATGTGTGTTGTTTTCATGAACCACACCCAATGTCATTGCATGTGTGTTCTTCTCACAAACCACACATGGATCCACTAGTGTCATTGGATGTGTGTTCATCTCACAAACCACATATGGATCCACAAGTGTGATTGCATGTGTGTTCTTCTCACAAACCACAGCTAGAGTCATTGCATGTGTGTTTTTCTCACAAACCACATACGGATCCACTAGAGTTCATTGGATGTGTGTTCTTTTCATGAACCACACCCAGTGTCATTGCATGTGTGTTCTTCTAACAAACCACGCATGGATCCACCTGTCTCATTGCATGTGTGTTCTTGTCAGAAACCATACATGGATCCACCAGTGTCATTGCATGTGTGTTCTTCTCACAAACCACAGCTTGCGTCATTGCATGTGTGTTCTTCTCGCAAACCACATATGGATCCACCAGAGTTCATTGGATGTGTGTTCTTCTCACAAACCACATATGGATCCACCAGTGTCATTGGATGTGTGTTCTTCTCACAAACCACATCTAGAGTCATTGCATGTGTGTTCTTTTCACAAACCACATAAGGATCCACCAGTGTCATTGGATGTGTGTTCTTCTCACAAACCACATATGGATCTACCAGTGTCATTGCATGTGTGTTCTGCTCACAAACCACATCTAGAGTCATTGCATGTGTATTCTTTTCACAAACCACATATGGGTCCACCAGTGTCATTGGATGTGTGTTCTTTTCATGAACCACACCCAGTGTCATTTCAAGTGTGTTCTTCTCAGAAACCACACATGGATCCACCAGTGGCATTGCATGTGTGTTCTCACAAACCACACATGGATCCACCAGTGTGATTGCATGTGTGTTTTCTTTCACAAACCACAACTAGTGTCATTGCATGTGTGTTGTTCTCAGAAACCACATATGGATCCACCAGAGTTCATTGGATGTGTGTTCTTTTCATGAACTACACCCAGTGGCATTTCATGTGTGTTCTTCTCACAAACCACATATGGGTCCAACAGAGTTCATTGGATGTGTGTTCTTTACATGAACCACACCCAGTGTCATTGCATGTGTGTTCTTCTCACAAACCACATATGGATCCACCAGAGTTCATTGCATGTCTGTTATTCTCACAAACCACATTGATCCACCAGTGTCATTGCATGAGTGTTCTTTTCACAAACCACATTTGGATCCACCAGAGTCATTACATGTCTGTTCTTTTCACAAACCACATAAGGATCCACCAGTGTCATTGCATGTGTGTTCTTTTCATGAACCACAACCAGTGTCATTGCATGTGTGTTCTTCCTAGAAACCACATCTAGATCCACCAGAGTTCATTGCATGTCTGTTCTTTTCCCAAACCACATATGGATCCAACAGTGTCATTGCATCTGTGTTCTTTTCATAGACCATAACTAGAGTCATTGCATGTGTGTTCTTTTCACAAACCACATGGATCCACCAGAGCCATTGCATGTGTGTTCTTTACATTAACCACAACTAGAGTCATTGCATGTGTGTTCTTTTCACATTCTACATATGGATCCATCAGAGTCATTGCATGTCTGTTCTTTTCATTAACCACAGCTAGTGTCATTGCATGTCTGTTCTTTCCACATACCACATATGGATCCACCAGTGTCATTACATGTGTGTTTTGGATATGTGTTCTTCTCACAAACCACACATGGATCCACCAATGTCATTGGATGTGTGTTCTTGTCACAAACCACAGCTAGAGTCATTGCATGTGTGTTCTTCTCACAAACCACATATGGATCCACCAGAGTTCATTAGATGTGTGTTCTTTTCATGAACCACACCCAGTGTCATTGCATGTGTGTTCTTCTCACAAACCACACATGGATCCACTAGTGTCATTGGATGTGTGTTCTTATCACAAACCATACATGGATCCACCAGTGTCATTGGATGTGTGTTCTTCTCACGAACCACATCTAGAGTCATTGCATGTGTGTTCTTCTCACAAACCACATATGGGTCCAACAGAGTTCATTGGATGTGTGTTCTTTTCGTGAACCACACCCAGTGTCATTGCATGTGTGTTCTTCTCACAAACCACACATGTACCCACCAGAGTTCATTGCATGTCTTTTATTCTCACAAACCACATTGATCCACTAGTGTCATTGCATGTGTGTTATTTTCACAAACCACATGTGGATCCACTAGAGTCATTGCATGTGTGTTCGTATCACAAACCACATAAGGATCCACCTGTGTCATTGCATGTGTGTTCTTTTCGTGAATCACACCCAGTGTCATTGCATGTGTGTTCTTATCACAAAGCACATATTGTAACATCCCAAAACTCTAATCCAAGTGATCAAGACTCAATCTACCCTATTTAGGGTTAACAAAACCTTTTTCTATTTAAAAATCTTTAAGCATTCATATGTGTATGCATTTAAAATAAAAGTTGTTTGAAATGCCATGTTTGAGTGATCTATTGATTATAAAATGATTCTAAGGTGAATTAAACATCATCTAGATCATTCCCAAGCAAATCCCAAAGAAAAAAATCATAAAGAATACATAAAGCAAATGGTCACTTTTGCCATTTTAATCACCTAGCCTACTTTGGCTCTTCGTAGAACTCAAATCTTAATAGAAATAATTGTGGTTCTTTGCACCCCTTGCTAGTACAAGTAGTGATGTGCCAAGGCCCACTTTGTTTCATCCCAAAAACTTTCAAACACTAAATTTAAATGACATTTGAAAATTGAATGTAGTTCATTTGTATAGATCACACTAATTCAAAAACCACTCAAATGAATTCCATTTAACAAATCCTACCAACCACAGTCTACCAAGCATCAGATCAAAGCATCCACCAAAAATCAACTCAAAATTCAAAATTTTCTCTCATGCGGCCATTGTGTCGAACAGGCGGCACACAGAGATCAAACTGCCTAACTAACACTGTTGCTAGTTAAGCCATTGTACCCCATTGCACCCTCTCTACTCTCCTCTGTTCCCCCTAAGTCCAACCAGACCCTCACCGGCCTACCCCTAAGCCTGGAGCAGTAGTGGAGCGCCGCCACATTATGGTCACCGCCGGCCAGAAGTGGGCAACACGGCAGGGACCGCGCCGCGCCAAACCAGCGTACCCACTAGCTCCGCCCAACCCTATCGCCACCCACGGTCCACCCCTCGATCAACCTCAGCCACTGGACCACTCCCCAGCATCGCCGCCCTTTCTCTGCAAGCCAGCTAGAGCGCACCAGAGCACGATTGCCGCCAGCACGCAGCAGACCGCCCCTTGACGCCATATCGCGCACGCCGCTCCTCCTCGACACCAGCACCCCGCCAGACATGGTCGTGCATCGACGCGCGACCCACAGTCACCATGATCGCCGTCGAGCACCGCCGCTGTCCCTTAGAGCGCGAGACGCTCCCGACCATAATCTACTGCCCCTAGCGTCGCCATTAAGCCGTAGAGCACCACCAGCAGACCAGCCATCGTCCACCTACCTCGCCACGCCGGTAGCCCCTCTGTTTTCAGCCACCGACGCGCCCATGCTATGCTTTTCTCACCGGCGCGCCTATATAAGCAGGTCTCCCCAGCACCATCTCCTCACACCATCCCACTCCCCTCTCTCCCCTAAACATTTCCCCTCTTTCACTGGAGCCGCTCGAGCTGCCGTTCGCCGGAATTGCACCGGAGGAGGCCGCTGTAGAGGAGGAGATGCTGCCGTTGATTTCGTCCACCTCAGCTCCTGCCGTTACCTTGCTTGAGTCCGCCGTCGCCGTCCAGTTCAATCGCCCGCCTCGCCGCACTAGCTGGAGCCCTGGTATGTCCCAAGTAGACCCCCACCGACCGTTTCGGGTTCGGTCTCGCCGGCGACGAGTCCGTTGTCGACGACGACTATGGACCGTTGATCTATCTTCTAATCATAGCGCTTAGATCGTCCCATACCGTTTCGGGTTTTATGTGTCGGTGACAAGCGGGACCAACCTGTCAGCCGCCCTCTGTGCCGCTGAGCGTCACTGGGCCAGCCCATTTCATTTCCCGCGCTGACCCAATAATTCAATTAAGTGTTTTTCTATTTAGATTTAGAATCAATTCTGTCACTTAGTTCAAAAATCAATTCAGGAAGATTTACTAAACCAAATTGAGTGATTACAATTTTGTTGGAAAGCTTCTGAAAAGATCAATCCAAGCTCGTTGGATTTAATTCATTTAGAGCTAGAGATATCTCCTAGTAAAAATAACAAGACAGAAGCATTTGCACATTCAAACATTTTTATAAAATCAACCATAATAGCTTTTGAGTTGATTCCAACTCTCAAAAATCACATTTAACCATACCTATCTGAATATGTAATAATATTAGGGTTTGCATGCAGTGACTTTGGACTACTACCAAAATAATGCTATATAGGCATTTCTAGTCACTTTAAATAATTAATTATTAAACTTAAACTTATTCAAATATGATCCAACGCTTAAATCACATTCCCATATGTTAGAATATGTGGTGATGACGTGTGTCCATATGATCCCATATTTTAAATGGAGAATATTAAATCTTAGTTAATTTCAATGAGTAGAAATTACGTTTCTCAAATAAAAAGAATGAAACTAGTTCATTAAACCATGTGATGTTTGTGATGATACTAGATCATCAAATGTGTGCCTTAGTGTGCTAAGTAGACTAGTTAAGTATTGTGTGGTGATTGTGTATTCCATATGTATTTATAGATGATAGTATCGACCAAGCTTACGAGGAGGAGGAGTTCTACCAAGAGGAGGAGGAAGAAAACTTCAACCAGTGCACTACCCAAGGCAAGCTAATACTTGCAAGTATTATACTAGCAAGCCATCATTAACAATGCAAGCTAACCCTTGCAATCTAGTTAACCTAAGAAAAGGCATTAGGCATGCTTTGGTTATACCACTTTGACTTATATCTTTTCCAAGTTTTATTTACAAGCTATACTTCCTTTACTTTACCAAAGGCCTTTACTTGTTTGAAGGTAGCATAAAGAGTATAAAACTTGACTTATATAGTTAGATTTAGATGTCATTCTATGGCATGAGATTGACATTAGCATCCCACTTTAGTGAACACTCTTAACTTAGTAGTTGGAACAAAACTCAAAACTTGATTCACTTTAGATGGGAATATTTGGTGAAAATGACTTGTGAAAACCTTGGAATGATGAGTCATTCTATTGAGATGTTTTGACATGTGTTGAGAAACACAAATGGTTTATGAGGATGAAAATGTTGAGGCATGAGCCTTAGCCCTTTTACAAAACTGATGGTTGGGTTCGGATGCGATACCATTCCAATTTTACCGTACAACCACAATACCTGAATTGGGTAAGGCTTAGCCGGAAGTTTATATGCATTAGTATTAGTTCCCTTGCGGGAGAGGTTTGAGCTAAGGCTACCTCTCAATGTTGTCCACCTATGCAGTGCCTAAGATGACAGATTGTCATGGTTGGGAGGCCATACTCATAGGAGACGTGCTTATACTAGGGTGTAAAGGAAAGGTTATGTTTAATTATCTGCATACTAAGTATGATGATTCAGGGTTATCCCTGACAGATGTATCGAATCTTGTGGTGAAAGTGTACCACCTCCGCAGAGTGTCAAACTATTCGAATAGCCGCGTTCGTGGTTATGGACAGTTGGAGTGGCCATATTGTTCCGTTGTCAGATGTTTTCAAAAACAACTTATGAAATGAATTGTGACATGACTTGACCACAACAGAGTTGTGATTATGATGATTAAGTTCCGATTTAAGTGTTTTCCAAACTTCTTTTATCTTTCTTTGTTTTTGAACTCAGCTTAGGTTTCAAACTTAACTTTACAAATAAACTTAGAGTTAGCATTTACACTAGAACTATACTACTTGTTAGTGGTAGTTTGCAAATACTTAAAAAGTACTCATGGCTGTTGTCCCTGGCTATTCCTATGGCTAGACTATGAAGGAGGTTACCAAGATGAAGGACAGCAGGACGGCTATGATAACTAGGACTATCTCCCATTGTCAGCATTGCCTGTGACTCTAAAGATGGACCCCACCGCTACGCTATTTATTCCGCTACTTGATTGTACTAAGACTGGATCATGAGATCCTTATTTGTGTAAGACCTTATTTATGGTTTGTAATGGATGATGTACTGTGATATCCAATCTGTTATGTCTCACAAAAATGGTAATCCTAGGATTTTGAGGTATGGCATAACAGGCATCTAGGATTAAAAATCCGGGTGTTGACAAGTTGGTACCAGAGCCATCCTAACCATATGAGACCCTAGTTAGAATGGATGTCCGAACAAAAACTTAGTTTCAAAAACCAAAGTGAGTATTTGTGAAAACTATTTCCTCTCTTACCCTTAGGAATTCTTTCTCTCAAAAAAATTCATGTTCCTCCAAATTCTTACATTACTACATAAAACTTTAACACACTTGATCACTTCACTAACTTTCTCATCCTAAATTCTTATAGATGGAAGCTCAATACAGCAAGTTCTACCAGTTGGGCAACGGAGGCCAACTGATCTTCGAGAGGGACTTAGATGCACTGTCTAAGTTCTTGGAGCATCCTCATCCGGAATTCCTTGGAGCTCAACTCCCTGGTCCACCAGGAGGAGATTTACAATGGCTAGTGACTTCTGATCTTCGAGGCAAGATAGAAACACCAGTATCTGGGAGGATTCAGTTCTCCATGAGGGAGAACAACTGGCTAGATGGATTAGCCAAGGCAATGCATGAATCTCTCGCACGTCTATGTGCCCTCAGTGTCAACCTAATCCAAGGAACCTGTTTTGTTCACTATACAAGGCGTGATTCCATGGGAATGCTGCTAGAGATACTAAGTCACCCAATACTGAAGCGCCAAGTGGAGAACCTCGACTTCCTACTATACAACCGCCAGAAGGAGTTTGACAATGCAAGAGAGGTAGCCGACCACAACCTCGCCATTGTAGCCCAGAAGGCCTAGACTTTCTCACTGCTAGTTCAGGATCATCAGTATCTGTGCCGTCAATGCGCCAAGAAGGATCGCACCATCGACCGTCTTCGCAAGAAGGTGGCCGACCTCGAGAAGACCATCAAGGAGCAGGAAGCTCAGCTTGTAGTAAAGGAAGAAGAAGATGAAGGTGAAGATATCCAAGGGGATATTGACTCCTACCTTAGCAATGATGATGACTTTCTGGAGGAAGATGCCGTGGACTTCTACACCGACGATGACGACTCCGACTTCATCGACAATGAGTAGATGCACTAGAGCACTGTTGTAGCATGAGGAGTATCGGTCCCATTGTATCGTAGCTACAGAATGGTTCTTAAAACCATCTGTTTTCCCTTTGATGTTGTGGTGTGTGTGTGTTTGTATCGTGTGCTTTGTTTGAATGAATGAAAAGAAGTTAGTTGCAAAAACCTGAGTCAAACTCAAAGTTTTAGCATTGAGATCAAAACCATGAACCTTAGAACTTTCCCTCTTACCCCTTTATCTACCTCAATCTTCAGATGACTCGTGGAAACCAAGGAGGGAGCAGCTCATCGCAAGACCCCATGCTACAAATCCTGCAGAATCTCATTGCAGACCGGGAAGCAAGCAGGGCAGAGCACCAAGCTAATCTAGCAACACTGCAACAGATCGCCTAGATGGCTCTCAACAAACAGAACCATGGAAATCAGGATCATCATGGATCCAAACTCAAGAACTTCCAGAATACAAATCCCCCAATCTTTAGTACCTCATAGAACCCACTGGATGCTGATGACTGGTTGCAGACAATGGAAAACAACTTAGAAGTAGCTAGAGTAGATGCCAATGAGAAGGTTCTTTTCGCCACCCACTATCTGGCAGGAGATACAAGAGCATGGTGGAACAGTATCCGCACAATGAACCATGGTCAAGTGATGACATGGGAAGCCTTCAAAATCAAGTTCAGCCGCACCCACGTGCCGCAGGGTCTAGTCACCCGAATGAGGGATGAATTCCGAGAGTTGAAGCAAGGCAGAATGACTGTAGTGGAGTACCGTGACAGATTCCTGTCCTTAGCCAGGTATGCACCTGATGAGATCAACACAGAGGCCAGGAAGAAGGAGAGATTCTTGAACGGACTGCATGATGAGATGCAGACTGTCCTCGTCAACATTCGTTTCGAGGATCTCGAAGAGCTAGTCGACTCTGCCATTCAGATGGAAGGGAAGCTCAACTAGGCAAACGATAACCGCAAACGGCGTATGATGCAACAAGCTCGATCCAGCAGTCACCAGAAGTACCGTCCCAACCCCTCAGCAGGATATGCATCGAGGAATAACCGACCCCCAATGTCTCGCCCAAGCTACCCCAACCGTAGCGGAGGAAATGTGAAGTCCGGAGAAAACAACAATCACTCCGGCAACCCCAACAATTTCAACCGTGCACCTCCCAAGAACAACAACAACAACAACAACAACACCGCACCCCGAACTGGAAGCAATGATGTGCCAGTCGCAGCTAAAGACAAATCTCAAATCACTTGTTTCGAGTGTGGAGTGAAGGGTCACTATTCCAATGAGTGCCCCAAGAATATTGCCGCCACTGCAAATGTAAATGCCCCAGCTCAACAGCAGCGTCGTGTTCAACCAGGAAGAAGATTCGCCCCAGGGAACCCTCACAACCGCAACAGCCGTCTCTTCCACATGAACGCCGAAGAAGCCCAAGAAGCGCCAGATGTAGTGTTGGGTATGTTTTCTGTCAACTCAGTTTTAGCAAGAGTATTGTTTGATTCAGGAGCATCACACTCATTTGTCACCGAAGAATTTGCATGCATTAGTAAGATTCACCCAACCAACTTGAAGCATGTCATGATAGTTCAAATCCCTGGTCCAACTACAAAAGCTAGAAAAATTTGCAAAGCTGTGCCTATCAGAATACATGGGATAGATTTTTATGCTAATCTAATAGTACTTGGAACCAAAGGTTTGGAAGTAGTACTAGGAATGGATTGGATGTCAAAGCATAACGGACTGATAGACTGTGCTAAAAAAGCCATCACCATGACCAGTAGCTCTGGAGTCTCAGTAGAGCACATATCTAAAACTCTACCCCGTCAATTCAAGTGTAACAAGAGTCTAGCCCTGCCCACCATAAACCAAGTCAGAGTAGTCTGTGAATACCCCGACGTATTCCCAGATGAATTGCCCGGTATGCCCCCGGATAGGGATATTGAGTTCATTATTGAACTAATCCCCGGAACCGGACCCATAGCCCAGAGACCTTATAGCATGAACCCCTCAGAGTTAGTAGAATTGAAGAAGCAGCTGGATGCTATGTTGGCAACAAGCTTGAGTCAACCAAGCTCCTCGCCATGAAGATCGCCAGTGTTATTCGTCGACAAGAAAGATGGAGGCAACCGTCTGTGCACCGACTACAGGAAGCTGAATGATGTCACCATCAAAAACAAGTACCCATTGCCAAAGATAGAGGACCTATTTGATCAGTTGACTGGAGCGAATGTATTCTCAAAGATTGATCTTAGGACTGGTTATCACCAACTTAAGATTCGTACAACGGATATTCCAAAGAACGGATATTCCAAAGACCGCCTTTACTATTCGCTATGGTTTGTACGAGTATACGGTTATGTCTTTTGGATTAACCAATGCCCCTGCTTATTTCATGAATCTCATGAATAAGATCTTTATGAATTTTTTGGATAAGTTTGTCGTTGTGTTCATCGATGATATCCTTATCTACTCCAAGTCAGAAGAAGAGCATGAGCAACATCTGAGAATCATCCTTGAAACCCTTAGAGAGCATCGGTTGTATGCCAAGTTCAGCAAGTGTGAGTTTTGGCTGAAAGAAGTAGGATTCCTAGGACATATTGTGTCTGCCGGCGGAGTCGCTGTTGATCCCGCCAAGATCAAAGATGTTGAAGAATGGGAAGCCCCAACCACTCAAACCCAAGTCCGTGCATTCCTCGGATTAGCGGGATACTACCGCAAGTTTGTCGAAGGATTTTCAAGCATCGCCCGACCCATGACCCAATTGTTGAAGAAGGACAAGAAGTTTGAATGGACCGACAAATGTGAAGCCAGTTTCCAAGAGCTGAAGAAGAGATTGATTTCCGCCCCAATATTGATCATGCCAGATATCAAGAAGCCGTTTGATGTGTATTGTGATGCATCCAAGATTGGTATCGGATGTGTATTGTTGCAAGAAGGCAAAGTCATCGCTTATCTATCTCGACAACTGAAGTAACATGAGTAGAACTATCCGACCCATGATCTTGAGTTAGCAGCCGTAGTTTTGGCATTGAAGACCTGGTGTCATTATCTGATGGGTAATCGCTGTGAGATTTACTCAGATCACAAAATCTTGAAGTATATTTTCACTCAGAAGGAGCTGAATATGAGGCAAAGGAGATTGATAGAGTTAATCAAGGGTTATGACCTTGACATTCACTATCACCCCGGCAAAGCCAATGTGGTAGCGGATGCTCTTAGCAGATTACCGAGTAGGCTAAACACTATGATCAAGGAGAAGCAACCAAGTTTGTATGAGGAGTTGGAGCATTTCAGAACTGAACTAGTTAGCCAAGGATTCTTAGCTACCATTGAACTTCAACCCACGTTGATTAGCCAAATCAAGGAAGCCTAGAAGGGAAATGAAAGTATCGACAGAATCAAACATCGTATTGGTACAGGAAAGGTACATGGATTCACCGAAGACAAAGAAGGAGTTCTGTGGTACAAGGGTTGTATCTGTGTGCCAGCAGATTTGGAACTGAAGTAAGTTATCATGCAGGAAGCTCATGATACTCTTTATTCTATCCACCCTAGAGGAACGAAGATGTATCAAGATTTAAAAGAGCAATTTTGGTGGCACAAGATGAAGAGAGAAATCGGGAGCTACATAGCAAAGTGTGATATCTGTCAAAGAGTCAAAGGGGAACATCAGAGACCTGCAGGACTGTTGTAACCATTGCAGATTCTGAATGGAAATGGGATTCCGTCGGAATGGACTTTATCACCGGATTGCCTACTTCGAGTAGGGGAAATGACCCAATCTAGGTCATCGTTGATAGACTGTCCAAGGTAGCTCACTTTATACCTGTTAAGACAACTTACCAGAGTTCGAAGCTAGCAGAGTTGTATATTGCCAGAATTGTTAGTCTGCACGGAACCCCCAAGACCATAGTATTAGATCGAGGAACCCAATTTACCTCGAGATTTTGGCAGAAAGTCCAAGAAGGATTAGGAACCAAGTTGAATTTCAGCACCGCTTATCACCCGCAAACTGATGGACAGACTAAGAGAGCGAACCAAATCCTAGAGGATATGTTGAGAGCTTGTGTGTTGGAGTACGGATCAAAATGGGAAGACTGCCTGCCTTTCGCAGAATTCTCATACAACAATAGTTATCAAGCCAGTTTGCAAATGACACCATTTGAGTTCCTGTATGGAAGAAAGTGTCGCACCCCTTTGAATTGGTCGCAAGTACGAGAGAGTCAGATCTTTGGACCCGACATTCTCCGATAAGCCGAAGAGAAGGTTCACGAGGTCCGTGAGCACCTCAAGACCTCCCAATCCAGACAGAAGAGTTATGCTGACAAGAGAACGAGAGACCTAACTTTCAATGTCGAAGATTTTGTATATCTCAAGGTTTCACCATTGAAGGGAACCCAACGTTTTAGTCTGAAAGGAAAGTTAGCCCCTAGATATATCGGGCCTTTCAAGATTCTGAACCGCCAAGGAGAAGTATCTTATCAGCTGGAACTACCTTAAGAGATGTCTGCCATCCACAATGTGTTCCATATCTCGTTACTTCGCAAATGCTTCGAAGTGCCAGAGAAGACCGAAGTTTTCAAGAACATCGATCACCGAGCTGTGGATATCAACAAGGACCTGACATATCATGAAGTGTCCATCCGTATCTTGGAGGAACCTACAGAACCACCAGGACCAGTAGTATCAAATTTCTCAAGATCCAATGGAGCAACCATACCGAAGAAGAAGCCACTTGGGAGCGAGAAGATTACATTAGGACTGAGTTCCCAGATCTCTTTAGTTCCTAGTTTTCTTTCTTAAATCTCGGTGATTTTGTTTAAGGGGGGAAGGTTTGTAACATCCCAAAACTCTAATCCAAGTGATCAAGACTCAATCTACCCCATTTAGGGTTAACAAAACCTTTTTCTATTTAAAAATCTTTAAGCATTCATATGTGTATGCATTTAAAATAGGAGTTGTTTGAAATGCCATGTTTGAGTGATCTATTGATTGTAAAATGATTCTAAGGTGAATTAAACATCATCTAGATCATTCCCAAGAAAATCCCAAAGAAAAAGAAATCAAAAAGAATTAATAAAGCAAATGGTCACTTTTGCCATTTTAATCACCTAGCCTACTTTGGCTATTCCTAGAACTCAAATCTTAACAGAAACAATTGTGGTTCTTTGCACCCCTTGCTAGTACAAGTAGTGATGTGCCAATGCCCACTTTGTTTCATGCCAAAAACTTTCAAACACTAAATTTAAATGACATTGTAAAATTGAATGTAGTTCATATGTATAGATCACACTTATTCAAAAACCACTCAAATGAATTCCATTTAACAAATCCTAGCAACCACAGTCTACCAAGCATCAGATCAAAGCATCCACCAAAAATCAACTCAAAATTCAAATTTTTCTCTCATGCGGCCATTGTGTCGAACAGGTGGCAGACAGAGATCAAACTGCCTAACTAACATTGTTGCTAGTTAAGCCATTGTCCCCATTGCACCCTCTCTACTCTCCTTTATTCCCCCTGTGTCGAACCAGACCCTCACCGGCCTACCCCTAAGCCTGGAGCAGCTGTGGAGCGCCGCCACATTATGGTCACCGCCGGCCAGAAGTGGGCAACACGCCAGGGACCGTGCCGTGCCAAACCAGCGTGCCCACTAGCTCCGCCCAACCCTACCGCCGCCCACAGTCCACCCCTCGATCAACCTCAGCCCCTGGACCACTCCCCAGCATCACCACCCTTTCTCTCTGCGAGCCAGCTAGAGCGCACCAGAGCGCAATTGCTACCAGCACGCAGCAGACCGCCCCTTGACGCCATATCGCGCACGCCACTGCACCTAGACACCAGCACCCCGCCAGACACGGACGTGCATCGCCGCGTGACCCACAGTCACCGTGATCGCTGTCGAGCACCGCCTCTGTCCCTCAGAGCGCGAGACGCTCCAGACCACAATCCACCGCCCCTAGCGTCGCCATTAAGCCGTAGAGCACCACCAGCAGACCAGCCACCGTCCTCCTACCTTGCCACGCCGGTAGCCCCTCTGGTTTGCCGTCACTGATGAGCCGCACCCATGCCTTTCGGTCTCACCGTCGCGCCTATATAAGCAGGCCTCCCCAGCACCATCTCCTCACACCATCCCACTCCCCTCTCTCCCCTGAACATTTCCCCTCTTTCGCCAGAGCCGCTCGAGCCGTCGTTCGCCAGAATTGCACCGGAGGAGGCCGCTGTAGAAGAGGAGACGTTGCGGTCGATTCCGTCCAGCTCAGCCCCTGCCGCTACCTCGCATGAGTCCACCGTCACCGTCCAGTTCGATCACCCGCCTTGCTGCACTAGCTGGAGCCCCGGTACGTCCCTAGTAAACCTCACCGGCCATTTAGGGTTCGGTCTCGTTGGTGATGAGTCCGTCGTCGACGACGATTGTGGACCGTTGATCTATCTTCTGATCGTAGCGCTCAGATCGTCCCATACTCTTTCGGGTTTTATGTGTCGCTGACACGCGGGACCAACCTGTCAGCCGGTCTCTGTGCCGCTGAGCGTCACTGGGCTGGCCCATTTCATTTCCCGCGCTGATCTAATAATTCAAATAAGTGTTTTTCTATTTAGATTTAGAATCAATTTTGTCCCTTAGTTCAAAAATCAATTTAGGAAGATTTACTAAACCAAATTGAGTGATTCCAATTTTGTTGGAAAGCTTCTGAAAAGATCTATCCAAGCCCGTTGGATATATTTCATTTAGAGTTAGAGATCTGTCCTAGTAAAAATAACAAGACAGAAGCATTTTCACATTCAAACATTTTTATAAAATCAACCATAATAGCTTTTGAGTTGATTCCAACTCTCAAAAATCACATTTAACCATACCTATCTGCATATGTAATAATATTAGGGTTTGCATGCAGTGACTTTGGACTAGTACCAAAATAATGCTATATAGGCATTTCTAGTCACTTTAAATCATTAATTATTAAACTTAAACTTATTCAAATATGATTCAACCCTTAAATCACATTCCCATATGTTAGAATATGTGTTGATGACATGTGTCCATATGATCCCATATTTTAGATGGAGAATATTAAATCTTAGTTAATTTCAATGAGTAGAAATTACTTTTCTCAAATAAAAAGAATGAAACTAGTTCATTAAACCATGTGATGTTTGTGATGATACTAGATCATCAAATGTGTGCCTTAGTGTGCTAAGTAGACTAGTTAAGTATTGTTTGGTGATTGTGTATTCCGTATGTATTTATAGACGATAATACCGACCAAGCTTACGAGGAGGAGGAGTTCTACCAAGAGGAGGAGGGAGAAAACTTCAACCACTGCACTATCCAAGGCAAGCTAACACTTGCAAGTATTATACTAGCAAGCCATCATTAACAATGCGAGCTAACCCTTGCAATCTAGTTAACCTAAACAAAGGCATTAGGCATGCTTTGGTTATACCACTTTGACTTATATCTTTTCCAAGTTTTATTTACAAGCTTTACTTCCTTTACTTATTTGAAGGTAGCATAAAGAGTATAAAACTTGACTTATATAGTTAGACTTAGATGTCATTCTATGGCATGAGATTGACATTAGCATCCCACTTTAGTGAACACCCTTAACTTAGTAGTTGGAACAAAACTCAAAACTTGATTCACTTTAGATGGGAATTTTGGTGAAAATGACTTGTGAAAACCTTGGAATGATGAGTCATTCTATTGAGATGTTTTGACAGTTGTTGAGAAACACAAATGGTTTATGAGGATGAAAATGTTGAGGCATGAGCCTTAGCCCTTTTACAAAACTGATGGTTGGGTTCGGATGCGATACCATTCCAATTTTACCGTACAACCGCAATACCTGAATTGGGTAAGGCTTAGCCAGAAGTTTATATGCATTAGTATTAGTTCCCTCGTAGGACAGGTTTGAGCTGAGGCTACCTCTCAATGTTGTCCACCTATGCAGTGCCCAAGATGACAGATGGTCATGGTTGGGAGGCCATACTCATAGGAGAGGTGCTTATACTAGGGTGTGTAAAGGAAAGGTTATGTTTGATTATTTGCATACTACGTATGATGATTCAGGGTTATCCCTAACAGATGTATCGAATCTTGTGGTGAAAGTGTACCACCTCTGCATAGTGTCAAACTATTCGAATAGCCGCGTCCGCGGTTATGGATAGTTGGAGTGGCCATACTGTTCCGTTGTCAGATGTTTTCAAAAACAACTTATGAAATGAATTCTGACATTACTTGACCACAACAGAGTTGTGATTATGATGATTAAGTTCCCACTTAAGTGTTTTCCAAACTTCTTTTATCTTTCTTTGTTTCTGAATTCACCTTAGGTTTCAAACTTAACTTTACAAATAAACTTAGAGTTAGCATTTACACTAGAACTATACTACTTGTTAGTGGTAGTTTGCGAGTACTTAAAATGTACTCATGGCTTTTGTCCCTGGCTATTCCTATGGCCATAATATGATGGAGGTTACCAAGATGAAGGACAGTAGGACGGCTATGATAACTAGGACTATCTCCCATTGCCAGCATTGCCTGTGACTCTGAAGATGGACCCCACCCCTACGTTATTTATTCCGCTACATGATTGTACTAAGACTAGATCATGAGATCCTTATTTGTGTAAGACCTTATTTATGGTTTGTAATAGATGATGTACTGTGATATCCAATCTGTTATGTCTCACAAAAATGGTAATCCTGGGATTGCGAGGTATGGCATAACAGGCATCTGGGATTAAAAATCCGGGTGTTGACACATATGGGTCCACCAGTGCCATTGCATGTCTGTTCTTTTCACAAACCACATATGGATCTAATTGTGTCATTGCATGTGTGTTCTTTTCATTAACCATAGCTAGAGTCATTGCATGTGTGTTCTTTTCACAAACCACATGGATCCACCAGAGTCATTGCATGTGTGTTCTTTTCATTAACCACAACTAGAGTCATTGCATGTCTGTTCTTTTCATTAACCACAGCTAGTGTCATTGCATGTCTATTCTTTCCACAGACCACATATGGATCCACCAGTGTCATTGCATGTGTGTTTTGGATGTGTGTTCTTCTCACAAACCACACATGGATCCACCAGAGTTCATTGGATGTGTGTTCATCTCACAAACCACATATGGATCCACCAGTGTGATTGCATGTGTGTTTGATATGTCCATTTTGCATCACTATTCTATATCATAATTTACTGTTATTCATTGATATATTTCATATTAAGAGATGATACTTATGTTATTTCATCTGTTTTTGCATGGTTGATGACTTTTGGAGCATGGACCGCTGCAGTTTGGATTCTGATGGAAAAGGTGTTGTTTGGAGGCAAAATTCACGAAGATCAAAAAATCCGGGAAAATATACGGAAAATCCTATTTTTCCAGAAGACGAAGGAAGCCAGAAGGAGGAGTGGAGATGGGCCACAGGGGGCCCACACCACCTGGCCTTGAGCCAGCCTAGGCCGTGCCACCAGGTGGTGTGGCTGCCCTGGCCCACCTCTGGCTCTCCCCTCTAGCGTATATAATCCTCCTGAAACCCTAATACTCGGGGAGCGACCATAGAAAGATTCCGCCACCTCTACGGAGCGGAAAACACCAAGAGAGAAAGATCTCTCTGGTAGACATATTTCTGCTAGGGAATTCCTTCCCGGAGAGGGGAGATCATCGCCATCAACACTACCATCAAGCTCGACTTCATCAAGATCATCTTCATCATCATCATCACCACCATCATCACCATCAGCACCCTCATCACCATCTCCATATTGCTGTAACAATTGGGTTGAATCTTGCATAGTTCTTAGGGGAAACTTTCCCGATGTTGATTACTCTTTGTAGTTGATGCTATTGATTGAACCGTGGAATTATTGTTTATGTTCAGATTGTTATACATCATTATTCCATCTCTGATCATGATCCATATGATGTCTTGTGAGTAGTTCGTTTTGTTCTTGAGGACATGGGAGAAGTCATGTTGTTAGTAGTGGAGTTGTGTTGAGAAAGATTCAATAGTTTGATATTTAAGTTGTGGTGTACTTCTTCTAGTGGTGTCATGTGAACGTCGACTACATGACACTTCACCTATATGGGCCTAGGGGAATTCATTGTGTATTTGTCTACTAATCGTAGGGGTTGCCGAAGTGACAGAAACCTAAACCCCTGTTAGAAAACCATTGCATAAGAGACGTAAGGGTCTTAGAGTTTAAAGCTGTGGTTAGGTTTCTACCTTAATTACTTTCTTGTACTTACGGATGTTTGCAAGGGGTATAATCACAAGTATGTATTAGTCCTAGGAAGGTCGGTACACTAGCACAGGTTCACCCACACAACACTTAGCAAGCTAAAGAAGATTAATCAACTATATGAAGCGAAAGCACTTGACAGTCTTCCCATGTGTCCTCGAGAACGTTTGGTCATCTTAAGTAATAGAACCGACTTGTCCTTTCCTGCATAAAGGATTGGGCCACTTGCTGCATTTATTCCTACTGTCTTTTATTTACTCGTACTTTATTTACTTTCTTTATCAAAAAACCCTAAAAATCCGTTTGCTAAGTATTTGTAGAGAATTCCTGATCCATACCACTAGCCAGCACCTTCTGCTCCTCGTTGGGTTCGACACTCTTACTTATCAAAAATACTGCGATATACCCCCTATACTTGTGGGTCATCAAGACTATTTTCTGGCACCGTTGCCGGGGAGTGAAGCGCTATTGCAGAGTGGAACTGGTAAAGGAAACTTCTACTTTGAGTATTCTTTAATTCTGTTAGTTGCTTTATTTTAGTTATGGATAATTTGCTGAGTTTCTTATTTGGTAATGCTACTACCACTGCTAAGGTAGTAGATGAACCACCACCTACTGAGAATGATGCTTTCAAAATACCTACATGAATTATTGATCGTGTTATGGATAACTACTATGTTGGGGATGGAACTGTCCATCCCGGTGATCATTTGCTCTTTATACACGAATTATGCGGGTTGTTTAAGTGTGCAGGTATTACTACAGATCAAGTTAAGAAGAAGTTATTCTCATTTTCGCTGAAAGGAAGAGCTGAGGAATGGTATAAGCTGCTGAAGAATGGTCAAGCTCTTCAATGGGAGGAAATAGTACCTCTCTTTTATTCAAATTTTTATCCTCCTAGTGAGATTCATAAAGATCGGAATCAAATATACAACTTTTGTCCTCTTGATGGAGAGAGTACAGCTCAAGATTGGGGGGATTGAAGTTACTAATGCTCAAATGTCCCATTCATGAGCTCCCCAACAATATTATTATCAATAACTTTTATGCAAGGCTCCCTCTACATGACATGGATTTATTGGATGCTTCTTGTGCTAGATCATTCACTCGCATGGAAGAAGAAGCTAAATGGGATCTTCTGGACTGTATTCAAGATAATGCTGAATCTTGGGAGAATGATAAAGGTACAAATTTAGGTATAAATTATGATTATGAATGCATTGAATCTTTTATGGGAACTGATGACTTTCAAAACATTAAAAATGCTTATGGTCTAGACTCTCAAGCTATTGCTTCTTATTTTAAGGCTTTTGCTTCCTACATTGAAGTGCCTAAAAAAAGTGGAATAAGTATCATGAACCTTATAAAGATATTGCTAAGAGTGTTCCTGCAAGAAATACTGAAGTTTATACTGCTAATCATGTTTTACCTGAACCTTACATTGAGAAAATGCCTTTCACAGTTAAGATAAAGGAACATTCTATGATAGCTAGTATGGTTAATGAAAGTACACATAAAGATGTTGAACCTGATAAACAAATGAGTGATGAACCTATAATAGCAAATGTGAAAGACTTTGTCACTAAATATGTAGAAGAGGGACACACTATCCTTTGTGAGGATACCTCTAATATTGTTTCACATAGTAGTGTTATGAGAGCTAGTATTCCTGTGTTTTCTGTTACAATAAGTGATCATTGTTACGATGGTCCTTGTGATAGTTATATTGTTAAGTTTATGCATGATACTGAAAGTTACTATGAGAGAGGGAAAAGTGTTCTTTTGCATCTCCATAATATCAAGTTTCCTCATTTTATGCTGAAAGTTTTTATGTTGCACTTCTTTTGCCTTCCTATGCTAGCAGTTTCTGGTTTCAACAACTTGTTTGTTTACAAAATTCCCTTACATAGGAAGTGGGTTAGACTTAAACGTGTGTATTTTTTCTTCTTAATTCTCTCTTTCACTTCAATTCATATTCCTATGTGAGCATCTTTGAAATTATCATACCCATCTTAATGGCTATAAAGAAAGAGCTTTTTGGGAGACAACCCAATTTGTTTTTGCTTTCAGTTTGTTTTTGTTTCTTTCAGTCTTGGAAGTTATTACTTTGGTAATAACCGCTCCTTCTCCATTTTGTTTGGTTTTTGTGGCAATATCAACCTCTAATGAGAGAGAAGTAATATTTGGGGAAGTTGCTGTCCCGAAACAGATTTTTGTGCTTCACCGTAAAAATTCATGAGAGACCTCTGTATGTCGGATTGAGCTGTAATTTTTGTGCTTCTGCTCCAGGTTGTTATTTAACTTTTGTTAGTTTTGCACTTTCTGATTTGAGCAATAGAAGATTTTCGAAAAAATTGATCTTTACCTGCTGGTCTGTTTTGACAGATTTTGCCACTCTTGCATTTGCTTCTCTATTCGATTTCCTTTTTGAATTCTTTGGGGTTCGGAAGGAGTTGCTACAGTATCTTATGTTTTGATGGTTTTCAGTTGAAGTTGAACTCAAAAGGTTTTATCACTTCACTTATACTAACATTGCTAATGAGAACTGTGTGAAGTTTTGTGTGAAAGAAATTTCTAGGTAGGTGGAGAAAATGGTGTAATGAGAAAGTGAAAGGTTTTATGACTCAAGAAATAAGTGTATGAAGATGAAGATATTGATGTTATTCAAGTGGTGACTCTAGAAGAATCTACTAAATACCAAATTCGGAGACCTGCAGAATCTGTTTTCAAATAGGTAACAGTTCTGGTAAGAAAAGTTCCACGAAAGATCTGTCCAGTTATATTTTTGCAGTTTTTATCGAACAAGGAAAGTTATGAAGCGAAAGAGGGACGGAAACAGAGCCAGGTTGGCTCACACCACCCCCTGGCGTGGGGCCCTTGGCCGCGCCACTAGGTGGTGTGGCCACCTCAGACTCCGTCTCCGGCCCGTTTTCTCCCAGTACCTTCCTTTTGTTGTGAAACTTCATAATATATAATCCCCCGGATCCCCCGAGGTTCGTATATCATGTTCTCGTCATGTTTTTGTTTCGATCTATTTCTGCCAAGAACTATTCTTGAAAGTTCAGAAGCACAATGGTGTCCGCCAAGGATAAAGGAAAGGACCCTATGGAGGAAGATCTCCGAGACCCCAGGCAGGTGAAGGAGATCAAGAGTGAAGGTGAAGAGGAGACAAAGCAAGGCCAACATCCTCACACTGGCACTACCATTGCAAGCATTGGAGTGTTTGCAAGATCTGGCAGGGTCAGGAGGACTACACGGATGTCAACTGGAGGGAAAACTCCGCGTCACTATTTAGCTCCACGGTCACTTCCTCCACGCACCAAGAATCCTTTCCATACCCGTATCCATAAGCATCAACACCAGAATATGCCCAAGGAGAAATTACCCTCCAATTGGGATTTGCCTTGTTCTAGCCATGCAGGGAAAGAAGACCCCAAGAAGGAAGAGTGGAAAAAGAATCACAAGAGCTGGGATCCACAATCTGACATGATCATGCACCGCATCGATCACAACTCGGAGTTGATTCGTACTCTCACCTTCGAGATTAAGGACTTGGGGAAACTGATCAAAGATCTCATTGAGAGGATACCACCACCACCGAAAGAGTAATTTGTCATCAGGTTTGGCATCCCCTTGGATTGTTCCAAGCTTGGGGGAGTTCCGCGGTATCACATCACTATCTTCTATATTTTACCCTTTTAGTAGAGTCATATCATGAATAGAGAAGTTATCATGTAGGATGGTTTGCATTATGGAAGTGTCCCCTCACTCATTAGATACGTATCCCTTGGTGTGAGTTGCCGTTATGGAATATTAATGAGAATTTCTATCATTTACTCTTTTGCATAGCTTATATTAGTTTCAATTCATGGTTATATGATTGATCTTGTTGTTAGTATTGGTATCACTTTGGGATCATTGAGTCAATTTAGTTGGTTTTGGCAAACCTGGCTTGGTCAGTAGCAACACTATTTTTGAGAGTTGATTGAAAAAGATAAAAGTACTCTAAAGAAATATATTTTCATCATCTTTCTTTCTTGATTTCCTCATAAGTCTAGTATTATCTAGTTAAGATCTTTTGTGCTTCCAAGGAAGATTGCATATTTGTTTTTATCACTTGTATGTTTGTTTGTTTCCTTCAACTCTTATACTTGCTACCCAACCTTGCTAGCCAAAAACCTGTAATGAGAGGGAATTCTTCTCGTGCATCCAATCCTCAAAACCAAAACCTTTGCCATTTGTGTCCACCATACCTACCTATTAGCATTATTGTTATTCCAAGTAAATTCATGTTTTTATCTACCTTCCAAATTAAACTTGTTATGTGAAAATTAGTGATAAAGCTCTCACGAACTTGATGGCACACTTTACTTTCTTGCACTTAATAAACTTGAACCATTGTGCCCATCTATGTTGCGTATATGCTTGCGCTTTGTAAGTTGTGAATTAGCAGAATCATGCTGTCATGGGGAACGCTTTCAACATTGCACTGGTACTTTGTACCTAGTTGATATTATGTTCTTTTGTCTATGGATGTCGTCGGTGTGAAATGAAAGGGGAGCTTGTAAGTCCATGGAGTTATGCATGTGTGTTAGAGAAACGCCTAGGCCGCTGGTCTAATCCATGCTGACATGGTGGAAACCTGCAGCGTAACCATAACGAGCATCTATGAAGCATTCTTCTTATAAAAAAGAGTCCGATATTGAGAAACAAGAGAAAAAGAAAAAAGAGATTATGAAAAGAGGAAAGAGAGAAAAAAGCACCATATTCCCATGGTAAATAAGAAGATTGCTGAGATGTTTGTTGTCTGCTTGCCTTGTCATTTTGATATGGGGATTCTTCCGTATCATCGGACAAGGGGTACCCTGTTGGCGGTTCTCTATGATACACATGTGCTTACGATGAAAAGAACTTACCGGTTACTAAACTTGAGTAGCATGAGGAGCGGCCCTCGTATTCAAGGGACATGAGATTCTCAAATTACAACTTGTCAAGCATATCCTTGTATTTGATCACTTTAACCTTAACCACCTAAAGATGCCTATGATAGGGCAATGAGAGCTGAAAGCTAATAAGTATCATAATTTTTGGGAGCTCTTTATGAAACTTGAAATCCTTGCTTCCCTCTGCGAAGGGCCTTTCTTTTACTTTTTAGTTGAGTCAGTAAACCTATTCCCTTCTATCTCAGCAAGTATTTTGAGTTGTTGTGTTTCATTCATTCATATGATGATTTATTCAATCATGTTTCTTATGTTCCTTGTTTTGCACATTGCTCTTATCTTGGTGTCTACTACTTTGAAAGCTATCATTGAAAACCAGTTATTTGTGAACTCCAGCAAATTATCAACTATTCTTCGACCAAGAGCTAAGTTTGCCATTACCAATTATGATTCACTTTATGTATCTTTATTTTGTTTCCTCTACTTAGTGCAAGTTAAGTTATATAATAGTGAGTTGTCTTCTATTATCATCTATGTATTGATGAATGTGATGCTTCTTGTCTATATTCTTTTATCGACTCTTCACTCCATAAACCTGAGGTCATGTTTATTGAGCTCAGTTTCGCTTGGGGACAAGCGAAGTCTATGCTTGGGGGGAGTTGATACGTCCATTTTGCATCACTATTCTATATCGTAATTTACTATTATTCATTGATATATTTCATATTAAGAGATGATACTTATGTTATTTCATCTATTTTTGCACGTTTGATGACTTTTGGAGCATGGACCGCTGCAGTCAGGATTCTGATGGAAAATGTGCTGTTTGGAGGCAAAATTCGCGAAGATCAAAAAATCCGGGAAAATATACGGAAAACCCTATTTTCCAGAAGACAAAGGAAGCCAGAAGGAGGAGTGGAGATGGGCCACAGGGGTCCCACACCACCCCCTGGCGCGGGCCAGCCTAGGCCGCGCCACCAGGTGGTGTGGCCGCCCTGGACCACCTCTGGCTCTCCCCTCTGCCGTATATAATCCTCCCGAAACCCTAATACTCGGGGAGCGACCACAGAAAGATTCTGCCGCCTCTGCAGGGCGGAAAATACCGAGAGAGAAAGATCTCTCTTGCAGACAGATTTCTGCCGGGGGAATTCCTTCCCTGAGAGGGGAGATCATCGCCATCAACACCACCATCAAGCTCGACTTCATCGGGATCATCATAACCACCATCAGCACCCTCATCACCATCTCCATATTGCTGTAACAATTGGGTTGAATCTTGCATAGTTCTTAGGGGAAACTTTCCCGGTGTTAATTACTCTTTGTAGTTGATGCTATTGAGTGAACCGTAGAATTATTGTTTATGTTCAGATTGTTATACATCATTATTCCATCTCTGATCATGATCCATATGATGTCTTGTGAGTAGTTCGTTTTGTTCTTGAGGACATGGGAGAAGTCATGTTGTTAGTAGTGGAGTTGTGTTGAGAAAGATTCAATAGTTTGATATTTAAGTTGTCGTGTACTTGTTCTAGTGGTGTCATGTGAACGTAGACTACATGACACTTCACCTATATGGGCCTAGGAGAATGCATTGTGTATTTGGCTACTAATCGTAGGGGTTGCCGGAGTGACAGAAACCTGAACCCCCGTTAGGAAACCATTGCACAAGGGACGTAAGGGTCTTAGAGATTAAAGCTGTGGTTAGGTTTCTACCTTAATTACTTTCGTGTACTTACGGATGTTTGCAAGGGGTATAATCACAAGTATGTATTAGTCCTAGGAAGGTCGGTACATTAGCATAGGTTCATCCACACAACACTTAGCAAGCTAAAGAAGATTAATCAACTATATGAAGCGAAAGCACTTGATAGTCTTCCCATGTGTCCTCGAGAACGTTTTGTCATCTTAAATAATACAACCGGCTTGTCCTTTCCTGCATAAAGGATTGGGCCACTTGCTGCATTTATTCCTACTGTCTTTTATTTACTCGTACTTTATTTACTTGCTTTATCAAAAAACCCTAAAATCCGTTTGCTAAGTCTTTGTAGAGAATTCCTGATCCATACCACTAGCCAGCACCTTCTGCTCCTTGTTGGGTTCGACACTCTTACTTATTGAAAATACCACGATACACCCCCTATACTTGTGGGTCATCAGTGTTCTTCTCACAAACCACAGCTAGAGTCAATGGATATGTGTTCTTCTCACAAACCACATATGGATCCACCAGAGTTCATCGGATGTGTGTTCTTTTCGTGAACCACACCCAGTGTCCTTGCATGTGTGTTCTTCTCACAAACCACACATGGATCCATCAGTGTCACTGATGTGTGTTCATCTCAGAAACCACATATGTATCCACCAGTGTGATTACATGTGTGTTATTCTCACAAACCACAGCTAGAGTCATTTCATGTGTGTTCTTCCCACAAACCACATATGGATCCACCAGAGTTCATTGGATGTGTGTTCTTTTCATTAACCACACCCAGTGGCATTGCATGTGTGTTCTTCTCACAAACCACATATGGATCCATCAGAGTCATTGCATGTCTGTTCTTTTCATTAATCACAGCTAGTGTCATTGCATGGCTGTTCTTTCCAAAGACCGCATATGGATCCACCAGTGTCATTGCATGTGTGTTTTGGGTGTGTGTTCTTCTCACAAACAACATATGGATCCACCAATGTCATTGGATGTGTGTTCTTCTCACAAACCATAGCTAGAGTCATTGCATGTGTGTTCTTCTCACAAACCACAGCTAGAGTCATTACATGTGTGTTCTTTTCATGAACCACACCTAGTATCATTGCATGTCTGTTCTTCTCACAAACCACATATGGATCCACCCAGTGTAATTGGATGTGTTCATCTCACAAACCACATATGGATCCACTAGTGTCATTGCATGTGTGTTTTTCTCACAAACCACATCTAGAGTCATTGCATGTGTGTTCTTTTCACAAACCACATAAGGATCAACCAGTGTCATTGGATGTGTGTTCTTTTCATGAACCACACCTAGTGTCATTGCATGTGTGTTCTTCTCACAAACCACACATGGATCCACCAGTGTCATTGGATGTGTGTTCTTCTCACAAACCACACATGTATCCACTAGTGTCATTGGATGTGTGTTCTTCTCACAAACCACACATGTATCCACTAGTGTCATTGGATGTGTGTTTTTCTCACAAACCACCTATGGATCCACCAGAGTTCATTGCATGTTTATTATTCTCACAAACCACATTGATCCACCAGTGTCATTGCATGAGTGTTCTTTTCACAAACCACATATGGATCCACCAGAGTCATTGCATGTGTGTTCTTTTCACAAACCACATAAGGATCCACCAGTGTCATTGCATGTGTGTTCTTTTCATGAACTACAACCAGTGTCATTGCATGTGTGTTCTTCTCACAAACCACATCTAGATCCACCAGAGTTCATTGCATGTCTGTTCTGTTCTTTTCACAAACGACATATGGATCCAACAGTGTCATTGCATGTGTGTTCTTTTCACAGACCATAGCTAGAGTCATTGCATGTGTGTTCTTTTAACAAACCACATGGATCCACCAGAGTCATTGCATGTGTGTTCTTTTCATTAACCACAACTAGAGTCATTGCATGTGTGTTCTTTTCACAAACCACATATGGATCCATCAGAGTCATTGCATGTTTGTTCTTTTCATTAACCACAACTAGTGTGATTGCAATGTCTATTCTTTCCACATACCACATATGGATCCAACAGTGTCATTGCATGTGTGTTTTGGATGTGTGTTCTTCTCACAAACCACACATGGATCCACCAGTGTCATTGCATGTGTGTTCTTCTCACAAACCACAACTAGCGTCATTGCATGTGTGTTCTTCTCACAAACCACATATGGATCCACCAGAGTTCATTGGATGTGTGTTATTTTCATGAACCACACCCAATGTCATTGCATGTGTATTCTTCTCACAAACCACATATGGATCCACCCAGTGTCATTGGATGTGTGTTCTTCTGACAAACCACATATTGATCCACCAGTGTCATTGCATGTGTGTTCTTCTCACAAACCACATCTAGAGTCATTGCATGTGTGTTCTTTTCACAAACCACATAAGGATCCACCAGTGTCAGTTCTTTTCATGAACCACACCTAGTGTCATTGCATGTCTGTTCTTCTCACAAACCACACATGGATCCACCAGAGTTCATTGCATGTCTTTTATTCTCACAAACCACATTGATCCACCAGTGCCATTGCCTGTGCGTTCTTTTCATAAAGCACATGTGGATCCACCAGAGTCATTGCATCTGTGTGTTTTTCACAAACCACATAAGGATCCACTAGTGTCATGTGTGTTCTTTTCATGAACCACAACCAGTGTCATTGCATGTGTGTTCTTCTCACAAACCACATATGGATCCACTAGTGTCATTGCATGTCTGTTCTCTTCAGAAACCACATATGGATCCACAAGTGTGATTGCATGTGTGTTGTTTTCATTAACCATAGCTAGAGTCTTTGCATGTGTGTTCTTTTGACAAACCACATGGATCCACCAGATTCATTGCATGTGTGTTCTTTTCATTAACCACAACTAGAGTCATTGCATGTCTGTTCTTTTCATTAACCACAGCTAGTGTCATTGCATGTATGTTCTTTCCACAAACCACATATGGATCCACCAGTGTCATTGCATGTGTGTTTTGGATGTGTGTTCTTCTCACAAACCACACATGGATCCACCATAGTTCATTGGATGTGTGTTCATCTCACAAACCACATATGGATCCACTAGTGTGGTTGCATGTGTGTTCTTCTCACAAACCACAACTAGAATCATTGGATATGTGTTCTTCTCACAAACCACATATGGATCCACCAGAGTTCATTGGATGTGTGTTCTTTTCATGAACCACACCCAGTGTCATTGCATGTGTGTTCTTCTCAGAAACCACACATGGATCCTCCAGTATCGTTGGATGTGTGTTCATCTCACAAACCACATATGGATTCACCAGTGTGATTGCATGTGTGTTCTTCTCACAAACCACATCTAGAGTCATTGTATGTGTGTTCTTCTCACAAACCACATATGGATCCACCATAGTTTATTGGATGTGTGTTCTTTTCATGAACCACACCCAGTGTCATTGCATGTCTGTTCTTCTCACAAACCACACAAGGATCCACCAGGGTTCATTGCATGTTTGTTATTCTCACAAACCACATTGATCCACCAGTGTCATTGCATGTGTGTTCTTTTCACAAATGACATGTGGATCCACCAGAGTCATTGCATGTGTGTGTTTTTCACAAACCACATAAGGATCCACCAGTGTCATTGCATGTGTGTTCTTTTCATGAACCACAACCAGTGTCATTGCATGTGTGTTCTTCTCACAAACCACATATGGATCCACTAGTGTCATTGCATGTCTGTTCTCTTCACAAACCACATATGGATCCACAAGTGTGATTGCATGTGTGTTTTTTTCATTAACCATAGCTAGAGTCATTGCATGTGTGTTCTTTTGACAAACCACATGGATCCACCAGATTCATTGCATGTGTGTTCTTTTCATTAACCACAACTACATTCATTACATGTCTGTTCTTTTCATTAACCACAACTACTGTCATTGCATGAGTGTTCTTCTCACAAACCACACATGAATCCACCAGTGTTATTGCATGTGTGTTCTTCTCACAAACCACACCTAGAGTCATTGCATGTGTGTTCTTCTCACAAACCACATATGGATCCACCAGGGTTTATTGGATGTCTGTTCTTTTCATGAACCACACCTAGTGTCATTGCATGTGTGTTCTTCTTACAAACCACATATGGATCTACCAGTGCCATTTCATGTGTGTTCTGCTCACAAACCACATCTAGAGTCATTGCATGTGTGTTATTTTCACAAACCACATATGGGTCCACCAGTGTCATTGGATGTGTGTTCTTTTCATGAACCACACCCAGTGTCATTGCATGTGTGCTCTTCTCATAAACGACACATGGATCCACTAGTGTCCTTGCATGTGTGTTCTTCTCACAAACCACACATGGATCCACCAGTGTGATTGCATGTGTGTTCTTCTCACAAACCACAACTAGTGTCATTGCATGTGTGTTCTTCTCACAAACCACATATGCATCCACCAGAGTTCATTGGATGTGTGTTCTTTTCATGAACCACACCCAGTGTCATTGCATGTGTGTTCTTCTCATAAACCACATATGGGACCAACAGAGTTCATTGGACGTGTGTTCTTTTCATGAACCACAACCACTGTCATTGCATGTGTGTTCTTCTAACAAACCACATATGGATCCACCAGAGTTCATTGCATGTCTGTTATTCTCACAAACCACATTCATCCACCAGTGTCATTGCATGAGTGTTCTTTTCACAAACCACATTTGGATCCACTAGAGTCATTGCATGTCTGTTCTTTTCACAAACCACATAAGGATCCACTAATGTCATTGCATGTGTGTTCTTTTCATGAACCACAACCAGTGTCATTGCATGTGTGCTCTTCTCACAAACCACATCTAGATCCACCAGAGTTCATTGCATGTCTGTTCTTTTCACAAACCACATGGATCCAACAGAGTCATTGCATGTGTGTTCTTTACATTAACCACAACTAGAGTCATTGCATGTGTGTTCTTTTCACAAACTACATATGGATCCATCAGAGTCATTCCATGTCTGTTCTTTTCATTAACCACACCTAGTGTCATTGCATGTCTGTTCTTTCCACAGACCACATATGGATCCACCAGTGTCATTGCATGTGTGTTTTGGATGTGTGTTCTTCTCACAAACCACACATGGATCCACCAGAGTTTATTGGATGTGTGTTCATCTCATAAACCACATATAGATCCACCAGCGTGATTGCATGTGTGTTCTTCTCACAAACCACAGCTAGAGTCAATGGATGTGTGTTCTTCTCACAAACCACATATGGATCCACCAGAGTTCATCGGATGTGTGTTATTTTCATGAACCACCCCAGTGTCATTGCATGTGTGTTCCTCTCACAAACCACACATGCATCCATCAGTGTCATTGATGTGTGTTCATCTCACAAACCACATATGGATCCACCAGTGTGATTACATTTGTGTTATTCTCACAAACCACAGCTAGAGTCATTGCATGTGTGTTCTTATCACAAACCACATATGGATCCACCAGACTTCATTTGATGTGTGTTCTTTTCATTAACCACACCCAGTGTCATTGCATGTGTGTTCTTCTCACAAACCACACATGGATCCACCAAAGTTCATTGCATGTCTGTTATTCTAACAAACCACATTGATCCACCAGTGTCATTGCATGTGTGTTCTTTTCACAAACCACATATGGATCCACCAAAGTCATTGCATGCATGTTCTTTTCACAAACCACATAAGGATCCACCATTGTAATAGCATGTGTGTTCTTTTCATGAACCACAACCAGTGTCATTGCATGTGTGTTCTTCTCACAAACCACATATGGATCCACCAATGTCATTGCATGTCTGTTCTTTTCACAAACCACATATGGATCCAATAGTATCATTGCTTGTGTGTTCTTTTCATTAACCATAGCTAGAGTCATTTCATGTGTGTTATTTTCACAAACCACATGGATCCACTAGAGTCATTGCATGTGTGTTCTTTTCATTAACCACAACTAGATTCCTTGCATGTGTGTTCTTTTCACAAACCACATATGGATCCATCAGAGTCATTACATGTCTGTTCTTTTCATTAACCACAACTAGTGTCATTGCATGTCTATTCTTTCCACATACCACATATGGATCCAACAGTGTCATTCATGTGTGTTTTGGATGTGTGTTCTTCTCACAAACCACACATGGATCCACCAGTGTCATTGGATGTGTGTTCTTCTCACAAACCACAGCTAGAGTCATTGCATGTGTGTTCTTCTCACAAAGCACATATGGATCCACCAGAGTTCATTGGATGTGTGTTTGTTTCATGAACCACACCCAGTGTCATTGCATGTGTGTTCCTCTCACAACCCATACATGGATCCACCAGTGTCATTGGATGTGTGTTCATCTCACGAACCACATATAGATCCACCAGTGTGATTGCATGTGTGTTCTTCTCACAAACCACATCTAGAGTCATTGCATGTGTGTTCTTTGCACAAACCACATATGGACCCACTAGAGTTCATTGGATGTGTGTTCTTTTCATGAACCACACCTAGTGTCATTTCATGTGTGTTCTTCTCACAAACTACACATGGATCCACCAGTGTCATTGGATGTGTGTTCTTCTCACAAACCACACATGCATCCACTAGTGTCATTGGATGTGTGTTCTTCTCAAAAACCACATCTAGAGTCATTGCATGTGTGTTTTTCTCACAAACCACATATGGGTCCAACAGAGTTCATTGGATGTGTGTTCCTTTCATGAACCACACCCGGTGTCATTGCATGTGTGTTCTTCTCACAAACCACACATGGACCCACCAGAGTTCATTGCATGTCTATTATTCTCACAAACCACATTGATCCACCAGTGTCATTGCATGTGTGTTCTTTTCACAAACCACATGTGGATCTACGAGAATCATTGCATGCGTATTCTTTTCACAAACCACATAAGGATCCACCAGTGTCATTGCATGTGTGTTCTTTTCATTAACCACAGCTAGTGTCATTGCATGTCTGCTCTTTCCACAGACCACATATGGATCCATCAGTGTCATTGGATGTGTGTTCTTCTCACAAACCACACATGGATCCACCAGTGTCATTGGATGTGTGTTCATCTCACAAACCACATATGGATCCGACAGTGTGATTGCTTGTGTGTTAATCTCACAAACCATAGCAAGTGTCATTGCATGTGTGTTCTTCTCACAAACCACACATGGATCCACCAGTGTCATTGGATGTGTGTTCATCTCACAAACCACGTATGGATCCCCCAGTGTGATTGCATGTGTTCTTCTCACAAACCACATCTAGAGTCATTGCATGTGTATTCCTCTCACAAACCACACATGGATCCACCAGTGTCATTGTATGTCTATTCCTTCCACAGACCACATATGGATCCACCAATGTCATTGGATGTGTGTTCTTCTCACAAAGCACACATGGATCCACCAGTGTCCTTGCATGTGTGTTCTTCTCACAAATCACACATGGATCCACCAGTGTGATAGCATGTGTGCTCTTCTCACAAACCACAGCTAGAGTCAATGCATGAGTGTTATTCTCACAAACCACATATGGATCCAGCAGAGTTCATTGGATGTGTGTTCTTTTCATGAACCACACCCAGTGTCATTGCATGTGTGTTCTTCTCACAAACCACACATGGATACACCAGTGTCATTTCATGTGTGTTTCATCTCACAAACCACATATGGATCCACCAGTGTCATTGGATGTGTGTTCATCTCACAAACCACATATGGATCCACCAGTGTGATTGCATGTGTGTTCTTCTCACAAACCACAACTAGAGTCATTGCTTGTGTATTCTTCTCACAAACCACATATGGATCCACCAGAGTTCATTGGATGTGTGTTCGTTTCATGAACCACACCCAGTGTCATTGCATGTGTGTTCTTCTCACAAAACACACATGGATCCACCAGAGTTCATTGCATGTCTGTTATTCTCACAAACCACATTGATCCACCAGTGTCATTGCATGTGTGTTCTTTTCACAAACCACATGTGGATCCACTAGAGTCATTGCATGTGTTTTTTTTTCACAACCCACATAAGGATCCACCAGTGTCATTGCATGTGTGTTCTTTTCATGAACCACAACCAGTGTCATTGCATGTGTGTTCTTCTCACAAAACACACATGGATCCACCAGAGTTCATTGCATGTCTGTTATTCTCACAAACCACATTGATCCACCAGTGTCATTGCATGTGTGTTCTTTTCACAAACCACATGTGGATCCACTAGAGTCATTTCATGTGTTTTTTTTCACAACCCACATAAGGATCCACCAGTGTCATTGCATGTGTGTTCTTTTCATGAACCACAACCAGTGTCATTGCATGTGTGTTCTTCTCACAAACCACATATGGATTGACCAGTGTGATTGCATATCTGTTCTTTTCACAAACCACATATGGATCTACCAGTGTCATTGCATGTCTGTTCTTTTGATTAACCATAGCTAGAGTCATTGCATGTGTGTTCTTTCCACAAACCACATGGATCCACCAGAGTCATTGCATGTGTGTTCTTTTCACAAACCACATGGATCCACCAGAGTCATTGCATGTGTGTTCTTTTCATTAACAAAACCTAGAGTCATTGCATGTGTGTTGTTTTCATTAACCACAGCTAGTGTCATTGCATGTCTATTCTTTCCACAGACCACATATGGATCCAACAGTGTCATTGCATGTGTGTTTTGGATGTGTGTTCTTCTCACAAACCACACATGGATCCACCAGAGTTCATTGGATGTGTGTTCATCTCGCAAACCACATATGGATCCACCAGTGTGATTGCATGTGTGTTCTTCTCACAAACCACAGCTAGAGTCAATGAATGTGTGTTCTTCTCACAAACCACATATGGATCCACCAGAGTTCATCGGATGTGTGTTCTTCTCATGAACCACACCTAGTGTCATTGCATGTGTGTTCTTCTCACAAACCACACATGGATCCATTAGTGTCGATGATGTGTGTTCATCTCACAAACCACATATGGATCCACCAGTGTGATTGTATGTGTGTTATTCTCACAAGCCACAGCTAGAGTCATTGCATGTGTGTTCTTCTCACAAACCACATATGGATCCACCAGAGTTCATTGGATGTGTGTTCTTTTCATTAACCACACCCAGTGTCATTGCATGTGTGTTCTTCTCACAAACCACACATGGATCCACCAAAGTTCATTGCATGTCTGTTATTCTCACAAACCACATTGATCCACCAGTGTCATTGCATGTGTGTACTTTTCACAAACTACATATGGATCCACCAAAGTCATTGCATGCGTGTTCCTTTCACAAACCACATAAGGATCCACCAGTGTAATTGCATGTGTGTTCTTTTCATGAACCACAACCAATGTCATTTCATGTGTGTTCTTCTCACAAACCACATATGGATCCACCAGTTTCATTGGATGTCTGTTCTTTTCACAAACCACATATGGATCCAATAGTGTCATTGCATTTGTTTTCGTTTCATTAACCATAGCTAGAATCATTTCATGTGTGTTCTTTTCACAAACCACATGGATCCACTAGAGTCATTTCATGTGTGTTCTTTTCATTAACCACAACTAGAGTCATTGCATGTGTGTTCTTTTCACAAACCACATATGGATCCATCAGAGTCATTGCATGTCTGTTCTTTTCATTAATCACGGCTAGTGTCATTGCATGTCTGTTCTTTCCACAAACCACATATGGATCCACTAGTGTCATTGCATGTGTGTTTTTGATATGTGTTCTTCTCACAAACCAGACATGGATCCATCAATGTCAGTGGATGTGTGTTCTTCTCATAAACCACAACTAGAGTCATTGCATGTGTGTTCTTCTCACAAACCACATATGCATCCACCAGATTTCATTGGATGTCTGTTCTTTTTATGAACCACACCCAGTGTCATTGCATGTGTGTTCTTCTCACAAACCACATATGGATCCACCTAGTGTCATTGGATGTGTTCTTCTCACAAACCACATATGGATCCACCAGCGTCATTGCATGTGTGTTCTTCTCACAAACCACATCTAGAGTCATTGCATGTGTGTTCTTTTCACAAACCACATAAGGATCCACCAGTGTCATTGGATGTGTATTCTTTTCATGAGTCACACCCAGTGTCATTTCATGTGTGTTCTTCTCACAAACCACACATGGATCCACCAGTGTCATTGGATGTGTGTTCTTCTCACAAACCACACTTGGATCCACCAGTGTCATTGGATGTGTGTTCTTCTCAAAAACCACATCTAGAGTCATTGCATGTGTGTTCTTCTCACAAACCACATATGGGTCCAACAGAGTTCATTGGATGTGTGTTCTTTTCATGAACCACACCCCGTGTCATTGCATGTGCGTTCTTCTCACAAACCACACATGGACCCACCAGAGTTCGTTGCATGTCTGTTATTCTCACAAACCACATTGATCCACCAGTGTCATTGCATGTGTGTTCTTTTCACAAACCACATGTGGATCTACCAGAATCGTTCCATGCGTGTTCTTTTCACAAACCACATAAGGATCCGCCAGTGTCATTGCATGTGTGTTCTTTTCATTAACCATAGCTAGTGTCATTGCATGTCTGTTCTTTCCACAGACCACATATGGATCCACCAGTGTCATTGGATGTGTGTTCTTCTCACAAACCACACATGGATCAACTAGTGTCATTGGATGTGTGTTCATCTCACAAACCACATATGGATCCAATAGTGTGATTGCATGTGTGTTCATCTCACAAACCACAGCTAGTGTCATTTCATGTGTGTTCTTCTCACAAACCACACATGGATCCACCAGTGTCATTGGATATGTGTTCATCTCACAAACCACGTATGGATCCACCAGTGTGATTGCATGTGTGTTCTCCTCACAAACCACATCTAGAGTCATTACATGTGTGTTCCATTCACAAACCACACATGGATCCACCAGTGTCATTGCATGTCTATTCTTTCCACAGACCACATATGGATCTACTAGTGTCATTGGATGAGTGTTCTTCTCACAAACCACACATGGATCCACCAGTGTCATTGGATGTGTGTTCATCTCACAAACCACATATGGATCCACCAGTGTGATTGCATGTGTGTTCTTCTCACAAACAACAGCTAGTGTCATTGCATGCGTGTTCTTCTGACAAACCACACATGGATCCACCAGTGTCATTGGATGTGTGTTCATCTCACAAACCACATATGGATCCACTAGTGCGATTGTATGTGTGTTCTTCTCACAAACCACAACTAGAGTCATTGCATGTGTGTTCTTCTCACAAACCACATATGGATCCACCAGAGTTCATTGGATGTGTGTTCTTCTCACAAACCACACCCAGTGGCATTGCATGTGTGTTCTTCTCACAAATGACACATGGATCCACCAGTGTCATTGCATGTGTGTTCTTCTCACAAACCACACATGGATCCACCAGTGTGATTGCATGTGTGCTGTTCTCACAAACCACAACTAGAGTCGTTGCATGTGTGTTCTTCTCACAAAACCACATATGGATCCACCAGAGTTCATTGGATGTGTGTTCTTTTCATGAACCACACCCAGTTTCATTGCATGTGTGTTCTTCTCACAAACCACATATGGATCCACCAGAGTTTATTGCATGTCTGTTATTCTCACAAACCACATTGATCCACAAGTGTCATTGCATGTGTGTTCTTTTCAGAAACCACATGTGGATCCACAAGAGTCATTGATGTGTGTTCTTTTCACAAACCACATAAGGATCCACCAGTGTCATTGCATGCGTGTTCTTTTCATGAACCACAACCAGTATCATTGCATGTGTGTTCTTCTCACAAACCACATATGGATCCACCAGTGTCATTGCATGTCTGTTCTTTTCACAAACCACATATGGATCCAACAGTGTCATTGGATGTGTGTTCTTTTCATTAACCATATCTAGAGTCATTGCATGTGTGTTCTTTTCACAAACCACATGGATCCACCAAAGTCATTGCATGTGTATTCTTTTCATTAACCACAACTAGAGTCATTGCACGTCTGTTCTTTTCATTAACCACAGTTAGTGTCATTGCATGTGTGTTCTTCTCACAACCACACATGGATCCACCAGTGTCATTGCATGTGTGTTCTTCTCACAAACCACAGCTAGAGTCATTGCATGTGTGTTCTTCTCACAAACCACATATGCATCCACCAGATTTCATTGGATGTCTGTTCTTTTTATGAACCACACCCAGTGTCATTGCATGTGTGTTCTTCTCACAAACCACATATGGATCCACCTAGTGTCATTGGATGTGTTCTTCTCACAAACCACATATGGATCCACCAGCGTCATTGCATGTGTGTTCTTCTCACAAACCACATCTAGAGTCATTGCATGTGTGTTCTTTTCACAAACCACATAAGGATCCACCAGTGTCATTGGATGTGTATTCTTTTCATGAGTCACACCCAGTGTCATTTCATGTGTGTTCTTCTCACAAACCACACATGGATCCACCGGTGTCATTGGATGTGTGTTCTTCTCACAAACCACACTTGGATCCACCAGTGTCATTGGATGTGTGTTCTTCTCAAAAACCACATCTAGAGTCATTGCATGTGTGTTCTTCTCACAAACCACATATGGGTCCAACAGAGTTCATTGGATGTGTGTTCTTTTCATGAACCACACCCCGTGTCATTGCATGTGCGTTCTTCTCACAAACCACACATGGACCCACCAGAGTTCGTTGCATGTCTGTTATTCTCACAAACCACATTGATCCACCAGTGTCATTGCATGTGTGTTCTTTTCACAAACCACATGTGGATCTACCAGAATCGTTCCATGCGTGTTCTTTTCACAAACCACATAAGGATCCGCCAGTGTCATTGCATGTGTGTTCTTTTCATTAACCATAGCTAGTGTCATTGCATGTCTGTTCTTTCCACAGACCACATATGGATCCACCAGTGTCATTGGATGTGTGTTCTTCTCACAAACCACACATGGATCAACTAGTGTCATTGGATGTGTGTTCATCTCACAAACCACATATGGATCCAATAGTGTGATTGCATGTGTGTTCATCTCACAAACCACAGCTAGTGTCATTTCATGTGTGTTCTTCTCACAAACCACACATGGATCCACCAGTGTCATTGGATATGTGTTCATCTCACAAACCACGTATGGATCCACCAGTGTGATTGCATGTGTGTTCTCCTCACAAACCACATCTAGAGTCATTACATGTGTGTTCCATTCACAAACCACACATGGATCCACCAGTGTCATTGCATGTCTATTCTTTCCACAGACCACATATGGATCTACTAGTGTCATTGGATGAGTGTTCTTCTCACAAACCACACATGGATCCACCAGTGTCATTGGATGTGTGTTCATCTCACAAACCACATATGGATCCACCAGTGTGATTGCATGTGTGTTCTTCTCACAAACAACAGCTAGTGTCATTGCATGCGTGTTCTTCTGACAAACCACACATGGATCCACGGTGTCATTGGATGTGTGTTCATCTCACAAACCACATATGGATCCACTAGTGCGATTGTATGTGTGTTCTTCTCACAAACCACAACTAGAGTCATTGCATGTGTGTTCTTCTCACAAACCACATATGGATCCACCAGAGTTCATTGGATGTGTGTTCTTCTCACAAACCACACCCAGTGGCATTGCATGTGTGTTCTTCTCACAAATGACACATGGATCCACCAGTGTCATTGCATGTGTGTTCTTCTCACAAACCACACATGGATCCACCAGTGTGATTGCATGTGTGCTGTTCTCACAAACCACAACTAGAGTCGTTGCATGTGTGTTCTTCTCACAAAACCACATATGGATCCACCAGAGTTCATTGGATGTGTGTTCTTTTCATGAACCACACCCAGTTTCATTGCATGTGTGTTCTTCTCACAAACCACATATGGATCCACCAGAGTTTATTGCATGTCTGTTATTCTCACAAACCACATTGATCCACAAGTGTCATTGCATGTGTGTTCTTTTCAGAAACCACATGTGGATCCACAAGAGTCATTGATGTGTGTTCTTTTCACAAACCACATAAGGATCCACCAGTGTCATTGCATGCGTGTTCTTTTCATGAACCACAACCAGTATCATTGCATGTGTGTTCTTCTCACAAACCACATATGGATCCACCAGTGTCATTGCATGTCTATTCTTTTCACAAACCACATATGGATCCAACAGTGTCATTGGATGTGTGTTCTTTTCATTAACCATATCTAGAGTCATTGCATGTGTGTTCTTTTCACAAACCACATGGATCCACCAAAGTCATTGCATGTGTATTCTTTTCATTAACCACAACTAGAGTCATTGCACGTCTGTTCTTTTCATTAACCACAGTTAGTGTCATTGCATGTGTGTTCTTCTCACAACCACACATGGATCCACCAGTGTCATTGCATGTGTGTTCTTCTCACAAACCACAGCTAGAGTCATTGCTTGTGTGTTCTTCTCACAAACCATATATGGATCCACCAGAGTTCATTGGATGTGTGTTCTTTTTATGAACCACACCCAGAGTCATTGCATGTGTGTTCTTCTCAGAAACTACATATGGATCCACCCAGTGTCATTGGATGTGTGTTCTTCTCACAAACCACATATGGATCCACTAGTGTTATTGCATGTGTGTTCTTCTCACAAACCACATCTAGTCATTGCATGCGTGTTCTTTTCACAAACCACATATGGATCCACCAATGTCATTATACGTGTGTTCTTCTCACAAACCACACATGGATCCACCAGTGTCATTGGTTGTGTGTTCTTCTCACAAACCACACATGGATCCACCAGTGTCATTGGATGTGTGTTCTTCTCAAAAACCACATCTAGAGTCATTGCATGCGTGTTCTTCACACAAAACACATATGGGTCCAACAGAGTTCATTGGATGTGTGTTCTTTTTATGAACCACACCCAGAGTCATTGCATGTGTGTTGTTCTCACAAAGTACATATGGATCGACCCAGTGTCATTGGATGTGTGTTCTTCTCACAAACCACATATGGATCCACTAGTGTTATTGCATGTGTGTTCTTCTCACAAACCACATCTAGAGTCATTGCATGCGTGTTCTTTTCACAAACCACATATTGATCCACCAATGTCATTACATGTGTGTTCTTCTCACAAACCACACATGGATCCACCAGTGTCATTGGATGTGTGTTCTTCTCACAAACCAGTGTCATTGGATGTGTGTTCTTCTCAAAAACCACATCTAGAGTCATTGCATGTGTGTTCTTCTCACAAACCACATATGGGTCCAATAGAGTTCATTGGATGTGTGTTCTTTTCATGAACCACACCCCGTGTCATTGCATGTGTGTTCTTCTCACAAACCACACATGGACCCACCAGAGTTCATTGCATGTCTGTTATTGTCACAAACCACATTGATCCACCAGTGTCATTGCATGTGTGTTCTTTTCACAAACCACATGTGGATCTACCAGAATCGTTGCATGCATGTTCTTTTCACAAACCACATAAGGATCCACCAGTGTCATTGCATGTGTGTTCTTTTCATTAACCACAGCTAGTGTCATTGCATGTCTGTTCTTTCCACAGACCACATATGGATCCACCAGTGTCATTGGATGTGTGTTGTTCTCACAAACCACACATGGATCCACTAGTGTCATTGGATGTGTGTTCATCTCACAAACCACATATGGATCCAATAGTGTGATTGCATGTGTGTTCATCTCACAAACCACAGCTAGTGTCATTTCATGTGTGTTCTTCTCACAAACCACACATGGATCCACCAGTGTCATTGGATGTGTGTTCATCTCACAAACCACGTATGGATCCACCAGTGTGATTGCATGTGTGTTCTTCTCACAAACCACATCTATAGTCAATGCATGTGTGTTCCTCTCACAAACCACATATGGATCCACCAGTGTCATTGCATGTCTGTTCTTTCCACAAACCACATATGGATCTACTAGTGTCATTGGATGAGTGTTCTTCTCACAAACCACACATGGATCCACCAGTGTCATTGGATGTGTGTTCATCTCACAAACCACATATGGATCCACCAGTGTGATTGCATGTGTGTTCTGTCACAATCAACAACTAGTGTCATTGCATGCGTGTTCTTCTCACAAGCCACACATGGATCCACCAGTGTCATTGGATGTGTGTTCATCTCAAAAACCACATATGGATACACCAGTGCGATTGTATGTGTGTTCTTCTCACAAACGACAACTAGAGTCATTGCATGTGTGTTCTTCTCACAAACCACATATGGATCCACCAGAGTTCATTGGATGTGTGTTCTTCTCACAAACCACACTCAGTGTCATTGCATGTGTGTTCTTCTCACAGATGACACATGGATCCACCAGTGTCATTGCATGTGTGTTCTTCTCACAAACCACACATGGATCTACCAGTGTGATTGCATGTGTGCTGTTCTCACAAACCACAACTAGAGTCGTTGCATGTGTGTTCTTCTCACAAACCACATATGGATCCACCAGAGTTCATTGGATGTGTGTTCTTTTTATGAACCACACCCAGAGTCATTGCATGTGTGTTCTTCTCACAAACTACATATGGATCCACCCAATGTCATTAGTTGTGTGTTCTTCTCACAAACCACATATGAATCCACTAGTGTTATTGCATGTGTGTTCTTCTCACAAACCACATCTAGAGTCATTGCATGCGTGTTCTTTTCACAAACCACATATGGATCCACCAATGTCATTACATGTGTGTTCTTCTCACAAATCACACATGGATCCACCAGTGTCATTGGATGTGTGTTCTTCTCACAAACCACACATGGATCCACTAGTGTCATTGGATGTGTGTTCTTCTCAAAAACCACATCTAGAGTCATTGCATGTGTGTTCTTCTCACAAACCACATATGGGTCCAACAGATTTCATTGGATGTGTGTGTTCTTTTTATGAACCACACCCAGAGTCATTGCATGTGTGTTCTTCTCACAAACTACATATGGATCCACCCAGTGTCATTGGATGTGTGTTCTTCTCACAGACCACATATGGATCCACTAGTGTTATTGCATGTGTGTTCTTCGCACAAACCACATCTAGAGTCATTAAATGCGTGTTCTTTTCACAAACCACATGGATCCACCAAAGTCATTGTATGTGTATTCTTTTCATTAACCACAATTAGAGTCATTGCACGTATGTTCTTTTCATTAACCACAGTTAGTGTCATTGCATGTGTGTTCTTCTCACAAACCACACATGGATCCACCAGTGTCATTGCATGTGTGTTCTTCTCACAAACCACAGCTAGAGTCATTGCATGTGTGTTCTTCTCACAAACCACATATGGATCCACCAGAGTTCATTGGATGTGTGTTCTTTTTATGAACCACACCCAGAGTCATTGCATCTGTGTTCTTCTCACAAACTACATATGGATCCACCCAGTGTCATTGGATGTGTGTTCTTCTCACAAACCACATATGGATCCACTAGTGTTATTGCATGTGTGTTCTTCTCACAAACCACATCTAGAGTCAATGCATGCGTGTTCTTTTCACAAACCACATATGGATCCACCAATGTCATTACATGTGTGTTCTTCTCACAAACCACACATGGATCCACCAGTGTTATTGCATGTGTGTTCTTCTCACAAACCATATCTAGTGTCATTGCATGTGTGTTCTTCTCAGAAACCACATATGGATCCACTAGAGTTCATTGGATGTGTGTTCTTTTCATGAACCACACCCAGTGTCATTGCATGCGTGTTCTTCTCACAAACCACACATGGATCCACCAGTGTCATTGGATGTGTGTTAATCTCACAAACCACATATGGATCCACCAGTGTGATTGCATGTGTGTTCTTCTCACAAACCACATCTAGAGTCATTGCATGTGTGTTCTTCTCACATACCACATATGGATCCAACAGTGTGATTGTATGTGTGTTCTTCTCACAAACCATAGCTAGAGTCATTGCATGTGTGTTCTTTTCACAAACCACATGGATCCACCAGAGTCATTGCATTTGTGTTCTTGTCATTAACCACAACTAGAGTCATTGCATGTCTGTTCTTTTCATTAACCACAACTAGTGTCATTGCATGTTTGTTCTTTCCACAGACCACATATGGATCCACCAGTGTCATTGGATGTGTGTTCTTCTCACAAACCACACATGGATCCACAAGTGTCATTGGATGTGTGTTCATCTCACAAACCACATATGGATCCACCAGGATTGCATGTGTGTTCTTCTCACAAACCACAACTAGTGTCATTGCATGTGTGTTCTTTTGACAAACCACATATGGATCCAAAAGTGTCATTGCATGTGTGTTCTTTTCATTAACCATAGCTAGAGTCATTGCATGTGTGTTCTTTTCACAAACTACATGGATCCACCAGAGTCCTTGCTTGTGTGTTATTTTCATTAACCACAACTAGAGTCATTGCATGCGTGTTATTTTCACAAACCACATATGGATTCATCGGAGTCATTGCATGTCTGTTCTTTTCATTAACCACAGCTAGTGTCATTGCATGTCTGTTCTTTCCCTAGACCACATATGGATCCACCAGTGTCATTGAATGTGTGTTTTGCATGTGTGTTCTTCTCACAAACCACACATCGATCCACCAGTGTCATTGGATGTGTATTCTTCTCACAAACCACATATGGATCCACCAGTGTGATTGCATGTGTGTTCTTTTCACAAACCATAGCTAGCGTCATTGCATGTGTGTTCTTCTCACAAACGGTCATAAAGCACATATGGATCCACCAGAGTTCATTGGATGTGTGTTCTTTTCATGAACCACACCGAGTCTTCTTGAAGGCACGCCCTAACATAGTTGTTCTGCATGACAATTGTTACATACCGTTCGATCGGGGCGCTTGGACGATTGGGATGGTCTTCGTGATTGGCCATGCTTGCTGCCCGCTTGCTCTGGACAAACTGGCAACACCGGGCGCTCCCCTTTTGCGAGTGTCACAACTCACGAGTTCAGTGGGCCATATGCCAGTGTCACGGTCCCATTACTTCTCTCCCTCCCTGTGCTTCTCTTCCTTCCCCTCGAATCCACTTTCCCCACTTCTCTCCCATCCTACCGTAGCCGCAAGATGACGGCGCCTCCAGCTATCTCTCCGGCAACCACACCCCCCTCTCTCTCGCCATGGGTTCAAGGGGAGACGGCGAGGAAACACGTCGTGATGATAGGGATGGTGATTTCGATGTGAGTCGTCTCATCTCTATCTCTGTCATCTGTGGCCAGTTGTCTATTTTGAGCTAGATCTACTATGTTTACTCATGCGCGTATGATGTGTTAGGCCAACTAGACGCTGTATGACTCCGACTATCACGGTTTAGCGGATGAAGACGGTCCTCTGCTATGTAAACATGGATATGTGCATGTTAAATTTGTAGCGTTCGAAGGACGAAACGCGGGCAGGAGGTTTTTACGGTATCAAGGACATCGTGTAATGATGCAAGGCGGAAGTTGCGGTGTTGTCAAATGGGTAGATCCAGAGTGGCCCAAATCGATGCAGAAAACGCTAGAAAAACTATGGGAAATGACTGTTGAGTTGAAAGAATCTGTATTCAGCTCACTTCTTGACAGTGTTGAGATGAAGCTATGGGAACCAGATGACACGATCAAGCTTAACCGAGATCTCAGGAGGGTGCAAGACAAGGTTAGTAAAGTCGAGAAGAAGAGGGACGTGGCGTTGGCCATGAAGGCTAAAGCAGAGCAAGAACTGATTCAAGCAAGGAATGATCTTTACCAGGCCAAAGTCCTGTAGTTCACAACTACGAGTATTGACAAGTTTATGAGGAAAAATGCAGAGAAACAATTGAAGCTGTGCAAGGAAGATGCTAAAAGGAAGGAGCAGACGATTCGATACTTTCTCTCGCAGGAAGATGCGTACTAGACTAAGATTAGGAAGATCAAGGAGATGCATGATAACTAGTTCTATTTAGCTTGAGCTCCGTGCCTTTTTAAGTTGTAATAGTAGTACTTGTTGACCTAGCGTTTTGAACTAGTGGTCCCGGAGTCCTGGGAGGAAAAAAATTAGTCTCCCATTAATCTGTCTTAACCCTGCATTACTTCGTTTTGTCTGATCATGGTGGTATTCTGACATTGGTGGTTTGTTTAAACGTAATCTACGTGGATTGTGCCACATGCAAATGACATAGCCACAATTTATAAAGTGGAAGCATGTACACCCGATTAATGGAGATCCGGGAACTTCGCCAGATGCAGGGGATGCAGGAGCAGGGAGGCGGTGATATAGACGGGCTCAAGATTAGGCCAGAAAGTGGTACCGATTTCCTCCTCATCTCGGTTGCCATTGCTGTTTATGTTGCCATGTCGTTGTGTAGCAGCTGAAATAAGTTGTTGCTTCGTGAAGTGTAGCAGCTTAAATAATTTATTTCTGTGCCACTTACATTCCATCGAATTTGGAGACATTCTACCCCTCAGCAATCATGGAACCAGTGCTGCGTGTTTTCAGATAGTAGTGGCACAATCACAATTTCGGATTCAACTACTGACTTGGGCGTTTCCAAACCCTAAGTCGCGGTACATATTACTCAGAGAACATGGGTAGATTGTTTCGCCCAACAAAGTTCCACACATAGAGCTCCAGAATATAACCGAATTACATATATAGGTTCAAGTTAACACATTACTATGCATCTTCGTTGCTGAGCCTTCCTCCATGACTGGTGCCAAGCCTTCACGCCCACCGGCTTCTTCATTTCTGCCTTCTTCCTCTTCCTTAGTGCCAATTTTCTTAGCTTCACGTACTCTGCATCGCGGGACAATCAGCCGTAATCGTGTCCAAAGATCATCTTTCCACTCGTTTTTACCTTCTTTGGGCAGCAAAATGACTGACCCGGCAGTCATGTTTCTAACCTTGCGGCGCTTCCTGTCAAAGAAACATGACTATTGCATAACTATCCAATATCTACAGAGTAAATACTTGCAAAAATTACAATTCAGCACAAACATGCGAACCACAAGAGAGTTTTGCTTACCAGGAGCTAATTTGGTTTAAGCGACCACCCTGTCTAAGAATAGAAGGGCGACTCCTAGTTGCAGCAGCTTCCACATCCAGTACATCACAGTTTAGCTCAAACATGCAAGCCGAAGCATACCTTTTCATCAACCCAATTAGCTGACTGTCACACGTTAGATGAACCATGATGCCACGTTCATCCATGAAGCTGAACTTTGCAGTCTGCTTCAGCCATATTTCATCATGATTACGCAAAGTAGCAACCATACCAGATATAGTGCAGATTTATGCATGCGCTTCTTCCATCGTGATACAATGGTGTCCATGCCACTTGCCCTTCACCCTTGCTGATTTAGAGTCGTACCTGAAGAGGGCTACCGTAACCAGGTAAGGGTGGTCCGCGGAGATCCCACTTGACAGAAAACTATGGACAAAATATGTTTGTCAGCGTTGGGCTAACAAACAATGGTAGGTTCAGTAGCCAGCTAGCAGTTATAATTAGTGCGAATAGCAAAGAGAAGGGTAACTCACCCGCATGTAGCCATAACTTCTTCTTCCTTGGTAGTAGGATCTGCCATCCCCCGAGGCGGAGGCGGGCTAGAGCCTCGCAACGGCGGCTACGACATGCGCCATTGGAGCTCGGGATCAGCGACTAGGTGCAGCAACTTGGCGCCGGAAGTGAAATCTCCGAAGGGATCGTCCTGCCTAGAGGGTGGATTTCGATGTCGTCGGTGCTAGGGGAAAGGAGGGAATGGATTTGTGAAATTGGTCAACGCATCCAATCCACTTAGTTCCTCGATTTGCCTAAGAGGTTGCCGCGTTGGCGCTCGCGTCACGGACAGATGACCGACATGTGGGTCCCGACCGTCTACTTCACGGGGCAGTTTAACGGAATGTTTGAATTTGACAGGGGTGAGATGAGTTTGCCTCGAAATGGCCCCTCTCAGTAGTTGGCAGCCCAACTTTACTAAACGCGGCAATTACAGGGAACTTGGGTACCTCCATGCACCTTCCCATGAACTTTCGGGCCGCAAACAAACAATCCCATGCTCTGTAGCCGGTAGATGTTGTCCAAGAACAGTCTAGAGATTGAGACTGCAGAGAAGGGGTGCTTCAGTGGGATGAAGTGCCCATATTTGGTCAGTTTGTCTATGACCACAAGGATGGTATCGTAGTGATATGATTTGGGAAGCCCTTCGATGAAATCAAGGCTGATCGTGTGCCTTGCTTCAGGTGGGATTGGCAGTGGTTTCAGCAACCCAGGGAGCTTGCAGTGCTTAGACTTTGCCTATGGGCAGACAGTGCAGCGCTGAATGAATTCCTCACTATCGAGGCGCATGTGCGGCCACGAGAATAGGTTCTTGATCTTCTGGTATGTTGCCAAGTTGTTAGAATGACCTCCAAGACCGCTATTGTGCATCCCTTGGAGCACGGCGTCCTGCGCAGCCTTGTGATTGCCTAGCCAGAGTCGCCCTTTGTGGCGGATGATCCCATCGCACATCGCGTACCCCTATTTGTTCTGATGTGACACTGAGTTCCATAAGAAGTTGTCGAGCCTGCTCATCTTTGGTGTAGCCTTCGACGATAATTTCCAACCAATGTGGAGTGACAGTTTAAATGGAATGGCAATCCTCATTCGCTGGCCGGCAAGAGAGGGCATCGGCAGCTTGATTCGTGACCCCTTTCTTGTTCACCACCTTGTACTGGAAACCCATCATACAGAAGTATGCTTTCTGTTTGTATTGGCGTGGCGATGCGGTGGTCTTCTAGATGCACTAGGCTATGCTGGTCTGTACGCACCACGAACAGCTGGTGCTGCAGGTAGGAGCACCATCGCTCGATCGCCATGAGAATGGCCAAACACTCTTTGTCATAGGTGGGGAGTGTTTGGTTTTTTGGCCCCAGGGATTTGCTAAGGAACGCTTTTGGATGTCCGCGTTGCATCAGCATCGTCCCAACCCCTTTGTCGCGCGCGTCTGTTTCCAAGACAAATTCTTGTTAAAGTCTGGTAGTGTGAGCTTGCGCAGCCACCAGAGCCTCCTTGAGTGCCTGAAACGATTCCTGCTCATACCTCATCCATATGAACATGTTCTTTTCCAGTAGATTTGTGAGTGGCCGGATGATCGCCCCGAAATTGTAGATGAATTTCCGATAGTATCCCGCAAGCCTGAGAAATACACGCAGTAATTTGACTGTGCTGGGCCACGGCTAATTTTTGACTGCCTCAATTTTTGCTAGATCGGTGGCCATGCCGTCGCGGCTAATGATGTGACCGAGATACTCCAGGGAGGTTTGCACGAACGAGCACTTGTTCTTCTTCACGAATAGCTGATTGTGTGCGAGCAACTGAAACACTTCCTCGAGGTGCCGAGCATGTTCCTCGATCATTTTGCTGTACACGAGGATGTCATCGACGAAGGCCAACACAAATTTGCGAATCTGGTTGGCAAACACCTGATTCATGGCTGATTGGAAGGTTGCTGGCACGGTGGAGAGGCTGAATGGCATGACGCAGAACTCGTAGTGCCTGTTGTGTGTGCGAAATGCGGACTTCACCTCGTCTTCTTCCACCAGCCTAATATAGTGCTAACCCGAGCGCATGTCGAGCTTGCTGAAGAAGGCTGCGCCTACCAGTTCGTCGAGCAGCTCGTCCATGACCGGCATGGGGTATTTGTCAGGTACAGTTACCACGTTGAGGTGGCGGTAATCGATGCAAAAGCGCCAACATCCATCCTTCTTCTTGACTAGCAACACCGGTGATACAAACGGGCTATGGCTCGGTTTCATGATCTTTTTCTTCCGCATTTCAGTGATCTTCCTCTCAATTTCGTATTTTTGTTGCGGAATGTATCGGTATGGTCTGACACTGACTGGTTTTACGCCTGGGAGCAAGTTGATCTTGTGGTCATAGCTACGGTGGGGCAGTAGCCCTGACGGCTCGGCGAAGCACTGGTCACACTGTTTTAGAACAACTATTATTGCTTCGTGCGTGTCTTTTTCCATATAGCCCTCCTGTACTAGACATAGTTGCACCACATGTGCCAGTTCACCAGAGCACAACAACCAATAGAGCTGATGTCCTGAAATTTCTGAACAACTGTCAGTTCTGTCTTTTATGCCCCACAATGTGATGCGTTTGCCATGGTGGAGGAAACACAGTGTCTTCTTTTCCCAGCTGAGCCACATATCGCCACAAGCCTCAAGCCAGTCCATGCCTAGGATCAAGTCGTAGCCCTTTAAATTGAACACCCGGAGAGTGGACGAAAACACATTCCCTTGGCAGCTCCGCACCACATCTGGCACTACTAACTTACATGGGGTTTTGCCATCATCTGCAATGACCACTTGATTTTCCTAGACAGGTGTTGGATTCAGTTTGAGTTGTTGCACAGTTTTGTCAACAATGAAACTCCCGGAGCTGCCAGAATCGATCAGCACCAGCATGTCTCTGCTGTTGATCTGGGCCTGTAGCCGAATTGTCTTTCTTGCCGCGGTGCTCGTGGCTGCACAGATCGATATTGTGGTCAACTTATCTTCTTCGCTGCTTGATGCATCGTTTTCTTTATCTGAATCTGTATCTTCAGGCAACAGGTCCCACAATTCCTCTACCATATTCAGAGCGACCGTCTTGGCACATTTGTGGCCTGGCTGAAACTTGTTGCCACACTTGAAGCACTCCTTGCTCACTCGGCGTTGTGCTTTCATCGTCTTCACTAGATCATGTTGGCGCGCGTTGCCGCGCCCTTCCACTATGACACTATTTTGATAGTATCATCATGTATCATGCATTATGTCCTAATAGTGAAACTGCAACACAACTAAGAATTTTAAATTTTAGTCACTTTCAAATACTATTTTCCATGTACTTTCAAATACTTCAATACTGAACATTTCAGGTCTCCAAAAGATGAAGTGACTCATATGCAACAGTACACAGACAACATGGAATATGTAGGAAAAATTAAGAAACCAAATGACCAAATAAAGATACGGCCACCTTACAACACCAGTCAATACTCTATATCTTGCTCACCATAATAATACATAATATTACTTATGTTAAGGAATAATCTTTCAGGCATCATGAATATCACTGTATAACATTGAAATATTTTGAATAACTATGCAAGTTCACATATACGTGTGGCAAATATGTGCACAAAACGGGCCATGCAAAAATATTGATCATGGGAAGCAGAGTTCTTAAATAGTGTACCACTGTATTGTCAATAAAGTATAGGCAATAAGGCTTAGTACAACTTCATAAGAACTGCAATTGCACATCAAGTTGAATAGTACTTCTGCGTTCAGTTTTAACACAGCTCAAGCACATACATCATAATTTTGTTGCATTTGAAAATTATGATGAACATACAAGTTGATAAATTACGCTCTTCTTCCCTAAAGGAACTCTATAATTCTTTATTACAAAGTATAAGAGTACAAAAGAAGAATAAAAGGAGGTAACTAACACAAAAACTGTATTTTCCATCTGCTGCTCTCCCCATCGGTCAGGCATAAATCATGGAGACACCTAATTCGCTAATCAACATTATTGTATTTCCTGCCTAAGCGGAAGATGACAATTCACACAACAAATCAAGGAGAACCTTGTACAATTCAAATCATCACCGAAAAGCTGACTAATGAAACTTGCACATCGTGGAGTCAACTCAGTGGCACATGAGTCTACTATTAGAATTAACAAAAATGACGACACTTGAGTTTGCTAAATAATATTAAATAAAATGAAAAATAGTGTGCGCGAAGAACATACAAAAGGTACTACAAAATTCATGTTCTGGATCCTCTTTAAAATATTATCTCTAGGATATTTGATCCGGTAAAATAAAGGACATCATTCATTCTTTGACTATATTTTAAACACCTGCTTATGTAGAAGCCGCCTGAAAGCTTTGAACTGAGGGGTACCTTCAAGTTTCTGAGAATGGCTGTTGCAGCCTTACACGCCATCAACTTCCTTGATTGATTGAAAATATTAATTGGTGAAAGAATGATGTATGCTACATCCTTTTCCATGGGTGAAACGTCAACACAGCTCCTAGTCAGACAAATGAACTATAAACATTGAACAACTCAAAATCAGGATTAAGTGTCAGCACACAAAATAATTTAACATTTCTACTTAATCCCAATGTGTGTCTTATCTTATTGCAACAAATTGAGTAGTATGGATCATTTATTGATCGTAAGATGAAATACCATGGACTTAAGTACATTACATCAAGTCCTGGATATTGTGGGGAAAATTAGTCCATCGAATTTTATGCACGACCTTAAAAAATATCTTGATTTTTCTTGCAGAAATTAAACCCTAGGTCATGGACAGAAATCTTAGGTACCCAAAAAGTACCAAAATGAGAAATCTAGCAAAAACAGCGTGAACTGAAATGTTACAGAAACAAATGGTCTCATATATGTGACTGAGAAAATTGTGAGTTGTGTTAAAGTCACAAATCTGTGGTGGTGAGGCACAACCTGTAATCATACTCAAATTCGAATCTAAGAAGTAATGACCTCAAGTTTGTTACCTACTCTTTTCTAGAAAATGTTGCAATGCTAGACATAACTTCACCAAGACAGCAAGACCATCCAATCATTAGATCTAACACTTGATTATGCATATATTACTCACAGTATGGTAGAGTCGAGAGGCATAAATGGTTCGCCAAATTTTTTCCTCCTTGTTTCCTTGCCCTCTCGCTCATCCTCCTCCTTCCATGACTAATGTTTCCATGTGTCCTCTAGAGGAAAAACAATTGACACACCTTGGTTGTGATTCCTTTTTCCATTTGCAATGGAAACAAGAAATACAATCTTAACGATAATGAGCATATGATAGCAACAGAGATACAAACAAAATTTACGTGACATGACAGATTAAGGATGACAAGTTTTTTAGACAGCAGTTCGGCTAGAAAATATACTGATTGGATGACCATTTTATCAAGCAGGCTTTACCAAAGCAACATACATTTCAAGAACATCACAAGGTTCACATTAACATTGAAGGACACAATCGTTGCTGCTCATCAAGCCCCACAATATCAAATAAACCATCAACAAAAGTCAGTTCGGTCGATACTAATGGCATCGCCAGGCTGAGCCAAAGGTAACCAAGAACAATTTCGTTGGATTGCAACCTTACCTGAATGTCCCGAGCTTTAACCGTAGATCATGGGCTAGAAACGTGATATAATTCATATTCTTTATGCAACTTCCTTCAAGTATTCAGCATCTTCAGAAACCAGAGATATACACCATACAGTATGCAGCAACAACATGCAAAATTTAAAGATAGTTATATGTTGTCAGAACTGGGAAAAAATGCAGAAGAATAGATCATAGGTGATTTCTACTGGACTAACTCATGTATTTTGTTAAACATCTAGACACCACGACCATAATCCCTAATTTAGAATATGTTAGAATCAGATAAATGGGATGTTGAGGTTTAGAAAACTACAAACGCTTCATTGACCAATTAAGAAAATAGCTGAATTAACACAAGCTTGACCAATTAAGAAAATAGCTGAATTAACACAAGCGAGGACATATGCATTCTTGTAAAAGCATCGAAATCTTAGGGAACTTTATGTGTCCCTGACCAACAATAACTCATATTTGAACGGACATTAGTGTGGCTACCTAGAATGAGTTGGATTGAGAATTTAGATATTTTCTTGTACCATACAGGTCGTCATGATGCTCCTACCTGTCTTCCATGCGGAGCGCCTCGAGCGTCAGCACAAATGGTACTCGACGGAGGCCGCGTCCAAGATCATCGGCGGCAGGAGCACCTACTTCTACTTTGAGTTTTGTGTACTGGAACCATCTTCGGTTACTCCCCTCAACTAACATGACCTTGCCGCCGTCTCCGAGGGCCTGCTCGCGGCCAACTCAACCATCACTAAGACCAATATCGACCAACTGCTCAGGATGGAGATCACCCCTGTCCGGAGGAAGAGTATGGAAGGATGGGAGGATGAGGGTGAGGCGGCAGATAGGGGTCAGAACGGCACAATTGATGATGGGAGGAGCAGGATGACTCGGCGGGGTAGGGGAGAGGCACCATCGCCGGAGTAGACCTAGGTTTTTGTAGAGATTTTGTTTGGGCGATGTTCTAGAGTGGTGGTGGAAATCGCCGCCGATCCGGAGAAGGGCGTAGACAGAGGACGACGCCTCGATGCGCTGCGAGGCGGATTAATGGCGCAGTGGCGGCGCGTGTAGGTTTCACTCGAGAGAGAGGAGAGATCGGGGAAGAGAAGGATTAGTCTCCCGTGGTGCATACGCCCACTAACCACAGTGGGCCACCTCACCAGTTTTTGGGGGCCCAATTTATCAGACAACGTCAATTTGATGCGCAGAGACACATCCCACAGGGATAGCTGGGCTAGTTTGGGGGCACAAACAATTCGGACGGCCAGAAAAGGTTCATAAAATAATCGGATGGCTGAAAACATCTAGGCTGTGAGACGGCTCCCTTTTGTTCCAGTTATAATATCCCTAATTTGATCAGTCCAAGGTGGTTTGTACTCTGTTTTCCTCTGCTCATCGTTAGGGCGTGTCAAAATGCCCTACTGCCTGTACCCACTTCTGAACTGTGACTTGGAGTACTCATTTTTGTATCTGGAGCTATGACTCTGTCTAGCCTCTTCCAGCATCTCTTCCTGTGTTTTAGCAATGGATAGCACAACATCAACAGTTCGAGGAGAATGTAAACGAATAACAGATTGAATTTCTGTTTTAAGACCAACTACAAATTTAGTGACAAAGAAAGCCTCATCATAGTGCTTGTTGTGAAGTAAAACCTTGTGCCTAAGAGAGTCAAACGCTTGATAGTAAGCCTCTACACTACCTTTCTGCTTGCACCTCTCAAGAGCCTCTAGGTTTTTAAGGTGTTTGTTTTTGCCAAATTTGGAGTACACCGCAACCACTAATTCTTCCCAAGTTTCAATTTCATTGACAGCCTTATAATTTGTGAGCCATAGGGCGGCATTGCCATGAAAGTGCATTGTGGCGAAGCTAGCCCACGAATCCCTGTCCACCACATAGGTGGTAAAATAGTTTTCACAGATATTTTTCCACCATTTTGGGTTTTCGCCATCAAATTTGGGGAAACTAGTTTTGGGCATACGTGAGGACTGTCTATACCTGGGTCCTGAGGTGTGATGATGTGCACTATCATCATAGCCGTAATCCTTGCCTGAGTGATCTCCTAATTCGAACTGAACAGGGGTGTGATGTATATGGCAGTTACCCATGCCCAGGGCAGGAGCCGCTGCTCGAAGAGCATCCGAGTCGAGGCCCTAGTTGATCGTGTTCCTGCGATGCCCATCGGGCCGAGGTGTTAATTTGGTTGGTGTTGGTGGACCGCGCCGCCTCCAACGCTTGCATGCGGATGGTGACCGCCTCTGATCGAATACTGGATGGTGGTGATGTTGTTGTCCACCTGGGGCATCTAGGCCGACATGCCTTTAAGCGAATCGGCCATGTCCTTCAAGGATTCGGCCATGAGTGCGCCCTGATTTTTTTAGCTCGGGGAGGTCCTTGTCCATTGCATCGTCTAGTGGTCGATCTCCGTGCTCCCCCACGCCTGGTGTTAGAGTCAGCCGCCGCCGTTGAGGTCGCTCGCCGCCCTTGAAGCACGGATCCACCGCTCGGCCAGAATTTCATGACCCGCAGGAGATCTGCTAGCAACCGCCAGCTGCCGTGAGATCTGCTTCCGAACTGTCTACCGCCGTCCCGTCGCCTCCTAGTGGTATTGCTGATGGCCCACCTTGCCACCGCCGCGATGTCGAGAAGGATCGTGAGATTTTACAGTATGGACCAACCACTAGCCCTCGCCATCGATTCGCCGCCTTAATCCCGCTCGATTTCTCGCTGTTTTTGGTGGAGAAATTTTCTAGGAGACCACAGATCTAGAGGATATATGGCTCTGATACCATATGTCACGGTACAACCACTCAGATGCAAGTTCTTTTTTCGAATTCACAAGATACAAGCCCCAGCGTCACACTAGGAGGATGGAAACCCATCGGTGATGGAAAGAGAGAGATACGAGTTCTAGACTCGACTTTAGTTACAAGATTCTTGATGCCCAGTTCCTACTCCTGTAGCGCCTTTAAGGCTGGCCGGTGCTGTCGGTCTTCACTGACGCGTGGGCCTCCATTGCCATCGCCGTGTGGGCCTTGCTTATCTCCTAGCGTCTGTCTCTCCTCCGCTTCACTGCTAGGGCCTTTGGCATGTGGTGGGCATATCATGCAATTGTGATAATATCATCTATTCCACGAATATATATATATAAGCATATATATATAAGCATATATATATATATAAAGCTTGAACATTATCTATTATATATTAAAAATACATAGAAACATCTGGCCTTCTATTTTACCTTCTAATAGATTTACAGCCAATAGATGAATAAAATATCCATTTAGCATTGAATTGGATAGAAATTACCCACCTCTGCCACCGTGTATAAAGAGATATGTCGTGTCTTTTGTGAAACCCTGAAACAAATTAGCTACGGAGTACTTTTTCTCCCGGCATGGCTGCCGCCTTGGGTGTCAGTTGCTATTATTGAGCACCCCACACCTCCAATCTTCACATGATTACAAGAGATTGGCGTGAATGCTAGGTACTGTGAATCCGTGATATCCAGATGTAAGTGCGATTCCTCCATGCGATTGGCGTGAATGCTAGATACTGTGAACCCGTGATATCCAGATGTAAGCATACAATTCCTCCATACACTAACTCCAATCTTAGTTTACATGCAAATATTTTGTAGCATATCAAATATTTTGTAGTATATCATGTTCTGACGGTGCTGCAGATGTATGCATACGATTCTTCTCGCCTGGGTATGCAGCTCACATGAGAAGTTTGCAGGCGGCCAGCCTCAGTTGCTCCTCGCGAGCCTCAATGATTTGCTAATCTGTCCGGAGCAACGGAAGTGAACAGTCTGGTTCTGGGGTCCAGCCTCTATCATTTGTCATGTGTCCCTTTATGATTCCAAACAATCTCACGAGGCTATAACTGGGTGGCCCGAACGAAACGGAGAAAGCAACAGTATGCTTGCTAATTAGGTTCATATTTATGCATGTAGGATGATGATTATCGGTACAATGTCAGCAAGTTGTTTGCCATTCGCTACTCAGATGTTTTTCTCCCGGCGTGGTCGCCGCCTGTGTCAGTTGCTATTATTGAGCACCCCAGAACTCCAATCTTCACATGATTATAAGAGATTGGATGAATGCTAGGTACTGTGAATCCGTGATATCCAGATGTAAGTACGATTCCTCCATGCGATTGGCGTGAATGCTAGATACTGTGAATCCGTGATATCCAGATGTAAGCATACAATTCCTTTATGCACTAACTCCAATCTTAGTTTACATGCAAATATTTTGTAGTATATCAAATATTTTGTAGTATATCATATTCTCACGATGCTGCTGATGTGCTGCAAATGTACGCATACGATTCTCCGTGCACTAATCTCGCATGGGATTCTCGCCTGGGTATGCAGCTCACATGAGAAGTTTGTAGGCGGCCAGCCTCAGTTGCTCCTCGCGAGCCTCAATGATTTGCTAATCTGCCCGGAGCAACAGAAGTGAACAGTCTGACTCTGGGGTCCAGCCTCTATCGTTTGTCATGTGTCCCTTCATGATTCCAAACAATCTCACGAGGCTATAACTGGGCGATCCGAACGGAACGGAGAAAGCAGCAGTTGCTTGCTAATTAGGTTCATATTTAAGCATGTAGGATGGTGATGATCGGTTCAACGTGAGCAAGTTGTTTGCCGTTCTCTACTCAGATGCAAGTTCTTCCTGCCATTAAGACTCTGCAGCTGATGAATGAAGCTAAAACAATATTGTTATGGTGCCTATTGTAGCCTAGATTTTTTCGGTTATAATAATGAGCACATCATTACACTATTTTGAATTGTTTTCTTGAACAATCTCTTCGAGGATTTATGGTTAGATCAATGAAATATCAATTGGTCATTGAATTACACCGTAGGCGCTCCATATTTCCAATATTCGCGTAATTAAACATTTGCTAGATCATCTAGACCTCTAATATTCGTGTAATTAATTAACTATTGTTCATGCTATGTACCGTGAATCAATGATATCTTGATGTGTTGCAAAGATACACATATGATTCCTTCACGAATATCAGTCTGTATGTTTATGCTAATTCCATCTGGAGGCAGTAATGCACCATCAACAATATCACAGAGCTATATTCACATTAGATATTAATCGAATTACTGCGCTATTAAGGGACATAATTTCGTAGGACGTATCCCATGGCATGGATAGTGTTCCGTGAGTTTCCTCGGTTTCCCAAGTTGATACGTAAGGAGTGCCAACAACTTTATAGTCATTGTAAGTGCTAGCATGACTTCGTCTACCAACAAGTAGTTTCCTTCAGCAAGTCCCCACAAGTGGCAAATATTGAGAGGTCGACTTCTCTCAACATCAAGATATAGAAAATCTAACACATTGTCACAGCGATGAATATCATAATAGACTTTATCTTATTTCGATCTCATACTAGGGTTTCTCCATCTCCCCAAGAACTAACGATCTACTTAGACATGGAGGCAATCAACATCATGACAATGATAATGAAACATTCATAGATGAATAGTACTTGTATAAATCCACAACGAATATAAGAATTACAACAAGATCTAGACAAGATGTAGATGGGATGGATGGGGATGGTGACGATGCAGCGATAGATGATGAAGATCGATGCCTTAGCCCCCGGATCTGTGCAGGGCGAAGATGGATCCTCGGTGGATGAGTTCCCCCTCCAGATGCCATCCGGAGGTGAGGTTTCTGCGATTTCTAGGTGTTCTGTATGTCGTCTCCCCGAACCAATTACACGGGGTGAAACTATTTGACGACGCGGAGGCGGTGCCAACTATACGGCCGAAGCTATATGGCCGAAAAAATTGCTCTGGTCGTATAGTTGGTCGTTGGACTCTCTGCCTCCCTTGTTCGCTTCTAGTTTTCTTCTGGTATGATTAATATTTCCCAAATAAGCGATTTATGTTGTTTTTGACTCCTTTTCTCCACTGTACAAGTGCTCCAAGAAATGTATCCACTACAGATCCTGGTGAAAATAGACATAAAATGTGCGCGTAAGGGCCGTAAAATACCAAGATCCTACATCTACAATGCAAAATAATAATCTAAAACATGATGCAAATATGCACTCATCAACTTCCCCAAGCTTAGACTCTTGCTCGTCCCGATCAAGTTTTTAGCTTAATGGATGTGATCCTCATATTCATGAAGCTGAGTTGATAAAATAAATGAGGCAATTGCAGCATGTGTTTATCATGTACGATACATGGGAATAAGTTCATGAATAGTACCTTACTCGAACCATCTGAATAGTATTAGCAGGCTTCCACACCTTAATTGTTAATAGTTTATAAAAGATAAATCTTAACATAATGTAGAAGTATCCGGTGAAACCGAATAAGTTAACGAGGTAGTCCAAAGTGTTTTAGGATCAACGTATTCACCTGGGATTCAAAATCTCAAAAGTTTCTCTTTGTCATACTACAATACCGTGGTATATGCCTATTTGCTCTTTGCACATTCGCTCTTTTTCTTCTTTCTTCTTTCTTTTCTTTTGCATATATGCTCACACTTTTGTTTTAAGTGCTGTGCAAAGGAGCTAGCCATATATTTCACCTTATGTAGGAATTCAAAGTTCAACGATCTCAATTATCAAATTCCAACTGTATATGAAGCATTGTTATGACTTGGAGATTCTACCACGACCTCTTCTCACTCTATTTTGATAGCACCTTTATTTCCCTTTGTTCAAGGTTTCTTTTTTCAACTTAACTATATAGATAATTTTCTTTGTAAATCAAACCATAGACTTATAGCATATTGACCAAATTATTTTTATGTGTTCTACTAATACCAATGGTGTGGAAGACTCGTATTGCTAACATCAAATGCAAGTAAAATCATACTCAAGCCATTCATATATCAATAAAGCAAACACAAACTCAATATTGCTCCATATATTATAATAAACTCGGAATTTCATAGAAGGGATCGACTATTCCTAAAGGGAATCTTAATGATGCAAACATTATTTCTAGTTTGAACTAATGTGAAAATAGTAATAAAAACTTATAAGATAGATTACAAGGTCTTAAAGATCTCCCCAAGCTTGGAATGAAGCCAGGCGGGATCAAATAATCCCTTGCGATTATTTGATACAGTGATTGTTGTAGATCACTGTGGCACCATGGCGTGTAACACCGTGGTGCGTAGCTCTTGTTGGTCTCCTCCAGAGTAGTTATTCAGCTGTAGCACCTGCGCAGATTAGATTGCAGTGTGTCCACTCTATCTGCGAGCTTAGTCACCAATGGGAGGAGATCTTCCTTCTTCTCCATCTTATTGAGATGGTGACGGACTTCGACGCGATGGAGTAGCTCCTGATTCTGATATATCTCTAGTGCCCGCACGCGATCCTTGGTCCTCGAGATAGCTTCTTCTTCCTCATCCAGAATTGATGGATCGGGGAAGTGGAAACCGCACCTCCACTCTTCTTGAGGCTTAACCTTCATACGAACACTAATGGTTGGCTTCAAGAGTGGAACCTCCCCTTCCTTGCTAGCACCTGCACCAAATATTAAATAATTCTTTACGCTTGTGCGACCTTGGATCTGTGGTGATGAACTTGACGTTCTCCACACGTCCTTTTCCATGTGGCTTGCGATCTTCTCTCTCTTGTTGAGCTTTCTTCATTGCCGCCCAATTGATCTCCGGTGGATCATAGATGTCTCGGTGGATGTAGACATCGACCACGTCATCTTTGGAATCATTGTTGAAGTAGCTTGGCTCGACGTACTCCTTATACCTCAGGCTAAACCTCTCCACCTCCTTGTCATCGTCCTCCATGGACGGGCTGCTAGATCGGTCCCTGGAAGGAGCAATGAGCCCCATGGGTTTCCCATGGCCTGGGACGGGATATCGCATTGCTAGATTGGTTCTTGTAGATTGCGATTAGAGAGAGAGAGAGACAATGGCAGTATATAAGGGGGGTCAGAGGTCGGTAAAACTCGTGAAAAACACCAAATTGTCGTCCAAGAAAAGAATTTTAACGAAACAGAGAAAGAAATCACGGATTTGGAAGTGTCCTGCCACGTAACGACCAACTATACAGGTGCGGCCCGTATAGGTCTGGCCGTATAGTTGGTTCCGGGCAGATATTTCCAAATATCTCGAGACCAGGTCGATTAAATCATGACTCGGAACCGACAATAATGTTTTTTAATGTACGAACGAAAAACAAACGAAAAGTGTCTGAGAGTTTAACGACCAACTATACGGCCGAAATTTGGTTCCTGTCATATAATTGCGACTGTATAGATACAAATACAAAATCAAAAGTGTCTGAGAGTTTAACGACCAACTATATGGCCGAAATTTTGGCTCCAGTCGTATAGTTGCGACCGTATAGATATAGACACCAAAAACTAAAACTATCTGAGAGTTGAACGACCAACTATATGGACAGAATTTTTGCTCCGGTCGTATAGTTGCGACCGTATAGGCTCAGATATCGAAAACAATTTCACAAAGATGATACAGAGAGTTTAACAACCAACTATACAGCGGGAGCTCCCTCTCCGGTCATATAGCTCCGCCCATATAGTTGGTAAAACCCCTCTAAAACTTCAGAAAAACACAAGGAATTCAAAGAAAGAATTTTCAATAGTAAAAATTATGAAAGCAAATCACCTATTTGAGTAAGAATACTTACCTTGCACTTACCATTTTCTTATTTGGGGACAAAAAGTTCCTCCCACAAGAAGGACTCCTTCTCTTTTGGAGGATTTGTATTTAGTTCATTAAATAATTCCCATAAACAAAAATCACCAGGGCTAAAGTTCCTCTCAATAAGATTGGTGTCTTCCTGGGCAAACATGGACACTACATCTAACATCTTTATTTCCTGCCTCTGCATAATCTGCAACTAAAATTCTTGTAGTGAAAGAATCCAACAGATCAGTCTTGGCTTATGTTCTTTCCTCTCAAGGAGTTCTTTTAAACCATCATGATCCGTATGAACTCTCACCTTTGCATCAACTATGTAAGAACAAAATTTATCACAAGAGAAAAATACAGCAAACAGTTCCTTTTCTTCCTTTGGGTAATTCTTCTGAGTACCATTTAGAGTTCTACTAGCATGATGTATAATATTAAACCTACGACCAATATGTTCTCCTAGAGTTACCCCTACAACATCATCATTAGCTTCACATATTAAGTCAAAGGTTGTATCCTAGATAGGTGGTTTAATGATGGGAGCACGAGATAAAGCATTTTTTAGTTGATCAAAGGCTTCAAGACATTTATCATCAAAATTAAATCTTACTCCATTTTGCAGGAGGTTGGTCAAAGGTTTCGATATTCCAGAGAAATTTCTAATGAACCTTCTGTAAAAACCCACATGACCAAGGAAACTTCTTATACCTTTAATATCCCTAGGTCGTGGCATTCTCTCAATTGCCTTAACCTTAGCTCTATCGACTTCAATTCCCTTACCTGATACCTAGTGTCCAAGGACTATACCTTATTTGACCATAAAATGGCACTTCTCCCAGTTTAGAACAAGATTAGTTTCTTCACAACGCTGAAAAACTCTTTTGGGATTATCCAAGCAACTAGTAAGTGAAGTTCCATAGACAGAAAAGTCATCCATAAATACTTTGTAACATCCCAATTTCTGCAACCCTGATTAGATGTCCATAATGCAAAAATCAGGGGGAACAAAAACTTTTTCATGTTCATTGGTGCAGTGTTTGCTTGTTGTTTGTTTGTGCTTGTGCATGTGAGTGTATACCATATGATACTCCTTACCTCACCATCAGTTGACAAAAGCTATCTAACAAAACTATCCTGGCTCATTTTACATGTTCTCAAATGTTCTGGCATTTCAAAACATGAGCCAAGATGCTTATGTAACCAAAACTATTTTAGTAGCTTCTACTGACAAAACCATGGAGAAATATATAATATCATCTCCTTATGTTTTCAAGATAGAACCTTCAACTACTCTTACCTCTAAGATTTTAAAAACCTTGTATAAATCTTTTGAATTCTACTCTTGGTAAGGATACCAATGACTCTTACCTTACTCAAAGTACAGCCTTTCAAAATTGTCCATCCTTACCTCAAGCTAAGCTTGATGGTAACCCTAGTAGTAGTTGATTAGTGTACAAGATGAGTTGCCTTGATCTGCTGCTTAATATGTTTGCTTAGAAGTAATATGAGCTACTCTAGGAGCTCACTCTCTAGGATCAAGGTTTCCAAATCACCACACCCTAAGCAAGATTAAAAAACTGGATCTGATCTCTAGTTACTAGGTGATCAGCTAAAACCCTTAACCAAATCAATTCTGTAGTGATCCATTCTATAAGCTTCCAAGTCCGTGAAGACCAATATTAAGCATGGATCCCTTCTACTCAATCTACTCTTCAACCTCATCCACTTTATGATGTTTTGGTATCTTGCAACCCATCAAAAACATCCCCTCTCATGCTCTAGTCAAAAACCCTAAATCTGCCAAATTTGGCTAAGTCTGGAATCTGTTTCAACATCACCTTTTTGAATGTCTCCCTTTCTCAACCCTTGTGCATTTTTGGTAATGCACTTGAACCATCTTGTTAACCATCCTAAGGAATACCAAGGACCACTCTTTCCCTTGGTTAGATCATCCTCCAATGCACTTGTTCTTGATGGTTTTGCAGGCAAGAAAATAACTTTTACTGCAAATCTTATCAACATGCCTACTTTGACAGAAGCTCACACCACCATTCAACCTTCTATGGACCAAATATTTGCATGGATATGTTATACTAATATAGTTCTATCAATATCTACTTCACTTGTTCCAAGTGGATCTTTGTGCTTCTTAAACCCACAAGGTTTTGTAGGCTAGTTGATAATCTGCTTTGGTAGGCTTATTTTATTCAAAGTTTGAAATCAATTCTTGGTGAACTCAAGCAAGATCAAGGTCCAACCTCTATACCATGTTGATGTACATCACTTGGTCTATCCATCCATCTATCCCATGCCCCAAGGGGAGATCTGAGCTCCAAGATCCAACAAGGTTTTGGTGGCATGAAAACAATCTTACCCAAGATCCTTAAACCTCTAGTTTTCACCAAAACCAACTTGGATTCTCCAATACCAAGGTTGAAAATGCTTGCTACACCTTGTCTACATCATCTACCTTGATCACAAAGATTTATCAAATATTCCCCATAATTAATTATTGGACCAAAACTATTTAATTCCTTTAATAGGCAAAACCTCCAAAACATTCTTCCATATAGGAAAGTCTGGTTTTTGCCAAAACACTTCCCTAACTTTAAGCACAATTGAGTCCTATATAGCATACCCTATAATCCCACTTCAAAAATAAATATTTTTGAAGAGCTCTATTATTTCTTTTTGTCCATTTCCTTAAATGACAGAATGGAATAATAATAGTTTTAAATACTTTTAATCCCCAATAAATCTTGGGAAAATTCCCCTAAGTGTGTATTCACATTTGGGACCATCTCACATCAAAAACTCCTCTTGTCCAATGTAAAAATATCAAATGAACTCCAAGATTTCACTTCTGCAGTTTCTGAATAAATGGATTTAAGTGGACTTCTAATCTTCTGAAAAATCCCAAATAAATCCTAGAGAGGCATATTAACCCTACCCATCTACCAACATCCTTACCTCCATTGGTGAAGATCAAAAATCAAGACATAACTCTTGATCATCCTTTATGGCAGAATTGAACAATTACCCTTTTTGTACCAAACACCAAATCAAAACCTCCTCAATCTTCACCAGCAAGCCTCCACCACCACACACCTCAGTCCTGGTCGTGTGCACTGTAGCTAAGCTACTGTAGCAACTTACACCTTTTGTCTCTAGTGCTTGTCCAAAGAGGAGACACAAGCCAACCCCCTCCTCTTCCTTGCCCTCAAAGCCTTACAACAATTGTCCCTGCTGCTCTCTGACCTGCAGCCCGACCAGATACCACCCTCCCTGCCCACAACATCCTCTCCCCCTGGTTTCCCTCCTCCCTCCCATGCCCAAATGGACCAAGTCCATGATGGACTACTCCATCTCGATATTTAAGGCCAGAGGCCACCCCGTGCCTCCCCCTGCCTGTCATTTGCCCCCTTTGCTCCCTCTTACCACCCCAGCACCCCCACTCCCTCTCCCTACTCTGTGCTGCCTAAGAGAAGGAGGAGAAGGAACCTCAGCATCCCCCAAAAATCGAGCTAAGCTCCCTATTCTCTACTCCTCCCTCACTGCATGTCATCGCCCTGAGATCCCCTCCGCCTTCTGCATCTAATCCCCACCCTTTTGTTGCCCAGGACCCTCTCTAACACCGCCATCAGGGAGCTCCGACGAGGTTGTCATGGTGGCCGTCCCGCCAGACTTCTTCCGGTGCCGAACCTGCCTTTGCCTCCCCTCTCCTGGACTGCCGTCGTGCGTCGCGTTGCCTCCGCCGCCTCCCCGACACCGGCGAGCCCGTAGGTGAGGTTCCCGAGCCCCGCTGTTGCCCCCTAGGGTTTCGTCCCTCTGTCGCCGGTGCGAGGTAGGTGATGCTGTGGGGGACATCGATCCCGACTAGATCGAACGGCCCACAACCTCCTGTACCACTTCGACCGCCGACGCTCACTTACCAGCGGGCCCTGCTGTCAGCCCTTTGAACCTGTCAACACCTGGATTTTTAATCCCAGATGCCTGTTATGTCATACATCACAATCCCATGATTACCATTTTTGCGAGACATAACAGATTGGATATCACAGTACATCATCCATTACAAATCATAAATAAGGTCTTACACAAATAAGGATCTCATGATCCAGTCTTAATACAACAAGTAGCGGAATAAGTAATAAGCGTAGCGGTGGGGTCCATCTTTAGGGGCACAGGCAATGCTGACGAAGGCAGATAGTCCTAGTTATCATAGCCGTCCTACTCTTCGTCATCTTGGTAGTCTCCTTCATAGTCTGGCCATAGGAATAGCCAGGGACAAAAGCCATGAGTACTCTTTAAGTACTCGCAAACTACCACTAACAAGTAAGATAGTTCTAGTAGGAAATGCTAATTCTAAGGTTTAACTATCAAGTTAAGTTGGAAACCTAAGCTGAGTTCTGAAACAAAGAAAGATAAAATAAAGTTCTAGAATCACTTAAGTTGGGAAGCTAGTGTCATAGTCACAACCCTGTTGTGGTCAAGTCAAGATTCATCATTCATTTCATAAGTCATTTTGAAAACATCTGACAACAAAACAGTATGGCCACTCCAACTGTCCATAACCGCGGACGCGGCTATTTGAATAGTTTGACACGCTGCAGAGGTGGTACATTTTCACCACAAGATTCGATACATCTGTCAGGGATAAGCCTGAATCATCATACTTAGTATGCATATAATCAAACATAACCTTTCGAATAGTATAAGCACCTCTCCTATGAGCATGGCCTCCCAACCTTGACCATCTGTCATCTTGGGCACTACATAGGTGGACAACATTGAGAGGTAGCCTCAGCTCAAACCTCTCCTGCGAGGGAACTAATACTAATTCATATAATCTTCCAGCTAAGCCTTACCCAATTTAGGTATTATGGTTGTACGGTAAGTTTGGAATGGTATCGCATCCGAATCCAACCATCAATTTTGTAAAAGGGTTAAGGCTCATGCCTCAACATTTTCATCATCATAAACCATTTGTGTTTCTCAATAGATGTCAAAACATCTCAATAGAATGACTCATCATTCCAAGGTTTTCACAAGTCATTTTCACCAAGTATTCCCATCTAAAGTGGCTCAGATTTTAGTTTAGCTCTAAACTACTAAGTTAAGAGTGTTCACTAATGTGGGATGCTAAGATCAATCTCATGCCATAGAATGACATCTAAGGTTATCTACATAGGTCAAGTTTTATACTCTTTATGCTACCTTCAAACAAGTAAGGTACTTTAATAAAGTAAAGAAGTAAAAGCTTGGAAATAAGACTTGGGGTAGGTAAAAGTCAAAGTGGTATAACCAAACCATGCCTAATGCATCTTGATTAGGTTATCTAACTTAATTCTAGCTTGCTAACAATAGCTTGCTCAGTTTACTTGAAGTACTAGGCTTGCTAGTATAATAATTGCAAGTGTTAGCTTGCCTTGGGTAGTGCAGTGGTTGAAGTTTTCTTCCTCCTCCTCTTGGTAGAACTCCTCCTCCTCGTAAGCTTGATCGGTACTATCGTCTATAAATACATACGGAGTACACAATAACCAAACAATACTTAACTAGTCTACTCAGCACTCTAAGGCACACCTTGGATGATCTGTTATCATCACAAGCATCACAAGGTTTTATTAACTAGTTTCATTCTTTTTATTTGAGAAAAGTAATTTCTACTCATTGAAAATAACTAAGATTTAATATTCTCCACTTAGGATATGGGATCATGTGGACTCATGTCATCACCACATATTCTAACATATGGGAATGTGATTTAAAGGTTGAATCACTTTTAATTAAGTTTAAGTTTATTATTTAATGATTTAAAGTGACTATAAATACCTATATAGCATTATTTTGGTACTAGTCCAAAGTCACTGCATGCAAACCTTAATATTATTACATATTCAGATAGGTATGGTTAAATGTGATTTTTGAGAGTTGGAATGAACTCAAAATCTATCATGGTTGATTTTATAAAAATGTTTGAATGTGCAAATGCTTCCGTCTTGTTATTTTTACTAGGAGAGATCTCTAACTCCAAATGAATTAAATCCAACGGGCTTGGATAGATCTTTTCAGAGGCTTTCTAATAAAATTTGAATCAGTCAATTTGGTTTAGTAGATCTTCTTGAATTGATTTTTGAACTAAGGGACATAAGTGAGTTCAAACTAAAATAGAAAAATCTATATTTGAACTAACTGGGTCGCGTGGGAAAACTAACGGGCCGGCCCAGTGGCGCTCCGCGGTGCGAATGACAACTGACAGGGGGGTCCCGCAGGTCAGCGACACATCAAACGCGAAGCGGTACGGGGCACTCTCAGCGCTACGATTAAAATATGGATCAACGGCTGAGGATCGTCGTCCCCGACGAACAGGTCGTCGGCGAGAGCTAACCCTAGCGGCTCGATGGGGGTACGTGGGGGCTTACCAGGGCTCCAGCTAGACGTGGCGATGGGGGCGATCGAGCTGGTGGACGACGGCGGTTCTAGGCGTGGTCGCGGCGGCTCCTGGGGTGGTCGTAATCAACACGCCTCTCCTCCTCTGCTGCGGCAAGCTCCAGCAAAATTCCGGCGAACAGTGGCCCGCCTTGCTCCGGGGATGGGGTGGAAGGATCAGTGGAGAGAGGGGAGTGAGATGGTGTGAGGAGTTTGTGCTGGGGTGGCCTCCTTTTATAGGTCGACGAGGGGACCATGCGGTACAACGGCGAGATCGTCCATGACGTTGATACATGCCGCTAGAGGCATTGGCTGGGTAGGCGGACGGTGGCCTGCCTCCTGGCAGTCAGCTTTGGCGCAATGGCGCGGCTAGGGGCAGTGGCATTTGGTCAGGAGCGTCCCACGCTCTAGGAGACAGAGGCGATGCTCGACGCGGTGCTCTATGATTGTGGGTCGCGTGCCGGCGCACGGCCGTGTCTGGCGGGGTACTGGATCAAGGCGGAGCGGCGTGCATGGTATTGGGTCGATGGACAGTCTGTGGCATGCTGGCGGTGAGGGTGCTCTAGCGCGCTCTGGCTGCACGCAGAGAGAATGGGCGGCGAGGCTGGGGAGTGGTCCAGGGCCTGGCTGGGCTTGGGGAAGGGGCAGGGAGGTGCGGTAGGGTTAGGCGGAGCTAGTGGTTGTGCTGGAACGGCGCGACGCTGTATGTGGCGCCTTGCCCATGTTCGACCGGCGGTGACCAAAATGTGGCAGCGCTCCACTGCTGCGGCTTAGGGGTAGGCCGGTGAGGGTCTGGTTGGACTCAGGGAGGACAAGGGTGATCAATGCAACTCAATTTGCTCGACAATATTTGATAAAAATAGTAATAGTTAGGCTAATTTGATTCTGCCTACCAGGTGTTCGACATAATGGCCGCATGAATCAAATATTTGAATTTTGGACTGAATTTTGGTGGAGTTGGTGATCACATGCTTGAGCATCTCTGGTTGCTTGGGATTTGAAAATGGAATTCATTTGAGTGGTTTTTAAATAAGTGTGATCTATACATATGAACTACATTCAATTTTCAAATGTCATTTGAATTTAGTGTTTGAAAGTTTTTGGTAGATCACAAAGTGGACCTTGGTACATCACTACTTGTACTAGCAATGGGTGCAAATATCCATATTTGTTTCTGTTAAGAATTGAGTTTTAGGAATATCCAAAGTAGGAATGATGATTAAAATGGCACAAATGACCATTTCCTTCTTTTATTCATTTTGATTTATTTTTCTTTGTGATTTGTTTGGGAATGATATAGATGATGTTTAATTCACCTAAGAATCATTTTACAATCAATGGGTCCCTTAAACATGGCAATTCAAATCAATTCCTAAATTATATGCACACACATATGAATGCTTTAATATTTTTAAATGGAAAGTTTTTGTTAACTCTAAATTTGATGATTTGGATCTTAATAACCTTGGATTAAAGTTTTGGGATGTTACAAACCTTCCCCCCTTAAACAAAATCTCGTCCTGAGATTTACGAAAGAAAACTAGGAACTAAAGAGATATGGGAACTCTGTCCTAATGTAATCTTCTCGCTCCCAAGTGGCTTCCTCTTCGATATGGTTGCTCCATTGAATCCTGAGAAATTTGATACTTCTGGTCCTGGTGGTTCTGTAGGCTTCCTCCAAGACACGGATGGGCACTTCACGATATGTCAGGTCCTTGTTGATATCAACAACTCGGTGATCGATGTTCTTGAAAACTTCAGTCTTCTCTGGCACTTCTAGGCATTTGCGAAGTAACGAGATAAGGAACACGTTGTGGATGGCTGACATCTCCTCTGGCAGTTCCAGTTGATATGATACTTCTCCTCGACGGTTCAGAATCTTGAAAGGTCCGATATATCTGGGGGCTAACTTTCCTTTCAAACTAAAGCGTTGCGTTCCCTTCAATGGCGAAACCTTGAGATATACAAAATCTTCGACATTGAAAGTCAGGTCTCTCCTTCTCTTGTTAGCATAACTCTTCTATCTGGATTGGGCGGTCTTGAGGTGCTCACGGACTTTGTGAACCTTCTCTTCGGCTTCTCGGAGAATGTTGGTTCCAAAGATCTGACTCTCTCCTACTTGCGACCAATTCAAAGGGGTACGACACTTTCTTCCGTATAGGAACTCAAATGGTGCCATTTGTAAACTGGCTTGGTAACTGTTGTTATATGAGAATTCTGCGAAAGGCAGGCAGTCTTCCCATTTTGATCCGTACTCCAAAACACAAGCTCTTAACATATCTTCTAGGATTTGGTTGACTCTTTCAGTCTGTCCATCAGTTTGCGGGTGATAAGCGGTGCTGAAATTCAACTTGGTTCCTAATCCTTCCTGGACTTTCTGCCAAAATCTCGAGGTAAACTGGGTTCCTCGATCTGATACTATGGTCTTGGGGGTTCAATGCAGACTAACAATTCTAGCAATATACAACTCTACTAGCTTTGAACTCTGGTAGGTTGTCTTGATAGGTATAAAGTGAGCTACCTTAGACAGTCTATCAACAATGACCCAGATTGAGTCATTTCCCCTACTAGAAGTAGGCAAACCGGTCATAAAGTCCATTCTGACAGAATCCCATTTCCATTCTGGAATCTGCAAAGGTTGCAACAGTCCTGCGGGTCTCTGATGCTCTGCTTTGACTCTTTGACAGATGTCACACTTGGTGATGTAGCTGCCGATTTCTCTCTTCATCTTGTCCCACCAAAATTGCTCCTTCAAATCTTGATACATCTTCATTCCTCCGGGGTGGATAGAATAAAGAGTATCATGAGCTTTCTGCATGATAACTTGCTTCAGCTCCGAATCTGCTGGCACACAGATACGTCTTTCTTACCACAGAACTCCTTCTTCGTCTTCGGTGAATCCAGGTACCTTTCCTGTACCAATACGATGTTTGATTCCGTCAATACTTTCGTTTCCCTTCTGGGCTTCCTTGATTTGGATAATCAAAATGTGTTAAAGTTCAATGCTAGATAAGAATCCTTTGCTAACTAGCTCAGTTCTAAACTGCTCCAACTCCTCATACAAACTTGGTTGCTTCTCTTGGATCATGGTATTTAGCCTACACGACAATCTGCTAAGAGCATCCGCTACCACATTGGCTTTGCCGGGGTGATAGTGAATGTCAAGGTCATAATCCTTGATTAACTCTATCCATCTCCTTTGCCTCATATTCAGCTCCTTCTGAGTGAAAATATACTTCAAGCTTTTGTGATCTAAGTAAATCTCACAGCGATTACCCATCAGATAGTGACGCCATGTCTTCAATGCCAAAACTACGGCTGCTAACTCCAGATCATGGGTCGGATAGTTCTGCTCATGCTGCTTCAGTTGTCGAGACAGATAGGCGATAACTTTGCCTTCTTGCATCAATACACATCCGAGACCAATCTTGGATGCGTCACAAGATACATCAAACGACTTCTTGATATCTGGCATGATCAGTATTGGGGCTAAAATCAATCTCTTCTTTAGTTCTTGGAAACTGGCTTCACATTTGTCAGTCCATTCAAACTTCTTGTCCTTCTTCAACAATTGGGTCATGGGTCTGGCGATGCTCGAGAATCCTTCTACGAACTTGCGGTAATATCCTGCTAATCCGAGAAATGCACGGACTTGGGTTTGAGTGGTTGGGGCTTCCCATTCTTCGACATCTTTGATCTTGGTGGGATCAATAGAGACTCCTCCGGCAGACACAATATGTCCTAGGAATCCTACTTCTTTTAGCCAAAACTCACATTTGCTGAACTTGGCATACAACCGATGCTCTCTAACGGTTTCAAGGATGATTCTCAGATGTTGCTCATGCTCTTCTTCTGACTTGGAGTAGATAAGGATATCGTCGATAAACACAACGACAAACTTATCTAGGAAATTCATAAAGATCTTATTCATGAGATTCATGAAATAAGAAGGGGCATTGGTTAATCCAAAAGACATAATCGTATACTCGTATAAACCATAGAGAGTAGTAAAGGCGGTCTTCGGAATATCCGTTGCATGAATCTTAAGTTGGTGATAACCAGTCCTAAGATCAATCTTTGAGAATACCTAGGCTCCAGTCAATTGATCAAATAGATCCTCTATCTTTGGCAAAGGGTACTTGTTTTTGATGGTGACATCATTCAACTTTCTGTAATCGGTGCACATACGGTTGCCTCCATCTTTCTTGTCGACGAATAACACTGGTGATCTCCATGGCGATGCGCTTGGTTGAATCAAGCCTGTTGCTAACATAGCATCCAGCTGCTTCTTCAGTTCCACTAACTCTGAGGGGTTCATGCTATAGGGTCTCTGGGATATGGGTCCGGTTCCAGGGATTAATTCAATAATGAACTCAATATCCCTATCCGGGGGCATACCTGGCAATTCATCTAGGAATACGTCGGGGTATTCACGGACTACTCTGACTTGGTCAATGGTGGGCAGGGCTAGACTCTTGTTGCACTTGAATTGACGGGGTAAGGTTTCAGATATGTGCTCTACTGTTACTCCAGAGCTACTGGTCATGGTGATGGCTTTCTTAGCACAGTCTATCAGTCCTTTATGCCTTGACATCCAGTCCATACCTAGTACTACTTCCAATCCCTTGGTTCCGAGTACGATTAGGTTGGCATAAAAATCTATCCCATGTATTCTGATAGGCACAGCTTCGCAAATTTTTCTAGCTTTTGTAGTTGAACCGGGGATTTGAACTATCATGACATGCTTCAAGTTGGTTGGGTGGATCTTACTAGTGCATGCAAATTCTTCGGTGACAAATGAATGTGATGCTCCCGAATCAGACAATACTCTTGCTAAAATTGAGTTGATAGAAAACATACCCAGCACTGCATCTGGTGCTTCTTGGGCTTCTTCAGCGTTCATGTGGAAGAGACGGCCGTTGCGGTTGTGAGGGTTCCCTGGGACAAATCTTCTCCCTGGTTGAACACGACGCTGCTGTTGAGCTGGGGCATTCACATTGGAAGTGGCGGTAGTCTTCTTGGGGCACTCATTTGAGTAGTGACCCTTCACTCCACACTCGAAACAGGTGATCTGGGACGTGTCTTTAGCTACGACGGGCACATCATTGCTTCCAGTTCTAGGTGCAGTGTTGTTGTTGTTTCTCTTGGGAGGGGCACGGTTGAAATTGTTGGTGTTGCCGGAGTTGTTGTTGTTTCCTCCGGACTTCACATTGCCTCTGCTACGGTTGGGGTAGCTTGGGCGAGACATTGGGGGTCGGTTGTTCCTCGGTGCATATCCTGGTGAGGGGTTGGGATGGTACTTTTGGTGACTGCTGGATCTAGTTTGCTGCATCATACGACGTTTGCGATTGTCGTTTGCCTGGTTAATCTTTCCTTCCATCTAAATTGCGGAGTCGACTAGCTCTTCAAGATCCTGGAAACGGATGTTGACAAGGACAGTCTGCATCTCATCATGCAGTCCGTTCAAGAATCTCTCCTTATTTTTGGCCTCCGTGTTGATCTCATCAGGTGCATATCTGGCAAGTGACAGGAATCTATCACGGTACTCCACCACAGTGATTCGGCCTTGCTTCAACTCTCTGAATTCATCCCTCATCCTGGTGACTAAGCCCTGCAGCACGTGGGTGCGGCTGAACTTGATTTTGACGGCTTCCCATGTCATCACTTGACCATGGTTCATCAGGCGGATGCTGTTCCACCATGCCCTTGCATGTCCTGCCAAGTAGTGGGTGGCAAAGAGAACTTTCTCGTTGTCATCAACTCTGGCTATTTCTAGATTGTTTTCCATCGTCTGCAACCAGTCATCTGCATCTAATGGGTTCTCCGAAGTGCTAAATATTGGGGGATTGGTATTCTGGAAGTTTTTCAGCTTGGATCCTTGATGATCCTGATTTCCATGGTTCTGGTTGTTGAGAGCCATCTAGGCGATATGTTGCAGTGTTGCTAGATTAGCTTGGCGCTCTGCCCTGCTTGCTTCTCTATTGGCGATGAGATTCTGCAGGATCTGCAGCATTGGGTCTTGTGACGAGCAGCTCCGTCCTTGGTTTCCACGAGTCATCTGAAGATTGAGATAGATAAAGGGGTAAGAGGGAAAGTTCTAAGGTTCATGGTTTTGATTTCAAAGCTAAAACTTTGAGTTTGACTCAGGTTTTGTAACTAACTCCATTTCATTCATTCAAACGCGCACACGATACAAACACACACACACACACACCACAACAAACAAGGAAAACAGATGGTTTTAAGAACCATTCTGCAAGCTACGATACAGGGGGACCGATACATCTCATGCTACGATAGTGATCTAGTGCATCTACTCATTGTTGATGAAGTTGGAGTCCTCATCGTCAGTGTAGAAGTCCACGACATCCTCCTCCAGAAAGTCATCATCATTGCGGAGGTAAGAATCCATATCTCCCTGGATGTCTTCACCCTCCTCTTCTTCCTCCTTTGCTGCAAGCTAAGCTTCTTGCTCTTTGACGGTCTTCTCGAGGTCGCCACCTTCTTGCGAAGACGGGCGATGGTGCGATCCTTCTTTTCGCGCTGGAGGCGAAGAGACTGACGGTCCTTGACAAGCAGTGAGAAAGTCTGGGCCTTCTGGGCGGCAATGGCACGGTTGTGGTTGGAAAACTCCCTAGCATTGTCCAATTCCTTCTCGCGATCGTATAGCAGGAAGTCAAGGTTCTCCACTTGATGCTTCAACTCCGGGTGACTTGGCATTTCCATTGGCATTCCCATGAAGTCACGTCTTGCATAGTGAGCAAAACGGGTTCTTTGGATTTGGTTGACACTAAGGGCACATAGACGTGCGAGAGCTTTATGCATTGCCCTGGCTAATCCCTCTAGCCAGTTGTTCCCTCTGACGGAGAACTGGATTCTCCCGGAAATTGGTGCTTCTATGCTTCCTCGAAGATCAGCGATTACTAGCCATTGTAAATCTCCTCCTGGGGGTCTAGGAAGTTGAGCTCCAAGAAACTTTGGATGTGGGTGTCCCAATAATTCAGACAGTGAATCCAGAGCCCTCTCAAAGATTAGTTGGCCTCCGTTGCCCAACTGGTAGAACTTGCTGAACTGACTCTCCATCTACACGAATTAAGGATGAGGAAGTTAGTGAGGTGAAAGTGTGTCAAATTTTAGGTAGTAATGTAAGAATTGGAGGAACTTTATTTTTTTTGAGAAAGAATGAATTCCCAAGGGTAAGAGAGGAAATAGTTTTTCATAAATACTCACTTTGTTTTTGAAATTAAGTTTTTGTTCGGACGTCCATTCTAACTAGGGTGTCCTATGGTCAGGATGGTTCTGATACCAACTTGTCAACACCCGGATTTTTAATCCCAGATGCCTGTTATGTCATACATCGCAATCCTAGGATTACCATTTTTGCGAGACATAACAGATTGGATATCACAGTACATCATCCATTACAAACCATAAATAAGGTCTTACACAAATAAGGATCTCATGATCTAGTCTTAATACAACAACCAGCGGAATAAGTAATAAGCGTAGCGGTGGGGTTGATCTTCAGGGGCACAGGGAATGCTGACGAAGGCAGATAGTCCTAGTTATCATAGCCGTCCTGCTGTCCGTCATCTTGGTAGTCTCCTTCATAGTCTGGCCATAGGAATAGCCAGGGACAAAAGCCATGAGTACTCTTTAAGTACTCGCAAACTACCACTGACAAGTAAGATAGTTCTAGTAGGAAATGCTAATTCTAAGGTTTAACTATCAAGTTAAGTTTGAAACCTAGGCTGAGTTCTGAAACAAAGAAAGATAAAATAAAGTTCTAGAATCACTTAACTTGGGAAGCTAGTGTCATAGTCACAACCCTGTTGTGGTCAAGTCAAGATTGATCATTCATTTCATAAGTCATTTTGAAAATATCTGAAAACAAAACAGTATGGCCACTCCAAGTGTCCATAACCGCGGACACGGCTATTCAAATAGTTTGACACTCTGCAGAGGTGGTACATTTTCACCACAAGATTCGATACATCTGTCATGGATAACCCTGAATCATCATACTTAGTATGTAGATAATCAAACATAACCTTTCCTTTACACACCCTAGTATAAGCACCTCTCCTATGAGCATGGCCTCCCAACCTTTACCATCTGTCATCTTGGGCACTACATAGGTGGACAACATTGAGAGGTAGCCTCAGCTCAAACCTCTCCCGCGAGGGAACTAATAATAATGCATATAAACTTCCGGCTAAGCCTTACCCAATTTAGGTATTGTGGTTGTATGGTAAATTTGGAATGGTATCGCATCCGAATCCAACCATCAGTTTTTGTAAAAGGGTTAAGGCTCATGCCTCAACATTTTCATCATCATAAACCATTTGTGTTTCTCAACACATGTCAAAACATCTCAATAGAATGACTCATCATTCTAAGGTTTTCACAAGTCATTTTCACCAAGTATTCCCATCTAAAGTGGCTCAAATTTTAGTTTAGCTCTAAACTACTAAGTTAAGAGTGTTCACTAATGTGGGATGCTAAGATCAATCTCATGCCATAGAATGACATCTAAGGTTATCTAGATAGGTCAAGTTTTATACTCTTTATGCTACCTTGAAACAAGTAAGGTACTTTAATAAAGTAAAGAAGTAAAAGCTTGGAAATAAGACTTGGGGTAGGTAAAAGTCAAAGTGGTATAACCAAAGCATACCTAATGCATCTTTCTTAGGTTATCTAACTTAACTCTAGCTTGCTAACAATAGCTTGCTCAGTTTACTTGAAGTGCTAGGCTTGCTAGTATAATACTTGCAAGTGTTAGCTTGCCTTGGGTAGTGCAGTGGTTGAAGCTTTCTTCCTCCTCCTCTTGGTAGAACTCCTCCTCCTCGTAAGCTTGGTCGGTACTATCGTCTATAAATACATACGGAGTACACAATAACCAAACAATACTTAACTAGTCTACTCAGCACTCTAAGGCACACCTTGGATGATCTATTATCATCACAAGCATCACAAGGTTTTATTAACTAGTTTCATTCTTTTTATTTGAGAAAAGTAATTTCTACTCATTGAAAATAACTAAGATTTAATATTCTCCACTTAGGATATGGGATCATGTGGACACATGTCATCATCACATATTCTAACATATGGGAATGTGATTTAAAGATTGAATCACTTTTAATTAAGTTTAAGTTTATTATTTAATGATTTAAAGTGACTAGAAATGCCTATATAGCATTATTTTGGTACTAGTCCAAAGTCACTGCATGAAAACCTTAATATTATTACATATTCAGATAGGTATGGTTAAATGTGATTTTTGAGAGTTGGAATCAACTCGAAATCTATCATGGTTGATTTTATGAAAATGTTTGAATGTCCAAATGCTTCTGTATTGTTATTTTTACTAGGAGAGATCGCTAACTCTAAATGAATTAAATCCAGCTGGCTTGGATAGATCTTTTCAGAGGCTTTCTAACAATATTTGAATCACTCAATTTGGTTCAGTAGATCTTCTTGAATTGATTTTTGAACTAAGGGACAGAAGTGAGTTCAAACTAAAATAGAAAAATTTATATTTGAACTAACTGGGTCGCGCGGGAAAACTAACAGGCCGGCCCAGTGGCGCTCCGTGGTGCGAATGACAACTGACAGGGGGGTCCCGCAGGTCAGCGACACATCAAACGCGAAGCGGTATGGGGCACTCTCAGCGCTACGATTAAAAGATGGATCAACGACCGAGGATCGTCGTCCCCGGCGAACAGGTCACCGGCGAGAGCTAACCCTAGCGGCTAGGTGGGGGTATGTCGGGGCTTACCAGGGCTCTAGCTAGACGAGGCGATGGGGGCGATCGAGCTGGTGGATGACAGCGGTTCTAGGCTTGGTCGCGGCGGCTCCTGGGGTGGTCGCAATCAACGACTCCTCTCCTCCTCTGCTGCGGCAAGCTCCGGCAAAATTCTGGCGAACGGTGGCCTGCCTTGCTCCGGGGATGGGGTGGAAGGATCAGTGGAGAGAGGGGAGTGAGATGGTGTGAGGAGTTTGTGCTGGGGTGGCCTCCTTTTATAGGTCGACGAGGGGACCGTGCGGTACGACGGCGAGCTTGTCGGCGACGTTGATACAGGCCGCTAGAGGCATGGGCTGGGTAGGCGGACGGTGGCTTGCCTCTTGGCGGTCAGCTATGGCGCAATGGCATGGCTAGGGGCGGTGGTATTTGGTCGGAAGCGTCCCGCGCTATGGGAGACAGAGGCGATGCTCGACATGTCGCTCTGCGACTGTGGGTCTAGTGGGGTGCTGGGGTCGAGGCGGAGTGGCATGCACGGTATTGGGTCGAAGGACGGTCTGTGGAATGCTGGCGGTGAGGGCTCTCTGGTGTGCTCTGGTTGCACGCAGATTGAATGGGCGGCGAGGCTGGGGAGTGGTCCAGGGCCTGGCTGGGCTTGGGGAAGGGGCAAGGAGGTGCGGTAGGGTTTGGAGGAGATACTGGTGGTGCTGGAATGGCGCAGTGCTGTCTGTGGCTCCTTGCCCACGTTCGGCCAGCGGTGACCAAAATGTGGCGGCGCTCCACTACTGCTGCGGCTTAGGAGTAGGCCGGTGAGGGTCTGGTTGGACTCAGGGGGAACAAGGGTGATCAATGCAACTCAATTTGCTCGACAAGATTTGATCAAAAACAGTAATAGTTAGGCTAATTTGATTCTGCCTACCAGGTGTTCGACACAATGGCCGCATGAATCAAATATTTGATTTTTGGGCTGAATTTTGGTGGAGTTGGTGATCACATGCTTGAGCATCTCTGGTTGTTTGGGATTTGAAAATGGAATTCATTTGAGTGGTTTTTGAATAAGTGTGATCTATACATATGAACTACATTCAATTTACAAATGTCATTTGAATTTAGTGTTTGAAAGTTTTTGGTAGATCACAAAGTGGGCCTTGGTACATCACTACTTGTACTAGCAAGGGGGTGCAAAGATCCATATTTGTTTCTGTTAAGAAATGAGTTATAGGAATAGCCAAAGTAGGCATGATGATTAAAATGGCATAAATGACCATTTCCTTCTTTTATTCATTTTGATTTGTTTTTCTTTGAGATTTGTTTGGGATTGATCTAGATGATGTTTAATTCACCTAAGATTCATTTTACAATCAATGGATCACTTAAACATGTCAATTCAAATCAATTCCTAAATTATATGCACACACATATGAATGCTTTAATATTTTTAAATGGAAAAGTTTTTGTTAACTCTAAATTTGATGATTTGGATCTTAATAACCTTGGATTAAAGTTTTGGGATGTTACAGAACCCTGCCTCCCGCACGCCGTGCGCCTGGATGGGCCGATTTCCTTCGGTGCAGCCCATTTCCCTCGCAGATCTGGCCCATGTCCCTCCCTTGCCCCCTTTTCTTTTTATTTCAAACCCTAGATCTATTATTTAGATAGTCTGGTTTAATTACCAAACAAAATGAAAACTGCCTTATTTTGCCCAGATAAAAATATATACATGTAACCACATGTTTTGCCCAACATGCAGACCCACCCGTAGGCCCAAATTAATTTCCATCATTTTGCTGGCAATTAAGCCATAAAAGGTTGTCTTGTACACTAAATAAATTCCTTTGTGAGCTAGCCTTACCCAAATGAGATGGAACAAAGCTCTACTGGAAGGTAATTGAAATACCTGTCATCTAGCATAGGTCTTATGACAAAGTGAACAGTAGTGCGCCCTTAGCAAAAATAATAAAAACAGCCAATATCTGCCTTAGGTAAATTCTTTAGGTCAAACCAAATGTGGTATTGACCAGATTCCACCTCCCAGTACACCCTAATATCAACATCTATCAAACCCCAGTAGCTCAGATTTTATTGAGCTCTGGTTGATTTATAGTGAATTAAATACTTCTATAAGTGGTATTTTCACTAAATAAATCACCCGAGGAGTTTGACAACTCCAAAAAGGTTTACATTTCTACATAAAGGTATTCTAACTACCTACCATGTGCCCTTGGAACCAACTCAAAACCTTCTGTAGATATAATCTGGTGAAAAAGACAAGTTGTGTATAGAACTGCCTTTGGGAATTTCCTAAGGGCATTCTGGTAATTGTCTTGACCTCATTCCAACTCTCAGTGAACAAGCACATCAAACCCTACTGAACCCACCAAGTAAATAATTTTTGGAGCTCCAGAACCTCTCTGGTGAATTATTTCCTAAAACTAGAGTTTTTCCCACTAGAATATTCATTATAAATCCATGGAATTTGATAATTTGGTGAAACCACTTTTGTTGGTTTCATTTTATCAATACCTATCTGTTGGTATCATGTTTTTACAATGGTACCTTATAGAATAAGTCTTTGGTCCAAAACCCTCTCATCCCTAGTTTGTAGACTATGAAACCCATATGGTTTCCTTCAAATGTTCCAAGACATGCTCCCAATCCTTCTCATCCATTTTCTCAACACCACTAATGACTTGTACTCTTGTATTGTCATTAGCTTGCTGTATGGTTTTGATGCTTGAATGCCTTGTTTGATTGTGGTCTTGCTTGTTTGCATGTATACTCGGTGACGACGATAGTTGCGCTTGTATTGACGCCGAGAAGAAGATGTCTTATTATTATTGGTATTCTTGGTTATCTAAAGAAGAAGTCTAGGGACATATTGCCATATTACTGATCTCAGGAACGCTACCTTCTTGCTCATAAGCCTTGTCCTACTGTTTTACTTATGCATGTTTTATCTACCGTTTATTTAAAACTGCATTGTTTTACTATATGTTAATGTATTTATGGTAGTGGTTTGGCTCCTCCGAACTATTACACCTTGGTACTATTAAGTACAACCCCCTTGGTGACACTGTCAACACCCGGATTTTTAATCCCAGATGCCCGGTATGCCATACCTCGCAATCCCAGGATTACCATTTTTGCGAGACATAACGGATTGGATATCACAGTACATCATCCATTGCAAACCATACATAAGGTTTTACACAAATAAGGATCTCATGATCCAGTCTTTAATACAACAAGCAACGGAAATAAAAGATAAGCATAGCGGTGGGGTCCATCTTCAGGGGCACAGGCAATGCTGACGAAGGCAGATAGTCCTAGTTATCATAGCCGTCCTGCTGACCATCATCTTGATAATCTCCTTCATAGTCTGGCCATGATAATATCCAGGGAAAAAAGCCATGAGTACTCGCAAACTACTATTAACAGGTACTATAGTTCTAAGTCAAAGTGCTATTTTCATAAACACAACCCTGTTGTGGTCAAGTCAAAGTTCATCATTCATTTCAAGTTATTTAGAAAACATCTGACAACGAAACAGTATGGCCATTCCAACTGTCCATAACCGCGGAAGTGGCTATTCGAATAAATTGACACTCTGCAGGGGTGGTACACTTTCACCACAAGATTCGATACATCTGTCAGGGATAACCCTGAATCATCATACTTAGTATGCAGATAATCAAACATAACCTTCCCTTTACACACCCTAGTATAAGCACCTCTCCTATGAGCATGGCCTCCCAACCATGACCATCAGTCATCTTGGGCACTGCATAGGTGGACAACATTGAGAGGTAGCCTCAGCTCAAACCTCTCGCGTGAGGGAACTAATACTAATGCATATAAATTTCCAGCTAAGCCTTACCAAATTCAGGTAATGTGGTTGTACGGTAAATTTGGAATGGTATCACATCCGAATCCAACCATCAGTTTTATAAAAGGGTTAAGGCTCATGCCTCATCATTTTCATCATCATAAACCAGTTGTGTTTCTCAACACATGTCAAAACATCTCAATAGAATGACTCATCATTCCAAGGTTTTCACAATTCATTTTCACCAATTGTTCCCATCTAAAGTGACTCAAGTTTTGGATCTACTCTAAAATACTAAGTTAAGAGTGTTCACTAAGGTGGAAAAGATGGGTTCAATCTCATGCCATAGAATGACATCTAAAGGGTTGTAAATAGGTCAAGTTTTATACTTTTTATGCTACCTTCAACACAAGTAAAGATCTTTGTGTACTAAGGGGAGTAAAAATTGTAAGTAAGACTTGGGGTACTAATAGTTAAAAGAGTGTGCTCAAAGCATGCCTAAAGCATCCTTGCTCATTCCTCTATCTTAATTCTAGCTTGCTAACAATAGCTTGCCTTGGTTGGTGCAGTGGTTGAAGTTTTCTTCTTCTTCTTGGTAGCACTCCTCCTCGCAAGCTTGGTCGGTACTATCTTTTATAATAATACATATGGAGTAGACAATCACCAAACAATACTTAACTAGGCTAAGTATCATTCTAAAACACACATTTGATGATCTATTATCATCACAAGTTTTAATTCAATAGTTTCTTTCTTTTTATTTTAGAAAAGTAATTTCTACTCACTGAAAAATTAACTAACATTTAATATTCACCACTTAAAACATGGGATCATGTTGACACATGTCATCACCACATATTCTAACATGTGGGAATGAGATTTAAGGGTTGTATCAATATTACTTTGGTTTAAGTTTATTATTTAATGATTTAAAGTGACTAGAAATGCCTATATAGCATTATTTTGGTACTAGTCCAAAGTCACTGCATGTAAACCTTAATATTATTACATATTTAGATAGATATGATGAAATGTGATTTTTGAGAGTTGGAATCAACTCAAAATCTAACTTGGTTGATTTTATAAAAATGTTGCAAGTTGCAAATGCTTCTGTCTTCTTATTTTAATTAGGAGAGATCTATAACTCTAATTGAATTAAATCCAACGGGCTTGGATAGATCATCTTAATACCTTTAAGGCAAAATTGGTTTCATGCTATATGGATTTGTCAAACTCATAGAATTGAATTTTGAAATAGTGGACAGAAACTAGATTTAACTAAAAAGAAAAATCCAGATTTGAATCGATGGGCTAGCGCAGGAAAATAAATGGGTCGGCCTAGTGGCGCCATGAGCTGAGCTCGATGATAGGGGTCTCGTGTCGTGACACTTAAAACGCGATGCAGCGTCTTTGTGGTAGTGCGATTAGAATAGGAATCACGGTGAGGGTCGTCGATAAATGTGAGCAGGTCATGAGCTCGAACCCTAGCGGCTCGGTGGGGGTCTACTGGGGCGTACCAGGGCTCCAGCAGGGTTGGTGAGGCGGGCAAACGACATGGAAGACGACGACGAGGCGAGGCGCGGTTGCGGCGGAGCTTGGGGTGGTCGCAATCAACGGCGCCCTTCTCCTCCTGCTGCGGCTGCTCCGGCTACAATTACGGCGATGTAGAGCTCGCCTTGCTCTGGCTAGAGGTGGGTGAGGTTCAGAGAGGTGAGGGGAGTGGAATGGTGTGGAGAGAAGAGGCTGGGGAGGGCTCCTTTTATAGGCCCGACGGTGAGACCGAGCGGGATGGGCAGTCGACGGTGGCGACATGGCTACGGCGGGGTAGAGGCATGTCTGGGGGTGGCGATCGATGGGCGGTTCCCTGACGGTGCTCTAGAACTTGAATGCGGCCGTAGGGGCGGTGGCACGCGGTCTGGGCGAGGTGGCGCTCTGAGAGGCAAAGGCGGTGGTGTCCACGGCGAGCGGTGGCTGCGAGGCGTTGGGCGGCCAACGGGGATGTCTGGGTGTTCTCCAGGTCGAGGTGGAGTGGCAGGCGCGGGCTGCTGCCAAGGGGCGGTCTGTGCGAGCGGGGACAGGGCGCGCTCAGGGAGCAGCACTGGCATGGTGCGGTGGCACTAGGCGCGGCTTGTCCTCGGTGGTCCACTGCACGGTTGGGCTCGGGCAAGGAACAGGGGGTGGCGGTGAGGTGTGAGCTACCTCCTAGACATGGAGAGAGGGAGAGGGGCGATCTGCTGCGGTGAGGGCAAGGTTGGCCGGCGAGAGGCGGCTCGGCATGGCATGGTCGTGCCACTAGGGGCTAGGGGAGTGGGTGGTTAGACTCTGGTTAGATAAAGAGGGGACAGGGGAGATAAATGAAGATCAATTGGGGGCAAAACCCTGTAGTAAACAGTGAGCTAGGATTAGAGTAGAGATTATGCATGCCAAGTGTTTTATGAAATGGCCTCATTTAAGAAAGTTTTGAATTTTGGTTTCAAAATTTTTGAGTGATCTCCACTAGTGATAGGTAGTCTCTGGTTGCAAGGGTTTTGAAAGTGGATCTCAAATAGATGGGTTTTGAAATAGGGGTGATCTATGCATATGCATTAGATTCAATTTTCAAATGCCAATTAAAATAAGTAAAGGAATGTTTTTAGTAGATCAAAAGGTGGGCCTTGGTACCTCATTATGTGTACTAGCAAGGGGTACAAAAATCAAGAATTGTTTCTGTTAGGAATTGAGTACTAGGAATAGCCAAAGTAGGCATGAGAGTTAAATTTGCCAAAATGACCATTCCTCCTTTTTAATTCTTTTTGATTTGATTTTCTTTAGGAAAAGTTTGGGAATGATGTAGATGATGTTTAAATCACCTAAGAAACATTTTACAAGCATTGGATCACACAATCATGGCAATTCAAAACAACTCCTATTTTAAATGCACACACATATGAATGCTTTCATTTTAAATTTGGAAAAGTTTTTGTTAACCCTATTTTTGGATGATTTGATCTTGTTAAGCTTGTATTGAAGTTTTGGGATGTTACAAACCTTCCCCCCTTAAACAAAATCTCGTCCCGAGATTTACAAAGAAAACTAGGAACTAGAGAGATCTGGGAACTCTGTCCTAATGTAATCTTTGCGCTCCCAAGTGGCTTCCTCCTTGGTATGGTTGCTCCATTAAATCTTGAGAAACTTGATGCTCCTGGTCCTGGTGGTTCTGTAGGCTTCTTCTAAGATACAGATGGGTACTTCCCGATAGGTCAGGTCATTGTTGATTTCCACAGCTCTGTGATCGATGTTCTTCAAAACTTCAGTCTTCTCAGGCACTTCCAAGCATTTGCGAAGTAACGAGATATGGAACACATTGTGGATGGCTGACATCTCTTCAGGCAGTTCTAGTTGATACGATACTTCTCCTCGGCGGTTCAGAATCTTGAAAGGTCCGATATATCTGGGGGCTAACTTTCCCTTCAGACTAAAGCGTTGAGTTCCCTTCAATGGTGAAACCTTGAGATATACGAAATCTCCGACATTGAAAGTCAGGTCTCTCCTTCTCTTGTCAGCATAGCTCTTCTGTCTGGATTGGGCGGTCTTGAGGTGCTCACGGACTTTGTGAACTTTCTCTTCTGCTTCTCGGAGAATGTCGGGTCCAAAGATTTGACTCTCTCCTACTTGCGACCAATTCAAAGGGGTACGTCACTTTCTTCCGTATAGGAATTCAAATGGTGCCATCTGCAAACTAGCTTGATAACTGTTGTTATATGAGAATTCTGCGAAAGGTAGGCAGTCTTCCCATTTTGATTCGTATTCCAGCACACAAGCTCTAAGCATATCCTCCAAGATCTGGTTGACTCTCTCAGTTTGTCCATCTGTTTGCGGGTGATACGCGGTGCTGAAGTTCAACTTGGTTCCTAAACCTTCCTGAACTTTCTGCCAAAATCTTGAAGTAAATTGGATTCCTCGATCTAAGACGTTGGTCTTGGGGGTTCCATGCAGACTAACAATCCTAGCATTATACAGCTCTGCTAGTTTTGCACTCTGGTAGGTTGTCTTTACAGGTATAAAGTGGGCTACCTTGGACAGACTATCAACTATGACCCATATTGAGTCATTTCCCCTACTAGAAGTAGGTAAACCGGTGATAAAGTCCATTTCGACGGAATCCCATTTCCATTCCGGAATCTACAATGGTTGCAACAATCCTGCGGGTCTCTGATGCTCTGCTTTGACTCTTTGACAGATGTCACATTTGGCGATGTAGCTTCCGATCTCTCTCTTCATCTTGTGCCACCAAAATTGCTCTTTCAAATCCTGATACATCTTTGTTCCTCCGGGGTGGATAGAATAAAGAGTATCATGAGCTTCCTTCATGATAAATTCCTTCAGCTCCGAATCTCCTGGCACACAGATACGTCCTTTGTACCACAATACTCCTTCTTCGTCTTCGGTGAATCCAGGTACCTTGCCTGTACCAATACGACGTTTGATTCCGTCGATACTTTCATTCCCCTTCTGGGCTTCCTTGATTTGGCTAATCAAAGTGGGTTGAAGTTCAATGCTAGCTAGGAATCCTTTGCTAACTAACTCAGGCCTGAACTGCTCCAACTCCTCATACAAACTTGGTTGCTTCTCCTTGATCATGGTGTTAAGCCTACACGGCAATCTGCTAAGAGCATCCGCTACCACATTGGCTTTGCCAGGGTGATAGTGAATGTCAAGGTCATAATCCTTGATTAACTCTATCCATCTTCTTTGCCTCATATTCAGCTCCTTCTGAGTGAATATATACTTCAATCTCTTATGATCTGAGTAAATCTCACAGCGATTACCCATCAAATAATGACGCCATGTCTTCAATGCTAGAATCACGGCTGCTAGCTCAAGATCATGGGTCGGATAGTTCTGCTCATGTTGCTTCAACTGTCGAGACAGATACACGATGACTTTGCCTTCTTGCATCAATACACATCCTAGGCCAATCTTGGATGCATCACAATACACATCAAACGGCTTCTTGATGTCTGGCATGATCAAAATTGGGGTTGATATCAATCTCTTCTTTAGCTCCTGGAAACTGGCTTCACATTTGTCTGTCCATTCAAACTTCTTGTCCTTCTTCAACAATTGGGTCATTGGTCGGGCTATGCTCGAGAATCCTTCTACGAACTTGTGGTAATATCCCGCTAATCCGAGAAATGAACGAACTTGGGTTTGATTGGTTGGGGCTTCCCATTCCTCGACATCTTTGATCTTGGTGGGATCAACAGAGACTCCTCCGGCAGACACAACATGTCCTAGGAATCCTACTTCTTTCAGCCAAAACTCACACTTGCTGAACTTGGCATATAACTGATGCTCTCTCAGGGTTTCTAGGATGATTCTCAGATGTTGCTCATGCTCTTCTTCTGACTTGGAGTAGATAAGGATGTCATCAATAAACACAACTACAAACTTATCTAGGAAATTCATAAAGATCTTATTCATGAGATTCATGAAATAAGTAGGGGCATTGTTTAATCCAAAAGACATAACCGTATACTCGTATAAACCATAGCGAGTAGTAAAGGCGGTCTTCAGAATATCCGTTGCACGAATCTTAAGTTGGTGATAACCAGTCCTAAGATCAATCTTTGAGAATACCCGAGCTCCAGTCAACTGGTCAAATAGATCCTCTATCTTTGGCAAGGGGTACTTGTTCTTGATGGTGACATCATTCAACTTTCTGTAATCTATACACAGATGATTGCCTCCATCTTTCTTGTCGACAAATAACACTGGTGATCTCCATGGTGATGCGCTTGGCTGAATCAAGCCTGTTGCTAACATGGCATCCAACTGTTTCTTCAGTTCCACTAACTCTGAGGGGTTCATGGTATAGGGTCTCTGGGCTATAGGTCCGGTTCCGGGGATTAGTTCGATAATGAACTCAATATCCCTATTCGGGGGCATACCTGGCAATTCATCTGGGAATATGTCAGGGTATTCACAGACTACTCTGACTTGGTCAATGGTGGGCAGGGCTACACTCTTGTTGCACTTGAATTGATGGGGTAAGGTTTCAGAGATATGCTCTACTGTTAATCCAGAACTACTGGTCATGGTGATGGCTTTCTTAGCACAGTCTATCAATCCTTTATGCCTTGACATCTAGTCCATACCTAGTACTACTTCCAATCCTTTGGTTCCAAGTACAATTAGGTTGGCATAAAAATCTATCCCATGTATTCTGATAGGTACAGCTTTGCAAATTTTTCTAGCTTTTGTTGTTGAACCGGGGATTTGAACTATCATGACATGCTTCAGGTTGGTTGGGTGAATCTTACTAGTGCATACAAATTCTTCGGTGACAAATGAATGCGATGCTCCAGAATCAAACAATACTCTTGCTAAAACTGAGTTGACAGAAAACATACCCAGCACTACATCTGGCGCTTCACAGGCTTCTTGCGTTCATGTGGAAGAGACGACCGTTCTTGCGGTTGTGAGGGTTCCCTAGGGCAAATCTCCTTCCTGGTTGAACACGGCCGCTGCTGGTGGGGCATTCACAGGGGCATTGGCGGCAGTCTTCTTGGGACACTCATTGGAGTAGTGACCCTTCACTCCACACTCGAAACAAGTGATCTGGGACTTGTCCTTGACTGCGACAGGTGCCACATTGCTGCCAGTTCTGGGCGCAGTGTTGTTGTTGTTGCTCTTGGGAGGGGCAGGGTTGAAATTGTTGGCATTACCAGAGTTGTGATTGTTTCCTCTGGACTTCACATTGCCTCCGCTACGGTTGGGGTAGCTTGGGCGAGAATTTAGGGGTCGGTTGTTCCTTGGTGCATATCCTGGTGAGGGGTTGGGGCTACTCGGTGACTCTTTGGATCGACTCTGCATCATCGACACTTGCGGTTGTCGTTTGCCTGGTTAATCTTGCCTTCCATCTGAATGGCAGAGTCGACTAGCTCTTTGAGATCATCGAAACGGATGTTGACGAGGACAGTCTGCATCTCATCATGCAGTCCGTTTAAGAATCTCTCCTTCTTCTTGGCCTCCGTGTTGATCTCATCCGGTGCATATCTGGCAAGTGACAAGAATCTGTCACGGTACTCCACCACAATCATTCTTCCTTGCTTCAATTCGCGGAATTCATCTCTCATCCTGTTGACAAGACCTTGCGGCACGTGGGTGCGGCTGAACTTGACCTTGAATGCTTCCCAGGTCATCACTTAACCATGGTTCATATTGCGGATGCTATTCCACCAAGCTCTTGCATCTCCCGCCAGATAGTGGGTGGCAAAGAGAACTTTCTCATTCTCATCAACTCTGGCAACCTCTAAGTTGTTTTCCATGGTCTGTAACCAGTCATCAACATCTAATGGGTTTTCAGATTGGTTAAAGATTGGGGGATTTGTGTTCTGAAAGTTTTTGAGTTTGGATCCTTGGTGATCCTGATTTCCATGTCCTTGGTTGTTGAGAGACATTTGGGCGATCTACTGCAATGTTTCTAAGTTGGCTTGATGCTCGGCCCTGCTTGCTTCACGGTCCGCGATGAGATGCTGCAAGATCTGCAGCATTGGGTCTTGCGACGAGCTGTTCCCTCCTTGGTTCCCACGAGTCATCTGAAGATTGAGATAGATATAGGGGTAAGAGGGAAAGTCTAAGGTTCATTGTTTGGGGTTTTTCAAATCTAAAACTTTGAGTTAAACTCAGGTTTTTCAACTAACTTCATTTTCATTCATGCAAGCCAGCACACATTACAACACACACCACAACAATAAAAGGGGAAAACAGATGGTTTGAAGAACCATTCTGCAAGCTACGATACAATGAGATGATACATCTCATGCTACGACAGTGCTCTAGTGCATCTACTCATTGTCGATGAAGTCGGAGTCTTCATCATCAGTGTAGAAGTCCGCAGCATCCTCCTCCAGAAAGTCATCATCGTTGCTGAGGTAAGAATCCATATCTCCCTGGATGTCTTCACCCTCATCTTCTTCTTCCTTGGCGGCAAGCTGAGCTTCCTGCTCCTTGACGGTCTTCTCGAGGTCGGCCACCTTCTTGCAAAGACGGGCAATGGTGCGATCCTTCTTTGCACGCTGGCGGCGAAGAGACTAGCGATCTTGGACGAGCAGTGCGAAAGTCTGGGCCTTTTGGTCGGTGATGGCACGGTTCTGGTTGGCTAACTCCCTGGCATTGTCCAGTTCCTGCTGTCTGTCAGGAAGCAAGAAGTCAAGGTTCTCCACTTGACGCCTCAACTCTGGGTGACTTGGCATCTCCATCGGCATTCCCATGAAGTCACGTCTTGCATAGTGGGAAAAACGGGTTCCTTGGATCTTGTTGACGCTGAGGGCACATAGACGTGCGCGAGCTTCATGCCTTGCCCTGGCTAATCCATCTAGCCAGTTGTTCTCTCTCACGGAGAACTGAATTCTCCCGGAAGTTGGTGCTTCGATATTTCCTCGAAGATCCGCGGTGACTAGCCACTGTAGGTCTCCTCCTGGGGGTCCTGGAAGTTGAGCTCCAAGAAACTCCGGATGTGGGCGTCCCAGTAACTCTGACAGTGAATCCAGATCCCTCTCGAAGATCAGCTGAAATCTGTTTTCCAACTGGTAAAACTTGCTGAACTGAGTCTCCATCTACAAGAATTAAGGATGAGGAAGTTAGTGAAGTGATCAAGTGTGTCAAATTATAAGTAGTGATGTAAGAATTTTGAGGAACATGGATTTTTGAGAAATAATGAGTTCACAAGGGTAAGAGGGGAAATAGTTTTTCAGAAATACTCACTTTGGTTTTGAAACTAAGTTTTTGTTTGAACGTCCATTCTAACTAGGGTCTCCTATGGTCAGGATGGCTCTGATACCAACTTGTCAACACCTGGATTTTTAATCCCGTTATGCCATACCTCGCAATCCCAGGATTACCATTTTTGCGAGACATAACAGATTGGATATCACAGTACATCATCCATTACAAACCATACATAAGGTTTTACACAAATAAGGATCTCATGATCTAGTCTTTAATACAACAAGCAGCGGAAATAAAAGATAAGCGTAGCGGTGGGGTCCATCTTCAGGGGCACATGCAATGCTGATGAAAGCAGATAGTCCTAGTTATCATAGCCGTCCTGCTGACCATCATATTGATAATCTCCTTCATAGTCTGGCCATGATAATAGGCAGGGACAAAAGCCATGAGTACTCTTTTAAGTACTCGCAAACTACTATTAACAGGTACTATAGTTCTAAGTCAAAGTGCTAAATCTAAGTTTAACTATCAAGTTAAGTTTGAAATATAGCTGAGTTCAGAAGCAAATAAAGATAAAGTAAAGTTCTAAAATCACTTAAGTTGGGAAGCTATTTTCATAAACACAACCCTATTGTGGTCAAGTCAAAGTTCATCATTCATTTCAAGTTATTTAGAAAACATCTGACAACAAAACAGTATGGCCATTCCAACTGTCCATAACCGCGGACGCGGCTATTCGAATAGTTTGACACTCTGCAGAGGTGGTACACTTTCACCACAAGATTCGATACATCATCGGGGATAACCTGAATCATCATACTTAGTATGCAGATAATCAAACATAACCTTCCTTTACACACCCTAGTATAAGCACCTCTCCTATGAGCATGGCCTCCCAACCATGACCATCAGTCATCTTGGGCCTTTGCATAGGTGGACAACATTGAGAGGTAGCCTCAGCTCAAACCTCTCGTGAGGAACTAATACTAATGCATATAAATTTCTAGCTAAGCCTTACCCAATTCAGGTAATGTGGTTTATGCAGTAAATTTGGAATGGTATCGCATCCGAATCCAACCATCAGTTTTATAAAAGGGTTAAGGCTCATGCCTCATCATTTTCATCATCATAAACCAGTTGTGTTTCTCAACACATGTCAAAACATCTCAATAGAATGACTCATCATTCCAAGGTTTTCACAATTCATTTTCACCAATTGTTCCCATCTAAAGTGACTCAAGTTTTGGATCTACTCTAAAATACTAAGTTAAGAGTGTTCACTAAGGTGGAAAAGATGGGTTCAGTCTCATGCCATAGAATGACATCTAATGGGTTCTAAAGAGGTCAAGTTTTATACTTTTTTATGCTACCTTCAACACAAGTAAAGATCTTTGTGTACTAAGGGGAGTAAAACTTGTAAGTAAGACTTGGGGTACTAATAGTTAAAAGAGTGTGCTCAAAGCATTCCTAAAGCATCCTTGCTCATTCCTCTAGCTTAATTCTAGCTTGCTAACAAAAGCTTGCCTTGCTCGTGCAGTGGTTGAAGTTTTCTTCTTCTTCTTCTTGGTAGCACTCCTCCTCTTCGTAAGCTTGGTCGGTACTATCTTCTATAACAATACATACGGAGTAGACAATCACCAAACAATACTTAACTAGGCTAAGTATCATTCTAAAACACACATTTGATGATCTATTATCATCACAAACATCACAAGTTTTAATTCAATCGTTTCTTTCGTTTTATTTTAGAAAAGTAATTTCTACTCATTGAAAAATTAACTAACATTTAATATTCACCACTTAAAACATGGGATCATGTTGACACATGTCATCACCACATATTCTAACATGTGGGAATGAGATTTAAGGGTTGGATCAATATTACTTTGGTTTAAGTTTATTATTTAATGATTTAAAGTGACTAGAAATGCCTATATAGCATTATTTTGGTACTAGTCCAAAGTCACTGCATGTAAACCTTAATATTATTACATATTTAGATAGATATGATGAAATGTGATTTTTGAGAGTTGGAATCAACTCAAAATCTAACTTGGTTGATTTTATAAAAATGTTGCAAGTTGCAAATGCTTCTGTCTTCTTATTTTAATTAGGAGAGATCTATAACTCTAATTGAATTAAATCCAACGGGCTTGGATAGATCATCTTAATACCTTTAAGGCAAAATTGGTTTCATGCTATATGGATTTGTCAAACTCATAGAATTGAATTTTGAAATAGTGGACAGAAACTAGATTTAACTAAAAAGAAAAATCCAGATTTGAATCGATGGGCTAGCTCGGGAAAAGAAATAGGCCGGCCCAGTGGCGCTCCGCGGCACGGGTCTCAGCTGACAGGGGGTCCCGCGTGTCAGCGGCACTTAAGCAGCTTGATGCAGCGCTATGGCCGTGATTAGAATAGGAATCTACGGCTGAGGGTCGTCATCAACGACGAACAGGTCGCCGGCGAGCTCGAACCCTAGCGGCTCGGTGGGGGTCTACTGGGGGCGTACCAGGGCTCCAGCAGGGTCGGCGAGGCGGGCAAACAACGTGGAAGACGACGGCGAGGCGAGGCGCGGTTGCGGTGGAGCTTGGGGTGGTCGCAATCAACGACGCCCTTCTCCTCCTGCTGCGGCTGCTCCGGCTCCAATTCTGGCGAGGCAGAGCTCTCTTGCTCCGGCTAGAGGTGGGTGAGGTTCATAGAGGTGAGGGGAGTGGAATGGTGTGGAGATAAGAGGCTGGGGAGGGCTCCTTTTATAGGCCCGACGGTGAGACCGAGCGGGATGGGCAGTCGACGGTGGCGACATGGCTACGGCGGGGTAGAGGCATGGCTGGGGGTGGCGATCGATGGGCGGTTCCCTAGCGGTGCTCTAGAACTTGAATGCGGCCGTAGGGGTGGTGGCACGCGGTCTAGGCGAGGTGGCGCTCTGAGAGGCAGAGGCATTGGGCGGCCAGCGGGGGTGTCTGGGGTGTTCTCCAGGTCGAGGCGGAGCGGCGGGCGCGGGCTGCTGCCAAGGGGCGGTCTGTGCGAGCGGGGATAGGGCATGCTTTGGGAGTGGCACTGGCATGGTGTGGTGGCACTGGGCGCGGCTTGTCCTCGGTGGTCCATTGCACGGCTGGGCTCGGGGAAGGGACAGGGGGTGGGGGTGAGGTGTGAGCTACCTCCTAGACATGGAGAGAGGGAGAGGGGTGGTCTGCTGCGGTGAGGGCAAGGTTGGCCGGCGAGAGGCGGCTCGGCATGGCATGGCCGTGCCACTAGGGGCTAGGGGAGTGGGTGGTTAGACTCTGGTTAGATCAAGAGGGGACAGGGAGATAAATGAAGATCAATTGAGGGCAAAACCCTGTAGTAAACAGTGAGCTAGGATTAGAGTAGAGATTATGCATGCCAAGTGTTTGATGAAATGGCCACATGAAAGAAAGTTTCGAATTTTGGTTTCAAAATTTTTGAGTGATCTCCACTAGTGATAGGTATTCTCTGGTTGCAAGGGTTTTGCAAGTGGAGCTCAAATATATGGGTTTTGAAATAGGGGTGATCTATGCATATGCATTAGATTCAATTTTCAAATGCCAATTAAAATAAGTAAAAGAATGTTTTTAGCAGATCAAAAGGTGGGCCTTGGTACCTCATTATGTGTACTAGCAAGGGGTACAAAGATCAAGAATTGTTTCTATTAGGAATTGAGTACTAGGAATAGCCAAAGTAGGCATGAGAGTTAAATTTGCCAAAATGACCATTCCTCCTTTTTAATTCTTTTTGATTTGATTTTCTTTAGGAAATGTTTGGGAATGATGTAGATGATGTTTAAATCACCTAAGAAACATTTTACAAGCATTGGATCACACAACCATGGCAATTCAAAACAACTCCTATTTTAAATGCACACATATGAATGCTTTCATTTTAAATTTGGAAAAGTTTTTGTTAACCCTATTTTTGGATGATTTGATCTTGTTAAGCTTGGATTGAAGTTTTGGGATGTTACAGACACCTACTAGTCCATAGTAGAATAGATTGTGTATATCACCATAACCCTATTGGAGACCCTGTTTTAGCCGAAGCAAAGCTGGAGGATGGGAAGACCCCGGGAAAAGTTTTACCAAATGTTTTATGATAAAACCTTGGTGGACCTCCCAAGAGATATTGAGAAAGAAAATTGTTTTTGTTTTACAAAACACTGAAGGAAAGCTGGAGGAAAAAGGTTTACGAAAACACACCCGGTTCTTTGCAGTTTAGCTATAACAACTTAACCCTATGCAACCACATTACTCTGGAATGGGACAGGGCTGGATTTGATGTTTGTTTACTCTGGTATAAGCTGCCTCGCAACAACTACATGGGATAAAAATCCCTGGAGGGTGGGCCTTCTCACGTAAGGGTCCATGTGAGACATCGACCTGGAGAAGGAACGAAGGGTTTATAGACCTCCACGCGTTACTATGAGCCCCTCATTGAAAGCACAACACTTGGGAAGTGCAAAATGCGCTCCGGTTGGTCCTCGGTACATGACGTCCCGGTTTTGAGTGGAGTAACACTCATTGGGTAGGCACTTATACTAGAGTGGGCATCTAGAGAGTCTTGATCGGTTACTCGACCCACGATCCGTGAAGATTAGGGTAGTGTACCCGGATGGTGTGGGTAAAGTGTACAACCTCTGCAGAGTATAAATCTATTCGAATAGCCGTGTCCGCGGTTAAAGACGGGTTGGACAAACTTCTGTAGAGCGGTGCTGGTTTTGTTTTCAAAAAGGATTTTGGAAAGGAAATGGCTTTGGAAATGTTTTGACCATGCGATGGTCGCAAAGGAGAAAGGTTTCGACCATGGGATGGTCGGAAGGAGGAGAAAGAAGTTTGGTCGTGGGACGACCTGAAGACGGGAACAAATGGGTGACCCAGTCCTAATGTTTTCCAAAACTTTTCAAAAAGGTTTCCAAAATGTTTTACAAAAGTTCTTAGCAAAGATATGTATATGCTACATCTACAAGAGAAACTATTTGAGAAAAGAACCTCCCTTGGAGCCCTCCTACTACCACAGCCTTACTGCATATCCTGTTGTTGTTATTACTTTTATCTTAAGGTGGTTTGCGAGTACATTCAAAGTACTCACTAGCATTGTCCCTGGCTATTAACTTGGTCAGATATCAAGAAGAAGATGACGTTGATGACTATCATGAGCTAGGGCGTTCCCCTCGATTGCTTGTAGGTTGTAGGTTAAGGCATGGATTGGGCTCTACGCTTGATGAAGTTCCGCTGATGATTATTGATGTAGCCATAATGGCATTTATGTAAGTCTTGTAAATTCGGTATGTCTCGGATGTTGTAATGATACTTGTCAGTTATGTGCCACGACTAACTGATCATGGGATCATGGTTGTATGCATAACAGGGATTCTCGGAGGATTAATTTGGGGGCCCCACAGACTTGGTATCAGAGCCATCCTGACTGTAGAAGAACCTTAGTTAGCATGGTCGCTAGATAGGAACCTTATTTTGAAAACCCTGGCTTTCGAAAACTAGTTTCTCAATGAGTTTCAAAAAGTTCTACTTCTTCTCTGACTGTAAGTAAATGCTTTCGAAAATGGTTTCCTCTAACTCTTGTCCAAACTTCAAACCTACGGATTTTAAAGAACTAGGATCTAGAACCCGGTGATGACAATGAGAACAAGATGAATACAAGCAACTACCAGCAAACACAAGGAGACTACAATATCGCTCGACCAGCGGAATCCTCAAAATCAGAAGACATCAGGTGCTGCACTATCAAGAAACATCCAAGATACGACGAAGGCCTCATCTGCAAGATAGTGACTCCGACCTGAAGAAAGAAGATATATAGGGTCGATAGTCCTAAGAATAGGATTCCCCTACATCGCGAGTAGTTAACTCCTTGGTCCCTAGCGTTGATCGTGTTTGCTTGCCTAAGTGCATCCTGTGTTGCTTGATGTGTGTTGTTTACCGAGGACATTGCGATCCCCTCGCTTTGTTCGCCTTGTTTGTATGTTCTGGTTTGCCTTGACCTCCTTAAAAATGTGACTCGAGGAGCGATAACCCACCTAGTAACTCAGGAAACCCTTGTGTTAGTTGTCGGTAATGAGACCCAGACTAACCTCTAGAGTATATGAGAGGAAAAGCATCGCAAGAACCAGGAGTTCGACATCGTCAAGTCAGAATCAACTCGAAGACTTCACCTCAGCAGGATGACATACCTCGTCAAACTCACCTTGCAAGACTCATCAATAGCACCACACTCCCTTGTTCCTTAGTCTACTACAGCAAGAATCCCATTGATGCCGGAAGCCAACCACCGAGGATCCCCAATATCCACGAGAAACCACCTAATAAGTCAACCAAGATAAGCAGTGAAGACCCAACTACGCTGAACTTCAGTATATTAGACCTTCCAACTGCCTCAGGAGACTAACTAATTTAGTCGACCCTACCCAAACTAACGGAATGATCCTCCATAAAAGGTCAGAACCACCCCTGAAGTCAGATGCTAGGAAAGCGTGAAGATAACGAGTCCACTCCGCCATCAAGCAGAAGCAACGCAAGAAATGCAAATGATGACCGCTTACCCGACGCTGACTGTTTCAACCCTGACTAACTACTAGCAAGAAGAGTCGTAAACCGCTAATTCACCTTGAGCTACCCCCTTAAAGGCTATGTTAGGAAACCATCCCGCCAAAGTTTATAAAGTAGGGCATCCCTCGAAGATCTCAGCTCAAGATTCAGGGAAGATATATCCTTCCGCGAACAACAAGTCAGCCTTCCAAGACAGAAGATCCAAACCCTTCTTGATGAACCTTAGTGAAGCTCTAAGGAGGAAAGACTGCATCTTTCCACTCAATCTCCAAAAGACTGTCTACTGGAAGATACTTCAGAAAAGATCCCCAGATTTGACGTCTTTTCGCCAAGTAGCAACTCACGGTTCATCCGAGGAGAAACGAACTGAAGATTCTATGAACTCCCTTCACTACGTCAGCTGAAAACCTATCCGAAGGACCAAAGGATTGCTAACCGCTTAGTTCAGATTGCTTAGAGGACGTGAGACTCCAGCGGCTCCAACAGACTAAGTATGAATAACCGTAGTATATAAGCCCCGTAGGGCCCACCTTCGCGGAAGTCATCGGAAGATTCCAACTCTAGTAGAAAGAGTGACGATAGTCTTCAAAACATCAATCTACGACTCCAAGAAGGAAGGACTATGCCAACTCTCTGATCTACCCCAGTTTAATCCTAAGGGGGAAAGACTGTGTCCTCCCCCCCCAAAAATAGAATAACCCTCTGCCAGAAGCAATCCAGTAGGTAGACACAAAGACATAAACTAGGATACGCTACGCCCCTAAGGTAGAGCCGTGGATCCTTAGAGAAAGGTACACCAGGCCATAGATTCTATCTTCCGACGAGTACCCCATGAAGTTCAGCATCGAGATAGTCTGCCCAGTCTAAGCCCTCGAGATATAGAGTCCGGAAGGCAAAGAAGGTCATCCCTCGCAATCAGAACTGGACTTTGCTCAACTCTCTGTGCACCCCGAAAGACTGAAGCTCAACTTCATCAACGAAGTAGTCACTTTCAAAAAAGGAGACCGTAAGATAGCACGCTTGTAACCAGTAGCGCTAACCTTGACTCAAAATCCCCTAACCCTACTCTCCTGAATCTCGGGACGAGATTCTTTTAAGGGGGAAAGGTCTATAACATCCCAATTTCTGCAACCCTGATTAGATGTCCATAATGCAAAAATTAGGGGGAACACAAACTTTTTCATGTTCATTGGTGTAGTGTTTGCTTGTTGTTTGTTTGTGCTTGTGCATGTGAGTGTATATCATATGATACTCCTTACCTCACCATCAGTTGACAAAAGCTATCTAACAAAACTATCCTGGCTCATTTTACATGTTCTCAAATGTTCTGGCATTTCAAAACATGAGCCAAGATGCTTATGTAACCAAAACTATTTTAGTAGGTTCTACTGACAAAACTATGGAGAAATATATAATATCATCTCCTTATGTTTTCAAGACAGAACCTTCAACTACTCTTACCTCTAAGATTTTCAAAACCTTGTATAAAACTTTTGAATTCTAATCTTGGAAGGAATACCAAGGACTCTTACCTTATTCAATGTCCAACCTTTCAAAATTGTCCATCCTTACCTCAAGCTAAGCTTGATGGTAACCATAGTAGTAGTTGATTAGTGTATAAGATGAGTTGCCTTCATCTGCTGCTTGATATGTTTGCTTAGAAGTAATATGAGCTACTCTAGGATCTCACTCTCTAGGATCAAGGTTTACAAATCACCACACTCTAAGCAAGATTACAAAACTGGATCTGATCTCTAGTTACTAGGTGATCAGCTAAAACCCTTAACCAGATCAATTCTGCAGTGATCCATTCTATAAGCTTCCAAGTCCGTGAAGACCAATATCAAGCATGGATCCCTTCTACTCAATCTACCCTTCATCCTCATCCACTTGATGATGCTTTGGTATCTTGCAACCCATCAAAAACATCCCCTCTCATGCTCTAGTTAAAAACCCTAAATCTGCCAAATTTGGCTGTCTGGAATCTGTTTCAACATCACCTTTTTGAATGTCTCCCTTTCTCAACCCATGTGCATTTTTGGTAATGAACTTGAACATCTTGTTAAACATCCTAAGAAATACCAAGGACCACTCTTGCCCTTGGTTAGATCATCCTCCAACCTACTTGTTCTTGATGGTTTTGCAGGCAAGAAATTAACTTTTCCTGCAAATCTTATCAACATGCCTACTTTGACAGAAGCTCACACCACCATTCAACCTTCTATGGACCAAATCTTTGCATGGCTATGTTCTACTAATATAGGTCTATCAATATCTACTTCACTTGTTCCAAGTGGATCTTTGTGCTTCTTAAACCCACAAGGTTTTGTAGGCTAGTTGATAATCTGCTTTGGTAGGCTTATTTTATTCAAAGTTTGAAATCAATTCTTGGTGAACTCAAGCAAGATCAAGGTCCAACCTCTATACCATGTTGATGTACATCACTTGGTCTATCCATCCATCTATCCCATGCCCCAAGGGGAGATCTGAGCTCCAAGATCCAACAAGGTTTTGGTGGCATGAAAACAATCTTACCCAAGATCCTTAAACCTCTAGTTTTCACCAAAACCAACTTGGATTCTCCAATACCAAGGTTGCAAATGCTTGATACACCTTGTCTACATCATCTACCTTGATCACAAAGATTTATCAAATATTCCCCATAATTAATTATCGGACCAAAACTATTTAATTCCTTTAATAGGCAAAACCTCCAAAAACTTCTTCCATATAGGAAAGTCTGGTTTTTGCCAAAACACTTCCCTAACTTTAAGCACAATTGAGTCCTATATATCATACCCTATCATCCCACTTCAAAAATAAATATTTTTGAAGAGCTCTATTATTCTTTTTGTCCATTTCCTTAAATGGCAGAAATGGAATAATAATAGTTTTAAATACTTTTAATCCCCAATAAAACTTGGGAAAATTCCCCTAAGGGTGTATTCACATTTGGGACCATCTCACATCAAAAACTACTCTTGTTCAATGTAAAAATATCAAATGAACTCCAAGATTTCACTTCTGCAGTTTCTGAATAAATGGATTTAAGTGGACTTCTAATCTTCTAAAAAATCCCAAATAAATCCTAGAGAGGAATATTAACCCTACCCATCTACCAGCATCTTTACCTCCATTGGTCAAGATCAAAAATCAAGACATAACTCCTGATCATCCTTTATGGCATAATTGAACAATTACCCTTTTTGTACCAAACACCAAATCAAAACCTCCTCAATCTTCACCAGCAAGCCTCCACCACCACACACCTCAGTCCTGGTCGTGTGCACTGTAGCTAAGCTACTGTAGGAACTTACACCTGTTGTCTCTAGTGCTTGTCCAAAGAGGAGACACAAGCCAACCCCCTCCTTTTCCTTGCCCTCAAAGCCTTGCAACAGCTGTCTCTGCTCCTCTCCGACCTGCAGCCCGACCAGATACCACCCTCCCCGCCCACAACATCCTCTCCCCCTAGTTTCCTTCCTCCCTCCCATGCCCAAATGGACCAACTCCATGATGGACTACTCCATCTCGGTATTTAAGGCCAGAGGCCACCCCGTGCCTCCCCCTGCCCGTCATTTGCCCCCTCTGCTCCCTCTTACCACCCCAGCACCCCCACTCCCTCTCCCCTACTCTGTGCTGCCCAAGGGAAGGAGGAGAAGGAACCTCGGACTCCCCCAAAAATCGAGCTAAGCTCCCTATTCTCTACTCCTCCCTTGCTGCATGTCATCGCCCTGAGATCCCCTCCCCCTTCTGCATCTAATCCCCACCCTTTTGTTGCCTAGGACCCTCTCTAACACTGTCGCCAGGGAGCTCCGACGAGGTCTTCATAGTGGTCGTCCTGCCAGACTTCTTCCGGTGCCGAACCTGCCCTTGCCGCCCCTCTCCTGGACCACCGTCGTGCGCCTCGTACCTCCTCCACCTCCCCGACGCCGGCGAGCCCCCAGGTGAGGTTCCTGAGCCCTGCCACCGGCCTCTAGGGTTTCGTCCCTCTGTCGCCGGAGCGGGGTAGGAGACGCTGCGGGGGCCGTCGATCCCGACTAGATCGAACGACCCATGGCCTCTCGTACCGCTTCAACCGCCTTGACAGCCAGGGGCCTTGCCTTTGAACCACGCCTCCCACACTTGACGCCAGATGGGCCGATTTCCTTCGGTGCGGCCCATTTCCCTCGTAGATCTGGCCCATGTCCCTCCCCTACCCCCTTTTCTTTTTATTTCAAACCCTCGATCTGTTATTTAGGCAGTCTGGTTTAATTACCAAATAAAATGAAAACTGCCTTATTTTGCCCAGATAAAAATATATACATGTAACCACATGTTTTTCCCAACATGCAGACCCAACCCTAGGCCCAAATTAATTTACATCATTTTGCTGGCAATTAATCCATAAAAGGTTGTATTGTACACTAAATAAATTCCTCTGTGGGCTAGCCTTACCCAAATGAGATGGAACAAAGCTCTACTGGAAGGTAATTGAAATACCTATCATCTAGCATAGGTGTTATGACAAAGTGAATAGTAGTGTGCCCTTAGCAAAAATAATAAAAACATCCAACATCTGCCTTGGGTAAATTCTTTAGGTCAAACCAAATGTGGTATTGACCGGATTCCACCTCCCAGTACACTCTAATATCAACATCTATCAAACCCCAGTAGCTCAGATTTTATTGTGCTATGGTTGATATACAGTGAATTAAATACTTTTGTAAGTGCTATTTTCACTAAATAAATCAATCTAGGAGTTTCACAACTCCAAAAAGGTGGATTCCAATTTTTACAGAAAGGTATTCTAACTACCTACCACGTGCCCTTGGAACCAACTCAAAACCTTCTGTAGATTTAATCTGGTGAAAAAGACAAGTTGTGTACAGAACTGCATTTGGGAATTTCCTGAGGACATTCTTGTAATTTTCATGACCTGATTCCAACTCTCAGTGAACAAGTACATCAAACCCTACTGAACCCTCTAAGGAAATAATTTTTGGAGCTCCATAACCTCTCTGGTGAATTATTTCCTAAAACTAGAGTTTTTCCCACTAGAATATTCATTATAAATCCATGGAATTTGATAATTTGGTGAAACCACTTTTGTTGGTTTCATTTTATCAATACCTATCTGTTGGTATCATGTTTTTACAATGGTACCTTATAGAATAAGTCTTTGGTCCAAAACCCTCTCATCCCTAGTTTGTAGACTATGAAACCCATATGGTTTCCTTCAAATGCTCCAAGACATGCTCCCAATCCTTCTCATCCATTTTCTCAACACCACTAATGACTTGGACTCTTGTATTGTCATTTTCTTGCTGTATGGTTTTGAAGCTTGAATGCCTTGTTTGATTGTGGTCTTACTTGTTTGCATGTATACCCGGTGACGACGATAGTTGCTCTTGTATTGACGACGAGAAGAAGAGGTCTTATTATTATTGGTATTCTTGGTTATCTAAAGAAGAAGTCCAGGGACATATTGCCATATTGCTGATCTCAGGCAAGCCACCTTATAGCTCATAAGCCTTGTCCTACTGTTTTACTTATGCATGTTTTATCTACCGTTTATTTAAAACTGCATTGTTTTACTATATGTTAATGTATTTATGGTAGTGGTTTGGCTCCTCCGAACTATTACACCTTGGTACTATTAAGTACAACCCCCTTGGTGACACCTACTAGACCCTAGTATAATAGATGGTGTATATCACCATAACCCTTTTGGAGACCCTGTTTTAGCCGAAGCAAAGCTGGAGGATGGGAAGACCCCGGGAAAAGTTTTACCAAATGTTTTATGATAAAACCTTGGTGAGGTGGGACCTCCCAAGAGATATTGAGAAAGAAAAGGGTTTTTGTTTTACAAAACACTGAAGGAAAGCTGGGGGGAAAAGGTTTACAAAAACGCACCCGGTTCTTTGCAGTTTAGCTATAACAACTTAACCATGTGCAACCATATTACTCTGGAATGGGATAGGGCTAGATTTGATGCTTGTTTACTCTGGTATAAGGTGCCTCGCAACAACTACAGGGGATAAAAATCCCTGGAGGGTGGGCCTTATCACATAAGGGTCCATGTGAGACATCGACCTGGATAAGGACTGAAGGGTTTATAGACCTCCACGCGTTACTATGAGCCCCTCATTGAAAGCGCAACACTTGGGAAGTGCAAAATGCGCTCCGGTTGGTCCTCGGTACCCGACGTCCTGGTTTTGAGGGGAGGAACACTCATAGGGTAGGCACTTATACTGGAGTGGGCATCAGGAGAGTCTTGATCGGTTACTCGACCCACGATCGGTGAAGATCAGGGTAGTGTACCCGGATGATGTTCGTAAAGTGTACAACCTCTACAGAGTGTAAATCTATTCGAATAGCCGTGTCCGCGGTTAAGGACGGGTTGGACAAACTTCTATAGAGCGGTGCTGGTTTTGTTTTCAAAAAGGATTTCGAAAAGGAAATGGCTTTGGAAATGTTTTGACCATGGGATGTTCACAAAGGAGAAAGGTTCCGACCATGGGATGGTCGGAAGGAGGAGAAATAAGTTTGGTCGTGGGACGACCTGAAGAGGGAACAAATGGGTGACCTAGTCCTAATGTTTTCCAAAACTTTTCAAAAAGGTTTCCAAATTTTTTTACAAAAGTTCTTAGCAAAGATATGTAGATGCTATATCTACAAGAGAAACTATTTGAGAAAATAACCTACCTTGGAGCCCTCCTACTACCACAGCCTTACTGCATATCCTGTTGTTGTTATTACTTTTATCTTAAGGTGGTTTGCGAGTACATTCAAAGTACTCACTCGCATTGTCCCTGGTTATTAACTTGGTCAGATATCAAGAAGAAGATGACATTGACGACAATGCGAGCTAGGACGTTCTCCCAGTCAGTTGCCTGTAGATTTAGGCATGGATTGGGCTCTACGCTTGATGAAGTTCCGCTGATGATTATTGATGTAGCCATAATGGCATTTATGTAAGTCCTGTAAATTCGGTATGTCTCAGATGTTGTAATGATACTTGTTGGTTATGTGCCACGACTAACTGATCATGGGATCATGGTTGTATGCATAACAGGGATTCTCGGAGGATTAATCCGGGGGCCCCAGATACTTCCATTATAAGTTCTATGAAATCAGCAAAAATAGCAGTAATGCATCTGTGAAAAGTAGCCGGAGCATTACATAAACCAAAAGGAATACGTTAGTAAGCATGTAAACTGTAAGGACTAACGAAAGTTGTCTTAAGTTGGTCAGCAGGATGAACAACTATTTGAGAAAAACCAGAGTATCCATCAAGGTAACAAATATGAGTATGGTTTGCTAACCTCTCTAAAGTCTGATCTATGAATGGTAAAGGATAATGATCTTTCCTAGTTTATTTATTTAATTTCCTGAAGTTTATGCACATTCTATGCCCAACACTAGTTCTAGTAGGTATCAATTCATTGTTTTCATTAGGAACAACAGTAAAACCGCCCTTCTTAGGGACACAATAAACAGGACTTACCCAATCACTTTCTTTAACAGGATAAATTATACCTGCGTCCAGTAGGCATAGAATTTATTTTCTTACCACTTCTTTCATTTCAGGCTTTAATCTTCTATTAAATTCAGCAACCAGTTTAGCACCTTCTTCCATGAATATTCGATGGACGGCTATCATGGGACTAATGCCCTTCAATTCATCCATTGAGTACCCAAAGGCTTGGAGATGTTCATTAAGTATCCTCATGAGTTCTTCTTCTTCTTCTCCTGAAAGATTAGCACTAATAATAACAGGGAATTTATTGGTATCATCTAAAAACCTATATTTAACATCTTCTGGTAGAGTCTTGAACTCTGGGGGTAATAATTCCTCGTCCCCTCTCTTTTCTGGCTCTTCAAAAGTGTGAAAAACCTAGATTTTTAATCCCAGATGCCCATTATGCCATACCTCGCAATCCCAGGATTACTATTTTTGCGAGACATAACGGATTGGATATCACAGTACATCATCCATTACAAACCATACATAAGGTCTTACACAAATAAGGATCTCATGATCTAATCTTAATACAACAAGCAGCGGAAATAAAAGATAAGCGTAGCGGTGGGGTCCATCTTAGGGCACGAGCAATGTTGTGACGAGATAGTCCTAGTTATCATAACCGTCCTGCTGGCCATCATCTTGATAGTCTCCTTCATAGTCTGGCCATGAGAATAGCCAGGGACAAAAGCCATGAGTACTCTTTAAGTACTTGCAAACTACCACTAACAAGTAGTATTGTGCTAAGTTAAAGTGCTAAATCTAAGATTAACTATAAGGTTAAGTTTGAAACCTAAGCTGAGTTCTGAAGCAAAGAAAGATAAAATAAAGTTCTAGAACCACTTAAGTTGGGAGGCTATTGTCATAAACGCAACCCTGTTGTGGTCAAGTCAAGATTCATCATTCATTCATAAGTTATTTTGAAAACATCTGACAACGAAACAGTATGGCCATTCCAACTGTCGATAACCGCGGACGCAGCTATTTGAATAGTTTGACACTCTGCAGAGGTGGTACACTTTCACCACAAGATTCGTTACATCTGTCAGGGATAACCCTGAATCATCATACTTAGTATGGAGATAATCAAACATAACCTTTCCTTTACACACCGTAGTATAAGCACCTCTCCTATGAGCATGGCCTCCCAATCATGACCATCTGTCATCTTGGGCACTGCATAGGTGGACAACATTGAGAGGTAGCCTCAGCTCAAACCTCTCCCGTGAGGGAACTAATACTAATGCATATAAACTACTGACTAAGCCTTACCCAATTTAGGTAGTGTGGTTGGACGGTAAATTTGGAATGGTATCACATCCGAATCCAACCATCAGTTTAATAAAAAGGTTAAGGCTCATGCCTCAACATTTTCATCATCATAAACCATTTGTGTTTCTCAACACATGTCAAAACATCTCAATAGAATGACTCCTCATTCCAAGGTTTTCATAATTCATTTTCACCAAGTGTTCCCATCTAAAGTGACTCAAGTTTTGATCTACTCTAAACTACTAAGGTAAGAGTGTTCACTAAGGTGGAAAGATGATGGGTTCAATCTCATGCCATACAATGACATCTAAAGCTTATCTAAATAGGTCAAGTTTTATACTCTTTATGCTACCTTCAAAACAAGTAAGGGACTTTGTGTAAAGTAAAGGAAGTAAAGCTTGAAAGTAAGACTTGGGGTAAATACTAGTCCAAGTGGTATGATCAAAGCAGGCCTAAAGCATCTTTGCTTGGGTTATCTAGATTGCAAGGATTAGCTTGCATTTCTAATGGTGGCTTGCTAAAGTAAGTTTTGCAAGGGTTAGCTTGCCAATAATAGCTTGCCTTGGTTGGTGCAGTGGTTGAAGTTTTCTTCTTCTTCTTCTTGGTAGAACTCCTCCTCCTCGTAAGCTTGGTCGGTACTATGTTCTATAAATACATACGGAGTACACAATCACCAAACAATACTTAACTAGTTTACTTAGTACTCTAAGGCACACAATTGATGATCTATTATCATCACAAGCATCACAAGTTTTATTCAATAGTTTCCTCCTTTTTATTTGAGAAAAGTAATTTCTACTCATTGAAAAATTAACTATGATTTAATATTCACCACTTAAAATATGGGATCATGTGGACACATGTCATCACCACATATTCTAACATGTGGGAATGTAATTTAAGGGTTGGATCATAATTACTTTGGTTTAAGTTCATTATTTAATGATTTAAAGTGACTAGAAATGCCTATATAGCATTATTTTGGTACTAGTCCAAAGTCACTGCATGTAAACCTTAATATTATTACATATTCAGATAGGTATGATGAAATGTGATTTTTGAGAGTTGGAATCAACTCAAAAGCTAACTTGGTTGATAGTATAATAATGTTGCAAGGTGCAAATGCTTCTGTTTGTTATTTTTACTAGGAGAGACCTATAACTCTAATTGAATTAAATCCAACAGGCTTGGATAGATAATTTCAATACCTTTCAGGCAAAATTGGTTTCATGCAATTTGGAGTTATCAAAATCCTAGAATTGATTTTTAAACTAGTGGACAGAAACTAGATTAAATCTAAATAGAAAAAACTACATTTGAAACTTTCACACGCGCGGGAACTAACTGGGCCGGCCCAGCTACGCATAGCACGCGCAGCAGGCTGCCTGACAGGCGGGCTCCACCGGTCAGCGGCACAACCTAACCGAAACGGTATCTAGCATCCTGGGCCACACGATCTAAAGACGATCCAACGGTGGTGAGGCATCGTCGATGACGGATCACTCCAGCGAGAACGTGACCTAACCACGACGGTGGGGGTCGATTGGGGGCATACCAGGGCTCCAGCAAGGTCGGCAAGGCGGGAAAACGGGCTGGTAGACGACGGCGAGGCGAGGCGCGGTTGCGGCGGAGCTTGGGGTGCTCTAAATCACAAACGCCCTTCTACTCCTACTGCGGCGCCTTCGGCTTCCATTCTGGCGAGACAGAGCTCGAGCAGCTTCAACGAGAGGTGGGTAAGATTCAGTGAGAGGTGAGGAGTGTGGGAGTGGGGAGAAATGGTGCTAGGGTGGCCGCTTTATATAGGGTCGACGAGGGGACATAACGGGCGACTATGAGGTCCTCAGTGATGATGCTGCGAGGCTCTCTCGACATGGGCGAGGGCGCCGTTGGGTGCTCTGTTCCCCTGCGGTCCTCTGAGGCTTAAAGGCCCGGCAAGGCGAGGTCTCTACTGGTCAGGAGCATGCGATGAACTGCACACACACGACGGTGTTCGACGTTGTTCCTCCGGTCTGTTGGTCGCGAGGCGGCGAACGACGATGTCTGGGCGGTTGCTGGGCCTGCTGCGGCTGCTGACACGCAAAGCTAGAGCTAGGCGCGGTCTGTGCGGCTCTAGCGGGCGCGGCGCTCTAGGGTGATCGGCATGGCGGACATCAGCAAGGGCGCGGGCAATTGAGGCTTGTCCTCCGCTCGTTTTTGGTCGGGGGCTGGTCGAGGTGAAGCGGTGTGATGGCGCCTGTCTCCCAGCAAGCGAAGGAGAGCGCGGGACGGGCTGGGGCGAGCGGTCCGTGGTTGACCTGGGGCAAGGCTTCGGGCGGCGAGCTACTGGAGCAGACAGTGGAGAGGGAGATAGGGTTAGGGCGAGGGTTCTAGCTGGGGGAACCAGGGGACCAAGTTAGGCCCAAATGGTGACCAAAACTACTGCTCACCATAGTGTTTTAAGATTTGCAAGATTTGTGCCTGCCACCTACTCGACATAATGGACGCAAGAAGCAAAAATTTGAATTTTGGGTTCAAAATTTTTGAGTGATCTCCACTAGTACTAGGTAGTCTCTACTTGCAAGGATTTTGAAAATGGAGTTCAATTGGATGGTTTTTCACATAGGGGTGATCTAGGCATATGCATTGAATTCAATTTTAAACTGTCATTTAAAATAAGTATTTGAATGTTTTTAGCAGATCACAAAGTAGGCCTTGGTACCTCATTATGTGTACTAGCAAGGGGTTCAAAGATCCAGAAATATTTCTGTTGGGAAATGAGTGCTAGGAATACTCAAAGTAGTGTAGTGGATTAAAATGACCAAAATGACCATTCCTCCTTTTTAATTGTTTTTGATTTGATTTTCTTTGGGATTTGCTTGGGAATGATTTAGATGATGATTAATTTACCATAGAAACATTTTACAACCAATGGATCAATCAATGGTGACCATTCACCAAGATTTCAAAATAAGGCCTTTCTTATATGCATGCTTAAATACTTTAAATAGAAAAAGTTTTTGTTAACCCTAAATTTGATGATTTGGATCTTGATAAGGTTGGATTAAAGCTTTGGTATGTTACAAAAAGCCTCATCGGTTGGAGGTCCCAAAATGGGAAATGAATCAAATTCATTTTCTAGTTCTACCAGGGACTTGTCCTCCATAACTATTTCTTCATAATTCAGATCTTTATTTATTTATTCTTCTTGATTACCAAGAAAAGAGCTTCCATTTCTTCAATAGTTCTCTCTTCCTCTTCTTGTATTTGTGGAGGTCTGTCTTTAAATTTGGAAAAATAGAATTTATTTTCAGTTCCCCCAATTTTAAGAGACACAATCTCCTTCTTGAAATTAATATAGGCACCTATATCACCCAAAAAGTTTCTTCCAAATATAATAGGGTAAAGAGTGTCAGCTGGCATATCAACAACTACAAAATCGATAGGAAAGTTTTTGTTGCTAATTATGACAGTTTCATTGTCAACTACTCCCATTTGAATTCTAAGGGTTTTATTGGCTAACATAATTGGGATATCAGTATTTTCAATTGTTGCCAGTTCTAATTCTTCTTTTATTTCTAAGTAGAAATCATAAGATATAACATTAAATTCGGTGCCAAGATCACATAAGCCGTAATGATAGGTTTCTTTAAATATGCAAGGAAGAATAGGCTTACCCACATATTTTACCTTCAACCAGTACAGCAGCTTCTTCATCAAGTTCAACTATGTTACAGTGTGAGTACATAGCCATAATTGCTTCCTTGGTTACCTCTTCATCTTTGGTTTCTTTCAGGTGTTTCGTGACACCTGGCATTCTTTCGTCTTCCTTCTTTTCATGTACTGCTTTGACCTGTTCATATTCAAAAATATGCTTTTGTGCAGTGTTAGGGAAAGGCACTTCATATATTGGTTCTACGAAGGCAAGTGTTGCTTTATCTTCTCTTTTCTTTTATGGTTTGGGCGGTGGATCATACTTGACTGGACCCTCCTTTGGAGCTTTAATATGTTCTGTAAAAGCTTTAACAACTTGCAACACAAGATCGGAATCCAAATAAAGTTTCTTTAGATAATTCTGTAACATGGCGCATTTTATTATAGTCATGAATACAATCATGCTCTATTTCTACGCCTCCTTCACTTCCTAGGCCAAAATTCCATGAAACTCTATGATCACGAATTCTATGAAGTAAAGCCCAAGCTTTAGGTATATGAAGATTCATAAAGGCTCCTTCCGTGAAATAGTCTAGTTCAATTTTATTAGGTTCGATTAAACCGCCATAAAAGATATGTAGTAAATACCATGCAGGCAAATCATGATGAGGACATAGTCATAGTAAATATTTAAATCTAATATAAGCTCTTACTAGTCCTTCATTAGAACGATTCTTCCATGTGATTATAAGACACTTGATTCCAAAAGATTTTGACAATGGATAATATTTTGATAGAAATTCACAAGATAGATTATCCAAGTAGTAGTGGCTTCAGGGGGTATAGATCTATACCATGAGAGAGCTGTACTTGTCAAAGTTTGACTAAAAAGTTTAACCCTTACCTCATCAGTGTTATATCCAGTCAATAGAAAAGTGCCACATATATCTTTAAAACATGTAATATGCTCATATGGATCAAGATCTTCTTCATCTCTAGTAAATTGCTTCTTATGTAGAATACTAAGTAGTAGACGATTTATTTCAAACCCCTTGTCTTCTCATTGGAGTTGTCTCTTTTATAAATATCATGGGCTTCCCAAAGTGGTTGAGTGGGTTAGCACTAGTCATATGCTCAAACTCCATCATGTTGGTGGAAACTTGTAACTCAAGACAAAAATAAATAAGCAAAAATTAAAAGACCTAAAGCGCTTAACTCCTCGGCAACGGCGCTAGAAAATAGCTTGATGACTACAAGTGCACAGATTGTTTGTAGCTAGTTTCAAAATAAAGATATCAATCCCACAGGAAGCAAGAGTCTGAAGTCTAATCACTCTTGAAATAAATATTATGATAGAAATGCTAGATAAAATGCGAGTATTGTGTAAAAAGGTGTTTTTGGGTTTTGGGTATAAGAACAACAATAAAGTAAAGCAAAATAACTTAATACAGAATGTAAGTATCGCGTATGTAAGAAAGATTGGAACTGCAGTAGGGAAAAGGCATTCTCAGGGAGTAGCAGATACACCACTAGTATTGTAAAGATTTAAGATACAGATTATCATCGTGGACATTCTCAACTATGTATGTCTGGGAGGAACTCCGCATGGACAGTGTTCCATGAGTTTCCTCGATTTCCCAAGTTGATATGTAAGGAGTGCCAACAACTTTATAGTCACTGTAAGTGCTAGCATGCCTCCGTCTACCAACAAGTAGTTTCCTTCAGCAAGTCCCCACAAGAGGCAAATATTGAGAGGTCGACTTATCTCAACATCAAGATATAGAAAATCTAACACATTGTCATAGCGATGAATATCATAATAGACTTTATCTTATTTTGATCTCATACTAGGGTTTCTCCATCTCCCCAAGAACTAACGATCTACTCAGACATGGAGGCAATCAACATCATGGCAATGATAATGGAAACATTCATAGATGAATAGTACTAGTATAAATCCACAACGAATATAGGAATTACAACAAGATTGTGGCGCCCCGCTAAAACCACTACTAGAAAATCGCTGTGTTTTTGTGCATTGCATCATCATGACCGCATGCTCATGTCATCATGCCACATTGCATTTGAGCATCGTCATCATCTTGCATGGTTTGTTTAAAAACTATTTTCGAAAAGCCTACCTTTGTTTTCCAAATACCCCACAATTTAATTTCAAATCAAAAACCCCGGTTCTTCGGATTATTTTGTTTTGTCAAAACGGATTACAAAAGCCTCGTTTTTAATAAATAAAATATTTAGATTATTTTTGGGAGGCAGCCAGCAAGGCCCGAAAGCCCAGCCGGCCACCTCCAAACCCTAACTAATCCCTAGCCTAAAGCCACACCCCACCGACCAGCCACCACCTGGCCACAATCCCACCCCATCGCCACATCACCTCGGCCACTCCCAGCCCGCCACCTCACCCTGCCAGGCCCCACCTCTTTTCCTTTTCCCGCCTGCCGCACACCGCTCCCGCTCTCCCCTGGCCACCTGGCCTCGTTGCCACCGCCCACCGCACGCACCCTGCGTCGATCCCACCACCTGGACCGCTCCTCACATCCCCACCTACCGCTACCCGACACCACGTGGGCCCCATCCCAACTCAATCGCCTCGCTCCGCTCGTCGCGACCCAGACCCCCTTCCGAACCAGTGCCGCCGCCGGATCCCTGCAGGCCGCCCCTCGCGAGTCCCCTGCTGCTCGACCCCGCTCCGCCTTGTCCGCAGGCCGCTGGCTGCAAGCGCACAGGCGGTCGCCGCCGCGTGACTCTCCTCCGCCCCACAAGCTCCGGGCATGCCTCCTCGACGCCGAGCCTGCCTCGATCCGCGGCCTTGGGATGCCGCCGCCGACGGGAGCTCCGCTGCCCTGATTTTCTCCCTCCCCGGTCGCTGCCCCACCCTGTTCGGTTCCTCCTCGCCACTGCCCTTCCGCCTCTCGCGAGCCGCGCCCCACCGCCAGCGTGCGACGCTGCTGGTTCCCCTCTCCTTGCCGTGAGCCAGCCTCTCCTTGTCGCCATCGCCCTCCCCACAGGCATCGTAGACCGGTCCCACGCTTCTAGCCGCGTCCTCGTCCCCGGCCACCGCTCAGGGTGGACCTCATCGCCACGGTCCGGCCTCTCCCGCGTATCCCGTCGGACGCCTCTACAACGACACCCCGTCCTCTTCCCAGCGCCGCCGCGGGCGTACTTCTCTCAGCCAGAAGCTGCTTTGCAGCAGCGCGCTCGACGTGCTTGTGCGGCCGCCTTCCGCTGTTCCCCGACCACGGGCTCCCCTTCCGCCGGTACCTTCGGCATCAAACCCAGTAGTGTGCCACTTCATCACCGTCAATCGTCATCGGACCCCACCGCTTCCTCTGTTCAAGCGTGAGTGCACAATGGTTACTTCTCCTTGTCTCTGTACATGTGGCGTCAGGGTACTGTTATGCGTGTATGATCACAATCTCCCTTTGATCTTTGGTCCAGTTCGCTGCTTGTGATATATGTCAATTACCCTGTGGTTATGATCTCCGGTGGCGTGTTGAGGTTTCAAAGAACGACAAGTTGTAGGCCGACTACACCAGTTACTCCTACTCCTAGGCCACAGGAAGCTGGAACCACAAGATCTTCGAGAGCATACCTTGACCTATCCAAGATCGTGACCGACAGCGGAACTACAAGTTCGCCATCATGCATTGTAACCCGAGCCCGAACCCGACGAAATGACAAGGTCTCCTTCCCTGGACTCGAAGCCTGAACCCGAGGTTCCGAAGATCGATCCCCGACCCCTCGAAACATGATCGTGAAAACCCTAATGTGTGACCCCTTTCTGAGCACCTATTTTTATAAATGAAATACAAACTTGTTGCATATTAAATTGTTCATGCATGCATACATCTTTTGTGGGTGTGGGTTACTTTGTTGATTCACCTAATAATTAAATATGGAGACCATATGCGGGAGATTCTAGTCTTATATTGTCTCCATTTAAATTTGTGTAGCGAACCGATACCATGTTTTGCCTTGTTAAGACAACATTTAAATTGCGGGGTATCTAAATAACTGGAACCTATTAATTAATTGTCGGGACCCCGGTTCCGCTTAATATTGCCTAATTGCATCGCATCTGTGCCATGCCATGCATCATATCATAAGCATGCATGATCTTCTGTCGTAGTATTCAATATTGCATCCGGTGTTTCTTCTAGTGTTTGCTTCTTCGCGGATTAGGCCGATGAGTTGATGCGAGTATCAACAAGTTCTCCGGATATGAACCTTCGGCAGTGTTTCCTAGGCGAGCATCCTCCCTCTTTCTACCTATTTTGCTTTTATAGTCTTTACTTCCTCCTATTGATTTATTGCTATCCGTGTTGCGATGCTTTAGTTCCGTACCCGATATATCCCGTGCAGCCTCTATATTGCCTTGGACACCTCCTATTACATGTTGTTTGGTAGATAGATGGCCTTGCGAGTCGTAGTTGCTTGCTCAGGTGCGATCTCGTGTTGTCGAGTACCACAGTTGCTGGAATGCTGGCAGATGTATTATGGTGGAGTTGATCATGTCTTTAATTACAACTATTAAATTACTGTGATAACTAATGAAAGTGGCACCAGTGGGCTATTACATGTTATTTGGTTTTTCATGCCCACTTGTGTCCCATAGGCCCCGAGTACTTGATACCTGTTCCTTGACTATTCGCACTATCCACATACGGGAGACTCTATGAATCTCCCTTAGCCAGAGCTTGATTCATTTCTTATTTCTTGGGGCCACAAACTAGTTTGGGGCTTTATTACTATCCTGTACTTATGCCATGCTTTACAGCTTTATTTAAGATCGTCTGTGGAGCACCTGTACTGTTTTGGATCGTGCCACGTTTTTGCGGTATCGACAAGCCCAATCAAAATTTCGGGTTCCCAGTCGTTTACAGCCGTCGTCACAAACCCTGGGTCCGTTTCGGAGCCGGCCAACTTCATTGCGGTTAGCTTAGTGGGGTGGCCCCCTGAAATGTTTTATGAATCCTGTGATTGCTTTGTCGTGAAAGCCTCGTTCGGTTTTGATTTGGTTTTTCCGAGGTTGATCGTGTGTGTGTTGCTATTTGTGCACCCCTGCAGGGTAAATCTTTCTGAAAGCCGTGTCCGCGGTTATGGATGACTTGGAGCAGAGTATTTCGATCATAGACAAGCATAACTAAAGTAGTCCTATAAATTTGACTTAATATGTGACTAGTAATCAGCTCCACTATAATGGAATGGATAATAAAAGTGCCAACAACTGGTGGAACTAGGGTGTAACGTGTCATGTTATACCTGCCTAGTAAGTATCGCAACTCTAATGGAATGAAATAAAAGTGCCACCAACTGCTGGGTTTGGGAAGTCACATGCTAATTGTATTTGACTAGTAAGTACTGCAACTACAACTGAATGGTTAACTAAAACTGCCCACTACTTATGCTATTAGGATGACTCATGCTATCTATATCTGACTAGTAAGTGCTTCCACTATAATGTAATGAATAAAACTGCCAACTGTGTGAGTTCCTCGGTTTGACTTCCTCGTTTGGTCTCGAGGGGGAAATACCAGGATGGGTATGATTGGTGTTAGAATCAGGTTGGTCCCGAATAGGTCTCTCTTATTCCTCTCTAATAGCCGATAGTTGCATCGAGTCTCTATAGGTTGTTTAGTGCATGCCGCTTGATCCGATCCACCATACCTATGTAGGCGAGAGCCGCCGAATTCTAGCCTCGCCGTGTACTGGCCTCAGTACTGACGCTCCTCTTTTTCCTTTGCCCTTTGTCGGCACCCCTTTTGTTTTAGCTGGTTTGAGATCGACGTCGTTAGCAGGGTTACCCTTCCGGCTTGGCTTTTGCAGGGTTATGGATGCCATTGGTTATTCTTCAGGGCTCTTAGCCCCATTTGCATCTTGTCCGTAGTTGGACGCTCTATCGTTTTCAAGGTGATTTGGATCTTTGTATATTATATCTATATTCTTGACTCATGGAGTCGTTGTTGTATATATATGTTCTGTGGGTCCCATCATGGACTAATGTGTAATGGTATTACTTCGTTTTCCACCCGCACGCAAGTGCCTGGTGGGTGTCCTTGAATCGTTTCTATGCGGGTTTGGCAGGAAGTGCTAAAACTTGCATAGTGCCGATTCGAGGGTGTTACAAAGATCTAGACAAGATGTAGATGGGATGGATGGGGATGGTGACGATGCAGCGGTGGATGATGAAGATTGATGCCTTAGCCTCCCGGATCTGTGCAGGGCAAAGATGGATCCCCCTCCAGATGCCCTCCGGAGGTGAGGTTTCTGTGATTTCTGGGTGTTCTGTATGTCGTCTCCCCGAACCAATTGTACGGGGTGAAACTATTTGACAAGGCGGAGGCGGTGCCAACTATATGGCCGGACCTATATGGCCAGAAAAATTGCTCATGTCGTATAGTTGGTCGTTGGACTCTCTGCCTCCCTTGTTCGCTTCTGGTTTTCTTCTACTATTATTAATATTTCCCAAATAAGCGATTTACATTGTTTTTGACTCCTTCTCTCCACAATACAACTACTCCAAGAATTGTATCCATTGGATCCATCATCTATCCCAATCCTGCTAAAAATAGAAATAAAATGTGCGCGCAAGCGCCGTAAAATACCAAGATCCTACATCTACAATGTAAAATAATAATGTAAAACATGATGCAAATATGCACTCATCACTAGGACGTTTGGAAATTCATGAAAGCTGGGCATTGTCCATCAAATCTAGAATCTTCTTTTGAAATGCCAATATGCAGCAATCTACCAGATATGGACACGCTATCATAAACTATAATAGAGATATGGCCGTGACCTTGGTCATCTTGAATGAAAGCCTTCAAAATATATTGTTTATCAATTTCGGCAAATGTGTGGAAACTCATTTATATGTTGGTAAGCATACTGTCGCTGGCGTGTGGGTCTAGACGGGGCCAACACGTGAGAGCGGGCATGTCGGAGTAGCGTACGTCGGAAGCTTCAACCTCAAAATTTCCGCAAGGCGCCGAAACATCGCGCACACATCTATTCAAATATCCCGCGCATCTATTCAAATATCCTGCCCTGCTTTTTGCAAATGCAAAATTCCTGTCCTATCCCTGCTCCGAAAAGAAGGACCGTGGGAGTACTGCAATAATATAGGGGTATAGGTGGTAAATGTGCGTCATCCCACCTATATCCCCACATCATATCTTCCCCGCCCACACCCCTCCAACCTCGACCTTCCTCCAGCTGCTTCACCGCCGGCCCTCTCTTCCACACCGCAGCTCCTCCACTACCGGCGCTCTTCACCAGAACTATTTCACCGACTCCCTCGCTGCACCGGATCTTCTTCACCAACACCATCGTCTACCCTACTGGGGCCGCCTCACTGAATGACTCGTTGCTGACCCTGAAATGCCGAGCCGCCGCCCCCGCCGCCCTCTTGCGCATCCCACCCATCCTCGCCACGCAGCGGTAATTTATCTTGCCCGTTTGCTATAATTTTGGTACTCGTAAGCTACAAAATTGTTAGGATGTTGCTCAATATCCTGGATGCTATTGCCATTTCATTTGCACCCTTCATTTGGTAGGTCCTATCCACATCATTAGCTTGTCGCTTTTATTCCCTTTTTTGATTCTCACGCTATTGGTTTAATCCTCCAACACCAACTCATAGATGCTATTCTTTCCGAGTGCTTGCAGGGTCATACAAACAGATCATAGAGGATACAGCACTGACAATCTGACACCCTGCAAGGCTGAAGTATGAGGTTTCCTTGTGTTTAGGCTAGTTTCTTGTCTTGTCAATAAGTTGTATAACATGCATGCCTAATAAGTTAATAAGTCTTTCTATCTAAGACCTTGCCATGACATTTGCATTCATGTTCTATTGTGTTTCTATCTACGAATGCTTAATTCAAAAAATGTCCATCTAGATTGAATCATATATCTGGTCATTTTTAATGCTATATGTTAGAGTTTTCACCTGCTTTCATCCTTCCAAACCAGCTATCTAGTTTGAATCGTACATCTGGTAATTTTTAATGCTATGTTTTTGGTTTTTTTAAGAGTTTTCATCCTTCCAAACCAAATAACTTGGTTTTAAATGTCATGTAGAGAAATGACAATGGAGTACAAGGACCAGAGTTCCAACTGCTCAACTCAGATTCTTCTGGCAGATTGACCAGGAGTCGCACCCACTCGAGAAGGAGCTACTGTCAGCCTGAATGTGCTACTGCAAGTTCATACTTACTTTAAATGATCTCTACTTTATATAATACTAGTTTTCCTTTTTATTTGTTTTAACCTCTTTCACCATATTTTAGCAGACTGCAGTTAAAACCCAGCAGGAGTCCTTGGAAGGCAAGACTAAGTTGTGACCCCTCTTCCCATTCATCCTCCCATTGCATTTCCGAAGCAAACAACTTACTTAACAGTCCACCTAGAACAACTCCTGCATGTGATAAATATATAAAGGTTGTGTTGCATGCAGAACGAAATAGTGTAGCTACTCTTAGATCTATAGCTGAAATGTTGAAGAAGAGGACAAATGATACATTGAAGCGAATCTCCATGTACCGATCTCTTATTGATGATACTGACAGATTGTAATCTTTCAAAATTTCTATCTTGTTGTATAACCTGTTGTAACAAACTTTTATTGTTGTGTAATAAGTAGTTTTAATTTGTGCGTGTTTATTAATTGATGTCTTGATATTCACCTGTTCTGCCAAAAGTAGGAGCTAGGCAAAAAGGCCGAAACAGTAACAGGCCAGAGCAGTAACATGTCGAACGTTGAAACAACGTGTGCATGGATGGCATAAAACGACCAGAATAGTAAAAGGCTAGAATGGTAGAATGCCAGGATGATAAAAGGCTATAACTGTAAAAGGTTAGAACAGTAAAAGGGCCAAAACAGTAAAAGGGCCAGAACAGTAAAAGGCCAGAACTGTAAAAGGCCATAATAGTAGAAGGCTAGAGCAGAGAAAGGCCGGAACAGTGAAAGGTCGGAACCATGAATGGTCTCAATAGTAAATGGCCAGAATAGTAAACTTCCACAGTAAAAGGCCAGTACGGTGGCAGTCCAGTTTTGTAACATGCCAGTACAGTGGCAGGCGAGTACAGTAACAGGCCGAACAGTGCTAGCCTGAATGGGCAAAAGACCAAACACTAAAGGGCCTAAATAGTAATGGGGTGAAATTCCTAAAAGGTTGGAACAATAACAAGACTGAACAGTAAAAGGCTAGATTGGCAACAGGCTTGAACAGTGCCGGGCCGTCTTGGTGTAGGCCTCAAGTGACAACACAGTGTTGGGCTAACCTGGGCCTTATATAGGCCAAAATAGTGTCGGGCCCAAAAGTGTATGGGCCACGGCTGGCTACAGTAATGGGTTGATTCAAGACAGTGTACGACGAAACGGTAAAGGGCCATGTTCCTATTGGGCTCTCCACATGGGCTGGCCCATTTAATTATTAGTAGGCCTTGACTTGGCCTAACTTCCACCATAGTTTCTACGACCGTTAACATCGATAACCGGACGTTAACGGCGGATGCCACGTGGCAGGTAGCGTGACGCCAACAGTCAGCGTGGCTAGCGAAGAAATCTATGATAGGACAACTTTTCATGGCTGAAGAGTGGGATCCGCCACGATCGGAAAAATAACCATGGTGGATTCATTTGTGATGGGATTTTACCATGAAGGCCATCCATCGTGGAAGACTTTTTAGGCATGAAAAATGGGCCTTCAACCACGAAAATCATCCGTTGTAAAAGCCAACTTTTCTTGTAGTGCGTCTCGTGCCAGACTTACCTCAAGGAGGGGCATGCCATGAGCAGATGTTTCTTTGATTCTAGCTCTTGATCGCAGAGTAAGCAACGTGGGTGGTGCTGCAAGCCGTGTCGCCGTAATCTCTCGGTAGTCCAGCAGCAATCCTTGTTGGCTAGCTAGTGGAAAAATTTAACAAATGGTGGTGCCTAGCTCCTCAAGATTAGCTTCAATGTTGCGCATGCTGTGGAGCCCTGAAACATCACAAGGTAGCATGATTTTGAAGTGTAGCTGCCACTTGCCGTCCACTTCGAGATTAGTTGGTCCGGTTGATCTGAGAGCACCATGGTTGCAACAAGGCGCCATGGGTTTAGGTACTGTCCTAGCTCATTGATGCCTACGGTGCCTTGAATATTGCGTGCCCAGTTTTTCGCATTCAGGCCATCGACTATGGTCCGGCCTTTCCATCTACACTTGGGGACACAAGCATATAGCTATAGCGCGAACTCACGCACAACGCGACCACTGACCCACCGATCTTCCTAGAATATCCGTGTATGCCCATTGCTGACAATTAGGTATGTCGAGGCAAAGGATAGGCTCTGCTCACGGGTGTCGAATTGCATGTCCAGCCTACTCCAGGCACGATTCATGTCGGTTTTGCTATACCATAGCCATCGCATCCTCAGCACTAGGCCAACGCGGTCCATGTCTTGGACGCCAAGCCCACCAAGAGAGAGAAGACGCCAGACGGTGCACCGATTGACATGGCAACTACCGCTATTTGTCTATGCACGCCCCTCCCAAAGGAAGTCACGCTCCACATTGTCAAACATCTTGAGAATCTTCTTGGAGGGGTCAAGCACCATGATCTGATGGATGGGGATGGCCGAGAGCACAGATTTGACCATGGCTAATCTTCCAGGTTTGTTCATGAGCTGAGATTTCCAAGTGGGGAGCTTTTCTGCCATTTTGTTGACTAATGGTTGTAGCTGTGCGCTGGTCGGCCTCCTAAGCGTTAGGGGTATCCCTGGATAAGTGAGCGGTAATTCTGCGATCTGGTAGCCTAGCATGTCCGTGATTATCTCCGCGTCATCCGGTTCACCATTGAGTAGGGTAGCAGAGATCTTAGAGTAGTTCACCTGCAGCCTAGATGACTTTCCGAATAGGTCCAAGATGGACTTGATTGTAGTGGTATCGGACGGCGTGGGGTGGCAGAACATGACCACATCATCAGCGTATAAGGAGACCACCAGGATGGCATGCCAGGGATGGAGTGCTTGCAGGATGCCCATCTCGACCGCATATCTGATCAATCTGCCCAGAGTATTACCGCCAGCACGAACAACTGTGGAGACGAGGGATCTCCCTATCGTAGGCCACGACAGTGCTAGATGGGTGGGCCCGGATCACCAGTGACTATGATGCACGTGCTTCCTGAGGAGAGCAGGATCGCAAGCAAGTCCAGGATTTTGTCTCCAAATCCAAACCGACGCAGCACCTCAAAATGGATAGGCCATGAGATGGAGTCAAAAGCTCGGGCAAGATCGAGCTTGAGTAACACTCATGGCGCGCGCAGGCGATGTAGGAGGCGCATGGATTGGCGAACCAGGAAAAAATTGTTGTGAAGGATGCACCCGCTAATTAACACATTATGATTCTTACTGATGATGTCGTCCATCTTTGGACCTAGGCGCAGCGAGAACACCTTAGCGACTACCTTGCCAACAATGTGGACAAGGCTGATTAGGCGGTAGTTACCAAGGGTTTGAGCATCGGGCCTTTTCGGGAGTAGGGTGAGTAGGTCTTGGTTTAGTTTATAGAACCCTCTACCCCTTAGGTCGTCAAGCTGCTGAAAGACCACGACAAAGTCAGGCTTCACCACGGGCTTGCAGGAACTCCGTAGTGAAATCATCGGGGCCCTGGTGACTTGCGGAGGGAGGGAAGGTGACGAACATAGTTCCGGATCTCATCCTCTTGGTGAACAGCGCGTCCAGGTCCATCAGGTGCTCTGTCGGCATGATCAGCTGCTCGAGAGCGAGAGTGCAATCACAGATGATGTCAGTGCCAAGGAGGGCATTGAAGTACTGGAATGCAGCTTCAACCATCTCAGGCTGGTTATCAAGAACACGCTCGTCGGCGATGAGGCTGTGGATATGGCTCTTTTGCCTGTGATAGGAGCATTGCTGATGGAAGAACGTAGTGTTGGCATCTCCATCCTTAAGAAAGACAATCCTTGCCTGTTGGCGGGCAATGGTTCACCCTAGGGAAGTGTAGCCGAGGTAGGCAACCTTGAGCACTTTATGGAGCCACGATTCATGCGGTGTCAGTATCCAATCATCTTGTGCCTTATCAAACTGGAGGAGTATCTCAAGTGAGATGCCTAGCTTCTGCTTGATGTTGTCGACAGAATTTGCACTCCAACTTGTCAAGCTCTTGGCTGTGGCTTGCATCCACAACATCATGCAATGGAAGGGGTCAATGTGGTCAACCGAATGCCAGGCAGTGGCGACTGTCTCCTAGAATCTATCGTGGCGAAGCCAAAAATCCTTAAAATGGAACCGACGATGCGCCTGCAGCATAGGAGAGTAGTACAGTAACAACAGGCTGTGATATGAGACAACTGATGCTAGGAAGCGCATATGACATGTGCCGATGATTTCATCCCAATTAGATGTGCAGAGCACGTGGTCAAGGAAGACTAGCGTGGGTGGGGTCTGTCCATTTGTCCATGTATAGCAACGACCATTCAGGTAGATTTCCTTTAGTGCTAGGGCGTTGATGCAACGCCTAAAACTCCCCATCATCCTTCTGTCCAGGAGACTGTTGTTTTTATCTTCATCTTGATAAATGAGATTAAAATCCGTGCTGCCTACGACCTTTCCGTGCGCGACCGCGCACTTGCCTTCTCCAAGCAGGAGGTCGAAGAAGAACGCCCGAGGGTCGCTCAGATGGAGCAGGATGTAGCCCTCTGCGAGGAGGCGGTCCGGCTTTGTGAGGACAAGGCTCAACTGGAATGGAGCCGCATGGAAGTGCTAGAGGCCCAGCTGGAGATGGCCCTCAAGAAGCTTGAGGAGCGTACGCTCGACGTCGATCGGCATAGCCCAAATACCGACGAACGCATCCGCCATTGCTACGCCAAGGTAGCCGAGGAGTGAAAGCAGATGAAGGAGGCCAATGAGGAGACGCTCTCATAGCACCACCTGGCCCTCCGAGAGGATTACCTAGGGAAGGATAGGACTCAACATGCATGCTTCCTAGAGAAGAAGGAAAATCTAGAAGGCTCCATGTGTAGGGCGGAGGAGCATTTGGCCCAAGCTCTTGCTGATCTGTATGCCTTGAAGGGGCTGCAAGCCGCCCATCAAGAGCTCCAGAAGTGTTGGGACCTCCGCGATGAGGTAGAGAAGGACCTCCGGGTGCTGGAGAAGGAGCGATGCAAGATGTACCAGGCGATCGCCAAGCGCGCGCCCGCCACTCTTCGGGATTTTGGGGTAACCAACTTCTACACCAGGCCTCTCGCCGATGCCAACAAGGATGGTGCCTTTCTGGCGCTCTTCAATCGTATCACGATGGCATTGGAGGGGAGAGCCGTGCTCTACCACGGGTAGCATCTGGTTGAGTTCTAGAGGACGATGCGGGTCATGGCGACCCACGTCTTCTCCATCCTCTCGAGGGTATATTCGTGGGGAGGATATGCGATCCGCGGGGGCCCTGCAATGGAATTAGGTAGCAATTTATAGGTGTCAGGAGCCATGGGTAAGGTAACTTACCACTGCAATCGGGTGGCAAGTTCATAGCTGAGAACGCTAGGCCCTGTAGTTTCCTGGACGCTAGAGGGGTGAGCACCTCCGGAGCCGCCCGCAAACCTCTCGAGGAGAAAGACGTCGAGCTAGCATGGGGTTTTTTGATTTTTTTAAAGGCCAGGAACTGTGGGTGAGGTATCTTACGGCTGAGGAACAGCCATAATGTAACACCCTCGAATCGGCCCTATGCAAATTTTAGCTCTTCCCGCCAAACCCGCATAGAAACGATTCAAGGACGCCCACCAGGCACTTGCGTGCGGGTGGAAAATGAAGTAATACCATTAGACATTAGTCCATGATGGAACCCACAGAACATATATACAACACGACTCAAAGAGTCAAGAATACAAATATACAATTCAAAGATCCAAATCACCTTGAAAACGATACAACGTCCGAGTATGGATAAGAAGCAAATTGAGCTAAGAGCCCTGAAGAATAACCAATGGCGTCCATAACCCTTCCCAGGCCAAGCCGGAAGGGTAACCCTGCTAACGATGGCGAACTTATACCTGCTAAAACAAAAGGGATGCCGACAAAGGGAAAAGGAAAAAGAGAGCGGTCAGTACTGAGGCCAGTACACGGCGAGGCTAGAGTTCGGCGGCTCTCGCCTACATAGGTGTGGTGGACTGAAGCGGTAGTGCAGTATGCACTAAACAATCTATAGAGGCTCGATTCAACTATCGGCTATTAGAGAAAGATAAGAAAGACCTATTCGGAACCAACCTTATACTAACACCAATCATACCCATCCTTGTATTCCCCCTCGAGACCAAACGAGGAAGTGAAACAGAGGAACTCACACAGTTGGCGGTTTTATTCATTCTATTATAGTTGCAGCACTTACTAGTCAGATATAGATAGCATGAGTCATCCTGATAGCATAAGTAGTGGTCAGTTTTAGTTAACCATTCAGTTGTAGTTGCAGTACTTACTAGTCAGATACAATTAGCATGTGACATCCCAAACCCAGCAGTTGTTGGCACTTTTATTTCATTCCATTGGAGTTGCGATACTTAGTAGGTAGGTATAACATGAGACGATACACCCTAGTTCCACCAGTTGTTGGCACTTTTATTATCCATTCCACTATAGTGAAGCTGATTACTAGTCACATATTAAGTCCAATTTATAGCACTACTTTCGTTATGCTTGTCTATGATCAAGATACTATGCTCCAAGTCGTCCATAACCGCAGACACAGCTTTCAGAAAGATTTACCCTGTAGGGGTGCACAAATAGCAACACACATACGATCAACCTCGGAAAAACCAAAATCAAAACCCAACGAGGATTTCACGACAAAGCAATCACAGAATTCATAAAATATTTCAGGGGGCCACCCCATTAAGCTACCCGCAATGAAGTTGGCCGGCTCCGAGATGGACCCAAGGTTTGCGTCAATGGCTGTAAATGACTAGGAACCCGAAAGTGTGACTGGGCTTGTCGATACCGCGAAAACACTCCGCATCCAAAACAGTACAGGTGCTCCACGCACAATCATAAATAAAGCAGTAAAGCATGGCATAAGTACAAGATAGTAATAAAGCCCCAAACTAGTTTGTGGCCCCAAGAAATAAGAAATGAATCAAGCTCTGGCTAAGGGGGATTCATAGACTCTCCCGTATATGGATAGTGCGAATAGTCAAGGAATAGGTATCAAGTACTCGGGGCCTACGGGACACAAGTGAGCATGGAAGAACCAAATATTAGCTATTTCCCACCGATGCCTCTGCATTAGTTATATCTATTCCCAACATCGGGCATGATGCATGTATGATGCATGACATGGCAAAGATGCGATGCAATTGGGCAATATTAATTGGAACCGGGGTCCTGACAATTAATTAATGGTTCAAGTTATTTAGATACCCCGCAATTTAAACGTTGTATTAACAAGGCAAAACATGGCATCGGTTTGCTACGCAAATTTAAATGGAGCCAATATAAGACTAGAAAAGACCGCATATAGTCTCCATATTTAATTATGAGTGAATTGGCATAATGCCCCCAAACCACCAAACATGTATGCAAGCATGAATAATTATATGCAACAAGATAGATATCATATAGTATAAAAATAGAGGTGTCGGATAGGGGATCACATTAGGATTTGACACCGATGGTCTTGGGGTTTGATGGGGTTCGGGTTTGGTCTTCGGATCCTTGGGATTGGGGTCTTCGGGACCGAGCCGAAGATCTTAGCGTTTCACTATTCACACGGGCGGACGGAGATCTTGGATTTGGGCGTCGAGGTCTTCGCAGTCCGTGCAGCAAATCTTGCGTGTCTTCTAGAAACCCCTTGGGTACAGGCGGTCTTGGGAGACACCGTGTTCAGTCCGATTTTCTCCTTGGTCAGCAGAAGACCGTGGCGAAGGCACGCTCGTATTTTGGGAACCACGCAGAGTTCTTGACGGATACAGAGCCACCCCTAGGACGAAGAGGATCTAGAGTGCACGGACAAGAACAACATGGCACCAAAAAATTATAGCACCTGGACTGGTGCGCAACAAGAGCACCAGGGACTCGTCGGCACTAAGCGTGCACACACAGAGCATAGGGCGGCCAGAGCTGCCAGGGCCCACGGTGGCGGCGACGATGGGCGGCAAGAGGCCGGCGGAAGCGCGCCCGTCAGTGGCGTCTGCGGAACCGGAGCGAGGCAATGGCGATAGATGTAGGAGCTTACAGGCGGAAAGGCGCTCTCCGACAATGGAGAGAGGGCCAGCGGTGGCGGCCCGAGCTTGGGGTTCCCACGTGTGGCCGCGGCGAAACGACGGGGTGTAGGCGGAGCAGCCTCAGGGAAGAGAGGAGGGAGCCCACGGGTAGGTGTAGGAGGCGGCGGTTTCCGGTGAAAGCAGGACCACGCGGCGACCGTCGGGAGGGCTCCTGTTGAGCCGGCAGCGCGGGGTCGAGTGGAGGCGGCCTCGTGCGACGAGGGCGGCCAGGGCAGAAGCCGGGCGTCGCGGCTGCGCTCGCGCAGGGAGGATCCGCGACGGGGTCGACGGTGGCCGGCGAGGGTCATGGGCGAGGACGAGGGTGGTGCGAGGAGGAGAAGGGTCGGGCGGCTTGGCGGTGGCTGCATGCTCGCGGACCAAAGGGGCGGGCAGCGACGCGAGGAAGCGAGGAGGTGGGTCCGGGCTACAAGATCTAGGGATCAGGCCTGGCGGGGTAGGGATCGAGGCTGGGCGATGGGGACTGGTTCGAGCAGGGGTAGGTGGTGTTGGGGAGCGACGTGAGATGGGTTTCGCTAGCGTCGCATGACGCGTGCGAAGTGTGTCGATGTGTGTGTGCGTTTGTGTGTTGCGTGCATCTGGGGTGGTGGCGATAGGGTGTGGCCGGGTGTGGCTGGCATCGGGGTGGGGTGTTGGTTAGCTAGGGTTTGGGGCAGGTAGGGATTATGGTTTGTTTTGTCCGGGTGGTAGGCGGTTTGGCCAGTTGGGCCTCTGGCCTGACCGGCTGGACTGCCTCCCCGAATAAAACATTTTTATTTATTTTATTTTTAAATGATGTTTACAAATAGTTTTTAGACAAACCAAAGATCTGAAATAGATCAGGATTTTGATTTGAAATAAAGACTGGGGATATTTAGAAAAAAAAGATAGACTTTTAGGAAATAGTTTTAGACAAACATATGCATGATGATGACGATGCTCAAATGCAATGTGGCATGATGACATGAGCATGCGGTCATGATGATGCACAAAACAGAAATAGCAAGCGATTTTCTAGTAGTGGTTTTAGCGGGGTGCTACACATAAGGTTAGAGCTCGATACTTTAGGTCCTGGAGAGCTCAGGCCACGAAGAGGGAGTGCCTCATGATCCGTCGCGATGATATCTTTTGGCCAGGAACCGTGGGTGAGGTAACTTACAGCCGAGGAACGAAACTCGACACTAGGTCCTGGCGATCTAGTCCGCTGGAGGGAAGTGCCTCATCATCCGACAGGAACCGTGCGTGAGGTATCTTACGGCCGAGGCATGCGCCGTAAGTTCATAGCTCGGCACTTTAGGTCCTAGAGATTGGGGCCGCTGGAGGGAAGTGCCTCACGAGCCGACAGGAACCATGGATGAGGTAAATAATAGCCGAGGAATGGGCCGTAAGTTTAGAGCTTGACACTTTAGGTCCTGGGGATTTGGGCCGCTAGAGGGAAGTGCCTCACTAGCCACCCCATAAGTCTCTCGGGGAGAGTACCCATAGGGCCCGTGCTCACTCGTGATCTTCTCAGGGAGGATATCGTAGGTATCACATGTTCTGGTGGTCCTAACCAGGGACAAGTACATCCTGGCCAGGTCGCGTCTCCAGTGCTAAGTCATTTCGTTTATGCACCATACGAGGGTCTCGAGCACCGAGAACCATGGGTGAGGTGACTTATCGCTGGAGCTAGGACACAAGTTCAGAGCTCGACACTTTAGGCCCTCGATGTCTATGAGAGCGATTAGGTGATAGGCATAATCCTAGCCCCCGCTCGTATGATGGATACACGAGAATGTGGTAAGAATGTGGGAAGAAAGGAACATTCGGAAGAACTAATCCATTCGCAGAAAACAGTCAGAAACCATCAACGATTGCAGTTGTTTCCCTTCCCCAGGACCCAACCCCTATGGTGGCAAAAAAGTATCACCCATCGCAAAGGAGTGAGAGTTGAGAATCACCTTAAGAGGGCTGACCCCTGGTGTGGCATGCGCGCCTTTCGAGGATATGGGGATTCCTCGGGTTCCATGGTATCCCCCGAGAGACCGAGCTCCCGTTGCCACCCCGATGCCCTTTCTCCATCCCCCAGACCCTTTGTCGGAGCTATGAGTCTGGGGCCCTAGGGTGTTGGGGCCTATTGCGCTTGTTGCTCTGTTCATGCCTCTTATTGTTGTCATACTACTCCCTTACTTCCCTGAGCTTGACACACTCATTCGTGTCATGGACCTGCCTCTGGTGGAAGCCGTAGTACAGGTTCGGGCCGGTCGATCCGCGCGCTCCCTTATGCAGGGGTGTCACTTAACAACCTTCCCTGGGCATCTGCCGGAGCTTCCCTCCACCTCCGCTGCTGGGTCTGCCAGTCTAGTCTTGCAGTCATTGAATATACTTCCGGCCACTTCCTTGGCACCGCGATCGTCCACCGTGAAAATCTCAACCACTATGGACAGGTTCTCTCCGTATTGGCCGATCTTATCGAGCACCCGGGCATCGGTGCCTCCAGCGAAAGCCGCGATGTCCTCCGCCTCAGTGGCCCTGCTAACCCTAACGAGGCTTTTGTCGAAGCGTTGTAGGTACTTGCGCAGGGTCTCTTCAGGCCCTTGACGCACCCCCCTAAGGTCTTCACACATATACGCGGGTTTGTCTGCGTCCCCGAACTTCGTGATGAAGAGGTCGTAGAGCTTGGACCACGAGCTGATGTATCCCTCATGGAGGTTCAGCAGCCACGTGCACGCCTCCAGCCCTAGGCTCATGGGGAACCAGTTAGCAAGGATGCAACCATCTCCTCTGTCCACCTCGACAGCCGTGGTGTAGAGCCGCAGGAACTCCATGGGGTTGGTGGCGCCGTCGTACCGCGGTGGCATCTCTAGCTTGAACTTGGGCAGCCACACCACCCTATGTAGGTTCTTGGTGAGGGCAGGGTGTAACACCCCAGCTTTAATTAATACTAATTTGGGTTTTGTTTTGTGCATTGATGAGCATCATCTCTTAAAAATGCATGCATTAAAGAGAAAGTAACACCCTAACCCTATTTTCCCTCTTATCCTCAAATACATTCAAAAGGGTTTTGAATTTCGAAAGGTACAAAATTTATGGAGCCCAAATAGTATGAAGGGCCCCAGGGTGTTCCTCATATTTTATAAACTGTTCTGGTATTTTTGAAATTAGCAAAAACAATTTTGAAATGGAATTTACAAATGGAAATAGAAAAACAAAATCAGAAAAATGTTTTATAGGAAAAAAATGTACAGCCAACAACAAACCAGCCCAGCAGCCCATCTTCCCGGCATGTTTCTTCTCGCACGTGTAGCAGCTAGCGGCCCAGCAGCCAGCCCACACTGACCCGGCCTGCATACCCCTTCGCTCCTCCCCGCCTAATCTTTCTCCTCATCGGTCGATCAACGAAGCTGCTCGTTGTCGAGCTCCGCCGCGTCGCCGTGCACCAAGATCCATGTCGCCACCCTCGAGATCCTATCAGGACCTCTACAACCGCCGGAGAACCCTAGTCCTTTTTCTCCACCTCGCGTGCTCTCTCTCCCTCTCTATGATGCGCACTGCCTAAACCCTAGCCGGGGTTGTCGCTCGCTGTCGTCGCCCTAGACCGCCCCACACTACGTCGTCTGTCCCGGGAGCTCCAACTCGACGCCCTCTTCATCCTCGTGCATCCATGCAATCTAGGGAGCCTTGTGCTCGCCGGAATCGAGTTCGACACCTTGCCATCCGCCGTAGTCACCGCCATCGATTCCCCTCCATCTGACCCTCTCTGGCCTCTCTGTCACGCCCACGAGCATCAGGGTGAGATCCCAGTTCTCCCGAGCACCTCTTCTTCCTCCCTCTCGCCTTGGTTCGCCTTGCCATCGCTGACCCATGCCCGCTGCCACGCAACCTTGCTGCCGACTGTGCTCCAATGATCATTGGGTCATGGCACTGCCACTTACTGGCTCAGAGCGTGAGCCCGCTTCCAGCGCGACCACTCCCGCGTCCAGGCATGCCCCCAATCGCTGAATCCATCGTCGACCGGGAGAGAAGCTCCATTGCTGACGTCAGCAATGCATCATGCTGATGCAATATTTCTTTTCTTTTCTTTTAATTCTTTCTGAAATAATTTATGTAATTAACTAAATGCTGACAGGTGGGTCCCTGATGTCAGATGTTTAATCATTTCCATAATTGTTTCTGAAATGAATAAATATATGATATGTGATCCTAGGTTGTAAAATAATTTATAATATTCCAAAAATGTTTAATTGTTTTAAATTGATTTAAAAATAGATTAAAACTAGGGAAAATCATAACTAATTCATTATAAGTCAGAAAAATACAAATAATATATCAAAATATTCAGAAAAATGAGATCTATACAATAGACTCATAATCATGCATTGTTAAGTAACTTAAATGACAAGTTTAATTAGAAGAACAAAATAACCCCTCTCATATGCATTCGGGGTTTCTCCGAATTAGGGTTTGGACCCCTCGGACCCTGTTTAAAATGACCAAGCATGTACTAGGGTTCATTTCAATACACTTTAACTTGTAATATCATCATCCTTTCTTGAGAATTGCATCGATGCCATGTGTTGATTGTTTCCCCCTTTCTTTTTGGTGTTTGCTTCTTCTCGGTAGAATACGATATAGAGATCAAGATCGAAGACCGAGATCAAAACCATCGAAGGTTATCGACGAACGATACCAAGCATATGAACCCTAAAGTTCTATATCTGAGTATCAACAGGCAAAGGCAAGCATAGCCCCACACATGATATAATCCTATGCTTTCAAAGTATTTCATTCTTGCCATGTGCATATGATTCGAAAGTCTTTTATCAATAAATACAGTAAACTATCTGATGCATGTTTCCTTTGTAGCCTATATTCAATAATCCACTACTCCTAGCATAACTAGGGTTTGGATTATGAGCTTCGTTAGAGATATTTATGTCTGTTGTGCTTAGCCATGCTTAGTTGTTACCGCTGGTCCATCTGGTTGATGAATCAGAGATGCAAATGAACCTAGTATGACAGGATGACGTGGTATGATCAGAGATGAAAGTTAAACATGCTAAGGCTTGTATGGGAGGCCACGTCGGGTTGTGGTTTTTGCAGTCCCATACTTGCCACCACTAGGATCTGAGTTCTTGAATCTTGAACCAAGATGAGCGTATAGCCACACGGGGGCCTAGAAACCCCCTCGACCAACTAACTTGCCTAGTAGATTCCATGAGTCACATAGTTCAGGCGTTTCATTCGACATATGCATTTTGGTTGTTCTCGAAGGCGGTTAAGGAGGTGCATTCATACAGGTAGGTAAGCGTGGCCGGTGTCAACACCCAGATTTTTAAGTCTAGATGCCTGTTATGTCGTACATCGCAATCCCAGGATTACCATTTTTGCGAGACATAACAGAATCGGTACCACAGTATATCATCCATTACAAACCATAATAAAGGACTTACAAATAAAGGATCTCATGAACCAGTCTTAATACAATCAAAGTAGTGGAAAGTAAATGTAATAGGCTCCATCTTCATGGTCATAGGCAATGCTGACGATGGGAGATGGTCCTAGTTATCATAGACCTCCTACTGTCCATCTTCCGGGTAGTCCTCCTCATAGTCTGGACATGGGAATAGCCAGGGACAAAGCCATGAGTACTCTTTAAGTACTCGCAAACTATCACTAGTATAAGTAAGGTAGAACTAGTAGGAATCTTAAGCTCTAGTTTTGTTTGCAAAAAGACAGGTTTATTTCATAAGGAATTTAAGAGTAAAGACCTAATTTAGTTCTCTACATCACTTAAGTGGGAACATAGTTTTCATGTCCACAACTCTATTGTGTCCAAGTCAAAGTCATCTTTCAAGTCACAAGTTATTTCGAAAACATCTGACAACGGAACAATATAGCCACCCCAACTATCCATAACCGCGGACGTGACTATTTGAATAGTTTGACACTATACAGAGGTGGTAGACTTTCACCACAAAATTCGATACATCTGTCAGGGATAACCCTGAATCATCATACTTGGTATGCGGATAATCAATCCTAACCTTTCAATTACACACCCTAGTATAGGTACCTTCCGTATGAGTTTGGCCTCCCAGCCATGGCCAACTGCCATCCCGGGAACTGCATAGGTCGACACTCATTCACGAGGCACCCTCAGCTCAACCTCTTCCACAAGGGAACCCATACTGAGACATATAAACTTCTGTTAAGCCCTACCCAACTCAGGTATTGTGGTTGTACGGTAAAATTGGAATGGTAATGTATCCAAACCAAACCATCAGTTTTTATCAAAGTCAAGGCTCATGCCTCATTCAGTTTCATCATCCAACCATTGTGTTTCATAACACATGTCAAAACATTTCAATAGAATGAATCATCATTCCAAGGTTTTTTATAATCATTTTCACCAAGTATTCCCATCCAAAGTGATCAAGTTTTAGCTTAGCACTAGCCACTAGTATTGAGGGTATCACTATTGGGGGTGCTAGTCAAGTATAAGTATCCAAGACTAGTTCTATGATCTTGATGGTATCCATCCTACTTTTCCACTAATCACAATTCATTAACTAGATACGAAACTGCAGTAAAAAGAAATGTAAAGCTTGTAAGTAAAACTGGGATTGGTATAATCAAAGTTGCATAACTAAGCATGCCTTGAGCATTGAAGTTGTTGAAATTCTCTTCCTCCTCTTCGTAGAACTCCTCTTCTTCATACCCCGGGCCGGTACTAGATGATCTACTTCTATTTAGCACACAATGGCTCATACTAGATGATCTAGCATCATCTCAATCATCACATGAAAAAATGACACATTCTTATTTATCTTATTTTGGGAAAAGTAATTTCTACACATTGAAAAATACTTAATATTTAATATTCTCCAATTAGAATATGAGATCATATTGACACATGTCATCACCACATATTTTAATACTTGGGAATGTGATTTAAAGTGGTGGTCATGTATTACAAGATTTAATATTACTATTTACTAATATTTAAGTGACTAGAAATGCCTATATATCATTCTTTTAATACTAAACCATGCTTCATATCTGTAAAAACCAAATCTTTTGACAAATTCATGTAGAGCATGGCAAATGTGGATTTTTGGGAGTTGGAATCAACTCAAAAGCATTTATGGTTTATTTTATAAAAATAATTGAAGTGACAAAAGTCTCTGTCTTGTTATTTTTGGTATAGGTGATCTATAATTTCAAATGGGTTGAATCAAACTGGAGTGATTAGATATCTTCAGTACCTTTTTAACAAAATTGGAATCATGCAATTTGGTTTTGTAAAACTCTTTCAATTCAATTTTGAATACAACTACTGAATGGGATTTTTAACTAAATGGCAAAATTATATTTGAATCATTGGGCTCTGCACGGGAAAAGGAATGGGCTGGTCCAACTGCACAGCGCGCATGCAGCAGGCTGCTGACAGGTTGGTCTCACGCGTCAGCGGCTCTATCTAACCGAAACGATATCAACAAATGTCATCACTACGATTAGAACAAGATCTACGACTGAGGTTCATCGTCTACGTCACAGAACTCCGACGAGATTCTAAACCTAGTGGCACGGTGGGGGTTGTGGGAGGCTTACCAGGGCTCCAGCTAGGTCCGGAGATGGGGGCGAATGGGCTGGTAAACGACGACGAGTCGATTGGTAGTCGCGGCGGCTCCTTGGGTGGCTCCAATCAATGACACCCTTTATTCACTGCAGCGGCGGGCTCCGGTCAAATTCTGGCGGGGTGGTGCTCGCCTTTCTCCGGGAAACGGTCTGGGGTGTGCCTGAGAGAGAGAGGAGTGAACAGGTGTGCCTTCTAGGGTCTGGGTGGCTCCTATTTATACACCAGCATTGGAGGCAGGGCGGCATGGTCAGGCTCATTGGCGACACAGCTACAGGTCAAGCTAAGCATGGCGGATGGCATGGGTCGACGCGGTGGAATGCAGCGATCGTCACGCGTGTAGTGGTGCGGCGAGGGGCGGTCTCAGTTGGTCGGGCTACGTCGACGCTCTATTCAGGTACGGAGGAGTTCGTCATCGACTACGGTGGTCACGAGGCATGCGGCAGCGAATCATCATGTCTGGGAGGTGGCTGGTGACACGGCGGTTGCGGGTACAAGCGGAGAGAGGGAGGTGCGGCGTGGCTGCATGAGACGGCTCCGGCGCTCGGTCGTGCTCTTGGCATAGCAGATACTTAAATGGGCACGGTGATTCTAGCTTCTCCACTTCACGCCGTTGGTCAAGGGGTGGACCGAGAGGTGCGATAAGGTCACGGCTACTCTCCAGATATCATGGGAGAGGGCGGCGCGGCGTGTGTCGACTGGTCCATGGTCAATCGGCGTGACATGCTCGGTACGGTCATGGCACTGGTTAATGTGGCGAGTCAGGTCACTCCCTTGCACGGCCAAGTACTAGGAGTGATCGTGGTTGATTTATTGGGTTGATTGCACTACAAGAATGAGCACAAGATGGATTCCAAACAGTAGATAGTTGTTGAGTTTGTACTCTATCTGCTAAGTGTTCAACTAAATGGCCGCATGAACTTAATTTTTGAATTATTCAATGATTTTTGGTGGGCGATCTGGTCACATGCTTGGTAGTCTCTGGTTGCTAGGAATTGTCAAGTGGTGGAGGTTTGAGTGGTTTTTGAAAAATGATGATCTATGTGCTTACACTTGATTCAATTTTGAATTGCCTCTCAAATAGCTTTAAATTTGGTTTCTATAAATTTGTAAAGTTTGCTTGAGGTCATTTTTACTTGGTCTACCAAGGGGTACAAATAAGTAGAATTGTTTATGTTGAGAATCTTTTAGTAGAAATGCCCAAAGTGAGCTAGTGGTTAACTTTGGCAAAAGTGACCATATGATCATATGCTTCACAATTGATTTTCTTTTCATTTGATTTTGCTTGGAAATGCTCTAGATGATGTGGTAATCATTTTTAAACTAATCCTTATCATTTGTAGCAATCAAACATGGCATAGAAAATGTTCATGCATTAATAGAACTCACACATGCATTCATATAGAGTTTAATAATAAAAGTTTTTGTTAACCCTAAACTTGGGTGATTAGAACTTGATAATCTTGTTTAATATTTTTTAGGTGTTACAAACCTTCCCTCCTTAAATATAATATCATCCCGAGATTCAGGGAAAACTAGGAACTAAAGAGATTGGGAAACTCTGTCCTAATATAATCTTCTCGTTTCCAAGTGGCTTCTTCTTCGGTATGGTTACTCCACTGGATCTTGAGAAACTTGATACTCCTGGTCCGGGTGGTTCTGAATGCTTCTTCCAAAATACGGATGGGAACTTCACGATAGGTTAAATCCTTGTTGATATCTATGGCTCTGTGATCTATATTCTTGAAAACTTCGGTCTTCTCCAGAACTTCTAGGCATTTGCGAAGTAACGAGATATGGAACACATTATGCACAGCTGACATCTCCTCAGGCAGTCCCAGTTGATAGGATACTTCTCCTCTACGGCTTAGAATCTTGAAGGGTCGAATATATCTAGGGCAAGCTTCCCTTTTAGTCGAAAACGTTGCATTCCTTTCAAGGGTGATACTTTGAGATACAAAAAATCTCCGATATTGAAGGTCATGTCCCGACATCTTTTATCAGCATAACTCTTTTGTCTGGATTGAGCGATCTTGAGGTCTTCATGGACTTTGTGAACCTTCTCTTTGGCTTCTCGTAGGATGTCGGGTCCGAATATTTGACTCTCTCCTACTTGCGACCAATTCAAGGGGGTACAACACTTCCTTCCATACAATAATTTGAATGGGGCCATTTGCAAACTTGCTTGATAACTGTTGTTGTATGAGAATTCCGCGAAAGACAGAAAATCTTCCCATTTAGCTGCATACTCTAACACATAGGCTCTCAGTATATCTTCTACAATCTGGTTTACTCTTTCAGTTTGTTCGTCGGTTTGTGGGTGATAAGCTGTGCTGAAATTCAGTTTGGTTCCTAATCCTTCTTGAGGTAAACTGGGTTCCTCGATCTGACACAATGGTCTTGGGGGTTCCATGTAGACTGACTATTCTAGCAATGTACAAGTCTGCTAGCTTCGAGCTTTGATAGGTAGTCTTGACGGGTATGAAATGAGCTACCTTGGACAGTCTATCCACTATGACCCAAATAGAGTCATTTCCCCTACTAGATGTAGGTAAACCGCTGACGAAATCCATTATAACAGAATCCCATTTTGTTTCGGAATTTGTAATGGTTGCAAAAGTTCTGCGGGTCGCTAATGTTCCGCTTTGACTCTCTGGCAGATGTCGGACTTGGATATGTAGCTTTTGACTTCTCTCTTCATTTTGTGCCACCAAAATTGCTCCTTCAAATCCTGATACATCTTGGTTCCTCCTGGGTGAATAGAATAAAGGGTATCATGGGCTTCCTGCATAATGACTTGTTTCAACTCTGAATCTGCTGGCACACAGATACGTTCTTTATACCACAGAACTCCTTCTTCATCTTCGGTGAATCCGAGTACCTTCCCTGTTCCGATACGACGCTTGATTCCATCAATACTTGCGTTTCCTTTCTAGGCTTCCTTTATCTGACTGACCAGGGTGGGTTGAAGTTCTATGCTAGCTAGAAATCCTTCGCTAATTAGCTCCGTTCTAAAATTTTCCATCTCCTCATGTAGACTTGGCTGGGCTTCCTTAATCATGGTGTTTAATCTACACTGTAGTCTACTAAGAGCATCCGCTACCACATTGGCCTTGACGGGGTGATAGTGAATGTCCAGGTCATAATCCTTGATTAACTCTATCCATCTCCTTTGCCTCATATTCAACTCCTTCTGGGTGAAAATGTACTTCAAACTCTTGTGATCCGAATAAATCTCACAACAGTTACCCATAAGGTAATGACACCATGTCTTCAAAGCTAACACTACGGCTGCCAGTTCTAAATCATGGGTAGGGTAGTTCTGCTCATGTTGCTTCAGCTGTCTGGATAGGTATGATATGGCTTTGCCTTCTTGCATCAATACACATCCGAGACCAATCTTGGATGCATCACAATACACATCAAAAGGCTTCTTGATATCCAGCATGATCAAAATTGGGGCTAAAATCAATCTCTTCTTCAGATCTTGAAAACTTGCTTCACATTTGTCCGCCCATTCAAACATCTTGTCTTTCTTCAATAGCTGGGTAATCGGCCTTGCGATGCTTGAAAATCCTTCAACAAACTTGCGGTAATATCCGGCTAATCCAAGAAATGCACAGACTTTGGTTTGGGTGGTTGGGGCTTTCCATTCTTCAACATCCTTAATCTTGGTGGGGTCGACATCAACTCCTCCTGCCGACAAGATATGGCCTAGGAATCCTACTTCATTTAACCAGAACTCATATTTTCTAAACTTGGCATACAACTGATGCTCCCTAAGGATTTCAAGGATGGTTCTTAGGTGCTGCTCATGGTCCTCCTCTGACTTGGAGTAGATCAGAATGTGATCGATAAAAACAACGACAAACTTATCTAGGAAGTTCATAAAAATCTTATTCATGAGATTCTAAGCGGGGGAATTGGTTAATCCAAAAGACATGACATTGTACTCATACAATCCATATCTGGTGGTGAAGGCAGTCTTTGGGATATCTGTTGCACGAATCTTCAATTGGTGATAACCAGTTCTAAGATCAATCTTAGAAATCACTCTGGCACCAGTCAGTTGATCAAAAAAATCTTCTATCTTCGGAAGTGGGTACTTGTTTTTTATGGTGACGTCATTCAACTTCTGATAATCCGTATACAAACGATTGACACCATCCTTCTTATCAACAAATAGAATAGGTGATCTCCATGGTGAGGCACTTGGTTGTATCAAACCTTTTCCCAACATATCATCAAGTTGCTTCTTTAGCTCCATTAATTCAGATGGGTTCATACTATAGGGTCTCTGAGATATGGGTCTAGTTCCAGGAACTAGTTCAAAGATAAACTCGATATCCTGATCTGGGGGCATACCGGGCAATTCATCTGGGAACACATAGTGGTATTCATAGACTAATCTAACTTGGTCAATGGTGGTTTTGGATAAACTCTTGTTGCACTTGAATTGACGGGACAGCGTCTCAGATACATGCTCTACTAATACTCTGGTGCTACTGGTGATGGTTATGGCTTTCTTGGCACAGTCGATTAATCCTTGATGTTTCGACATCCAATCCATTCGTAGCACTACTTCCAAACCTTTGGTTCCAAGTACTATTAGATTGGCATAAAAATCTATCCCATGGATTCTGATCGGTATGGCCTAGCAATTTATTTTAGCTTTGGTGGTTGAACCAGGTATTTGAACTATCATGACATGCTTCAAACTGGTGGGTTCAATCTTACTAGTGCATGCAAATTCTTCTGTAACAAACGAGTGCGATGCTCCAAAATCAAACAACACTCTTGCTAGAAATGAGTTAACAGAGAACATACCCAGCACAACATCTGGCGCTTCCTGGGCTTCTTCAGCATTCATGTGAAATAGACGGCCGGTACGGTTGTGCGGGTTTCCTAGGGAAAATCTCTTTCCAGGCTGGACACGGCGCTGCTGTTGGGAAGGTACAGTAACATTGGTTGTTGTGGCAAGATTCCTGGGGTACTTGTTGGAATAGTGACCCGTGACTCCGCATTCAAAGCAAGTGATCATTGACTTGTCTTTCCCTACGACCGGCACATCATTGCTTCCAGTCCTTGGGGCAGTATTGTTGTTTTTTTTTGTTGTTGTTGTTGGACCTTGGCGGTGCACGGTTGAAATTATTGGGGTTGTCGGGGTTGTTGTTGGGGTTGTTGTGGCCTCCAGGTCTCGGGTTTCGTCCTCCATAGTTGGGGTAGTTCGGACGGTTCATTGGGGGTCTATTGTTTCCTAGGGCATATCCTGCAGACGGGTTGGGGCGATACTTCGGGGTCTAGTGGGGTCCTGGTTGGTGCATCATACGATGCTTACAGTTCTCACTGACTTGGTTGATCTTTCCTTCCATCTGGATAGCAGAATCCACTAAAGCTTCAAGGTCGTCAAACGGAATGTTGACTAGCACTGTCTGCATCTCATCATGAAGACCATTCAGGAATCTCTCCTTCTTCTTCGCTTTAGTGTCAATCTCATCACGGGCATACCTAGCCAGAGACATGAATTTGTCACGGTACTCTACCACGGTTATTCTTCCTTGCTTTAGCTCCTTGAATTCATCTCTCATCCTCTTGATCAAACCTGGGGGGCACATGGATCCTGCTGAACTTGAGCTTGAATTCTTCCCAAGTCATCATTTGTCCTCTATTCATTGTACGGGTGTTATTCCACCAAGATCTTGCATAGCCTGCTAGATAGTGGGTGGCAAACAGTACCTTCTCATTGGCCTCAACTCCTGCGACTTCTAAGTTGTTTTCCATTGTTTCCAGTCAATCATCAGCATCTAAGGGTTCTTCTGACTTGCTAAACATAGGAGGATTGGTATTCTGGAAGTTATTGAGCTTGGATCCATGGTGATCTTGGTTTCCATGGCCTTGATTATTGTGGGCCATCTAGGCTATCTGTTGAAGAGTGGCTAAGTTGGCTTGATGTTCAGCTCTACCTGCATCATGATCTGAAACTAACATCTGCAGAATCTGAAGCATTGGGTCCTGAGATGAACTGCTTCCTCCGGGGTTACTGCGAGTCATCTGAAAATTGAGATAGATAATGAGACAAGAGGGAAATTTCTGTGGTTCATGGGTTTGTTTCAAAAAGCTTTAAACTTTGAGTATGACTCATGTTTTGAAAACTAACAACTTCTTCTCATTCATTCATTACAATCACACAATACAAACACACACCACAACTAGAAAACAAATGGTTTTAAGAACCATTATATGAAGCTATGATACAGTGGGACCGGGTACAACTCACACCTACGATAGTGCTCAGATGTTACTACTCATCATCGGGGGTGTCGGGCTCCTCATCATCAATGAAGTCAGCATCATCCTCATCAGTGTGGTCCTCCATGGTGGCGTCCTCCATGTAATCATCATCAGCACAAAGGTAAGAGTGAATATCACCACGGATATCTTCACCTTCCTCCTCCTTCTCCTCCAGCTGGATCTCCTGGTCGTGGATGGTCTCTTCCAGGGTGGCTACCTTCTGATGAAGACGGGTGATGATGCGATCCTTTTTATCGCGCTGGTGACGAAGTGACTTGCGCTCCTTGGCGAGGATGGCGAGGGTTTGCTTCCTTTCAATAGCTTCGGCATGGTTCTAGTTGGCGTAAGCACGGGAATTGTCCAACTCCTTCTGAGTCTCATGTAGCATGAATTCCAAGTGGTCCATGTGATGCCTTAACTCAGGATGTGACGGCATGGCCAAAGGCTGTCCCGTAGAGTCATGTCTTGCATAGTGAGCGTAGCGGGTGCCACTAATCTAGTTGATGTTTTGAGCACACAAGTGAGCAAGTGCCTCCTGCATTGCCCTGGCTAGACCGTCTAACCAGTTGTTCTCCCTGACGCTGAACTAAATCTTCTCTAAAAGCGGTGGCTCCATTTTTTCCTCTCAGGTCAGCAACAATCAACCACTGTAGCTCCCCTCCAGATTGGTCATTGAGCTGTGCTCCGAAGAACTCCGGGTGCGGGCATGCAAGATACTCCGAGAGCTGGTCCAAATCTCTCTCAAAGATGAGCTCCCCTCCATTGCCCAACTGGTAAAACTTGCTATATTTGACCTCCATCTATAAGCAATGAAGATGAGTAAGTTAGTGAGGTGATCAAGTGTGTCAAATTTTATGTAGAATTGTAAGAGTTTTGAGTAACATGTGAACTCCTTTTTGAAAGAATCTTCAAGGGTAAGAGTGAGAATAAGTTTTCATAAATACTCCATTGCTTGGTATTGAAATTAGGTTTTTCAGACGTCCATTCTAACTAGGGTCTCCTATGGTTAGGATGGCTCTAATACCAACTTGTCAACACCCGGATATTTAAGTCCAGATGCCTGTTATGCCGTACATCGCAATCCCAGGATTACCATTTTTGCGAGACATAACAGAATTGGTACCAAAGTACATCATCCATTACAAACCATAATAAAGGTCTTACAAATAAAGGATCTCACGATCCAGTCTTAATACAATCAAAGTAGTGGAAAGTAAACATAGTAGGCTCCATCTTCATGGTCACAGGCAATGCTGACGATGGGAGATGATCCTAGTTATCATAGACCTCCTGTTGTCCATCTTCGGGTAGTCCTCCTCATAGTCTGGACATGGGAATAGCCAAGGACAAAGACATGAGTACTCTTTAAGTACTCGCAAACTATCACTAGTATAAGTAAGGTAGACCTAGTAGGAATCTTAAGCTCTAGTTTTGTTTGCAAAAAGCCATATTTAGTTCATAAGGAATTTAAGAGTAAAGACCTAATTTAGTTCTCTACATCACTTAAGGGGGAACCTAGATTTGATGTCCACAACTCTGTTGTGGCCAAGTCAAAGTCATCTTTCAAGTCACAAGTTATTTCGAAAACATCTGATAACGGAACAGTATGGCCACCCCAACTATCGATAACCACGGGCGCGGCTATTCGAATAGTTTGGCACTCTGCAAAGGTGGTACAATTTCACCACAAAATTCGATACATCCGCCAGGGATAACCCTGAATAATCATACTTGGTATGCGGATAATCAATCCTAACCTTTCAATTACACACCCTAGTATAGGCACCTTCCCTATGAGTTTGGCCTCCCAGCCATGGCTAACTGCCATACTGGGAACTGCATAGGTGGACACACATTCACGAGGTAGCCTTAGCTCAACCTCTTCCACAAGGGAACCCATACTAAGACATATAAACTTCTAGTTAATCCCTACCCAACTCAGGTATTGTGGTTGTACGGTAAAATTGGAATGGTATCGCATACGAACCCAACCATCAGTTTTTATCAAAGTCAAGGCTCATGCCTCATTCATTTTCATCATCCAACCATTGTGTTTCATAACACATGTCAAAACATTTCAATAGAATGAATCATCATTCCAAGGTTTTCATAATCATTTTCACCAAGTATTCCCGTCCAAAGTGATCAAGTTTTAGCTTAGCACTAGCCACTAGTATTGAGGGTATCACTATTGGGGGGTGCTACTCAAGTACAAGTATCCAAGACTAGTCCTATGATCTTGATGGTATTCATCCTACTTTTCCACTAATCACAATTCATTAACTAGATACGAAACTTCAGTAAAAGGAAATGTAAAGCTTGTAAGTAATACTGGGATTAGTATAATCAAATTGCATAACTAAGCATGCCTAGTGCATCTTGCATTAGTTAGCTTGCACTGATAGCTTGCATAGTTTTAGCTTGCCTTGAGCAGTGCAGTTGTTGAAATTCTCTTCATCCTCTTCGTAGACCTCCTCTTCTTCGTACCTCGGGTCGGTACTAGCGTCTATAAATACATACAATGTACACAATCACCAAACAATACTTAACTACTTCTATTTAGCACACAATGACTCATACTAGATGATCTAGCATCATTTTAATCAACACATGAAATAATGACACATTCTTATTTATCTTATTTTGGGAAAAGTAATTTCTACTCATTGAAAAATACTTAATATTTAATATTCTCCAATTAAAATATGGGATCATATTTGTATCACCACATATTTTAATACTTGGGAATGTGATTTAAAGTGGTGGTCACGTATTACAAGATTTAATATTACTATTTACTAATATTTAAGTGACTAGAAATGCCATTATATCATGCTTTTAATACTAAACCATGTTTCATATATGTAAAACCAAATCTTTTTACATATTCATGTAGATCATGGCAAATGTGATTTTTGAGAGTTGGAATCAACTCAAAAGCATTTATGGTTTATTTTATAAAAATGTTTGAAGTGGCAAAAGTCTCTGTCTTGTTATTTTTGGTATAGGTGATCTATAATATCAAATGGGTTGAATCCAATGGGAGTGATTTGATATTTTCAACACCTTTCTAACAAAATTGGAATCATGCAATTTGGTTTAGAACAACTCTTTGAATTCAATTTGAAATATAGCTACTGAATTGGATTTTTAACTAAATGGCAAAATTATATTTGAATCATTGGGCTCTGCGCGGGAAAAGGAATGGGCCGGCGCAACTGTAGAGCGTGCATGCAGCAGGCTGCTGACAAGTTGGTCCTACGCATCAGCGGCTCTATCTGACCGAAACGGTATCAACAAATCTCAGCGCTACGATTAGAACAAGATCTACGGCTGAGGTTCATCGTCTACATCGTAGAACTCCGGCAAGATTCTAAAGCTAGTGGCACGGTGGGGGTCGTGGGAGGCTTACCAGGGCTCCAGCTAGGTCCGGCGATAGGGGCGAATGGGCTAGTAGACGACGAGTCAATTGGTGGTCGTGGTGGATCCTAGGGTGGCTCCAATCGATGGCGCCCTTTCTTCACTACAACAATGGTCAAATTCCGGCGGGGTGGTGCTCGCCTTTGCTCTGGGGAAGGGTCTGGGGTGTGTCTAAGAGAGAGAGAGAGGAGTGAACTGGTGTGCCGTTTGGGGTCTGGGGTGGCTCCTATTTATACACCAGCATTGGAGGCAGGGCGGCATGGTCAGGCTCATCGGTGACGCTGTTACAGGTCGAGCTAGGCATGGCAGATGGCATGGGTCGACGCGGTGGACTGCGACGATCGTCACGCGCGTAGTGGCGCGGCGAGGGGCGGTCTCAGTCGGTTGGGCGACGTCGGCACTTTGTTCAGGTACGGAGGTGTTCATCATCGAGTACGGTGGTCACGAGGCATGCGGCGGCGAATCATCGTGTCTGGGAGGTTGCTGGTGATGCGGCGGTTGTGGGTACGAGCGGAGAGAGCGAGGCGCGGCATGGCTACGCGAGACGGCTTCAGCGCTCTGTCGTGCTCTCGGCATGGCAGAGACTTAAATGAGTGCGGCGATTCTAGCTTCTCCACTTCTCGCCGTTGGTAAAGGGGTGGACAGAGAGGGGCGGTGAGGTCACGACTACTCTCTATATATCATGGGAGAGGGTTGCGCGACGTGTGTCGACTGGTTCATGGTCGATCGGCGTGACATGCTCGGTACGGTCATGGCACTGGTCAATGTGGCGAGTGAGGTCACTCCCTTGCACGGCCAAGTACTGGGACTGATCGTGGTTGATTTATTGGGTTGATTGCAGTACAAGAATGAGCACAAGATGGATTCCAAACAGTAGATAGTTGTTGAGTTTGTACTCTATCTGCTAAGTGTTCAAGTAAATGGCCACATGAACTTAATCTTTGAATTATTCAATGATTTTTTGTGGGTAAGCTAGCGACATGCTTGGTAGTCTCTGGTTGCTAGGAAATTTCAAGTGGTGGAGGTTTGAGTGGTTTTTGAAAAATGATGATCTATGTACTTAAACTTGATTCAATTTTGAATTGCCTCCCAAATAGGTTTGAATTTGGTTTCTGTAAATTTGTAAAGATTGCTTGAGGTCATTTTTACTTGGTCTATCAAGGGATACAAAGAAGTAGAATTGGTTTTGTTGAGAATCTTTTACTAGATATGCCCAAAGTGAGCTAGTGGTTAACTTTCGCAAAAGTGACCATATGATCATATGCTTCACAATTGATTTTCTTTTCATTTGATTTTGCTTGGAAATGCTCTAGATGATGTGGTAATCATTTTTAAACTAATCCTTATTATTTTGTAGCAATCAAACATGGCATTGCAAACATTCATGCATTAATAGAACTCACACATGCATTCATATAGAGTTTAATAATAAAAGTTTTTATTAACCGTAAACTTGGGTGATTAGAACTTCATAAGCTTGTTTAATATTTTTGAGGTGTTACAGCCGGGAACAAGAGAGGCACAACCTCCGTAATCTTGAACCCTGCACACATCTCTAGGGACCGACTTCGGGACTTGACCCGTTACGGTGGCATCTCCTTAGGGCATGACTCATGGTCTCGGTGAAAGCAAGGTAAAGGTCATGGTCAACCACTCTCTCCTCGCAAAAAAAACCACTCTCTACCGGCCTTCCAACAAAGAGGGCTTATAGCTTGGCACTAAGAATCGGTTGGTACGTGTGGGTAAAGTTGTACACCCTTGCAGGGTATTAATCTTTTCGAAAAGTCGTGTCCACGGTTATGGACAACTTTAACCTACAGATCAACATGTGCTTAAGGATGCTTCCTCATGGGTACGAGGGGTGATCCTAGTTGGGAGATGAGGATTACTTTGGTGGATATCAAAAGATGATGATCAATGCTTCGGAGACGTCACTCTCTTATCCCCTTTTAAAACACTCTGATTATACGAGCTTCTTCCCCCTCTTGTTTTATAAACAAAGATGGCTTTATGAAAAATAACCCCACCAGCCATAAGTCTTGTGGAGTACACCATGTACTCAGCCTTGCTTTGTTGATACTTTTGCAGCAGGTAAGTGTTGCCATTGAAGATGAGTTATTTACGGCATCGACACCAACGAGTAGCTTGGGGTTCCCAATCGACAGCCTAGAATCTATGGAATGGGACGTCATATTTATGCTTCAGGCCTCTTAGGCCATTTGTTAAGTTTGCTTTACTTAATAGCATAATTTGCCTTCCGTTGTTTGATGTTTGTGGTCACTGACCTCTGCTTGTAATAATTTGGTTCTTTGCTTAGATATGAGCTCGTTGTAAAAACTTTTGTGTCGTAGGGTCACTATTATGTTACCGATTCTTCCTCTGTATGCTTTCGTGATTTAGGTTAGGCTTATATCAGACAAAGGTCTGGGATTTGTCTAGCCTTAATCTCGGGTGTGTCACACAGGGCAGCTAGAGCTACGGGTCTCTACGCCAACCGACGAGGGTCGCTCGGTTCTAGAGGCCCGCAGTCGAGATGGCCTGGAGGATCCAGGTCTCGCGACCCCGCCGCATGGCCAAGGTTACTCGCACATCGTCCGCCGAACGGACGACCTCCGCTTGGCTTTGGATTCTCCTGGGATACACCGTGCTTGGCGGTTTTCCGACTTTCGAGCCCTCGCGTCCACAGGGAAAAGGAGGAGGTGGTGGAGCTCCATAGGCTATGTCACCCAACTGCGCCTCGTATGCCGTGGGGCTATCCTAGGCAAAGTGCATCAGGGCCGCGAGGCTCGCTTGCCACTCCTCTCTCGTGTCCTCGGCAGGCGAGTAGCGGAGGAGCTCCTTCACCATGAGGCGATCCATCTCCAGGGCAAGCGGGGTGCGATGCGTCCGGGTCGGCGAGGTGCTTGAAGAAGAATTCTCCCTGCCCGTCCCTGCAAAGGGATGCAGGCGGAACTCGTTGCTGGCTCCAGAGCAGGTCGAGGGCGCAGGGGTGGCATGACGCAAGCGCCGGGGCCTCTCTGCCAGTTCCCACCAAGAGCGGCTATCGCGAGGCTTGCTGCGAGCGACCATGCTGGCGCCGCTGACTGAGGTCCCCAAAATCCGACCTCAGCTCCCTACCTAGCGCGCTAAATGTCTGAGATTTGTCCCACAAAGGAACTAGGGTCCAACGATCCCTTGGTTCAAGAGGGGGATGAACACGCAGTTCTAAGGAAACTCGGCGATGGCTGCGGCGGTGGACCAAGCACACGACTAAGAGGTGACATGGGTTTTCTTTACCCAGGTTCGTGACCCTCGTCAGGAGGTAAAGCCCCTACTCCTGATTTGTTGTATTGCTTGCGTGCTTCGTGAGGGTACAATGGAGAATGAAAGTCTAGGGTTTTCGATCTCTAGGATCGATTCCATCTCTAAGGTAGGAGAAAGGCTCCTTATATAGGGCGGCGCCAGGCCTCTTCCCCCATCTATGGGCAGGAAGGGCTACCACATTCCTGCCTAAAGGACTCTGATCACTTTTTCTTCATGTGGGCGTCAGCCAACTACAGCGCTAGAGTCGTGGATGGTCGTCTTATTCCTTGCATCGTCACCCCGGTCTCCTTGCACCGAAATGGATGTGTTAGGCGCTGCCACCACCCTGTGTCACTCCCTTCCGCCTTTGTACGGGGGAAACAAGGTGCTCTTTACTTTCCTAGGGTAGACCAGTCACTGCTTGGACGTACCGTTGGCGCATCGTCTTGTAGGGAACACTTAGGGCCATGGACGTTTTCCCCTCTTGAGGCCTCGACGGGAGGCTTCCATCCCGTGGCAAGGCCGATTTGGACGCTAGCCAAGGCTCTTGTCTTTGTTTTTCCTCTCAAGGATCACGCTGCTCGCGGGCCCTCGGGAGGGTGCATCCGGTGGACCTGGTGACTCGGCGGGATAGGGTACCCCTGGTGCCAATAGTCCGACAGTTACCCACTTCTAACATGTGTGTTTTCTAGCGTGTAGTTCGTAAGTTACCCACTTAATTAGTGATTAGTTTTGGCTTGAATCTACATCCCACTTTTGGTTATTATTTTCGATTTTTTCAAGTTAATAAGTTATCACCTAGTTTGGGATGGTAACTGTATCATGGACTGGATAACTATAAACTAAAACATCGGCTGAGTAACTCTATAAGCAATGGGTGGATAAATTTACCTAGAGGGTAGAGTAACAACATAGAATTGGTGATCTTAGCTATACTATAACACCTGTCTAGCTAACTCTATAAGTAATAGGTGGATAATTATTACCTAGACAATATGGTAACTATATTGATCTATTGATGATAGTTATACGGTTAACACCTGTGTAACTCTACCCTGAACACATGGATAACTCCGTATGAAATCAGTTGGTAACTTTACCCGTATTAGGTGGGTAAATCTATAAGAAATGGGTGATAACTTTTAACTAGAGGATAGAATAACTACATTGAATTGGTGATGATAACTATACTATAAACCCATGGTTAGATAACTCTGTAATTAAAAGATGGATAACTGTAACCTTGAGACCATGGTAACTAACAACGATATGGTGATGATAGCTAAAACTCAATCGACGTATGGGTGATGAAGCCTCGAAGGGTGTTAGGGAACCGAGGCTTCATCGCTCATCGATTCTACCGCTTTTATGGTGATAAAGTCTTGGTATCCTAACACCTAGTCTATTGAAGGAGATATGCTCTAGAGGCAAATAATAAAAGGTTTATTACCATATCTCAAATTAGTTCATAATAGTTTTGTACCATGCTATAACTATATCAAGTGGAAACATTGATATAGGTGTTGTATTTAAAAAACCATAGTCCCTAGTAGCCTCTATACAACTAGTTCGTTGGGCAACCAATGATTAAGGTTTCCTGATCATGGAGCATTTATGCCAGTTAACAATGAAGTCATGTCATTGATGAATGATGACGGACATTATAGACATAAGTATTGTGACGTTATCAAAGTAACATGGTTTATCGTTGCAATAGTTAGAAGCGAAGTGTCGTTCTCCTTGGACCGTAAGATCATATTTAATCACCATTACCCGCGGATGTTTTGACTGTATCAACCATCACACCATAACAGGGTGACCATAAAGGTGCATGTTGGGTATTCCAGAGGGACACGTTGAGGTGTATGCATCGAGTTTGAGATTTGTTCACTCGGGTGACGGGAAGATACACTAAGCCCACTCGGTGACATTATATCTATAAAAGCTACAGTGAATGACTAGGTCATGGGGATCCAATATCACGATAACGATATAAGTAGACTTGTCAGTAACGAGATTAGTATGTTGATACTGATGAACAAATCTGAAGGGAATATGCCCGAGAGGCAATAATAAAATGGTTATTATCTTATTCCATGTTTATGATAAATGTTTATTTTACATGCTAGAATTGTATTGATCGGAAACATCAATACATGTGTGTTTAATAAACAAAAAGGGTTCCTAGTTATGCCTCTCTTATAGACTAGCTTGTTGATTAACAAGATGATCAAGGTTTCCTGATCATGGACATTGGATGTTGTTAATAACAAGGTCACACCATTGGTGGAATGATGTGATGAACATTCATCCGAAGTATAGCATTACGATCAAAGTCATTATGTTTATATTGCTATAATATCATATGAAGTAATCTTTATCCTTAGACCATAAGATCATGTTAATTGCTAACACCGGAAGAGTATCTTGATAACATCAAACGTCACACCGTAACAGGGTGACTATAAAGGTGGGTTCAGTGCTACGAAGGTGTTATGTTGAGGCTCATGGATCAAGAGTGGGATTTTTCCATCCCGATGACAGATATATATACTCTGGGCCCTCTCGGTGATATCACATTGAAATAGCTTGCAAGCATGTGATGTGATCACTAGAATGTTATATCACGGGAACGAGAAAAGAGTACATGTCGGTAACAAGATCAAACTAGCTATGGAGATACCGATGATCGAATCTCGGACATGTAATATATCGAGGGACAAAGGGATTTAGTTACAAGCGTTAAAGGTTCTCATGATGACAGAAGTCATCGTTGAATGTGTAGGAGTCAGTATGGATCTCCAGGTCCCGCTTCTTATTATTGATCTGAGAGGGGTCTCGATCATGTCTGCATTATTCGCTAATCGTAGGGTGACACACTTAAGGGATACCGACACCATTTGGAGCAAATATGTTTCAGATAAAGATTTAAGAAAGCGCTGGAATTATTTCAATAGACACTGAAACTGTTTCGGGTGAAAATGCTGAAATTGGTTCTGCATGTAATATTGAAATGTTGCAGGGGGTTTTATGTGAATGTTTGTTAATTAAAGTAATTAACAAAATTCTAAATAAAATTAATAAAAGAGTTTTATTAAATGAGAGAGCATTAAATATGGAGAAATTTAAAGCATTTAAAGTGGAGACTTTAAAAGAGAATGTGAAGGGGCAAATTTATGTGGAGGGAGTTACCACCACATGAATGGAGGAGGTGAAGGGTCACCTACTCCATGCGCCGGCCATGAAGGAGGGGCACCCCCTCCTCCTATAAAAGGCCACCCCCTCCTCACTTCTCACACACACCTCCTTGTGAAGGATCTCTCTCCCCCTCTAGTATTATTCCCCCATGGTTTCGGATTAGCGAGATACATGTTCCCGGTGGCTTTATCTGGAAAGGAGTTGCTGCTTCCGCTGCTTTGCTGGAGAGAGGGACGGAGGTTGTCGGGGTACCGGACGTGTGTGCGGTCACGGATGCACCACTGCTTTGCGGTGCTGGACGTGGTGGTGCTGGAGCTGGATCTGATGGACGTGATGGAGCCGGACCTGCTGGACTTCATCACGATCTTGAGATCGGCAAGTGTACGACTACATCAACCACGAGTTCCTACTCGTTAACAAAGCTCGTTGTCTACGAGGGTAAGTTCTCGTTGTATGTATGTCCACCCGTTGCTTTGTACCTAGTAGATAGATCTTGGCGTGTAGTTCACACTGTAGGAAAGTTTTTGTTTTCTATGCTGCAGACACAATAGTGGTATCAGAGCCTGATCTATGCGTAGGTGCTTAGCACGGGTAGTACACATATGTTGATATGTGGGAGATGATGATCATATTATTGCATCTTCTATGTATTTTGGATAATGGTGGCATAGTGGGATGAAGCGGCCCGGACCAACCTTACATGTCATCGTACATGAGACCGGTTCCACGACTGACATGCAACTTGTTTTGCATAAGTAGCTGGCAAGTGTCTGTCTCTCCTACTATAGTCAATATCTAATTTACAACGAGTTGCTAATAACTTAGTTATCCTCGTTGTGGTTCATGTTCGTAGGTAAGAACGGTTCTATCTCCAAAAGCCCTAAGCCACGTAAAACTTGCAATTGATAAATTAGAGGCGTCTAGTTTAGATCGTTGCTGGGCTAGTGTATTGATATGGTATTATTGTAAGTAGATGTATGATAGATACTCTTACAACACACTCAACGTGTAAGTTCCATAGACCTTGGCCTTACACACAAAGGAATGATAGAGATCATACCACAATGCAAATGATAGAGATCAAATGCATGGACCATATCATCTCACTTTACACACTAGATGTTCGCATCTTATACTGCTAGTTTGGCGCTTTCTGTAGCATTGTAAGATGATCCCTCATTTAGATATCAAGATAAAAATGTGTTCTTCCTTAAGTATGCACCGTTTTGTGGATCGTATTTCGAGACATCACGTGATGATCGCGTGTACTCGACTCTACGCTTTCATACAAACGGGTGTAAGATAGTTTTACACATGCGAGTACTAAGGTTCTTACTTGGCGAGCCTAGCATGTACAGACATGGCCTCGGAACACGGACCGAAAGGTTAAGCATGAGTCATATAGTTGATATGATGCCCATATAGATGCTCGCCTTTGAAGCTACATCAACTCACGTGATGATCGAACTTGGTGTAGTGGATTTGGTTCATGTAATCACCAAAAACGCACGAGGGATGTCGTTTTTGAGTGGGAGTTCATTTCTAATTTGGATTAGTCGAACCAAATTTGTCATAAATTAAATCAAAGTGAATTTGCAAATTTTGTTGTAGTCATTGGCATTCGTTTTCTACCTTATGCTTAGTTTTTATTTGTGATAATAGAACTATAGAATTCTGGATATTTACTTTACAAACTGGTATCGTATTTTTTTGAATGTCAATTTAAAGTTTATAAGTCCTATTGCAAACTTTCAGCAAACTCTATTTACTCCATGAAGTTTAATAAGTAGTATTAAATCAAGAGTAAGAATTCCAATGTTAGTATCTAAAGTATCATGTTTGCCTCCATGATTATTGATATTCAAAAAGTTGTTTTAATATCAAGATTATATTGGAGCTGGAAATTGTTTCAGAAACCATCATGTGTGAAAGATATTGTGATATCTGAAACAATGTTTTTGGTTGCATTATGATAGAGTATAATTTAGCAAAATACATGTTCTCATATTGTATGAGAATTTGTGAAGGATGGAGATGCTAGGCATTCGAATCTACGAAAAAGGTTTTGGGAACTGATATTATACTCGTGATTCTTCCTTATAAGCTATAGTAGCTTGATCATGAAAGTTGTCATGATAAGGATGAATAGAAGATGTAAGTAAAATGTTTACTACACTAATAGATTACTAAAGAATGGATTTTTGAAAGAACACCAAACATTTGATGATGGTGATCCACTTCAAAGTGCAAGTCCAAAGGTATTAGTAGTTGACTATATACGCTTTGTACCATGTGTCATGTTGATGACACCGCTATTGATGTTGATAGATTCTTTTAAAAGAAAAAGGAATTGCTGAAAGAGAATCTATAAAATAGTTGGCAGAAAATAAAAGGTTGGAGATGTCCAACCTAGGTATATAGAAGATATACATGTTATGGCTATATTCCTTGCTTGTTAAACAGTGTGGTTCTTAGGTATTGGATACCGGTATTGGATACCGAATTGGTTGGTATGAAGTGTCATACAGGACAACGCAATTCATGAACTACAATGGCCTAAGTAACTAGCAAGAGAATGAGTGATGATGTTCATCGAAAACAAATAAAGTGTTATTGTGTTTTTCGTTGTCATCAAACCAAGCCTTCAAGATTTGTTTAAATAATTGTTATTTTGTTCCGGTATCATGAGAACAATGGCTGTTCAAATAATTACCGTATTCCATAAAGGATGGATGAACTTTTACAAGTCTAGTTGGAGAAATCACATCCATAAACACTATTGCTAAAATGTCGCAAGACAAATGATTGAAAGATCACTTATGAAGTGACATCGCTGTTTAAATTATATTTGAAAGAAAACATGAAGAAACTCCATGTTGATGGATTTTTGGAGCCTTTGATTTTGATCAATTGACGCATATGAGACTTTCCTCGAGATAATTGAAACTCCGTCCATAGGCCAGATAGGAACGGATGACTAGCTTATTGGAAATTGTGCATGCTGATGTGCATAGTCCATTTTGTGTAGCCATATGCGATAGATATTTTGGCTTCATATGCTTTCTCCAAAAATTTGAGTGAATATATCTGTATATTTACTTAATAAGGAAGAAGTATGAAACATTTGAAAATTATTCAAAGACTTTCAAGATGAAGTGGAAAATCATTGTAACAAGAAAATAAAGAGTATGATTCGATCATAAAGGAAGATATTTGAGTTACATGTTTAGCAAAAACACCTAAGACTTGAGGAATTGTTCCATGATTTGTGTTTCCCGATAAACCATAGGAGTATGGCATATTTGAGAGATAAAATCAAACCATGTTTGACATGGTAAGATCAAGGGTGTCATTTATAAAACTGCCATTATGTTTTAAGGATTGAAGCTTTAGAGACTACCGCTTTTACACTGAAAAGAGCACCATCGTGATCCATTGAAATGACACCATATGAGTTATGGTTTGGGATAAAACCTGAATTGTCTTTTCTTAAATTTTGGTATGCTATGCATAAGTAAAATGTTTACAACCAAAGTCGGATAAGCACGTCTTTGTAGGTTATCCCAAAGATTTTGTTGGGAATTTCTCCATAACACCAAGGACAAAAGAGTTTGTTAATTGGAACGTCAAGTTTCTTGAGAAGGACTTTTTCGTGAAAAGTTAAGTGGGAGGATAATAGAACTTTGATAAGGTTGTTGAACCTTAGCTATATGTGCTAAGTAGCACAGCGCCGGAAAGTGTCCCGGTGGCGGCCACAATGCTCATGGCTCTCGTGATTACAAAAGGTGTGATCTCGGAGATTAGAGTTCCTATAGAACCGTGTGGGTCGGTAAGAATCAAATAGTAAGATTTGATAAGCAAGTCGTTATTGTTTTGACAATGATGAACCGACTACATGCAAAGAAGCGATATGGGCCCTGACTCCATAAAATGACTAGAAGTCATAGAATCCGTGATAGTATCCATACACGAGAAAACAAGTTTCTGAACTTGGAAGACCCTCCGGAAAGGCGTGAAGCCTATCGGTCGTGTTTGGATCTATAAAGAAATAAGACATGGGCGTTTAACATCTATGAAATAGTCGACATGTTGGAAAGAAGTTTACGACAATGTTCAAGGAGTTGACTATGACAAGATTTGATCTTTCATAGCGATATATAGTCTTGACGGATTAATGTAGCAACCACTACATATAATTTGATATATGGTAGTTGAATAAACAAAACAAGGTTCTTCTAATAGAACGGTAACCTAGGACATGTACATGACATGGTCCGAAGGGTTTTGTTAATTCAAAGGGTGCTAAAAGGGCATGTAAACTTCAATAGTTGAAGTAAGCATAGCGGAGTTGGAATCTTCACCATGATGAAACTGTTAAAAGAGTTTAAATTCATCGGAGATGATGAAGATGCTTGCATTTGCAAGAAATTAAGTGGGAGCGCTGAGACATATTTCTAATACATTATGTAGAGGACATATTGTTGATTGGAAATGATGTATCTTGAATTGACACAAGTTAAGGATTTCATTAAAACAAGATTTCGATGAAAGACTTGGGCAAACCCAGAATATTAGGCATCAATATCTGTATGGATAGATTAAGGCGCTAATATGGTTGTGCCAGACATACATATATGAGATATTGAAAGGGTTCAATATGGAGACAACAAGAAAGGTTCTTGCTGCATGGAAAGGATTGTATCAAAATTCAAGTGTTTCAACACTTGGTGAGAAAATCACATGAAGATTTAGATCGATTATACCATGATATGTATATATCCAGAATGTCCTATGCTCTAAATGTTATGAGCATATACCAGAATGATTCATAAGATGATCATTGGACAATAGTAAAGATATTCTTATGAGCTTTGGAAGAACTAAGAATATATAATGTATAAGTGACAAATAGTTAAAGGTAGTTCATTGTAAAGTGTTACATTGATACTAGTTTTGTCACAAGATACAAATTAAATTTATCTCAATTTAGACTATGGGTGGCACAATGTAATGAAAGTATGTTCCATGATGGATTTGGATGAGTTCCAAAGTTGAGACATTGTGACGGATACTACAACAAAAGGCTAAGTATATGACTGCTATAGTAGCAGCAAAGGAGGGCATTTGTGTTAAGTAGTTTGTTATCAAACTAGGTGTGGTTCAAAGTGGGCTAATACTATGAAGATATATTGTGTGACAATAATATCAACATATTTTGAGCCGAACGAACTAAAGGTCTCACCAAAGGACCAAATCTATACAATGCCATCTCATTTGAGAATGAGTGATGCGTAGAGACACATAGACATGCAAATACACACGGACCTAAAACTGTCAGATCCAGAGATTATGTTAACCACTAGCAATAGCGTCTATGCAACACCAGAAAGCCATAGGTGTTCAATACGCAAAGTTTTTCAAACTAGATTATTGACTCTAGTGCAAGTGGGAGACTGAAGGGAATATGCCCGAGAGGCAATAATAAAATGGTTATTATCTTATTCCATGTTTATGATAAATGTTTATTTTACATGCTAGAATTGTATTGATCGGAAACATCAATACATGTGTGTTTAATAAACAAAAAGGGTTCCTAGTTATGCCTCTCTTATAGACTAGCTTGTTGATTAACAAGATGATCAAGGTTTCCTGATCATGGACATTGGATGTTGTTAATAACAAGGTCGCACCATTGGAATGATGTGATGAACATTCATCCGAAGTATTGCATTATGATAAAAGTCATTATGTTTATATTGCTACAATATCATACGAAGTAATCTTTATCCTTAGACCATGAGATCATGTTAATTGCTAACACCGGAAGAGTATCTTGATAACATCAAATGTCACACCGTAACAGGGTGACTATAAAGGTGGGTTGATTAACGAAGGTGTTATGTTGAGGCTCATGGATCAAGAGTGGGATTTGTCCATCCCGATGACGGATAGATATACTCTGGGCCCTCTCGGTGATATCACATTGAAATAGCTTGCAAGCAAGTGATGTGATCACTAGAATGTTATATCACGGGAACGAGAAAAGAGTACATGTCGGTAACGAGATCAAACTAGGTATGGAGATACCTATGATCGAATCTCGGACATGTAGTATATCAAGGGACAAAGGGATTTAGTTACAAGCGTTAAAGGTTCTCACGATCACAGAAGTCATCGTTGAATGTGTAGGAGTCAGTATGGATCTCTGTGTCCGCATCGATTATTGATCTGAGAGGGGTCTCGATCATGTCTGCATTATTTGCGAACCGTAGGGTGACACACTTAAGGTATACCGACACCATTTGGAGCAAATATGTTTCAGATAAAGATTTAAGAAAGCGCTGGAATTATTTCAATAGACACCGAAACTGTTTCAGGTGAAAATGCTGAAATTGGTTCTGCATGTAATATTGAAATGTTGCAGGGTTTTATGTGAATGTTTGTTAATTAAAGTAATTAACAAAATTCTGAATAAAATTAATAAAAGAGTTTTATTAAATGAGAGAGCATTAAATTTGGAGAAATTTAAAGCATTTAAAGTGGAGACTTTAAAAGAGAATGTGAAGGGGCAAATTTATGTGGAGGGAGTTACCACCACATGAATGGAGGAGGTGAAGGGTCACCTCTTCCATGCGCCGGCCATGAAGGAGGGGCACCCCCCTCCTCCTATAAAAGGCCACCCCCTCCTCACTTCTCACACACACCTCCTTGTGAAGGATCTCTCTCCCCCTCTAGTATTATTCCCCGATGGTCTCGGATTAGCGAGATACATGTTTCCGGTGGCTTTATCTGGAAAGGAGTTGCTGCTTCCGCTGCTTTGCTGGAGCGAGGGATGGAGGTTGTCGGGGTACCAGACGTGTGTGCGCTCACGGATGCACTGCTGCTTTGGCGGTGCTGGACTTGGTTCGTGCTGGAGCTGGATCTGATGGACGTGCTGGAGCCGGACCTGCTGGACTTCATCACGATCTTGAGATCGGCAAGTGTACGACTACATCAACCACGAGTTCCTACTCATTAACAAAGCTCGTTGTCTACGAGGGTAAGTTCTCGTTGGATGTATGTCCACCCGTTGCTTTGTACCTAGTAGATAGATCTTGGCGTGTAGTTCACACCGTAGGAATTTTTTTGTTTTCTATGCTGCGGACCCAACAAAATCTTGGACATGTCTTGTATCGAAGTAACAAAAGGAATCAAACGCGAAGTTTATGGTTCAAATGGCAAAGCATCGTGGAATGCATGGGGGTCATTATGGGCACCCTGGTCCCGCTATTGATCATTGATATGAGAGAGATATCGCTCATGTCCATGACATTACCCAACCATAGGGTAACACACTTAAGGGTCTTACAATGTTCTAAGATTGTTATGGAAGTGTTGGGATCACTGATGGAAAGAAGAGAGAAAGCCGAAAGTGTTTCGGATAAAGTCCGAAGTCATTCGGAGATGATCAAAAAGCATTAGGAAATGTTTAAATATGTTTTAATATTAATTGTTGGAATTATTAATAAAATAAATATTTAAAATTAATTTTGGGGCAACTTCCACTATTGGGCGAAATTCCTCGAAGGGAGAAGGGCCCAAGAGGGTCGCCACCCAAATGGTCCACCGACGTCGCGCCTAGGGCTCCCACCGGTCGGGCCGTGCGAGTAGGGTGGGCGGGCAGGAATGTGGGGCCCACCCCAGGCCAGCTGCCACCACCGCCTTGGGCCACGTGCGTACAGGGCGGGTGGGGCCACGCGGCCGGTCGGCGCCTCCTTAGTCGCTGCCCCTTCCCTCCTTTAGTCCCACATTGCCAGCTAGCAATGTGGGGGTCCTCCTTTTCTCCTACATAAAGAGGCGAATATGATAGATTAAATACAACAATTAAAAAGGGGGGATTTCTTAAGGCATTGTCCTTAGGGATTCCCCCTCTCTCTCTGTTAAATCTCACGAGTGCAGTTCCAAGAAGAACTACGCACGTGGGAGATGACACCACCTCGACATGGTGCCATGCTGCTGGATCCCAGTTCCATAGGGTCTACTTCCTCGTACTGGCTGGATCAAGGAGAACATGAGTCATCTTTGGTCACCAGACATGTGCGAAACCACTAAGGTGTTGACACTAGTGGCACCTAGGTTATCGTGCAAGGACCTAGGGCGACTTGCGAGGATCTTCATGACCTTGAAGTCGACTACGAGTTCGTATACTTCATCCACGTTCCCCGTCGGACGTTAAACGCTTTCGGTCTACAAGGGTGTCTCACCGATACCTCCAACCCCTTTATTGCATTAACTCATAGGTAGATCTTGGTATTGGTGTTGCGATAGGTAGGAAACTTTTTGTTTACTTCTATGAACCCCTTCAGTGGTATCAGATATGATCTATGCATAGTTATGCTAGTACGACTAGAACACATGTTGAATGTGGGCATTGATTGTCTAGTTGTTACCCTCCCACATGTACTTGTTCATATCACAACACTGTGAGATGAAGCGGCTTGGACTGACCTTACGTGTAAGCTTACACAAGCTGGTTCCACGCTTGATATACGGCTTGTACCGTATAAGTGTCTAGCGGGTGTATGTCTCTCTCACAGTAGTTGATATGGAAGTTGCAAAGGAGGGCCCTAAAAAGGGGCAGTGGAGATAAACTATTTGATCAATGTTGTGGTTGAAGTTTGTAGGTATGAATGGTTCTATCTCGTAAGCCCAATAGCCATGTAAAACATGCAAGAGATAAAGGTAGATGTGTCTAACTTTATTATGGAGTGGAAAGTGATGTGATATGGTCAATTTTATATCGTTGTATGAAATGTACTTTCATATAAATCAACCGGCATGAGCCACTCGGTTGTTCGTTCTATTCTTACGGCATGTGTGTCGAGATCATGATGTAAAGTAGTTTATATGTGGTTACTATACTGTAGTAGTAGTGGATCATGATGGATGACCAAGTGGCAGCATCATGGACTTGGCATCATGCTGGTGGGCGCACGATGGCGATCAAGGCGCAATACATGAAGGACCATATCATATCACACATTATGAATTGCATGTGATGTTAATCCTTTATGCATCTTATTTTGCGTGAAGGACCATATCATATCACTCAAGACAATCATATTCAATTTCTGTCCCTCCTTCACCGCCTAAATAAAATCCACAATTTTCTCTATTACAACAAATTCATTCTCTAGGAGTTCCCAAGCTTTAGTTAAAATTAAGTCCATAGAAAACCCTTTGAAATTAGTGTCAAGTTCCCGCTTAATATCTTGATTAAGTCCCCCATTGAAAATATGTAGAACATACCATTCAGGTAAATCATGATAGGGACATCTATTAAGGATGGATTTATAACTTTTGAAGGCTGTTACCAAACCTTCTCCTGGGTGGTCCTTGAAATTTGTAATTTTCCTCCTTACTTCAGCAGTCTTTACCTTGGGAAAGAATCAAAATACAAATTCTCCTTTCAGCTTTTTGCAAGTATCAATTTTCTCTACAGGGCAAACTCTATACTAAGCTAAAGTAGTGTTGGTTATAGATTGGCTAAACAATTTAAGTTTCAATTCATCATCAGAATAGCCTTTCAATTTAAGTGTCCAACATAACTTGGTAAAATGGATTAGGTGAGTGTAAGGATCCGCATGTGGATCATCTCCTGCAAAAGTCTTCTCCTTGATAATAGCGATAAAACAAGGGTTAACCTCAAATTCTAGTTCACTCCCACTTGGTAATTCCTTAACGAGTCCTCTATTAAACTTTCCGAGGTGTTTATTTATATCAAGTTGATTCATCAGCCCAAGTGTAGTCATGCTACTCACCTGAAACTAGTAAACAACTTTAGTATAGTAAGATTAGCAACTAAGAACAAAGACAAAAAGCGCTTAGCTCCCCTTCAACGGTGCCACAAAATAGTTTGATGACGGCAAGAGTAGAGATCAATTATAGCTAGTTTCGAAATAAGAGTATCGAACCCATAGAGAGTTATTTGGTTAAGGTCTTTAAGACCCTCCTCACTATCTACCAAAGGATACTTGTAAGCTGCCTTTGATTTCAAGTAAAGGGTGTATGAAAGGTTTTGTGAAAGAGTGCAAGAAAGTAATAAAAGAAAGTAAAGTAACCAAGTAATGAAAGTGTTGGGAAATGGTGTTGGAACTCAATGAGGCTAAAATGTTCTCGGGGTTGTAGGATACACCACTAGCATATGATAATTATTCAGGATTAGGATAATCTATTTCTTTTGTCATGATATGTGTGGAGAGAGCTCCATAATAAGATGTTCCCTAGAAGACTCATGAGCAGTCGCTTTTTGAATTAGGTATTGTGGTCATTTCTAAATAACCACTGCGATGCCTAAGGGCAATCACTCATATAGACCACCACAATTAAGGGTTTCCCCTTGGATATCATATTAAGCTTAGTGGATCTCTCTTAATTCCCCCTTGATCTGTGTAGGTTATAAGCCAATTTTCACTTTCACTAAGTAGCACTTGACATACTCCCATGAACGCCTCAAATATATCTCCCTCTCTTTAGTCCCAAAGGGAGAATGCTATATGGTCGACTTCACATACCATCTAAGGCCCTATTCGGCAACACTGCAAATCCTCGCTCCGTAGCTAGAACGATGGGAGCAGTCCTGAATGCGTGGGCTTTATGGATTTGCAAGCACAAAGCGCTTCATCGTTAACCACAAAACTACAGAGCTACCATTTGATCTATCCACAAAAAGGAAAAGTGGGGATGGACTGGATATTACATGGGACTACCACAGATAAGTGAACCAACTGGTACTATGTTTCTTGTCTCTCTCGTTTCTGCCCCTCTATCTGGAGAACATCCATGGTAGCCAAACCTGGTGTCTGTCCTAGATTCTGGTTGCACCGTGGATCCACTCATGGTAATATATGGCAAAATAGGACCACTTGGCCACCAAGATATGACTCCACTGAGGCCAGGATCTCATGGAGTCGGTGCTCTCCCCCTTGTCGCAAGGTGTTGCACTACCAGTTTCTGGATGCTGCCTCCATATTCTACATGGCCACAACGAACTTCCAATTAGCTCCAAGATAACTTTAGGCCACACTTGTGAGCTAGCTAAAATCCCGTATAAATTTCAGAATGTTGGACTAGTTTATTAGTACCCAATCAGGCTACAAGTGGCTAGAATGGGCTGTCAGCCTAATTTTTATTCGAGTGGAGTGAGCCGAATGGGTATAGCTCACTATCTCGATCAGGAGAGCGCTTCCCGCGAGGAGTGGAGCGGAGCAATGAGATTTTCTAGAGTGGAGAGTTGCCGAACGGGGCTTAAAAGAGAGATTTAACACAATATCATATATCAATGGATCATTGCCAAAAGTAATAGATCATATTTATTTCATTCCATAATAATGATAGGGTTTATCCATCTCCCCAAGAACAAAGAGAACTACTCACACATGGTAGAAATCAACAACATCATCATATTCATATGGATGGGTAAAAGTGTAGATAGATATAATGCAAACCACAATTGTATTTGGAATTACAACAAGAGCTAATGTATGGAAGAGGGGAATAGTAATGGTGATAGAGATGCAGTAATTGATGACGAAGGGGATGATGTGATGTCCTCCAATGATCTATGAAGCAGCAAGGATTCACCCTTCTCCTAGTTCCTCCTCTAGATCCCTCTCTAGCATGGTGTTTCGAGGCTAGAAGTTTTTGTGAATGTCAGATCTATGATCCATCTTTGCGAGGTCAGAGTATTTGACTAGGTGGACGCGCTGACAAGTGGTACGGGTAGATGGTACGGGCAAGCTCCGCCCAAACCATAGGTTGTTAAACCGTATGTAGCCTTCCCTTGCATCCTCTATTCTCCCATGTGCGTGGAAAAATCATTTAAATGACATTTATCACTTAGAAATATTATATTACTACATAACATGATAGTCCCAATTGATATAATCACAAAAGATTTAATAATTCAAGATCCTATTGGAACAAGGACAAAAAGGTGCGAGCGAGCACAGTAAAATACCAAAAATCCTACTCGTGCAAAAACATAAGGTAAACATGCTTCAAAAATGGACTCATTAGTGCACCACCAAGGAAACCATCATTATGACCATGCTGTGAGGATCGGGTGCTAGACATACACTACAAGAAATGTCTCCACCCGCAATAGTTTGTTCCGTCGATCGTCGTAGAAGGTGCCTCTCCCTCGAAGATTGTTTCAGCTCGACCGTGGCCGATGGAAAACTTTTTTTTATATTTTTGCGGACCCTCTAGTACGACAAAAACTCTAAAAACATGGATGAAGCTTGACCAACGCGTGGTAGAAGTAAGATTTTCGGTTCCTTGCGTGATGTTAACTGACCAAAATCTTTTGAGGCGTGTGGGTCCTAGATGTCAGTGTCTCTAGCGGAGCTTACCTTTCGGTCGCACCTCCCTGATTTGAACTCGATAACGTTGCTTGATGCATATGCCATTTAGTCAGGCTGCTGGGTCCCCTATGTCATCCTCTCATTAGAAGAACCGTGTGTATGATGGAATTTTACCTTCACCCATGCTACCTTGTTCCGAAATCGATAGCATTGTTCGATGCATCTGTTGTTTATTCAGGCTACTAGGTCCCACATGTCAGCCTCTCATAATAAGAAACATGGGTATGATGGAATTTTTTCCTCGTCCGCACCTCCCAGATTTGAAGTCGATATTTTTGCTCGATGCATCAACCATTTAGTCAGGATGGTGGGCCCGCCTTGTAAGTCACTCATTAGAAGAAATGTGTGTATGCTGGACTATCTATATTCGGTCGCGCCTCCCATTTTTGAACTCTATATCGTTACTTGACACATCAGTCATTTATTCAGGATGGTGGGTCCCCCATGTTAGCCTCCTCTATAGAGGAAACGTGTGTATGTTGGATTTTTTTGGTCGCGTTCGCCATTTTTAACTGGGTAATGTTTCTTGATGCACCAGCCGTGTATGATCTTGCTGCTGGGGGCCTTAATGTCAGCCTCTATGGACAAGAAGTGTGTTTATCTTGGTCTTATTTTCTATAGCCATGACCCCCATTGTGCCCTTGCGAACATTGCTCGATGTAGTAGCCATGTATGTTCTGACTGTTGGGTCCCCAATCTTAGCCACTCTATATAGGAAACGTTTCTATGTTGGACTTTTTCTGGCCATGTCCGTTACTATGCCCTTCTTAACATATCTCGACGCAACCATGTATGTTCTGGCTAGTGGGTCCTTGATGCCAGCCTATCTGTACATTTACTTAACTTTTTTTAAACCCACCCATTAAGCTCGAGGGACACCAGTGGGTATGCGATGCCAGCCTCTTTGTAAAGCAATATTTATACACGAAAAAAATGTAAACCCAAGATAAATATATGAATGCACGGAGGATTCAAACTCGAGACATTTAATAGATGCAAACTGAGTGTGTTGCCACTACACCAAATATATTTGTAGAAAAGTTATCATTAAACATTTCTTAGTACCTATAACTTAAGTATTAGTCTTTTTAAAAGATTTTGTATGTCCATGCTTATCTCTTCTAAAATAAAAGTTCATCACTCCTAGCTTCTCAATTTATAAAATGCCACGTAATGGAGTAGTTTCTTAAAATACATGGGTGGGCGGAGTTTTTTTAAGAGGTGGGGGGCAATGCCCAAAAGTCCGAATTAAAAAGATTTTGGCTATTATATATGGGTTATCTACATGGGCTATGCTCCATGGTCTCCTTTCTCAAATTTCAATGGGCTATGCTCAGTAGTCCCCTGGCCCCGAAAAGGCTGAATTAAAATGTTCTGGGCTATACTCCATGGGCTATGCTCCATGGTCTGTTTCTTAAATTTCACTGGGCTGTGCTTACCAGTCCCCTCACACCTAAAAGTCCTAGTTATAATCTTCTAGGCTAAAGAAGTGTCAAATGGGCTAGCTTTCATCTCCTCGTTAGTAAACATTACGTTGTACTATGGATCGATCGGATTGCGAACAAAGACCTCACCAAGGGAGGAAAAGTTTGATAACTCTTTTGACAAATATTCATGCAAAAATCCAAAAGAACTAGAGACACACACTCTACCCACGCCAAAACTAGATTGATATTGTGGGGCCCCCGGATTAATCCTCCAAGAATCCCTGTTATGCATACAACCACGATCCCATGATCAGTTAGTTATGGCACATAACCGACAAGTATCAAAGTAAACATCCGATAATTAATGAGAACATATCATACCTCAATTTTCCATCATGGCTACATTGATCAACAACAACGGAAATTCCTTAAGCGCAGTGCCCGAGCCATGCCTTAACCTACAGGCAACTGACTGGGAGAACGTCCTAGCTCACATAGTCGTCCACTTCACCTCGTCTTGATATCTGACCAAGTTAATAGCCAGGAACAATGCCGATGAGTACATTGAATGTACTCGCAAACCACCTTAAGATAACAGTACTAACAAGCGGATATGGACTATGGTTGTGGTAGTAGGAGGGCTCCAAGAGGGGTTCTTTTCTCAAATAGTTTCTCATGGTCAAAGCAGGTATCCTTTCAGACCATCCCATGGTTAAACATTTCAAAATCATTTCTTTTCCGAAATTCTTTTTGAAAACAAAACCAGCACAACTCTACAGAAGTTTGTCCAACCCGTCCTTAACCGCGGACACGGCCATTCGAATAGATTTACACTCTGCCGAGGTTGTACACTTTACCCACACCATTCGGGTACTCTACCCTGATCTTCACCGATCATGGGTCGAGTAACCGATCAAGACTCTCAGGATGCCCACTCCAATATAAGTGCCTACCCCATGAGTGTTCATCCCCTCAAAACCGGGACGTTGGGCGAGGACCAACCGGAGCGCTTAGTGCACGTCCCACGTGCGCACTTTCAATGAGGGGCTCATAGTAACGCTTGGAGGACTGCCGACCCTTCGTTCCTTCTCCAGGTTGATGTCTCACATGGACCTATATCGGAGAAGGCCCACCCTCCAGGGATCCCCGATCCCCTGTAGTAGTTACGAGGCAGCTTATACCGGAATAAACAACTTTCAAAATCCAGCCCTGTCCCATACCAGAGTAATGTGGTTGCATAGGGTTAAGTTGTTATAGCTAGACTACAAAGAACCGGGTGCGTTTTTGTAAACAGTTTTTCCTGCAGCATTTTGTAAAACAAAACCTTTTTCTTTCTCAACAACTCTTGGGAGGTCCCACCTCACCAAGGTTTTCTCATAAAACTTTTGGTAAAACCTTTTTCCCTTTGTCTTCCCATCCGCTAGTTTTTGCTTCGGCTAAATCGGGGTCTCCAAAGGGGTATCGTGTAATACACCATCTGTTCTACTAGGGTCAAGTAGGTATCACCAAAGGGTTTGTACTTAATAGTAAAATAGGGTAATAGTTCGGAGGAGCCAAACCACTACAATATATATATACATCAACATAAAGTAAAACGATGCAGTTTTAGTAAACAGTAGAGAAAACATGCATAAGTAAAATAGTAGGGCAAGGCTTATGAGCAAGAAGGTGGCTTGCCTATGATCAGCAGTATGGCATAAATTTCCCTGGACTTCTTCTTTAGATAACAACAAGGTACCAATAGGGCAAGGCTTATGAGCAAGAAGGTACCAATTCCAATTATAAATACCACTTCTTCTGCTCTTCGATTTCATCGGAACTATCGTCGTCCCGACAGCACATGCAAGCAAACCAAGCCACAATCAACACAAGGCATTCATGCACCAAACCATACAGCAAACAAACATAATAACTACTACTGAACTTTGGAGGTTTTGGAGAAGTTGGGTTCTAGTAGTGGAATTTACTAGATTGCCACTATAGTGGTTTCCATTTGGAAGATAGTTGTCTAGGGTAGATATGATTCATTTGGATTAGGGTTCTGAGGTATGTAGGATACCAATGTGCAAAGTTGATATCCTCAGATAGGTATTGTCAAGACAAAACCAACGCAAGTGGTTTCACTTGAATATCAATTTTCTAGAATTAGTTAAGTGTTTTATAGTGGAATAAACTCTAGTTTGAGGAAATAATTCACCAGAAGTTATCTGGAGCTCCAAAAATTATTTCCTTGGATTTTTAGGTAGTACTTGATGTACTGAACCACCTAGAGTTGGAATCAAGTCAAAAGAATTACCATAATGCCCTCAGGAAATTCCCAAAGACAATTCTGTATGATTCTTCTCCTTTTCACCGGGGTAACTCTACAGAAGCTATTGAATAGATTCCAAGGGCATGTGATATGTATTTAAAATACCTTTGTGTAGAATTTAGAGTCACCCAATTTGGAGTTGCCAAACTCCTAGAGTGATTTATTTAGTGAAAATACCCTTTACAGAAGAATTTAAATCACAAAAATTCTACCAGAGCCCACTAAATTCTGAGCTGCTGGGGTTTGGTAGATGCTGGTACTAGGCTGTACTGGGAGTTGGAATCAGGTCAGTACCACATTTGGTTAGACCTGGTGAATTTATCTAAGATAGAGAGTTGCTAGTTTTGTTATTTTTGTTAAAGGCAGAATATGGTTCACCTTGGTATGAGACCTGTGCTGGATGATAGGTAATTCAAATACCTTCTAGGTCTTTGGTTCATCTCAAATGGAGATGTAGAACTCTCTGTGGAAATTATTTAATGCACCAGGTACATTCTAGCAAAATAATTACTAGTAATTAGGGAAAATTATTTTGGACATGGGGTTGCCTCTGCATGTTTGAGAAAACATCAACGAACCACCAAAAAATTAGATCTAGGTGTTTGGATTAGGTTTACCATTTTATTCGGATTAAATCCTAGCAAGTATTTTTCTGGGAATACAGGTTAGCTAAAAAGAAAAGAAAAGGAGTTGTAGCGGGCCGGATCTGGGGAGAACTGGGCCGGCCGGGAAGGATTTGGCCGATGGCGGTGCAGGAGGTTTGAGTTGAACCGATCAAGGGGCCGATCCAGCGGTGGAGAGCGCCGAAGCGATACCGGCGGATCTCAGCCGTCCGTTCAAGTGACGATGGACGGCGCATCGTCGTCGTCCACCCGGGGCTCACCGCCGACGAGTCTAACCCTGGCAGAGGGTGGCGCGAAGCGGGGAGCTCACCTGAGGGCTCGAGGAGGGTCGTTGACGGTGCAGGACGACGCGGTCAGCGACAGCGAGTAGATCGGTGGGCGGCACGACGGCAGAGGCCCACGGGAAGCAGCTCACGCGACAGCGGCCGAGGAGGATCTCGTCGGTGCTCAACGGTGACGACGGAGGAGATGGTCCTAGGCAAAAAGGAGGGCACCGTTAGATGCAGGAGAGCAAGGAGATCGCATGGGCTGACATGCAGAGAGAATGGAGAAGATGGGGAGGTGCCTTGCTTGATTTTTGAGAGGAGGCCGAGAGCTCCTCTTCTCCTTCCTTCGGACAACATAGAACAGAGGAGTGGGTGTGGTGCTCGGGGGAGGTAAGTGGGATGGATAGGGGAAAATGAGGGCAGGGGAGAGCTGGGGGAAGGGCTGCTGGCTTTATACCAAGGGGAGGGAGTGGATGTGGTAAATTACCAATGTGGGCATGGGGGCGAGCAATGTTGGCCAGTGATTGGTCCAGGGGGAGGTGGAGAGGGGTAGGATGGGGATTTAGTCGAGCTGGATCAGAGGGGGAAGCTGTGGCATCAGTGGTAATTTAATTAGATTGATCCTTGTAAGAAATGGGGTTATATCTCCTTCTTTGGTAAGGGCAAATGGGGATTTGTTTGGGGTGGAGCTTGCAATGGTGGTCGACCAAGGGTGTGTCTGATGCTGAGGATAAGCATTGATCAAGAATTGATGGAGAATGGAAGTGCTTAGAGTGGTGATTTGCTTAATTGACAATTATTGATCTAGTAGATGGTTGTGAATGGAGTCCAAAATGTCACATTGGACCAGAGGAGAAAATGGTACTTGTGAGTAGAGGAGGTAAAGATAGACTCCTAGGATTTATTTGGGATTTTTTGTGGAGTTTAAGTCCACTTAAATCCAATTACTCAAAAAGGACAGAGTTGATTTTTAGAAGATCATTTGATAAATTTCCATTGGACAAGCTGGGATTTTGGTGTGGAAGGGTCCCAAATGTGAATACACACCTAGGGGAATTTTCCCAAGATTTATTGGAGATTAAAAGTATTTAAAACAATTATTATTCCAATTCAGCCATTTAAGAAAATGGGCAAAAAGAAATAATAAAGCTTATCAAAAATATTTGTTTTTGAGATGGAAAGATTGGATATGATTTGTGGGACTCACATGAGTCAAAAGTTGGGGAAGTGGTTTGGTAAAAACCAAACTTTCCTTTATGGAGGGAGTTTTGGAGATTTTGACTATTTAAGGAATTAAATAGTTTTGGGGCCACAATAATTATGGATAATTATTGATAAATATTGGTGATCAAGGTAGATGGGATAGAAAAGGTGTAGAAAGCATTTGCAACCTTGTGGAATGAAATTCCATCTAGAGAAGGATGGAAAACAATGAGTTGAGGATCTAGAGTGGTGTTATTTTTATACCACCAAAACATGCTTGCATCTTGGAGCTGAGAGCTCACCTTGGTGCAAGGGATAGATGGATAGGTATACCAGGTCATATAGATGATCATGGCAGAAAGAGTTTGAATTAATTGTATTTGAGGTGATCTAGAAGTGGTGGCAAACTTTGTTGAAAAGAAGGCTACCAAGAAATATGAGTCATGATGTAGTATAAACCATGTGGGCTTAGGCATCATAGAGATCCACTTGGGGCAAGTGAAGTAGGTTTTTATAGAACTCACTGAGTAGATCACAACCATGTAGAGAGTTGGTCCATAGGAGGTTAGATGAGGCTATGAGCTTCTAGCAAAGTAGGCATGATGACTCGTTTTGTAGTAAACATTATTTTCTTGTCTACAAAACCATCATGGACAAGTGGGTTGGAGGAGGATTTAACCAAGGACAAAGGTGGGACTTTGTAGTCCTTAGGATTTTTAACAAGATGGTTCAGGTGCATTTCCAAAAATGCACAGGGTTTGAGAAAAGGAGGCATTCAAAAAGGTGATGTTGTAACTGTTTTGAGGATTTTGACTAGAGTATGAGAGGGAATGTTATTGGAGGAGTTGCAAGGTATCAGAGCATCAACTAGTGGGTGATGTTGAAGAGTAGATTGAGTGGAAGGGTTCCAAGCTGAATATTGGTCTTCAAGGACTTGGAAACATCTAGAATGGAGATCCTCAGAACTGATCTAGTTAAGGGTTTCAGATGGTCTCTAGTAGTTGGAGATTTGTTCTTGCTTTGCATTCTTGTTTGGGGTGTGGTGATTTGGAAACCTCTTGATCCTAGTGATGAGCTCCTAGATTAGCTCATTCTATCTCCTAAGCAGACACTTCAATCAGCAAATCAAGGCAACTCATCTTACAGACAAAACAACTACTACCGGGGTTACCACCAAGCTTAGCTTGAGGTAAGGATGGGTATTTTGAATTAGGTTGGAGTTTTAACAAGGTGAGGTCCTTGGTATCTCTACCAAGTGTAGAATCCAAAAGCTTACAAAAAGGTTTTGGAGATCGTAAAGGTAAGAGTAGTTGAAGGTTCTATCTTGGAAACATAAGGAGATTATATTATATAACTCTCCATAGTTTTGTCAATAGAAGTTACAAAAATAGTTTTGGTTACATAAGCATCTTGGCTCAGGTTTTGAAATGCCAGAACATTTTAGAATATGTTAAGTGAGCCAGGATAGTTTTGTTAAATAGCGTTTTGACAACTGGTGTTGAGGTAAGGAGTATATCATCTAATACACATTCATATGCATAAGCATGTCCAAACAACAAGCAAACATTTCAGCATTAAACAAGAAAAAGGTTTTGTTCCCCCTGATTTTTGCATTCTGGACAACTAATTAGGGTTGCTGAAATTGGTATGTTACAGACCTTTCCCCCTTAAAAGAATCTCGTCCCGAGATTCCAAAGAGTAGGGTTAGGAGATTTTGAGTCAAGGTTAGCGCTACTGGTTTTCCAACGTGCTATCTTACGGACTCCGTCTTTGGAAGTGGTTAATACATCGATGAAGTTGAGCTTCAATCTTCCAGGATACACGGAGAGTTGAGTAGAGTCCAGTCCTGATTGCGAGGAATGATCTTATATTCCTTCGGGGCTTGATACCTTGAGGGCTTAGGCTAGACAAGCTACCTCTATTCTGAACATCGTGGAGTAGTCGTCGGAGGATAGAATCTACGGCTGGGAGTACCTCTATCTAAGGAGTCACAACTCTTCTTTAGGGTCATAGTATATCCTATTTATGGCGTTGGGGTCCAAGCTTCTGGGATGGCTCCTGGCGAGGGTTTACTTTATTTGTGCGAGAAAGACGCAGTCTTTTCCCCTTAGGGTTTGACTAGGTTACCTTGGGGATAACGCATTCCTTTCTTCTTGGTTGAACTGGTGGCGGTTCTGAGGATTGTCGTCCATCTTTTTCCTGTAGTCGAGGTCTTCAGAAGGCGTCCGTGGAACTATGGCCTATGGGGCTTATATACTACTACTCTTCATACTTAGCCTGGGGAAGTCATTGGAGTCTCACATCCTCTAAGCGATTGGAACTGAGTGGTTAGCGATCTTGTATCCCATTCCGGTGGGTCTTCAGCTAGGGCGGCAGAGGGATTTCGTAGCATCTTTAGTTAGTTTCACTTCTGAAGTCTCACAGGTTGTTGTTTGGTGAGAAGGCGTCAAATCTGGCGGTCTGATATGATGTGGTCATTCCGGGTTGAGTTTAATGCAATGCCATGGGTAAAACATGTAGGTGTGCAGCCTTGACTCGCATCTCATTAAAAAGGGGTTCACGCAGGGACAATCATGACTAAGCCGACCAATGGCGAGGATATTTGAATAATACAGGAGGATATCTGGGCTATCAGGGGTGGGGGCATTTAGAGTTTTACAAAACAGGTGCAGGGGCGATACATAACTCTACCTAGGTTGAGATAGGTGGGTTCCTGGGTACGAAAACTACTTTGGTGGAATGTCCAGAGTCTTGTCGCCGATCTGAGGTTGGAGGTTTCTCCTCAGAAAATGTCTTCTCAGAGGAAGGGGGGTTCTGGAGATAGTGGCTTGCTGATTTTCCTGGCTTGAGGGACTCGTGATTTCTTGCTCTTTTTAGGTGCAGGAGCTTCTTGTTTCGGCTTCATCCAGTATTTGTTTGGACAATTGCGGGCGAAGTGGCCCAGATTTCCACAGGTGTAACATAAGCTTTGCTTGACTTCGGATCCTCCTGGGGCTTGCTTTGGGAATCTTAAGAGAGTAGTGGATATTTTGGCCTGTACCTTTGTAGGAGTGTTGTCGAGACCACATTGGGGGCACTCTCGGCTGTAGTGACCCGGTTGATCACATGAGTAGCAGGTACCCTTCTTGGAGTAGTCCGACTTTGTTGTCTTCCCAACATTGATGTATGGGAGTTGACGGGCTTTGCCAATTAGGAGGTATAAGCGGCACGACGGGACATGGTCTTGGCCTTCACAGAGGAAACATGTGACTAGCTGGGTTGGAAAAACCGCGGGAGGATGGAAGGCTCCACACTTTGGGCAGTTGCCAAGGCATTGACTAGCTTGATGTCCTTCTTCTCCACAGCGGCTGCAGGCTTTCTTCAGGGCTTCGAGCTTCATGGCCATACTTGGGATATGTCGGGGTAATAATCCTTCCGCTACAGAGGTAAACTATGATAATAGATTAGTCTTGGATATTTGGGAGAGAGGAAACCATTAGTTAGTATGATACACAGGTATGGCGTTGGGTTCCTCAGACGACTCTTAAAGTAGGGCTTGGAGCAGGCGATTAGAACTAGGCGCGGATAGGGGTTGTCAGAGATTTCATTTGTGGCCATCCTGCGGAGGAGAGGTGAAAGGATTATCTTTTCTCCTTATGTTTTTAGTGCTGATGACAACTCCTTTTGTGGTTTAACCGTTTGTCCAAGTTTCAGGTTTTATCTTCGGACGTGTTCGTGGATGGTGTCTCTCAAGGAAGAGCTTGTAGTCGATAGCTCTTATTTTCCACTTTCTCTTGTTTACTTTTTAGGCTATCGTACTATCAAGAGGGAGTCCATCTAGGAAAGTTGTGGGAAATCAATATTTCATGCACAGACCATATATGCACCTCCACAGCCATCCCAGTTTTCGAGTGAGAGAGCGTTTTCTGAGTAGTTGGAGGGGTTTCTGCTCTCACCGGTAGTACCGGCCAGGCAGCAGTAGTACCGCCCAGGGGTTTTCCCAGGGCTGTTCGAGCGGTACTTCCGGCTAAAGATCCGGTACTATTTCCGATGAAGATTTTTTGGGCTCAGTCAGACTTCTGTCTAACTTTTCCTATTTTTCAGAAATAGCATCGGATCTTGGATCGGTAGTACCGGCCAGACCAGCCCCTACCCCCTTGAGCGGTAGTATTGCTCCCTCACCGGTAGTACCGGCCAGCATCGGGGACCGGTAGTTCCGGGTCCAGTTCCGGTCCTATTTCTGACGATGGGCGAAGACGGTCGATAACCTTCGCGCTTTGCCTATTTGATTTGAAATAAGGAATTTTGACAGGTACTACCGCCCAGCCCTATTGGGACCATCGACAATCATATGACTGGAAAGTGGCCCAGGCAGGACCGGTGGTGGCTCACTTTGATACCACGGTCACCTGGCCGGGCGTCGAACTGTGGCAGATTCTGCATGTTTGAAGGGGTGCTTTTTAAGCCCCCTTCTTCCTCCTCCTACCTTATCTCTTTGCTCTCTCTCTCTCCACCATTTTCACAAGAGATTGACTTTGCTAGATCTCTCTCCCCACCCACTCAAATCTCTTGATCTTTTGAGGATTGGGAGAGGTGACCTAGATCTACACCTCCACCAAAGGAATTTTGATTTCCCCCACTCATCCTTCGTGGATTTCGTTTCTTGGGTTCTTGGAACCCTAGACGGTGTAGGGCATCCTCGGAGCTGGGGCATTTGTTGTAAAACTCCGGGGTGTCATTGAGGGCCTTCAATTGAGTTGTGAAGCCTCCCCTCAACCTCGTTTTAAAGGTTTTCGGTTGGCACCTTCAAGGTCACCGGTTAGTGGATTGTGAGGCCACCTCTGTGGTGGTGCTCACCGGAGAAGAAGGTGAGGCCTTTGTGGAGCTCGGGAGACCTTGTGTGGCCCTGACACCTCTCCAACATAGACGTAGCTTCTTTGGAAGTGAACTATGGGAATTACATCATCGTGTCCCCTCGCCGGTTCTTTCGCTCCGCTCCTTTACTTCTTGCATTTACTCTCTTGTTTACCTTTGTGCTTCTTGTCATTTAGGTTGTTCACGTAGTTGCATATCTAGTGAACCTTACTTTGTGCTAAGCCTTACAAGTGGGATAAAAGTATAAAAAATTGGTAGTCTCCTATTCACCCCCCGCTAGTCGACCTAAGTTGGGCCTTTCAATTGGTATCAGAGCCTCGGCTCTTACTTTGGGCTTAACCGCCTAAGAGACTATGGCCGACGAAGAGGGAAGTGTGGGTGCAGCCCCCAAGAACTTGGCCTCCATGGATGACCTCAATCGTTTGGAGACATCCATGATGACAAAGTTTGAGGAAATGATGACTCTTTTGCAATCCCTTAAGCATACCCCCATGCTAGAAACCCCTCATGATGCATCTCTTGAGGCCGAAGCCCCCTCCGCTCCCGTGCAAGTGGTTGCCCCCAGGGTGATTCCCGCGGCAGCCCCAAAACACTTGGGTCTAGGCTTTGTGGCTCAAACCACCAAGCTCCCAAGCGAGAGCACCGAGGGGCTAGGTGACTCCTCCTCTAAAGAGGGAGTCAAGGATTACTCGGCGGTACCACCACTGTTCAAATATACGCTGGATCCTCCTATTCCCATGCAACACATCATACCTCAAGGAGCACCTCCCATACTAGATACTTCTAACTTTGCCAATTGGCAATATCTAATGCAATCTCATATCTCCAGCTCTTCTATTGAATTGATGAGGATTGTGGAGGAAGGTTTCTCTCCATATGATGCTAAGAAGTTGACTCGGGCCGAGGTCGTGGACAAGCAACTCAATGCCACCGCCTTGGGTATGATTCAAAAGGCATTGACCCCAAAGGACTTTGCTCACATTCGCCAATTCTCCACCGCCAAAGAAGCTTGGGATCATCTCACCGAGTTATATATTGGCAATGCGAGTATTCAAAGCTCCAACTTTGATGAAGCCAACAATAAGTCCGATGGCTTTGCAATGCAAGATGATGAGACACCCGAAGACATGTATCGTCGGCTCAAGGTTCTTTGTTATACCTTGAGGGACCTTGGAGCTACCTAGGTTGACGACAAGTTCATGAAGAGGAAGTTTGTTCAAGATCTTCTTCCCTTCGAGGAACAAAAACTCAACTCTATCAAGGGGAGAAGCAAATACCATACCATGTCCTCCCAAGAGGTGCTGACTGAAGTTATTGCCATGACCATTGCCAAGAAGAATGCGAAGTCAGCTCGTGCTCGTGCTTATGGGTATCAAAAGTTGAACCTTGCCTTGAAAGCTCAAGTGGTGGAAGTTGATGAAGACGACAACTCAAGTGAGTGGTCTCAAGAGGACATCAAATATGCTTTCAATGAGCATTTGGCTCTAGCATCAAGGGCGTTTTGGAACAAACCGGGCATGGAGTCAAGGTAAAGGGACAACCCAAGATTCAACTCAACCATGAAGACTCCAAAGACTAGATCTTGTTACAATTGCAACGACAAGAGTCACTTTGTAGCTCAATGCCCCTTCGAGAATAGAGAAGACAATGGAGGCCGCCTCATTTGCAAGAACAAGCCAAGACCTCCTCATCCTTTGAACAAGAACTTACCTAACAAGGAAAGGGCGATGGTGGTCCATGAAGAGTACTTTTCGAGCGATGATGATGATGTTGAGAATGAAGGTCAAGGTGGAGAGATCGCGGGGGTTGCCGCTATTGCTACTTCATCTACTCCACGAGTGTCTCTCTTCGACTCCCCAAACAAGAACATCACCAACCGCAACCAAAAGTGTCTCATGGCTAAGGCCACCGAGGTAACTCCCGCTTCCAAGTCCTCCCCAAATGAACTTCCCTTGCATGATCTAGATGGTTTAGAGGTTAAGAAAGAGATGGTAAGCATGTGTGAATCCATGAAGCATCTAGATGATGATACTAGGATGTGCTTTGAAACACTTGTAAACCAACTTGACCATGCTAGGGAAATTCTAGATGAGAAAGAGGAAGTTATTGACTTGATAGGTAAAAATGAGAGAGAGGCCGCCGATGAGATTGCCTCTCTATCCCAATCTCTTAAAGATGAACATAACATGAGAATAACTCTTGAGGAAAGTGTGGCTAAACTTGTTGATGACCATAATGCCTTTATATCGCAACTTGTTAAAGAACGAGATCATGCTATTGCTTCATTGAATGTCCTTAAAAATGAAAAGGTTGAGTTTGGTGTTGGTCATGAATGCCTCAACGATTTTGAGAAACTCAAGGAGGAACATCATGCCTTGGAGAGTAAATTCTCAAGTATCTTTGAGGATCATAAGCATCTCCAAACGCAACTAAATAATGAACATTCAAATCCTTCCGCTACGCCTATTGTGCATTTGTCCTGTTCGTCTAACCCTTGTTGCAAGCATGAGGATCTTGTTAAGGAGAACAAGACATTGAAAGATCAACTTGCAAAAGGGAAAGCCACTATCAAGAGGAAGAACAAGAGAAGGAACAAGAAAAGGAAGAAGAGCAAGAACCTTGCTCTAGTATCCTATCATGATTCTATGTTTGTGCAAAGTGATAACTTTGCCGGGAAAAATATCCCCTCCTACATTCTTTGCAAATGTTTTGATGGTCATGTTTATGCTAAGTACATTGGAACATCTTACACTCATGATTATCATTGGAACATTTGGGTACCTAAGACCCTTGTGACTAACAAAATGGGACCCATTGCAAAATGGGTACCTAAAACCAAAGCTTGATTTTCTTGTAGGACTTTGCTTCCGGAGGTGCAAAATGGGTGCTTGATAGTGGATCTACAAGCCATATGACCGGAAGCAAGTCTATCATGTTGGAGATTAGGCCAAATTTTGCCAATACTTTAGTCTCCTATGGTGATAAAACAAGCTCTCAGGTATTGGGTTTTGGTAAGGTGGTAGTTGCCCCGGATGTATCCTTGCTAAATGTCATGCTTGTCAAAACCCTTAGCTACAATCTCCTTTCCGTTCGTGCTCTTGCTATCATGGGTCTTTCATCTTTCTTTAGTGAGCATTCTGTGGTCCTCATGTGGAGCAAGTCTCTCATGGTGGCTTTTGTTGGATACGTAGAGCATGACTTATATGTAGTGGATTTCTCCGGAAAGCCATCTACACATGCTACATGTATCTATGCGAAAGCCGACGTGGGATGGTTGTGGCATCGCCGCCTAGCCCACGTTAACATGAAGGCTTTGCAAAGTCTCTACACGGGGGCCACGTCCATGGACTAAAAGACATTTCCTTTGCCAAAGATCGTGTGTGCAGGGCATGTATAGAAGGGAAGATGCATGAGAAGCCCCACAAGATTCTCAATCAAATCACCACTGAACGGTGCCTAGATCTTCTTCACATGGATCTCTTTGGGCCTCCATCTCATGATAGTCTTGGTGGGAAGAAGTATTGTTTGGTGATTGTTGACAACTTTTCGCGTTACACTTGGGTCCACTTCTTCAAGTTCAAGAGTGAGACTCAACAAACCGTCATCAACTTTGCAAATCAAGTGCAACAGCAACTCAATTCCACTATCCTCACCATTAGAAGTGACAATGGCACCGAATTCAAGAACTACACATTGGATGAGTTTCTTAGTGATGAGGGGATCAAACATCAATACTCTACCCCCTATACCCCTCAACAAAATGGTGTTGCCGAAAGAAAGAACCGTACTTTGATGGATGCGGTCTGGACCATGATGGCGGAATTCAAGTCTCCATATAACATTTGGGCCGAAGCCATTTCAATCGCTTGCCATGCAACCAATCGCCTCTATATCCGCAAGATGAAGAACAAGACTCCATATGAACTTATCACCGGTCACAAGCCAAATGTCAAGTACTTCCGGGTGTTTGGTTGTAGATGCTTCCTTCTCAAGAAAGGTGTCCGCTAATCAAAGTTTGAATCTAGGGCTCAATAAGGGATCTTTGTTGGGTACTCAAATCAGTCCCATGCCTATCGAGTCTACAACAAAGCAACGGGAAGGGTTGAAGAATCTAGAAATGTCGAGTTTGATGAAGATCATGAGTCTCTTGTGCGGCAAGATGGTATTCGTGATCCAAGTGATGAAATTCCTCCCCAAGCCATAAGAAGAATGGGTGTGGGTTTCTTCCACCCCATTGAGGATCCCCTTGTGGCCGAAGGAGAAGGACCAAGCTCCACTCAAGCGGAGCCTTCACTCTCACAAGACCTTCTTGCACCTCAAGGTCAACTTAATGCTTCTCAAGCTTCGTCAAGCTCCTCTCAAGATCTTCATGTTCATGACTCTTCAAGTCCAAGTCTACCTCAAGTTGATCAAGCTCCATCCCTCCAAGTTTTTGAAGCTCCTCATGTCAATGACTCTCAAGGTCAAGATGAAGATTGTCAAGTTGACAATGACCAAGGCCAAGCAAGTGTCTCTCCGCCAAATGATGATGTCTCTCCCTTGGTTGATGTTGATGAAGATAGTGATCAAGTTCGTTCATATAGTCAAGGAGGGCTCTCGAATCGTGGTGATGATCAAGTGGTTGCTCAAGAATCTCATCATGAGACCCAAGCTCGTCGTCAAGCATACCGTCTCACGAAGCTCATCAAAGATGGACATATCCTTGATAACGTTTATGGAGATTTCAATAGGGGCTCCACTACTAGGAGACAACTAACCTCTTTTAGTTCTCATCATGCGTTTATTTCTCATGTTGAGCCCCAAAAGGTCTTCGAAGCTCTTGAAGATGATGATTGGCTCGACACTATGAACGAAGAACTCCACAACTTCAAGAGGAACAAGGTGTGAACTCTTGTGCAAAGACCCAAAGATTGTCAAAATGTGATTGGGACCAAGTGGATCTTCAAGAACAAGAAGGATGCAAATGGTATAGTCATCCGCAACAAAGCAAGGTTAGTTTCCCAAGGATACTCTCAAGTTGAGGGCATAGACTATGGTGAAACTTATGCTCTGCTGTTCGCCTAGAATCCATTCGCATGCTTCTTGCCTTTGCTACCCATCATAACTTCAAGTTGCAACAAATGGATGTCAAGAGTGCTTTTCTTAATGGTCCCTTAAAAGAATTGGTGTATGTCAAGCAACCTCCGGGCTTTGAGGACCCCCTCTTCCCGGACCACGTCTACAAACTCGATAAGGCACTATATGGTCTCAAGCAAGCCCCTCGTGCTTGGTATGAGTGCCTTAGAGAGCTTTTCTTAGACCGTGGTTTCGAAGTAGGCCTCATTGATCCCACTCTTTTTACTAAGAAAGTTGAAGGAAACTTGTTCATTTGCCAAATCTATGTTGATGACATTATTTTTGGGTCTACTAACAAAGCTTTCAATGAGGATTTTGCTAAGCTCATGACCGACCTCTTTGAGATGTCCGTGATGGGGGGTTGGAATTCTTTCTTGGCTTTGAAGTCAAACAATTGAGGAAAGGGACTTTCATGAACCAAGCCAAATATGTCCAAGATATGATCAAGAAGTTCAACCTTGATCAAGTAAATGGAGTCAAAAGTCCCATGCCCACAAAGGTTAATCTTGATCTTGATCCCAAGGGTAAGGATGTGGATCAAAAGCTTTATCGCTCGATGATTGGTTCTCTACTCTATCTTTGTGCTTCTTGACCGGATATTATGTTGAGTGTGGGTATGTGTGCAAGATTTCAAGCCGCGCCGAAGGAAAGCCACATGGTGGTGGTCCAGAGAATCTTTCGATATTTGGTTCATACCTCTAACTTTGGGTTGTGGTACCCAAAGGGGGCCAGCTTTGATCTCATTGGTTACACTGATTCGGATTGGGTAGGAGACAAAGTGGAGAGAAAGTCTACTTCCGGTGCTTGTCAATTTCTTGGGAGGTCCTTGGTGTGTTGGTCCTCGAAGAAGCAAAACTGCGTGTCTTTGTCCACTTCTGAAGCTGAGTACATCTCCGCCGCGAGTTGTTGTGCTCAATTACTATGGATGAAGCAAACCTTGAAGGATCTTGGACTCTCTTTTGACAAGGTGCCACTCTTGTGTGACAATGAGAGTGCTATTGCTATTTCTCACAACCCAGTTCAACACAACAAGACCAAGCTCATTGAGATTCTTCATCATTTCATTCGGGATCATGTTCCTAGAGGAGACATTTCTTTGGAGTATGTTCCTACCAAGGACAATCTTGCGGATCTTTTCACGAAGCCTCTTGATGAAGCAAGGTTCCGGGAGTTGAGGCATGAACTAAATATCATTGATTCAAGCAACATGGCTTAAGTATCTTGCACACATACCCGGGTCTCAAAGGATATCTTGTTTAGATGTACGCAAGGTTTTAGGGGGAGTGTGGTTCCCCAAATGAACCATCACTCCTCCTATTATGCACACATTAATGTATTCATTCTCTATGGTCTCTCAAGGAGACAAATTGAGCTTAAATGATGAGTTTTGGTAATGAACCCAAGATACATCTTCGCGGTTTCAAGCCAAGTATACTCATATATGGTGGCCTAGGCCACCGACCTGGTGCTATTTGGCTCGCAGTCGTTGTTTGGAGTTTTATTTCTTTCGGGTGGATCTGGTTCTTTTCAGTTTTTGCACAAGGTCGTTCTTCCCTTGACAATCATAATCTGGTTTTTTTTCAGGAATCATCGGTAGTTCGGTGAACTGCATTACCTGTCAGGGCTAAAATTTCTCTCAGAAATTCTGCCTTGATCGAAAGTATCACTTCTCCCAGAACTTCCGGTGTCGTTGGTAGTTCCGGCCTCTGGTCGGTACTACCGATGAAAGGGCCCCCCGTTAAGTGACGGGCCAAGGAGGGGCACGGGGTCATCTTCCCCATTTGCCTCCCCTTGACCCCATTTTACCACCCCTAGTTCTCAAGGAGCTCTCCACGGTGACGCCGCCGGCCACACCGATTCCAGCCGTCCCTCCTCAGATCGGCTCCATGGGATTCTTCCTGTCCTCGATTCCCCGCCATGGACCCTGGTATTTGCTCCTCTCGTGCTCCATTCATGGAGATCTAGTCACTTTTGTGCTTGAGTAGGATATGCCATGTCTAGGGCCCTTCTTTGGCTAGAACTTCTATGGGGAGTCTTGGTAGGGATAGGATTCTACTTTAGATTGGTCTGCCTCAGTACATAGTCTAGATGTCATCAATTTGTGCATCAAGTTTCATCCAACCTGGGTTTTGGACCCAGTTTTGATCTGCCCTGTTCGTGCCCTGACCGGTACTACTGGTGCGGATCCGCCGGTACTACCGGCGTGGTCCTCTCACCGGTACTACTGGTGAGGGAGCGGTAGTACCGCCCAGGGGAAGGGCATGACCGGAACTTCCGGTGCGTCCCATGTGACCGGTAGTTCCGGTCGCCAAGCGGAACTTTCGATGCACTAATTTCTGATATCTGTCTCTGTACCGTGTCAATTCAGTCTAGTTTCTTTCGTTTTTCTTCGACCTTGTGCACTTATCCTCTAGTTCCTCCTTTCTATTTGCTTTTCTCTCAGGGCAAGGGGGTTCCCGTGGCCGATCCAAGCGGTCTCGTGCTCCCTCTCGTGGACCGTCAGATATTGATGAGGATGATCTTGAGGTTGTGCGCCCTCCTAGTCGATCGCTGTCGAGGGCTGCACTAGCGTCAGGCCGTCTTTGCTGCGGAAGGCAAGAGGCCTGTTCTGGCAAGTCAAAAGAAGACCACCTCTAGACCGGATTCTAGCAAAAAGAATATTTCCTCTTGGCCGCAGCTTGCTTATGAGGAGTTTCGCAAGGTTGATCCCTACGCTGTTCCTCGTGACCGCCTGGCTCAGGATCCTTTCTTCCACATCGTGCGTCAACAGGAGATCTATTCTGAGGTTTATGCTACTAAGAAGAAGAATGTGTGTGCTCCTCAGAAGCACATCAACATTGCAAAGATGGAGACCAACTCTGAATACTTTGGTGAAGCTCTTGATATGTGCAGGAGGTTTGGGCTCATCAAGCTGATGCAACACCGTGAGAACTTTGATGAGAGGGCCATTGCTCAGTTTTACTCCACTCTCTACTTTGATACTGACCCTGATGATCGAACCATGAAGTGGATGACCCAAAACCACTATCTGTCTGCTAAATGGTCTAAGTTTGCCGCCCTTCTTGGCTACCCTATTCAAAAAAGCGGCCGTCGTGCCAATGGGTGGTGGGTGCATAGGGGGAAGGCCTCAGAGCCGGAAGTTCTTGAGCCTCTTTACATTGAGGGCCGTGGCGTTGCTGGAAACGTTGCCCATCTCCTTCCCACCTATGACATCATGCGCAAGGTCTATCATAACACCATTGCTCCCAAGGCAGGTAACTTTGATCAGCTTCATGCCTTCCAGATTGATCTCATGTTTCAGACTTACCGCAACAAAAACTCTCATGAGCCCCTTGATGTTATGGATTATATCTTTGAAGAAATCTGGTCCGCTATGATTGAGAAGAGGTCTTGTCCATATGCTCCTTACATCCAGACTCTTATCAATACAAAGTGGAGGGAGGCAACTGGCTCTATCTACCATCAGGATGTTCTCACTATTCATGAGGAGAAGACTCTCCGTGTGACGAAGCACAAGTTACCTCGCTCTCAGGCTGATGACGAAGCTGCTGCTAGAAGAACTGATTATGATGCTAGTGATGGGGACCATGCTGAGGCTTCTCCTCCACCCCGACTTGTGAGACAGCCCTCTTGGGCTAAAAAGCTATTGAAGAAGGTGAAGAAGACTTTCTGCTTCATTCAGGACCGTGAGTATCAGTCCTATGTTGCTTAGAGGCATAGTGTTCGCCGGGAGAAGGCCATCATGAGGAAGCTTGATATTGATGTGTCACCTGAGTCTAGCTCCGTCACCGTGCCCAAGGATGAGTGGATCAACACACATTGCAAGTGGACTGATAGTGATGACGAGCCAGATATCTCCAGTCAGTTCCCGCCCGCTTGGAATAATGCCTCTTGGGACCCCGAGCCGCCTCCTCCATTTGTTGGTGGGTGGGGCGCGTAGTTTGGCTTATTTAACCCTTTTTGGCGTATTGATGCAAAAGGGGGAGAAAGTGCTCCGTTAGGATCTCGGGATTTGCATGGGTTGTGTCACGAGCTCGCTTTTTCTTTGATCTTTTTATGCTCGTGCACACTTTATTCCGTTATGTAATGGTTGTGGACCTCCGTTATTGTCTGTGGACCTCTTGTATGGTTGTTACCTTGTTGGTGAATCTATGTGGTAAGGTATCTCTGTGGTATTCTCTTGAGGATATGTGGTGGACTATTCTTTATTGTCCAATCTTTGTCTCACCACAATTGTGTTGGTGCAAGGTATGAGCTCCACTCTTTTCTCGGTTGGGAGAGCTCTCTCCCATGTCTTCAGGGGGAGCCTCTCTCACCTTTGGTTTTACTGCCTCCTTGTGCAATTAGGGTTGTCATCAAGCACCAAAAAGGGGGAGATTGAAAGGATTATCTTTTCTCCTTATGTTTTTGGTGCTGATGACAACTCCTTTTGTGGTTTAACCGTTTGTCCAAGTTTCAGGTTTTATCTTCGGACGTGTTCGTGGATGGTGTCTCTCAAGGAAGAGCTTGTAGTCGATAGCTCTTATTTTCCACTTTCTCTTGTTTAATTTTTAGGCTACCGTACTATCAAGAGGGAGTCCATCTAGGAAGGTTGTGGGAAATCAATATTTCATGCACAGACCATATATGCACCTCCACAGCCATCCTAGTTTTTGAGTGAGAGAGTGTTTTCTGAGTAGTTGGAGGGGTTCGCTCGACCGGTACTACCGGCCAGCGGTAGTACCGCAGTGGGTTTTCCTGTGGCTGTTCGAGTATTCCGCTGAAGATCCGGTACTATTTCCGATGAAGATTTTTTAGGCTCCGTAAGACTTCTGTCTAACTTTGCCTATTTGTCGGAAATAGCATCGGATCTTGGATCGGTAGTACCGGCCAAACCAGCTCCTGCTCCCTTGAGCGGTAGTACCGCTCCCTCAGCGGTAGTACCGGCCAGCATCTGGGACCGGTAGTTCTGGGTCCAGTTCCGGTCCTATTTCCGACGATGGGCAGTGCGGGTCAGATAACCTTCTGCCTCGCACTGTTTATTTGACGGAAATAAGGGCAGAATTTGGACCGGTACTACCGGCCAGCCCTTTTGGGTCCACCGACAGTCTTATGACCGTAACGCGTCGGGTAGATCCGGTGGTGGCTACGGCATACTACCGTCGATCACCGTAGTACCAACAGCGTCGAGCCTGGGCAGATTCTGCCCGTTTGAAGGGGTGCTATTTAAGCCCCCTTCTTCCTCCTCCCACCTTATCTCTTTGCTCTCTCTCTCTCCACCATTTTCACAAGAGCTTGATTTTGCTAGATCTCTCTCCCCACCCACTCAAATCTCTTGATCTTTTGAGGATTGGGAGAGGTGACCTAGATCTACACCTCCACCAAAGGAATTTTGATTTCCCCCACTCATCCTTCGTGGATTTTGTTTCTTGGGTTCTTGGAACCCTAGACGGTGTAGGGCATCCTCGGAGCTGGGGCATTTGTTGTAAAGCTCCAGGGTGTCGTTGAGGGCCTTCAATTGTGTTGTGAAGCCTCCCCTCAACCTCGTTGTAAAGGTTTTCGGTTGGTGCCTTCAAGGTCACCGGTTAGTGGATTGTGAGGCCACCTTTGTGGTGGTGCTCACCGAAGAAGAAGGCGAGGCCTTTGTGGCGCTCGGGAGACCTTGTGTGGCCCCGACACCTCTCCAACATAGATGTTGCTTCTTTGGAAGTGAACTATGGGAATTACATCATCGTGTCCCCTCGCTGGTTCTTTCGCTCCGCTCCTTTACTTCTTGCATTTACTCTCTTGTTTACCTTTGTGCTTCTTGTCATTTAGGTTGTTCACGTAGTTGCATCTCTAGAGAACCTTACTTTGTGCTATGCCTTAAAAGTGGGATAAAAGTATAAAAAATTGGTAGTCTCCTATTCACCCCCCATCTAGTCGACCTAAGTTGGGCCTTTCAGATATTTCATTTGTGGCCATCCTGCGGAGGAGAGGTTTCCAGCTGTGGGGGGGGGGGGTTGCGAGGGGTAGCATCAGGATACACCAACGAGGTGGTAAAAGTGAACCAGAACATACAAACAAGGCGAACAGAGCGAGGGATCACAATGTCCTCGGCAAACAACACACATCAAGCAACACAGGGTGCACTTAGGCAAGCAAACACGATCAACGCTAGGGACCAAGGAGTTAACTATGCGCGGAGTAGGGGAATCCTATTCTTAGGACTATTTACCCTAGATATCGTCTTTCTTCAGGTCTTAGTCTCTATCTTGCAGATGAAGTCTTTGTCGTATGTTCAATGTTTCTTGATAGTGCAACACCTGATGTCTTCTGATTATGAGGATTCCGCTGGTAGAGCAATATTGCAGTCTCCTTGTGTTTGCTGGTAGTTGCTTGTCCTTACCTTGTTCTCATTGTCTTCACCCGGTTCTATATCCTAGTTCTTTAAAATTCATAGGTTTGAAGTTTAGACGAGAGTTAGAGGAACCCATTTTCGAAAGCATTTACTTAGAGTAAGAGAAGAAGTAGAACTTTTTGAAACTCATTGAGAAACTAGTTTTCGAAAGCCGGGGTTTTCAAAATAAGTTCCCTGTCTAGCGACCATGCTAACTAAGGTTCTCCTGCAGTCAGGATGGCTCTGATACCAAGTCTATGGGGCCCCCGGATTAATCCTCCGAGAATCCCTGTTATGCATACAACCACGATCCCATGATCAGTTAGTCATGGCACATAACCGCCAAGTATCAAAGTAAAAATCCGATAATTAACGAGAACATATCGTACCTCAATTTGCCATCATGGCTACATTGATCAACAACAGCGGAAATTCCTTAAGCGCTGTGCCCGAGCCATGCCTTAACCTACAGGCAATTGACTAGGAGAACGTCCTAGCTCACATAGTCGTCCACTTCACCTCGTCTTGATATCTGACCAAGTTAATAGCCAGGGACAATGCCGATGAGTACATTGAATGTACTCACAAACCACCATAAGATAACAGTACTAACAAGCGGATATGCACTATGACTATGGTAGTAGGAGGGCTCCAAGAGGGGTTCTTTTCTCAAATAGTTTCTCTTGTAGATATAGCATCTACATATGTTTGTTCAAAACCTTTGTAAACATTTTTGGAAACCTCTTTTTTTTAAAAAAAAGTTTTGGAAAACATCAGGACTGGGTCACCTATTTGTTCCCGTTTTTAGGTCGTCCCATGACCAAACTCCTTCCATACCTCTCCGACCATCCCATGGTCAAAGAAGGTATCCTTTCCGACCATCCCATGGTCAAACATTTCAAAATCATTTCTTTTTCGAAATTCTTTTTGAAAACAAAACCAGCACCGCTCTACAGAAATTTGTCCAACCCGTCCTTAACCGCGGACACGGCTATTCGAATATATTTACACTTTGCATAGGTTGTGCACTTTACCCACACCATCCGGGTACTCTACCCTGATTTTCACCGATCGTGGGTCGAGTAACCGATCAAGACTCTCCGTATGCCCACTCCAATATAAGTGCCTACCCCATGAGTGTTAATCCCCTCAAAACGGGACGTCGGGCGAGGACCAACCGGAGCGCTTAGAGCACGTCCCAAATGCGCACTTTCAATGAGGGGCTCATAGTAACGCGTGGAGGCCTGCCGACCCTTCATTCCTTCTCCAGGTCGATGTCTCACATGGACCTATATCGGAAAACCCACCCTCCAGGGATCCCCGATCTCCTGTAGTAGTTACGAGGCAGCTTATACCAGAATAAACAACTTTCAAAATCCAGCCCTGTCCCATACCAGAGTAATGTGGTTGCACATGGTTAAGTTGTTATAGCTAGACTGTAAAGAACCGGGTGCGTTTTTGTAAACAGTTTTTCCTCCAGGATTTTGTAAAACAAAAACTTTTTCTTTCTCAACAACTCTTGGGAGGTCCCACCTCACCATGGTTTTCTCATAAAACTTTTGGTAAAACCTTTTTCCCGGTGTCTTCCCATCCGCCAGTTTTTGCTTCGGCTAAATCGGGTTCTCCAAAGGGGTATGGTGTAATACACCGTCTATTCTACTAGGGTCAAGTAGGTATCACCAAAGGGGTTGTACTTAATAGTACAATAGGGTAATAGTTCGGAGGAGCCAAACCACTACCATATATATATATATACATCAACATAAAGTAAAACGATGCAGTTTTAGTAAACAGTAGACAAAACATGCATAAGTAAAATAGTAGGGCAAGGCTTATGAGCAAGAAGGTGGCTTGCCTATGATCAGCAGTATGGAATAAATGTCCCTGGACTTCTTCTTTATATAACCCAATAATACCAATTCCAATTATAAATACCACTTCTTCTGCTCTCCGATTTCATCGCAACTATCATCGTCCCGGCAGCAGTTGTTACGGTGGTGCGGAGCAGGGAGATCACTTGAGGGCTCGAGGAGGGTCGGGGACGGTGCAGGACGACGAGGTCGGGGACCGTGCAGGACGACGAGGTCGGCGATGACGAGTAGATCGGTGGGCGGCACGACGGCAGAGGCCCACGGGAAGCAGCTCGCGCGACGGCGGCCGAGGAGGATCTCGTCGGTGCTCAACAGCGACGGCGGAGGAGATGGTCCTAGGCAAAAAGGAGGGCACCGTTCGATGTAGGAGAGCAAGGAGATCACATGGGCTGACATGCAGAGAGAATAGAGAAGAGTGCGAGGTGCCTTGCTCGATTTGTGAGAGGAGTCCGAGAGCTCCTCTTCTCCTTCCTTCGGACAGACAAAAACAAAGTAGTGGGTGTGGTGCTCGGGGGAGGTAAGTGGGGTGGATAGGGGTCAAATGAGGGCAGGGGAGAGCTGGGGGAAGGGCTGCTGGCTTTATACCAAGGGGAGGGAGTGGATGTGGTAAATTACCAATGTGGGCATGGGGGAGAGCAATGCTGGCCAGTGATTGGTCCAGGGGGAGGTGGATAGGGGTACGATGGGGATTTAGTCGAGCTAGATCAGAGGGGGAAGCTGTGGCATCAGTGGTAATTTAATTAGATTGATCCTTGTAAGAAATGGGGTTATATCTCCTTCTTCCTACTATGGTAAGGGCAAATGGGGATTTGTTTGGGGTGGAGCTTGCAATGGTGGTCGACCAAGGGTGTGTCTGATGCTGAGGATAAGCATTGATCAAGAATTGATGGAGAATGGAAGTGCTTAGAGTGGTGATTTCCTTAATTGACAATTATTGATCTAATAGATGGTTGTGAATGAAGTCCAAAATGTCACATTGGACCAGAGGAGAAAATGGTACTTGGGAGTAGAGGAGGTAAAGATAGACTCCTAGGATTTATTTGGGATTTTTATGTGGAGTTTAAGTCCACTTAAATCGAATTACTCAAAAAGGACAGAGATGATTTTTAGAAGATCGTTTGATAAATTTCCATTGGACAAGGTTGGATTTTTGTGTGGAAGGGTCCCAAATCTGAATACACACCTAGGGGAATTTTCCCAAGATTTATTGGAGATTAAAAGTATTTAAAACAATTATTATTCCAATTTAGCCATTTAAGAAAATGGGCAAAAATAAATAATAAAAATTCTAAAAAATATTTGTTTTTGAGATGGAAAGATTGGATATGATTTGTGGGACTCACATGAGTCAAAAGTTGGGGAAGTGGTTTGGTAAAAACCAAACTTTCCTTTATGGAGGGAGTTTTGGAGATTTTGACTATTTAAGGAATTAAATAGTTTTGGGGCCACAATAATTATGGATAATTATTGATAAATATTGGTGATCAAGGTCGATGGGATATAAAAGGTGTAGCAAGCATTTGCAACCTTGTGGAATGAAATTCCATCTAGAAAAGGATGGAAAACAATGAGTTGAGGATCTAGGGTGGTGTTATTTTTGTACCACCAAAACATGCTTGCATCTTGGAGCTGAGACCTCACCTTGGTTCAAGGGATAGATGGATAGGTAGACCAGGTCATATAGATGATCATGGCAGAAAGAGTTTGAATTAATTGTATTTGAGGTGATCTAGAAGTGGTGGCAAACTTTGTTGAAAAGAAGGCTGCCAAGAAATATGAGTCATGATGCAGTATAAACCATGTGGGCTTAGGCATCACAGAGATCCACTTGGGGCAAGTGAAGTAGGTTTTTATAGACCTCACTGAGTAGATCACAACCATGCAGATGACTAGTTTTGTAGTAAACGTTATTTTCTTGTCTACAAAACCATCATGGACAAGTGGGTTGGAGGAGGATTTAACCAAGGACAAAGGTGGGCCTTGGTAGTCCTTAGGATGTTTAACAAGATGGTTCAGGTGCATTTCCAAAAATGCACAGGGTTTGAGAAAAGGAGGCATTCAAAAAGGTGATGTTGTAACTGTTTCCACACTTAGTCAAATTTGGCAGTTTTGAGGATTTTGACTAGAGTATGAGAGGGAATGTTATTGGAGGAGTTGCAAGGTATCAGAGCATCAACTAGTGGGTGATGTTGAAGAGTAGATTGAGGGGAAGGGTTCCAAGCTGAATATTGTTCTTCAAGGACTTGGAAACATCTAGAATGGAGATCCTCAGAACTGATCTAGTTAAGGGTTTCAGATGGTCTCTAGTAGTTGGAGATTTTTCTTGCTTTGGGGTGTGGTGATTTGGAAACCTCTTGATCCTAGTGATGAACTCCTAGAGTAGCTCATTCTATCTCCTAAGCAGACACTTCAATTAGCAAATCAAGGCAACTCATCTTACAGACAAAACAACTACTACTGGGGTTACCACCAAGCTTAGCTTGAGGTAAGGATGGGTATTTTGAATTAGGATGGAGTTTGAACAAGGTGAGGTCCTTGGTATCTCTACCAAGTTTAGAATCCAAAAGCTTACAAAAAGGTTTTGGAGATCGTAAAGGTAAGAGTAGTTGAAGGTTCTATCTTGGAAACATAAGGAGATTATATTATATAACTCTCCATAGTTTTGTCAATAGAAGTTACAAAAATAGTTTTGGTTACATAAGCATCTTGGCTCAGGTTTTGAAATGCCAGAACATTTGAGAATATGTTAAGTGAGCCAGGATAGTTTTGTTAAATAGCTTTTTGATAACTGGTGTTGATGTAAGGAGTATATCATCTAATACACATTCATATGCATAAGCTTATCCAAACAACAAGCAAACACTTCAGCATTAAACAAGAAAAAGTTTTTGTTCCCCCTGATTTTTGCATTCTGGAGAACTAATCAGGGTTGCTGAAATTGGGATGTTACAGATATCAAATGTCAAATTACCCCTAATCAGTGACCAAAACACATCTAACGGTTCTGACGATAGAAAGGCAAAATCTCTAGTGCAAATAGCTAGGTAGCAATGACAGAACTTTTGTCAGATTCAATAGCATTCGAAAGATTCAGCGGTATGAATGAGATAGAAAATATCGACAATTTCCTAGTTCATATTCAGAAGCGGATTCAGTAGCATTTCAAAGTGGCTGATTCAACAATAGAGACACTAAAATTAAATAGCAGTACAGAGAGAATCAGTTATTGTTTCAGCCCTACAAAATATTTTAGTAATAGCGAGGACAGTACATTTGTCAGATTCAGTAGCATTCAAAAGATTCAGTAGTACAAAATAAAACAAAAATATCAACAGATTCCCAGTTCATATTCAGAAGCACTTGACAGATCCAACAACATTTCAATGTGACCGATCTAGAAGTACATAGAGAATGACCAAAAGAATTGATAGATTCAACAATGTAGACATTCAAATTTAATAAATGTAGCAAGGCCATGATTCAAAAGAAAAGAGAGACCATATTCTATACTCAAAGGATCAGGCCACGCACATATATATAAGATTGAGTACGTCAAATAGAGGGGTATACTTAGACCTCCTCTATACAGAATAGTTGCGATTCGAACCGAAAAGGCACCAACTAAATACATGTATTATTCATATTGTTCCTCCAGTGATGGGTCTTGGGTGATAACCTACACATATGATCACCTTCTCGCATCAATGTTTATCAAATAGAAGTACTTTAAAGGATCCGGCGGTAAGCTTCTTGAATATCAGGGGTTTTCCTTTATTCAAGTCATGTGCGTTGGAAAACTCTGGCCATCTCGCATCCATGAAAGTGTTGCCATCTTGCTCCTTCAGGTGTACATCCCAAATGCAGGCAGTGGAGGTCTTTAGCTTGATGGTCCGAGGACACTCACCCTCAAAACAAGGCAAAAATAAACTGGGTCTGGCAAGCATATTTAACCTAGATTCACACAACATGTTGCAGAAGATGTCAGTGGTGTTCTCGCATTGGGTGTACCCAGCCCGCTTTAGTGGCTTCTGTATCAGGCTAGCAGCAGAGCAGTTCTCTCTTGTCTTCTTCCATGATGAGCACATCTCCAAACTTGAGCTTCTTGCTTGAACACTTCAGAAAATTTGGCCTCAATCAGGGAATGTCTCGAGCTACTGCAGATCGTAATTGTAAAATAATACCTAAACAAAGACATCTAACAAAATCAAGTGGATCATTGTTCTTATCAAATACATAATCTGAAAAATGAAGCTTCTAAATCTAGCTAGCTAGGCTAATAGGTATGACCAATGTATGTATTTCATCAAATTATTTGGCTGAAGTCAAAGCTGATACGAACACTAGCTATGGGGATAGAAATCTGTCTAGCATGATGCCCTTAACTAGCAAGGTTTAACTAGTATCAAAGTACTACACTTCATAATCCGATAGTAAAGATATCGATCAAGCAAACACCAAAATCCATTCATCGGGTACAGACCACCCAAGCAGCCATAGAGGACGGAGACGAATCCGTGTAGTAGGGGCGGCGGTGGTGGTCGCCGAGCTGATGAAGTAGGGATGCATGAGAGGGAGAGAGATGTGAAGATGAGGGGAGTGTTATAGTGATAGATTAGTGGCGATGACTAGGGAATAAATGCAGTCAATGGTGTATTCCACCATCCTGATATATATCACATTGAAATTCCTGTAATCTGGGCTATGCGGAAACGATAAATCTGACAATTTTTTATTGTTTGAAACTCTTCACTTGTCCGCTGCAATCAGATCAAAAGTTTTGTTTTCATAGCCTATAATACAAGGTACATTGCTCTGAGATTTTGAAAGCTGGTAGAATATATCATTGACATCTTTGGCTTTTTAGGTTCTTCCTTGAACTTTGAAATCAACTGTTTGAATTTTTAAAATCGAGCTCCATGTATCAACAATTCAACTTACTATAATATATACACATAAACATCACCAGACCTTAGAGTAAAACTAGCAAAACTAACATAAAACCTCAGTATACTATACTACTGATGGTGCATCCCGTGGCCTAATAGGAAATACAAACAACATGATCATGAGTGGCTCTACCACTGATCCAAAATATTTGAACAGTTTCTGATTTTCTTATCCCCTGCTCGTAGAAGTACAATAGATAATGCATGGACTAATAAGCATGGTGACCAACACAAAATATGACACTCCTGGTGGATGTGTTATGGTCATAGATATCCACTAGTGAGTGCAAATATGATGCATATTTAATTATACAAATTATTCATATTGACTCATTACATGCTATATCTAGCCACAACTAAGCCTATTATGTATGATTACTAGTTCTCATACTTTTTCACATGGACTTTGCACAACTAGTATTTTAGTAGGATTTCATTACTTTTTCCTTGTCTTTGACTTGTGTGTAGGTGCTATGAACAATCATGGATAAAAGGAGCAGAGAGGATTCAATATGGACGAGTTGCAGGCACCAGACTTAGCCATTTGAGGGGAGGGAAAATTGATTTTTTCCATCAACTCCAAATGAATATCCAATGCCATGGTGCTTTATCCCTCGTCCATACAAATCCAACGAGCCAAATAACACCTCAATCGGGGGCCGTATGAAGAAATGGCGGCCAAAACATTTGAGCACTTAGAGGGCGTAACGGTGATTTAGTAGAAACCGCCTTACCAGACTCTTGGTCATACCACCCTCTGACGGCTTCATTTCATCAACCGGAACAACATTTGTGAAGTCCCAATGGGCATATTAGGCCCTGAGCTCCGTCGGTTCATGAAACCAACCTCCAAAATGCCTATTTAATGAGGGGAAACCCTAGATGCAACGGAGAGAGTCCACACACGCCATAGGGGCAGAGCCCTGCCGCTCCACCACCGCCCACAAGATCTACACCACCATACCACTCAAGATGAATATGAGGCTTGCATCTTGAAAGGCTACATATCGATCTTCATCATCATCTTCATCAATAACATCTCCAACTTCGATCCCGTTTGGTTACTTTGATGTAACCCAATTTATATTATGGATTTTCACTTGTATTCAATTGTACCTTCATATATCATCCATACTATTCCCATGATGTTGATCCCCTTCATGTATGAGTAGTTTGCTTGTTCTTGGGGAGAGATGGTGAAACCCTAGTATTATTATGCATTGAAATAAAGATGGTCTATAACTTTGGTCCATGATCCATTGACCTACGATATTGTGTTTGATCTGTCTCTTTAGATGGTATGTGTAGTCGGCCACATATCATTTTCCTTCGGGACTAAAGAGAGGGTCATACCCTTAGGGCGTGTATGGGAGTATGTCTAGTGTTACTTTCATGACTATAAGCATTGGCTTATAACCTACACAGTCAAAGGGGGAATTAAGAGAGATTCACATAGCTTATTTCATATCCATGGGGAAACCCTTAATTGTGGTGGTTTGTATGAGTGGCTCCTCTTAGGCATTGCATTGGTTATTTAGAGATGACCTCATTACCTGATTCAAGAAAGTGATTGCCTACAAGTCTTGTAGTGAACATCTTATTATTGAGCTCTCTCCACACATATCATGATGAAAGACATAGATTATCCTAATCATTCATAATTCTCCTATGCTATTGGTGAATCCTACACTCCTTGAGAACCCCTCGATAACATCACACAACACTTCATAAATACTCTCTTACTTTAGTTTACTTTTGTTATTTACTTTGTTGCTTGTTACTTTAAATCTCTCTTGTTTACTACTCACTCCATCCCAAAATATAAGGTGTCTAAGGATTAGTCAAAAGTCGAATCTTACTAACTTTGAACAATTTTATAGAAAAAATATCTAAGTCTACAATATTGAATGGATAGTGTAAGAAAATACACTTTATGGTGAATCTATTGATATTAATTCAGTTTTGTAAATGTTCATATTTTTGTGTATAATCTTGGTCAAACTTAGAAAACGTTGACTTTTGACAAATCCTTAGACTCCTTATATTTTGGGATGAAGGGAGTACTATTCTAGCAACTTATAGTGTAGACTATTTCCAAACATCATTTTGGGTGCGAACGTTGGCCTCACTAATAATGTGGATTTGGGTTGTGTTGTTTCCATCCATAAAGCTTCCAAGGGACTAACTTTATAAATAATATTTGCTGCTACAAGTACTGCAATAACCCCGTTGTTGATCACAGGAAACCTAGTCATCAAATTGGCGCCGTTGCTGAGCGTTTCCTTATTACCTACCCACTCACATATAGTTTATTTCCGTTTTTTGCTATTTACTGCTTTTACTTATTTGAAAATAACAAAAAATTACAAAACCAAAAACCCAGAAAATTTTAGAAAACAAAAATTATAAATTTTTTTGCTACTAATCATGTCTTCCGAGATCACTCTTTTTGAATAGATGAAGCTAGCAACAGAGAAGACGCGGTGCAGAACCTTTGGATATTATGTTATGAGGCTAGAGACATTAGAAGAATGGTTGAAATGGTTAAATGGTTATTCCTAAATATTATGTGCCTCATACAAATTTGTTTGTGAAAATTGTAGATCCATAGATCATATTAATTATCAATGTAAGTGTAGAATACACTTTAGCATCTTATACTGAAAGTACTGACACTTTGTTGATGTGGAGGCTTTATAATATGTGTTTTTTACAGGTTGTTGCAAGTTTCTAGCTCGCATGAGAAATATAAATGAAGAAGATAAAGCACTAGTTAGAATCTATGGAGTAGTACATCATATATACTCTTATTGTTTTGATAACTTCACTATTAATGCATTTTTGACCACTTCTATTGTGGAAGAGACTAACCTTTTCTTTCACAGAAGAAAGAAGAGAAGGATGTACATCGAAGTGAACATGCTACTGCCGCGGGTATGTTTGTTTAACTTACATGATTTATTAGATGGTTGTGCGAAATCATTTTATAATTCATATCATGAGATTTGTGATAAATATATGGCAGTTGGCCACCTTAGTTTTGAATGTTCCATTACTCTTGAAGAATTCCTAGTATCTTACACTAGAGTTAAAGTCTTAGAGTATTTTTGGTTTATAAAGGTGTCCATGATCTACTCTCAAAAGGTTCAATCATGAGAAAGAGTAGTGATAGTATGCTTCATATGAAACTTACCAACTTGTTACCAATGTTACAATATTATTGCCAAGAACGTCTTAGTGATAATCCACTTGTGGTAGAGAGTAAGACACGGTCTATTGTTCCCTCAGGTAACTATTTGCAGGAACCACAAGATAAAAAGGAGGAACAACAAAAATGTGAGGTTGACAAAGATTGGCACACTACAAATACTACATTTGTTTATGATGCCTCTCTCTAGTAATGATTCTTCTAATGCTTAAACTGGTTGTAATTTATATGCGGAATCCTTGTGCCTAGACCCTCATGAGGATATCATTACTATTGATGAACTAGAGATAGAACCTTGCTATGAATCTTTTGATGCTAATATGTAGGGCCTTATTTACTCCTTGTTGCAAAGGAAGAATACTACAAAGTGTTCCCCTACAATTGTAACCAGGGTAAAAGTTTAATAATTATATTTCAACCTCTAATCCTCTTCTTGTAGCTACATAAGGAGGCATGCTCACCATACTTGGTGCATCCATGCTCGCTTGGAAGCGAGAACTTATTTATCTATATGATGTCGATGCACCGCATGAGGGTACGACTTCGACCGTACTCTACTATGATCCAACACTTTCATGGAGGTAAGTACCATTACACCTTGAATTGCTATCCCCTAGGATCCAGGTGAATGATTTAATGGAGCATCTAAGCTTGGCTATATGGATTTAAAGAAAGCACTTCGCGGGAGGCAACCCGGAAGTTTTTAGGGGTCTTTATTAATTTTGTGTCTTGAGTTTAGCTGCATTCATGTTGCATTGCCACTTGTATCTTTGGATGATTTACTATTATAGTTGGCTTAGGACTATCTTCAAAAGGTAGAATTGATTGTTTCTCTAATCATGTGTTGCTTATCTTGGTTAAATCTTCTCAACAAAAATATATGTTTGCTTTGTTTGGATATTGGACTAACATTTTAGGTCTATAATAATTTTTTTGGAGAAAATAACTTGTTCTAGAGCTTACAGTGAGCATAACAAGCAGTAGTATAGGCTGACCCGTCCATACCGCGCATCCGTACCACTCATGTGAGACAGTCAGAAGAAGTAGAAAATTTTCCAGAAAAGTTACTACAAGGTTAGCGACCACTCGTACGAGCGCATCCGCCTATACGACCCAGTTGTACCTACTTCGATGGGAGCCTTTCCAAAAAAAAGAGAAAATGATAAGACGAGGTGTCGTGCAGGCAGAGCCCATCCGTACCACGCACCCGTACCAAGGAGTAGCGCCATGCAGCAAGGGCAGGGACGGGTACAAAAAGGTTATGCCCCCCACCCCAATCTTTTTATTCTGACAATCTTAGATTAGTGGGTTAGCTTTTACATGTTCCACCATACTTCATTTCCTTTTACCTACCGTTGAAACTCCCTAGCCTATAATTCTCTATACTGTTTCATGTTTCTTTAATTTTTCTCTTCACCCAGGTGAATGAACTCCGTTCATACAACGAATCGTTTGCTTTTACTTTGTTAGCTATTTTCGTAGGGACTTGAACCTTGTGTGATGACATGCATGGTTTGTGCCAACCATGCAAATACTTGCATAAGTGATAGCTCCAAATTTCAACACTTTTTATCATTGTTTTTCCTCTTGTTTATTGCTAGATTTCACTGAAGTTTGCCCTTTTTTCTAATGTTAACATTGCAATTAGTGAATACTTGGTTTTTGGTGATATTTTTCAGGCAATGAACTTTTTTGGGAGATCTTATAGCATTTATGGGCTAATTACACCTATAGAAGCAAATCCCCAATTGGAGCCTCTTTCATTGGAGGCATTCAGAGTGCATAATGACCACTAGTACAGTCGGGGTGCGCCCGTACCATCCACCCTTAGTACCCGCTGCCAGCTCTGTTATATCAATACAAGCAACTTTTGTGAAGGGGAGAGGATGAAAAAGAGAACACAGCCACCGCAAACTCATCCAGAAGGGGAGAGATCAAATCTGGAGAAGGAAAAGAACACCATCTCATTCTTCGATGATCTCTAGCCTCTAAACAATTCATTCCACCATCATCCCCATTGGTACTTAGGGAGAGAGAGAGAGAGAGAGATTGGCACTTGTAAGATTAGGGTTTGATACTTTGATCTACCTTGGTTTGTATTTGATTCGATCTTCAACTGGTATTGTGGCTTACTACGATAACTTTGAGATGATTTCCATTTGCAATACAATTATGCCTTTGATTTATCTTTCTCTCATGTCTAAGTAAATCCCCATAGGCATGGGAGATGTAGGGGATTAGTGAGATGTGTTGTGCCTTCTTTAATTCCATGCATTTTTGATTGTTGTAGTGTTTATTAAATTGTGAGAATGAATATCTATGTTCGCCTAATGCTTGTTATCCAATTTAAGGACCCAGGTAACATGATGCAGAGATTTCATAGGTATGAACTTGTATGCTAGCGTTCGGCGACCCCCTCGAGTGAAACAGCCAATATCAATGAGAAGCTAGTACTACTCGAGGACAACAAGGAACCATCAAGACTAAAGCCTTGATCCGGTCGGAATACCTGGATTAATGTGCTGACTATTGCCGTGGTAAAAAGGCAGACGGATCATTGGTACTGAGAAGAATTGGCCATGACGACTCCCACTCGGTATATGGGTTGCTTTCCTACTCACTTATAAATAAGAAATATCACAATCACTTATTCCATTTTATTCATCTTGCACCTCCACTGTCAGTGATTTGTCCCGCAAAGGAACTAGGGTCCAATGATCCCTTGGTTCGTGAGGGGGCTGAACACGCGAGTCCAAAGGAGTCTGGTAGCAGCGACGGCGGCGAGGTGGATGCACGATAGAGAGTTGACACCAGGGTTTTTTACCCAGGTTCGGGACCCTCGTGAGGAGGTAAAGCCCCTACTCCTGCTTGGTTGTATTGCTTGCTTACCTCATGAGGTTACAATGGTGAATGAAAGACTAGGGTTTTAGATCTCTCCGATTCGTCCCTTACAAGTTAGGAGAAGGGCTCCTTATATAGGGCGGCGTCGGGCCTCTTCCCCCAGCTCTTGGTTGGGAAGGGTCACCACATTCCCGCCAATGGATTTGGTACCGACTTGTCTTCTTGTGACTGTCGAGTGGTTGCCGTGTCAGGGGAGGTCGGCTGCCCCTCCACTTTATGTCACCATCCTGTTCTTCTTGCACCAAAATGGCCGTGTCAGAAGCTGCATTTTTCCTGCGTCATCCCACTCCCCTGCGTGCCTTGCTTTCTTCGGGTGGACCGGTCATCACTTGGACCGACCATTGGGGTGTTGCCTTGTGGAGCAAACCCAGGCCTTGCAAGGCTTCCCTCTAGAGGTCCTGACGAGGGGTCTCGCTGCCCAGCTGTTGCAGTCTTGAGCACCCATGGATAGTTCTAGAATCTCCCCTCCTTCAGAGTCCGAATCTCTTTGTGAGCCCTCGAGAGGTCATCTATACAGGGCCGATGACCCAGTGGGACGGGGTACCCCTAGTACCGATAGTCCAATAATAGCCCCCGGTCACTTGGCTTGCACGTCAACGCGAAGGGACAAGGAGGTCAAGGGGCCTGATGGAGACATGCCCAGCTATGTGGTCAGGTCGATGCACGATCTCCGAAGACACCACCCGCAGCTTCCACTTGCCCACGCGAGACGTGGCGTGCACCGGGTACAGGAACTGTCGTTTCACTATTTATGAAGGGGCTGCCCGAAAAACCCCAAATCTCAGAGAACTCGCCGGCTTCAGCCCTCCTCCATCGCCAATCCGCCAGTGTTCTTCACGACATTGTTCCTCCTTATTCTGCGACGCATGTGATGTCGCTCAAGAGAGCCCATGATACTTCAGCTGTGCCGAGCTTTCCCGCATCGATAGCGGGAGCCCTGCCGCCGGTAGCGATTCTCAATAGGGAGGGTCTAGAGAAGGTCCGCAAGCTGATGGCGTCATGATTGAACGAGTGGGGTGCCTCATGCGTGTGGCGCTCCGTCGTTGGGAGAGATGGGTGGGTCCACTGCAGCCCCCGTCTTCACCCATTCCATCGCCACCAGCCTAGTTCCGCCTTTTTCCCCTTTCCTCCTGGCCGTCCTGGACCATTACTGCATCCAGCTCCTCCATTTTCATCCGCGGAGCGTGAACCTCCTGGCTGCTTTCGCGTTCTAGCGCGAGGCCTTTGTTGGGGTGGCCCCGTCCGTAGCATTGTTCTGGCACTTCTACAGCCTTCGCGTCCTTGTACCAGGGGACATCCTCGGCGGTGTTGGATTCTTCGCCGTGGAGGAGGGAGACTTCCTTCCGATCTCCATCCTTGGTGTGGCGTCGGAATTCTGCCGCAATTGGGTCCTGGTGGATGACGGGCGGGCCTGGCCCCCGCTCGTGCTCCTGCTGGGGCGGTGGTCGAGAACCTGGGCTAGGCTCACGAGGCGGCCACCTACATGAGTCCCGGACCCCTCTCGAGGCGCGTGGCGTGTTTCAGGAGCCTGGGGATGTCCGACGTGATGGTGGTGAGCGAGTTCCTGCGGCAACAATTGCTCCCCTTCAGGAGCGCAGAAGGCCCGTGTGGTCCATGTCGCCCGACCTCGACTCGATCCGACTCTCCGTGGGGCCCCGCACCAAGGACACCATGTCCACGCTCATGTTGCTGCTCCTTGGCATGGACGTGGTGGCAGAGTTTCCACCGGGCGCGTGTCCCTTCTACTCGGTCGGAGGCGCGAGCATCGCTCGGGCAGGTCTCCCCACCTTCGATGCCTGAGGGTATGTCCCTTGGTCGACCTGGATGACAAGGACAAGGGACGAAGCCAAGCCCCCAAGCCGCTCCGGTGCGTGCGGCGCGGGAGGATGATCAACAAAGTGTCGTCTTCCAAGGAGGAGGATGTCGAGGAGGCACCTCGTGCTGGGGCCGGTGGCTCTCCTAGCAGAGGAGTTTGCGGGAAGCGGGAGAACCTGAGGCGTCTGTCGCCCCGGTGCCGGCGCTATCGGTCTAGAGGCTCCTGAGGCGAGGCAACAACAACTCCTTCCTTCCTCTCGACACGAGGAGGGCCAATTGATCCTTGGCAGGGGAAAGAGTGAAGAGATGAGACACCTTCACATAAATCCCTTTATTTTCTTGCCTCTTTCCTCACGACACCAACTCGCTATGTCACTGTAGGCGTGAGGGGAAAAGGAAAATAGCGGTGACGAAGACCGATTTGGGTGAAGCAGGAGGGCGTGTTGGGGAAGCACTGCCTCCGTGTCTGCCCAAGAATTCAACACGGTGGAGGAGAGCTTCGCTGATGAGAGCCTTCTAGATCTGGCGGTGGCTCCTAGGCACAGTGAGGCTCCCCTCCCCGATGAACCGGTAGGAGCGCAAGTCAGGACCCTGTCGCTAGCCCGTGACGGTTGGGAGGAGTTCACGGGAGGCAGCCCCCAAGCCCCCGAGGTAGCAGGGACGAGTGTGCTAGCCATGCTACCCCCCGAGGGTAGCTCCTTGAGTCGGTTGTGGTGCCTGCGGGGCATTGTCGGAACTGCCCACACCGGGCTCGACCAGTTCCTTGCTAATATTGCCTTCACCTGGAGCGGTCCGCTCTCCAACGGGCGTAGGAGCAATGGAGAAACCGCGGCGAGGCCACGAGCTCCAAGGGCGGCCGGGGACTTGAGGAGGCGTCTCGCAAGGCCAGAGTGACCCCCTGCAGGTCCGGGGCCGCGCTCTGCCTCCTGAGGCCTACCATGTAGGCCTGGCCAGTGTCGCCCAGGACTTCTCCGTGCGCGAACGCGCGCTTGCCTTTTTCGAGTAGGAGGCCAAGGAGAATCGTCGGAGAGTCGCCCAGAGGGAGCAAGACGTGGCCCTCCGTGAAGAGGCAATCCGGCTTTGCAAGGACGAAGCCCAGCATGAGAAGAGCCGTCTGGAGGTATTTGAGGCCCAACTAGTTACGTCCCAGGAACGACTCGAGGAGCGCATGCTTGATGTGGATCGTCGCAATGCGAAGTCCGATGACCGTGTCTAGTGGTGCTATGCCAAGGTCGCCGTCGAGCAAGAGCAAATGAAGAAGGACAACGAGGTGGTGCTCTTGTAGCTTCGCCAGGCCTATCGGTCGGAATGGCATGGGAAAGCCAAATTCTAGGAGTCTCGCTTCGTGAAGAGGCGGGAGGAGCTGCAAGCTTCTCTCCGCTCAGCGGAGGAGCGGCTGGCCCAAGCCCTGGCTGACCAAGACGCCATGAGGGAGCTGCTCACTGCTCACGAGCATATCCAGAAGCGCTAGAATCGTCACGACCAGATGGAGCGAGACCTCCAGGTATTGGAGAAAGACAGGTGCAAGATGTACCGGGTGCTCGCCCAATGCACGGCTACCACTCTGCAGGACTTTGGGGTGACCGGTTTCTACACCGGGCACCTCGGCGATGCTAGCACAGATGGTGCCTTCTTGACGCTCTTCAAATAGATCACGACGGCGCTAGAAGGGAGGGTCGTGCTTTACCATGGGTATCACCTAGAGGAGTGCCACAAGATGATTGGGGTCATGGAGACCCATGTTCTCTCCGTCCTCTACCAGTATGACGCCAACTTTCCCTGGAGGGTGCTCTTGGATAAGGTGGCACACCCCATGGGAACCCCGCCTGATGAGGTCCTATGGTTCAACCAGCTCGTGGAGGAATGCATCGACGAGTTCCTCCCAATCTTCATGCTGACCGAATAGGGGGATGCTCTTGTTGGGTCCGCAGCATAGAAAACAAAATTTTTGCTACGATGAGAACTATACGCCAAGATCTATCTACTAGATACAGAGCAACGGGTGGACATACATCCATGGAGAACTTACCCTCGAAGACAATGAGTTTTGTTAATGACTAGGAACTCGTGGTTGATGTAGTCGTACGCTTGCCGATCTCAAGACCGTGTGGAAGTCCGAGCGCCGCAAATCAGCAGCGCATCCGTCCTCGCACACACGTTCAAGCTACCGGAAAATCTCCACCTCCTCTCTCTAGCGAATCGGCCGAAGAAGCAACTCCTTCCAGACGCAACGCCACCGGGAACATGTATCTCGCTAATACGAGACCATGGGGGAATATCTAGAGGGGGAGAGATCCTTCATGAGGAGGTGTACTTTGTGAGGGAGGAGAGGGGGCGTTTTATAGGAGAGGGGGACCCCTCCCCTACCATGGCCGGTGGCCAAGGAGGGAGCCCCCTCCTCTTCCTCATTCATGTGGTGGAAACTCCACTCACATCAATTCAAGCTCCACTCAAAGTTCCACTCACATGCATTAAATTTCCACCAAATTTAATGCAACTCTCAATTAAGAAAACTCTTTTATTTATTTTATTCAGAATTTTGTTAATTACTTTAATTAAGAAACATTCACATAAAACCCCTTGCAACATTTCAATATCACATGAATGAGGAAGAGGGACCTGGAGATCCATACTAACTCCTGCACATTCAACGATGACTTCTGTGATCGTGAGAACCTTTAACACTAGTAATTTATTCCTTTGTCTCATGATATATTACATGTCCGAGATTCGATCATCGGTATCCATATACCTAGTTTGATCTCGTTACCGACATGCACTCTTTTCTCGTTCCCGTGATATAACATTCTAGTGATCACATCACTTGCTTGCAAGGTACCTTAATGTGATATCACCGAGTGGGACTAGAGTATATCTATCCGTCATCAGGATTGACAAATTCCACTCTTGATCCATGAGCCTCAACATAACACCTTCGTAGCACTAAACCCACCTTTATAGTCACCCTGTTACGGTGTGACGTTTGATGTTATCAAGATAATCTTCCGGTGTTAGCAATTAACATGATCTCATGGTCTAAGGACTAAGATTACTTCGTATGATGTTATAGCAATATAAACATAATGACTTTGATTGTAATGCTATACTTCGGATGAATGTTCATCACATCATTTCACAAATGATGTGACCTCATTATTAACAACATCCAATGTCCATGATCAGGAAACCTTGATCATCTTGTTAATCAACGAGCTAGTCTTGAAGAGAGGCATAATTAGGAACCCTTTTTGTTTATTAAACACACATGTATTGATGTTTCCTTTCAATACAATTATAGCATGCAAAATAAACATCTATCATATACTAGGAATAGATAATAACAACTTTATTATTGCCTCTCAGGGCATATTTCCTTCAGCTCTGAGGCCGCCGGGTCCTCTGGCGATTAAGATGGAGGCTCCCCGGTTGGGTCGCCTGGTGCCGGGGGAGTGACGATCCATCTCTAGAAGATAGCGCTTCGGAGCCGTTGGCCTGAGGGCCCCTGTCGACTGTACTCCATGTAAAGTGAACTGGCACATCAACCATGTCCCAGACCTGATGACATTTTGTGGCGCGTACTTGTCCATGCTCTTGTCGAGGTGTAAGCGTTTGTGTGTGCAGGTGGGGTGATTTGTATCCCTGATCGAGTGGTAAGTTCAGAGCCCGTCCTGCTGAATATTTTAATCGGCCGAGGGGCCGGTGACTCGTGAGCCATTCTGCCGTCCTCCCGAGGAGAGTTTGTGGTCGACATAGGGATTTCCTAGTCTTTTGATGGCCAAGAACCGTTGGTAAGGTGACTTACGGCCGAGGAACAGGCTGTAGGTTCAGAGCTCGACAGTTTAGGTCCTGCGGGGCTCGAGCCGTGTATGGACAGGGCCTCACGATCTGTCATAGCGATGTTTTCGTTATATTAGGAACTGTGGGTGAGGTAACTTGTGGCCGAGGGACAGGCGGCAAGTTCAGAGCTCAAAATTTTAGGTCCTTAGGAGCTCGGGCAACGGATGGACAAGGCCTCGTGAGCCGTCATAGTGATGTTTTATTCTGATAAGAACCATGGGTGAGGTAACTTGTGGCTGAGGGACAGACCGCAAGTTCAGAGCTCAACATTTTAGGTCCTTAGGAGCTCGGGCCGTGGATGGATATGGCCTCGCGAGCCATCATAGTGATGTTTTTATTGTGTTAGGAACCGTGAGTGAGGTAACTTGTGGCCGAGGGACGGGCCACAAGTTTAGAGCTCGACACTTTACGTCCTTAGGAGCTCGGGCCGCGGATGGACAGGGCCTCTCGAGCCATCATAGCAATTTTTTTATTGTGCCAGGGACCATGGGTGAGTTAACTTGCGACCGAGGGACGAGCAACAAGTTCAGAGCTCAACACTTTAGGCCCTGGCGATTTAGGGCCGCCGGAGGAAAGTGCCTCATGAGCCACCCTGTATCCCTCTCGAGGAGAGCGCCATGGGGCCCGTGCGAGCTCGTGACCCTCTCGAGGAGATATGTGTGTCCTGCTCGAGCCGCATTCCCAACGCCGCCCCGCCCCACTAGTACATCATACGAGGGCCTTGAGCACTAGGGAACCACGAGCAAGGTGACTTATCACCGGAGCTAGTCCGTAAGTTCAGAGCTCCCTTCATTGGTCCCCGACATCATTGGAGGCGATCAGGTGATATGTACCACCCTATCCCCCACTCGCATGATGGACTATAGGGATGATGCCAACACCTAGGCGAAGAAGACCTAGAAAAATGGAATAATGTATCCAAAAATAGGCATAAATCATCATCAACAGCAGTTGTTTCCCTTCCCGGGTGCCCTGGTGGGGGACGCAAAAAAGTCACCCAGCGGAGGAGTGAGGGCGGTGGGTCACCTTGGGGGCAGAGTCTTGTATAGGTGCGTGCGCCTAGGGCGTGGGGCATCCCCAACTCTTCGGGCTCCTCATGGGGGGCTAGGGTCTTCTGGCTGTGCTGCCCTCCCAGTCCCCGGGCCCTCCATCGGGGCCACGGGTCCGGGGTCTTGGGGACGCCTGGATCTGTTGCGCTTGGTGCTCTACTCGCGCCTCCTCTTGCTGTCATACTCCTCCCTGACCTCCCTGAGCTTGATGCATTGGTCGGTATCATGGCCTTTCCTCAGATGGAAGGCGCAGTACTGGTGCGGGCCAGCAGAGTTGTCCGTTCCTCTCCTGAGGAGGCGCTGCTTGTTGCCCTTTCTCTGCTGCCTGGTGGGGCTTGCTTCACCCTTCTTGCCGTGATCAAACAGATTCCTGGCTTCTTCCTTGGCACAGCGGTTAGCCACCGTGAAGAGCTCGGCTACCGTGGACAGGTTCTTCCCGCGGCGGCCGATCTCGCTGAGTACTTGCGCGTCTAAGACCCCGTCTACAAAGGCCGCAATGACCTCCGCATCGGTGGCTCCGCTGACCTTGGTGAGGCGTTGGTCAAAATGCTGCAGGTACCTTCGCAAGGTCTCTTTGGGCCCTTGGAGCACCATCTGAAGGTCCTCGCACACGTACGTGGACTCGTCCCACTCCCCAAACTTCCCGACGAACAAGCCACAAAGCTCGGATCATGAGCTGACAGACTCTTCGGGAAGGTTCAGGAGCCAGGCGCACGCCTCTCGTCCCAGGCCCATAGGGAACCAGTTAGCCAGGACGTGGTTGTCTCCCCAGGCTGCTTCTATTCCTGTGGTGTAGAGCTACAGGAACTACACGGGGTTGGTGGTCTCGTCGTACTGGGGGGGCATGTACGGCCTGAACTTGGTCGGCCATACCACCCATCGGAGGTGCTCGGTGAGGGCCGGGCAGCTGGAGCTACGGATCTCCACACCACCATCGAGCTTAGCTCGGTTTTGTAACCCTGCGGCCAAGATGGCCTGGAGGGTCCGGGCCTCACGACCCCGACGCCTGGCTAGGGTAACTTATGTCTACGCACACTTCTATTCTTGTAGACAGTGTTGGGCCTCCAAGTGCAGAGGTTTGTAGAACATCAGCAAGTTTCCCTTAAGTGGATCACCCAAGGTTTATCGAACTCAGGGAGGAAGTGGTCAAAGGTATCCCTCTCAAGAAACCCTTCAATCAAGATACAAGAAGTCTCTTGTGTCCCCAGCACACCCAATACACTTGTCAGGTGTATAGGTGCACTAGTTCGGCGAAGAGATAGTGAAATACAAGTAATATGGATGATTATATGTGGTAATTGCAATCTGAAATAAGAGTGCCAACAAGCTAACATGTAACAGAACTGATTGTAAACGGTGTTTCAATGCTTAGAAACAAGGCCTAGGGATCATACTTGCACTAGTGAACACTCTCATATAAATATCTTCTCTTCATTAAGCTACCCTGAACTACTCTCCGGTTGAATGATGTAGGGCTATAACAACACACCTTAAAGTTCATATTCCCCATCTAGATAACCCCTCGCTATCACCTTGAGCGCTAGATGGTTCCAACAAACACCACAATCTCATAGAGACATCCAACTCAAATTATACTCATGATAAGTATTTATGTAACCTTAGCCAAACTGCCACACGGTGTGCACACTATCAACTTCACACACGTGGGGATCAGCAGAGATTAATTAATGCACTTGAGTAGCAGAATAGATCTATAGATTACAAAGCTCATGATCTCATAAGATCACGCGTAGAGAGACATGGACACATAGCTACCAGTAGAGCCCTTAGCCTCAAGAGAGAACTACTCCCTCCTCATCATGGGAATCAGCAACGGTGATGGAGATGGCGGTGGAGTCGATGGAGATGGCTCCGGGGGAACTTCCCCGTCCTGACAGGGTGCTGGAACAGAGACTTTTGTCCCCCGAATCTCCTCTTCGGTGGCGGCGGCGCTGCAGAACTTTTCGTGGAATTTTGATCTTGTACTTAGGATTTTTGTCCCGGGAGGAATATAAAGGCGAAGGGGCAAGGTCGGTGGAGGCCTGAGGGGCCCATACCACCCCCTGGCGCAGCCTAGGCTGGCCCGCATCACCAGGTGGTGTGGCCACCTCGTGGCTCCTCTCCGTCTCGTCTTTTGGCTCCGTGAGTCTTCTGGTAAAATATTGACTTGGCTTTTGTCCGGTCCAATTCCGAGAATATTTCTTTTCCAGCTTTTCTAAAACCAAAAACAGCAGAAAACATGCAACTGGCACTGTGGCATCTTGTTAATAGGTTAGTTCCAGAAAATATGTAAAAATACTCCAAAGTGTGGACAAAAGATAAGAAAGTAGATATAAAACAAGCATGGAACATCAAAAATTATAGATACGTTTACAACGTATCAGTAACCCGCGCATCCTCCAGCGAGCGGGAGATGCTTGCTCCTTCTTGAACCCGTGCTAGGATCACCGTGACGGGCGACTTCTCCCTGCCCGAGCCCCCGGGTCCATCGCGGAGGGGAGGAGGCAGAGGCGCACCGTTGGCTATGTCGTCCGATCATGCCTCGCAGGCCTTGGGGTTGTGCTAGGTGACGTCCATCAGGGCCGCAAGATGTGCCCACCCTCTGCTGGCGAGTAGCGAAGGAGATCCTTCACCATGAGGCGGGCCGCCTCCGGGGTGAGAGGGGCGCTGGGCGCCTAGGTCGGTGAAGTACTTGATGAAGAAAACTCTTCGTCCGTCCATGTAGAAGGGCGCAGGCGGGGCCTGCCGTGGGCCCTGGAGCGGGGCGAGAGAGTCGGGGAAAACCTCCATGATCCCCCGAGTCTTCCCACCTACTCTCTCGAGGAGCGACTGTCTCGAGGCTTGCTGCGAGCGACCATGTCGGTGTCTCTGGCTGAGCCCTCCGGGTCGCGCCTCAGCCCCCTACCTGGCACGCCAAATGTCAGAGATTTGTCCCGTGAAGGAACTAGGGTCCAACGATCCCTTGGTAAGTGAGAGGGCTGACCACGCGAGTCCGAAGGAGTCCGACGATAGTGATGACGGCGAGGTGGATGCATGACAGAGAGTTGACACCGGGATTTTTTACCCAGGTTCGGGACCCTCGTGAGGAGGTAAAGCCCCTACTCCTGCTCGGTTGTATTGCTCGCTTGCCTCGCGAGGTTACAAGGGTGAATGAAAGACTAGGGTTTTAGATCTCTAGGATCCATCCCTTAAAAGGTAGGAGAAGGGCTCCTTATATAGGGTGGCGTCGAGCCTCTCCCCCAACTCCTGGGCGGGAAGGGTCACCACATTCCCGCCAATGGATTTGGTCCCAGCTTGTCTTCTTGTGACCTCCGAGTGGTTGCCGTGTTAGGGGTGGTCGGTTGCCCCTCCACTTTACGTTGCCATCATGGTCTTCTTGCACGAAAACGGCTTGGTCAGAAGCTGCCTTCGTCCTACATCATCCCACTCCCCCTGCATGTCTTGCTTTCTCCGGGTGGACCGGTCATCACTTGGACCGACCGTTGGGGTGTCTTCTTGCGGAGCATGACCGGGCCTTGCGAGGCTTCCGTCTAGAGGTCGTGATGGGGGTCTCGCCGCCCAGCTGTTAAAGTCTTGAGAACCCGTGGAGAGTTCTGGCATCTCCCATCCTTCAGAAGCCCACTCTCTTCGAGAGCCCTCGAGAGGCCATCTATGCTGGGCCCGGTGGGACGGGGGTGCCCTTAGTACCGATAGGCCGACATCCACTATTACCATGAACCGTTCCTCTCCGCACCTAACTTCTCATCTGCAGGAACCTCGAACACCCCAATCGTCTTTACTTTTATGTTATTTAATTCTCACTTTTTCCTTTAAGCAAGTTTCCTCTATTATTCACTCACCCACCTTCCACCTTCAACAATTGTAGTCAATTCACTCAAGACGGGTGAAACCTTGAGTGCGACAGAAACGCCGGATAAAAACACTTACCTAGGCTCCTTATTGGGATCGATATAAAAATGGAATTAATACTTCCACGAAAACATGCTCTGACGAACCTGTGCACTTGTAGGCCATCAAGTTATTTTCTGGCGCCATTGTCGAGGAGCTAAATGCTAAGTGTTGTTTCTTGGCATAAGTGATTGTTGAGACCATCCATGATCTCCGTTGAAGATAGAGGTACCACTCGATCTAGAAAAACTTATTTACCTCCGTATATTGACGGTATTCCAACTGAAAGATGCCTAGAATTTTTTGAAAGATTTTCTAACTCACGTACTATAGACGTGAACAGTTTGATTCCTTTGATGGCAGACTTAACCATCACCCAGGGGGCCGAAGAGCCTAAGCTACCATTGGGTGAATATGGGAATCCATCTAGGCACTTAACAAAAATGGCTATTCTTTGTCCTGAACTTGAAGGCCAGAAATTTGAAATATATCTTGACCTAATTTATATGATTAGAGAAATTGCTTTCGGAGGAAAAGAATAGGAAGATCCAAGTGATCACTTGACGAAGGTCTATGATCTTTGTGCTACTCATAAACCAGCAAGTTTACCACTAGAGTTTTTGCTCCTTAAACTTTTTCACTGGTCTCTGAAAGATAATGCTTTTATTTGGTTACAATCATTACCCAATCACACTATAAAAAGTTGGGAAGATTGCATCCGAGAATTTATGCATAAATATTGCTTGTTTAATAAAATCATGCAGATTAAATGTAGCATTACAAACTTTCTTGAAACAGTTGGAGAAAACTTTTATCAAGAATGGAATAGATTTTATGCAATGATTATGAAAGTCCCGAATCATGGTTTTCGCGAGAATTTAATTACCAATATTTTTATAATGGGCTTAATGATGATACAAAATAAATGATTAACTTATCTGCAGGGTGTAATCCCCAGTCCTCACATTTCTAAATCACAAGCCGATATAACCCGAATTGGGGGATGACATACTAAAATGGAGGCCGTGAGGCCGCCCACAAGAAGGTCGCAATGGTAGGGCATGGTATTAGCCAACCATCCACCATAGTATTCATGATTATAGCTTTGAGTGCGAAGAATGTTCCAGGCTGGCTGCGAGTTTAACATACACAATTGAGTATGTACGCCAGCAACATACAAGAGTATATTAGAGTAATTCCATCTAAAATAAATAGAAAGATAATGTAACGCCATTATAACAAGATCCAAATTATATAGATAGTAGTAATAATATTTTAGGATTATATCCTCATACATCACTCAACAAATCACCAAGCGGAAGGGGAAGCACAGATCTGAGTACGGATTAAGAGTCAAATTGGCATAAGATACCACAGAAATAAGCACATTCCCGCCCACAGAGCTCAAAGATCTACATCCCTGGAATCTATACGCAAGAGGGTCATTGACTTCATCATCGGCCTCATCGACGTAGTAGTGTCCATATGGATGTACTTGACAACCTAACCAATAATTGCTGTGAGACCCTAGGGGTACTCAGCAAGTCTTTATTCATCAAAAGGGAATAACCTGGGGGTGACGCAATTGCAGCGAAAGCTAATATCTAAAAAAAAAATTAGAGACATACTACAACATCTGCCCAACCAGATATGGACATACGCTCGTTAATTAGAAACAACAGTTATATAAGTAACATAAATAAAAATCGCTCGCCCTCCTTTTCACTTATTGAACGAGAAGGCGGAAGAACATCCCATATGTTGGCAATTTTATTAACCATTCCATGAGTGTTGCACTATTTACTAGACATGTCTTAGTAAAATTGAACACGGTACTTTAGTTATAGTTATCTATGATCAAGAAACTATGCTCCAAGTTATCCATAACCGTGGACATGGCTTTCAAAAAGATTTACCCTGCATGGGTGCACAAATAGCAACACACGCATGATCAACCTCGGGAAGAACCAAATAAAAAGCAACAAGGCCTCACGACAAAGCATTTATAGGATTCATGAATGATTTCAGGGGGCACCTCACTAAGCTACCCGCAACAAAGTTGGCTGGCTCCGAGACGGACCAAGGGTTTGAGAGAACGGCTATAAAGGACTGGGAACCCGAAAGTATGACTAGGCTTGTCGATACCGCGAAATCATGTCGTGATCCAAAATAGTACAGGTGCTCCACGCGCAATACTAAATAAAGCAGTAAAGCATGGCATATCTACAGGATGGTAATAATGCCCCAAACTAGTTTGTGGCCCCAAGAAATAAAATGTGAATCAAGTTCAGGCGAAGGGGATCCATAAAGTCCTCCACATGTGGATACTGTGATAGTCAAGGAACATGTATCAAGTACTCGGATCCTACATGACACAAGTGAGCGTGGAAGAACCAAATAACAGCTGTTGCCCAACGGTGCCTCTTTCTTTAGTTATCCCATTACTACTCAGTTTAAGTTATTTAGGTACCTTGTTATCCAAAGACTCGCACAAACCCTCACATACAATTCTACGTCTCGCATGGCTTAAACAACTCGTAGTATTGGCTCATAGGATGGAGGGTATAAGCTTGGTGGGGTTTAAAAGTAAAGGCTATGCAATACTTAGGATTCAATTTAATGCAATCGTGACTCAATGATGCAAGAATAAGATAGAGGCGTAGGTACTATATGTAATGCAAGCATACAGAATTGCTTGCCTATCAGATCAGCAGTAGGGTAACCGGGATCTGGGTAGTACTATAGGTTCTCCTGATAGTTCGCTTGCTTGGCGTCTTTCTGGAATAGAAGCCAAACACACAAAGGAGTCATAATAAATAAAGTGCACAGTCATATGCATATATGCAACAAGTAAACAGGGTATGCCATGATAAATGATGCACAATTGCATGGTATAACATACCATGGCATGGGTGAGGTGTGGGAACATTAATAAAGCACTTTAATTAATTATTTACGCGTGTTTTAGCCCCATAAACCTTGTTGTTTTCTTATTATTTATATGATGCATGCTTCAATTGATATCATGGAATGCATAATTAGAACGGGCTTGTCACGCTGATCGATTTAGGCATATTATTTGTCAAATTTGAAATCCCGGAATAAAAGATATAGATTTATTAACGAATAGGTCTTTATTAGCATTTATTAATTCAAGAATTTTAAATGACCAGATTTTATTTTAAATAGCATATTATATTCCTGGTATTTTCTGATTAGAAAACATATGTCATTTGTATTATTTGGAAATAGAAATTAAAAGATATGATTTAGTTCCATTTTAATTGGAAATAGCCAAAAGTTAATTGTTTTAGTATTTAGGATAGTCCCAATTCATCCAGTTTTTGTTTGAAAGTTTTTTTCCCATTTGGGCAATATTCTGAAAACTAGGGATGTTTGAATGTAGTACCAGGGACCTAGTTACGCGATTAGTCATGTGAGCATGAGAGCCTGTGTGCAAAAGGGGTAACTGTATCTGAAGAACACTTCGTTCGACAGCTGAGATTTAGAGAACCCAAACCCAAGTTCAGAACATAGAAATAAAGATAAAAAATAAAGGAATGGTCAATAAGGCAGGATTTGATCCTTTGGAACTTCCATGCTGAACTCGCAATGGACAACCACCATGCTATGCATCGATTATTGTACAAGATATATATTATCGGCTCTTTTTTAAAGTTGATTTAACGGAATTCAGAATTAACAAACTAAGGATATCCATCAACCGCAAGGTTTCCTTCGTCAGTGTTCAGAAAATAAAAGACTAATCGTCAGAATTTGGAACTCCAGACTCCTAGGGACACACGGACGGATCAACCAAAGAAAATACCTCGTTGTGGTTGGTTACCAAAGGTAGCACATGCTCCGTTTTACAAGAATCAAGGTTCGGTACAAGTTACTGTCGAAACTGAAAGAAAAAGGCTGATATGCAATCTACTTGCACACACACGCGGCGATGGCGGACAGCTGCAAGCGACGGCGAGCTGGGTCGGTCTAAGGCGGGAAAGACATGGAATCAGTAGATGAGCTCAACGTGAGCCGATTGGCGATGACGGTGTGGACGGAGGAGGTCAGGGGCGGCGCTACTGCAGCGAAGTGCTTGGCACGGATGACGTTGCCGACGGGAAGCAGTCCTAGGCTGGTCCGGCTCCTCCCTCTGTGGCGCGTTCGACACGGGTAACAAAGGGGAACCTTCCCCACTGTTAGGGTAATAGATCATTGTATTACCAGAGGGCCAAAGGCCAGAATATATAGTACAAGTACAGGTGCAAATATACAGAAAGCCCCCTAACATATGGGGAAACTACAATATACAAGTATATACTCTAACACTCCCCCTCAAACTCATGGTGGATCCACAACACTGAGTTTGGAGAGTAAGAAATCATGCTATGCGCGAATTTGTGTCTTTGTAAAGAAATCTGCCAACTGCAAGTCTGAACGCACATAATGAAGCGCAACAACCTGATCCTGCACCTGAGCACGTGTATAAAAAGCATCAACACCAATATGCTTGGTCAACCCATGCTTGACCGGATCACGTGCACTACTGATAGCACCTGTACTGTCTGACAAAAGTGGAGTGGGTGTCGTAACAGAGACCCCAAAATCTGCAAGCAACCACCGTAACCAGGTCACCTCAGCAGTCACCAAAGCCATAGCCCGCAGCTCAGCCTCAACACTCGAACAGGAAACCGCTACCTATTTCTTCGTCTTCCAAGCAACAAGCGAACCACAAAGAAACACACAGTAAGCAGAAAGTGAACGACGGTCTGTAGGATCATTCGCCCACGTAGCATCCGAGTAGCACTGGAGCTGGAGAGAGCTAGAACGAGGGAAGAAAAGGCGACGAGTAATCGTGCCACGAAGATAACGAAGGACACAGAGGAGATGACTGTAGTGAACAGTGGTAGGAGCTGAGACAAACTGACTCAGAAAATGAACAGGATAAGAGATATTAGGACAAGTGACAGCAAGATAAACAAGACTCCCAAAAAGATGGCGATAACGAGTGGGATCGAGAAGAGGATCACCATCAGTAGGACGAAGCTTAACATTAAGCTCCATAGGAGTCTCAACGGTGCGCTCATCTACAAGAGGCGAGCAAGAAGATCTTGAATATACTTTTCCTGAGAAATAGAAAAGCCATCAGAAGTGGAGGAAACCTCAATCCCAAGAAAGTAGCGAAGAGAACCAAGATCAGTCATAAGAAACTGATCACGGAGATGAGCCTTGACAAAGGCAATATACTCAGGATCATCACCAGTAATGATCATATCATCAACATAGAGAAGGAGAAGAGTGCGTCCTCGAGGAGAAGTGTGAACAAAAAGCACTGGATCATGAAGACTAGGAGAGAAACCGGCAGCAGTCACCACAGAAGCAAAGCGCTCAAACCAGACACGAGGGGCCTGTTTCAGGCCATAAACGGAACGTCGAAGACGACAAACCATCCCATCGGGAACAGAATACCTAGGAGGAGGCTGCATATAAACCTCCTCACTCAACTCACCATTAAGAAAAGCGTTCTGAATATCAAGCTGGGACACAGACCAGCGTCGAACATAAGCAACAACAAGAAGAGTAAGCACAGTGGTCATATGGGCCACAGGGGCAAAAGTCTCATCATAGTCACAGCCGTGCTCCTGCTGAAAGCCACGAGCCACAAGACACGCTTTATAACACTCAAGAGATCCATCAGAGCGGGTCTTAATTTTATAGACACGTGGTATCCCGATAAGAAGTCGGCTCAGAGACGATAGAGAGACCATACTGACTAGGAGAGTAACGGTCTGGAGCACGATGCTGATGAACAGGCCGTGAAGAGGGAAACTCATCCGTGGAAGACGACTCATCAGAAGAGGAGGAAGAAGGAACAGCGAAGGAAGGGTCCGAAGCCGGAGAACAGGGAGAACTAGGGGAACTAGACGGAGGAGAGGATGGCGCCGAAAACAAAGGAGGCGCATCAGAAGGAGAAGGTGGAGGAGTAGAGACAGAGGGAGGTGTATCAGGAAAAAGAAGAAAAGAGAGATCATCAGCCGGGTAAGTACCAGAGGTGGGGCGAGGATAGAAAGGACGCGTCTCATCGAACGTGACATCACGAGAGATGCGCATCCGACGACCAACGGGGTCCCAACAGCGATAGCCCTTATGCTCATCACTGTAGCCGAGAAAAACACACTCAACAGACTGAGCGGTTAGTTTGGTGCGTTCGCAAGGAGGGAGAAGGACATAGCAAACGCAACCAAATAAACAAAGAGTCGAGTAGTCTGGACAGGTACCAGAGAGACGCTCGAGAGGAATGCCACCCTGAAGAGCAGTAGAAGGCTGGATGTTAATGAGGTAAGTCGATGTAGCGACAGCCTCAACCCAGAAATGCAGCCGAAGAGAGGAAGCAATCATCATAGCATGGGTAGTCTCAAGAATATGACGATGCTTACGCTCGGCGACACCATTTTGAGCATGGGCGCTGAGACACGAGAACTGAGCAAGGGTGCCCTGCTCAGCGAGGACGCCCTGCAGGTGCTGGGAGATATACTCTCCTGCAGAATCAGCATGAAACACACGAATAGGAGTGGAATACTGAGTACAAACCATGGCCACAAAACGCTGATAAATAGGAAGCACCTCACTGCGAGAGCGCATAAAAAACAACCAGGTGTACCGTGAAAAATCATCAATGAACAAAATATAGTATCGATGGCCCCCTTTTGAAGCAAAGGGAGCTGGACACCAAACATATGAATGAACTAAATCAAAAGGTCGCTGAGATACAGACACACTAGTAGGATAGGGAAGCTGAATCTGTTTGCCTAACCTACAACCCTGGCAAGAATGTAAAGACACATCTCCTGAGACAGGCCCGAGAAGACCACGACGAACTAATGACGATAAGCGGGAGCCACAAAGATGACCCAGCCGATGATGCCACTGCTGAAACGAGCTGGTGACAGAAGCAGCAACCGCAGGAGAACTGGCAGAGGAAGTGTCAGCAGAAGGAACGCGAAGCCAGTCTAACTCCCATAGCCCCAGAGACTCAATGCTGCGAGGGCCATCTCCAACCAGAGCCTGTGTATGACGGTCCTAAACAGCACAAGAATCAGCGTCAAGAATGACACGACAACCAGAATCAGTAAGCTGACTAGCAGAGAAATGGTTCATCTTAAGACTAGGAACATGAGAAACATCAGGAACAGAGAAAGGGGAAGTAGAGAGGGTGCCTCGACTGGAAATAGGAAGAGAGGTACCATCAGACGTCGTATCACGGATAGGAGAAATAAGAGAGCGGAGAGCAGAAAGAATAGAAGACGCAGAAGTCATATGAAAAGAAGCTCTAGAATCTAGATACCACGGGGATGACGTACCTGACTGTCTAGAAGGTGGTGGTCGCGCGGTGCCAGAAGAGCTAGGCATAAAACGAGCAGTACCCATTGAGGAAGAGCCTGTAGCAGCGAGCAGACTACGAAGACCACGGATAATATCCTAATCAGACAGTGCAGCAGCGACAGGTCCAGAAGCAACCGCAGAAGATCCTGAAGAACCAGCCTGCCGATGAGCAAGGTACTGCTGTCGTAAGCGAGGATCCCTTGTCCAAAGAGCGGAGATACCGTGGCGGCTTGCCACAAAGGCAAGGTGGAGGACGAGAACCACGAGGCTGCTGAGGCTGACTTTGACCCTGAGTCGGCGGAGCAGAGAGTAGCGGTGGCGCTAGAGACCGTGACGAAGCCGGAGGCACGGGGGGACCACGAGCAGCAAGAACAGATGGAACCTCAAGAAGACCAGCACCACGAAGACGAGTTTCCTCAGCACGAAGCTCAGCCAGTACCTTAGAGAGCGGAACACGACCACGGGCAAGCAGCTGGGCACGACGCGGCTCAAACTCCTTGCGGAGCCGTGACAAGAACTCAAAGGCGCGCTAAAACTCCTGATCCGTGCGCACAATCAGACAGTAGGGATAGGTTTTACACACAGCTGTACGAAGAGAGTCAAGCTGATGCCAAATAGTAGCACTCTAAGTGTAGAACTCATCAATAGTGGAATCACCCTGCTTAAGATCATGCTCCTGACGAACCACAGACAGATAAAGAGCATCTCCAGACGGCTGATAGCGTTGACGAAGAAAAGCCCACTGAGCAGCAGCAGTGGGAAGACCCATGAACTCAGCAGCATACTGAGGCAGAACACTAGAAGTGAGAACAGCAGCAGCACGAGCATCCTCATCTATCCACTGAGTGTAGTCAGCCAGATCCAGCCGGTAGGTCGCAACAATAGTAGAATGCTCCTGGACCTTCCGATCATAATCATCCCGAGCAGTATCATCAGCACCCTGGGCTACATCCTTGACCGCCTGAGTGGCATCGGAGGTAAGGGCAACGGGCGTTGGTGCAATAGGCGCCGTAGGCGCAACGGGGCGCGGTGGACAGGAGACCTCACCGGAAAGGACACCCCAAAGGCGAAGACCGCGCATATCGACACGCATGAAGGCAGCGAAATCAGGATAATTCGCGCCATCAAAAATCACCGGGCAACGAGGAATCGCAACATAGCCCGACGAGGAAGACATAGCTCTGTCGATTTTTTTTTTATCGATCGAGATCGTCTGAAAACGGGTGGCAGCGGCGGAGAGAGCTGGGCGAAGGGCCGGGACGACGGGGCCGAGGAGGCGGTGGTGGAGGCGGAGTCAGCGGCGGCAGCGGCGGACGGGCGGCCAGAGGAGGCGACGGCAGAGACGGAGGCGGTGGCGGACGGGCGGCCGGAGGAGACGGCGGCGAAGGCGGAGTCGGTGGCGGCGGTTGGGGCGACCGGAGGAGGCGACAACATAGACGGAGGCGGCCGGGCACGGCGGCGGGATGCCGGGGCGAGCTGTGGCGGCGGCTGCGAGGGAGAAAAAAGCCTTACGGCTATGATACCATGTTAGGGTAATAGATCATTGTATTACCAGAGGGCCAAATGCCAGAATATATAGTACAAGTACAGGTGCAAATATATAGAAAGCCCCCTAACATATGGGAAACTACAATATACAAGTATATACTCTAACACCCACTACCTCTCGGTCTGTGGCGATGACGGCGGGGGCGGCACGAAGCATGCCAAGGCAGCGACCATGCGGTGGCGGTGGAGAAACGAGGGGGAGAGAGATGCTGCTAGGGCTTGTGGCTGCGATGCTGCTGATTAAGAAGGGGAATGGCAAACTCGATTTGGCGAGGTAGATGGCGCGGACGGCCACCTTCCCGGCTCCGTCTCGCTCACCGAGGGAAACAGAACGGAGGAGGAGGACAAACAGTAACGGCATACTGGGAACCAGTACACGGGCCGGGAGCGCTCGGTATCTTCTGCGATTAGAGGGATTTGGGTCGGCCCATGGTGACCTGAATTGGAGATGAGGTGGCTACTGCCTCACTGCACTGAAGCTGGCATTGGGGAGGAAAGAAAAGGAGTTGTAGATGTTGCTTCTTGCCCTAAAAACCTGTTGCTTCTCTCTGAACCTGAAGCTACAGACTGCTACTGCTGTTTGCTCGACTGAAAACCAGAACAGACGCAAAACTGCCCAGGATTTTGAAAAGTAAAACCCACATTTGAATAGCGAAGAACATTTTAAAACAAGGAGGCATTTAGAATTACTAGGATCAGTAGAACATCCAAGATTGATAGTTTTGAGCATATACAAAATAAAAAGATGGTATATGGAATAAGAATTTAGGGAATTGGCACAAAGAGGATTTCTAGCAAAAATTGTACTGTTTTGAAACCTTCTTTGCTAGGACATTGAACAGAGAGGCGGGAAACATTTCAAACGAGATAAGAGGTAGAGAAGAATGACAAGAGGCAGATGCCCACATATAGCTTCCATTTGAGAATAAATGCTAGAATAGAAATGTAGGTAGGAAAACAAAATAGCAGATATATAGAATAGAGCTAGGTTTTTAGATATCGCTAGAAGAAGTAGGTTTTTTCCTTCTTTTGTTCAAACTTTGTTTGAACGCAAACCACCCAAAACCACATGAATGCAAAAAATGTAAAAGACTAAAAGAACATGTGTAGGTGTGGAAGGATCTAAGATGGATTTTAGAGTAGGATGTTAGGTCAATTGAATTCAAGGTTTTCAAAATAATACAAATATCAAACTCTCACAATTTAAATTGGAGAAGGAGGAGACTTTATGGAGTAGATATGATGCATGGGCCATGCATGGGAAACAAGTGACACCACTAGTTGTGAAAACAACTATAATGCTGTTGGAGATATGCTCGAGAGGCAATAATAAAGTGGTTATTATTATATCTTTGTGTTTATGATAAATGTTTACATCTCATGCTATAATTGTATTAATAGGAAACACTAATAGTTGTGTGTTTTGTAAACGTAAATGAGTCCCTAGTAAGCCTCTTGTTTAAACTAGCTTGTTGATTAATAGATGATCATGGGTTCTAGATCGTGGACATTGGATGTTATTAATGACAAGATCGTATCATTAGGAGAATGATGTGATGGACACACACCCATAGTAAGCATAGCATAAGATCAAGTCATTAAGTTCATTTTGCTACAAGCTTTAAAATACATAGTAACCTAATCCTTCGACCATGAGATTATGTTAATCACCTCACCGGATGAGTGCTTTGATGACATCAAATGCCCACTTCGTAACTGGGTGGTTATAAAGGTGGCATTGGGTATTCTGAAAGTATGTGTGGAAGCGCATGGATTGAGAATGGTATTTGTCCATCCATATGACGTATAGATATGCTCTGGGCCCTCTCGGTGGAATGTCATCCAATTAGCTTGCAAGCATGTGACTAGGTCATAAGGGATGTCATACCACGGTACGAGTAAAGATAACTTATTAGTAACAAGGTAGAACTAGGTATGGAGATACCAATGATCAAACCTCGGATAAGTAGAGTATGACGTGACAAAAGGAATTGGTATCGTATACTAATGGTTCTATCGATCACGAAGTCATTGTTGAATATGTGGGAACCATTATGGATCTCCAGGTCCCTCTATTGGTTATTGATCGGAAAGGTGTCTCGATCATGTCTACATAGTTCACGAACCATAGGGTGACACACTTAAGGTTCGATGTTGTTTAGGTAGATATGGAATATGAGTTGGATACCGCATGTTGTTTGGAGTCTCGAATTGGATCTAGGATATCGTGAGGAGATCTGGAATTGTCCGGAGAATATGATTCATATAATGGAAGTCATTTTCTAGGGTTCAGAAAAGTTTTGACATTTTGTTTGGAGCTTCTTGAAGGTTTCGGAAGGGTCCGGAAGGTTGTACGAAGAGATAAATTTGAATCCCTAGATTATTAGGGACAAGACATGGGGGAAGGAAACTTTCCCCCTCCCCCATGCACCGGCCTAGGGAGTGGGGCCAAGGGGGAAACCCTAGGCCACATCCCCCCTCTATATAAAGAGGGGAGGGGCGCCCTTTTGCCCCTTCCCCCCCAAAACCCTAGCCGCCACTCTCCTCCTCCTTCCTCCTGCTCTGGCTTAAGCCATGCAGGATTTCTCCTCCACCACCACCACCACGCCATCGTGTTGCTGGGATTCCGAGGGGATCTACTACCTCCGCTGGCTGCTGGAACAAGGAGAGGAAGGTTTACATCGACTCCGTACGTGTGACCGAGTGCGGAAGCGCTGCCGGAATGCGGTGCCAAAAGGATCGTCTACTCGATCTTGAGATCAGCAAGTGATCGACTACACCAACAACAAGATCCAATCTTGATAAAGGCTTTGGATCTGCAAGGGTTAGTTCCAATCTATCCTGTTGCACTTATCTCGTAGATTAGATCTTGGCCTTTCCATAGATTGGATCTTGGTTTTGTTCGTCCTTATGGTAGAAATATTTTGTTTTCCATGCTACGAATACGAAAGTGGTATCAGAGCCATGTCTATGTGTAGATCTATTGCACGAGTAGAATACAATGGTTTTTGTGGGCGTTGATGCTTTTGTTGTTGATGGCTTCGCGTGTACTTTGCATCTTGTGGGGTGGTGGGATGAAGCGGCCTGGGCTAACCTTACATGTCATCGCACATGAGACTTTCTCCACGCTTGACGTGCAACTTGCATTGCATAAGTGGCTTTGCGGGTGTATGTCTCTCCCACCATAGTTAAGATCCATTTTACAATTTGCATCTAACAACACTTGTATCAGCATTGTGGTTCTTATTCGTAGGTAAGATCGGTTCTTATTCGAAAGCCACAAGCCATGTAAAATATGCAAAAAAAATTAGAGGTGTCTAACTTGTTTTTGTAGGGGCATGTGATCTGATATGTCCATGATATGATTATGATTATATTTGATGTATGCAATGATCCATATGTAATATGGCAACCGACAGGAGCCTAATGGTTGTCTTTAAATTTGTTAAGACCTACGTGTCTATTCATCATGTAATAGCTTTATTCCAAGTAGTTGCAATAGTTGCTGTTAGTGATGGACAACCATGAAGCGGCGAAACTGACCTTGACGCCACGCTGGTGATGATGGAGATCATGTTCGTGCTTTGGATATGGAGATCAAAGGCACATGAAGAAAGGCCATATCATGTCACATACTATGAATTGCATGTGATGTTAATCCTTTTTGCATCTTGTATTGCTTAGATCACGACAGTGGCATTATAAGATGATCCCTCTCACTAAAATATCAAGTAACAAAGTGTTTGTCCTTAGTAGGCACAGTTGCTATGACTCATCATTTTGAAGCATCTCATGATGATCGGGTGTTATAGATTCTACGTCTGCATACAATGGGTGCAAGCCAGATTTGCACGTGCGGATAGTAAGGTTAACCTTGACGAGCCTAGAATATACATACATGGTCTCGGAACACGGAATACCGAAAGGTAAAGCATGAGTCATATGAAGCTGCATCTTCTCTCGTGAAGATCGGACTTAGTGTAGTGGATTTGGTTCGTGTAATCACTAAGGCAACATGAGGGATGTTGTTTTGAGTGGGACTTCACCTAGTTAATTTAAGAATTAAATTTGAACTCAATTTATCATAAACTTAGTCTAAACTCTTTGCAAATATGTTGTAGTTCATGGCACCCCCTCCATCAACTTTAATGCATTCCTAGAGAAAGAAAAGCTGAAAAACAATGGAAGCAACTTCACAGACTGGTTCCGTGGATTGAGGATTGTCCTCAGCGCTGTTTAGTTTACCTATGTGCTTGATACACCACTAGGTGACCCACCTACAGAGGATGCTCCCGAGGATGTTAAAAATGTTTTCCTCACTCAGCAGAATCACTACTCCATAGTTCAGTGTGATATCCTGTACGGTTTAGAATCGGAGCTTCAAAAGCGCTTTGAGCACCGCGACCCTTTTGATATTATCAATGAGCTCAAAATGATATTTGAAACTCATGCGGTGTAACACCCCAAAACTTTAATCCAAGCTTATCAAGATCAAATCATCCAAAAATAGGGTTAACAAAAACTTTTCCAAATTTAAAATGAAAGCATTCATATGGGTATGCATTTAAAATAGGAGTTGTTTGAATTGCCATGATTGATTGATCCAATGCTTGTAAAATGTTTCTTAGGTGATTTAAACATCATATACATCATTCCCAAACTTTTCCTAATGAAAATCAAATCAAAAAGAATTAAAAGGAAGGAATGGTCATTTTGGCAAATTTAACTCTCATGCCTACTTTGGCTATTCCTAGTACTCAATTCTTAACAAAAACAATTCTTGATCTTTGCACCCCTTGCTAGTACACATAATGAGGTACCAAGGCCGACCTTTTGACCTGCTAAAAACATTCTGTTAACTATTTTAAATGACAGTTTAAAATTGAATCTAATGCATATGCATAGATCACCCCTATTTCAAAAACCATCTATTTGAGCTCCACTTTCAAAACCCTTGCAACTAGAGACTACCTATCACTAGTGGAGATCACTCAAAAATTTTGAACTCAAAATTCAAAACTTTTTCTCTTGCGGCTATTTCATCAAACATATGGCAGGCAGAATCAAACACAAATAGCTAGCTCACTGTTTCTACAGAGTTTAGCCACCCATTTGACCACAAAACACTCCCTCTGTCTCCACTTGATCAAACCATGCCATTACCACCCCAACCCCTACACCCTAGTGGCCAGACCAAGCCATGCCGATCACCAACTCGCCGGCCAACCTTGCCCTCACCCCAGCCGACCACCTCCTCCTTCCTCTCCATGTCTAGGAGGTAGCTAACACCTCACCGCCCCTCTCCGTCCCCTGCCCGAGCCAAGTGCTGCCATGGACAACCGAGGAAAGCCCGCGCCCAGTGCCACTGCACCATGCCGATGCCGCCCGCAGAGCACGCTCTGTCCCCGCGTGCACAAGCCGCCGCTCGACCACAGCCCGCGCCCGCCGCACTGCCTCGACCTGGCGAATACCCCAGACATCCCCGTTCGCCGCCCAAAGCCTCACAGCCACCGCTCGCCGTGGACACCGCCGCTTCGGCCGCACAGAGCGCCACCTCGCCTAGACCGTGTACCACCGCCCCTACGGCCGCATTTAAGTCCTAGAGCACCGCCAGGAAACCGCCCATCAATCGCCACCCCTAGCCATGCCTCTAGCTCGCCGTAGCCATGTCGCCACCGTCGACCGCCCATCCCGCTCGGTCTCACCGTCGGGCCTATAAAAGGAGCCCTCCCCAACCATTCTTCTCCACACCATTCCACTCCCCTCACCTCTCTGAACCTCACCCACTTTTAGCTGGAGCAAGTGGAGCAGCAGCTCGCCGGAATTGGAACCAGAGCCGCCGCCTCCGGAGGAGAAGGGCGCCGTTGATTTCGACCGCCCCAAGCTCCGCCGCAACCGTGCCTCGCCTTGCCGTCGTCTTCCACGTCGTTTTCCCGCCCCGCCGACCCTGCTGGAGCCCTGGTACGCCCCCAATAGACCCCCACCAAGTCGCTAGGGTTCGAGCTCACCGACGACCTGTTCGTCGTGACGACGACCCTCAGCCGTTGATCTCGCTTCTAATCGCACGGCCCACAGTGCGCGTACCATTTCGCGTGTTAAGTGCCGCTGACTCGTGAGACCCCCCTGTCAGCTGAGCCCCGCGACTGGAGCGCCATTGGGCCGGCCCATTTATTTTCCCGCGCTAGCCCACCCATTCAAATCTGGATTTTTGTTTTTAGTTAAATCTAGTTTCTGTCCACTATTTCAAAATTCAATTCTGTGAGTTTGACAAATCCAAATAGCATGAAACAAATTTTGTCTGAAAGGTATTGAAATAATCTATCCAAGACTGTTGGATTTATTTCAATTAGACTTATAGATCTCTCCTAATAAAAATAATAAAACAGAAGCTTTTGCACCTTGGAACATTTTTATAAAATCAACCAAGTTAGCTTTTGAGTTGATTCCAACTCTCAAAAATCACATTTCATCATATATATCCAAATCTGTAATAATATTAAGGTTTACATGCAGTGACTTTGGACTAGTACCAAAATAATGCTATATAGGCATTTCTAGTCACTTTAAATCATTAAATAATGAACTTAAACTAAAGTAATATTGATCCAACCTTTAAATCTTATTCCCACATGTTAGAATATGTGGTGAGGACATGTGTCCACATGATCCCATATTTTGGTGGTGAATATTAAATTTTAGTTAAAATTTCAATGAGTAGAAATTACTTTTCTAAAATAAAAAGGTTGAAACTATTGAATTAAACTTGTGATGCTTGTGATGATAATAGATCATCAATTGTGTGTTTTAGAATGCTACTTAGCCTAGTTAAGTATTGTTTGGTGATTGTCTACTCCCTATGTATTTATAGATGCTAGTACCGACCAAACTTTCGAGGAGGAGGAGTTCTACTAAGAAGAAGAAGAAGAAAAGTTCAACCACTGCACCAACCAAGGCAAGCTATTGTTAGCAGGCTAGATTTAAAACTAGATGGTTTAGCAAAGATTCCTTAAGCATGCTTTGATCACACCCCTTTAACTATTAGTACCCCAAGTCTTATTGACAAGTTTTACCTCCCTTAGTTCACACAAAGTTCTTTACTTGTGTTGAAGGTAGCATAAAAAGTATAAAACTTGACCTACTTAGAAACCTTTAGCTGTCATTCTATGGCATGAGATTGAAACCATCTGTTCCACCTTAGTGAATACTCTTAACTTAGTATTTTAGAATAGATCAAAAACTTGAGTCACTTTAGATGGGAACACTTGGTGAAAATGAATTGTGAAAACCTTGGAATGATGAGTCATTCTATTGAGATGTTTTGACATGTGTTGAGAGACACAACTGGTTTATGATGATGAAAATGATGAGGCATGAACCTTAACCCTTTTATAAAACTGATGGTTGGATTTGGATGCGATACAATTCCAAATTTACCGTACAACCACATTACCTGAATTGGGTAAGGTTTAGCTGGAAGTTTATATGCATTAGTATTAGTTCCCTCACGGGAGAGGTTTGAGCTGAGGTTACCTCTCAATGTTGTCCACCTATGCAGTGCCCAAGATGACTGATGGTCATGGTTGGGAGCCCATGCTCATAGGAGAGGTGCTTGTACTAAGGTGTGTAGAGGGAAGGTTATGTTTGATTATCTGCATACTAAGTATGATGATTCAGGGTTATCCCTGACAGATGTATCGAATCTTGTGGTGAAAGTGTACCAACTTTGCAGAGTGTCAAACTATTCGAATAGCCGCGTCCACGGTTATGGACAGTTGGAATGGCCATACTGTTTCGTTGTCAGATGTTTTCTAAATAACTTGAAACGAATGATGAACTTTGACTTGACCACAACAGGGTTGTGTTGATGATAATAGCTTCCCAACTTAAGTGATTCTAGAACCTTATTTTATCTTTCTTTGCTTCTGAACTCATCTTAGGTTCCAAACTTAACTTGATAGTTAACTTAGATTCAGTACTTTAACTTAGAATTATACTCCTTGCTCGTAGTAGTTTGCGAGTACTTAAAGAGTACTCATGGCTTTTGTCCCTGGCTATTATCATGGCCAGACTATGAAGGAGATTATCAAGATGATGGTCAGCAGGACGGCTATGATAACTAGGACTATCTGCCTTCGTCAGCATTGCCTGTGCCCCTGAAGATGGACCCCACCGCTGCGCTATCGTTTATTTTTGCTGCTTGTTGTATTAAAGACTGGATCATGAGATCCTTATTTGTGTAAAACCTTATGTATGGTTTGTAATGGATGATGTACTATGATATCCAATCCGTTATGTCTCGCAAAAATGGTAATCCTGGGATTGCGAGGTATGGCATAATGGGCATCTGGGATTAAAAATCCTGGTGTTGACAAGTTGGTATCAGAGCCATCCTGACCATAGGAGACCCTAGTTAGAATGGACGTCCAAACCAAAAACTTAGCTTCAAAACCAAAGGGAGTATTTATGGAAAACTATTTCCCCTCTTACCCTTGTGAACTCATTCTGTCTCAAAAATGCATGTTCCTCAAAATTCTTACATTACTACTTAAAATTGGACACACTTGATCACTTCACTAACTTCCTCATCCTAAATTATTGTAGATGGAGACTCAGTTCAGCAAGTTTTACCAGTTGGGAAATGGAGGTCAGCTAATCTTCGAGAGGGATCTGGATTCGCTGTCGGAGTTACTGGGCCGCCCACATCCGGAGTTTCTTGGAGCTCAACTTCCAGGACCCCCAGGAGGAGACCTACAGTGGCTAGTCACCACGGATCTTCGGGGAAGCATCGAAGCACCAACTTCCGGGAGAATTCAGTTCTCAGTGAGAGAGAAAAATTGGCTAGATGGATTAGCCAGGGCAATGCATGAAGCTCTCGCACGTCTATGTGCCCTCAGCATCAACAAGATTCAAGGAACCCGTTTTGCCCACTATGCAAGACGTGACTTCATGGGAATGCCGATGGAGATGCCAAGTCACCTAGAGTTGAGGCGTCAAGTGGAGAACCTTGACTTCTTGCTTCATGACAGGCAGCAGGAACTGGACAATGCCAGATAGTTAGCCAACCAGAACCATGCCATTGCCGACCAGAAGGCCCAGACTTTCGCACTGCTTGTCCAAGATCGTCAGTCTCTTTGCCGCCAGCATGCAAAGAAGGACCGCACCATCGCCCGTCTTTGCAAGAAGGTGGCCGACCTCGATAAGACCGTCAAGGAGCAGGAAGCTCAGCTTGCCGCCAAAGAAGAAGATGAGGGTGAAGACATCCAGGGAGATATGGATTCTTACCTCAGCAACGATGATGACTTTTTAGAGGAGGATGCTGTGGACTTCTACACTGATGATGAAGACTCCGACTTCATCGACGATGAGTAGATGCACTAGAGCACTGCGTAGCATGAGTTGTATCGGTCCCATTGTATCATAGCTTGCCGAATGGTTCTTCAAACCATCTGCTTTCCTTTGATTGTTGTGGTGTGTGTTGTATCGGGTGCTTGCTTGCATGAATGAAAATGAAGTTAGTTGAAAAACCTGAGTCTAACTCAAAGTCTTAGCTTTGAAAACCCAAAACCATGAACCTTAGAATTTCCCTCTTACCCCTATATCTATCTCAATCTTCAGATGACTCGTGGAAACCAAGGAGGGAGCAGCTCGTCGCAGGACCCAATGTTGCAGATCTTGTAGAATCTCATCGTGGACCGTGAAGCAAGCAGGGCCGAGCGTCAAGCCAACTTAGCAACATTGCAGCAGATCGCCCAAATGTCTCTCAACAACCAAGGACATGGAAATCAGGATCACCAACGATCCAAACTCAAAAACTTTCAGAACACTAATCCCCCAATCTACAACCAATCTGAAAACCCATTAGATGCTGATGATTGGTTACATACCATGGAAAACAACTTAGAGGTTGCCAGAGTTGATGAGATGAGAAAGTTCTCTTCGCCACCCACTATCTGGCGGGAGATGCAAGAGCTTGGTGGAATAGCATCCGCAATATGAACCATGGCCAGGTGATGACCTGGGAAGCATTCAAGGTCAAGTTCAGCCGCACCCACGTGCCGCAAGGTCTTGTCAACAGGATGAGAGATGAACTCCGCGAATTGAAGCAAGGAAGAATGACTGTGGTGGAGTACCGTGCCAGATTCTTGTCACTTGCCAGGTATGCCCCCGGATAGGGATATTGAGTTCATTATCGAACTAATCCCCGGAACCGGACCTATAGCCCAGAGACCCTATACCATGAACCCCTCAGAGTTAGTGGAACTGAAGAAGCAGTTGGATGCCATGTTAGCAACAGGCTTGATTCAGCCAAGCGCATCGCCATGGAGATCAACAGTGTTATTCGTCGACAAGAAAGATGGAGGCAATTGTCTGTGTACAGATTACAGAAAGTTGAATGATGTCACCATCAAGAACAAGTACCCTTTGCCAAATATAGAGGATCTATTTGATCAGTTGACCGGAGCTCAGGTATTCTCAAAGATTGATCTTAGGACTGGTTATCACCAACTTCAGATTCGTGCAATGGATATTCCGAAGACCGCCTTTACTACTCGCTATGGTTTATATGAGTATACGGTTATGTCTTTTGGATTAACCAATGCCCCTGCTTATTTCATGAATCTCATGAATAAGATCTTTATGAATTTCCTTGATAAGTTTGTAGTTGTGTTTATCTATGACATCCTTATCTACTCCAAGTCAGAAGAAGAGCATGAGCAACATCTGACAATCATCCTAGAAACCCTGAGAGAGCATCAGTTATATGCCAAGTTCAGCAAGTGTGAGTTTTGGCTGAAAGAAGTAGGATTCCTAGGACATATTGTGTCTACCGGAGGAGTCTCTATTGATCCCACCAAGATCAAAGATGTCGAAGAATGGGAAGCCCCAACCAATCAAACCCAAGTTCGTTCATTTCTCGGATTAGCGGGATATTATCGCAAGTTCGTAGAAGGATTCTCGAGCATAGCCTGACCAATGACCTAATTGTTGAAGAAGGACAAGAAGTTTGAATGGACAGACAAATGTGAAGCCAGTTTCCAGGAGCTGAAGAAGAGATTGATATCAGCCCCAATTTTGATCATGCCAGACATCAAGAAGCCGTTTGATGTGTATTGTGATGCATCCAAGATTGTCCTAGGATGTGTATTGATGCAAGAAGGCAAATTCATCACGTATCTGTCTCGACAATTGAAGCAACATGAGCATAACTATCCGACCCATGATCTTGAGCTAGCAGCCGTGGTTCTAGCGTTGAAGACATGGCGTCATTATTTGATGGGTAATCGCTGTGAGATTTACTCAGATCATAAGAGCTTGAAGTATATCTTCACCCAGAAGGAGCTGAATATGAGGCAAAGAAGATGGATAGAGTTAATCAAGGATTATGACCTTGCCATTCACTATCACCCTGGCAAAGCCAATGTGGTAGCGGATGCTCTTAGCAGATTGCCGTGTAGGCTTAACACCATGATCAAAGAGAAGCAACCAAGTTTGTATGAGGAGTTGGAGCAGTTCAGGACTGAGTTAGTTAGCAAAGGATTCCTAGCTAGCATTGAACTTCAACCCACTTTGATTATCCAAATCAAGGAAGCCCAGAAGGGAAATGAGAGTATCGATGGAATCAAACATCATATTGGTACAGGAAAGGTACCTGGATTCACCAAAGACGAAGAAGGAGTACTGTGGTACAAAGGACGTATCTGTGTGCCAGCAGATTCGGAGCTGAAGGAGGTTATCATGAAGGAAGCTCATGATACTCTTTATTCTATCCACCCCGGAGGAACAAAGATGTATCAGGATTTGAAAGAGCAATTTTGGTGGCACAAGATGAAAAGAGAGATCGGAAGCTACATCGCCAAATGTGACATCTGTCAACGAGTCAAAGCAGAGCATCAGAGACCTGCAGGAGTATTGCTACCATTGCAGATTCCGGAATGGAAGTGGGATTCCGTTGGAATGGACTTTATCACTGGTTTACCCACTTCTAGTAGGGGAAATGACTCAATCTGGGTCATAGTTGATAGACTCTCCAAGGTAGCCCACTTCATACCAGTCAAGATAACCTACCAGAGTGCAAAGCTAGCAGAGTTGTACATTGCTAGGATTGTTAGTCTGCATGGAACCCCCAAGACCATTGTCTCAGATCGAGGAACCCCGTTTACTTCAAGATTTTGGCAGAAAGTTCAGGAAGGTTTAGGAACCAAGTTGAATTTCAGTACCGCGTATCACCTGCAAACAGATGGAAAAATTGAGAGAGTCAACCAGATCTTGGAGGATATCCTTAGAGCTTGTGTGTTGGAATACGGATCAAAATGTGAAGACTGCCTGCCTTTCGCAGAATTCTCATATAACAACAGTTATCAGGCTAGTTTGCAGATGGCACCATTCGAATTCCTATACGGAAGAAAGTGTCGTACCCCTTTGAATTGGTCGCAAGTAGGAGAGAGTCAGATCTTTGGACCCGACATTCTCCGAGAAGCAGAAGAGAAAGTTCACAAAGTCCGTGAGCACCTCAAGACCGCCCAATCCAGACAGAAGAGCTATGCTGACAAGAGAAGGAGAGACCTGACTTTCAATGTCAAAGATTTCGTATATGTCAAGGTTTCACCATTGAAGGGAACTCAACGCTTTAGTCTGAAGGGAAAGTTAGCTCCCAGATATATCGGACCTTTCAAGATCCTGAACCGCCGAGGAGAAGTATCGTATCAACTAGAACTGCCTAGAGAGATGTCAGCCATCCACAATGTGTTCCATATCTTGTTACTTCGCAAATGCTTGGAAGTGCCTGAGAAGACTGAAGTTTTCAAGAATATCGATCACAGAGCTGTGGAAATCAACAATGACCTGACCTATCGGGATGTACTCATCCATATCTTACAAGAAACCTACAGAACCACCAGGACTAGGAGTATCAAGTTTCTCAAGATTCAGTGGAGCAACCATACCGAGGAGGAAGCCACTTGGGAACGCGAAGATTACATTAGGACAGAGTTCCTAGATCTCTTCAGTTTCTAGTTTTCTTTGTAAATCTCGGGATGAGATTTCGTTTAAGGGGTGAAGGTTTGTAACATCCCAAAACTTTAATCCAAGATTATCAAGAATAAATCATCCAAAAATAGGGTTAACAAAAACTTTTCCAAATTTAAAATGAAAGCATTCATATGGGTATGCATTTAAAATAGGAGTTGTTTGAATTGCCATGATTGATTGATCCAATGCTTGTAAAATGTTTCTTAGGTGATTTAAACACCATCTACATCATTCCCAAACTTTTCCTAAAGAAAATCAAATCAAAAATAATTAAAAGGAAGGAATGGTCATTTCGGCAAATTTAACTCTCATGCCTACTTTGGCTATTCCTAGTACTCAATTCTTAACAGAAACAATTCTTGATCTTTGCACCCCTTGCTAGTACACATAATGAGGTACCAAGGCCGACCTTTTGATCTGCTAAAAACATTCTGTTAACTATTTTAAATGACAGTTTAAAATTGAATCTAATGCATATGCTTAGATCACCCCTATTTGAAAAACCATCTATTTGAGCTCCACTTTCAAAACCCTTGCAACCAGAGACTACCTATCACTAGTGGAGATCACTCAAAAATTTTGAACTCAAAATTCAAAACTTTTTCTCTTGCGACCATTTCATCAAACACATGCCAGGCATAATCAAAAACAAATAGCTAGCTCACTGTTTCTACAGAGTTTAGCCACCCATTTGACCACAAAACATTCCCTCTGTCTCCACTTGATCAAACCATGCCATTACCACCCCAACCCCTACACCCTAGTGGCCAGGCCAAGCCATGCTGAGCACCAACTCGCCGGCCAACCTTGCCCTCACCCCAGCCGACCACCTCCTCCTTCCTATCCATGTCTAGGACGTAGCCAACACCTCACCGCCCCTCTCTGTCCCCTGCCTGAGCCAAGTGATGCCATGGACCGCCAAGGAAAGCCCGCGCCCAGTGCCACCGCACCATGCCGATGCCACCCGCAGAGCATGCTCTGTCCCCGCATGCACAAGCCGCCGCTCGACCGCAGCCCGTGCCCGCCGCTACGCCTCGACCTGGTGAACACCCCAGACATCCCCGTTCGCCGCCCAAAGCCTCACAACCACCGCTCGCCGTGGACACCGCTGCTTCGGCCGCACAGAGCGCCACCTCGCCAAGACCGCGTACCACCGCCCCTACGACCGCATTTAAGTCCTAGAGCACCTCTAGGGAACCGCCCATCGATCGCCACCCCCAGCCATGCCTCCAGCTCGCCGTATCCATGTAGCCACTGTCGACCGCCCATCCCGCTCGGTCTCACCGTCGGGCCTATAAAAGGAGCCCTCCCCAGCCATTCTTCTCCACACCATTCCACTCCCCTCACCTCTCTGAACCTCACCCACCTCTAGCCGGAGCAAGTGGAGCAGCTCATGGGAATTGGAACCGGAGCCGCCGCCTCCGGAGGAGAAGGGCGCCGTTGATTTCGACCGCCCCAAGCTCCGCCGCAACCGCGCCTCGCCTCGCTGTCGTCTTCCACGTCGTTTTCCCGCCTCGCCGACCCCGCTGGAGCCCTGGTACGCCCCTAGTAGACCCCCACCGAGTCGCTAGGGTTCGAGCTTGCCGGCGACCTGTTCGTCGTTGACGACGACCCTCAGCCGTAGTTTGCGAGTACTTAAAGAGTACTCATGGCTTTTGTCCCTGGCTATTATCATGGCCAGACTATGAAGGAGATTATCAAGATGATGGTCAGCAGGACGGCTAAGATAACTAGCACTATCTGCCGTCGACATTACTGCCTGAAGATGGACCCCACCGCTACGCTATCGTTTATTTCCGCTGCTTGTTGTATTAAAGACTGGATCATGAGATCCTTATTTGTGTAAAACCTTATGTATGGTTTTTAATGGATGATGTACTATGATATCCAATCCGTATGTCTCGCAAAAATGGTAATCCTGGGATTGCGAGGTATGGCATAACAGGCATCTGGGATTAAAAATCCGGGTGTTGACATGCGGCCGTGGAGAGATATGAAGTCTCCGGGAAGTTCTTTAACTGCAAGATGAAAGAGGACAGATCCATTAGCGAGCACGTGCTCAAAATGTCTGGGCATGCGAACAAACTCCAAGATTTGGGAATACCAGTTCCTAATGCGTTGCGAATTCATAGTGTCCTCCAATCACTACCACCTAGTTACAAGAACTTTGTGATGAACTACAATATGCACTGCATGAACAAGACGTTGCCTAAACTCTTCTCGATGCTGAAAACTGCTGAAGTGGAAATAAAGAAAGAGCACCAGGTGTTGATGGTCAATAAGACCACCAATTTTAAGAAACAGGGCAAGCCTAAGAACAAGGGCAACTTCAAGAATGACGGTAATAAAGCTACCGCGCCTGGTAAGAAGCCCAAGGCTGGTCCTAATCCTGATACTGAGTGCTTTTACTGCAAGGGTGAAGGTCACTAGAAGTGCTACTGCGCCAAGTACCTAGCAGATCTGAAGAACATCAACATCAAGAAGAAAGGTATATTTGATATACATGTTATTGATGTGTATCTTACTAGTAATCGTAGTAGTGCCCGGGTATTTGATACTAGTTTGCACTATAATAAATCGGGTGATACATGACCCTCCATATTGGTCATTGAAAGGTCGTAGTTTTTAATTTATGGCCTTTTTGTGACCAAATACAGATGGTCAAAAGCTGAGCGTCACTAGTTAAGCATGATAACCTTTTTTCTGAATTGGTCATAGACGTCTATGACCAATATAGATGGTCATAGATTCTATGACCAACTGTATTGGCCACAGACTATCTTCCTTGTCCATGTCAGATCCTACGTGGCTAATCCTACGTGGCAAATATGTGACCAATTGTAAATGTCGTTGATCAAATTCAGCCCGCTCCAATTCGGTGCTTTACATGGGCTAAGCCCAACAATAATGGTCTTTTTACATGGTCTACTTGCTTGGCTACTTTCAGTCCATGATCCATTTTTGTTTTGGCCTTGGCCCTTTATGGTTCAATTCTTGTCTAGGATTGCCCTTTATACTGTCCATTTGCAACCAATTTGTTCTCATTTTCTTAAATTTTTCTGACATTACTATTTGGGCCTTAGCCTTTTTAGAGCCCAAAATGTTCTAGGCCGCACTTGACAGTCATTTTACCACTAGCCCATGATCAGGTTTTGATAGTTTACACAATTTGAGAATAATAACTGTTTAAGCAAGAAAATTAGCCAAGCTCACGATATTAAGGTGATTACGCGATGCCACTAGTATAAGAAGAAAATTATTTTTACAGGACCCCATCATCTATGTTAACAACCAACATAGTAAGGCGGCAAAAGATAAGCGTAAGCCTCAGCGAGAAACACACAAAGCAAAGCAAGAAGACCATCGCTCAGTGGCGCGAGGTGTCGCTGGCCTCCGGTTCCGTTCTTCAGTGGCTCTCCTTGTAGGCGAGTCGCTGTTTGCTGCTACAGGCTTCTTCAAAGGAACACCACCACTGATTATCTAGTAATAACAAAATAACAAGTGACTCTAGCATACATGCACCTGGCATTAAATTAAGTGAAATATTAGCCTTGTATTGAAACTGGAATGTGTAAACATTTGATACAAACAGTTGGGTTCCGACTTAAACTAAGACTGGGTCTAGTGATCAACTAGTGTTGATAGTATAAGGAGAAGCCTCAATTATCCGTGATAATGAACCTTGGTAAAGAAACATAAGCATGTGTAACGTGTAAGCCAACAAATAGTCCAGAGATACAATAGAAGCTTTTCAATGAAATGCTTTTCAAAAAGGCTGATGGTAAAGTACAACATTCTCATCAACACACTTCTATACATTACAGTATATGTGCAAACTAGAAAACAAGTTTGCATATTCATTCCTATAGTTCAACAACTATAATATCCTTTGTACACAAGAAATCGATCAATGAACTATACGGTAAAGTCTAAAAACAAACAAGGCAGTCACCAGTTCTGTAAACTCACTGCACACAAGAAATAATGCTGAAAATCTGACAAGCCAACACTACTTTTACATCTATATGCTCCAGATTGCAAAGATTTAACTTGGCACTCACCATGTGCATGTGCTCATAGATGAAATCCATCAAGTGTTGGATGACATGCAATCCATGTTGATTCAAGTAAATCAACCACGACCTGCAAATTCAGTACATTGCCTTGCATTACTGACCAAAACTAGAGTAAAGTAATTTTGTAATTCTATTTCAAGAACAACAACAACAAAAAAAATATGATAGTTACTATGCTAAAATTATTTAAGTCATTATTAGCCAAGATGAATGCAAACTCTTATGAACTTCAACAAGGAACATTACTCGCACAAAAAATTGGAAGCACAAGAAATGTATCCATCTGTACATAGATTTTCAGGTTGCACTACTATTCTTTTCTACAAGAATACCACATTTCTTGTCACTAAGAAGTCACACCAAACCAGATGCAACAGAATCATGAAGAAAAGGAATTAAAACAGAGCATTTGATGGAAAAAATTGACTTCGGATGCAACCATTTAAATTTAGCAAGTAGTATTATAACCTTCTTCTAGAAATCATACGCGATGCAAGTCTACAAAATTTTCTTCTGGAATACACCAGAAATCTTCCTCCATGCCTCCCACCGGGCACGGACATCACCGGACTTCACCGTCACCATATCGGTCAGCCAGACATCTTCCTGCAACCACCACATGGAACAAAATAGTGTTAGTTACTTCCCTATCCTGCAGGTCTATATCATTACAACCCACATGATAGCAGCATCTATAAATCATCATAACCATTAAAACACGATGACTAAGCACACTCCCAAAATCCCCAAAAAAGGTAAATATAACACGAATAAGCATTCTCCAGAATGTTTATTCACAGAGACCAGGATTCACAGAGACCAGCAAATCCGCACAATATCGAGCCTATCGAGACCAAATCCAAACGGATCGACAGATCAGGAAGATATAAAAGTAGTTAATGTAGTCCAAACTTCACCCAGCAACATGCAAAACATTTTTACTAATAAGTTTAGTTGGAACATGTCAGATATGAAATCACACCAAACCAAATATAACCTAAACCATGCTAAATAAACTAAATAAGATCTCATATATGTATTGGAACAAGTATACAATCAGAGACACAAACTAAATAAGATCTCCTGCTCTGTAGAGTTTAATACTTGCCCCTCCCATATATGTATTGAATTATAATCAGATATAAGATCTCCAGTTGTGTATAATTTTTGAAGTTTGCATTCAACAAAACATGTTCTTTTCTTCTTCCAAGAACAAACATGACCAGCATAATGCAGGGAACCACCATAGCTAACAGTACTCTGACAAGCACAATGCAAGGAACCACATAGTAGGAAAGACAGAGAGAGACTGAAGTTACTCACTAGCACTCGATCAGTTGAGGAGAAGAAGAGGCAGTCGATGTAGTAACCGTAGCCAGGAGAGCAGGGGATAACCCAGGACTCACGAACCATCAAATCCGCAAATGGTAGTATGGAAGGAAGGAGACCTGGTCCATGGGCCCCGCCCCACCACCTTGGCCATGGATGCACACACGCGGCCGCCCAACACAGCCACCTTCCGCCTAGCGCCCTCGCTAGGATCAAGATTCGTAGTGGCCTGTGGCGCCGCCCTTGGCCGGAGAACAAGGAGGAAGGACGTTGGTGGCGCCACGACAGCGTCGTCCTACTGGCGCCCTGAAAGGATCTGAAGCCGGTCTCCATCATGGTGGATCCTGTTAGCGCTCACCACGGACTCCTCCATCGAAGCTGACCACCACCAGAAAGTAGGGGTCGGTGAAGGCGAGAGGTCGGGACGAATTAGGCTAGAGGGCGGCAGCCGCGAGGATGTCGCGCCGAAGAAGAGGGCCGCGACGATTGTTGGGGATGCGATGGGGAGATTGGATCAGCATAGAGGGTGGGTGGCGGCAGACTGTAGTGTAGAATTTAGGTTTATGGGGCGAGTGGGTGAGTGTAGGATGTTGGTGTATTGGTGTGTAGATTTTACGAAAATGACCCTCATAACTTCTGTGGTGGAAGAGTGTAGGAATATAGGGCATTTCAGTCATTTTAATTCCAAAGTGTGCGGGGCTTAGAGGTGGGAAAACTTGGTATGCTGACTATGTAAGCCAAACTCGGGGCGTTGGATGGAGGCCTTGTGGACGGCTCATATCTGCTTTGTAGGTTGATCCATGGGAAGTCTTATTCTCTATTCTGATCGGCTTGTTTTGACCGTGTCGTGAAACTGCCCTAAGTACTTCAAAGAAAATCGAAAAAATATAGAACCTTCATGTTGCGTGATTTTATATAACATAGTATCCATAAAAAATAACAAACTTAAAATATCGCGAATATATTGGAGAATTGTTCTTAGAAATGTCCTATCATATTCGAGGTTTATGGCTTTCAGGCCAAACGACCAATGTAATGACTAGAATCATGGTATATTTTGTGATAATGTGTCCATATTGTGCACGCATGTGTATCATGGGATGGTGAACTATGTTTCAAGAGGAAGTTTTCCTTTTCGTCGAACGGAAAAACCATTTTCCATTTTCCGAGCGCAAAAAATGGGGAGTTTTGTGAAGGAACTACCAAGTGGAAGTTTCAAAATGGTACCACCCTATTTTTCAAAAATACTAGACTGTGTTACATGGCCAATGTCTCAACTGGGATACCTAAAACCTTTCCATCCACCCCTGCCGAAAAAGACAAATTCCTGCCGAATCGGTAGGAAGTGGGTCCAATTTGAACTACAAGTACATCATCTAATGCTCATGATTTTTCGCAAAAATAATTTTTAGACTCACAATATAATGTTTTATCATATAACCAATGCAAGTTCAGCGAGGCTCATCCCCTATCTTCATGCCCGCCATTTTGACCATAGTTTAAAATGAGAAAATTTTGAAACGGGTGTAATAAATTCAAAAAGGTCCAAACGAGGTAAATCCTTCATGTGGTGTCATATTATGTGACATAGTTGCAAGCAAAAATACTAAACTTGGTATATTGTAGATATCTCAAAAAAAACCTTTTCAGAAATGACCTATCATGTTCGAGGTTTCATGGCTTTCACGCCAAACGACCAATGTTATAGCCAGAATAGCGGCATAGCTTGTGATAATGTGCCAATATTATGCATGCATATGTATCATGGGATGGGGAACAATATTGCAGGAGGAAGTTTTCCTTTTCGTCCCACGGAAAAACCATTTTCCATTTTCTAAGCGCAAAAAACAGGGTGTTTTGTGAAGCAACTATCAAGTGAAAGTTTCAAAATGGTACTGCCCTATTTTTTAGAAATACTAGAGCGTGCTACATGGACAATGTCCCAACTGGGGTATCTAAAACCTTTTCATCCATCCCTGGCGAAAAAGACATTTCCTCCCGAATTGGTAGAAAACGGGTCCAATTTGAACTACAGGTACATCATCTAATGCTCATGAATTTTCACAAAAATCATTTTTACACTCATAATATGATGTTTTATCATATATCCAATGCAAGTTCAGCGAGGCTCATCCCCTATATTCATGCCCGCCATTTTGACCATAGTTTGAAATAAGAAAATTTTGAAACGGGCGTAATAAATTCAAAAAATTTCCAAACGAGGTAAATCCTTCACGTGGTGTCGTATTATGTGACATAGTTGAAAGGCAAAATAGTAAACTTGGTATATTGTAGTATCTAAAAAAAACCTTTTCAAAAATGACCTATCATGTTCGAGGTTTCATGGCTTTCATGCCAAACGACCAATGTTATGGCCAGAATGGCGTCATAGTTTGTGATAATGTGCCAATATTGTGCATGCATATGTATCATGGGATGGCGAACAATGTTGCAGGAGGAAGTTTTCCTTTTCATCCAAAGGAAAAACCATTTTCCATTTTCCGAGCGCAAAAAACATGGTGTTTTGTTAAGTAACTACCAAGTGACAGTTTCAAAATGGTGCCACCCTATTTTTCAAAAATACTAGACCACCTTAAATGGCCAATGTCCCAACCGGGGTATCTCTAACCTTTTCGTCCACCCCTCGCAAAAAAGACAAATTCCTACCGATTCGTTAGAAAGGGGGTCCGATTTGAACTACATGTACATTATCTAATGGTCATGATGTTTTGACAAAAATCATTTTTAGACTCATAATATGTTGTTTTATCAGAGATTCACTGAAACTTTTGCATGACCCAACCCCTAGTTAAGAAACTTCGTGTCCCTCGTTTTGATTGTATTTTGAGAGCACAAGAAAAAAAAGATAGACCATACACTCGGGGTGATATAAAATGAGAAACTCACCTATATGAAGGTTGTACATATCTTTGAGATGAACCAAAATTATATTTATATCATCTTAATCCGAGGTCACATGCAAAATGGAAGTTGAATTTATATTTCTAGAGTTCCTAAAAAATGAAGCCCCTCTAATTATGTGGGCCAAAAACTTATAAGAAGTCCACAGTTCCCACCCAAAACTAACCTTCTAATAGTCTATGGGCTGATGGCCCAGCCATACGATAAAATCACAAGGAAAAAAAGATTTTGGAATTCTACCGCCCAGGCCCAACCCGATTTTTAGATGTCTAAATAGCTTTTGCGGGTTAGTTTCACACAAAATATGTGGTGGGCTATTGGTTAGATGGTTTGTTTAGAGGAGGAGGTCGTCGGTGCTCTTCTTTTTGTCATATAATCGTGCCTTTATGTACCACAGTGCTAGTTAGATGAGGTCGAGCTCCTCATCTTGCATGAACAAGTTAAGTGGCGTAGGGGTAAGGAACCCTTTTGGAGTTGGTTAGGTCGCGGGTTCGAGTGCTCCGTATGTACCATGGTGCTGGTTAAATGAGGTCGAGCTCCTCATCTTGCATGTACAAGTTAAGTGGCGCAGTGGTAAGGAATCCTTTTGGAGTTGGTTAGGTCGCGGGTTCGAGTGCTCCGTTCCTCTTATTTTTGCAATATATTCGTGCGCGCGTGGTGATGGTTAAAAAAAGACGAGCTCCTTATCTTACAACAGACGGGCATGGTTGGTGAGGTCGTGAGTTTGATCCCTCGTTGGCCACATTTTTAGCTATATATTTGTACGTGCGAATTTGCCACATCCCGGGTGCCACAGAGGAAAAAATAACACATGGACATGACATGAAGGTGATATTGCCGAGTTAGTAACCCTGTAATATTTTTTCCTCAGAATTTAACCATAACGACCATTTAAATTGGTCATAGTCTACCAAATAAAAGGCCTCAAACCAGTTATATATATCTATGACCTTTCCGTGTTAGGACATCATGACCTTCTTGACTAAATTGGTCGTTATTTTTCAAGGTTTGGACCCTCCTAAATTTCCTATGACCAAGTGGTTCAGAATGGTCATAGATCTATGACCAAAAAATGCATGGTCATTAAGAAAAGGTCACTAGTGAGCAGATTTCTTGTAGTGCTGGTTGCTCATATTTGTAACTCGAAATAGGAGTTGCAGAATAAACAAAGACTGGCGAGATACGAGGTGACGATGCATGTTGCAAATGGCTCCAAGGTTGATGTGACCGCCGTCGGCACGCTCCCTCTTCATCTACCTTCGGGATTAGTTTTAAATTTGAATAATTGTTATTTGGTGCCTGCGTTAAGCATGAACATTATATCTGTATCTTGTTTATTGCGAGACAATTATTCGTTTAAGTCTGAAAATAATGGTTGTTCTATTTATATAAGTAATATCCTTTATGGTCATGCACCTGAGATGAATGGTTTATTCTTATTGAATCTCAATAGTTGTGATACACATGTTCACAATATAGATGCTAAACAAATAAAATTGAATGATAATACCACATACATGTGGAACTTTTGTCTTGGTCACATTGGAGTGCAACGTATGAAGAAACTCCATATCGATGGACTTCTTGAATAACTTGAAAGATGCGAAGCATGTCTAATGGGAAAAATGACTAAGAGTCCATTCTCTAGGATAATGGAGCGAGCTACGAACTTATTGGAAATAATACATACCGATGTGTGCGGTTGAATGAGTGTAGCATCGTGTGGTGGATATCGTTATGTTATTAATTTCATGAATGACTTGAGTAGATATGGGTATATCTACTTTATGAAACATAAATCCGAAACTTTGGAGAAGTTCAAGGAATTTCAAAGTGAAGTAGAAAATCAGCGTCACAATAAGATTAAGTTTCTGTGTTCTGACCGTGGAGGTGAATATCTAAGTTACGAGTTTGGCATGCATTTAAAGAAATGTGTAATACTTTCACAATTGACACCGCCGAGAACACCACAACGTAATGGTGTGTCTGAACGTCATAATCGAACTCTCTTAGATATGGTTCGGTCTATGATGTCTCTTATAGATTTACCATTATCGTTTTGGGGTTATGCATTAGAGACAGTCGCATTCACTTTAATTAGGGCACTGTCTAAATCCATTGAAACGACACCGTACAGATTGTGGTTTGGTAAGAAACCTAAGTCGTCGTTCCTTAAAGTTTGGGGCTGTGAAGCTTATGTAAAGAAGTTACAATTCGACAAGCTTGAATCCAAAGCGGAAAAATGCATCTTCATAGGATACCCTAAAGAAACAATTGGGTATACCTTCTATCATAGATCCGAAGGCAAAGTTTTTGTTTCCAAGAATGAATCCTTTCTTGAGAAGGATTTTCTCTCGAAAGATGTGACTAGTAGGAAAGTAGAACTCGACGAGGTTGTTGAACCTTCTCTCAGATTTCAGAGTAGCACAGCACCAGAAGATGTTTCTGTGTCGCCTGCACCAATGAGAGAGAGGAAGCTAATGATGATTATCATGAAACTTCGAACAAACTTGCTGCTAAACCTCGCAGGTCGGCGAGGGTTCATACCACTCCTGATTAGTATGACCCTATCATGAATGTGATGTTGGTGGACAACACCGACGACCCTGTGACATATGAGGAAGCAATGATGATCCCATATTCCAACAAATGGCAAGAAGCCATGAAATCCGAAATTGGATACATGTACGAAAACCAAGTGTGGACTTTGGTGGACCTACCAGATGGCCGCAAGGCTGTCGAGAAAAAATGGATCTTTAAAAAGAAAACAAATGCTCATGGTAATGTTACTCTCTATAAAGCTCGACTTGTCGCGAAAGGGTTTCGGCAAATTCAAGGAGTTGACTACGATGAGACTTTCTCACCGGTAGCGAAGCTAAAGTCTGTGAGGATTTTGTTAGCAATCACTGCATTTTTCGATTATGAGATTTGGCAGATGGATGTCAAAACGGCATTCCTTATTGGTGACATTGAGGAAGAGTTGTATATGGTACAACCCAAGGGTTTTGTTGATCCTAAAGATGCTAACAATGTATGCAAACTTCAACGCTCCATTTATGGACTGAAGCAAGCATCCTGGAGTTGGAATCAACATTTTGATAAGGTGATCAAAAACTTTGGATTTATACAAACTTTTGGAGAAGCTTGTATTTACAAGAAAGTGAGTGGGAGCTCTGTAGCATTCCTAGTACTTTATGTGGATGACATATTGTTGATTGGAATGCTATAGAACTTCTTGAATGTTTCAAAGCCTATTTGAATAATAGTTTTTCAATGAAGGATCTTGGCGAAGCGTCATACATTTTAGCCATCAAGATTTATAGAGATAGATCAAGACGCTTAATAGTGCTTTCACAAAGTACATACCTGGACAAGGTTCTAAAAAGGTTTAGAATGGAAGAAAGCAAGGAAAGTTTCTTGCCCATGTTGCCAGGCAATACCTTGACTAAGACTCAAATTCCAGCTACGGTAGAAGATATAGAGAAGATTAGTAATATCCCCTATGCCTCGGCTGTAGGTTCTATCATGTATGCCATGCTATGTACGAGACCGGATATAGCACATGTTGTTAGTTTGACTAGCAGATATCAAAGTGATCCTGGAATAGAACACTAGACAGCGGTCAAAAATATCCTAAAGAACCTAAAAAGGACTAAGGATATGTTTCTTTCTTATGGAGGTGACAAACAACTTGATGTAAATAGTTACATCGATGCTAGTTGGAACACTGATCCAGATGACTCTAAGTCACAGTCTGGATAAGTATTTATTTTGAATGGAGTAGCAGTGAGCTGGAGGAGTGCCAAGCAAAGCGTTGTGGCGAAATCTTCAACTAAATCAGAATACATAGCTGCTTCGGGGGCTACACAAGAAGCGATATGGATGAAGGAGTTCATTACTGAGCTTGGTGTGGTTCCCAATGCGTTGGACCCAATGACCATCTATTGTGACAACATGGGGGCCATAGCTAATGCACAGGAGCCAAGGTCACACAAGAAGCTGAAGCACATCAAGCTACATTTTCATGCTATTCACGAGTATGTCCAAGATGGTGACATAAAGATTTGCAAGGTACACACTAATCTGAATGTGGCAGATCCAATGACTAAACCTCTCCCTAGAGCAAAACATAACCAACACTAGAACACCATGGGTGTTAGGTATATTACCATGTAATCCAGATTATTGTCTCTAGTGCAAGTGGGAGACTGTTGGAGATATGCTCGAGAGGCAATAATAAAGTGGTTATTATTATATCTTTGTCTTTATGATAAATCTTTAATCTCATGCTATAATTGTATTGATAGGAAATACTAATACTTGTGTGTTTTGTAAACGTAAAAGAGTCCCTAGTAAGCCTCTTGTTTAAACTAGCTTGTTGATTAATAGATGATTATGGTTTCCTAATCATGAACATTGGATGTTATTAATAACAAGATCATATCATTAGGAGAATGATGTGATGGACACATACCCATAGTAAGCATAGCATAAGATCAAGTCATTAAGTTTGTTTTGATACAAGCTTTAAAATACATAGTAACCTAATCCTTCGACCATGAGATTATATTAATCATTATCACCGGATGAGTGCTTTGATGACACCAAATTCCACTTTGTAACTAGGTGGTTATAAAGGTGGCCTTGGGTATTCTGAGAGTATGTGTTGAAGCTCATGGATCAAGAATGGGATTTGTCCATCCATATGACGGATATATATGCTCTGGGCCCTTTCGGTGGAATGCCATCCAATTAGCTTGCAAGCATGTGACTCGGTCATAAGGGGTGTCATACCATGTTACGAGTAAAGAGTACTTATCGGTAACGAGGTAGAACTAGGTATCGAGATATCAATGATCAAACCTCAGATAAGTAGAGTATCGCATGACAAAAGTAATTGTTATCATATGTTAATGGTTCCATCGATCAAGAAGTCACCGTTGAATATGTGAGAGACATTATGGATCTCTAGGTCCCGCTATTGGTTATTGATCGGAGAGGTGTCTCGATCATGTCTGCATAGTTCGTGAACCGTAGGGTGACACACTTAAGGTTCGATGTTATTTAAGTAGATATAGAATATGAGTTGGAGACAGAATGTTGTTCGGAGTCTCAGATTGGATTCAGGACATCACGAGGATATCCGAAATTGTCCAGAGAATAAGATTCATATAATGGAAGTCATTTTTTGGGGTTCGGAAAAATTCCAGAATTTTGTTTGCAGCTTCTAGAAGGTTTCGGAAGGGTCCGGAAGGTTCTACAAAGAGATAAACTTGAATCCCTAGATTGTAGGGGATAAGACTTGGGGGAAGGAAACTTTCCCCTCCCCCCATGCGCTGGCCCTAGGGAGTGGGGCCAAGGGGGAAACCCTAGGTTGCACTCCCTCTATATGAAGAGGGGAGGGGAGACCTCCCCCTTTGCCTCTTCCACCCCAAAACCCTAGCTGCCACTCTCCTCCTCCTTCCTCCTGCTCCGGCTTAGGGGAAGCCCTGCAGGATTTCTCTTCCACCACCACCACCACCACCATGCAATCGTGCTGCTAGGATTCCGAGGGGATCTACTACCTGCGCTGCTCGCTAGAACAGGGAGAGAAAGGTTTACATTGACTCCGTACGTGTGCCCGAGTACGAAAGCTCTGCCAGAAAGCGGTGCTGGAAGGATCGTCTACTCGATAAAGGCTTTGGATCTACAAGGGTTAGTTCTAATCTATCTCATTGCACTTATCTCGTAGATTATATCTTTGCTTTTACATAGATTGGATCTTGGTTTTGTTCGTTCTTGCGGTAGATTTTTTTTTGTTTTCCATGCTACGAACCCTACAAATGCATATGGGCATTTATTCCATACATGCTTTAAAATTTGAATAAGGGCCAAACTTAATATGGAAGCTTTATTTCCCATATAGAATAGATGAATAACAAACATGGATGAATATAAGTGGCCCTCTTAGTGTGTATGTCCCACTAGATAATATATAGCTCGAAAGATAGTAATTCATGATCATATATTCAAATACAAACCATATGGAAGCTTGACAAGGATTTATACTCACATATCATGCAAAGGTGGCCATGTGGCTTCCCATATCCAATATTGCAAAAACAACTTATATCATATATGGAAGGATGTAGAAAGAGTGGATCCACCCCACTACATATGATCTAGATGTAGATACCAAATAGGAATGAAATAGCTCATATATAATTAGGATGGTGGAGCTAAAGATAGAGACAAAGAAAGGTGGTGGAGTTTCAAAAGATATGCCCCCAAACTAACTTGGGCATCAAGCAATATATCAAGAACTAACTATAGTATATCAAGCGGAAAATTTAATTTATAAAACAATACATATGAAGGAAGAACCAAATGAAATGGGTTGTATATGATGCTCAAATGCAATGTGGCATGGTGACATGAGCATGATATTATGCAATGCAAGAATGAGATGTAGGAAGTAGCAATATATATAATAACTAAGTAGCATTTCAATTGTTACACAATTGGGATGCTACAACTCTCCTCCACTAAACAAGAATCTCTCCCTGATATTCCAAGAAAAAAGAAGGCACAACAAGAGGCGGGTGGTCAGAAGGACGGTGATCCTCACGTTCCCAAGTTGATTTATCAATACACCTTGAAAAACCTGGTAGACTTGTTGCGGGTCTTGCGTTTTGCTTCTAGAAAACAAAGGACTTGAAGCAAAGAAGGATTATCATGAAACAAGGAGGTGTGATGAACATAGCTCGTATGCTTTAGAGAAGCATGATGAATAAAAGAACCACTTCTTTAAAGAATCTTGAAAAGGCGATGTATCGTGTAGAAAGAAAAGACACATTGTTAGGATTAAAGATGAAAAGATGCAAGTGAATATGATTCCTCCTTTCAGAGGAAGAGAAGCATGACTTTGGAGAAGTTACCAACCACTATGAAAATAACATTGTTTCTTCCCTCAGATTTAAGAAATGAAGTTTGAAAAGACCATGTTGCCTTCAAACAACAGAGTTCCTCGATATCAACAGAAAAGATTTGGGTTTGGAGTTCTCGGATTCGATTCTTCTTGCGCCGGTAAGAACCAAAGGATCACGCAATTGAGGTGCGTGGATATATCTTCAACAGAAGGAGGTGATCCTAGTTTATGGTGGAATCCTGAGAAGAAGTTGAATGTGGAATATCTGGAGTCATTGTAGATATGTTTATTGCTTTCCTTAACCATGAGGTTATTGGAATAGATTCTTGTGATATATGGCATCAATCATAATTGGATTTACCAAGAGAAAAAGAATTAACAATTGAAGTCAGATATATCTTCCATCCATCTTGTTTGACGATGTCAAACTCCGGTAGAATGAGGAGTAGTAGGGGAAGATTTTGCATTTGTTTCCACCGGATCATTGAAGAATTTTCTCCATCTAGAAATATACAAGATCACCAACAAGAGGTTATTGATTATGTTCTTGAGAGAACACTCCGGAAAACAAGGACGAAAGTAAAAGTCTCGAGGGATAAAAGCCACTTCTTACTTCCATGGAATGAGTGAAATCGCATTAATCCACCCATTCAATGTACAAGAGCGAATGATAAGAGTGTGGTATGGTCATGACTCCATCCCGCACCGAAATTACTTAGTACATGACTAGGAATATCATGTAACCCAACTCTCAAAGATTTAGACTAAAGATCTGGACAAGGAGACACTCATGAAGCTTCGTAAAAAAACAAGGATGTGAAGCAAACACGTCGTCGGATCCAAAGTAGATAAACATGGTGATGTTTTCGTCGTGTTGGAAGTTCCTAAACCACCAGAAAAGATATGAATGACGGTCACTGAAACAGATGATAGGTCCAACAGATAAAACAAGAAAAGCACCAAGGTCTTGAATAGAAGAATTGCAAAAGATCTGAAAAGTCTTCATGGCATCCGCCAGAGTGAGGATAAGAGATAAATAGAGAGGGTTTCAAAAGGTATGTTTCACATACCCCAAGATCTTATGCCTAAAGTTAAAATTACATGGAAGAAAAAGGAATAGCTTCGGAACTTATTGAAGGAAATAAAGTTGGCATTCTTCAAGCTTATGTAATGGAAGATGAAATAAATCTTGTAATGCAAAAGTTTAAATATCAACAAAAGTAGTTCCGTGAAAAATATTATAAACATCTAATGACTCAAGAAAAGAATATAAAAGAGTTAACTGAAGTCTTTGATGACTTGGTGATTACCAGGTCCACTCCTAATCCTCTCCTCCAACTGGCTCTATCCATGCATGCACCTGTATATCTCTCCTCCTACTAGCTAGGCATTGCTAACTAACTAACACATGAGACCTGGTACCTTACATGCACATCACCAAGGACATCAAATGAACATGACACAAAGCATTTGGATAGATACGTGAGTATGGTTAAAACTCAATGCGATCAAATAATTTAAAATCAAGCACTGATTTTAAACCAAGGCAATTTTAATATTGTTTCTACTAGCATTGTCACTAGACGTGGTACAAAGACACATGAACCCCAAGGGCCGCCTTGGTATCAAGAAGGACAAGCCTGCAAGGAAAGAGAGACTCAAGAGATGAGCCAAGAAGAAGATGAACTAGTAGATCCTCAAGATGATATTGATTATGAAGCTTAGAAAAGAGAACTTGAGACTTCTAAAAATAGAGAAGAAGAAGAAGAAGCAGGAGATAGACATAAACAATATGATTCAGATGTTGACACAATCGACTCAAGAGACGAGGACGATCTCAGAAAGGAACAAGAAGAGCAAGTTATCACCTCACGTGAATAACATGTCGATAAGAAAAAACCTTCAACAAAATAAGAAAACGAAAAAGGATGTTGAACCAATAGCAAAGGTAAAGGAGAAGGTAATACCCACTAAAAAGAAAATTCCTTATCCTAATTGAGTTCAATATGAACCGGATAAAGCCATTTATGATTCTTTTTCCAAAGATCTGGGAGCCTTCATTTAGAACTTCCTTTAGCTCATGCTATTCAAGTTGCTACTTATAAATTTTTTATGAGAAATATTCTTAATAGAAAAAGGATGGTAACTAAGACTATAGCAGTAATGACAAGCTTTGGTGATAAGCTGCCTGCTAAGCTTGGAGACCTGGGTATACCAACTATCTCTTGCACAATTGAAAAACTAACATTGTTAATGCTCGTTGTGATTTAGGGGCAGATGTTAGTGTCAAGCCTTATTGCTTGTTTAAGATGCTGAACCTTGGAGAATATTCTCCCACTTCAATTACTTTGAAAATGGTTGTTAAGACAACTAAATAACCTATCGGTATGATCGAAGATGTTTTACTTAGAATTGACCAACATATACACACTGATTTTATAATACTAGATGTTCCAGAAGATGACAAAAGTTTAATCATCCTTGGAAGACCTTTTCTTAGCACTACTGCAGCTAATGTCGATTGTTCTAGTGGTAAGATTTCTTTCAGTATTTATGATGATCAGATTGTTCGTTATTTTCCAAAAAAATAGGAGCATAGTGGAAAATATGTTCCACCACCTAACCATATCCAAGAAGTGAAATCCATCAATGAAGGGCATCTTAAGACAAATGCTAATGACATGGAGGTTGGTTGATAAGCTAACTCTCCTTAATAAAATGCTTAATGGGAGTCAACCAATTCTTAGTGGTTAAAATTTTATTTTATTTTATTTTTGTATGTCTTAATAGATTTTTTCAAGATTTTAGACTTGTAGAGAATTTATACCTTAGTGAAGTTTAAAGAAAAGCGAAATAAAGGTATAATTAAACAGGGTTCATATTGTGTAACGAGCAGTGATACGGCCAGAGGTACCCATACCACATGACCATACCATCGAAGAAAATTTATCCGCAAAGGTTTATTTTATTAAGTACTCATAATAAGCACCAGCACAGTCGGAGGTACCCGTATCGCCCGCACGTACCGAACTTCAACGATTTTCTTCAAAACTGACTGCCATGATAACAAGCACTGGTAGGGCTGAGACGCGCCCGTACCATCTTCCTGTACTAGACCTCCAGGTTTGATCAATCTTGATCCAACGGTGATGACCATCGGTATGGGTGGGATGCACCCATACCACCCGCCCGTACCGACTACATCGCTAGGTAAAGGACGGCAGCGGCTGGCTCACAACCAGCCCCTTTCTTCTTCCTCCTTATTCTTTCTTTCTCTTTCTCTCTCCACCTCAAACCCTAAACCCCTAGAACCTTTGATTCTTCATTGACTTCATGTTTTTGAGTGGGGGAATTTCCACATCGGTAAGTTTCTCATCCATCCAAGTTTTATTTTTTGAAATCTATGGTTGATTCCTCACATTGACTATTTAGATGAGTTCATCATATTTTGAGATTATTTTTGATTCCCCATGTTAGGATTTTTAATTTCCGCCTGTAATCATTTGTTTGTATGATAGAAACCTGATGCCTATAGTTTTATTTTAAAATTTTGTGGCATAATGCATAACATTGGGAGGATTTTCCGCTCGGGCAAGGGATGGGGAACGGCAGGGGCCCCGGGATCCACCAGGCCACCCGGTTCGAAGAAGAGGCATTCGGTGGCAGACAACTTGAGAGCTGCCATGAACAAGGACTACGCGACGGTGAGGCAACGCAAGGTTTTACTCACTAAGTGGGTAAGCCATGAGTTTCTCTCCCACCAAGGTCTGTTGGAGGACTTCGAGCAGATGACCATGCAAGATGGCATGGTCCCTTTCTCCTACTTCTCGACCAACACCTACTAGCTCGCCACATACGAGTTCCTGTGATCGTTCCACGATGACCTTGAGGCCTAGGAGCGTAATTGCACTGTAAGTTTTGTGCTCAATGGGCAACCCCATAGCCTCTCTTTCCTTCAATTTTGTGATTGTTTTTTGTTCTTCTATGAGGGGGAGCTCGATATTAATGATAATGTCCACATAGAGGCAATGCATGCTTAGGAACAGATTTTTATGTCCACAGGAACACCGATTATTTGCACAAAAAGAGCACCACCATCCAGAATCCCACTATCCGTTACTTCTCCACCTTCTTGGTGAATTCTATTTTTGGGAAGGGAGATGTCGGGGCAATGGCATGCCCCGAGATAAGTGTAATTTATATGGCTCTGCATCCTAAGATGGATCACAAGGTAAACTTGGGTGATTTTCTCATCCAGCACTTCCACCGCCAAAGGTCGTCTTCCTCAGGTGATATCTATTGTGGTGGCTTGATCACACAGATTGCCTACGCAAGCGAGTTTGTCATGCCCCAGGAAAGAGCTATGGCTAGCAATAAGATTCTGGATGACATTCACATGGCTAGCACCAAATTCATGGGGGTCTATAGACCCGAATGCTCCTTCCGTGCTTATCAATTTTATTTTGAGCCTAATGGTGTTCTCCACCAAGTTTTCTTCCTTTTGTCCAAGCTTTTGGTTTGTCAGGTAAACAGAGTTGGGTCCTCAATGAGGAAGAATTCCAGTAGGAATTGATGACCTTAGGGAGGATTGCACCACCGGAAGGTCATCCCAACTGGGAGGATGTAGCCGCTAGCCAACAACAGCAGGAGCAAGGTGGAGAGGACTGGAACGCAGCAGGATGGGATGACTATGGTCAGAAGCATCATCACCAACAACCTTTTCCTCGGCACCATCAGCAAGGTATAGCTCCACCTCAGCCGGGATTCAACTATGTCCTGAGGAGTGATTTTGACCAGGTGGTGCATCGCATCGACAACATAGAGAATATGTTGCATGATGTGAACGCCAACATAGTCAAGATCACCCAAGACTTCACCTCCTTCATGACTGACTCTCCAATACGCTATCCAAACTTCCCATACCAGTAGTCGCCACCCGGTGATGGCGACAAGTTTTGATTCTAGATAGGCCAAGAGCCTAAGATTGGGGAGGTTGAACTCTTCCCTACATTTTGCATTCATATTTTTGTTCTTCTTTTGATTTTTTTTCATTCTAGTGCATGTTTACTTTCAGTTTGCGTTGATAAAAGAAAACCCAAAAATATTGGACTATCTTTTATCTTGATTTGTGCAAAGTTCTCTCGGCTCTCGTTGAATTTTCTACAGGTTATTCACTTCAAGTGATTTAGCTATGGAGATGAACGCAATGAGTTGACACAAGTGGGAGATGAGCAAGCAAGAGGAGGTATCACATTCCTACTTTCCCTCTTCCTATAAGTTTATTCATGAACATTTTGTGTTTGTTCGGTTGCACTTGAGTTCTACTCGACACTTAGCTCGTTATCTTTTAGGACTTGATCTCAAAGGTTATTGTCACTACTTTGGTTTAGACTTATGACAATTACTATCGAATAGAAAAACAACCCTTTGGATTAAGCTCCAAACCTTCTGAGAACAAGAGAAAGTGTCCGTTGACAACTTTCGTGCCATGTTTTTGTCTCAAGGGCTTAATCTCATTAGTACTCAACCCCGCATACTAATCGTTGACTTGATAATACCTTCTAAAAAAGAATTTTTTGATGGAACAAACTTTTTACGATGGTTGAGGGAGATGCCAAACCTATTTTTGATTAGCTGAAAAGAGATACTTCATGAGAAGAATTGTGAGAGTACCCACACTTTTGCAGCCATAATTTTGAATGAAAGCATCCTCGCTTGAATATATTTTTAGTCTCATAAAAGAGGGACGCTGATAAGAATTGATTCGCAAGCCAAGACAAAATTTTCATAGTCTCTTCTGTTCTTAAGAACTATTAGCTAGAGAGTTACTTGCAGTTAGGAAGCGAACTTAAGTGCAATTGTTCAGATATAGTATGCTCATGTTCAAGGTTGCAGGATTTGAGACAATGGCATATGATACAACCTCGAACTTGTGAGGTTTTCCTCTTGATTCAATTTCTCGCTAACTCATTATAGATTTGTCACTAGAGGGCGAGTAACAAATAAGCTTGGGGAAGTTGATAGCTCCAAATTTCAACACTTTTTATCATTGTTTTTCCTCTTGTTTATTGTCGAATTTCACTAAAGTTTACTCTTTTTACTAATGTTAACATCACAATTAGTGAATCCTTGGTTTCTTGTGATGGTTTACAGGCAATGAACATTTTCGGAAGATCTAATAGCATTCATGGGCTAATTACACCTAAATAAGCAAATCCCCAATTGGAGCCTCTTTCATTGGAGGTGTTCAGAGTGCATAACGACCACTGTTAGGATCAGGGTGCGCCTGTACCATCCACGCATACTGCATGTCACCAGCTCCTTTATATCAATACAAGCAACTTTTATGAAGGGGAGAGGATGAAAAACAGAACACAGCCACCGTAAACTCATCCAGAAGGGGATAGATCAAATCTAGAGAAGGAGAAGAACACCGTCTGATTCTTCGATGATCTCTAGCCTCTGACTCCACCATGATCCCCATTGGTAGTTAGGGAGATATATATTGGCACTTGTAATATTAGGGTTTGATACTTTGATCTACCTTGGTTTGTATTTGATTCGATCTTCAACTAGTATTGTGGCTTGCTATAATAACTTTGAGATGATTGTCGTTTGCAATACAATTATTCCTTTGATTTATCTTCCACTCATGTCTGAGTAAATTGCCATAGGCGTGGGAGATGTAGGGGATTGGTGAGATGTATTGTGCCTTCTTTAATTCTATCCATTTGTGATTATTGTAGTGTTTATTAAATTGTGAGAATGAATATCTATGTTCACCTAATGCTTGTTATCCAATTTAAGGGCCCAGGTAACATGATCCAGAGATCTCATAGGTATGAACTTGTATGCTAGCGAAACGGCGACCCCCGAGTGACACAACCGATATCAATGAGGAGGCTAGTACTACTCGAGGACAACAAGGAACCATCAAGACTAAAGCCTTGATTTGGTCGAAAGACCTTAATTAATGTGTTGACCATTGCCATGGTAACAGGAAGGCGGATCATTGGGACTGGGAAGAATTGGCCATGAGGACTCCCAGTCGGTATACGGGTTGCTTGTCTACTCACTTAAAAATAAGAAATATAAAAATCACTTATTTCATCTTATTCATCTGGAACCTTCACTATTACCATGGACCATTTCTCTTCGCGCCTAACTTCTCATCTGCAGGAACCTCGAACACCTTTATCATCTTCACTTTATGTTATTTAATTCTTGCTTTTCCCTTTATGAAAGTTTCCTCTATTATTCACTCACCAACCTTCCACCTTCAACAATGTTAGTCAATTCACTCAAGACCAGTGACACCTTGAGTGCGACATAAATTCTGCATAAAGACACTTACCTAGGCTCCTTATTGGGATCGATATAAAAATTAGAATTAGTACTTCCGCAAAAACATGCTCTGACGAATCTATGCATTGATAACCCACAAGTATAAGGGATCCTGTGTAGCCTTTTAGATAAGTAAGAGTGTCGAACCCAGCGAGGAGGTAAAGGTAGGATAAATGTTCTCTCAAGTTCTATCAACCACTGATACAACTCTATGCACACTAAACGTTTGCATTATCTAGGAAATAAAACTAGAGCAACAATGTGAGTACTAGAGATAGCTTTGCATGATAATAAATAACAAGAAAGTAAAGCTAGTTGCTGCAGCAATAAAATACACTAAACTAACAGAACCATGAGTGTGGAATAGTGGTGGTAATTGTGGTGGCTTTTTCCAAGTGTAAATAGCGAATAGATCGGGTTCATTGTCTTCGATGCAGTTTTCTATCTAGGACTGGCTAAATATACATGCGCTTCACTACTTGGAATTACATGTACTATATGATTGGATTGTTAGAGAACATCCATAACTACTAACAATTCATTAAGGTTTCCCAACCATAGCCTTAAGTTTAATGGTCCTCTTACTCCCATACCTGCAACGTTCTGGTTCGCGTCCTCAGGTTTCTGTCACTCCGGCAGAACTCCCCCCTTCCTTTTACACATACTACAAACCCTATGATGTTTAATACATGCGTGCACAAATATAATGGACACCAAAGGACTATACCATATCAACATACAACTCTAGTGAACCAAAGACGTTCAACCATTCAATCTAAAAACAAAGAAACTACACAAATATGACATAGATCATAGGATTATAACTTATAGCATCAAACACCATGTTTACATAGGATGGTATAGAGGTGTGTGGGAGGATGAACCACTGCATACTAGGCGGATTAGGTGATGGAGATGGCGGTTAAGATGGTGAAGAGGGTGGCGGCGGCGCGGGGGACTCCTTCCTCGCCGCCGGTATCATGGGGGAGCACCGCCCCTTAGCCCCTTCCTTCATGGCTTCTTGGGAGCCTTCTCCCATGGAGATGGGATCCATGGGGGAGGCAAAAACGTGGCTTTGGTGGCTGCAAATTCGTGGGTGGAGGTGTCTTGGGCGAATTAGGTTTCCTCCCTTTATGTAGCTTCTCGGATTCCCCTCGCCCCATCTTGGGCTGTAGTAAATCGGGCCTAGCGGGCCTGTACGAACTCAGAATCAGCTAAATTTTATGTGCAGAACGTTTGTCGCAAAATTTCCAACAACTTTGTAGTTGAAGAGTTTTCCGTTTTACTCTGTGTTTGACTCGAAACATGACCATCTTAAAAAAGAGTTCTGAGACAGATTACTGAAAAATCCCAATTTGACTCCAACATGGTTTCCACTTGTATTCTTGGTAATTATTACACATCAAAGTGTAAAAGAATAACATTGTACATTTTTGCAACTATTAGTAGGTTAGTCCAAATAAATCATAAACTTTATACAAAAAGGAGTGTCAAAAGCATATTATTAGCATAAAACCATCAAAAATTATAGATACGTTATGGACGTATCATGCACTTGCAGGCCATCAATTAGCCACTTGGTTGCTTCAACTCAAATCTTCAAAAAGGAAGTATTCTTTTAACCAAAGGTGCATCTCCATAAAAAGTGAGATTATTTGTACCTGAACGGTAAAAGTGTGTCATCCTTTCTTTATTCAAGCTTGGGGAGGTAACCAGTTCTCACACTCTCTTTTGATAATTGCATTTTATTTTTTATTTTGGTAATCTATTCAAGTTTGGTTCTTGCAAAAGTATTGGTAGTCTCGAAGGCTGTCCAAACTATTGTTTAAAAGAATCACTCAATGATCCTTGTTGAGAATTACCCTTCAAAAATGAAGATCCACACAACAAGTTTTTGGCATGGTCACATTACTACTACATGAATTTTCTTGAAAGACAACGAATAGAATAGTAGTGTTTGATATTCTTGATCTAATGATATGGGTGTCCTAATGAGACACTCTAATGCTATGCTTCTTATGACATGATCTCTCACTCTTAATTTCTAAGCCTTTACTTTACAAAAGTGAGGATACAAAATATAAAAGGCACAATAGGAGGATCACAAGTTTGCTTTCAAGTTAGATTAACTTTTGACATTGAGCATTATAATTGATCTTTTATGGATTGACATAACTAAACTTGTGTTGCCTTGTATGAATATGTTCAATCTTACTTTGAGCTTGCAGGGGGAATAAGGATACAAGGCATCGATCTTCTATGGTAAGCTATATGATATCATGTGTTTTTATAGACTCTCTTGCTCGGGGACGAGCAACATTTAGCTTGGGGAAGTTTATGAGTGCAAATATTATGCATATTTAAGTATGCAAATTATTCATATTGTCACTCATTGCATGCTATATCTAGCTACAACTATGCCTATTATGTATAATTACTTGTTCTCGTTCATTTTCACATGGACTTTGCACAACTAGTAGTTTAGTAGGATTTTATTAATTATTCCTTGTCTTTGACTTGTGTGTAGGTGCTATGAATAATCATGGATAAAAGGAGGAGTTGTAGGCACTAGACTTAGCAATTTGAGGGGAGGAAAAAGTGGATTTTTCCACCAACTCCAAATGAATATCCAAGGCCATGGTGTTGTGTCCCTCATGCATACGAATCAAATTAGTGAAATAACACCTCAATATGAGTTGGAAGGTCCAACTTTGGTCGACTAGAGGGGGTGAATAGGAGACTACCAATTTTTAATCTTTTCTCACAAATTTTGTCTTTGCACAAAATTAAGTTCTCTAGAGATGCAACTAGATGAACAACCTATATGCCAAACGATACAACAAGTAAACAAGATGGTAATTGCAAGTAGTAAAGGAGAGGAACGAGTAAACCAGCGAGAGGACACAGAGATGTAATTCCTGTAGTTCACTTCCAAGGAAGATACGTCTATGTTGGAGAGGTGTCGGTGCGATACAAGGTCACCCGAGCGCCAAAAGGCCTCACCTTCTTCTCCGGTGAGCACCACCACAAAGGTGGCCTCACAATCCACTAACCGGTGACTTTCAAGGCGCCAATCGAAACCTTTACAACAAGGTTGAGGGGTAGAATCCACAACTCAATTGGAGGCCCTCGATGACACCATGAAGCTTCACAAAATTACCCCAGCCCCGAGGATGCCCTATACCGTCTAGGGTTCCAAGAACCCAAGAGTAACAAGATCCACTAAGGATGGGTGGGGGAAATCACGATTCCTTTGGTGGAAGTGTAGATCTAGGCCACCTCTCCCACTCCTCAAAAGATCAAGAGGTTTGAGTGGCTAGGGAGAGAGATCTAGGTAGTTGAAGCTCTTATATTATTATTAATGGACGAGAGTGAAAAATGAAGCGTTGAGCTATGAGGAGGAAGAAGGGTGCCTTAAATAGGCCCCCGTCAAACCAAGCCGTTGTTGTCCCCGCGACACCACCGGTACTACTAGTGGGGGACTAGTACTTCAAGTGAGCATGCTCCAATGGAACTAAAGCAGATGGAGAGGCTCTCGGTACGGCTAGAAATTCCAGCTCAGCCGAGCGAAACTTCCTGACCGGTACTACCGGCAGAAGTTTCGGCCCAAATTCTGACAAATACGACACTTCAAAATAGAAGCATACTGAATCGATTTCGAGTGTAGGCGGAATTTGGATCGAAACTAGTGCTGGAAGTACTAGGTCACGAGGTTCCTGACCGGAACTACCAGTGCCCAGCGGTAGTACCGCTCAAGACAGTGGGCTAGGTAGTGCTGGTCAGAAGTTCTAGTCAGGGATGACCGAAACTTCCGACCGGTACTACCATACCAACTTCCAGTGTTATTTCCGTCAAATATAGCACTCTCAAACATAGAGTTACTGAACATGAGCGGAAGTTCCACCGGAACTTGAGTCGGAAGTACAGCCAGGCTAGACCCATAGTAAACTGTGAGCGGAACTACTGGCGCTTGGTCGGTACTTCCAGTTAGGACAGAAAAGGCTCAAACAGCTCACATGGTCACTCTCTCACTGAACAATGGGAAGGCTATGGATGTGGCATTGATAAGAGTCTGAATGTATGTGGCATAGGGACATGACCTCTTCTCAATCAGTGCAAGCCAAATCTCTTAGAACAGATAATCCATAACATCAAGACACTCATCATACTCGATCAATCTAGAAGGCATGAAGCTGATCGAAGTTACATGCCTAGGGAGCAATGGTGTTCCAGTACACTCAGCGCATGATATCATAGGTAGGAAAGAGATGAGCCACCTGACTATTCACACCCCATCCTTCAATGTACAAGGGCTCTAAAACTTCTGGAGCAGAAGACTTGGACCTGTGGGCGCGCCATCCATTTGCTCGCTTGCCTTATTGAATGGGATAGCCAAGAAGATTAGCAAACTTAGACCACTTGGTAGTCATCAGCTTGTCATGAGTCATCCACTTCATTGTTCTATCCTGAGGATCAACATCAATGTAGAGAGTGGTGTAGAACTGAGCAATGGCCCTCTCATCAAAATTCTGATGATGCTCCATGATTTTGATGAGCCCAAACTTCCTGCACAGCTCAAGGGCATCACCAAAATAAGTAGGCTTGCTTTCCATGTGAGCCACATTGATGTGCTTCTGAGGGGCAACGATATTCTTCTTCTTGGAGGCGTACACTTCAAGATTGATCTCTTCTTGATGCTTCATATGGAAGTAGGGGTCTTGAGATAGATGGTCACGGGGAACAACATACGAATCCTGCTTGCGAAACTACTCATAAGCTGCCTAAGACCACGAAGATATCTTCTTCTTGGACAAGTCGAGCCCGGTGGTGGTTTTGTTCTGGGAGGCCACAACGGGCCTCTTCCCTTCAATCTCGGCAGCACGGCACGCAACAGCTGATTTCTAACGGGCAGTCTGGCCAGATGGATGCACAACCTCTAGATCATCCTCATCATTCTCCGGCGGAGCACTTGAGAACGCACGGGACTGCTTGGAGCCACCACGGGAAAAACCTTGCCCTGAGAAGAAAGTATAAGGTAGGGAGGGAATGCTTGGGTAAGTGCACAAGTTCGAAAGGAAAAACAAAGATTGATTGAAAAAATAGAGAAAATGAATCCTGACTAGGTGCACCAGAAGTTCCGGTGAACCGCTGGAACTACCGCTGGTGATTATCCCACCGGAAGTACCGGTCGTGCCTCACCGGTAGTATCGGTGAGGGAACGAACACAACAGTTCATCAGAGCAACGGGCACCAAAGTAAAGATTCATCCAATGTACTGGGTCAATCTACCATGACAGGGAACTCTAGGCCTACCAAAATCTCCTTAGATAGTTCTAGCCAAATAAACAACCCTAGACATGGAATGCCCTAACTCAAGCAAGAGGATGTTTAAGATCTCCATGAATGGAGGGAGTTAGGGGAAAATACCATAGTACATGGCAGGAGATCAAGGTGGGGAAGGTTCCCACGGAGCAGATCTGAGACTGGTGGCCAGAATTGGAGGTGTCGGCGGTGCCTCCGCGGAAGAACTTCTCCTAGCGGCGGCTTCTTGTAAGCGCTAGGTCGGGGAAGAGAATGGAGAAGAAGTCCCTATTTTCTTCCTGCCCTGTAACTTAAAGGTCAAGTAGCCCAATTGTTAGTACCGGCCAGGGCCCGGAACTATCGGTGACGTAGATATTCCAGACCCGGGCGGTAGAACCTTTCCAGGGAGAATGTCCGGAAAAAATATCCCAGGGTCGGTGACATGGACATACATTATAGGTACTCGAGTTTGGCATATACGGTCTATTCTAGCAGAAGCCCACGATGTTACCAGGGTCCAATCAAGGATTCGGGCGACCTAAGGAGACTCCGACTGCTTGTGGCACACGGCAAGCTCAAAATAGAAAGTTGAAAGGGAAAACCCTAACTTGTAACCGACTCGACCTGCTATGCCGAGACCTAGACTAACCATATAAAGGCTAGGAGGGGGCGTCGAGGAGGAAAATCACAACCCTAGTTTCCACACCATCGCCAGATTGCATCTATGCACCCCCTATAACTTTCGATTCCCTCGATAATTCCAAGAGCAGATAGGCAGGAGTAGGGTCCTCTATGAGGCCTGAACCTGGGTAAACCTTGCGTCCCTGTGTGCTTGTTTGCTAGCCGATTGATGCCTCCAACGCTCCCCGCTTCTCCAAAACCCAAGTCCATAACAATGGGCATTGATGAGTTTAACCCTCGTTAATTGGCGCCGTCTGTGGGAACTGGGAGTGCTGATGTTGCGGCTTCCTCAGCCCTATCAACTACGATCTACAACTCTGCAACAATGGAGATTCGCCTCCTCTATGGTGCCTTCGACTTCACCATGCACACGCTGGCCAGTCGCCCGGATTTCGAGTCCGTGGGCGATGGGATCGGCCAGGCGATCGGGAGCCTATGCTTCCAAGTTGGTCAGCTAGGAACACTTCATCTTCCTGATCAACCGACGGTCCTCGTGATTTCTCCAGCATCGTGGTTTCCGCCGCTGATCGGCACCCTAAGCAAACTCAATGCCCGACAATAGTCGGGAACACTAATAGCAACAGCAGCCGCTAATCCGATCTGGGCGACCTTGCCACTGAGGATAGAGCCTAGGACTCCACATCTGAAAGCTATGGAAGCAACAGCTTCCCCAAAGACTACATGTGCACCGTCGTCAACATAGGTGACAACGACGGCAATCGTGACACCACCGGTACTGGTCCCTCCAACGGTGGTATCCCAGTCGCGAATGGTAGTCCCTCCAACAGAGCACCCACCAACAATGGCCGGAGAATCATCCGACCATTACCGCGAATGAGCACACCCAAGAGCGCGTGCTCATGAAGCTCAATGACGCTGAGTGGGACCACTGTCCAGAGGCCTTGTGGGGCAACCCCCTGCCACCAAACTCATCGCAAGACATGCTGATGGGTTACCACTGGCTGCTCAAGGAAGAATTCAAGCGCCAGAACAAGTAATTGCCCAGCTCGAAGCACGCAGGAAGGCGGTGGACGAGTCGAGCCTTTGGTGAGCTCAACTCTCCTCCAAGGGCAATGGCCATGTAGCCGCCAAAAGAAGTTCTCGACTGGCTCACCTCACCGATAAGGAGCGGGAAGAGGCCGCGTGAGTCCTCGACTTCTCATCCACGATGGTGGATATGCGGGGCAATGTGCTCCCGAAAACACCGTAGGCAGCGGTGACAGTGGCCACCATGTACCTCCTCAATAACCAGCCACCGGCTGGGGACCCACGGGCTGGCATGCACTGATCTATGATTGCGGGCCTGGGGCTAGTCGAAACTACCCTCATCAAGGAGCCAGCACCGGAGTTAAATAAAAACAAAGCTCTGGCTAAACGCTACTCCTCGCCCTCCTCCGGCGATGATAGCCACGACTTGTCACAGCGACGTTGCTCATGGCGGCATGACTACGACTATGACGCACGTGATAACATCACGCAGCGCAAGGTCGACAAGATGCGTGCAAGACGTGCCCATTTGACTGACTCGGAAGACGACGGGTAGAGCTTTGTGGTGCCAGCTGCTTCAGCAGGGCCATTCGATAGAAGCGAATGCCAAAGGGGTTGCCCATCGGAGAACCGGAAATTCGACGGCCTATAGGACCCGGAGATCTGGCTAGAGGATCACATCTCCTCCATCAGGCTCCACGGCGGAACCACGAGTACAACAATGCAATGCCTCCAGCTATAGCTGCAGGGTGCTGCTCGTGCGTGGCTCAACAACCTCCTGCGCGGATCGATTCGCAGCTGGGAAGAGCTAGTCTACAACATTGTGCGAAATTTCAAGGGCACTTATAAAAGGCCCGCATCAATCGAAGAATTGAGAGGCTGCTACCAGATGACTGGCGAGTCCTTGCGCTCATACATTCAGAGATGGTCCATCATCAAAAACTCCACAGAAGACATCTCCGAGGACCACACAATTGACACGTTTAATGGCGGCGTGCGTCGTAGAGAGCTCACGGAGGAGCTAGGCCGCTCGAAGCCCAAAACAATCGACCACCTGATGGAGATCGCGAATAGGTGGACCGATGGGAAGGACTCAGTAAAAAACCGTGTCCACTCCAACGATGACGACAACCTCGGCCGCAAACATGACCGCCGAGGAAAACATCAAATGCGCAGTCACGAGGATCGTGAGGAGGTCGACATGGCCGCGGCTGGCTATGCCGACAAACATGACAACAACAACCACAACAGTGGATACCACAGCGGTGGATACCGCGACAGAGGGAAAACCACGCAAGTGTGGCAACACCGCACTCGCGATGAGGCACCTAGAACATCTATCTAGGACAAGTTGTCTGGACCATGTAATGTACAATTCTACAACGACAAGCACGACGGCAAGAAAAAGTCTAGCCACCTTCAAAAGGATTGCCACGAGTTCCTCAAGCTCCACGAAGGCCTAGCCCAGATGCATCGCGACGCGATAAACCAAGGCTATGGAGCTTCCCCAGGTGCTATGGCTCATGGAGCACCTCCACCACCACCCAGGCCACCACCACTTGCGGCCGCACCAGTCTAGAACCATGGAGGTGAGCCATACCCCCGACCGTTGGGGAACATGGAGATGATCCAAAAAGGATGCCCCTCAAATCGAGTGCAAAAATCAATCACTCGCCAAGTCAATTTGGCGATGAACTCTCCGCCCTCCACCACTGAGTACCTCAGTGGAAGCGAATCCTGCATCACCTTCGACAAGCGCGACCATCCGTGCCAAGTACCTCGCCCAGGCCACTGTCCCCTGGTGTTCGAGGCACAGATTGGAGGCTTCGAGATGAATCGCATCTTTATGGACGGCGGAAGTGGCATTAATCTCATGTTCGCAAGTACCTTGCGTGCAATGCGAATTCCTCTGTCGTTTCTAGAAGCTTCAGACACAACTTTCCACAGAATCGTCCCAAGGAAGGGCATATACCCCCTGGGCAAGATCAGCCTCGACGTCATCTTCGGCATGCCGGTAAACTTTCGACGAGAGCGCATTGAATTCGAAGTCGTCGACTGGCCCTCGCAATACCACTTCATCCTCGGACGTGTCGCATTCACGAGGTTCATGGCGGTGCCACACTACGCCTACCTGCAGATGAAGATGCCAGGCCCTAACAGCATTATCTCAGTCAACGGAAGTTTTGAGAGATCCGATAGCTGCGACAGGGAGTTCAACAGAATCTCCCATTCTTTTGGCATGCAAGAGGAGCTGGCAATGTTGAAGGAGTCGAGAGACAATAGTCTACCACCCCTGAGCAAGCCAAGTTCACCTGGACAATCCTTCGACACCTCGATCCACACCAAGTTAGTCCAGGTCCACCCAACGGACCCGACCAAGATGGCCCTCATCGCCAACAACTTGAGTCCCGCATAGGAACTCGTGCTCGTCGAATTCCTCCGTGAACACTGGGAAATCTTCACCTGGTGTCCAGCGGACTTGCCAGGAGTTCCCAGGGAATTCGTTGAGCACTCCCTCAATGTGAATGCTGAAGCAAGACTAGTCAAACAAACAATATGGCGACTATCTGAACCAAGGGCAAAAGCGGTCGGGATGGAACTCAATAGACTACTCGATGCTAATTTCATACGGAAGATCAAGGAAAGCACCTGGGTAGCAAACCATGTGCTTGTTCCTAAAAAAGACACAGATATCCTGCGGATGTGCGTGGACTTCACCTCCTTGAACAAGCATTACCCAAAGGACCACTTGCCGTTGCCATGGATCGATCAGATAACCGACTCCACCACGGGATGAGAACGCCTCTGCTTCCTTGATACCTACTCAGTCTATCATCAAATTCAAATCAAGGAGGAGCACCAGGATAAAACGGCGTTCATCACGCCCTTTGGTGTCTTCTGCTACACAACGATGCCCTTCGGGCTGAAAAACGCAGGAGCCACCTACCATCAGTGTATGTAGGCCTGCCTCAAGATCCAGCTTGGTCATAACATCAAAGTATACATCAACGACATCATTGTCAAAACCAAGGAGGAAGCCTCATTACTCGACGATCTCCGTCAGACCTTCGATAACCTCGATTGTTACCGGATCAAGCTGAATCCGGACAAATGCGCCTTCGGTGTACCATCTGGGCAATTGCTCGGGTACCTCATCTCTACAAGAGGGATCGAGGCCAACCCAAAGAAAATAAAAGCTATAATGGCTATGGAGAAGCAGAAGAACGTAAAACGTGTCCACCAGCTGGCTGGGTGAATCATGACGCTCAGTCGACTCATCAGTCGGATGGGCGAAAAGGCACTGCCTTTCTACTAGCTTCTTCGCAAGGCTGGCAAATTTGAGTGGGCAAACGAAGCACAAGAAGCATTCGAAGAACTTAAGCGTCTACTATCCACCTCGCCGGTGTTGGTAACACCTCGCGAAAAGGAGCCGCTATTGCTATACATCTCCGCCACCAACCAGGTGGTTAACACTGTGATCATGGTGGAACGAGCCGAAGAAAATAAAATCCACGGGGTACAACGCCCAGTCTACTACCTCAGCGAGGTGCTCACACCAACAAAGCAGCGGTACCCATACTATCAGAAGCTGGCATATGGCATCTTCATGACAGCCAGGCGACTGCGCCACTACTTCCAGGAGCATCCAATAATCATGGTGAACGATTCCCGGCTAGGGCACATCCTCAACAACCCTGACTCCACCGGGCGAGTCGCTCTTTGGTGGATAGAACTGTCTCCACGAGACATCACCTACGAGAAGCGAGATGTGATCAAGTCGCAAGTTCTCCCAGACTTCCTCGTACACTACATGGAAAACTAGCTCCCTGACAAGCTAGACATGTCCTACCTATGGACAATGCACTTTGATGTGTCCAAGCGCAAGGAGGGAGCTAGCGCAAGTGTCATCCTGACGTCGCCGCAAGGTGACAAGATGAGATATGGTTTGCGAATGTAGTTCAACGCCTCCAACAATGAAGCTGAATACAAAGCCTTACTCCACGGGATGCGTATGGCAAAACCTTGTGGCGCAAAGCGACTCGTCATCTACGGCGACTCCAAACTGGTGGTCAACCAAACAATGAACGAGTGCGATGCTCTGAGAGACAACATGATCTCCTACCGCGACCTCTACGATGCACTCGAAGGAGACTTTGACGGCTATGATCTGCGGCACAGCGGCCGCAAGAGCAACAAAGAAGCAGATACACTTGCCAACATCGACTCCACTTGTGCCCCAGTGCCACCCGAAGTATTTTTAGAGCGCATCTGCGACCGCTCCATCAAGCCTAAAACTCCAGAACATAAAACCAGCATGGAAAAGGACTCGGCGGCTACGCCACCGAGTGAGCCAATGGAACTCGACGACATGAATCCAAATACAGGACTCGAAGGCCCCATGGAGGCCATGATGATCGAGCCATCCTGGATGCAACCATATATCACATACTTGCTCAACAAAAGGTTGCCAGATGACCCGACAGATGCGTGTCATAGTGCGATGATCCAAGGCATTCACCCTTATCAATGGCGAACTGTACAAGCGCATCATCACAGGAGTCCTTCAATGGTGCGTCTCCAACGGGGATAGAAGAGCCATCCTCCTTGACATACATGAAGGCACTTCTGACCATCATATTGGAAGTCGCGCCCTCGTCGCAAAGCTCTACGAGCTGGATTCTACTGGCCAACGGCAATGCGTGATGCTAAGGACATCGTCCAGCGGTGCAATGCCTCCCAGCGATTCACGGACAAGCCGCACACACCTGGCGCCGAGCTCAGGCTAATACCTGTGGCCTGGCCCTTCATGCAATGGGGACTTGACATGGTCGACAAGCTACAAAAATCTTCACCTGGAGGATACGTCTACCTCCTCGTCACAGTCGACAAATTCACAAATTGGATTGAGGCCATGCCTGTAATAAACCAATCAGGGGCAGCAACCATAAAATTCTTTGAGTCCATCGTCTTTCGTTTCGGGGTGCCACACGGCATCATCTCGTACAATAGGATGAACTTCACCTCCAAAGAGTTCCAGGATTTCTATGAAAACCTGGGAATCAACATTAGCTATGCCTCGGTGGCACACCCCCAGACGGCCTCATCTGTGGCGGGATCAAGAAAAGGATCCTCAACCACTCGAAAGAACTGTGGGTGCTGGCCCGAGGGCTGCAATCAGTACTATGGAGCCTACGCAGAACTCCAAACAGCGCTAGAGGCTACACTCCATTCTTCATGGTACACGGCACCGAGGCGGTACTACCCACAGAGGTGCACTACAAAGCCCCACGGGTAGTAGCATACAACGAGGCAGAATCAACGCTCGCACTCAAACACTCTGTCGATCTCCTCGATGAAGCACGTGAGATTGCAGCGGAGAGATCTACGATCTACCAGCAGAACCTTCGCAATTACCATAGCAGAAGGCTACGCCCCAGATCCTTCGTCGAAGGAGACCTGGTCCTGCGACTGAAGCAGAAAGGGCACTGATGACCCAAAAGTATAGGCGGTGTATCGCAGTATTTTTGAGGGAAGTGAAACCCAATTTATTGATTCGACACAAGGGGAGCCAAAGAATATTTATAAGCATTAACAACTGAGTTGTCAATTCAGCTGCACCTGGAAACAATCTTGCTCACAGCAGTTTATCAGTAGCAACAGTTTTGTAGTAGGAATAGTAAAGCAGCAGCAGTAGTAAAGCAAAGACAATAGTAACAAACGCAGTAAACGGTGGGATTCGAGTGCGGTAGGTATAGGGATGGATGGACGGGCGTTGCATGGACAAGAAAATCCACATAGCAATCAGAACATAGGGCAATTGCAGATAAATAAGATAAAGCATCCAAGTACTAGACAATCATAGGCATGTGTTCCATATATAGTCATACGTGCTCGCAATGAGAACTTGCACAACATCTTTTGTCTTGCCAGCCCGTTTGCAGCGGGGCCTCTAGGGAACTACTGGCAATTAAGGTGCTCCTTTTAATAGAGCACCGGAGCAAAGCATTAACACTCCATGAACACATGTGATCCTCACATCAAAGCATTTCCCTTCCGGTTATCCCAATTTCTGTCACTTCGGGGCCATAGGTTCCGGACAACGACGTGTGTATACAACTTGCAGATAAGAACCAAAACAATACTATCATAATGAATCAATAACATGTTCAGATCTGAAATCATGGCACTCGGGCCCTAGTGACAAGCATTAAGCACAACAAATCACAACAAAGTCATAAAGCACTAAGAAAAGATACTAGGCACCATGCCCTAACAATCTGACGCCATTACATGAACGATCTCATCCAATCCCTACCATCCCCATAACCTACAGCAGGGGATTACTCACTCATAGATGGTGGAAACATGGATGGTCGATGGATATGATGGTGGAGATCGATGGAGATGGCTCCGGGGGCACATCCCCGTCCCGGCAGTGTGCGGAACAGAGACTTTCTGTTCCCCAAATCTCCCCTTCGGTGGCGGCGGCGCAGCGAAACTTTTCGTGGAAAAATGTCGAACCCCCCCAGAGTTTTTAGGTCAGAAGGCTTCTTATAGGCGAAGAGGGAGACCGAGGGGGTGCCTGGGGCCACCACACCATGCCCTGGCGCGGCCAGGCCCAGCCCGCGCCTGGGGGTGGTGTGGCCAGCCCCTGGCCCTCCTCCGTCTCGTATTCTGGCTCCTAGAGTCTTCTGGAAAAATAGGCACTTTGGTTTTTGTCCCGTCCAATTCCGAGAATATTCATTTTCTGACTTTCCTGGAACCAAAAACAGCAGAAAATAGGCAGCTGGCATTGTGGCTCTTGTTAATAGGTTAGTCCAAGAAATCATATGAAAAGTACTCCAAAGTGTGGACAAAACACAAGAAAGTGGATAAAACCAAGCATGGAGCTTCAAAAATTATAGATACATTTGTAATGTATCAACATCCCCAAGCTTAACTCCTGCTCGTCCTCTAGTAGGTAAGTGATAAAAAGAAAGAATAATTTTTGAGGTGACATGCACCATCAAAGATTTGACCAAAGTATTTGTAAAACATTCAAAGCTGGGATCATACTACTTCAATCATAACATGAAAGACAAAGTTCTAGCAATAAGACATAGCAACTATGATGCAACATGACATGGCACAAACCAAAGATTCATGAATAACAATGCTTTGCAAGACGTTTGTTTGTTTCACATAAAGAAAACATAGCATAATAGCATTCAGTTTGTCCCTCATAGAGTAGCAAATATAAATGCAAAGGACACCTTCAAAGTTCATAAGAGTGACTAGATACAAATAGTTTAAAACAAGCAATATCAAGTTATGCATCAATCAACAAGTCTTGGGACAATGCACATAGAACTAAGAATGGCCACTATGCTCTCAAAGTAGGTGCATAAAGATAGAAGGTGGAGACTCAATATAATGGTGGAAGAAAGGCCTTTGTAAAAGGAAGTAGGGATTCAAGTCTCATAAAGAGCTTCCAAAAAATATGGTACTTATAGCTTTCAGCTCTCATTGCCCCTATCATAAGCATCTTGAAGTGATTAAGGTTAAAGTGAACAAACTATGGTGTACATGCTTGACGAAGTATAAGTTAGAAATCTCATGTCCCTTTTATACGTGGGACCCTCCTCATGCTACTCAAGTTTAGTCACCGGTAAGTTCTTGTCATTGTAAGTACATGTGTATCATGTAGAATCGCCAACGGGGTACCCCTTGCCCGATGATACAGAAGAATCCCCATATCAAAATGACAAGGCAAGCAGACAACGAGAATCTCAGCATTCTTCTTATTTACCATGGGAATATGGTGCTTTTTTCTCTCTTTCCTCTTTTCATAGTATCTCTTTTTTTTCTCTTTTCTCTTTTTTTCTCAATATAGGACTCTTTTTTTATAAGAAGAATGCTTCATAGACATCTCATTATGGTTACGCTACAGGTTTCCACCATGTCAGCATCGATTAGACCAGCGGCCCAGGCGTTTCTCTAACACATATACATAACTCCATGGACTTACAAGCTCCCCTTTCATTTCACACCAACGACATCCATATACAAAAGAGCATGATATGAACTAGGTACAAGTACCAAGTGCAATGTTGAAAGAGTTCCCCATGAAAGCATGTTTCTGCTAATTCCCAACAAATAAGTGCAAGCATATACAACATAGAAGACACAATGGTTCAAGTTTATTAAGGGCAAGAAAAGTAAAATGTGCCATCAAGTTCGTGAGAGCTTTAATCACTAGTTTTATCATAACAAGTTTAATTTGGAAGGTAAACAAAAGCATGAATATACTTGGAATAGCATAAGCTAATAGGTAGGTATGGTGGACTCTTTGGAATAACTTGGTTTAGGGAGTTGGATGCATGAGTGGAACTCATACTTTGTTGTGGAGGCTAGCAAAAGACTGGGAGTGACAAACTAAGAGAGCAATAATGGCAATAATCATGCAGAGTGACAAAACATCATTGATCAAAGCATAAAAGATACAACAAGTTGAAAACTAAAGGATCGTAAAGGCTTACGATGACTTGGGATAGTCATAACATGGTGTGAGCATGTGCCAAGTCAACCCAAATAAAGCATCAAAGGAGAATACCACTATACTATGCTTTAATATGCTAAAACAACGCATGATTCATCCAAGGCACATTAAGCAATCTCAATTGTTTATAACAATTCATGCTACAGCAAAGAATACTAAGCATAAAGCCAAAGCAATATCAAGCATGGCATGACAGAGCATAGGCCACAGTCAAAAACAAGCTCTCTTTACCACTTAAGCATGAGCTTTCCTACTATTTGAACACCAATATATGAAAGAGGAGGTCCAACCAATTTATTCAGAAAACTAAGCAAACAAAGCAAACAAAAAACTAAAACAAAAATGAAAAAGAAGACGCTCCAAGAACAACACAACTATTCATGAAACAATAAAAATGAAGCGTTTGGAAGAAACTTGGGATTTTTATTGATGAAGAAGGGGATGCCTTGGGCATCCCCAAGCTTTGACGCTTGTACTTCTTAGATATTTCTTGGGGTGACACGCGTGGCATCCCCAAGCTTAAGCTTTAGTCCATCCTTCATCTCATTACTCATTCCTTCCATACACCTGAAATTTTTCCTTCATACAAAATTTCACACATTCTCATTAGCAACATTAGTGCACTTAAGATAAATAAGTCTTAAGGTTCAGTTTTAAAACCAAATAAACTTCCATTAGAACACTAGATACTGTAGCACTTCCCTCAAAAAGCTCAATTCCACAAAAGAACTAAAAAGGAACCCACAAGAAGAATATGCAGAAAATGGCAGAAATTTGTCAAAACAGACCAGCAGGTAAAGACGAATTTTTTAGAAGACCTTCTGTTTCTCAAATCAAAACGTATTGAACTCACGAAAGTTATATAACAACCTGGGGCAGAATCACAAATAATTACAGCTCAATCCGACATACAGAACTCTCTCACGAATTTTTACGGTGAAGCACAAAAATCTGTTTCGGGACAGCAACTTTCCCAATCATTACTTCACTCTCATTAGAGGTTACTCTTGGCACAAAGAGCAAATAAAAAGGATAAGGAGCGGTTATTACTGAAATAACTTCCAAGACTCATCTAAAACTTTTGGGTTATCTCCCAATAAGTACTTTTCTTTAACGCCTTCAAGTTAGGCATAAGCAAAAACTAAAATGGGTAGAATATAAGTAAGCGGAGATAATCATGGTGAAAACATTGTTTTGTTCAATGAAATCCTTTTGTTAACAAGGTTGATCAGGTCTTGCTACCAAAACAATTCCATATGAGACAAAACTTTGTATTCCACTAATGATTATGTTACCTCAACCTTGATAGCAATGGTCCCAATCATAATAGTTTCAAAATTGTCTCTTGGTATGGGACAATATATCTCTCCAACTTGAATGCCCTCAACATGTTCAATTGAATTCAAGCCATAAGTCCTTTCAATCTTCTTGGGGAAATAGATAGTATGTTCCTTGTCATTGACATTGAAGGTCACCTTCCCTTGATTACAATTAATAACAGCTCCTGCAGTATTTAAGAAAAGGTGTCCCAAGAATAGTAGACATATTATCATCATCAGGCATAAAAAGTTTGAGAGGATGCTCTCATAAGAAATAAGAGTTGAAGTAAAAGAGAGCATCAATAAGAAAATTCAAAACACATTTAAGTCTAACCCACTTCCTATGCATAGGAATCATGTATGCAAATAAATTCACAAAGAACAAAGTGACAAGCATAGGAAGATAAAACAAGAGTAACTTCAAAACTTTCAGCACATAGAGAGGTTTTTCAATACCATGAAAACTTCTACAACCATATTTTCCTCTCTCATAATAATTTTTAGTAGCCTCATGAATAAACTCAACAATATAAATATCACATAAAGCATGCTCTTCATGATCTACAAGCACTAGAGCTTTATTATAAACATTTTCAAAAGAAACCTCGAGAACATAACATTCATCCTCCTTTAGTAAGCATGGGGGACAATCAAATAATGTAAGGGATAAAAATTTACTCTCATTAGAAGGTAGGCATGGGTAGCTAATCCATTGTTCCTCCTTTTGTTCATCACTCTCCTCCTCTTTTTCATCTAATGAGATTTCAGGTTCATCAATTTCTTCTTCCATAGGAGCCTGCAAGGCATTAGTCTCTTCCATAGGGTCCTGCAAGGCATTAGTCTCTTCCATTTGTGGAAAGCATCTATTAAAATATTCAGGGATATAGCTATTTTCATCCTTGTAATTATCAAAGCAAAATTTAAGTATACCATAAACCTCATACTTATAAGGTGAATCATCAATATTTTCAAGCAAACTAGCAAGTTCAAAAGCACCCTTCCAAGCAATAAATTCTTCCATTTGTTCCGCATCATAAAAGTCATAAATTCCTTTAACATAGGAAGATATGGTATCATTATCACTATACTCACATTGAAAAGGGGGGTGTTTATACCTCTTTCTGCAACAAGACTCATCACAGCAATAAGTAACATTATAAGTAGAGCACACGTTTCTAGCAATGGTATACAATCTATCAATTTCTTCCCATAAGTGTTTCCCTTTTTGTGACAAGCGGTGTTCCTTATAATAATATTTTTGATCTTCCATGAACCCACCTTGCCAATAAGCTTCAGTTTCAAAGAAACCAACCATTGACAAAAAGCATGACAAAGCAAGACAATAACAGACCAACGAAAATAACAACTAGAGTAGGAACTATTTTTTTTGTATTTTTGATAAAGAAACAAGCAAACAAGGAGAAAATAAACTTAGCTTGAACAATAGTGAATCCATGTGGACTTGATAAATAAAGTTATGCTCCCCGGCAACGGCGCCAGAAAATAGTCTTGATGACCCACAAGTATAGGGGGTGTATCGCAGTATTTTTGAGGGAAGTGAAACCCAATTTATTGATTCGACACAAGGGGAGCCAAAGTATATCTATAAGTCTTAACAACTGAGTTGTCAATTCAGCTGCACCTGGAAACAATCTTGCTCACAGCAGTTTATCAGTAGCAACAGTTTTGTAGTAGGAATAGTAAAGCAGCATCAGTAGTAAAGCAAAGACAATAGTAACAAAAGCAGTAAACAGTGGGATTCGAGTGTGGTAGGCATAGGGATGGATGGACGGGCATTGCATGGACAAGACTATCCACATAGCAATCAGAACATAGGGCAATTGCAGATAAATAAGATAAAGCATCCAAGTACTAGACAATCCTAGGCATGTGTTCCATATATAGTCATACGTGCTCGCAATGAGAACTTGCACAACATCTTTTGTCCTGCCAGCCCATTTGCAGCGAGGCCTCTAGGGAACTACTGGCAATTAAGGTGCTCCTTTTAATAGAGCACCGGAGCAAAGCATTAACACTCCGCGAACACATGTGATCCTCACATCAAAGCCTTTCCCTTCCGGTTATCCCGATTTCTGTCACTTCGGGGACATAGGTTCCGGACAACGATGTGTGTATACAACTTGCAGATAAGACCCAAAACAATACGATCATAATGAATCAATAACATGTTCAGATCTGAAACCATGGCACTCGGGCCCTAGTGACAAGCATTAAGCACAACAAGTCGCAACAAAGTCATAAAACACTAATAAAATATACTAGGCACCATGCCCTAACAATCTGATGCAATTACATGAACGATCTCATCCAATCCCTACCATCCCCATAACCTACAGCAGGGGATTACTCACTCATAGATGGGGGAAACATGGATGGTCGATGGAGATGATGGTGGAGATCGATGGAGATGATGGTGGAGATCGATGGAGATGGCTCCGTGGGCACTTCCCCATCCCGGCAGGGTGCCGGAACAGAGACTTTCTGTCCCTCGAATCTCCCTTCAGTGGGGGCGGCGCAGCGGAACTTTTCATGGAAAAACGTCGACCCCCCCGGAGTTTTTAGGTCAGAAGGCTTCTTATAGGCAAAGAGGGAGACCGAGGGGGTGCCTGGGGCCACCACACCATGCCTCAAGGCGGCCAGGCCCAGCCCGCTGGGGTGGTGTGGCCAGCCCTCCTCCGTCTCATATTCGCTCTGAGTCTTCGGAAAAATAGGCACTTTGGTTTTTGTCTGTCAATTCGAGAATATTCATTTTCGACTTTCTCGGAACCAAAAATAGCAGAAAACAGGTAGCTGGCACCGTGGCTCTTGTTTATAGGTTAGTCCAAGAAATCATATGAAAAGTACTCCAAAGTGTGGACAAAACACAAGAAAGTGGATAAAACCAAGCATGGAGCATCAAAAATTATAGATACATTTGCAATGTATCAGGCACCTCAAATTCGAGTCCCCTTGGGAAGGACCTTATGTGATTACTGAAGTAATCCCAGGTGGTGCATACCGCCTTAAAGACATAGAAAGTGGAGTCGCATACTCCAACCCCTGGAACATCGTGCAGCTGCGTCGTTTCTACCTTTAGATATTTTTACTTTGCAAATAAGGCTATTCAGCCAGGCTACTTAGCCATACATTGTACCTCGTGATATTCTACGAATAAATAAATCTAAGTGTCCCAAACTTTGTGTCTTTATTCTTACTTGCAATTACATTACTCAAGGGCTGCGCCACCTTCTCAGCCTCGTTACATGAATAAACATAGTGTCCCGAGTAGCTGATGCACTATCAATCGAACCCTTGGCAAAATCAACCCAGCTGCAATGCACCTGACAGTTTGACAAGGTGCTGAGATGAATATCCGTCAGGCTAATGAAAAGGAACTGTAGAGTGCTAAACACTCGAAAAATATACAAGCTAGCAAGCTATTACATATGAACGGGTAACAAAACACCCGATACTCTTATATGAACTTTACAACACCTATGCATTTCATGTGCAGATCTATACTACACTAATGACGCAAAAGGAGAACATTTGTCTGCTCTTCAAAGAAATCAATGATAACTTCGGCTGGTTGATCAATCACCCGGTAGTGTGGCACAATGTTCCATGTCATCCCTTCCGGCGGAGGTGGTGGCCCAGTGGCAACATCTGTGAAATCCATATCTGGCCGGTGCAGGCGAACAAGTGCCAACGCAGCCTTGGCACCCGCGACCAGCTGCTGGTGCACGCACTCGCGGACTGCACTGATATCTTGAAACTTAGATAGCAACGCTAGCAAGCTTGAAGGTAGCACATCCAGGGGAGACATCGCCTGAAAAATATGCTTAAGGCATGACTGCGACTTCTTCAAGTACTGCAACACCCGTGATGCATGATCCTGCAGCATCGCCAACGCGTGTCCACGATCGTGATCCACCTAGAAATACCTGCTTCCTTCCAGCTGCTCTTGGGTTAGGTCATTCAGTTGAATGGCAACTCGATCCCTCTCATCATGTGGGTGACGAACGCTAATAACAACAGGAAGCAGAGCAAAAGCATAAGGACAAAGCACCACCACGAATGGCCAAGAAAGGATAATAGGCTAGAAAACTAACACTTAAATTTCTCATTTAGCTAAGCCACCTCGGCTAGAAGGTACTTCTCGCACGCACTGGCCTTTTCAGCCTTTGACCTCCACACATCCGCGCTACCACGGATCATGGGCATATCCTGCTCCAAGTGTTTTTTGCAGTCTTACAATTGAGAAAGCAATGACAGCTCCTCCACCTTTGAAGGTAGTTGCGCCACAGGTTCATCAGTGGGAGGCGAGTCAGATGGACCACTCGAAGGACCCTATTATAGGAAGAATAAGAATCAAATAAGGCCCACTATTTGTAAATAAATCCCAGCAAAAGAAACATCAAGGTTTAGCGAGTCTCAAAAGGGGAACCCCCATAAGGTACAATCCAACAGGGAAAGCTAAACTATTACAAAATAAGACTAAGACAGCAGGCTATAGGTAGGTATTGGCACTCGGGGGCTTCTTCGAGTCTGTGGCAGTCTCCGACGCCACATTATTCTTGATTATAGCCTCTGATGCCATGACTTTCACCTTCTTCTGCCACCTCAACTCAGGTGAATATATGGCAAGTGTTTCAATGAGCCGAGGCCCATATTTACTGCACCTAATGGCAAAAGGAGCAAACACTACCTGTTGGCCATCTGCGGTGACAGGCATCGCCGAGGAGACTTGGCTAGGGTTCAGATCCACGCCATGAGTCTACACCATCGCGAGTCCCATGGTAGCTCCAACTCCCCGATGTGCATTCTTGAAGTCCATAGGCACACCTTTCGCGAAGGATTCCACCAAGCCGTCAAGATTTTCGATTAACATGGCCTTGGGGAACATCTCCTCTCGAAGACAGGTCAGCATGCCCTTGGCCCTTTCGAGTGTGTCCTTGACAGAGACGCTACGGTCTTGGGCTGTAGTCATGACGCCACTGATGACCCACAAGTATAAGGGGTGTATCGCAGTATTTTCGATAAGTAAGAGTGTCGAACCCAACGAGGAGCATAAGGTGGTGGCTAGTGGCTAGGAGCAGGAATTCTCTGTAAATACTTAACAAACGGATTTTTAGGGGTTTTGAGAATGCAGGTAAATAAAGTACGATTAAATAAAATACAATAATAATAAATGCAGAAAGTGGCCCAATCCTTTCTTTAGAAAAGGACAAGCTGGTTGTATTACTTAAGATGACCAAACGTTCTCGAGGACACATGGGAATACCGTCAAGTGCTTTCGCTTCATGTAGTTGATTAATCTTCTTTAGTTTGCTAAGTGTTGTGTGGGTGAGCCTGTGCTAATGTACCGACCTTCCTAGGACTAATACATACTTGTGATTATACCCCTTGCAAGCATCCGCAAGTACAAGAAAGTAATTAAGGTAGAAACCTAACCATAGCTTTAAACTCTAAGATCCTGACGTCCCTTGTGCGGTGGTTTCCTAACGGGGTTCAGGTTTCTGTCACTCCGGCAACCCCTACGATTAGTAGCCAAATACACAATGCATTCCCCTAGGCCCATATAGGTGAAGTGTCATGTAGTCAACGTTCACATGACACCACTAGAAGAAGTACACCACAACTTAAATATCAAACTATTGAATCTTTCTCAACACAAGTCCACTACTAACAACATGACTTCTCCCATGTCCTCAAGAACAAAACAAACTACTCACAAGACATCATATGGATTATGATCAGAGATGAAATAATGATGTATAACAATCTGAACATAAACAATAATTCAACGGTTCACTCAATAGCATCAACTATAAGGAGTAATCAACACCGGGAAAGTTTCCCCTAAGAACTATGCAAGACTCAACCCAATTGTTACAGCGGTATGAAGTGGTGATGAAGGTGTTGGTGGAGATGATGGTGCTGATGATGATGATCCTGATGAAGTCCAGCTTGATGGTGGTGTTGATGGCGACGATCTCCCTTCTCCGAGAAGGAATTCCACCGGCAGAATTCTGTCCGCCGGAGAGATCTTCCTCTCTCGGTGTTTTCCGCCCCACAGAGGCGGCGGGATCTTTCTGTGGTCGCTCCTCGAGTCGTAGGGTTTTGGGAGGATAATATACGCCAGAGGGGAGATCTAGGGATGGACAAGGGCGGCCACACCACCTGGTGGCGCGGCCTAGGGTGGCTCGCGCTAGGGGGTGGTGTGGGCCCCCTGTGGCCCATCTCCGCTTCCCCTTCTGGATTTCTTCGTCTTCTGGAAAAATAGGATTTTCCATGTATTTTCCCAGATTTTCTGATCTTCGCGAATTTTTTGCCTCCAAACATCACCTTTTCCATCAGAATCCTGACTACAGCGGTCCATTCTCCAAAAGTCATCAACCATTAAAAAACAGATGAAATAACATAAGTATCCTCTCTTAATATGAAATATATCAATGAATAACAGTAAATTATGATATAGAATAGTGATGCAAAATGGACGTATCAACTCCCCCAGCTTAGACTTTGCTTGTCCCCAAGCGAAACTGAACTCAATAAACCTGACCTCAGGTTTATGGAGTGAAGAGTCGATAAAATAATACAGACATGAAGCATCACATTCATCAATGCATAAGTCATAATAGAAGACACCTCACTATTATATAACTTTAACTTGCAATAAGTAAAGGAAACACAATAAAGATACATAAAGTAAATCATAATTGGTAATGGCAAACTTAGCTCTTGGTCGAAGAATAGTTGACAATTTGCTGGAGTTCATAAATAACTTATTTTCAATGATAGCTTTCAAAGTAGTAGACACTAAGATAAGAGCAAAGTGCAAAACAAAGAACATAAGAAACATGATTGAATAAATCATCGTATGAAGGAATGAAACACAACAACTAAAAATACTTGCTGAGGTAGAAGGGAATAGGTTCACTGACTCAGCTAAATAAATAAATAAAAGAAGGGCCCTTCGTAGAGGGAAGCAGGGATTTCAAGTTTCATAAAGAGCGCCCAAAAATTATGGTACTTATTAGCTTTCAGCTCTCATTACCCCTATCATAGGCATCTTTAGGTGGTTAAGTTTAAAGTGATCAAATACGAGGATATGCTTGGCAAGTTGCAAGTTCAAAATCTCATGAACCTTGAATACGAGGGCCGCTCCTCATGCTACTCAAGTTTAGTCACCGGTAAGTTCTTGTCATAGTAAGTACATGTGTATCATAGATAACCGCCCACGGGGTACCCCTTGCCCGATGATACGGAAGAATCCCCATATCAAAATGACAAGGCAAGCAGACAACAAGCATCTCAGCAATCTTCTTATTTACCATGGGAATATGGTGCTTTTTTCTCTCTTTCCTCTTTTCTCATCATTTTTTCTTTTTCTGTTTTTCTTAATCTCAATCTCTTTTTTTTATAAGAAGAATGCTTCATAGATGCTCATTATGGTTACGATGCAGGTTTCCACCATGATAGCATGGATTAGACCGGCGGCTGAGGCGTTTCTCTAACACACATACATAACTCCATGGACTTACAAGCTCCCCTTTCATTTCACACCGATGACATCCATAGAGAAAAGAACATGATATCAACTAGGTACAAAGCACCAGTGCAATGTTGAAAGCGTTCCCCATGACAGCATGGTTCTGCTAATTCTCAACTTACAAAGCGCAAGCATATACGCAACATAGATGGGCACAATGGTTCAAGTTTATTAAGGGCAAGAAAAGTAAATTGTGCCATCAAGTTCGTGAGAGATTTAATCACTAATTTTGACATAACAAGTTTAATTTGGAAGGTAGATAAAAACATGAATTTACTTGGAATAGAAATAGTGCTAATAGGTAGGTATGGTGGACACAAATGGCATAGGTTTTGGTTTAAGGATTGGATGCACTAGAAGAATTCCCTCTCAGTACAGGTTTTTGGCTAGCAAGGCTGGGTAGCAAGCATAAGAGCTGAAGTAAACAAACAAACATACAAGTGATAAAAACAAACATGCAATCTTCCTTGGAAGCACAAAAGATCTTAACTAGAGAATACTAAGCTTATGAGCAAATCAAGAAAGATGATGAAATTTTATTTCTTTAGAGTACTTTTATCTTTTTCATTCAATTCTCAAAATAGTGTTCCTACTGACCGAGCTAGGTTTGCCAAAACCAACTAAATTAACTCAATGGTCCCAAAGTGATACCAATACTAACGACAAGATCAATGATATAACCATGAATTGAGAACTAATATAAGATATGCAAAAGAGTAAATGCTACAACTTCTCATTAATATTCCATAACGACAACTCACACCAAGGGATACATAGATATCTAACGAGAGGGGGGGCACTTCCATAATGCAAATCATCCTACATGATAACTTCTCTATTCATGATATGACTCTACTAAAAAGGTAAAAAGATAGAAGATAGTGATAAGATACCGCGGCACTCCCCCAAGATTGGAACAAACCAAGGGGATGCCAAAACCTGATAACGAATTACTCCTTCAGTGGTGGTGGTATTCTCTCGATGAGCTCTTTTGATTAGTTTCCCCAAGTCCCCAATCTCGAAGGTGAGATTACGAATCAACTGTGAGTTTTTCTCAATGCAGCTCATGATCATGTCAGGTTGAGAATTCCAGCTCTTACAATTCTTTCCCCACTCTTCCTCCTTGAAGTCTTCTTTTCCTGCATGGCTAGAACGAGGAAAATCCCAATTGGAGGGTAGTTTCCCCTTGGGCATATTCTGGTATTGATGCTCATGGATAAGGGTATGGAAAGGATTCTTGGTGCGTGGAGGAAGTGACCGTGGAGCCAAACAGTGACGTGGATGTTTCCCTCCAGTTGACATCCATGCACTCCTTCTGACCCTGGCGGTTTTGTCAACAATCCAATGCTTGCAATGGTAGTGCTGGTGTGCGGACTAGTGGACAAAATTGGTTTCATACAATTTGGATTTCTAAAACTCTCTGAATTGATTTTTAAACTAGTGGACAGAAACTAGATTTAACTAAAAAGAAAAATCCAGATTTGAATCGATGGGCTAGCGCGGGAAAAGGAATGGGACGGCCCAGTGGCTCATGGGCTCACCGACAGGGGGTCCCGTGTCAGCGGCACTTAACACGCGAAAAGGTACACGCGCTGTGGGCCGTAGGATTAGAAGCTAGATCAACGGCTGAGCATCGTCGTCAACGACGAACAGGTCGCCGACGAGCTCGAACCCTAGCGGCTCGGTGGGGGTCTACTGGGGGCGTACCAGGGCTCCAGCGGGGTCGGCGAGGCAGGCAAACGACATGGAAGACGACGGCGAGGCGAGGCGCGGTTGCGGCAGAGCTTGGGGTGGTCACAATCAATGGCGCCCTTCTCCTCCTGCCGCGGCTGCTCCGGCTCCAATTCCGGCGAGATGTTGCTCCACTTGCTCCGGCTAGAGGTGGGTGAGGTTCAGAGAGGTGAGGGGAGTGGAATGGTGTGGAGAGAAGAGGCTAGGGAGGGCTCCTTTTATAGGCCCGACGGTGAGACCGAGCAGGATGGGCAGTCGACGGTGGCGACATGGCTACAGCGGGGTAGAGGCATGGCTGGGGGTGGCGATCGATGGGCGGTTCCCTGGCGGTGCTCTAGGAATTGAATGCGGCCGTAGGGCGGTGGCACGCGGTCTGGGCGAGGTGGCGCTCTGCGCGGCCGAAGCGGCGGTGTCCACGGCGAGCGGTGGCTGTGAGGCTTTGGGCGGCGAACGGGGATGTCTGGGGTGTTCTCCAGGTCGTGGTGGAGCAGTGGGCATGGGCTGGTGCCAAGGGGTGGTCTGTGCGATCGGGGACAGGGAGTGCTCTGGGGGCGGTGTCGGCATGCTCGACCAGCTCCGGGCGCGGCGGTTTCTGGCCGCTCTGCTCTCTATCTCTGGCCTGGGGCTGGTTGGGCGGTGGAGGTGGACCACTGGCAAGTTGCTAGACATGAGGAGAGGGGCTGGAGAGGGCTGCTGCTGCGAGTGCACGGTCGGCCGGCGAGTTGGTTCTCGGCATGGCATGGCAGTGCAGCTAGGGGGTAGGGAAGATGCTGGTTAGGCTCTGTTAGATCAAGAGGGGACAAGGGGATTAAATGGGGATCAATTGGGGGCAAACCCCTGTAGTAAACAGTAAGCTAGGATTAGAGTAGAGATTATGCATGCCAAGTGTTTGATGAAATGGCCGCATGAAAGAAAGTTTTGAATTTTGGTTTCAAGATTTTTGATTGATCTCCACTAGTGATAGGTAGTCTCTGGTTGCAAGAGTTTTGAAAATGGAGCTCAAATAGATGGTTTTTGAAATAGGGGTGATCTATGCATATGCATTAGATTCAATATTAAACAGTCATTTAAAATAGTTAACATAATGTTTTTAGCAGATCCAAAGGTGGGGCTTGGTACCTCATTATCTGTACTAGCAAGGAGTGCAAAGATCAAGAATTATTTCTGTTAAGTTTTGAGTACTAGGAATAGGCAAAGTAGGCATGAGAGTTAAATTTGCCAAAATGACCATTCCTCCTTTTTAATTCTTTTTTATTTGATTTTCTTTAGGAAAAGTTTGGGAATGATGTAGATGATGTTTAAATCACCTAAGAAACATCTTACAAGCATTGGATCATTCAATCATGGCAATTCAAACAACTCCTATTTTAAATGCACACACATATGAATGCTTTCATTTTAAATTTGGAAAAGTTTTTGTTAACCCTATTTTTGGATGATTTGATCTTGATGAGCTTAGATTAAAGTCTTGGGATGTTACATGTCATTTCATTTGTATTCATTTCATAAACCACATGGATCCACTAGATGTCATTGCATGAGTGTTCCTTTCATTAAACCAATTGGATCCACTAGATGTCATTGCATGTGCATTCTTTTCATAAACCACTTGGATGTGTGTTTTGTTCATAAACCAGTAGAGTCACTCCATGAGTGTTCATCTAATAAACCACATGGATCCACTAGATGTCATTGCATGCGTGTTCTTTTTGTTAAACCAATTGGATGCACTAGAGGTCATTGCATGTGTGTTCTTTTCATAAACCACTTGGATGTGTGTTCTTTTCATAAACCAGTAGAGTAACTCCATAAGTGTTTATTTCATAAACCACATGGATCCACTATATGTCATTGCATGTGTGTTTGTCACATCCTAGATTTTAGAATGGGAAAGGTTTCATAGGATTCATGTGCATTGCATCATGCCGACATGCAAATATCAAAAAAATATGAAACCTTGCTTCGAAATTCTATTCCAAATTGCCAAAAAGTTCCAATAAGGATTATGCAATGATTTAAAGATCCCTTATTTGCAAACTAGTGAAACATATACAAAAATTATCCTAAGATGCTCTACTAAATATTTGAAAATTTTAGAAATTACTTTGAACCCATTTGGAGTTCAAATGGAAAAGTTATGGCAGAAATAGATAAATAGAAAATGGAAAAAAAGAAGTGAAAAAAATAAACCTACCCGGCACCCCGCCGTGCGGCCTAGCCCATCTAGCCTACCTGCTGCTCGCCCCTACCCCGCGCGTGCGCACCTCGCAGCAGTCGCTGCCGCCGCAGCTTGGGCCAGCCCAACGCGATCACCATGCCAGCAGCCCAGTAAGGCCCGCTGCAGCAGCCCACCAGCAACCAGCCCGCATCCCCGCTCTCCCTCCGTTGTGCCGCCGATAGGTGCACCCCACCTGTCAAGCCTTCCTCAACCTCCAGCGGGATGTCCTAGACGAGCACGTATCGATCCCGATCCGATTTCCGTCAAATTCGGCCGATTCTATTCCCCCATCCATGCATAGGCCCACTATAAATTCCTACACACCTAAACCCCTCGTTTTTTTGAAAATTAGAAACCCTACACGCCACTGGAGCTCGCCCAAATCTCGCTGCCGCCGCCTCAGGAGGTGAACACAGTCATCACCTCGGACCACCCCCAGATCACCTATCTACTCTGTCGTGTTCTCCTAGAAGTACCACTGCACCTTACCGCCTTTTCCCCCTCTACAGAACCATGTTTCGCCTGTGATTCCTTGCCATAGTTCCCACCAGAGTCGAGGTCGAGGACTGCTCCAGTGAGATCAGGAACAAGGAGGGGAAGGAATATAATCGGGCCACTCCGACGAGCCAAGGGACCACTGGAGCCTCCGCCAGCACCGATGCTAGAGCCGCCCGCCGCCACCACCTCGCCGCCGGTCAGGTCAGAGATTGCATGTGTGTTCTTTTTCAAAAACCACATAAGGATCCACCAGTGTCATTGGATGCGTGTTCTTTTCATGAACCACACCTAGTGTCATTGCATGTGTGTTCTTTTGACAAACCACCACTAGAGTCATTGCATGTGTGTTCTTCTCACAAACCACATAGGGATACACCAGTGTCACTGGATGTGTTTTCTTTTCATGAACCACAGCTAGAGTCATTGCATGTCTATTCTTTTCACAAACCACATATGTATCCACCAATGTCATTGCATGTGTGTTCTTTTCACAAACCATGGCTAGAGTCATTGAATGTCTGTTCTTTTCATGAACCACACATGGATCCACCAGTTTGATTGCATGTGTGTTCTTTACACAAACCATGGCTAGAGTCATTGCATGTATGTTCTTTCCACAAACCACATATGGATCCACCAGTGTCATTGGATGTGTGTTCTTTTCATGAACCACACCCAGTGTCATTGCATGTGTGTTCCTTTCATAAACCACATATGGATCCACTAGTGTCACAACATGTGTGTTCTTTTCACAAACCATAGCTAGAGTCATTGGATGCTAGTTCTTTTCACAAAACACACATGGATCCACCAGTGTCATTGGATGTGTGTTCTTTTCATGAACCACGTCTAGAGTCATTGCATGTGTGTTCTTCTCACAACCACATAAGGATACACCAGTGTCATTGCATGTGTGTTCTTCTCACAAACCACACATGGATCCACCAGTGTCATTGCATGTATGTTCTTTTCACAAACCATAGCTAGAGTCATTGCATGTCTGTTCTTTCCACAAACCACATATGGATCCACTAGTGTCATTGGATGTGTGTTCTTTTCATTAACCATAGCAAGAGTCATTGCATGTGTGTTCTTTCCACAAACCACATATGGATCCACGACTGTCATTGGATGTCTATTATTCTCACAAAACACAAATGGATCCACCAATGTCACTGGATGTGTGTTCTTTTCTCAAACTAGAGCTGGAGTCATTGCATGTCTGTTCTTTTCACAAACCACAGCTAGAGTCATTGCATGTCTGTTCTTTCCACAAACCACACATGGATCCACCCACGTCATTGGATGTGTGTTCTTTTCAAGAACCACACCCATAGTCATTGCATGTCTATTCTTTTCACAAACCACACATGGATCCACCCGTGTCATTGGATGTGTGTTCTTTACATGAACCACATATGGAGTCATTTGCATGTCTCTTCTTCTCACAAACCACATATGGATCCACCAATGTCACTTGATGTGTGTTCTTTTCATAAACCACAGCTAAATTCATTGAATGTCTGTTCTTTTCACAAACCACACCTAGAGTCATTGCATGTCTGTTCTTTCCACAAACCACACATGGATCCGCTAGTGTCATTGGATGTGTGTTATTTTCATGAACCACACCCATAGTCATTGCATGTTTATTCTTTTCACAAACCACACATGGATACACCCAGTGTCATTGCATGTGTGTTCTTTTCATGAACCACATAAGGATACACCAGTGTCATTGCATGTGTGTTCTTCTCACAAACCACACATGGATCCACTAGTGTCATTGCATGTCTGTTCTTTTCACAAACCATAGTTAGATTCATTGCATGTCTATTCTTTCCATAAACCACATATGGATCCACCGGTGTCATTGGATGTGTGTTCTTTTTATTAACCACAGCTAGAGTCATTGCATGTGTGTTCTTTCCACAAACCACATATGGATCCACTAGTGTCATTGGATGTGTGTTATTTTCATGAACCACACCGAGTGTGATTGCTTGTGTGTTCTTTTCATTAAACCACACATGGATCCACAAGTGTCATTGGATGTTTGTTCTTTTCATGAACCACACCCAGAGTCATTGCATGTCTGTTCTTCTCACAAACCACACATGGATCCACCGGTGTGATTGCATGTGTGTTCTTTTCATGAACCACCGCTAGAGTCATTTGCATGTCTGTTCGTGTCACAAACCACACATGGGTTAACCGGTGTCATTACATGTGTGGTCTTTTCATGAACCATAGCTAGAGTCATTGCACGTGTGTTCTTTTTCACAAACCACATAAGGATCCACTAGTGTGATTGGATGTGTGTTCTTTTCATGAACCACACCAGTGTCATTGCATTTGTTTTCTTTTCACAAACCAAATAAGGATACACCAGTGTCATTGGATGTGTTTTATTTTCATGAACCACACCCAGTGTCATTGCATGTGTGTTCTTCTCACAAACCACACATGGATCCACCAGTGTGATTGCATGCTGTTCTTTTCACAAACCACATATGGATCGACCAGTGTCATTGGATGTGTGTTCTTTTCATGAACCACACCTAGAGTGATTGCATGTCTGTTCTTTTCATAAACCACACATGGATCCACCAGTGTCATTGGATGTCTCTTCTTTTCATGAACCACATATGGAGTCATTTGCATGTCTATTCTCCTCACAAACCACATATGGATCCACCAATGTCACTGGATGTGTGTTCTTTTCACAACCACAGGTGGAGTCATTGCATGTTTGTTCTTTTCACAAACCACGGCTAGAGTCATTGCATGTCTGTTCTTTCCACAAACCACACATCGATCCACCAGTGTCATTGGATGTGTGTTCTTTTTATGAACCACAACTAAAAACATTGTGTAACTACCTCGGTGAATTACGCTCCTAGTTACAAGCCTGGGTGAGCGGAAATGGTTAAAATAGTACGGTGGGGCCCAAATGCCACTCACAGGTAGACCTTGCGGCCGTCCTAACCATTTCCAAACATCAGGACAAGAACGGGCGGCGTAATCAGCAGGCGAAGGGATCAACTACATACACAAATGAGTATGTATGCAAGCCACCATACAACAGTACATCAGAGCCATTCCATCTAAAAAGAAAGGAAATATAGCAACGCCATACGGCAAGATCCAAATATCCTAGATAGATATAATAGTTTAGGATATCTCCTCATACATCAAACGTCAGAGTATCAGGAGGAAGCGAAAGACAGAATCCGAGTACGGATAAGAAGCAAATCGGCATAAGATGCCCCATAAATAAGCAGATCCCGCCCACAGATCTCACGGATCCCCGTTCCCGGAATCTCTACACCGAATGATCGTTGCCCACATCGTCCGTCTCTTCCACCCAGTAACCATCTTGCGAGGGTACCTGTTCATCTGAACCAATAATTTATCGTGTGATACCCTAGGGGTACTTAGCAAGTCTTTATGCCTCTAAAGGGGACACAACCTGGGGTGACGCAATTGCAGCAAAAGATAAACCCTAGCAATTCTATAGATACTCGTTAACCATCCGCCTAACCAGAGATAGACGGATGTCCATGAATTAAAAACAACAGTTATAACGGTAATATCCACATATCCATCCTCCTCCTCGCTTACCGACGAGGAAGCGGACGAACAACCCCCCCAATCCGTTGGCAGTTTTATTAACCATTCCATGAGTGTTGTACTATTTACTAGTCAGGTACTTAGTCAATTAAAATCGGTATTTTAGTTATGCTTGTCTCTGATCGAGAAACTGTGCTCCAAGTCGTCCATAATCGCGGACACGGCTTTCAGAAAGTTTTACCCTGCAGGGGTGCACAAATAGCAACACACACTCGATCAACCTCGGAAAAACCAAATCAAAACCAACGAGGCAGTCACGACAAAGCGATCACGAGTTGAAATATTTCAGGCCACCCATTGAGCTACTCACGAAGTTAGCTGACTCCGAGACGGCCTCAAGGTTTGTGGAGCCGGCTATAAACGACTAGGAACCCGAAAGTGTGACTGGGCTTGTCGATACAGCAGCAGGTCACTGACCCTAAGCAAAGATGTGCAAGACCTCGCACAATTTAAATTAAAGCGATAAGAAGCATGGCATAAGTACAGGATAGTAAATAAAACCTCAAACTAGTTTGTGGCCCCAAGAAATAAGAATGAATCAAGCTCTGGCTCAGGGGGGGTTCATAAGCCTCCCGGATGTGGATAGCGCGAATATTCAAGGAACAGGAATCAAGTACCCGGGGTCCTACGGGACACAAGTGAGCCTGAAAAACCAAATAGCGAATATGGCTCACCGATGCCACTTTCATTAGTTATCCCATTACTACTCAGGTTAAGTTGTATAGGTACCTCGTTATCCATCAGACACTCACATACCCTACACATGCTGTCCTACGACTCGCATGGCTCAGACAACTCCTGTAGTAATGGCTCATGGGATGGAGGAACAAGCTTCGGTGGGGTTTGAAAGTAAAGGCTATGCAATACTTGGGATTCAGTTTAATGCAATCGCGACTCAATGATGCAAGAGTAAGATAGAGGCAATAGGTACTATATGTATGCAAGCATGTGGTAGTGCTTGCCTGGCAGCTCAGTTGAAGCGTGAGACGGATCTGGGTAGTGCTCCTGGTTCTCTTGATATATCCCCTGCTCAGTGTCTATTCGAAGAAGAACCAAACAAACAAGGGCCAACATGAATAAAGTGCACAAGCATATGAATAAAATGCGACAAGCAAACAATCATGCCATGATGAATGATGCACAATTTGCATGGCAATAAAGTAGCATGGCATGGGTGAGGTGTGGAAAACAATAATAAAGCATTTTATTGAGTTTTAATCCCATTTTATACTCATTTTAGTTGCTGTACACTTTATATTTATATGATGCATGCTTCAAGACAAAACAAGGAATGCATAAACAGAAAGGTCTCGTCGAGCTAATCATTTTAGACATATTATTTGTTAAATTTGGAGTTATAAAACAAAAGCTATTAATTAATGAAGATAAAAGGGCATTTTAATGTAATTTTAATCAACTTGGAATTTTAAATGTTCAAAATATATTTTGAAGGGCATATTTGAAATCCTCACATTTTTCTGATTTGAAAACATATATTATTTGTATTATTTAGATTTGTATTTTAAAAGATATTTAAAAACAGAATTAAATTTGAATTTGAATTAATTTTGAAAAGATTTGAATTAAAACAGAATACAGGAAAGCTTTTGTTACTCGGACTAATCTAGCCAAAGACACAGACAGGTGGGTCCAACGCTGACTCAAAGAAAACTACAATTTCTTCTGCCACCGCGAGCTGAGCTAGCCTCAGAGACAGACAGGCGGGCCCGACAGGAACTTCGGCCCCACGTGACAGAGGGTGAGTGCGGGGCTGCCACGCGGCACAGCGGGGGAGCGCGGGTTGAGGCCAGAGAAACGGGGGGGCGTTTTGCAAGATTGCTCGGCGGCTGACTGGTGGGCCAAAAAGTACCGCGGATTGATGCAGAAAAGAGGCAGGGGGTTAAGCGGAAAACGACCAAGGCCGTACTATTCCTCTTCTCTGCATCTCTGTCGACAGGTCGATGCTCGTCGGGCACGGGCGCGCTGCTGGGACTCGATCGAGGACTGGCGTCTGCTGGGCGGCGCCATCGCGTGGCCTGGGCTTGGTGTCAGGGAGGTGGGCGAGGCCTAGATAGGGTTACGCGACGCTATGGCGAGGAGAAACGTACGTGACGCCGACGCACAGAGGCCGTTCGTCGGGTTGTCCGGCGCGACCAGGGCAAGGCTGCGACGACGAGGATGTCTGGGGGGTTGGGTAGCTCACCGAGAGTTGGTTGACGTGGTCGGATCGGCCTGGGGCGCAGGGAGATGGCGATGACGCAGACGGACCGGAGTTAGGGTTTCGCGTCGGAGCGCGTCAGTGTGCAGCGGTACTGGGGCTTCCTCTTGCTCGGCTCCGTGTACAGGTCGACGCTGGGGAGCTCCACGGCCTTCCTCGACAGCCACAACACCACGCTCGCCTCCTTGTACTGCTGGTGGACGCCGAAGCCGTGGTGGCGGCGATGGTAAGCAAGGCCATGGAGAAGGGAGGGGAACGGCAGGGCGCCTCGGCCAGATCTGGAGAGGCCAGAAGAGAGCCCGGAGAGGATAAAGCAGAAGGGAGAGGGAGGTGCCGTGGGAAGGTGGGGTAGATGGAAAAGGTGGCTCGGCCACCTTTCCTCCTCCTTTCCTCACGTGCTCGGTCGGGCAGGCAGGGCAGGGCAGGTGCAGCTGGGGCTGCCAGGTGGGGCAAGGGTGAGGCCAGAGAGGTGGTAGGCTCGGTGGAGGGGCCCCCATGCAGAGAGAGAGAGCTGAGAGGGAGGGGGTGGCTCGGCTAGGTGCTAGGGTCGGGTTAGGGTTAGGTTTGGCTCGGGTGTAGCTAGGGTTTGGGGTGGGGTGGTAGCTAGGTGGGCCAGGGTGGCCAGGTGGGGTAGCCTTGGCAGGTAGAGAGGGGGCCGAGAGAGAGGGGAGGTGGGTTTAGGGTTTAGCTTAGAAGGGGGTGTGAGGGTATGGTGATGAGAGGGACCTAGATAGAGAAAAGAGAGAGAGAGGGTGAGAGCTAGGGTTTCTTAGAAACTTGCATGCTCCCAAACTAGAGCAAACAAGGACATGTGGATTAGGTGTAGGGTTTGGGTTTAGCTTAGATAGAGATAAGGAGAGAGGTTTAGAGAGAGAGGAGAGATTAGATGGAGTGGTCCTTTATGACAAGATCAAGCATGCCCTAGACAAGCTCCAACAGGATCAAGTCAAGAAAAAGAGAGGGATGTGAAGCTAGGGTTTAAGCAAGATCAAAATCGATCAAGCCAAAAGAAAGGATAGAGATAGAGAGAGAGATGATGATCCACTCAAGATTCAAATAAAAACCAAATACTAGAAAAGGTGGCACTTGCATGGCCCATGCAAAATATTTAATACCATGTTGATTCTTATGAAAACAATAATATTAAACATGGCATTGTTCATTTGCATTTCCAGAGGTGGAATAAAGCCAAGCAAAAGAAATGAAAGGATGCCCCATGTGGAGTAGTTGGAGATGGCCATGTTTGAAATAAAATGGGACATGCTAGTGTGTATGTTCCACTAGATGATTACTAGTCCCAAAAATATTCCCACATGAGCATAAATCCATAATAATCCATATGGAAGCTAGGAAAAAGGGTTCCACTCACAAGGCATGCAAAGGTGGCCAAGTGGCCCTCATATATCAATAATGTGAAAACAACATGATGCTAAGATGAGAGCATGTGGAAAAGAATTGGATCCATCCCAACCCACATGAGCTAGAGGTAAACTCAAATAAAGTGCAAAGCTCATATTTAGTTGGATGGTGGAATTATAAGGTGGTGAAAGAAAAGGTGGTGGAGTTAATAAAAGATATGCCCCCAACTCAACTTGGGCATTAAACAATATATCAAGAACCAAATACAATATCAAGAGGCAAATACAATTTACAATGCATATGAGATAAGAACCAAAACAAAAAGGGTTTTATATGATGCTCAAATGCAAGGTGGCATGATGACATGAGCATGATATAATTATGATGCAACAATTATATGTTTGAAGTAGCCATTATATTACTAGACCAAGTAGCATTACAATTGTTAGACAATTGGGATGCTACACATTGCATGTGTGTTCTTTTTCACAAACCACATAAGGATCCACCAGTGTCATTGCATGTGTGTTCTTTTCATGAACCACACCCAGTGTCATTGCATGTGTGTTCTTTTTCACAAACCACATAAGGATCCACCAGTGGCATTGGATGCGTGTTCTTTTCATGAACCACACCCAGTGTCATTGCAAGTGTGTTCTTTTCACAAACCACAGCTAGAGTCATTGCATGTGTGTTCTTCTCACAAACCACATAGGGATACACCAGTGTCACTGGATGTGTTTCCTTTTCATGAACCACAGCTACAGTCATTGCATGTCTGTTCTTTTCACAAACCACATATGTATCCACCAATGTCATTCCATGTGTGTTCTTTTCACAAACCATGGCTAGAGTCATTGCATGTCTGTTCTGTCCACAAACCACATATGGATCCACCGGTGTCATTGGATGCATGTTCTTTTCATGAACCACACCCAGTGTTATTGCATGTGTGTTCTTTTCACAAACCACAGCTAGAGTCATTGCATGTGTGTTCTTCTCACAAACCACATAGGGATACACCAGTGTCACTGGATGTGTTTCCTTTTCATGAACCACAGCTAGAGTCATTGCATGTCTGTTCTTTTCACAAACCACATATGTATCCACCAATGTCATTGCATGTGTGTTCTTTTCACAAACCATGGCTAGAGTCATTGCATGTCTGTTCTTTTCATGAACCACACATGGATCCACCAGTTTGATTGCATGTGTGTTCTTTTCACAAACCATGGCTAGAGTCATTGCATGTCTGTTCTGTCCACAAACCACATATGGATCCACCGGTGTCATTGGATGTGTGTTCTTTTCATGAACCACACCAAGTTTCATTGCATGTGTGTTCCTTTCATAAACCACATATGGACCCACTAGTGTCACAACATGTGTGTTCTTTTCACAACCCATAGCTAGAGTCATTGGATGCCAGTTCTTTTCACAAACCACACATGGATCCACCAGTGTCATTGGATGTGTGTTCTTTTCATGAACCACGGCTAGAGTCATTGGATGTGTGTTGTTCTCACAAACCACATAAGGATCCACCAGTGTCATTGGATGTGTGTTCTTTTCATGAACCACACCAAGTGTCATTACATGTGTGTTCTTCTCACAAACCACACATGGATCCACCAGTTTCATTGCATGTATGTTCTTTTCACAAACCACACATGGATCCACCAGTGTGATTGCATGTCTATTCTTTTCACAAACCACATATGGATCCACTAGTGTCATTGGATGTGTGTTCTGTTCATGAAACATACCCAGATTCATTGCATGTCTGTTCTTTTTACAAACCACACATGGATCCACCAGTGTCATTACATGTGTGTTCTTTTCATGAACCATGTCTAGAGTCATTGCATATGTGTTCTTCTCACAAACCACATAAGGATACACTAGTGTCATTGCATGTGTGTTCTTATCACAAACCACAAATGGATCCACCAGTGTCATTGCATGTATGTTCTTTTCACAAACCATAGCTAGAGTCATTGCATGTTTGTTCTTTCCACAAACCACATATGGATCCACTAGTGTCAATGGATGTCTGTTCTTTTCATGAACCACACCCAGAGTCATTGCATGTCTGTTTATCTCACAAACCACACATGGATCCACCGGTGTGATTGCATGTGTGTTCTTTTCATGAAGCACAGCTAGAGTCATTTGCATGTATGTTCTTGTCACAAACCACACATGGATCCACTGGTGTCATTGCATGTGTGTTCTTTTCATGAACCACGGCTAGAGTCATTGCATGTGTGTTCTTTTTCACAAACCACATAAAGATCCACCAGTGTCATTGGATGTGTGTTCTCTTCATGAACCACACACGGTGTCATTGCATGCGTCTTTTCACAAACCATAGCTAGAGTCATTGCATGTCTGTTCTTCTCACAAACCACATAAGGATACACATGTGTCATTGGATGTGTTTTCTTTTCATGAACCACGGCCAGTGTCATTGCATGTCTATTCTTTTCATGAACCACCACTAGAGTCATTGCATGTGTGTTCTATGGGGCCCCCGGATTAATCCTCCGGGAATCCCTGTTATGCATACAACCACGATCCCATGATCAATTAGTCGTGGCACATAACCGACAAGTATCATTACAACATCTGAGACATACCGAATTTACAAGACTTACATAAATGCCATTATGGCTACATCAATAATCATCATCGGAACTTCATCACGCATAGAGCCCAGTCCATGCCTTAACCTACAGGCAACTGACTGGGAGAACGCCCTAGCTCGCATAGGCGCCAATGTCCTCTTCTTCTTGATATCGGACCAAGTTAATAGCCAGGGACAATGCTAGTGAGTACTTTGAATGTACTCGCAAACCACCTTAAGATAACAATATTCACAAGAGGATATGCAGTATGGCTGTGGTAGTAGGCGGGCTCGAGAGAGGTTCTTTTCTCAAATAGTTTCTCTTGTAGATATAGCATCTACATATCTCTGTTGAAAACTTTTGTAAACATTTTGGAGATCTTTTGAAAAGTTTTGAAAACATTAGGACTGGGTCAGTCATTTGTTCCTCCTTCCAGTCATCCCCTGACCAAACTCCTTCCATTCCGTTCTGACCATCCCATGGTCAAAACCGGAATCCTTTCTGACCATCCCATGGTCAAAACCTTTTTAAAGCCTTTGCTTTCCGAAAATCCTTTTTGAAAACAAAAACCAGCACCTCTCTACAGAAGTTTGTCCATCCCGTCCTTAACCGCGGACACGGCTATTCGAATAGATTTTATCCTCTGCAGAGGTTGTACACTTTACCCACAAGATCCGATACATCCGCCGCGAACTGTCGCGGATCGTCATACATCAGTACGCGAGTTTCAGATAACCAGACAAGACCTTCAGGATAATCCCCTCTTAATACCAGCACCTACCCTATGGGTGTTATTCCCCTCAAAACCAGGACATCGAGCGAGGACCAACCGGGGCGCTTTTTCCACTTCCCGAGTGTGCGCTTTCAATGAGGGGCCCATAGTAACGCGTGGAGGCCTGCCGACCCTTTGTTCCTTCTCCAGGTCGATGTCCCGCATGGAGATTTATCAGAGAAGGCCCACCCTCCAGGGATCCCCGATCCCCTATAGTAGTTGCGAGGCACCGGTTTCAGAGAGAACCACTTTCGAGTCAAGCACCTTCCCATATAGGAGTAGTGTGGTTGCACGGGTTTAAGTTGTTATAGCTAGACTGCAAAGAACCAGGAGCGTTTTTGTAAACCTTTTTCCTCCACCTTTCCTTCAGAATTTTGTAAAGCAAAACCTTTTTATTTCTCATCATCTCTTTGGAGGTCCCACCTCACCAAGGTTTTATCATAAAACATTTTGTCAAATTTTTCCGGGGTCTTCCCATCCTCTAGCTTTTGCTTCGGCTAAATCAGGGTCTCCAAAGGGGTATGGTGGATATGCACCATCTACTCTACTAGGGACAATTTGGTATCACCAAGGGGGTTGTACTTAGTAGTACCAAAGTGTAATAGTTTGGAGGAGCCAAACCACTACCATATATATATCAACATATAGTAAAACAATGTAGTTTTTAATAAACAGTAGATAAAACATGCATAAATAAAACAGTAGGACAAGGCTGATGAGCAAGAAGGTGGATTACCTTTGACCAGCAATATGGCATAAATGTCCCTGGACTTCTTCTTAGAAAACCATAATAACCAATATAAACCATCTTCTTCTGCTCTCCGATATAATCGCAACTATCGTCGATAAGGAACACATGCAGAGAAACAAAGAGCACAATCAATACAAGGCATACAATCACCAATACAATACAGCAGGCAAACATACCACACATTACTCAATTCAGTAGGTTTTGAGAGGATTGGATTTAGGAGATCGAGATGGCTTTAGAGAAGGGGGATGAAAATCCCTTAGGATTTATAGTCTAGAAACTACCTATTAGATGGGTTTTTGGAACAAGACCATATTCTGTATGATACCATTGTATACAAATTATACCTACAGGTAGATGTTGATAAAATGAAACCAAAAAAAGTGGTTTCACTAATTTATCACTTTTCTTTAAATAGTTATGAATATTCTAGTGATAAAAGCTCCAGTTTTAGGAGATAATTCACCAGAAAAGTTCTGGAGTTCCAAAAATTAATTCCTTGGATGGTCAAGTAGAGTTTGATGTACTTGTTCACTGGGAGTTGGAATCATGCGAAAGTAATTACAGAATGCCCTCAGGAAATTCCCAAAGGAAGTTTTGTAGACAACTTGTCTTTTTCACCAGATTAATCTACAAAGGATTTTGATATGAGGTAAAGGGCATTGCATAGGTACTGCAAATACCTTCTAGTACCAACTGGAATCACTATTTTTGGAGTTGCAGAGCTACTATGGTAAAATTATTGGTGAATTAACCATGCACAGAATGGATTAATTCACAATAAATCAAATGGGGCTTAGAAAATTAGAGGCTCCTAGGTTTTGGTAGTATTTGATGGTCCACTACTCTGGGAGTTGGAATTAGCCTAATAGGTGGTCTAGATAAGCCTAAGGAATTTTCCAAAGTCAGATATGGAGGGATTTTGTGAAATTCACCAATGTTGAAACACAATTCACGTTGGTATGAGATAGATGTTGGATGTAAGGACTATGAATATGCTTTCAAAAGACCTTGGTTTCATCCATTTTAGAGATATGTAGGTCACTAAGGAATTTATTTACTAAACAGGATATATTTTAGTAAATATATTTTTCAAAATTTAAAGGAATTTACTTCTGTAGAGGGGTTGGCTCTACATGTTGGGCAAAACATGTGCTTACACGTCTATAATTTTATTTGGACGAAACCTGGCAGTTTTCATTTAAAAACCTAATTAAACCAACATGCCAGTAAACAGATCTGAGGTAAAGTGTTTTAAAAAAGAAAAAGGGGAAAGGAGATACTGGGCTTAGGAAATCAGAGGGAGTTGGGCTGTACTGCGGGCCAGCCCAACAGGCGGTGCTCGGGAGGCACGCGTTGGGCGTTTGAAACGGCCGTGTGGGGCCCGCCTGTCAGCGAGAGCCGGCGCCTGAAGAGGGATTGGACGCCCATGGCCATTAGATCGAAGGGAGATCGATGCTGGGGAAGTCGTCCTCTCCAGCGAGAAGGCCCTGGCGGCGGCCGAACCCTAGGATGGTCGGGCGGCGCCGTAGCTCACCTGAGGGCACGGAGCGGGCGCTGGGGAGGCTCCAGGGCAACGTGGCGAATGACGACGGTCCCAACGAGGGGCTGCAGGGGCGGGTTCGACGCCGGGACCTCACTCGCCCAAGCGCGCCCGGTGGAGCTTGCTTCGGTGCTCGCCGGAGCAGCCTCGGGGGTGCATGCATGATGCAGAGGAGGTGTCGAGTGGGTGCAGCGCATGACACTGACTCCAACAAGGGGCGCCAACCACAGGTTCCCCTTCAGGTAGTGCGTCGCATGGACGTGCCCGAGGGGAGTTCGCCGGAGCTCGCCGGCGCGTCGGTAGCGACGGTCCTGGAGGAGAAAAGGGTTAGTTGCAGGGGAATAGGAAGCTTCCAGAAATGCGACGAGCCGCAGGAGAGAGGAAGGGGGTAGGGTTCTTAGCTCGACGGGGGGTAGGAGGCCGAATTCGTGTTTGCTGTCGTACGGGCAGGGAAGCTCAGGGGAGAGGTTGGGAAGCTTAGGGACGAGAGATCTTGGGTTTGGGATGGTGTTGAGGCCACATGTAGGGGAGAGGGAGCTCGGGAGAGGGTTGCTCAAGCTCGGGCTCATTCATGGCCGAGAGGGAGTTCTTCTCTCTTCCTAGCTGTGGCAGAACAGGGGAGAGGAAATGGGATGCAGGGGAGGTGAGTGGGAGGGATTTGGGGGCAAATGAGCGAGCAGGAGTGGGGTGGAGGCCACTGGTCCATTTAAAGGCAATGGGGAGGTTCATGGTGGACATGGCCAATGGAGCAAGGGTGAAGGTGAAACCAGGGCTGATATTGCTGTGGGCTAAGGGAGGTGGTTTTTTGGTCGAGTTGCATGGCAGAGGAGAGGTGGGATGGAGTGCTGCAAGAATTAAAGATGTGACCAATGTGTGTATCCCTCCTTCCTCCAAGCACTAAAGACAAGAGGAAGAGGGTTGCTACAGTGATGCTACAGTGTATCTCGACCAGAGGGATGAGAGGTGTGCTATGAAAGTTTGTTTGACCAGAATGGTGAAGGTTTGGTGGATTTTTTATTTGAGGATTGGCTTACTTGGCAATTTTGATCAAATAGGTGGTTATGAAGAAAGTCCAAAAACTTGCATTGGACAATAAGGGGAAATGGTACTGGTGGGTAGTTGAGGTCAATACACACCTCCAGGAATTATTTGGGATTTTTCTAGGGATTTTATGTCCCCTTAAAATCATTTACTCAAAAAGTACAGAAGTCGTTTCTAGAAGATCATTTGATAAATTTACATTGGACAAGTGGAGTTTTTTATGTGAGATGGTCCCAAATAGGAATACACACTTATTTAAAACAATTATTATTCCATTTCAGCCATTTAAGAAAATGGGCAAAAAGAAATAATAAAGCTCTTCAAAAATATTTATTTTTGAAGTGGGAAGATGGGGTATGATGTGTGGACCTCAATTGATCCAAAAGTTGGGGATGTGTTTTGGAAAAAACCAAACTTTTTTTCTGGGAGAGGTTTTGGAGGTTTTGCCTATTAAGGGAATTAATTAAATAGTTTGTGCATAATAAATATGGATAATTATTTATAAATATTTATGATCAAGGTAGATGATGTAGACAAGGTGTAGCAAGGATTTTCAACCTTGGGATTGGAGAATCCAAGTTGATTTTTGTGGAATACCCTAGATTAAGTATCTAAGGTGATGTTAATTTCATACCATCAAAACATGGTTGTATCTTGGAGCTCAGAGCTCCCCTTGGGGCATGGGATAGATGGATGGATAGACCAAGTGATTTACATCAACATGGTACAGAGGTTTGATCTTGATCCTGCTTGGGCTCACCAAGACAAGCTTTCAAACTTTGAATAAAATAAGCCTGCCAAAGCAGATTATCAACTAGCCTTCAAAACCTTGTGGGTTTAAAAAAGCTCAAGGATCCAATTTGGACAAGTGAAGTAGGTAATGTTATACCTATATGAATAGAACAAAACCATGCAGAGATTTGGTCGAAAGAAGGTTGGATGGTGGTGTGAGCTTCTACAAAAGTAGGCATGCTGACTAGATTTGCAGGAAAAGTTATTTTCTTGCCTGCAAAACCATCAAGAACAAGTGGGTATGAGGATAATATAACCAAGGGCAAGAGTGGGCCTTGGTAGTCCTTAGGATGGTTAACAATATGGTTCAGATGCATTTCCAAAAATGCACAGGGGTTGATAAAGGGAGGCATTCAAAAAGGTGATGTTGGAAACATATTTCTAGACTTAGCCAAATTTGGCAGATTTAGGGTTTTTGACTAGAATGTGGGTGGTGATGATTTTCATGGGTTGTAAGTTACCAAAGCATAATCAAGTGGATGATGTTGAAGTGTATATGGAGTAGAAAGGATCCATGTTTGATATTGGTCTTCATGGACTTGGAAGCTTCTAAAAGGGATATCTTCAGAGGTGGTATAGTTAAGGGTTTTAGATGATCACTTAGTAACTAGGGATCAGATCCAGATTGTATTCTTGCTTAGGGTGGGATGATTTGGAGACATCTTGATCCTAGTGATGAGCTCCTAGAGTAGCTCATACTATCTCCTAAGCAGACAATTCAAACAGCAGACCAAGGCAACTCATCTTACAAACAAATCAACCACTACTGGGAGGGGTTACCACCAAGCTTAGCTTGAGGTAAGGATGGGTATTTTGAAATAGGTTGGAGTTTGAACCAGGTAAGGTCCTTGGTATCTCTACTAAGAGTATAATTCCAAAGCTTACAAAAAGGTTTTGGAGATCCTAGAGGTAAGAGTAGTTGAAGGTTTTGTCTTGAAAACATAAGGAGAATATATTATATAACTCTCCATAGTTTTGTCAATAGAAGTTACAAAAATAGTTTTGGGTACATAAGCATCTTGGCTCATGTTTTGAAATGCCAGAACATTTGAGAATATGGAAATTAAGCCAATACTGTTTTGGGAAGTAGCTTGAGTATATCATCTAATACACATTCATATGCATCAGCATATCCAAACAACAAGCAAACACTTCGGTATTAAACAAGAAAAAGTTTTTGTTCCCCCTGATTTTTGCATTGTGGACACTAATCAGGGTTGCTGAAATTGGGATGTTACATGTTCTTCTCACAAAACACACCTAGAGTCATTGCACGTGTGTTCTTTTCATGAACCACAACTAGAGTCAGTGAATGTTTGTTCTTTCACAAACCACACATGGATCCACGCGAGTAATTGTATTGCCTATTCTTTTCACAATCCACAGTTAGAGTCATTGCATGTGTGTTCTTTTCACATACCACATGTCACCAGTGTCATTGCCTGTGTGTTCTTCTCATAAACCACATATGGATCCTAACCCTAGGAGAGCCCTAACCTTAGCCCCCCAATGGTGGCCGTTACACCGAGTCTTCTAGAAGGCACGCCCTAACACAGTTGTTCTGCTTGACGATTGTTACATACCGTTCGATCAAGGCACTTGGACGATTGGGATGGTCTTTGTGAGAGTGATCCGCGAGTAGGCTATTCTGCGGCATGATTGGCCATGCTTGCTGCCCGCTTGCTCTGGACAAACTGGCAACACCGGGCGCTCCCCTGTTGCAAGTGTCACGACTCACGAGTTCAGTGGGCCAGATTCCAGTGTCATGTCCGCATTACTTCTCTTCCTCCACGTACTTATCTTCCTGCCCCTCGAAGCCACTTTCCCCACTTCACTCCCATCCCGCCGTAGCCGCAAGCCGACAGCGCATCTAGATATCTCTCCGCAGCCACCCCCTCTCCCTCTCTCTCTTGCCATGGGTTCAAGGGGAAACTTTGAGGAAACGCGTCATGACAAAAGGGACATTGATTTCGATGTGAGTCGTCTCATCTCTATATCTATCATCTGTGGCCAGTTATCTATTTTGAGATAGATCTACTCTGTTTACTCATGTGCGTATGATGTGTTAGGCCAACCAGATGTTCTATGACTCCGACTATCACGGTTTAGCGGATGAAGACAGTCCTCTGCTATATAAACATGGATATGTGCCCGCTAAATTTGTAGCGTTCGAAGGAAAAAATGCAGCAGGAGGTTTTTATGGTGTCAAGGACATCATGCAATGATGCAAGGCAGAAGTTACGGTGTTGTCAAATGGGTAGATCCAGAGTGGCCCAAATCGATGCAAAAAAAGCTGGACAAACTATGGGATATGACTGTTGAGTTGAATGAATCCGTAGTCAGCTCACTTCTTGAAAGTGTTGAGATGAAGCTATAGGACCCAGTTGACACGACTAAGCTTAACCGAGATCTTAGGAGGGTGCAATACAAGGTTAGAAAAGTTGAGAAGGAGAGGGATGTGGCATTGGCCCTGGAGGCTAAAGCAGAGAAAGAACTGACTCAAGCAAGGAATGATCTTCACCAGGCCAAAGTCCTGTAGTTCACAACTACGAGTATTGAAAAGTGCATGAGGAAAAATGCAGAGAAACAATTGAAGCTGTGCAAGGAAGATCCTTAAAGGAAGGAGAAGACGAATCGATCCTTCATGTCACAGGAAGATGTGCATCGGGCTAAGATTAGGAAGATCAAGGAGATGTGTGATAACTTGTTCTATTTATCTTGAGCTTTGATCCTTTTTAAGTTGTAATAGTAGTACTTGTTGACCTAGCGGTCTGAAGTAGTGGTCCTGGAGTCCTTGTAGGAAAAAAATTGGTCTCCCGTTAATCTGTCTTAACCCTGCATACTTCCTTTTGTCTAATCATGGTGGTATTCTGACATTGGTGGTTTGTTTAAACATAATCTACATGGATTGTGCCACATGCAAATGGAACAACCACAGTTTATAAAGTGGAAGCACGTACACCTGGTTAGTGGAGATGCAGGTGCTTCGCCAGATGCAGGGGATGCAGGAGCAGGGAGGCGGTGAGATAGACGGGCTCAAGCATCTGGGCATTATCAGTTGCCATTGTTGTTTATGTTGCCACATTGTTGTGCAGCGTCTGAAATAAGTTGCTGCTTCATGGAGTGTAGCAGCTTAAATAATTTAATTCTATGCCAATTACATTCCACCGAATTTGGAGACCTCCTGCCCCTCAGCAATCATGGAACTGGTGCTGCGTGATTTCAGATACTAGAGGCACAATCAAAATTTTGGATTCAACTACTGACTCGGGCGTTTCCAAACCCTAAGTCGCGGTACAATTTGCTCACATAACATGGGTAGATTGTTTCGCCCAGCAAAGTTCCACACACAGAGCTCCAGAATTTAACCGAATTACATATATAGGTTCAAGTTCAACACATTACTATGCATCTTCGTTGCCAGCATCCTTCTTCTGCAGCTTGGGTGCCATGCCTTCATGTCCACTGGTTTCTTCATTTCCTGCCTTCTTCCTCTTCCTCGGTGCTAATTTTCTTAGCTTCATGTACTCTGCATCACCGAGACAATCAGCGCCAGAATCGTGTCCAACATCATATTTCCACTCGTTTTTACCTTCTTCGGGCAGAAAAATGACTGACCCAGCAGTCATGTTTCTAACCTTGCGGCGCTTCCTTTCAAATAAATAGGACAGTTGCATAATTACCCAATATCTACAGAGTAAATACTTGCAAAAATTATAATTCAGCACAAACATGTGAACCCCAAGAGACTTTTGCTTACCAGGAGCTAATTGGGTTCGAGCGACCACCCTATCCAAGAATAGAAGGGTGACTCCCAGTTGCAGCAGCTTCCACATCTAGTACATCACAATTCAGCTCAAACATGCAAACCGAAGCATACCTTTTCATCAACCCAATTAGCTAACTGTCACACGTTAGAGGAACCATGATGCCACGTTCATCCATGAAGCTGAACTTTGCAGTCTGCTTCGGCCATAATTCATCATGATTACGCAGAGCAGCAACCATACCAGAGATAGTGCAGATCTGCGCAGGCACTTCTTCCATCATGATACGATGGTGTCCATACCACTTTCTCGTCACCCTTGCTAATTTAGAGTCGTACCTGAAGAGGACTACCCTAACCATGTAAGGGTGTTCCGTGGAGATCCCACTTGACAGAAAACTATGGACAGAATATGTTTGTTAGTGTTGGGATATCAAACAATGGTAGGTTCAGTAGCCATCTAGTAGTTATAATTACTGTGAATAGAAAAGAGAAGGGTAGCTCACCCGCATGTAGCCAGAACTTCTTCTTCCTTGGTAGTAGGATATACCATCCTCTGAGCTGCTCGGCTCGGCGGTGACGGAGGCGGGCTAGAACCTTGCAACGACGGCTATGGCATGCACCATTGGAGCTCGGGATCAGCGACTGGGCGCAGCAACTTCGCGTCGGAAGTCAAATGTCCAAAGGGATCGTCCTGCTTGGAGGGTGGATTTCGATGCCGTTGATGCTAGGGGAAAGGAGGGAATGGATTTGTGAAATTGGTCAACGCATCCAATCCACTTAGTTCCTCGATTTGCCTAAGAGGTTGCCGCTTTGGCGCTCGCGTCACGGACAGATGACCGACATGTGGGTCCCGACCGTCTACTTCAAGGGGCAGTTTAACAGAATGTTTGAATTTGGCAGGGGTGAGATGAGTTTGCCTCGAAATGGCCCCTCTCAGTAGTTGGCAGCCCAACTTTACGAAACGCGGCAATTACAGGGAACTTGGGTACCGCCATGCACTCACCCATGAACTTTCAGGCCGCAAACAAACAATCCCATAATTATGCCCCTTCCTTGTCTTCCATGCGGACGAGAACCGGCAGCTGTGGTTCCTCACTGGGTAACTCCCTACTCGAACAACTGCCCCCTCCCTGATTCCATCCTCTCCCGAATCCATCCGCCTCGTTATCACAATGCCTCCATTAATCTTCCGGATTCCAGACTCCATTTGCCGCTATGGGTAGAGCTTGGGGTAGTAGTAGGCTGAAGCGAAAGGCAAGCAACGACGACGCGGCTGGCCATGGCGACCGCCACCGCCAGGATTGGGGATGGCCAAACCTCAGTGCTGCGAACATGCACATGATCGCCACGGGGTTGGACATCATCTCTGCTGGTCGCCTCACTCGCTCCATCCCTGGCTACCGCTTCATGATGCGGGACATGGACGAATAACCGTTCGGCACGCTAGGCCTTCTTTACCCCAATACCAACAAATGGCCAAATGACCATGATGGCCACGTAAGTTCTAGTATCTTGCTTTTTGCAGTCATATCGTTGATTCATATGTGCTGAACTTTCATCGGAATCCTATATTCCTTCTATCGAACGTGTTTTGTGCTCGTGCGATTTGAACAAATTGAACCACTTAAGACTATTATGTACAGCGGAAGCTCGGCTCGTACTTGATATTCTGGTATTTTCATAGTGACACAGTCTTAATTTAGGTGATAGACGAGTTGTCAATTTGGATTTGCAATGGAATGCCTGCTAGGTGATATTCTGTTTTCTAAAAAAGTAAACATATTAGACGATTTAAGGCTATAATGCCCCTAGCTGTTTATGAACATCGTGAAGAGTTTGTTTGGGGGGAGCTATGACCCTACTTGGTATTTTGGGTATTTTCGTAGTGACACATGTACAATTTAGGTGATATCTGAGGACACAGTCGTACAAATTACTTTAATCTAAAGGTCTAGTTGTCAAATTGTATTTGCAATGGAATCAATACTAGGTGACTCTACCAACTGACAACAAACTCTGTAGAATATTCATGCAAAAATCATGCTGCTGGATAAGTGGTCGGAATCAGTAGTGGTGAATATCAAGGAAGAAGAAGAGATGGAAATGGGAGATGAACAGAACTGGGTGGGTGGCAACGGCGAGTGGCTAGTCCTTTAATCCCAATATGAGAGTACTTGGACTCTCAAAAATGGCTATAGATCATTGAGATTTACATTTCCATCTTTGGAGGGTGTCGACATTACTACATTCAACAACTGGTGGCCGCTGCCTATTTTCGACTTCGCTTACAGGTTCAACATGGCAGAACTTGAGCTCTTGAAGGTACAACTCCCACATAGAACTCGGGAGGTGTGGAAGAACTGGAATTATGACCTCTTAGCGGTGTTCAACAAGGCAATCGCATTCATTAGATGCCCAGAAGACAAGGAATGGACATTCTTGTACGATGACTTCTTGCAGCCGAAGAAGTATGTCGATGTTGTCTTCAGCTCTAGCTACTATTCCAACAAACCGCAACGCATTTATGCGGTCACTGAACCTAGCGATGGCATGTGTGTTTGGGAGTCATTCATCTAGAGATACATGGTGTCATATAGCATGTAAAATCCCATTCAAAATTCTGCTTACTGACTATAAGTAACAAGCAGGTACACATGTAGCCCCGCGCGTCATTCCAGCTCTAGTGATGGAATATGTAGTAGAAGATGCGGAACTTGGATCACGACGCTGGTTCCTGGCACCTCTTGGAGGCGACATGAAATTCATATCAGGGGAGCACTAAACATGATACAATAGAACATATGGGGACACAACTTTCTTCATACCCATCGCTGCGATGTCACGTTTTCTCGAGGTCCGCTTATCCATCCAAAGAACCAGTAGAACAAGTCTAGAACAGAGTCGACAATCTATGTTTCTTGGGATCAACAATGCTTTCTTTGTTGGATCCCCTGGAGCTGTTGAACCTATAATTGCTCAGGCAGCCCTAGCTCCTACTATTGCTGCTACTAGTGGTGGTGGATTTGACGAAGAACTAGCTACTGGTGCTCCTGGCGAAGCTGATGAAATACTTGGTGATGCTGTTGGTGAAGCTGATGAAATACTTGCTAATGCTCCTGCTGGTTAAGCTGACAAAATACCTGCTGACGTTGCTGCTCGTGAAGCTGATGAAATACTTGCTAATGCTGCTGTTGGTGAAGCTGGCGAAATACTTGTTGAGGCTACTACCGAAGTCCTGGAAGAACATGCTGGTGTTGTTGCTGAGGTACCATCACTTCCAGTGTTGATAGCAGACTGTGTGCTTGCTGCACACTCACGCGCCTATCATGTTGACACTCCAGATCTGACCTGGAGCCGAATCCACGTCGGGGGGAGGGGGCCTACAATTGGCTCATCAGTGGAGTCCTATGATTTGATGGAGAATGAGAGACGGCCAAATATAGCATTCTGGTTTGTTCCGACGATACCACCAGCTCCAGGGACCTAGTGCTCATACTGGCATATCCGATGAACCATTTGTCTTTATCTTTATCTTTAGTTTCCCCCTAGTTCTACGTAGTAAATGCTTCTTCCGTCAAGACTCAGTTACGCTTATTTGTGTAATACTAAGCTTTGCTTATTTGTGTAAGACTAAGTTAGGCCTAACTTGTAATATTCAGTGAAGCCTAGCTTTTCTTTCCGCATCCATAACAGCAGAATTGCAGCATAGAACAGACAAAGGTAATGTGCATACTAGGCATTTTTCTTAGTATAACAACCACTTCAAGTAAATGATACATGGTGTACGCATTTGAACGCATCACTAGAATGTGCCACCGGTTGATGATTGATGACATGGCTCTAGCTTTTTTGCGCGTATTTGCATTGAATCTCTCATGGATTTGTTCCCATATTTTTGGCAATGGGTGATGAACTCCACTCTCTTGGTAACATGCTTCGTCAGCGAGCCCTTGTTGATGCAATGCAAAGTAGAGAACATGGTCTTCATCGTCATTCCATTTAGGTTCTCTATGTTTTGTCATCACAGAGCTACTATTTGAAATGAAGATCTAGTAAACAACATATGTGTACATTGTTAGAGTATGATACGGACACGATACATACATGTTCTTCTACAATCACAAGAAGAAAACTGGATGCAATTTCTCCTTGTTGGCTTTGTGCCGAACTAAGTGGATGTGGCTTTGGGGGTCAGAGAAGAAGGCTCCATGGCTGGTGTGTGTGCGGCTACTGTGACGGCAAGCTCAGATTCCGAAGCAGAACAGCAGGACCGAGCATCTTTGGCATGGTGATAGATCTCACTCGGGAATGAATTATCGTCCCTTCGCTGTGCCATAGCTGCGGCCATGGTGAGGGCGAGCTCCGATTCGGGATGGGGAGGAGAGCGTGGTCGAGCAGGTTCGTCCACGTCCTAGCGACACGCCATGGCCGCGACCACGGATTGCCCCTCCGGGGAAGAAGAAGACGCGTAATGGATGCATGCGCCAACGCTGCAAGCCTACATGGCAGCCACTTGACAGGCGACATAATGGCGAAAACAGACGGGGGCCCACTTGACGGGCGTTAGTCTGATATTTTGTATTCAAACGTAAAGTTGAGTTTGTGCTGAAAAAGACCCCCTGAGTATTTGGCACAACAACTATGGTCAACACGGCTGATTACAAGCAACTTGGGTACTGCTTTGCCTTGGCGCCTCAACTTTTGGTCCACAAAATGATATTGTCCTTTGCATGGTTCGCCCAAGTGCTACAGCTGCAGCACCTCCGAGGTATCCACATGTACAGAGTGGAAGGTCACGCGCCAGATTGCTAGGTCTGCACGTGCAACACAAGCGTGAGAGGAGTGGTGGCTGGGTGGAATGCTCAACCCTATTCAGCTTTCCTCACTCTCTCTTATATAGGCATCCCTGGTGGGCTTCTACATTAGCAGCCCATTATTAGCCTAAGCCTGGTCTAATTCGGATACAATCCTCATTACGCTTCCAACCCCTAAAGTGTGTGAACCTATAGGTTCATACACGTATAGACATGACACGATTACACTTACTCCGTCAATAGTTGGTAGCGGCCTCTAGCAAGACGTGCCAACTCCTAAATGCATATAAAGATCATTCGGATGAATGATCACAAGGTTGAGTACATGTCTTTCCCTTTGCCATATGATATTTGGTCTAGCTCCAAGCTGACCACTCTTTCTCGATACTGTGATTCGGAACACCTTTACTAGGTTAACTCTTAACTCTATGTAGCACGGCCATACATTTCTAGATATGATCACTCGAGGGCCCCAGAGATATCTCTCTCAAGTAGAGAGGGTCAAATCCCATCTTTATTGACCAATGCCTTGTAGCATGTATCAGGACAAACCCGAAAGCTACCTTTATAACTACCCAGTTACGAAGCAGTGTTTGATAGCCCAAAGTAGGTCGATCCACATATCAAGTACATGCGACAATCTCAGGTCTAAGGACAAAACATACACAATATGTAGAGAGAGCTGCAAGTATTATTGCCAATCTCAAGTTAGGTCAGTCCAACCCCATGTTCATGACATGTGTCCACATCATTGGTTTGACATCTCTATGTCTATGATTTGCGAAAGATAGTCATCAACCAATCGATGTGCTAGTCTAATATTCACGTGTGTCCTCACATGAACTCTCCCTAGGGACAATGATTAGATAACCATACAAATAAAGAGTTTCATAAAAAATTCACATAATTGCCAATCAATACAAGTTTCCTGATATATGGATATTCAAGAAACATTATAATAACTCATGGATACATATGAAATATAATCATCTCTATGACTGCCTCTAGGGCATATTTCCTTCAAGTAGACCCATGTGTATCATGAGAAGTCATCTATAATCACCAAACAATACTTCTTCCCTACAGGGATATCATGAGATGGAGACCCAAAAGTATCCATGTGAAGGATTTCGAAGAACCGCTTGATGGTAATTTGATTGAGGACCTTATGAGGCTTCTCATGTATCTTCCCTTCAATACAAGCCCTACACACATGATCTATGGAAAATGAAATGTCTTTTAGTCCAAGGATGCGGCCCCCTGTGTAGAGACTTTGCAAAGACTTCATGTTTACATGGTCCAAGCGGCGATGCCACAACTAGCCCACGTCAGCTTTCACATAGAGACATATAGCATGTGTAGAGGGTTTTCCAGAGAAATCCACCACGTACAAGTCATGCTCTACTTATCCAACGAAAGCCACCATGAGTCTTGCTACACATGAGGACCACAGAATGCTCATTAAAGAAGGATGAAAGACCCATAATGGCTAAAGCATGAACGAAAAGGAGATTACAACCAAGGGTTTTGACAAGCATTGCATTAACCAAGGAAACATTTGGGGTTACTACCACCTTACCAAAACCAAATACCTGAGAACTTGTTTTATCACCGTGGGAGACCATAGTATTGGCAAAATTTGGCCTAATCTCTAACATGATAGACTTGCTTCTGGTCATATGGCTTGTAGCTCCACTATCAAGCACCCATTTTTCTCCACCGGAAGCAAAGTCCTACAAGAAAATCAGTTTGGTTTTAGGTACCCATTTTGCAATGGGTCCCCTTTTGTTAGTCACAAGGGTCTTTGGTACCCAAATAGTCCAATGATAATCATGAGTATAAGAAGTGCCAATGTATTTTTCATAAACATGACCATCACAATATTTGCAAAGAATATAGGAGGGGTTGTTCTTCCTGGCACAGATATAACTTTGCACAAAAGGAAGAACCATAAGTGGCTCCTTGAGTAAAGTTCTTGCTCTTCTTATTTTTCTTGTTCTTGTTCTTCTTATTATTCTTGGGTTTACGAGCATACCCAATCCCCTTCTTGTCAACTTGCCCTTTTGCAAGTTGTTATTTCAACCAGTTTTCCACAACAAGTTTCACATGCATGCAACAAGGGTCAGTAGAACAAGGAAAATCTGTAATAGGCATAGCGGAAGACTTTGATTGTTCATTGTTCAATTGAGTTTGAAGTTGCACATGATCATCAAAAAAACTTGATAATTTTCTCTCCAAGGTGTGGTATTCCTTTTTGAGTTTCTGAAAGTCCTTTAGACATTCATGACCAACACAAAACTCAACCTTTTCATTTTTAAGGACTTTAACCGAAGCAAGAGCATGATTACGTTCTTTAACAAGTTGAGACATGGAGGTATTGTAGCACGCCGGTAAAATCACTACTAGAAAACCGCTTGAATTGTCTACTGCTTTCTGCACCATCATGATAGTATGCTCATGTCATCATGCCAAATTGCATTTGAGCATCATCATGTCATCATGCATATCATTTGCCTAAAACTATTTTACTAAAAGCCCTATTTTGTTTTCTACATTAATCCCTCCCTTTTATTTTAAAGTACAAACCCCGGTCTCTTCCGGATATTTTGTTTTGTCTAAAACTGTTTGCGAAAGGTTTTATATAATAAAACTAAATAAAACGTTTTTTTAGGGGGAGTCAGCCGGCCAGGCCAAAGGTCCAGCCAGCTAGACTACTACCCAGTGGTCAACCAAACCCTAGCCTAACCCGCACCACCCCGACCCACCCGCGCACAGCGCACGCAGCCACACCACACCTGACCCTCTGCTTCACACCGACACATCACAGGAGCACACACCACTCTCACACGCGACCGCCACCTAATCCACCGGATGCCCTCTCTCCTTGGTCTTTTTATGAAAACCACCCCGCCGCCAGCTACAAAAACGCGATCAGCTCCCCGTCCTCTTCCTATACGCGACAGAGCCCAAGCTCCCGAGCGTCATCGCCCCTGTCGCCATGACCCAACCGTCGTTGCCTGGAGCACGGCCGTGATGCCTGGTCTGGCATCTCCCTGTCGTTGGCTTCCCCGACCAAAGCCCTCTCACTGCCCTCCTTCCCTGTCATGGTGTTGCCGCCAGGAGCTCGCCTGCCTCCAGTGCCACTCCGCCCTACCTCGCCGGAGTCCGAGGTCCCCTCTACCGTGACTTGTGATTCGGCGCCACCCTGCGCAGTCCTACCCTCCACCGATCGTTCTCCTCGTCTCCGCCGCCATCGGCCGCTCGACCGCCAATAGTACCGCTCCTCTACAGCGGCACTTGCGTGGCCTCCCTCCTTGATCCCTCGCGTGGCCTCCCCATCCCCAAGCTCTACCGCCGGCCACCTCCTGCACCATGACCCAGCACGTCGTGGCCCTCTGGCCTATGCTCCGACCAAGACTCCTCTCCGCCTCCCGAGATTGTCCTCGACCCTGCAGAGCTTCCCAGTGCATCCCGCCTCAATGCCAGGAGCATCCAGAGCCACCACCAGGAACTGCGCGTCCGCATCCCCATCTCCAAATGCAAGTATGTCCATGTAGCGATGTGGCCCAACAGTGCCCTTTCCTGGATGTGCTAGGGCCTATCAAAGAACATATGAGGAGATGCCTTGTGTTGATGCGACCGAGACCATCAAATGTGTCTGTGGGTTAAGATGCTAGCGTTGGCATTCTTGCGGCTCGAGTACCACTACTTCCCCTATTTTTGCCCCGAGATGATCCAAGCCCGACATGGAAAGATTTCCATCTTGGAACCCAAGTTCGCCAACACAGCGCCGAACGCCACAGAACGCCAAGGTCCCCTTCACGGATGCCGAGACCCCGAACCTAGATCCGAAGACCGATCCCGACGAACCCCGAGACCCCGGTTTCGTACCCCAATGTGTGACCTTTTCTGAGCCCTTATTTTTATAAATGAAATATAAACTTGTTGCATATTAAATTGTTCATGATTGCATACATATTCATTGGTTTGGGGGCATTGTGCTGGTTCATCTAATAATTAAATATGGAGGCTATATGCGGGCTATTATAGACTTATATTGACCCCATTTAAATTTGTGTAGCGAACCGATGCCATTTTTGACTTGTTAAGATAACATTTAAATTGTGGGGTATATAAACAACTTGAATCATATAATTAATTGTCGGGACCCTGGTTCTGCTTAATATTGCCTCGATGCATCACATATTTGCCATGCCATGCATCATGCCTATCTTCTACCGTAGTATTAAATAGTGCATCCGGTGTTTCTTTTAGTGCTTTGGTTCTTCGTGGATTAGGCCGTTGAGTTGATGCGAGTATCGACAAGTTCTCTGGTGTCTCTTCGGTAGTATTTCCTAGGCGATCAATGTCCCACTTTCTACCTATTTTGCATTTATAGTCTTTACTTCGTCCTGTTGATCTATTGATATCTGTGTTGTGATGCTTTTTTCCCGTGCACCCTTTATATTCCTTGCAGCCTCTATATTGCCTTGGCCACATCCTATTGCCAGTTGTCTGATATATAGTCGGCCTTGTGAGTCGTAGTTGCTTGCTCAGGTGCTGCTTCACATTGTTGTCGTCCCACCATTGTTGGAAGGTTGGCACATGTTTAATGGTGGAGATGATCATGGCTTTAACTACAACTTTTTAAATAAAATGCTGGGAATAGATATAACTAATGCATAGGCATCGGTGCGAAATATATGTTATTTGGTCCTTCCACGCTCACTTGTGTCCCGTAGGCCCAGAGTACTTGATACCTGTTCCTTGACTATTCGCACTATCCACATATGGGAGACTCTATGAATCCCCCTTTGCCTAAGCTTGATTCACACTTTATTTCTTGGGGCCACAAACTAGTTTGGCGCTTTATTACTATCTTGTACTTATGCCATGCTTTACTGCTTTATTTACGATTGTGCATGGAGCACCTGTACTTTTAGGATCCCGCACCATGTTTATGTTGTATCGACAAGCCTAGTCACACTTTCGGGTTCCCAGTCGTTTACCGCCGTCGTCGCAAACCCTGGGTCCGTCATGGAGCCATCCAACTTCGTTGCGGGTAGCTTATTGGGGTGGCCCCCTGAAACGATTTATGAATCCTGTGAATGCATTGTCATGAGGCCTCGTTGCTTTTTACTTGGTTCTTCCCGAGGTTGATCGTGTGTGTTGCTATTTGTACACCCCTGTAGGGTAAAACTTTCTGAAGGCCATGTCCGCGGTTATGGACGACTTGGAGCACAATATCTCGAGCATAGACAACTATAACTAAAGTAGTGCTATAAATTTGACTTTGACATGTCTAGTAATCAGTTTCACTACAACGGAATGAGTAAATAAAAGTGCCAACAACTGCTGGATTTGGAATGTATTATGCTCATTGTATCTGACTAGTAAGTGCTACAACTATAATGGAATGAATAAAACTGCCAACTATGTGAATTCCTCGGTTTGACTTCCTCGTGTGGTCTCGAGGGGGAAATACCAGGATGGGTATATTTTGTTGTTACTATCAGATTGGATCCGAATAGGTCTTTCTTATCCCTCTCTAATAGTCGTCAGTTGAATCGAGTCTCTATAGATTGTTTAGTGCATGCTACGGTGCTGCTTTAGTCCACCATTTCTATGTAGGCGAGAGCCACCGAATTCTAGACTCGTCATGTACTGGCCTTAGTACTGACCACTCTCTTTTTTATTTGCCTTTTGTCAGCACCCCTTTTGTTTTAGCAGGTATGAGATCAACATCGTTAGCAGGGTTACCCATCCGGCTTAGCCTGGGAAGGGTTATGGACGTCATTGGTTATTCTTCAGGGCTCTTAGCCCCATTTGCATCTTGTCCGTACTCGGACGTTGTATTGTTTTCAAGGTGATTTGGATCTTTGTACTGTATATCTATATTCTTGACTCGATGAGTCGTTGATGTATATATATGTTCTATGGGTTCCATCGTGGACTAATGTGTAATGTTATTACTTAGTTTTCCAACCGCACGCAAGTGCCTGGTGGGTATTTTTGAATCGTTTTTATGCGGGTTTGGTGGGAATCGCTAAAACTTGCATAGGGCCGATTCTAGGGTGTTACAGGTATTATGGTCATCTACAAGCTTAGAAACACTCTCCTCCAGAGTTATTATCATATAATGTTTATCTTCGAGAGATTGTGAGAGAGAGGCAATTTCATCGGTGGCCTCTTCTTCATTTTTTCCGAGCATATCAATTAGTTCTTCCTTTTTATCTAGCATTTCCCTAGCATGGTCAAGTTGGTTTGCAAGAGTTTCAAAGCACATTGTAGTATCATCATATAGGTGCTCTATGAATTCACACATGCTTACCATCAAGATCATGCAAAGGAAGTTCAATTGAAGGAGACATGGAGGCGGGTGTTACCTCAGTGGCCTTGGCCATGAGACACTTTTGGTTGGGGTGGATGATGTTCTCATTAGGTGAGTCGAAGAGAGACACCCGTGGGGTAGAAGAAGTGGCAATAGTGGCAACTCCCATGATCTCTCCACCTTGACCTACACTATCATCATCATCATCCGCGCCCAAGAAGTACTCTTCATGGACCACTATTGCCCTTTCCTTGTTTACAAGGTTCTTGTTTTGGAAGTTCTTGTTCATTGGATGAGGAGGTCTTAGATTGCTCTTGCGGATAAGACGGCCACCATTGTCCTCTCTATTCTCTAAAATACATTGGGCCACGAACCGACTCTTGTCATTGCAATTGTAGCAAGATCTTTCCTTAGGAGCCTTCATGATTGAGTTGAATCTTGAGTTGTCCCTTGACCTTAACTTCCGGCTTGGCTTGTTCCAAAAGGCTCTTTATGGGATAGCCAAATGCTCATTAAAGGCGTACTTGATGTCCTCTTGAGACCAATTCAGGCTTGACTTCATCTTTATCAATTTCCACCACTTGGGCCTTCAAGGCAAGATTCACCTTTTGAGATCCATAGGCACAAGAACAAGCAGACTCCGCATTCTTCTTGGCAATCATCATGGCAATAACTTCACTCAACATGTCTTGAGATGACATGATGTGATAGTTTCTTCTCCCCTTGATGGACTTGAGTTTTTTCTCCTCAAAGGGAAGACGGGCTTGAGCAAACTTTCTCTTCATGAACTTGTAATCAACATAGGTAGCTCCAAGGTCCCTCATAGTGCAACAAAGAACCTTGAGACGGCAATACATGTCTTCGTGAGTCTCATCATCTTGCATAGCAAAGCCACCAGACTCATTGTTTACTTCATCAAACTTGGAGTTTTGAATGCTAGCATTCTCGACATATAACTCAGTGTGATGATCCCAAGCTTCCTTGGCAGTGGATAATTGCCGAATGTGAGCAAAGTCCTTGGGATTAAATTCCTTTTGAATCATGCCCAAGGCGGCGGCATTGAGATGCTTATACACAACCTTGGATTAGATATTTGAGTTAACTAGTTTGCATCATACGGCAAGATTCCTTCTTCCACAATCCTCATCAATTCAATAGAAGAGCTATAAATGTGAGATTGAATTAGATATTTCCAATTGGCGAAATTTGAAGTATCTAGCATGGGAGGTGCTCCTAGAGGTATGATATGCGGCATACGTATAGGTGGGTCCGGAGTGTACTTTGGAGGTGGGGGAACCACCGAGTAATCCTTTCCCTCATCTCCCTCTTTGGAGGATGAGTCACCTAGCCCCTTGGTTCTCTCACTTGGGCGCTTGGAGGTTTGAGCCACAAATACTAAGCCCAGGTGATTAGAGGTGGCCATGGGATTCACCCCGGGGGCAACCATGTGCACGGTCTCGGGGGGAGGCCAGGTGGTTTGGGATGCAACATGAGGAGTGGATATTATGGGGTCATCATTTCCTCAAACTTGGTCACCATGGATTTCTCCAATCGATTGAGGTCATCCATGGAGGCCAAGTTCTTGGTGGTTCGAACCCCACTACCCTCTTCGTCAGCCATAGTCTCTTAGGCGGTAAAGCCCTAAGTAAGAGCTTTGGCTCTAATACAAATTGTAAGGTCCAACTTTGGTCGACAAGAGGGGGGAAGTGAATAGGAGACTACCAATTTTTAATATTTTCTTACAAATTTTGGCTTTGCACAAAATCAAGTTCTCTAGAGATGCAATTAGATGAACAACCTATATGCCAAACGATACAGCAAGTAAGCATGACGGTAATTGCAATTAGTAAAGGAGAGGAACAAGTAAACTGGCGAGGGGAAATAGAGATGTAATTCCTGTAGTTCACTTCCAAGGAATCTACGTCTATGTTGGAGAGGTGTCGGGCCACACAAGGTCACCCGAGCACCACAAAGGCCTCACCTTCTCTTCCGGTGAGAACCACCACAAAGGCGGCCTCACAATTCACTAACTGGTGACCTTGAAGGCGCCAACCGAAAGCTTTACAACAAGGTTTAGGGGAGACTCCACAACTCAATTGGAGGCCCTCAACGACACCACGAAGCTTCACAACAATTTCCCCAGCTCTGAGGATGCCCTATACCGTCTACGGTTCCAAGAACCCAAGAGTAACAAGATCCACTAAGGATGGGTGGGGGAAATCACGATTCCTTTGGTGGAAGTGTAGATCTAGGTCACCTCTACCATTCGTCGAAAGATCAAGAGGTTTAAGTGTCTAGGGAGAGAAATCTAGGTAGTTGAAGCTCTTGTATTAAGGGAGGAGAGAGAAAAATGAAGCGTTGAGATGTGAGGAGGAAGAAGGGTGCCTTAAATAGGACCCCCCTTCAAACCGAGCCATTTGTCCCCGCGACACCACCGGTACTACCGGTGGGTTACCGGTACTTCCGGTGAGCATGCTCCAATGGCACAACAGCAGATGGAACTGTTCCCGGTACGGTTGGAAATTCCAGCTCAGCCGAGCGAAACTTCCTGACCGGTACTACCGGCGGAGGTTCCGACACAAATTCTGACAAATACAACACTTCAAGAAAGAAGCATACTGAATCAATTTCGATTGCAGGAGGAACTTGGATCGGAACACCGGAAGTACTGGGTCGCGAGGTTCCTGACCAGAACTACTGGTGCCCAGTGGTAGTACCTCTCAAGACAGTGGGCCAGGTAGTGCTGGCTAGAAGTTCCAGTCAAGGATGACCGAAACTTCCGACGGGTACTACCTGACCAACTTCCGGTGTTATTTCCGTCAAATATAGCACTCTCAAACAGAGAGTTACTAAACGTGAGCGGAAGTTCCACCAGAACTTGAGTCGAACTATAGCTAGGCCAGCCCGACAGTAAAATGTGAGCAGAACTACCAGCGCCTGGCTGGTACTTTCGGTCAGGACAGAAAAGGCTCAAATAGCTCACATGGTTGCTCTCCCACTGAACAGTCGGAAGGATGTGGATGTGCAAGTATAGTATTTGCATGAGAACATGATTTACCACAACCTTCCTAGGTGGACCCCCTCTTGATAGTACGGCCTCCTAAAACCTAAAAGAGAAAGTGTAAAAAAGGGACACCATTTTCATGATTCTCCAAGAGATGAGTCCACACACCAAACCATACGTAAGTAAAACCTACAACTTAGGCAAACGGTTAAACCACAAGTGAAGTTGTCATCAACACCAAAATACAAAGAAAAATCAATATCCTTTGATGAGTCTGTATGAAGAAATGGCCGCCAAAGCACAGGAGCAATTAGAGGGCATAATGACCAGCGGTATGGGAAGTGCTCGCCCGTACTGTATGGTCGTAGCATCCTCTGACGGCTTCGTTTCGTCAACCGGAACAACATTTTTGAAGGACCAATGGGAATATTCGGCACCGAGCTCCGTCGGTTCACGAAACCGACCTCTAGAATGCCTATTTAAAGAGGGGAAACCCAAAACGCAAAGGAGAGAGGAAGATGAGGCTTGCATCTTGAAGGGGCAGAGCCCTGCCGCTCCTCCACCTTCATAGCCGCCACCCACAATATCTACACCACCATACCACTGAAGACGAAGATGAGGCTTGCATCTTGAAGGGCTACGTATCAATCTTCATCATCATCTTCATCAAGAACGTCTCAAACTTCGATCCCCTTTGTTTACTTTGTTGTAACACAATTTCTATTGTGTATTTGCACTTGTATTAAATTGTACCTTCATATATCATCCATACTATTGCCATGATGTTGATTCCCTTCATGTATGAGTAGTTTGGTTGTTCTCGGGGAGAGATGGTGAAACCCTAATATTATTATGCATTGAAATAAAGATGATCTATAACTTTGGTCCATGATCCATTGATCTACGATATTGTGTTTGATGTGTCTCTTTAGATGGTACGTGTAGTCGGCCACATTTCTTTTCTCTTCGGGGCTAAAGAGAGGGTGATACCCTTAGGGCGTGTATGGAAGTATGTCTAGTGTTACTTTCATGAATATAAGCATTGGCTTATAACCTACACGGTCAAAGGGGGAATTAAGAGAGATTCACAAAGCTTATTAGATATCCACGGGGAAACCCTTAATTGTGGTGGTCTGTACGAGTGGATGCTCTCAGGCAACGCATTAGTTATTTAGAGATGACCTCATTACCTGATTCAAGAAAGTGGCTACCTATGAGTCCTGTAGTGAACATCTTATTATTGAGCTCTCTCCGCACATATCATGACGAAAGACATATATTATGATAATCATTCATAATTCGCCTATGCTAGTGGTGAATCCTACACTCCTTGAGAACCCCTCAATCACATCACACAACACATCATAAATACTCTCTTGCTTTAGTTTACTTTTGTTACTTACTTTGTTGCTTGTTACCTTAAATATCTCTTGTTTACTACTATTGTAGCAACTTATAGTGTAGACTATTTCCAAACACCGTTTTGGGTGCGAACATGGCCTCACTAACAACGTGGCTGCAGGGTTGTGTTGTTTCCATCCACAAAGATTCCAAGGTAAAAACTTTATAAATAATATTTGTTGCTACAAGTACTGCAATAACCCTGTTATTAATCGCAGGAAACCCTGTCTTTATCCACCTTAAACATGGAATCATCTATTACCTTGAACACCAGGATTTCATCAATCTACAACTCGTACCCATATGCAAAATAGAACCAACCTTTGTTGAAGACCAGCTTATCAAAATTCTTATCATGCTCGATGTGCACAGACCAACTGCACTCAGCGAAAGTCTTCAGCATGACAAGTCTGACAATCCCCTTCAACCGCTTCTTGAACTCGTTCAGGATAACTAGCATATACATATCATCTTCGTCGAGTTGCACGTAGAAGCGCGAGGGCGAAAGAGGGGCCAATTGGTAGCCAACCCTTTAAGAGCGTCCTGGCCCTCGTGCTTTCATTATATGTAACCCAGCCATATCACGCCTGTCGGACACCATTGGGTTTTTGGTTAGTATGTTCCTCTCAATTTTGAACAAAAAACAAGGGCGAACATCCCCAATTGACACTACCAAGAGGCAGTTTCTTATCGATATTTAAGAGATCTTGGTCCTACATAAAGTTGAGCATGATATATATAGATCAACAACATAAAAATAAAAATGTAGCACAAGTTCATACTTCAGAGGTAGTGATTTGTTTTCTAGCTTCATATCATATATGTTCCATTTTTGTGCAATCATCTTGTATCCATGTAAACAAGTAGCAAGTTATAAATAATATTATATTTTATAAATACTAGTAAGGTGCACGTGCGTTGTACGTGACACTCACACAATAGAAGTATGACATATCATGACTATAAAATTTTAATAGGTAAAGCTCAGGAAATAATTATAATTTTGAGATACATCCATAAAGTATTGAGTATATATTTGATTCTTGTACTTTATATCACGCATAAATCAAGCTACCTAATACTCGAAAATTGTGATATCATGCTCCAAAGAAATGGGAGAGAATATTCTAGACTGATGGAGAACTATTTTTGAGGTTTGTGCACAATGTTCATTATGGTAAAGTCTTTTTTGAGGTAGAACAGTAGGGACAACCCCACTGCAATTTTTTCTAATATGTAAATATTGTGGTATTTATAGAGATGTCTAGGGATCTAAAAAAGGAGAAAAGACATAAGCCACCTCTAGTAGGGAAAGAACATCAAGCTTGCTACATTATCTCTGATCTAATTGTTGGTTCAGCCATGCATTGAATTTCTCTTGGTGCTTTCTTTTAACTCTGTATTGCACCCATCTCATTTCTTGGTAGAAAATTATATTCCATCTAGCGTTGGCCTTTTATCATTAAGAATCTTCTCACTCCTAAAAATCCAGATACCCCTAGCGGCCAGGATTATAATCTCCATTGCAAATGGTAAACTCAGTTTGGTTTTAATGTCAGTTAATGCATCCAAACCAGATAGCTCAGCTGCTCTGTTTGTACATTTGTGATTCCAGCAAAGCTTTGCAAAGGGGCAATCCCAAAATAAGTGGACAACTGTTTCCTCCAAAGGGCAGTTGAGAGTTGCACAATTATAGGCTAGCAGAGCAAATTGTTTCCTTCCCAGCAAATTTCTTGTGTTTAATCTATCCAGAAGTAAAATCTAGAAGAAGAATTTGTGTTTGTTCTGTCATGAGGAAGCCCAAGTCCAAGAGAAATGTGGCGGTGTAGGAATATATCCAATCATAGCAGAGTAAGATTTTTTGACTGTAAAATTGTCAGATCCCCAAATATAACTCCATCTGTCATGTTGGTCTTCTTGTATGTCTAGTAGGATCTCTTGGCAGATATCTTCTAGGATTAAAAATCCAGAGTAGGCTTGTTGAGAGAGAGGTAGATGAAAATTATCTTCCAAGTATTCAGCATGGACAAATTCTTGGATACATATATTTGAAGACTTTTCAAAGGACAACAGGTGTGGAAATTTGTTTTTAAACAGTCATCTTGCCAAATATTAGACTAGAAATAAGCAGATTTCCCAGATCTCAAACTGCATCTAGCAATGGATTTAAATGTGTCAATTAATTTAATATGAGATTTCCACCAAAATGATCCTTCCATGCCTCTTCCAGGTAGTTTCCCATTATGGTAGTAAGTTTCCCAAATGAGATGATCCCAAGGGATATAATGATGATTGAAGAATTTGTCCAAGTTTTTTAGGAGGAGAGCAGTATTTTGAATGGTGAGATCAAGTACTCCTAGACCCCTTGATCCTTTGGTCTGCAAATCTTATCCCATGACACCAGAGCCTGTCCCTTTGCCTGAATATCTTCTGTCTTCTCTCCAGAGGCCATGTCTCATATATTTTATGATCTGGTCTTTGATGGCAACAGGCACATCCAAGCAGGTCATAAACAATAAAGGAAGGTAAGACAGGACAGATTTAACAAATTGAAGTTTTCCTCCATAATTCAAAAAGTCAGCAATACCACATGATATTCTTTCTACTCTTTGGACAATTGGTAGAAACTGTTCCATGGATGGTTTTGTTAAACTGAGTGGCAATCCAAGATATGTGAATGGAATGCTTCTAGTTTGGCATCTAATTGTTTGAGCAAAATGGATGAGCCTGTCATTGTTTAAATTTATTGGCATCATGCTTGATTTCATATAGTTCACTTTGAGAGCAGTGGACAGGGAAAAGTTTGAAGAAGAGCTTTTAAGCAGTGGACAACATCTGCTTTAAGCACCACTAAAGTGTCATCAGCATATTGGACTACAGGGAAATCAGTGCTAGAGGGACATCTTATAGGTGGAGTCAGAAGCTGAAGGTGCATTGCCATATTCAGAATTGATTGAAGAAGTTTAGCAGCAAGAACAAAAAGGAGAGGGGATAGTGGGTCTCCTTGTCTCACCCCTCTCCTGCAGCAATTTTTTTCCTAGGTACTCCATTTAGAAGAACTTCAGAAGAGCTAGACTCAAAGATCATCTCAATCCATTTAATACATTTCTTTCCAAATCCTCTTACCCTAAGAATGTTTAGAATGGTGGAATGATCAATTGTATCAAAAGCCTTTTCAAAGTCCAATTTTAAAATGACAGTTTCCTCTTTTGATTTATGACATTGAAACAGATATTCAAAAGCCCTCCCAAGGCAATCCTGAATAGATCTGTTTTTGAGGAAACCATATTGGTTCTTATGCACCAGTTTCAAAATAATCTTCTGTAGTCTATTGGCTAGCAGCTTGGTAATAATTTTGAGAACATAGTTTAGTAGAGAAATGGGCCTGAAATCTGCAAGTGTAATAGTGTTTTCCACTGGAATAAGTGTAATGAAGGAAGAATTAATACTTTCAAGTGAAATTTTCTCCTCATAGAAGTCAGAGATAAGCTTTTTGAAATCACTTCCAATTATGGGCCAGTAGCTTTTGATGAATTCATTGTTAAAACCATCAGGTCTAGGAGATTTATCACTTGGTAGTTCTCTGATCACATCCTCAATTTCTTTGTCCAAGAAAGGCATTTCAAGAGAGCTTCTCATCTCCTCAGACATACCATTGCCATAAAAATCCTCTAGGTTGAAGAGCATCTTAGTTTTTTCAGATGTACCCATTCTTGTTTTGAAAGCATCCCAAAGAAGAGCAGCTTTGTCAGAGTGTTCAAAAACTTACTGGCCATTTTCATTCTTTAGCATTGAGATATAATTGTGTCTATAACTGATGGTAGCCTTAGAATGAAAGAATTTTGTATTTTCGTCTCCTAATTTCACCCTTTTGATTTTTCCTCTTTGTTTCCAATAGGCATTTTGGTCCTGAAGAAAATAAATGACATGTGATTTCAGTAGATCTCTGAGGTGCCATTCATTGATAGTTAAAGTTCTAGTTTCCTAAAGCAAATCTAGGAGATCAATTGTTTCGTTAACCTTCTTAATCTGGTCCTTTATACAAGGGATTTGTCTGGCCCAAATCTTAATACCTCTCCTCACATTCTTTAGTTTGGCATTTATTTTCTTTGCATTGTCAATGCGTCCAACTGGTATATTCCATGCATTCTGCACAATTTGCTTGAAGCAACCATGTTGCAACCAGTAATTTTCAAATCTGAAAACTTGTGCCTTTGGAATTTTAGTTCCAATAGAAATGACACAAGGTAGGTGATCATAAGTGGGCTTGGAAATTGGGTGGACAAAGTTAGAGGGATAACTATGAGTCCAAGAGCTAGAAGTAAAAAACCAATCCAGCCTTTCTAAAAGAGGTTCTTTTTGCATATTGCTCCAAGTGTATTTTCTTCCTTTAAGTGGTAACTCAATTAGGCCCAAATTACTAATAGCTTAATTGAATAATATTATGTCATTAACATCCCCTCCATTCCTGTTTCTGTCAGATAGTCTTCTAATAAGATTAAAATCCCCTAGGACTAACCAATCCATATTATCAGGCATATCAATATTACAAAACCAATCCAAAAAATCATCTCTTCTTTCAGCTTGACAAGGACCATAGATGTTGATAAGGGTCTAGGTGTCATTTGAGAGAAGGGAAGTGAAAGTGACAAAAGTAGAGTGGTCACTCTGAAAAGCTCTGTGTCCACTAAAAAGAGAACTATTCCAAATGATGATAATCCCCCCAGAAGTGCCAATGGAAGGAAGAAATTCAAAGCTATCAAACTTGCTTGGACAATTTTTTTAAGTAATTCAGGTCAACATTTTCTCTTTTGGTTTCTTGAAGGCAAATGACATCACACTCAAACTCAAGAATTTTTCTTTTTAAAGCAAGCTACTTTTTCTCATAGTTAATGCCTCTGAGATCCTAGTTCAGGATATTCCATTTTCTTTTGTTATTCATAGGTAACCTGGGGTGAGAGATTTTGGGGTGACACAAGATATGTAATCACACAAAGATATCTGACCCTTTCACGGGATCCATATAGCATAAAGGCAAGCATATCCATAAAGGGAAGAGTAAGCTCATTACATGTCCCAAAAGAAATTGATCCAGACACAAAATATTTTAAGTTTTGATACATTAAGACACCTATTTTGGGCCTTTCTTCTTAGACTGCTGACCACAGGTTTCAGCAGCCACGCCTTTCTTTTTTCCATTCATGATTGTGTCAGCTCCATTCTTCTTTGGTCCAGGCTTCCTAGGAGGCTTGATGACCAAATCAGTGACCCTGCTCTTCTTCTGCAGCTTTTCTCTAGTCCTCCCTCTTTGACCTTACCAAAAGAATCAGCAAGACTCTTAACAACTTTATTACTAAGACAAGGTGGAGCAGCATTGCAAGAAAGATAATTGAATTCAGAACAATTCACATGGCTTTTAAGACCCCCATTTAGTTCCAAAATCCTGGGACTTCTTCTCACCTCAGTATCCATAATGGGCTCATTTCCCCTTCTTTTTTTGGATGGAGCATTGGGAGCCTACAAATTTGGGGGAGAACCAATATTCAGGCAGAGAGGAGCCATCTGACCAACACAATCATTAGGGATAATGAAGGTAAAGGTATTCTCTTAAGAAATTGGTTCTTTAATAATTTCCCAAAGAGGAGAAGTAAGAAAGTGCTTTGCCCAACTGAATTTCTCAAGAGTAAGTAGCTTGAGAGTTATAAAGTTGAACCAACTTACAGGAATGTCACACTTCAGAATGTTTTTTCAGATGAAGTACTGCTGATGTGAGGGGAAAAAAACCTATCCCAAAGATCCATGACTTGCTTGGAGAAGGTTTGCTTAGCAGCCAACACCTCATGGAGTAGGAACAAAAGTTGTACAGGCCATTCCCACTTGCAGGTGTGCCTCATTAGGAGAAAGCAAATTAGTGTCTTCAATCATCTAGTCATCCTAATGATTGGTCTCATTGTCAGGCTGAGCCTCTTCCTCATCATCCTGGTAGTTCTGAAGAATATTGAGCAAACCATCTCGCCTACCAATATCTTGAATATTTTCAACAATCTGTGGCTCAACCTCAAGATCATCATCAGCATGAATCGAATTGTTACCAGAAGAAACATTGACTATGGGAACAAATCCAGTGATTGCACTGTTAGCTTCCTAAGGAGGAAAGTTGTGGTTATCAATAGGCATATCCACCCGTTCAGCAAAGATCGGGCCTTGAACAGGTGCAGCATTCCATTGCTCCCAACCTGCAGCATTTCCATCATGCTGAGGTGCAGCATCAGCCCACTGATCCCAGCCACCAACCTCACCAACTGGTTGTGGAGGAGGTGGTGGGGGAGGAGGTCCAAATTGGGGCCCCATGTCAGGTAGAGGATGAGGGTCTTCATTGTTATCTGGCAGAGGGTCCTCATCAGGTGGGCCCCCACCTAGGATATTGCTATTTAAAAGTTACATGATTCAGACTCAACGAGGTCTCCAATGGTAAATCTAACACTCTTGGGCACCTCCACCAAGTCAGTAACTCTAAGTTTAGCAATGATTCTGCCTTTATGTTTAGGGCTCTTTCCCAAAGAAGAACCTTTCCAATGTTAGAAAAAACAACATTCAGGTCTTCAATATGCTAGTGGTCAAGTGGAGGGCCAAGCAGCATAACCCAACATTCATTATTGAATTGTGTCCTGCGCCAGTTGATGCCCTCATTGTGCCTGATGAAGGAAATAGTGTATCTTGGAAAGGGATAGGACTAGCACCGATCAGTCGGTCACGGTCACTGACATTGTTAAATTCCACATATGCATAGCCAAAGGGGCAGTTTTGAATAGCACGAAAATCCACCCTAGCAACATTCTTAAGAAAATCCAACAACACGTCTCGGACATTCTCAAAAGGAACCGGACCTAGAGGAAGGGGATGGATGTTGGCAATGGCATACTATTCATGAGCACGCGGACAACGTGGAACCACCACCCTCTTGACACGGTTTCGCCCTTCCACCTGCATAATCTCGAAGCCAGGAGGGAGAAAAGGCTGCGGATTGAGCGGAATATTTGCCATTACGGCGGAAGTTGCCACCGGGGACGAGCGGAGCGAGGTGGTTGGGGTTTCTGCAGGCGTGGGAGTTGAGGAGGCAGGGTCTTCCGAATTTTACTTTTTTGGGAGAGGGCAAAGTCTTTTAGACAATAAAACACCCTGGGCCGCGTAATTTGTGCCGGGACATGGGCCTTGAACCAATTAAGGTAAGATAATTTGTGCCAGGACATGAGCCTTGAACCAATTAAGGTAAGATTTGTCGGGCCAGGAACGGGAAGGGAAGGTAGGGAATTTAAAAAATGGTAAAAGACCAGGCAACTTAATTGCAGCAGATTTGTTACACTGAATAATTTTCTCCTCCTCAATACTTCCACCTTTAACCACAATTTCCGCAAAAGACATGCCAGGTTTATTTCCCCTTAATGTCACCCATGATTTGACCATTTTTTGCATGGGGATTTCGAAGGAGTAGCCAGGAAACAAAGGCGAGCAAAAACAGTCGATTTAATTTTCTTTTTGTATGTGACAAAAATCAAATCTTTGTCAATTTCTTTGTAATATTCTCTTTCCTCAAACGTCCAATTTGGGCCACCTTCCACCCACAAGTTGATTTTCATGAGAAATAACTCATTCGAAAAAATAGAAAAATTATAGATCTCAAATCCCACAGCACAGGAAGCAACGAAAATCGATAAGTTATGTCTTGTAATAGTTTGACTTGGAATTTTGAGGCTAAACCACCAAAACATGATTGTAGAGCAATGCCAACAGTATGAATATTAACTTTGAATTTGGCACGTCCAAAGGAGCAAACTAGAAAAAAGGTCTTCTTTGGAAACCTCCAGAAAAATTAACATGATGTCCAATTTTTTTGAAGACATTTACCTCAAAATATTTGCGTTTAGAAAAAATCCAATGAGGTGCTCTTGATAGTCTTCACATATGTAGCATGCACATTACCAATATTCTGATCCTCAATAATTTGTGCACCCATAACAACTATTTTGACAATTAGATCAAGTGTCATACCAGAAGAAATCTTTTCATCGGAAAGAAGATATCTTGCATCAATCACCACCTTATTTTGATTGAGAAGCACCATCCTCTTAGAATGAGAATAAAGGACCAAAATCCCTGGGAAATGACCTAAATCATCCATTGGCAGAGAAGAGCATGTTACATGCCATTTAAGACCCAAATCTTCATCTGATTCAAAACCAGAAGCAGATCCACCAAGAAATCCAGAAGTAGAGATCGAAAGGTCATTGACCCTAGAAAGATGAGAGGGGAACCTCACCATAGAACCAACATAAATCACCTCCCCATTTTCGAGGCTTTTACACTCAAGTGGAAGACCCTTGGCATTAAGAATAACCAGCCAGCAATCAGCCGAGAGGTCAGAGAGCCAACAAGAAACTTACCACCAGTGGATATCCCAGAGTAGGTGATCTTCCAGCTACCACTGGAAGAATCCAACGAAGTGGAACCCATGGAGCAAGGAAAACTTATGCTAAAGACTATCAATAGAATCTTCTACATGATAGAATTGAAAAAAAGTTCCAACGACTAGCAGTACTGAGATTTGCCAGTATTGATCTAGCGGTCAATGTTCAAAGTTATTCGTATACTATATACTGGTAAGATAAGATATGCAGAAGAATTCTAATGTTTTCCATATGTATCTAGTTAAGAGTTTAGACAAGATGCATGCATATCTAGACAAAGTTGAGTCCATTAATTTGGATTGGGGGAAGTACAAAGATCAGTTCTACGCATTACATTAGTTGCATCGTTAAGCAAAAACGAGCATCGGATGTTTTTTCTTTCCGAAACTAATGTAGAGAAACAAGAAACTACTTACACATGCATGCATCATAGTGAATTTAGGAGTACTCACACTCGTCTTGGATGGTGCCCCTGCCGGGGAATACAGTGCCACAGGTGATGGGTCCTGGGCCGCACGAGCAGTTGGTGCCGCCACCGGAGATGTTGGTGCCAACATGGGAGAAGACAATGCCGAGAGAGATGATGTTAGGTCCACCAATAAAGATAGAGCCTCTAGTGGAATAAACAGTGCAATGTATGATGGTGCCCGTGCCACCGGAGTAGTTGGCACCGCTGATGGGTCAAAAATAGATGTCTATTTTGTGGCCACCGCGGTCTCCGTGCTGGTAGATGATCTTTTAGTATCTATAATACGGTGGACCTCGGGCCCACCAAGATTATCCAACATGTAGAAGATCCACTCGTCTTTCCTATCGAATCTCTAGAAGATCAATTCTACCTCAATGGCTAATATGCAGCTGAAAGAAGAAGGGTACTTCGTAGAAATGGATGTGTAGGGGGATATAGGGATGACGTGTGCTTTGGTGATGCTACTAATCGCTCGGGAACTTGTTCGCTCCTACTATAGTTAGTGTCTGGTCACATTAGTTTGACTAGTTTTCTTTCTCTATAACCCCACTCTATAATTAGTATGCTAGTGATACGTGCAGGTCGTTGTACAGGTTGCCTTGGTACGACACCAAAATAATACTATCTTAAACGTATATGATGTACAAAATATGTTTAATCAAGTACAGACAGTAGGGCATACAAACTAGCTTTACAGATCATACTAATTCGTATGGAGTACTATGATAAGAAATAGTTCAACAACCAACTGGGAGCTACTCCCATTACATACGAAGTACTACTCCAATACTGTATAACGTTTCAATAACACATATAGAAGCCAATACATTTTTTGAAATAAACCGTCAGACTAGTTCCAATACAGGGCGTTAGCAAATCTTGGGATGAACCAAAGCAGAGTCTTCACAAACGAAGGGTCAATGCGTGCATTTAGAATTTTATATGATGAGAAGGCAATGTTTGTTGAGAAACCAACAGATGCGTCCATACCATTCACTCGGATGGGGCATATTTCAGGATTCGGCGAGTCGTAAAGGTATATTGCATTGTGCAATGTGTAGACATAATTGCTTCTTGTTAGATAACCTTGGTCAATATCGGCACTAACTACCGGCATGCTAATCGAATAGTTCACTCCAAGGAAATTAAAATATTCTCGAAGGTTAGTAACCCATGCCCATGGCTTACCTCGATGTAGTAACACATCAGGGTCTTTCGAGAACACTAGGTAGATAAGTTCAGAAGAATACATGCGAACACTACGACAGCAACTACCAGCATTAGGACGAGTCGTATAATGACAAACCAGACATTGAACATCCTGCTCATCGTCAATGCCCCAGGTAAATACTAGTAGAAGGTTGGAACCGTTTGATGAATTTACGAACCACCACATACCATAATCATACTCGTGGTCTAGATAGGCATCGAGTTCATCCACCGAGTTACACAAGGATGGTGTCATCAGGAGCAACACAAGACCTGGAAAAGAAAACACAATGGATAAGAACTTATTTGGTTCACAATATTTAAAAAATGAAGGAATATGAAAAATAGAATATTAGGATATACTGAATCGTATTGGAAACAAAATTGCGTGATTCTGTAATAGGATCAATCTAGTTGCACCATAGGAGAGAAGGAAGAAATTTGTGTGACAACCGAATGTAATACTAATTTACATAACAATCCTGACGAAAAATCCTATATATTTAAATCCTCTAAACTCATGGAGAAATCCTTTTAGACCAAGAGCGTAAAAAGCATAAAATACAAAGTTTATTTTAAACCAACAATGCTATATGTCAGCTTCGTAAAATAATCATACATCCATGAATATGAAGCTAGTGCGCTAGATATGGAGGTGTAATTACCAGGATAATAAGGACTTCACACATAAACAAATCTTAGTTATGGTAAACACAAGTCTTCTTTAACTGAAATAGGTCATGTACTTATTCGGAAAAATTGTCCATATAGCTTAATGGCCATGATGAACAAGAACTGAGCCATCAAAAAGGGCGACAAGAGTGTAATCTTGATATCTCCCAAAAAATATGGGAACTTGGGAAATAGCTATCTTCTGCAGTAACATGCGATGGCCATTATCCAAGAAAGTATCTAGGTGATTGGTGGATTCAAACGACACTGCTAGGAGAAGAATCTTGCGACGAGTCTACATGTTCACAAGTTCCCACCAGTATTTGAGGCCAACCATGGTGATCCAATAACCATTGGCGCCTACCCAGTGTTTATTCATGTCGCTTGGCACGACACCATCTAAGGAGAACATGTCCAGCGGTGACACCTTATATAGGAGGCTCTCGCCATCCAATATTCAATCCCGCGGTATCTTACTTGGGTGAGAATGAAGTACACATGGGAGGCCAAACCCTGAGAATCCAGCATAGTTGCAATGTATTTTTTCGAGTCAAGATGAAGTTTGGACGAACCAAAGAGGCTTGTGATGGTGATGACGTCACCTCTAGATGTGAGTTCTTCAAGGGGTCCTTTGGTAAACACCTACTAAAATAGCCGACAATCATCGTCACTATCCTTGCTCGATCCAGCCATCTCACTGCAATTGGTGTGGCGATGGTGTTTGGGAGTAGTTTGTTTGGGCTTTGGAAAAGAGGGACGAGATGAAGAACACAGATTCTTGTCACGTGTCAAAACATAGACACCGAGGATTCCCCACACACCCATTTTGGTTTGGTGGTGGGCACTAAGGTAATACAACCTCAACTCAAAACAGATCACACACAGCACACATGATGTTTTTTACCCAGGTTTAGGCCGACCTTCGACTAACAACCCTACGTCCTGCTTTGGTGAATTATCTTGTGGATTTCTTATAACAAGATCAACAATCTATTGCCGGGGATCCGCTTTAAACTAGATTCTATGTTTCCCAGGCTTCCTATTTCTTTCTATCTTCCTGAGAGAGTCTCAGTTCTAGCTCTCCTCTCGTTCTCCTCTCTTGTTATACTATGAGCTAATTCTCTCTCTCTCCCTCTCTCTCTCACTGGCGTTACCAGCTATTCCTTCTACCTGACTTACCTCTCTCCAAGTATTTCCTTCTCCAAGGACACACCGAAAGCTTCTTCTTTTTCCTCTGGACCCTCTTTCACTATGGCCAAGGCCATCCTTTTTATATAGAAAGGGGGTACCATAGTGGCCGCGCACATGCGGCTTCCTATCATTCCTGGGATCCACTACCGCTGTCCCACGTGGCGCAGCGGCAGATGGGTGGTGCTTCTGGCCACTCCTAGCTGTGGGCGGTGCCATTGTCCACTCCTTGGCCGCGGGCGGTGCTGCACAACAATTTATGGTGAGGCGACATCACAGGGCACGTGCTGCCATGTCAGGATTGCAGCGCCCACACTCCCTTTAATGCTCTGTGTAGGCGCAGGGATAGGGGAGACACTAGTCTCCCATTTGCAGTGTCACTGATCTCGTCCTTGTTGACTTGTGTTCCTCGGGTGCACTAGGACCGAGAGGAGTTTCTCTGGTGATGAAGTCGTGGTGAAACAAGTAGAGTACCCGCCAATGTCACTTATCTCCTTCATGACCTTGCTCCCAGGTCCGAACTCTTCTTTACCAAGATGACCTTGCTAGGGGATTTGTTCCTTCCCACACGCCGAGGCGCAATGCGAGGGTCCCCCTTTCCTATTGCACTAATAGAATTCCGCTGATGAGGCCTGGCAATGATCTTGTTCTACCTTCTTATTCTACGAATTAACTCGGATGGCCTAGACACTGTTGCCGGGCTTCGCCCTTCAACGACACGTGGGCCTAGCTTATCGACATTCGTGCACGATGTGACCTCTTGGCACGTTTTGAGATACTTCATGTTGGCATGCGTACGCGCGTGCACTTGCGTAGCCATGGAAAAAATGCACCGCGTCATGTTCCGTCTCAACATCTATAGTCTGGTTGCATTGACTGTAGTTGCTTCGATTCCTTCAAAAAGTCATAACTATGCAGAGGAGGTGGCACTGGCTTCCCCCCGTGCCATCGGGGAGATTATCCTCCAGCCCCTCCTCAACTATAAAAGGGGTGAGTTGTGATGGTCTTAGGAATAATTTCCACACCATAACCCTCGCACTCTCACCTGCTTGAGCTTGCTGGAGATGTTGTCTAGGAGCACTGATGGTAGCTCCAGCGTCTCTAACGCTCCGCAATGCAGGTGTCGCCATGGTCGTCGGTCTCCTCGTGTGGTGGCATAGACCGAGGGAAATTTGGCGCCCCTTACCACCGGCGCTCCCGCCCTCCACGACTGTCAAGGTCACGGGCAGGACCAAAGGCATGGCAGGTCTCCGTAGCGGGACTCACCTGCTGATACATCTCAAATATAACTACTTTCCAAGCACTTTGCTCAATGATTTGATATGGAATGTCCCCATACTTGGATAAAACTGCTGAATCTAACGCTATTTTTAGCAAAAGTCTTTTTTCTGTTAGTTTTCACCGGAAATAAAACCGAGGAAAAATACCACTTCAGTTTTTCACCAAATAATGAAGCCTAGGACCATGGAATCAAGTGAGCGGATCCACAAGGCCCAAAAGAGACTAGGGTGCGCGCCCAGTAAGGGTGGGCGTGCCGCCCAGGACCTTTTGGTCGTGGAGCATCGCCTCGGCCCCTCTTTTGTCATACCCCATATATACCAGAAAAACCTAGGTATCCAAAAGCACGGAGCGTTTCACGAAAAAGAGCGCCGCTAGAGCCATGATCTTTGATTTGGGGGTTAGATTGGTCCTGCTCTCCACCCCAAGGAGTGGGATTTCGAGGTCTTCTCCACCACCACCATCATTAACATCATCACTAATGACCATGAGTTCATCCCCCATCGTCATGTGTGAGTAGTTCTCTGTGGGCATGTGAGGTGGATGGGATCCATCATGTAATCATCCATATGTATAGAGATTTGAGATGTTTGTCTTGTAGACATTCTTATATGAGTGTTGGTACACTTTTGCTATGTTTAATGCTTGTTGCTAGGGACCGAGTGACATGATATCAGTACTGAACTTTTATTGCCCAATCATATATTTGTGTTTGGTATGTATTTGTGAAGTGTATTACATATTATTATGTTGAACTTGCGAACCCTAAGGTGACAGTTAGGGAAAATAATAGGAATATATGATAGTTTGAGGATATTGTGTATTTGTGAAGTGTTAATGCTTTGTTCCGGTCTATTTGAAACGGTTGATCTTAATTTCCTATAGTACCAAGTTGGCCCCAGTGAAATGGGCAGGCAGGACAAAAGATATTATGCAAACTTACAAGCATGATTATGTTTGGAACACACACCTACACACACCTGAATTAGAGATACATGCCATGTTAGTATGATATATTATATGATGGATATCATTCATGCAACACCCCGCTATCACCTCATGCCTATGTTTAGCTAGTGAAAGTTTCACAACATTACTTCTGTTGAAAACTGGAAATCTGCTGCTTTATTTACCACTTTATTTGCTAGTTTATTGACATACATGTGTGATTGAGAGTGATGTATCAATTGCTAAAGTCTTATTGGTATTCTTGTGTTCCCCTTGAGTCAAACTATAAATTTGGGTAATACTACCCATCCAAGATTTCAGCGATCCCCTATACTTTTGGGCATCAAGACATTTTCTAGCGCCATTGTCGGGGAAACAATATTTATTGGTAAGACCATATGTTATCATTTACTTGCTGTACTTACTTGTCTCTCATCATGGGAAAGAGTAAGGATGCTGCTAAGAAGGATATTATGCCTTCTACTACAAGAAGAGGTACGGATTTACCCTCTAGGCCAAAATTTTCACCTAATGCTATTACTACTCCTGCTATTAAAAAGAAAACTACTATCCTAGCAAGTTCACCATTGTCTAGGATGTCTACTAGTAGTGAAAAGGATTTGTTGGATAATGTCCCACATAAAGAGGGGATGCCTGACTTATCTAAGTCCTTGCCCAATGATGATATGGAATCTAAATATGATGAAGATGAACATGTTAATGAAAAACATAGTGCCACTAGTTCTAAAAAGACACCTAGTGAATAGGATATTGCATTCACTAAGTCTTTTATGAGTGTTGATCTACATGACTTGGATAAATTTGAAGAAACTCCGAGATCTTTTTCTATAGGAGGACTATTTCCTATTGCTAGTAAATGCAAAGAACCTGCAACATTCATTAAAGGTAAAGATTATGATTTTGAAATTAACCCTCAAATAATAGAAAGAGTGGAAGCATCTAAGTTCCATGGTAAAGAAGAAAAATTTCCTCATGAGCATTTAATGAAGTTATAAGATACTGCTTGCTTATTTGGAAAACTGAGATTCAACAACGTTATTATTTCTTAAAATGTTTCCCCTTCTCATTAGGAGGAGATACAAAAACTTGGTACAAATCATTAGCTCCTAAGTACATTACTAGTATGGAATCATGCTTGTATGTGTTTTTCCATAAGAATATTTATGATAGTAAAATATATGCTATGAGAGTTGAAATTAGTAACTTCACACAAAATGAAGAAGAAAGTATTCCCCAAGCTTGGGGAGATTTTGTGTTATTCGAAGGAGATGCCCTGCACTGTTTTAAGGATAATGAATTGATTGATACATTTTATAGTGGACTAACTGAAAGGTCTAAAACCTATCTAGATAGTGTTGCAGGAAATATTTTCAGGGACATGACAATTGAGGAAGCTGAGGAATTATTGAATACTATTACTCAGAGTTATCATGTTTGGCATATTGAAGAAGAAGAATAGGAGAAAAGTGAGAAGACTCATAACAATAAAGGTGTTCTCACATTATCTAATAAATATATGGAAGAACTCATAAATCTATGGAGGAAAAGGGTATTAAATCCTCTCATTTAAAGGAACTTTCTGATAAGGATTTTAAATTCGCTATTGATAAACCATGTTTCCCTATTCAAGTTCATGCTATATGCTCTTCTGAAAGCAATGGAAAGAAATCACCTCCTTCAAAAATATCTTATGTTGATCATTCTAGCAATTTTGTTCCTTAACAAGAAACATATGATCACAATATTGAAAGGAAAATAATGGAGAACTCTCATAAGATAAATGTTCTTCATAAAAGAGTAGGCTCTTGTGTTTAATATATTAAGATGGCTATTAAGCATTACAAAATGATGAATAATCAAGTTGAACAAATGATTTCTCTTCACAATAAGTTATATGAAAAGCTTCTTAATGAGAAGAAGCAAATTTGTGGAGTTAATACAAGGGGAGGTTCTAGCACTCAGGCTCATGATTATCCTGATGGACATCCAAAAAGGAAAGAGCAAGAGGCTCTTAAGAAGAAGTCAATTGCCGTAAAATCTCCCAATGAAAATGAAGAAAATGGGAATTATGAAGATCAAGAAAATGATGTATCTCTCTCTCTGATGCTAAAACTGAGGATGATAATAATGAAGAGGATGATGTGGAAATGTCCCAACCAAATGAAGATTCACAAGAAGAGGAGAATAATGAAGAATCTGAGCCTATTATAAGCGAGGACCCTCAATCATCAAGGGATAAAAATAAGAAGAAGAAACCTCCGCCACAACAAAAAAGTAAAGAAAGGGATCCATGGGTACAGAGACCTATACCATATCCCCAAGAGGTAATTAAAACTTTGGATGATGCAAGGTTTGAGAAGTTTATTGAATTCATAAAAAGTTTCTACTTGCAAATTCCCTTAGTTGATGCTATTAAAGTACCTCCATATTCCAAATATATGGAAGATATTGTCACTAATAAAAGAAAGATACCAAATGAAGCTATTACTGCCATGATTGCTGACTATTCTTTTAAGGGAAAACTACGTGAAAAGAGAGGGGATCCAGGTATTCCAACTATTCCCTGCACCATTAAAAATACTCGTGTGAAATATGCCTTATGTGAGCTTGGAGCTAGAGTAAGTGTCGTTCCTTTCTCACTTTATAAGAAACTTAATTAAACAAGTTGGTACCTACTGAAGTTCCACTTCAAATGGTTGATAAATCTACTGCTATTCCTATTGGTATATGTGAGGATGTTCCTATTATGATTTCTATTGTGTAGATTCCCACAGACTTTTCATATTAGATATGCCTGAAGATGATAATTTATCTATTATTCTAGGTAGACCTTTTCTAAATACTATAGGGCTGTGATTAATTTTACTGAAAGCAAGGTAACATTTAATGTGAAGGGAAGGAACATAGTATATATTTTCCAAAGAATAATTCTATTGATTTACCAAAGAGAAGTGTTAATGTCATTAAACCAAGAGTCCTTATAATTGGAAGTTTTGAGATTCCTATCCCTCCTCCTAAGCCTATGTATGAAATAATAATATTAGAACTATTCCAATCCATTATGAGGTACCATGAACTCCTTCCTCCTAAAAGCAATAATGTGAACCATTGTTTATATCCTTATCATAATATTAATGAGACTTGATCAACCTCATTTTTAACATGATAATGATGGGATGGTGATCACCATTTAAGATATTTCTGTAGTATATTATAATTTATATGAATTCCTTCATTTAGAATTAGTCACTTTAATTATTTCATTCTATTTTTAACTATTTTTGGAGTCCAAGAAAGTTTTACATATAAAATATGTTTCAACAATTAGAAATAAAATTCCTAGGTCATTTTTCTCAACAGAGGATCCACCATGCCAAAGATCACTGCCAGAAAGTAAATAGGGGCCAGGAAAGACCAGGTGGCGCGCCCAATAAGTGTGCGTGCACTTATTCGCTCGTGGGCCCCCAGGAGGAGTTAGGTGGCCTCCAACCTCTAGGGTCTTTGTTTACTCTTAGAACCCGACCAGGTACCACTCGAAATTTTTTCCTCTGCTCCCTGGCTGCCCATTTCTTGATCTCCAAGTTTTGGTAGCCATTTTAAAATTCCTTTCGAGGGATTGCTCATTGGTATGTGACTCCACCACTCACCCAAGTTATTCTTGACATAATGCTTTATATTGTCAGGAAAATGCTGCTCTTTGTGGTACATCTCATGCATGAAAATCCATGGTTTTGAAGATTTCTAATGCAAATGATTTATAGTAATGCTTGGTAGAAACTTTTTGGAGTATCTCTAAATTCTTATAACTTGATACATCTAATTGTTTAGTGATTTTTATTCTTAGAGATGCAAGCTCTCATCCACCATGAGCAACAGCAAAAGCCTCATAAGGAGTTTGAGGCCAAGGAGAGGCTCAAGAGCCTTAACCAATTATGATGAAGAGCAAGAATGGGAAGATGAGATGATCTTTAAGCCGGAGGACTTGAAGGTGAAGGCTACCAAATGGCCTAACCCAATGCGCTGAAGGCCTTATCCATAGAGGAAGATTTTAGTTATTTCTTGCAGAAAACCAAGCTGGAGGACTTTGCAAGACATCCTCAATCAACCTACTACGAGCTAAGCAGTGAGTTCCTAGCCACTTTCAGGTTTGTACAAACCGAAGGGAAGTTAAGTAGTAGAGGTAAAGAAACTCTCTTGATCTCCAAATTTTCGCAGCCATCTTCAAATTCCTTTGGAGGGATTGCTCATTGGTATGTGACTCGACCACTCACCTAAGTTATTCTTAATATAGTGCTTCATATTGTGAGAAAAATGATGCTCTTGGTGCTATATCACTTGTATGAAAATCCATGGTTTTGAAGCTTTCTAGTGCAAATGATTTATAATAATTATTGGAAGAAACTTTTTGGAGTATCTCTAAATGCTTATAACTTGAAACATCTAATTGTTTAGTGATTTTTATTCTTAGAGATGCAAGCTTTCATCCACCATGAACAAGGGCAAAATCCGCATGAGGAGTTTGAGGCCAAGGAGAGTCTCAAGAGCCTTAACCAATTATGATGAAGAGCAAGAATGGGAAGATGAGATGATCTTTAAGTCGGATGCCTTGAAGGTGAAGGCTACCAAATGGCCTGTCCCAATGCGCTGAAGGCATTATCCATAGAGGAAGATTTTAGTTGTTTCTTGTAGAAAACCAAGCTGGAGGACTTTGCAAGACATCCTCAATCAACCTACTACGAGCTGATAAGTGACTTCCTAGCCACCTTCAGGTTTGTACAAACCAAAGGGAAGGTAAGTAGAAAAGGTAAAGAAACTCCCAACACTATTGATGTGAGGTTTTTCATGAAGGTTCAAAGGTTGATCATGCCCTTAGAGACATTCTGTAATGCCATACATGTCCCTAATGAGGGAAAATGGGAAGCTATTCCTGCTGATTCTGATGAGAGCCTCTATTCATTTTGGAGGAGTATAAGTGTAGATGTGCCTGAGGATATTCGTAGAGGAAAGTTTACTCATATTCAGCACCCTTCTTTAAGATATTTCGCATTGTTTTTTATTAGAGGATTTCTTGCTAGGAAGAACTCAACGGGATGCACTGGTCCGATAATTTATTTACTAAAATGTACTAAGGAAGGTGTAGCTCCTGAATACAACTCGGGTGTGATTATTGCTAGAACCTTGTCATATGTTGCAAAACACCATAGCACCAAACCTCTTCGTGCTAGAGAAATAGCCACATTATTTTTTGAATACCTTAAGAATGAAAGGAAATTTGAAAATACATGGGAACTCTGGTTCCGGGACCCATTCTATTGGATACTAACATGTTGGTTCGCATGGGGATATTGAGGGAATATGGCACGGGTCACATGATGTATCAATATATGGTTAACCATGGTAGGTTGGAATCCACTTTGCGTCCTCGTATTGATTATTTTGACAGGTTAAGAGGGAAGTGGACATCCCCTATCAATGAGTATGAATGGGGTGAAGCTGCTGAATCATCTTCACCAGCAATATGGGGGATTACCCTCAACCTCTAGCACATACCACATGGGGAGGCATGCCTGCAACACCTTATTATCATGGCGGAGAAGGCTACTCTTCTCAACAGCGGGACGAGGACACACCGCCACAATGGCTATCATGGGAGCAGCAACCACCTTAATATGGAGGTGGACAATACGGTTGGGGGCATGATCCCAACTATCTGGGCTACCAGCTTTCACCAAAGCTTGGGAAAGTATGATTTTCTCCCTTCCTTTTCATTGTATATGTGATGCTAGAACAATTTAATCTATCTGAGTTGTAGTTTCATTTCAGTGAAACCCAAAACCCAAAAAAAACTTTGTTTGCCTATGTAGTTAGCTTGCCATTAAGTTGATTACTTTTGTTGTCTAAAACTGAAAACCACAAAAAAAATTCCGTTTTTGAATCGCACATAAAAGGAGTTGCAACAATTTGCATGATGTTGTTCACTGTTTTATTTTTCATTTTTTATTTGTAACTCTGATTAGGCTAAAATTTATACAAAAACTATAATTTTACATCCCACCACACACACAAATTGGCAAACATTCCTGGGATGTTTAAATAGGGAAATATTGTGCTACAGCACTGTAGTAATTTGTTGACAGATTTCAATTTAGACACTAAAAGTGCCTAGTTGACTTATAAATGGTCCCTAATTCAATGTTATGATAAAATATGGATCACAAGCACTATAAACCACCATGTTTATGAGAAGTGATTTATTGCAAAACTTGCATTATTATTATTTTTGAATCGATGAAAATGAAGTCCAGAATGGACCAATCCGTATCTACTTGCTTTATTTCAACATATATGAGCATATTGGGCAGTTCAAGATGGGAGAGGAAGAACAACAATGATGAATCAATGTGTATGAATTGATTAAAGATGTATGACTCCTTTGTTGTACTTATGCATGAAGGTTAACATTAGCAAATGCTTGAGTAAAGTTTCATCAATACTTAGGGAAGTGGTAATGAATGGTTACTTTGTCTGTGTCCTTTTGGCTATATAATGAGGCAAATGACATGCTATTAGGGAACATTATTTTAACTTGATTGCATGATAGTAGCTCTGAACAAAAGTCTATGCATCCCATTATGCTTGTTGATGTGGATGTGGCACATATTCAATGATGAATATTTATATTCCTATGTGTCTTTGACATATGGAGGTCGTGGCTTGTATGATAGTCTAGTCTTTCAAATTGTGAATCTCATCGTCGAATCATATGCTAGTGAGTTGATAGTGTCTTTAATTGACAACTAAGCCTTTCCACTAGACTTTAAACCAACTCCACCAACATGGCCTTCATTGTGTTGGTGGGCACCCATCCTTTAAACCCTTATCCTGAAAAAAATGAAATATCTCAATGAGTTGGGTCTTTCTACGGAAGAAAATGGGCTAAAACTAAGAAGTTCCCACCAAGAAAGGAAAAAATCAAGAGATTCTTATTCATTCAAATGCTTATAATCAAAAATATTGATGCACTATGGATACAAAACTCCACTCCAAGATGAATGAAAAAAGACTTGCAAGCCCCAAAAGTGGCAACCAAACTCCTTCCACTCATGCAAAGTGCGACAAACAACCAAAAAAAGAACATATCCTGTTCGACTCCACCTATTGTCAACTAAAGATACTAGCTACTTACTCATGTATGGGTCTTCTATGAGTGTCTAGAAGGATATAACGTCCCTAAACTATTTAGTTCAGAATGCAAGCATGATAAATTAGTTGTCAACAATTGAATGAATCAAAGGTCTCAAAACGTTACAAATGGTTCAACCAAATGCGATGTGAGAACTTTGTTTGTTTCCACTATTAGGTAATCATGCTCAAGTAGTGTTGCCATATATTATCTCCTTTGTACCATGCATGATCATTTGTACACCAGCATAGTAAGATCTCATTATTACTTTTCCATTCATTGATAAAGCTATGCTTCAAATATTTTCCATGTTAAAATGTTATGCATGAATAGAGAAAAGTTCTTGTCAAAGTCTTTTATTGCTTCTACACTGTGTTTGAGTTGTTTGAGGACAAAAAATGGGCTAAGCTTGGGTGAGCTGATATGTAATACCTCGGACCCGACGCTCTAAGAACAATCTTGGATAAACCAAAAGTGGACAAGGGATTCTACCATGGAGGCCCAAGGCCACCCACGTGTAGGTCCGTAGAAGCAGAGCAGGGCAGAGCACCGGCCAACCACCCTACCCACTTTCAAGAACATCAGGAAAAGAGCAAGCGGCATAGTTGATAGGTAAAGAGATCAAAAACATACACAAATGAGTATGCATATCAACGACATACAATAGACATCAGAGCCACACCATCTAAAAGCAATAGAGGTAGAAGTATTCAACACCATACGACAAGATCCAAATATCCTAGATAGAGATAATAGTTTAGGATACATCCTCATACATCACACATCAGAGTATCAAGAGGAAGCGGGAAAAAAAATCCGAGTACAGATTAAGAAGCTAATCGGCATAAGATGCCCTGAAAATAAGCACACCCATCCCATAGATCTCATGGATCTCCATCCCCAAAATCTCTACACCTAATGCTCGTTGCCACCATCATCAGTCTCTTTGACCTAGTAACCTTCCTGAGAGTATACATGTCCATCTGAACCAAATATTTATCGTTTGATACCCTAGGGGTACTCAGCAAGTCTTAATGCATCTAAAGGGAACAACCTAGGGGTGATGCTATTGCAGCGAAAGATAATATCTAAACAGTGCTATATACACGCTACACCGTCCGCCCAACCAGATATGGATGGACATTCATTAATTATTAACAATAGAGATATAAGTAACATAAATAAACCTTTCTCGCCCTCCTTCTCGCTTACGGACGAGAAGATGGAAGAACATCCCATCCGTTGGCCATTATATTAACCATTCCATGAGTGTTGCACTATTTACTAGTCGTGTCTTAGTCAAATTTAAGATACTCCTTAACATATGACAAAAGCTTTTTAACAAAACTATTCTGGCTCATTTGACATATTCTCAAATGTACTGGCATTCCAAAACCTGAGCCAAGATGCTTATATAACCAAAACTATTTTAGTAGCTTCTATTAACAAAACTATGGAGAGATACATAATATAACCTCCTTATGTTTTCAAGACAGGACCCTCAACTAATCTTATCTCTACTTTCCCCAAAACCTCTTTTCAAAGCATTTGAATTCTACTCTTGGTAGAGGTACCAAGGACTCTCACCTTACTCAATCCCCAACCCCTTCTAAATGCCCCAACCCTACCTCAACCTAAGCTTGATGGTAACCCTGGTAGTGGATTTTCTTAGTTCTAAGATGAGTTGCCTTGATCTGCTATCTGATGAGTTGCCTTGATCTGCTGTTTGATGTGTTTGCTTAGGAAGTAGTATGAGCCACTCTAGAAGCTCATCACTAGGATGAAGGGGGTTCCAAATTATCACCCGCCTAAGCAAGAAGACAAATCTGGATATGATCCCTAGCTAATAGGTGATCATCTAAAACCCCTAACTAGATCAATTATGAAGATTTCCATTCTAGAAGCTTCCAAGTCCATGAAGACCATTATCAAGCATGGATCACTTCTACTCAATCTACACTTCAACATCATCCACTTGATGATGCTTTGTTACCTTGCAACCCCTCCAAAAACATTCCCTCTCATACTCTAGTCAAAATCCTCAAAAACTGCCTGGAAACTATTTCAACATCATCTGGAAACTATTTCAACATCATCTTTTTGAATGCCTCCCTTTCTCAAATCCTGTGCATTTTTGGAAATGCACCTGAACCATCGTTTTAACCATCCTAAGTAATACCAAGGCCCACATTTTACCTTGGTTATATCCTCCTCCAACCCACTTGTTCTTGATGGTTTTGCAGGCAAGAAAATAACTTTTCCTACAAATCTAGTCATCATGCCTAATTTGAAAGAATCTCACACCATCATCCAACCCTCTATGGACCAACTCTTTGTATGGTTGTGTTCTACTCAAATAGGTCTATAAAAACCTACTTCACTTGTTCCAAGTGGATCCTTGAGCTTATTAAACCCACATGGTTTGTAAGGCATCATGACTCATCTGGTATGGCAGCCTTATTTTCAACAAAGTTTGCCAAAATTTCTAGATCACCTCAAATGAAATTAATCCAAACTCCTTATGCCATGATCATCTATATGACTTGGTCTAACTATCCATCTATCCCTTGCTTCAAGGAGAGCTTTGAGCTCCAAGATCCAACAAGGTTTAGGTGGTATAAAAAATAACATCTCCCTAGATCCACAACTCCCAAGTTCGGAATCCCAATTCCCAAGTTTGGAAATGCTTGCTACACCTTGTCTACATCATCTACCTTGATTATCAAGATTTATCAAACATTATCCATAATTATTATGGCTTCAAATCTATTTAATTCCTTTAATTGACAAAATCTCAAAACCCCTTTCCAAATGGAAAGTTTGGTTTTTGTCAAAACACTTACCCAAATTTTTGCTCATGTGAGTTCCATATATCATACCTTACCTTCCCATCTCAAAGATAAATATTTTTGAAGAGCTTTATTATTTCTTTTTGCCCATTTTCTTAAATGGCTAAATGGGAATAATAATTGTCTTAAATACTTTTAAGCCACAATAAATCTTGGGAAAATTCCCCTAAGTGTGTATTCACATGTGGAACCCTCCCACATCAAAAACCCACCTTGTCCAATGTAGAAATATCAGATGATCTTCTAGAAACCACTTCTTCCCTTTTTGAATAAATGGATTTATGAGGAATAAAACCCCTTATAAAAATCCCAATTAAATCCTAGGAGTCTACCTTGACCTCATCTATCTACCAGTACCATTTCCTCATCTTGTCTAATGCAAGTTTTTGGACTTTCTTCGTAACCACCTATTTTGATCAAAATTGCCATGTAAGCAAATCCACTACTCAAACCATTTCCAACTCTCATCAAAACTTGCCCAATGCATCCTCTTAACACCAGGACACACCCCAAGTCGACACCACTGTAGCTCCACCCCTGCCCTTGCCCATTCTACCCTTGTACTAGTAGAGAGACAAGCAAATCTTACAAGATTGTCACTTTTAATTTCCACAGCAGCCCTACTCCTCTATGCCCGACCAAATATCCTTCTTACCCCTCCCCACCGCCCTCTAGGCCAACCATAGGCCAGCAAATCCCCTCCCCCATGTCCAAAGTGGACATTTGCACCCTAGATCCCTCCCCCTCGATATAAAGGCTAGAGGCCACGCCAACACGCACCTGCCCCTCATTTTCTCCCTCTCCGCCTCACTTACCTCCCCCAGTAACCCCTCTTCCTCCCCTGCTCTGTGCTGCCCGGAAGAAGAAGAAGGAAGAGCTTAGGCTTCCTCCAAAAATCAAGCAAGGCTCCTTCTCCCCTGCTCCCCTTCCTCTACATGTTGGCCCTCGAGTTCCCATCTTCCTCCTCTACCTAACCCTATGCTTGTTTTGGCCCAGGAATGCCTCCTCCGACCTCGTCGACAAAGCCCCGACGAGCTTGCCTCGGACGTTCTCGCGTGAGCCGGTTCTAGTCGCGGAACCCACCACTGTCGCCCATCGCCGGGACTGTCGTCAAGCACCATGTCGTCCCCGCCGACTTCCAGCCCCTCCCCGACCCTTGGGTGAGCTCCCTAACCCCACCGGGGCCTCCCTAGGGTTCCTTACCCGTCGGGTTCAGACAGAGGAAGGAGAAGCACCTGAGCCATCGATCTGCACTAGATCTGACGGCCAGCACTCGCCCATACCCCCTTGAGCCCCCTCACTCGCTGACGCCCAGGTCCCACCTGTCAGATTCAAAATTGGCTCCCCGCGTGCAGCCTCGCCTCGGATGGGCCGGAATTGCCCTGCTCGGCCAAGTTCGACTGGATTTCCGGCCCAGCACTGCCCCCTTCTTTTTATTTTTAAGTAGTTCATTAAAATCTAGAAGTTTAACCTCCAGTTTAAATCATTTCAAAAATGCTAGGCAACTCCAACTTACTAGATCTAAAATCCCCCATGTTCCTGTGTGTTTTGTGCAACATGCAGAATAGGTCCTTTGCTAAAAATAAATTTCTTTGGTTATTGGCATTATATCCACTACAATTGTATCTTTTACACTAAATAAAATCCTTTGTGAGCTAGCCTTACCCAAATGAGATGGATCAAAGCTCTGCTGGAAGGTATTTGAAATACCTGTCATCTAGCATAGGTCTCATGACAAAGTGAACAATAGTGTGCCCCTAGCAAAAATAATAAAAAAACAGCCAATATCTGCCTTAAATAATTTCTCTAGGTCAAACAAAATGTGGGATTGGCCTGATTCCACCTCCAAGTACACCCTTTTAACAGCATCTATCAAATCCCAGCAGATTAGATTTTATTGAGCTCTGGTTGAATTTTAGTGATTTAATTACTTCTCTAAGTGGTTTTATCACTAAATAAATCACTCGAGGAGTTTGACAACTCCAAAAAGAGTGAATCCAATTCCTACAGAAAGGTATTGGAAATACCACATGCCCATGCATTCAACTCAAGAGCTTCTGTGGAATTATTCTAGTGAAAAAGAGAAAAACCATATAGAACTGCCTTTGATGATTTATTAAGGGCATTCTGGTAATTGTTTAGACTTTATTCCAACTCTATGTGGTTCGGTACATCAAACACTACCTAACCAACAAAGGATATAATTATTGGAGCTCCAAAACCTTTCTGGTGAATTATTTCCTCAAACTAGAGTTTATTCCACTCTAAAAAGCATAATTAAATCTAGGAAATTGATAATCTAATGAAACCACTTGTGTTGGTCTTGTTTTGTCAAGACCTATCCGAGGATATCTTGGTTGCATATTTATATCCTACATACCTCAATTTTCCACCACAAGTCCTTGGTATATAACCTAGACAACTATCTTCAAAAGGGAAAAACACCTATGGCAGTTTAGTAATTCCACTCCTAGTACCCAACTCCTCCAAAACCTATTAAGTTAAGTAGGATTCAGTATGTTTGTTTGTTGTATGGTTGGATGCATGTATGCCTTGTATTGATTGTGGTATTGTCTACTTGCATGTATATTCGATGACGGCGATAGTGTGAGTGTTGGACGACAAGAAGGAATTGACTTCTTACTACTGTCTATTGGGTATTATCGGTTATCTAAAGAAGTCTAGTGACTTATTGTTGATCACAGGCAAGCCACCATTCCTGAATTCCGATACTTGTCCTACTCTCTTTATTACATGTTTTGTATCCTCTTTATAAATTGCATTATTTATCTACATGTCTTGTTTTATAAATACTACGCTAATAACTTGGCTCCTCCAAGTTATGAATTTGTGTCCCTCGTGGCACCACCCTGTGGTACCTACCATTTTATCCCTTTAGACCGAGAGTAAGATGGTCAGCATCCTACCTCGTTGAAAACCCCGGCTTTGAGAAAATGAACTATTTTGGGATTTACCCTACTACAAATGTTTCAAAACTGCTCTCTAAAACCCTTGGGAAGAGGCATCATTCCAAGCGGATGTTTTAATGAAAGAAATGGTGTTGATGAGAAATGAGAAAGTGAAGGGATGTTATACGCCTTTACTGGAACAATTTTTATCCGTGCAACCACATTACCCCAGGTGCTGGTGCTTAGCTCGTAGTTTGTCTTCATTAGCCGAGGAAGCTTGTACAATGCTTACAGGGAGAGATCCCTTGAAGCCCGGGCAGGCGCTAACAGATCTATGATCTGGAGCATGTATCTTGCTTCTGCAAGAGTGAGCCTATTCTGGCAGGAGTGTCGGTGCAACAATTGGGTCTCCCGTGGACGATATGACTTAGGTGGTACGGAAGGAAGTGGAGTCACTAGATTAAGGTATACGCCAAGTTGCGGCTTGGGTATCTGGCGATGTCTGGGAAGGCAGGACTATGGCTGGGAGCCACATACTCGTTGCAGGGGAGAACAAACCCAAAAGGAAAAGTAGCCTTTGCTAGGGTCGACAAGCGAACGGTTAGGTTTGATTATCCGGACCCCCCATCTACAGTTGGTAGTGGGCCATGGTAGTATCTCGGTGGATGTATTGATTCTTGTGGGGAAGTGCACAAACTCTGCAGAGTATAATCTATTCGAATAGCCGTGTCCACGGTCAAGGATGGTTGGAAAGGTGATGGCTAGGATTACCCAAACGGTGGATGTTTGGAAAGAATGGATGAAAGAATGAAGGTTCTGAGGGAACCTGAGTTCGAAAGTTTTGTTTTGACCAGAGGTGGCCAAAGAGGCTTACAAAAGGGATTTTACTCCAAAACTGTTTTCAAAAAGGTTTTAAACAAAGATATGGGAATATCTTGACTTTTAAAACAGAGGCATGTTTTCAAAACTCTTTTTCAACAAAGATATGGAGATGCCATAACTTCAAGAGATAGTCTAGGTTTTTCGAAAGCAACCCTAGATAGAGCTATCTCGCCCCAGCCAGAATTGCATTTCCTTATTTCTCTTATCTTGGTGGTTTGAGAGTACATTCAAAAGTACTCATGGCTTTGTCCCTGGCTATTTACTTGGCCAGACTTTCAGAGGTTCAACATTGGAGGATCACTGTGACGTCCAGTGAGCTAGGCCGTCTTCCCAGTCACTCGCCTGTAGGTGGAGGCACGATTGGCCTCTACGCGTGAGGTGTTCCGCTGCTAAAGATGGTGTAGCCATAATGGCATTTATGTAAGTCTTGTAAATTCTTATGTTTTGGATGATGTAATGATACATGTCGGTTATGTTCCACGGCTCAATGATCATGGGAACGTGGATGTATACATAACAGGGATTTCTCGGATGGTTAATCCGGGGAGCCCACAGACTTGGTATCAGAGCCATCCTAACTATAGGAGACCTTAGTTAGCATGGACGTTGGACAGGAAATGACAAACCTATTTTCTAAAGAACAAAGGGAAGAGATGACTATTTGTAAAAATGCTTATGTCTCTTCCCTTCCATTTGTGAAAACCACTGGTATTAATATGATTTTCTAATCTTAAAATCCTGCACACTTGTCACTAACCCAACCTCATCTCAAATTGCTGTAGATGGCCTCCTTCCGCTCAGAACGCATCATTATTGGAGACAGTTTTTGGCCTTTTGAAGATCAACTTCACAACCTGCTGAAGATAGTCAAGAGGCCCTCGCCGACGATTGAAGGAACCGAACTTCCTCGCAGCAACACCAATGTGATGCAATGGGTTATCAAGGCGGTGATTCCCTCCCCCGATGAGGACACCGTGCCCACAATCTTCACCTTCCTCGACAGCAACTGGATAGACGGTGTGGTGCGAGCCATAGAGGAGATCATGGCGTGCCTCTGCAAGATCCACGAAGATGAGCTGAAGGATACCCCCTATCACCTATTTGGAAAGCGTGACCAAGATGGACTTCCTACCGAGTCCTTCCTTACCTGCTGCATTGGGAATCAGTTAGAGAACATGGAATACCTACTCCAACGTTCCCAGGAAGATCTTGACAAGGTCAGGCGAGGGAATCTGCTTCTGAAGATGGATATCAACCTACTCCGTAAGTGCGAAAGAAGTCTGAGAGCCACCAATGCTCGCTTGTAGAAGAAGCTGACCATTGAAGTACCCCCAACCCCTGAAGACGAGAATCCCAGGACTGACGACGAACTCTCCTTCCTCAATGAGTACCACCCCATCGTACAGTCACACGCGCCGGCCGAGCCAACCTCCAACCCTGCACCTTGGGAAGGCACCACTCTCACCTTCAATGAAGATGAGCTGAATATCCCACATACACCCGAGGATCTATACTAGCTAAAAACTCCCCCGGATTCAGCAACGAATCACAGATGCACCCTCTGAGTAGTCACCCGCGTTGCGGTACTCGCCCATCTAGCAATAGGGTAGAGTCATGTATCTTCCCTAAACGCCTTTTTAATGCTTAAGTACTGTTGACACCTTCAGGTGCAGATTGTTTGGTTATGTAATAACTTCCTTGGATTGCTATGCTTGCTTGATTTTCTTTCCTTCTTGCATGTTTTACTCAAGATGTTGCATCAGACCCAACCTGGAACACTTACCACCAACGGGAAGTTCCTCACCAGAAAGCCCGAAAACTACAGTTTCCCGAAGACGAGGATGCATGAAGACAACAAGTCCTCTCCGCCCTCAAGTAGAAGCAATGCAAGAGATTCAAGTAAATACCTCTCCACCGACGCTGACTGCACCCACCCAGACTAAATGCTAGCCAGGAGAGTCATAAACCGCTACCTTGCCATGATCTCCCTCCATAAAGCTTCGTTAGGAAAACCCCTCGCCAAGGTGCATAGAATAGGGCGTCACTTGACGACCTTAGCTCAAGACTCCAAGAAGATGCAGCCTCCCGCTAACCCCAGAACAGCTCTCCCAGACAAAAGATCTGCACCACTCCTAAGGCGCCTTGACGAAGCTCTAAGGTGGAAAGACTGCGTCTTTCCACTCAATCCTCAGAAGACTGTCTTCCCGAGGATATTTCCGAAGACCTCCAGAATGGGACGCCATCTAACAATCTCGACTCCAGGAGTGATATGGACATCAACATTCAAAACATCCATCTGCGACTCTAAGAAGGAAGAATTATGCCAACTCTCCCATCTGCCCCAGTCTAATCTTGAGGGGGAAAGAGCGCGTCTTTCCAGCAAAATAGAATAACACTCCACCAAAAACAATCCAACAGTTGGACTCAAAGACGCAAATTAGTATACAATAATCCCTTAGGAGAGATGTCGTAAATCCTTCCAGCAGGAAGATCCCTCCTCACAATCATGGTTGAAGCCAGATCAACACTTGTGCTTTCAAGGCGATTGAAGATCAACCTCACTATCGAAGTGACCCTGTTCAAAGACTAAGCTGACAAGTTAGTACACAAGAAGCACATATCACTAACTCCAGGACGAATCCCCTAATCTTACTCTCTCGAATCTCGGGACGAGATTCCTTTAAGGGGGAAAGGTTTCTAACATCCAAATTTCAGCAACCCTGATTTGTTGTCCAGAATGCAAAAATCAGGGGGAACAAAAACTTTTTCTTGTTCATTAGTGCAGCATTGCTTGATTGTTTGTTTGTGCGTGTGCATGTGAGTATATACCATATGATACTCCTTACCTCACCATTAGTTGGCAAAATCTATTTAACAAAACTATCCTGGCTCATTTGACATATTATCAAATGTTCTGGCATTCCAAAACCTGAGCCAAGATGCTTATGTAACCAAAATTATTTTAGTATCTTCTCTTGACAAAACTATGGAGAGATACATAATATAACCTCCTTATGTTTTCAAGACAGGACCCTCAACTAATCTTATCTCTAGTTTTCCCAAACCCTCTTTTCAAAGCATTTGAATTCTACTATTGGTAGAGATACCAAGGACTCTCACCATACTAAATCCCCAACCCCTTCTAAATGCCCCAACTCTACATAAAGCTAAGCTTGATGGTAACCCCAGTAGTGGATTTGCTTAGTTCTAAGATGAGTTGCCTTGATCTGCTGTTTGATGAGTTGCCTTGATTTGTTATTTGATGTGTTTGCTTAGGAAGTAGTATGAGCCACTCTAGGAGCTCATCACTAGGATCAATAGGTTTCCAAATTATCACCCCCCTAAGCAAGCAGACAAATCTGGATATGATCCCTAGCTAATAGTTGATCATCTAAAACCCCTAACTAGATCAATTATGAAGATTTCCATTCTAGAAGCTTCCAAGTCCACGAAGACCATTATCAAGAATGGATCCTTTCTACTCAATGTACACTTAAACATCATCCACTTGATGATGCTTTCTTACCTTGCGACCCCTCCAAAAACATTCCCTCTCATACTCTAGTCAAAATCCTCAAAAACTGCCAAATTTGACTAAGTCTGGAAACTGTTTCAACATCACCTTTTTGAATGCCTCCCTTTCTCAAACCCTGTGCATTTTTGGAAATGCACCTGAACCATCTTGTTAAAAATCCTAAGGACTACCAAGGACCACATTTGCCCTTGGTTAGATCCTCCTCAAACCCACTTGTTTTTGATGGTTTTGCAGGCAAGAAAATAACTTTCCTACAAATCTAGTCATCATGCCTACTTTGAAAGAAGCTCACACCATCATCCAACCCTCTATGGACCAAATATTTGTATGGTTGTGTTCTAATCAAATAGTTATATCAAAACCTACATCACTTGTTCCAAGTGGATCCTTGAGCTTATTAAACCGACATGGTTTATAAGGCATCATGACTCATCTGGTATGGCAGCCTTATTTTCAACAAAGTTTGCCAACATTTCTAGATCACCTCAAATGCAATTAATCCAAACTCCTTCTTCCATGATGATCTATATGACTTGGTATAACTATCCATTTATCCCTTGCATCAAGGAGAGCTCTGAGCTCCAAGATCCAACAAGGTTTAGGTGGTATAAAAATAACATCTCCCTAGATCTACAACTACTTGTTCTCCATCTTATTCAAGTTGGAATCCCAATTCCCAAGTTTGCAAATGCTTGCTACACCTTTTATACATCATATACGTTGCTCATCAAGATTTATCAAACATTATCCATAATTATTATGGCTTCAAATCTATTTAATTCCTTTAATTGACAAAATCTCAAAACCCCTTTCCCAATGGAAAGTTTGGTTTTTGTCAAAACACTTCCCCAACTTTTTGCTCATGTGAGTTCCATATATCATACCTTACCTTCCCATCTCAAAGATAAATATTTTTGAAGAGCTTTATTATTTCTTTTTGCCCATTTTCTTAAATGGCTGAATGGGAATAATAATTGTCTTAAATACTTTTAAGCCACAATAAACCATGGGAAAATTCCCCTAAGTGTGTATTCACATTTGGAACCCTCCCACACCAAAAACCCACCTTGTCCAATGTAGAAATATCAGATGATCTTCTAGAAACCACTTCTGCCCCTTTTGAATAAATGGATTTATGAGGACTAAAACCCCTTATAAAAATCCCAATTAAATCATAGGAGTCTACCTTGACCTCATTTATCTACCAGTACCATTTCCTCATCTTGTCCAGTGCAAGTTTTTGGACTTTCTTCATAACAACCTATTTTGATCAAAATTGCCAAGTAAGAAAATCCACTACTCAAACCATTTCCAACTCTCATCAAAACTTGCGCAATGCATCCCCTCAACACTAGGACACACCCCAAGTCGACACTACTGTAGCTCCACCCCTGCCCTTGCCCATTCTACCCTTGTACTAGTAGAGAGACAAGCAAATCTTACAATATTTGTCACTTTTAATCACCACAGCAGCCCTACTCCTCTCTGCCCGACCAAATATCCTTCTTACCCCTCCCCACCGCCCTCTAGGCCAACCATGGGCCAGCAAATCCCCTCCCCCATGTCCAAAGTGGACATTTGCACCCTAGATCCCTCCCCCTCGGTATAAAGGCCAGAGGCCAGCCTAGCACGCCCCCTGCCCCTCATTTGCTCCCTCTCCTCCTCACTTACCTCCCCCAGTAAACCCTCTTCCTCCCCTGCTACGTGCTGCCCAGAAGAAGAAGAAGGAAGAGCTTTGGCCTCCTCGAAAAATTGAGCAAGGCTCCTTCTCCCCTGCTCCCCTTCCTCTGCATGTTGGCCCTCGAGTTCCCCTCTTCCTCCTCTACCTAACCCTATGCTATTTTTGTCCCAGGAACGCCTCCTCCGACCTCACCGACGAAGCCCCGACGAGCTTGTCTCGGATGTTCTCGCGCGAGCCGATTCCAGTCATGGAACCCACCATTTCCGCCCATCGCCGAGACCGCCGTCAAGCACTGCAACGTCCCTGCCGTCTTCTAGCCCCTCCCCGACCCTCTGGTGAGCTCCCTGACCCTGCCGGCGCCGCCCTAGGGTTCCTTCCTCGTCGGGTTTAGATAGAGGAAGGAGAAGCACCTGAGCCGTCGATCTCCACTAGATCTGACAGCCAGCTCTCGCCCATACCCCCTGCGCACCCTCGCTCGCTGACGCCCGGGTCCCAGCCGTCAGATTCAAAACTAGCTCCCTGCATGCAGCCTCGCCCCGGATGGGCCGGAATTGCCCTACTCGGCCCAGTTCGACTGGATTCCTGGCCTAGCACTGCCCCTTTCTTTTTCGTTTTAAGTAGTTCATTAAAATCCAGAAGTTTGACCTCCAGTTTAAATCATTTCAAAAATGCTAGGCAACTCCAACTTACCAGATCTAAAATCCCCCATGTTCCTGTGTGTTTTGTGCAACATGCAGAATAGGTCCTCTGCCAAAAATAAATTTCTTTATTTATTGGTATTATATATCAATACAATTGTATCTTGTGCACTAAATAAATTCCTCTGTGAGCTAGCCTTACCCAAATGAGATAGAACAAAGCTTTACTGGAAGGTAATTGAAATACCTGTCATCTAGCATAGGTCTTATGACAAAGTGAATAGTAGTGTGCCCCTAGCAAAAATAATAAAAACAGCCAATATTTGCCTTAAATAATTTCTCTATGTCAAACCAAATTTGGTATTGACCTCATTCAACCTCCCAATACACCCTGTTATCAGCATCTATCAAATCCCAACAGCTCAGATTTTATTGAGATCTTTTTAATTTTAGTGATTTAATTACTTCTATAAGTGGTTTTATCACTAAATAAATCACTCCAGGAGTTTGACAACTCCAAAACGAGTGAATCCAGTTCCTACAGAAAGGTATTCTAAATTCCTACCACATGCCTCTGGATTCAACTCAAGAGCTTCTGTGGAATTAATCTGGTGAAAAAGAGAAAAACCACATAGAACTACCTTTGATGATTTATTAAGGGCATTCTTCTAATTGTTTGGACTTGATTCGAACTCTATGTGGTTTAGTAAATCAAACACTACCTAACAACCCAACGAAATAATTTTTGGAATTCCAGAACATTTTTGGTGAATTATTTCCTCAAACTAGAGTTTATTCCACTATAAAAAGCATAATTAAATCTAGGAAATTGATAATCTAGTGAAACCACTTGTGTTGGTCTTGTTTTGTCAAGATCTATCTGAGGATATCATGGTTGCACATTGATATCCTATAGACCTCAAGTTTCCACCACAAGTCCTTGGTATATAACCTAGACAACTATCTTCAAAAGGGAAAAATACCTATGGCAATTTAGTAATTCCACTCCTAGTACCCAACTCCTCCAAAACCTACTAAGTTAAGTAGGATTCAGTATGTTTGTTTTTTGTATGGTTGGATGCATGTATGCCTTGTATTTATTGTGGTATTGTCTACTTGCATGTATTTTCGATGACGGCGATGGTGTGAGTGTTTGACGACAAGAAGGAATTGACTTCTTACTTCTGTCTATTGGGTATTCTCGGTTATCTAAAGAAGTCCAGGGATTTATTGCCGATCACAGCAAGCCACCATTCCTGAATTCTGATACTTGTCCTACTCTCTTTATTACCTATTTTGTATCCTCTTTATAAATTGCATTATTTATCTACATGTCTTGTTTTATAAATACTGCGCTAATAACTTGGATCCTCCAAGTTATGACTTTGTGTCCCTCGTGGCACCACCCTGATGTACCTACCATTTTATCCCTTTAGACCGAGAGTAAGATGGTCAGCATCCTACCTCGTTGAAAACCCCGGCTTTGAGAAAATGAACTGTTTTGGGATTTACCCTACTACAAATGTTTCAAATCTACTTTGTAAAACCCTTGGGAAGAGGCATCGATCCAAGCGGATGTTTCAACAAAAGAAATGGTGTTGATGAGAAATGAGAAAGTGAAGGGATGTTCTATGCCTTTACCGGAACAATTTTTATCCGTGCAACCACATTACCCCAGGTGATGGGGCTTACCTCGTAGTTTGTCTTCATTAGCCGAGGCAGCTTGTATAATGCTTACAGGGAGAGATCCCTTGAAGCCCGGGCAGGCGCTAACAGATCTACAATCTAGAGCCTGTAGCTTGCTTCGGCAAGAGTGAGCATGTTCTGGCAGGAGTGCCGGTGCAACAATTGGGTCTCCCGCGGACGGTATGACTTAGGTGGTACGGAAGAAAGTGGAGTCACCAAATTAAGGTATATGCCAAGTTGCGGCTTGGGTATACGCGTGTACGGAAGGCATGACTATGGCTGGGAGCCACGTACTGGTTGCCGTGGAGAACAAACCCAAAAGGAAAAGCAGCCTTTGCTAGGGTCAACAAGCGAAAGGTTACGTTTGATTATCCGGACCCCCCATCTACAGTTGGTAGTGGGCCGTGGTTGTATCCCGGCGGATGTATTGATTCTTGTGGGGAAAGTGCACAAACTCTGCAGAGTATAATCTATTCGAATAGCCATGTCCATGGCTAAGGACGGTTGGAAAGGTGATGGCTAGGAGTACCCAAATGGTGGTTGTTTGGAAAGAATGGATGAAAGAATGAAGGTTCTAGGTGAACCTCAGTTCGAAAGTTTTGTTTTGACTAGAGGTAGTCAAAGAGGTTTACAAAAGGGATTTTACTCCAAAACTGTTTTCAAAAAGGTTTTCAACAAAGATATGGGAATATCTTGACTTATAAAACAGATGCATGTTTTCAAAACTCTTTTTCAACAAAGATATGGAGATGCCATAACTTCAAGGGATAGTCTAGGTTTTTCGAAAGCAACCCTAGATAGAGCTATCTCGCCACAGCCAGAATTGCATTTCCTTATATCTCTTAGCTTGGTGGTTTGCGAGTACATTCAAAAGTAGTCATGGCTTTGTCCCTGGCTATTTACTTGGCCAGACTTTCAGAGGTTGAACATTGGAGGATTATGGTGACGTCTAGCGAGCTAGGCCGTCTTCCCAGTCAGTCGCCTGTAGGTGGAGGCGCGATTGGGCTCTGCGGGTGAGGTGTTCCGCTGCTAAAGATGGTGTATCCATAATGACATTTATGTAAGTCTTGTAAATTCGTTATGTTTCGGATGATGTAATGATACTTGTCGGTTATGTTCCACGACTCACTAATCATGGGAACATGGATCTATACATAACAGGGATTTCTCGGATGGTTAATCCGGGGAGCCCACAGTTAACTTGTAGTGCTAGGCTTGCCTTGAGCAGGGAAGTGGTTGAAGTTTTCTTCTTCTTCTTGGTAGTACTCCTCCTCCTCGTAGCTTGGGTTGGTACTATCGTCTAAAAATGAATACGAGGTACACAATTACCAAACAATACTTAGCTACTTCTATTTAGCACACTAAGGCTCACTCTTGATGATCTAGCATCATCACAATCATCACATGAATTAAAGACTTAATCTTGTTGATCTTATTTTAGAAAAGTAATTTCTACTCATTGCAAATAATTAAGATTTAATATTCTCCAATTAAAATATGGGATCATGTTCACACATGTCATCTCCACATATTCTAATACATGGGAATGTGATTTAAAGTGTTGATCATATTTTATAAAGTTTAAGATTATCATTTAATAGAATTAAAGTGACTAGAAATGCCTATATAGCATTATTTTGGTACTAGTCTAATGCGACTGCATGCAAACCTAAATATTTTTACATATTCAGATATATCTTGTCAAATGTAATTTTTGAGAGCTGGAATCAACTCAAAAGCATTTATGGTTGATTTTTAAAAAATGTTTGAATGTGGAAAAGTCTCTCTTTTGTTATTTTTACTATATGTGATCTCTAACTCCAAATGTTTGGAATCCAACGGTCTTGGATAGATAATTTAAATATCTTTCTAACAAAATTGGAATCATGCAATTTGGTCCAGTGAAACTCTCTGAATTGATTTTTGAATCTACTGAAAGAAACATGTTTTAACTAAATTGGAAAATTCCTATTTGAATTCACAGGCCTGCACGGGAAACTAACTGAGCCAGCCCAATCTGCAAGAACAGCGCAGCGGGCTGCTGACAGGGGGTCCCACTAGTCAGCGACTCAGTCTAACCGAAGCGGTATCTTTGAATCTAGGCCCTACGATTAAAAGACGATCCAACGGCTATAGTTCATTGTCGACGACGAACAGCTCTAGCGAGGTCTAAACCCTAACGCGGCGGTGGGGGTCATGTGAGGCTCACTTGGGCTCCATCTATGGTCAGCGATGGGGGCGAACAGAGTTATTGACGACGGCGGTTCGAACGATGGTCGCGGCAGCTCCTGGGGCGGCTTCAATCGACGACGCCCTTCTCCTTCTGCAGCGGTGGGCTCCGTCTAAATTCCGGCGAAGCGGCGCTCGCCTTTCTCTAGGGAAGGGTGTGGGAGGCTTAGTGATTAGTGGGGAGTGTGTTGGTATGGAGAATGGAGGCGGAGGGGGCCTCTGTTTATACACCGGCGAAGGGACATTGCGGCATGGGCTCGGGCTCATCGGTGACGATGATACAGGCGGCTAGCGGTGCGGATGATGGTAGGGGGCAGTGCGGTGTTCCCTGGCAGTCGTCACGGTCTTAAAGGCGCGACATGGGGCGGTGTGGAACGGTCAGGCGCGTGCGGTGCTCTGTGCAGGAGCGACGGTGTTCGTGACGACGCATGGGTGCTACGGGTCGCCTGTTCCTCCCTGGATATCTTCACCTTCCTCCTCCTCCTTTGCTTCAAGCTGGACTTCCCGTTCACGGATGGTCTTCTCGAGAGCGGCCACCTTCTTGCGAAGACGATCGATGGTGCGATCCTTCTTGTCGCACTGATGACGAAGTGATCAGTGCTCCTTGGCGAGAATGACGAGGGTCTGGTCCTTCTTGAAGGCAATGGCAAGGTTGTGGTTTGCGTAGGTGCGAGCATTGTCCAACTCCTTCTGCCTATCATACAGCACGAAGTCAAGATTTTCCACCTGGTGCTTCAACTCCGGGTGTCCTGGCATCTCCAAGGGCATTCCCATAGAATCACGCCTTGTGAAGTGAGCAAAGCGAGTTCTCAGGATCAAGTTGATGTTTTGCCCACACAGACGGGCAAGAGCTTCATGCATAGCCCTGGCTAATCCATCTAGCTAGTTGTTCTCTGAAGTGGGTGCTTCCATCTTGCCTTTGAGATATGCAACTATCAGCCAGTGTATATCTCCTCCCACGTGATTGTTGAGTTGAGCCCCGAAGAATTCCGGATGCGGGCGCTCAAGATACTCTGACAGTGCATCTAGATACATCTCAAAGATCAGTTGGCCTCCGTTGCCCAACTGGTAGAACTTGCAATACTGGACTTCCATCTATAAGAATTTAGGGTGAGTATGTTAGTGTGGTGATCAAGTGTGTCAAATTTTTATGTAGGAAAGCAAGAAGTTTTTGAGGAACATGATATTTTTTTGAAAGAATCAAGGATAAGTGTGGGAATAGGTTTTCATAAATACTCACTTCTTTTGTTTTGAAACTAAGTTTTTGTTCGGAAGTCCATTCTAACTAGGATGTCCTATGGTTAGGATGGCTCTGATACCAACTTGTCAACACCCGGATTTTCAGTCCCAAATGCTTGTATGACATACCTCGCAATACCAGGATTACCATTTTTGCGAGACATAACAGATTGGATATCACAGTACATCATCCATTACAAACCATAATAAGGTTTTACAAATAAAGGATCTCATGATCCAGCCTTAATACAAATCAAGGCAGCAGAAATTAAACATAGTAGGGGCTCCATCTTTAGGGTCACAGGCAATGCTGACATTGGGAGATGATCCTATTTGTCGTAGACATCCTACTTTCCATCATCCTGATAGTCCTCCTCATAGTCTAGCCACGGGAATAGCTAGGGACAAAGCCATGAGTACTCTTTAAGTACTCACAAACTATTACTATCAAGTAAGGTAGCTCTAGTAGGAATCTTAAGCTCTAGGTTTATTTGCAAAAATCTAGGTTTATCTAAAACTGAGTTTAGAAGTAAAGAAAACTAAGTTAATGTTCTAAATCACTTTAAGTGGGAACCTAGTTTTCATATCCATAACCCAGTTGTGGTCACTCTGCCATCATAAATATCCTTAAAGCTAGACGATTTGGGAGAAAATGGATTAGGTGGATTGAAATGATCTTTGAATCTGGAACTTCTGAAATTCTTCTTAATGGTGTGCCTGGTAAAAAGTTCTACTACATGAGAGGGGTAAGACAAGGTGACCCACTTTCACCATTACTATTTGTACTTACTGGAGACCTCCTGCATTCTGTCCTAAACAAGGCCATGCATATGAACCTCCTAACTCCAGCTATAGTGGGACCACCCAACAGAGACTTCCCAGTTATTCAATATGCTGATGATACATTGGTGGTACTTGAGGCTGATGCTTCTCAATTACTATGCTTGAAAGCACTACTTCAAACATTTGCAAATTCCACTGGACTCAAAGTCAACTACTTGAAATCTAGCATGATGCCAATAAACACATGTAATGATAGGCTTATGCATTTTGCTATGATAACCAACTGTCAAACTGGATGCCTCCCTTTCACTTACCTTGGGCTACCATTAAGCATTACAAAACCATCTATGGAGCATTTTCTTCCCATTGTTCAGAGAGTGGAAATAAGATTATGTGGAATTGCTGATTTCTTGAATTATGGAGGAAAACTGCAGCTGGTCCAATCTATTCTTTCCTCACTTCCTCTATTTTATATGAGCTGTCTGGAGGTACCAATTGCCATCAAGGATCAAATTATTAAATATATGAGATACTGTCTGCAAAGAAACAGGACTGAAGATTTGAAGCAAAAGGCCAAGCACTTGTGTCATGGGACAAAATCTGCCGTCCTAAAAATCAGGGGGGCTTAGGAGTTCTAAATCTATAGATTCAAAATAATGCCCTCCTTCTTAAAAACTTGGACAAATTCTACAACCACTAGGACATCCCTTGGATTTATCTAATATGGGAAACCTATTACGAAAATGGAAAACTACCTGGAAGAAGCATGGAGGGATCTTTCTGGTGGAAGTCACATATCAAATTAATTGATAATTTTAAAGGCATGGCTAAATGCAATCTGAAATCAGGCAGGTCTGCTTATTTCTGGTCTGACCTCTGGCGACATAAGTGCTTGATGAATAAATTCCCCCACCTTCTGTCCTATGCAAAGTCCACAAACATCAGTGTTCATGACTTCTTTCATGCTGAATTCCTATAAGATAACTTTCACCTACCTCTCTCTCAACAAGCTTTCTCTGAGTTTTTAGTCATGGAAGAAAGATGCCCGGATTTCAGACATGCTACTCAGGAGGACACCCATGATAATTGGAACTATATTTGGGGATCAGATAAATTTGAAGTTAAAAAGGCATACTCAGCCATTGTTGGATACTCACCATCACCACCACACTTCTCTTGGGTTTGGGCAACCTCCTGTCAAAATAAACACAAGTTTTTTTTCTGGCTTCTACTACTAGACAGATTGAATACAAGAAATCTCCTGAAGAGAAAGAATTTCAACCTTCCTGATTACAATTGTGTTACTTCCAACTGCTTCTCAGAAGAATCAGCAAATCATCTATTCTGGGATTGTCCATTTGCAAAAAAATGCTGGGACCATATTTCCAGGAACAGAACTGCAAATCTAACAGGATTGGAAGCTATTTCAAACATCAAAGAAAAGTTACATCTACCCTTTGCAATGGAGATCATTATCATGACTTCCTGGGGTATCTGGATATGCAGAAATGAGAAGATTCTTAATGACAAAAGACCCACATTTGATAGATGGAAAGCAATTTTGTACCAAGAAATGAGATGGATACAATTCAGAATCAAAGGAAAATACAAGGAGAAATTCAAAGCCTAGCTCAATCAGCATTTAGATCAGGGATAAAATAGAATATCTCAGTTTTTTTATAGAATAGAACGAGTTAGATGTAACTGTAATGATCTACCTTAGATCATTTTCTCATTGTAACATACTCATATATAATAAAAATTGCAGTGGGGATTATTCCCTACTATTTCACCTAAAAAAAGTTGTGGTCAAGTCAAAATCATAGTTCACTTCACAAGTCATTTTGAAAACATTTGATGACGGAACAGTATGGCCACTCCAACTATCCATGATCGCGGACGCGGCTATTCGAATAGTTTGACACTCTTCAGAGGTGGTACACTTTCACCACAAAATTCGATACATCCGTCAGGGATAACCCTGAATCATCATACTTAGTATGCGGATAATCAATCATAACCTTTCAATTACACACTCTAGTATAGGCACCTCCCCTATGAGCTTGGCCTCCCAGCCATGGCCATATGCCATCCTAGGCACTGCATAGGTGGACATTCACACTTACGAGGTAGCCTCAGCTCAACCTCTTCCGTGAGGGAACCCATACTAAGGCATATAAACATCTAGCTAAGCCCTACCCAATTCGGTTATTGTGTTTGTACAGTAAAATTGGAATAGTATCGCATCCGAACCTAACCATCAGTTTTTGTAAAGGGCTAAGGCTCATGCCTCAACATTTTCATCATCAAATCCTTCTGTGTTTCTCAACACATGTCAAAACATTTCAATAGAATGAATCCTTGTTCCAAGGTTTTCATAATCATTTTCACTAAGTATTCCCATCTAGAGTGATCAACTTTTATGCTTAGCACAAGCCAGTAAAGTTGAGGGTATTCACTAATGAGGGGTGCTAATCTCCAATCTCATGCCATGGAATGACATCTAAGTCTAATTAGTTAGGCCTAGTTTTATACTCTTTATGGTATCTATTCTATTTTTCCAATACTCACAAAGTACTAACTAAAAGTAAAGAACTTTGGTAAATTAAAAGAATAAAGCTTGCAAGTAAAACTTGGGATTGGTATAATCAAAGTTATATAACCAAAGCATGCCTAATTCATCTTTCTTAAGTTATTAAGTGGGGTAGGTGTTAACTTGCATAGTTAACTTGTAGTACTAGTCTTGCCTTGAGTAGTGCAATGGTTGAAGTTTTTTCTTCTTCTTCTTGGTAGTACTCCTCCTCCTCGTAGCTTGGGTTGGTACTATCGTCTAAAAATGAATACAAGGTACACAATCACCAAAAAATACTTAAATACTTCTATTTAGCACACTAAGGCTCACACTTGATGATCTAGCATCATCACAATCATCACATGAATTAAAGACTTAATCTTGTTTATCTTATTTTAGAAAAGTAATTTCTACTCATTGAAAATAATTAAGATTTAATATTCTCCAATTAAAATACGGGATCATGTTGACACATGTCATCACCACATATTCTTATACATGGGAATGTGATTTAAAGTGTTGATCATATTTTATAAAGTTTAAGATTATCATTTAATAGAATTAAAGTGACTAGAAATGCCTATATAGCATTCTTTTGGTACTAGTCCAATGTCACTGCATGAAACATAAATATTTTTACATATTCAGATAGATCTTGTCAAATGCTTGAATGTAGAAAAGTCTCTGTCTTGTTATTTTTACTATATGTCATCTCTAAATCCAAATGATTTGAATCCAACGGGCTTGGATAGATAATTTAAATATCTTTCTAACTAAATTCGAAGCACGCAATTTGGTTTAGTGAAACTCTCTGAATTGATTTTTGAATCTACTCACGAAAACTTGTTTTAACTAAATTGGAAAATTCCTATTTGAATTCACAGGCCTGCGCGGGAAACTAACTGGGCCAGCCCAATCTACACAGCACAGCATATTGGGATGCTGACAGGGGGTCCCATGAGTCAACGACTCAGTCTAACCAAAGCGATATCTTTGAATCTAGGCCCTACGATTAAAAGAGGATCCAACGATAGTTCATCGTCGATGACGAATAGCTCCGGCGAGGTCTAAACCCTAACGCGGTGGTGGGGTTCATGTGAGGCTCACCTGGGCTCCAGCTAGGGTCGGCGATGAGGGCGAACGGCATTGTCAACAACGGTGGTTCAAACGGTGGTCGCGGTAGCTCCTGGGGTGGCTTCAATCGACGACGCCCTTCTCCTTCTGCAGCGGCGGGCTCCGACCAAATTTCAGCGAGCGGCGCTCGTCTTGCTCTGAGGAAGGGTGTGGGAGGATCAGTGAGGAGTGGGGAGTGTGTTGGTATGGAGAATGGAGGCGGAAGGGCCTCTATTTATACACCGGCGAATGGACATTGCGGCATGGGCTCGGGCTCGTCAGTGACAATGATATAGGTGGCTAGCAGCGCGGCTGAGGGTAGGGGACGGAGCAGTGTTCCCTGGTGGCCGTCACGGTCTTAAAGGCACGGCACGGGGCGGCGTGGAATGGTCAGGCGCATGCGATGCTCTCCGCGGGATCGGTGGTGTTCGAGACGGCGCACAGGTGCTATGGGTCGTGTGACGGTGAACGGGGGTGTCTAGGAGGTGGCTGTGATCATGGCGAGTGTGCATGTGCGCGGAGAGAGCCGGTCGGGTGCGTCCCTCTGGCGCGCTCTCGGCACGGTGTAGAGAGATTGGGCGCGGTGCTGCTGGGGTGGTCCAGGGCCTGGTTGTGGTAGAGGGCTGGACAGGGGGTGGCGGTGGACGGTCGCCTATCTGGCGTGCGTCATGGGAGAGGGTGGTGCTGTCTTGAGCGAGCGGTTCTTGGTCGGCCGGCGATGACCATTTTTGGGCAGCGCTGCACTGGCACAACGGCAGAGGGGGGTGGCTGTCTATGTATTGCTAGACACTTGGGGAGACAGGGGAATGAAGAGGGAACCATTTGGTCGAGTGATCACTGCTCAAACAGTGAAGTTAGGCCAGAGATTAGATTGTGTCCGCAAGGTGTTTGTCTTAATGGCCGGATGAGATTTAGTTTGAAAATTCTGAATGAAATTTGGTGAATGTTTGAATCTTATGCTTGAGTGTCTATGGTTGCTTGGAGAAGTCAAGTGGAATTGATTTGAGTGGTTTTTGCAAAATGGTGATCTTACCATATGAACTAGATTCAAATTTGAACTATCCTTTAAATTTATTTGGAAATAGTTTTGGTGAGCTTGCAAAGTGGTCCTTGGTTCACTTTTACTTGGTCTAGCAAGGGTGAAAAGAAGTGGGAATGTTTCGGTTAGAAATTCTTTTCTAGGAACACTCAAAGTGGCCTAGTGGTTAACTTTGGTCAAAATGACCATTAGCTTATTTAATTTATATTTGTTTTCTTTTTCTTTTGATTTTGTTTGTAATTGGCCTAGATGATGTAGTATTCATCCTTAAACCATTTCCCATCATTTGTAGCAATCAAACATGGCAAATTCAATCAATCATACACTAATGCAAATCACACATGCATTCGTATGGATCTTTGGAATAAAAGTTTTTGTTAACCCTAAACTTGGGTGGTTAGAACTTGATAATCTTTATTAGTGTTTTTGGGGTGTTATAGAGGTGCGGAAACAATAATAAGCAGTTTATTTATTTATTTACTTAGGCATGTTTTACTCCCGTAAATAGTTCTGAATATTCAATATTTATATGATGCATGCTTTAATTCATATCATGGAATGCATAATATAATGGGCTCATCTCGTTAATCGATTTAGACATATTATTTGTCGAATTTGGAATTACGGAATTAAAGTTATAAATTTATTAATATAAAGGCATTTACTGGCATTTAAATAATTTTGAAATTTTAAATGCTCAAATAATATTTTAAATAGCATATTCATAATCTTGATGTTTTTATGATCCAAAAACATATATTATATTTATTATTTGGAATTATAAATTGAAAGCAATATTAAATACAAAATTAGTCAAATAGGGTCAAAGTCAAAGGTTTGACTAGTTTGAATCATTTCTGAAAATATTTGACTAAATATTTGAATTAACTTTCAAAAATGAATCATATTCCATAAAAGTTTATATTCGAATTCCAATTTATTTAAAACTTTTTAATTATTTAATATAGATTGATATTCTGATTTTATTTTTAATTTTAGAAAAACAAAAGATACCTTTGTTACTCGAGCTGTTCTACCCATAATCCATTACATGTGGGCCTAAGGCGCTGACTGAGTGCTGATAAAGCAGGGTCGTGCGAGTGTGACAAGTGGCAAAGAGGGGGACTATGGGGTGGGGGTTTGAAATAGGCAGGGGGTGTTTTAGAAAAGGTTCTGGGATGCTGAAATAGGAATTTTCAGATCTGGCCCGTATGCAAGAATTTGACCCGAGTTCAATTGATCATGGAGACAAAACCGTGCAGAATTTGAAGTTGCCATAAAAACAAAAGTTGAAGATCTTGTAAAGCTCTACAACTTCCAAGAAGGAAGTTTCTTTAGAGGATGCTTGTACGCGCCGGAAACGATTGATGAATAGAGAAAATTCAGAGTTAGAACGAAATTTTTAGAAAAATAGATTATTTTTTCCCCACTTCAGCAGATGGTTTCTTTGTTTGTAGAGATCCAAATCTAGCTCCATTTGTTTCTAGAGATAGTTGGATGTTAGGTCTACACGGTTTCTTCATAGAGCTTTTGCAAAGGAGTTACGTGGACACCGTAAAAATGAGTTGGACAGGTGGTGCGCACAGGCTCTGCTGTTGTGTGTCTTCGCGCTGGGCTACAGTGCACGGTGAGCGGCAGAGCGGCATGGGCACGCGTCGCTGCGTCGGCACCGGAAAAAGGTTGGCCGTGGGTTGGTTCTAGTGGTCGGTGTCGTCGAGGCAAACCATGTAGACATGGTGGCGGAACTTGGCGATGACCATGTCGACGGTGAGCGACACAAGATGGTGGTGGGAAGATGGTGTGCGACAACGAGACAGCATGTACAGGAAGCGTAACAGTGAGGGAGGTAGCTGGGGAAGGTCATGCTCACCAAGCACGTGTTGGCCAACCACGCTGGTCAAAGCGGGGAACGGCGAGGTGGTGGTATCACGGTGGCGGTCATCGTCTGGTGTCTCTGTGTACGGGCTCGGCTTGTCGTTGTTGTGCCTCCCAGGCATGGGCTCCTTGTCCAGGAGATGTGGGCGTCGAAGAGGAAGCTCCATGAGCTGGTGGGCTTCCATGGCAAGCAGCAGATCGACTGGGCGGTGAGGTGGTCTGGCCTAGGTAGCAGATGGCCATGGTGAGGTTGCTTGAATGGGAGGAGATGGAGAGAAGCCTCCCATATCTCGATCTGGTGAGCTCGTGGTTGAGGGGCAGCTGTGTCTTGCTTCCTTTTGATAAGGGGGGTCAAGCGACCTATCAGGCTCAAGCGCGACATGCTCGTTTGACGGAGGAAGAGAAATAGGGTGTGCGTCGTCTCTGCTGGTTGGTTCGGTCAGGTGCCCATGGTTTAGAGAGAAGGGTTGATCGATGGTTCAACTAGGTCAGTTTGCTGGATGGGTGTGTGCTTTGGACCAAGCTAGCTAGCTTAGCTAGGTATGGATCCGATTGGGATTTGTGTTTTGATAAGGTGGTGTCCACGGTTGGTGCTAGGATGGTTGCCATGATTAGGTAGATCGATTTAGTCTAGATAGGTTAGAGAGAGATTTAGGTTTATGTTTAACAAAATGGATTAGGCAAACAAAAATAGTTAAATAAGGCAAGAGGATGGCTAGGATCTTCACAATGATAAATAGGATGGCTAGGGTTAGTAAGCAAGATTTAACCCAAATTCAAATAACACTCAAATTATAGAAATAAAATAAATAGAAATGGTTTTGAAAGAAATGCTTGTCACATAGTTATCCATTATTTCATGTGACCAAAGTTGAGGGGTTATGATTGCATGTGGCGCTAGAAAAGATAGAGAGAGTGTGTCACATGAAAATTTGGGAGAAAAAGGGAATATGCACTGGAATGAGAGGAGTGGCAATATCTGGATGTATCCACACATAAATACACATGGTCATGATTCAAATACAAATCAAATAAAAGAATCCATGTATAATATTTGGTAGAGTTATACAAGATCAATGGACAAGCAGTAGTAGCATGTTAGTAAGTGGAATGTATTTAAAAGATATGCCCCCAACTCAACTTGGGCATTTAACATATATCAAGATGCAAATACAATATATCAAGAGGCGAATATACAATTTATAGATAATGCATAATGAGGGGAAGAACCAAAGGAAAGGGGTTTTATATGATGCTCAAATGCAATGTGGCATGGTGATATGAGCATGCTATAATGATAATGCAATTAATTATATGTAGGAAGTAGCAATATATAGACTAGGCAAGTAGCATTACAATTGTTAGACAATTGGGATGCTACAACTCCCCCCCACTAAACAAGAATCTCGCCCCGAGATTCCTAGTAAAAAGAAAAAGGCACTAGGAGAAGTGGGTGTTCGGAACAAAGGTGATCCTCACATTCCAAGATGATGAACAACGGAATGGTGCGACCACTACACCGTGCAAAACTTGCTAGACTTGTTGCGAGTCTTGCATTTTTCTTTTTAGAAACAAAGGACTGGAAGCAAAGAAGGATTATTGTGAAAAAGGACGGTGTGATGAATATATCTCGTATGCTTTAGGGAAACACGATGAAGAAAAGAATCACTTCTTGAAAGAATCTTGAAAATTCGATGTATCAAGGAGAAAGAAAAGACACCTCATTAGGATTAAATATCAAGAGATGTACATGAAGATGACTCTTTTTCCGACGAAAGAAAAGAGTGCCTTTGGATAAGTTATCAACCACTATGAAAATATCATTGTTTCATTACATTAGATTTAAGAATGAAGTTCGGAAAAACAATATTGCCTTCAAACAATAGAATTACTTAATATCAACGGAAAGATTCGGGTTTAGAATTCTCAGATTATATTTTTCTTGCGCCGGTAATAACCAAAGGATCACACAGTTGAGGTGTGCAGATTGATCTTCAAGAGACGGAGATTATGCTAGCTTATGGTAGAATCTTGAAAAAGAAGTTGATTGTAGAAATCTGGAGTTTATTATACGAATGTTTATTGCTTTCCTTAACCAAGAGGTTAATGCAATATATTTTGCGATTGATGGCATCAACCATTATTGGCTTTATCTAGAGAAAAATGATTGACAAATTCAAGTCTGATATATGTTCCATCCATCTTGTTTAACGATGTCGAGGTCGGTCGGATGAAGAGTATCAAGGGAAGATTTTGCATTTGTTTTCACCAGATTGTTGAAGACTTTGCTCCATATTGAAATGGATGAAACCACCAACAACAGATTATTGATTACTTTCTTTGAGAGAACACTCTGAAAAACATGGGCGGAAGTAAAAGTCTAGAGGGATAAAGGCCACTTATGACTTCCGTGGAATGAGTGAAATCGCATTAATTGACCAATTCAATATACAAGAGGGAATAATAAGAGTAGTGGTATGGTAGCTACTCCATCCTGCACCCAAAGCATTATTCCGTACATGAATAAGAAAATCGTGCAACCTAACTCTTGAATTTCAGACTGAAGATCTTGATAATAAGATCACATGAAGCTCCATAAGAAACAAGGATGTGATACAATCACTTGATCGGGTCCAAGCAGTTAAACATGATGATGTTGTCGTTGTGTTGCAAGTCCCAAGCCATCATAAGAGATATGAACAAAGATCGTAGAGACACATGAAAATTCACTAGACAGATAAGAATAGCAACCCAAAACATAGAATAGAAGAATTACAAAAGATCTAGCAAATCTTCTTGGCCTCCGGCGGATTGAGGATAGAATATCAACGAGAGGGTTTCAAAAGGTTTCTTGACAAGCAGAAGACCAAAATAATTTCTTGTCCTTCTTAAGAAGATCCGAGAGAGATTTAGCAGTCTTGAGGAAACTTCAGCGGAACGACGATGATAACTTGCCAAACAAGGAAAAGCTTCATATTTGGATTGGAGGTGGAGGATGGAATTAACAATTGACTTGATTACTTTAGAGTTGTAGCAATGCCTTTAGCAGAAGTACGTGGCCGAGATAGGCGACTTTGATAAGTCGGGACTCATACTTTGAGAACTTTGCACACAGGCGATCTTCACAAATCTAGAGAGAAAGAGAAGGAAATATTCTTCCATTTATATAGAATAGGCGAGAATATCGTTAAGATATACCACCACGAATTTTCGAGATACTCCAAGAGTACAAAGTTCAAGAGGCTAAAGAGAAGAACAATTGCTCGAAACACTTTCCGAGTTCAACGCTCTTTGAAAGATCAACATTAAGAGTGAGGATTTGAGTTGGAAGCAATGCATTGGACAAATAGATTATCTGGCCCTTCGGATGATAGAATAGATGTCAAGTGTTCCACATAGTTGATCAGATTACCGGTTGAATAGCTAAGGAGATCTTAGATAAAGAAGTGATGATAACTCATACAGGAAAGATATCATAGATGAAAGGATGAGATTGTCTCGTATCAAAGAGGATCTTTGCAGATATGGAGTTCAAAAAGATGTGAAGCATGATAAATGGATGATAATCCACCATATTGCCTCAAGAAACCTCTAGATTACCAAAGATACTTGAGTATGATATAGATATGCTCACGGTATAAATCAAAATCACGAGAGATAACCACCATCACTTAGAGAATTAAATAATAACATTAACCATATTCCACTCATGATACATGTTATATAGCTATACCTAGAAAAAAATTACAATCGCAAGCATGAGATCAACACAAGTTATGCATTTAGCTTAAAAGAAATGAAGATGAAGTAAAAAGTACAAATTTAACCGCTAGAAGCAAAAGATCGAGTTAGCATGGACATGCCGACAAAAGAAGGTGAATAGTGTATCGCAAACGACTAAATAGGAGTGTCGAAACACAAATGTATCAAAGAATTTTTTTCCCCATTTTTCAGCATTAAAATACCAATAGATGCGAAAAACAACTTCACAAATAGATATAGGAACACCACATTCTATAAAAGCATGTCGGAAGGAAGAACACCCTTAACCAGATTGCGTCGATTAACAAAGGGTCGGATAGATCGTGTTAGTTTAGACATAAGCTTGATAATCAAAGGTAGATTGTGACAACAAGACTGGATGCTACAGATAGACAAATAATTACACACACATCCTATGGTACTAAGGAAACCCCAAACACGTGAATCCTAGTTTAAATTTTTAGAAGAGGATAGACAAATGTTACACTTCCTTACCAGAAAAGGGTGGGCGGGTGTGTAAGAAGAAAAATGGAAGTAGTCCTACTCTCACGTTTAATTTTCCCAAGTATACATAGCACCAAAATATTTTCTAGACTGACAATGACCATCTTGGCTGAGACCCTAAAGGACGGAATAGCTCTGATACCAGTTGTAATACCTCGGACCCTACGCTCTAAGAACAAGCCTGGATGAACCAAAAGTGGATAAGGGATTCCACCGTGAAGGCCCAAGGCCACCCACGTGTAGGCCCGTAGAAGCGGAGCAGTCATGGTACCAGCCAACCACCCTACCCACTTTCAAGAACATCTTGACAAGAGCGAGCGGCGTAGTCGATAGGTAAAGCGATAAAAAACATACACAAATGAGTATGTATGTCCGCGACATACAACAGACATCAGAGCCACACCATCTAAAAACAATAGAAACAAAAGTATTTGACGCCATATAGCAAGATCCAAATATCCTAGATAGAGATAATAGTTTAGGATACATCCCCATACATCACACATCATAGTATCAAGCGGAAGCGGAAAACAAGATCCGAGTATGGATTAAGAAGCAAATCGGCATAAGATGCCTTGAAAATAAGAACATCCCGCCCACAGATCTCATGGGCCTCCATCCCTTGAATCTCTACACCGGATGGTCGTTCCCACTATCATTAGTCTCTTTGACCCAGTAACCTTCCTGAGAGTATACCTGTCCATCTGAACCAAATATTTATCATGTGAGACCATATGGGTACTCAACAAGTCTTAATTCATCTAAAGAGAACAACCTAGGGGTGACGCAATTGCAGCGAAAGATAATATCTAAATAGTGTTATAGAGACATGCTACACCATCCGCCCAACCAGATATGGATGAGCATTCATTAATTATTAACAAGAGTGATATAAGTAACATAAATAAACCTCGCTCGCCCTCCTTCTCTCTTACCGACGAGAAGGCGGAAGAACATCCCATCCGTTGGCAATTTTATTAAACATTCTATGAGTGTTCCACTATTTACTAGTCATGTCTTAGTCAAATTTAAGGCGGTACTTTAGTTATGCTTATCTAAGACCGAGATACTATGCTCCAAGTCGTCCATAACCATGGGCACGACTTTTAGAAAGATTTCCCATGCAGGGGTGCACAAATAGCAACACACATACGATCAACCTCGGGAAGAACCAAAAAAAGCAACAAGGCCTGACGACCATGCATTCATAGGATTTATAAATTAATTCAGGGGGCCACCCAATAAGCTACCCGCAATGCTGTTGGCCGGCTCCGAGATGGACCCAAGGTTTGCGACAATGGTTGTAAACGACAGGGAACCCAGAAGTGCGACTGGGCTTGTTAATACATAAAAAACATTCCGCATTCCTAAACAGTACAGGTGCTCCATACGCAATCGTAAATAAACCAGTAAAGCATGGCATAAGTACAAGATAGTAATAAAGCCCAAACTAGTTTGTGGACCCAAGAAATAAAGTGCGAATCAAGCTCAAGCAAAGGGGGATCCATAGAGTCTCCCAAATGTGGATAGTGCGAATAGTAAAGGAACATGAGTCAAGTATTCTGGTCCTACGGGACAGAAGTGAGCATGGAAGAGCCAAATACAAGCTATTACCCACCGGTGCCTCTTTCTTTAGTTATCCCATTACTACACAGGTTAAGTTGTGTAGGTACCTCATCATCCCCAGACTCACACAAACCCTACACATGCAATTCTACGACTCACATGGCTCCAACAACTCTTGTAGTAATGGCTCATAGGATTGAGAATACAAGTTTTGGTGGAGTTTAAAAGTAAAGGCTATGCAGTACTTAGAATTCTAATTTAATGCAATCGCAAATCCATGATGCAAGAATAAGATAGAAGCATAGGTGCTATATATATGAAAGCATGGGGAATTGCTTGCCTGTCAAATCAGAAGTTGGGTAACCGGGATTCGGGTAGTACTCTTGGTTCTCCTAATAGTTCTCTTGCTCAGAGTCTGTCCGGAATAAAAGCCAAACACACAAAGGGCCATACTAAATAAAGTGCGCAATCATATGAATAGATGCATTAAGCAAACAAGTATGTCATGATGGAATGATGTATAATTACATGGTATAACATAACATTGCATGGGTGAGGTGTGGAAATAATAATAAAGCACTTTATTTATTTAGTTAGGCATGTTTTACTCCCATAAACAGTTCTGAATATTTAATATTTATATGATACATGCTTCAATTCATATCATGGAATACATAATTAGAACATGATTGTCGTGCTGATCGATTTAGACATATTATTTCTCGAATTTAGAATTACGGAATTAAACTTATGAATTTATTAGGATAGAGACATTTATTGGAATTTAAATAATTTCAAAATTTTAAATCCTCAAATAATATTTTAAATAGCATATTCATAATCCTCATGTTTTTCTGATTCAAAAACATATATTATTTGTATTATTTGGAATTATAAATTTAAAGCAATATTAAATTCAAAATTAGTCAAATGGGGTCAAAGTCAAATGTTTGACTAGTTTGAATCATTTCTGAAAATATTTACCTAGAGATTTGAATTACCATTCAAAAACCAATCATATTCCATATAAAGTTTATATTCAAATTTAAATTTATTCAAAAGTTATTAATTAATTAATATAGATTGATACTCTGTTTTTATTTTTAATTTTAGAAGAACAACGGATACTTTTGTTACGAGGTGTTCTATCCATAGTCCATTACATGCGGGCCTAGGGCGCTGACTGGGTGCTGACAAAGCAGGATCGTGTGGGTGTGACAAGTGGCAAAGAGGAGGAATACGGGGTGGGGGTTTGAAAAAGGCAGGGTTTTTAAAAAAAAAAGGTTTCGCGATGCTGAAATCTAAAGTTTCAAATCTGGCTCATATGCAAGAATTAGACCGGAGTTCAATTGGTCATGTAATAAAACTGTTCAGAATTTGAAGATGTCATAAAAACAAAAGTTGTAGATCTTGTAAAGTTGTACTACTAGCAAGAAGGAAGTTTCTTCAGAGGATGCTCGCGCCAGAAACGATTGACGAAAAGAGCAAATTCAGTTTTAGAACGACATTTTCAGAAAAACAGATTATTTTCCCCCGACTTTAGTAGATGGTTTCTTCGTCTGTAGAGATCCAAACCGAGCGCAATTTGTTTCTGGAGGTAGATGGATGTCAGGTATACATGTTTTATTCATAGAGTTGTTGCAAAGGAGTTACGTGGACACCGGAAAAATGATGCGAAGAGGTGGTGCACGCGGGCACTGCTGCTGTTTGTCTGCGCGCTGGGCTATAGTGCACGGCGAGCGGCCCGCGCCGCTGCGTCGGCACCGAAAAAGGTCAATTGTGGGTTGGTTCAAGAGGTCGGCGTTGTTAAGGCAAACCTGTAGACATGGTGGTGGAGCTTGGCGATGACTATGTCGACAGTGAGCGACACAAGATGGTGGCATACAGATGGTATGTGACATCGAGGCAGCGTGTACAGGAAGCGTAACAGTGAGGGAGGTAGCTGGGGAAGGTCATGCTCACCAAGCACTCGCTGGTCAGCCGCGCTGGTCAGAGCGGGGAACGGCGAGGTGGTGGAGTCACGGTGGCGATCGACGACCGGTGTCTGCGTGTACAAGCTCGGCTTGCCGTTGCTGTGCCTCCCAGGCGTGGGCTCCTTGTCCAGGCGATGTGGCATCAAAGAGGAAGCTCCATGAGCTGGTAGGCGTCCTTGGCAAGTAGCATATCGACTAGGCGGTGAGGTGGTCGGAGCTAGGCAGCAGATAGCCATGGTGAGGTTGCTTGAGAGGGAGGAGATGGAGAGAAGCCTCCTAGATCTCGATCTGGTGAACTCGTGGTTGAGGGGCTACTATCTCTTGCTGCCTTTTGATGAGGGCGGGAGGTTCACGCGACCTAGCAGACTCACGAGTCACGAGTGCGGCATGCTCGATCGATGGAGGAAGAAAAACAGGGTGCCGACGCGTCATGCGTCGGCTCTATTGGTTGGTTCGGTCAGGTGCCCACGGTTCAGAGAGGAGGGACGATCGATGGTTCAGCTGGGTCGGTTTGCTCGATGGGTGTATGAGTTGGACCAAGCTAGCTAGCTTAGCTAGGTATGCATCCGATTGGGATTTGTGTTTTGATCAGGTGGTGTCCACGGTTGGTTCTAGGATGGTGGCCATGATTAGGTAGATCGATTTAGTCTAGCTAGGCTAGAGAGAGATTTAGGTTTAGGTTTAACAAAATGGATTAGGCAAACAAAAATAGTTAAATAAGGCAAGAGGCATTTAGATTAGAGCAGTCAGCAAAAATACCACTCTTGTGGGTGATCATAGTGATAGATACGATGGCTAGGGTTAGTTAGCAAGATTTAACCCAAATTCAAATAACACTCAAATTATAAAAATCAAATAAAGAGAAATGGTTTTGAAAGAAATGACTTGTCACATAGTTATCCATTATTTCATGTGACTAGAGTTGAGGGGTTATGATTGCATGTGGCACTAGAAAAGATAGAGAGAGTGTCACATGCAAATTTGGGAGTAAAAGGGAATATGCACTGGAATGAGAGGAGTGGCAATATGTGGATGGATCCACACGTAAATACACATGGTCATGATTCAAATACAAATCAAATAAAAGAATTCATGTAAAATGTGTTGTAGAGTTATACAAGATCAATGCACAAGCGGTAGTAGCATGTTAGTAAGTGGAAAGGATTTAAAAGATATGCCCCAACTCAACTTGGTCATTTAACATATATCAATATGCAAATACAATATATCAATAGGCTAATATACAATGAATAGACAATGCATAACGAGGGGAAGAACCAAAGGAAAGGGGTTTTATGTGATGCTCAAATGCAATGTGGCATCGTGATATGAGCATGATATAATGATGATGCAATTAATTATATGTAGGAAGTAGCAATATATAGACTAGGCAAGTAGCATTACAATTGTTAGACAATTGGGGTGCTACATGATACATCTCAAATGTATATACTTTTCCAAGCACTTTGCTTGATGATTTGATCCAGAATCTTCCCATACTTGGATAAAACTGCTGAATCTAACATTGTTTTAGAAAAAGTATTCTTTCTATCAATTTTCACAGGAAATAAAATCGAGGAAAAATACCACTCAGTTTTTCACGAAATAATGAATCCTAGGACCCCAGAATCAAGCGAGCGGAGCCACGAGGCTCAAAAGAGACGAAGTGGCATGCCAGTAAGGGTGGGCGCGCCACCCAGACCCTTTTGGCCGTGGCGCATCGCCTCGGCCCGTCCTGTGGCATACCCTCATATATACCTAAAAAACCTTGGTAACCAGAAGCACAGAGCGTTTCGCGAAACAGAGCGCCGCCATAGCCACGTTCTTCCTTTCAGGTGTTAAATTGATCCTCCTCTCAACTCCGGGGAGTGGGATTTCAAGGTCTTCTCCACCACCATCATCATCAATATTATCACCAACGACCATGAGTTCATCCCCCATCATCATGTGTGAGTAGTTCCTTGTGGGCATGTGAGGTGGATGGGGATTAGATGGGTTCCATCATGTAATCATCCATATGTATAGAGATTTGAGGTGTTTGTCTCATAGATATTCTTGTATGAGTGTTGGTACACTTTTGCTATGTTTAATGCTTGTTTGTAGGGACCAAGTGACATGATTTCAGTACTAAACTTTTATTGACCAATCATATATTTTAGTTTGGTATGTATTTGCAAAGTGTATTTCCTATTATTATGTTAAACCTGCGAACCCTAAGGTGATAGTTAGGGAAAACAATGGGAATATATGATAGTGTGAGGATATTGTGTGTTCATGAAGTGTTAATGCTTTGTTCCAGTCTATTTGAAAAGTTAGATCTTAATTTCTTGTAGTACCAAGTTGGACCCAGTGAAATGGGTAGGCAGGACAAAAGATATTATGCAAACTTACATGCATGATTATGTTTGGAACACACACCTATGCACAACTGAATTAGAGATAAATGCCATATTAGTATGATATATTATATGATGGATATCATGCAAGAAACACCCCACTATCACCTTATGCCTGCATTTTCGCTAGTGAAAGTTTCACGACATTACTTCCGGTGAAAACTGGAAATCTGTTGCTTTATTTAGTGTTTGTTTTACTACTCTAAATCAGTTTCCATAAATTACCACTTTCTTTGCAAGTTTATTGACATACATGTGTGATTGAGAGTGATGCCTCAGTTGCTAAAGTCTTATTGGTATTATTGTATTCCCCTTGACTGTAACTATAAATTTTGGTAATACTTCCCATCAAAGATTACAGTGATCCCCTATACTTGTGGGCATCACCTACTCTCGGGCATGGACGTGTTCAAGGTTGTGGAGAGCATTGGGACCACCTCCTACCAAGGCATCAGGGCCCATCCATTTCCCCCTCCCAATCATAGAAGGAATTCATGGCTGGTATTGTTGGCTTTGAGTTCCTCTTTATTCTGTGGCTAGGCTTCGAGTAACATCTGAAGATGGCAAACCTACTAGTTGATGGGTGTCATGGCATGGAACACAGCAGCGCCATCGGGGATGGCATGAGAGGGTACAATCAAGAGGCTATCGGTGGCTACTCACAATGGGTTGGGCACAGATACTACAAACACAACGATGTACCTAGGTTCGGAGCCCTCTTATTGTGGTAACACTCCTACTCCTGCAAGGATCTACTATATTAGGGGCGAATGCCGTGTACAAGTGCTCATTGAGCTGTTTCCCTAGCTGGTATGGAGAGCTAGAGGAAGAAGATTAACTAACTGACAGCTACTCGAGCTTGTGAACTTAATGAATCTACCTAGAACCCTAGCACTACCCTCCCTCATATATTGGCTGGAATAGGTAGGTTACAATATGGGTTCTAGGGTTTACTATTTGGGCCTTGGGTTTACAAAGCGGGCCGGCTGGACGGGCCCAGCCAGTGGGCCAGGACTCGGTCAAGCCTCTAGTACAGTGGGACAGTGCTATAATGTCCTAGCACCGTTACTTTGGGCATCACCCGGTGCTTTACTCATCAGCTGGTGCTTTACTCGTCAGCTGGTGCTTTAGGGATCAGCCCACAATGCTCTCGTCAGCTTCCAGCCTTGGCACTTTGGCGCAGATGTCTTCTAGCGCTGATAGGGCAGCGCGCCAGCCTGTCCGGTCAGGGGTGCGCTTACCAAGGAGCATCCCCCTCTCGCATCTTGTCCAACAGATCCGAGGCGGCCGGGTAGAAGCGGCCACCTAGCCAGTTCTTCTGGCCATCCGGCTAGACGGGCCAACCGGGGAATCTGGAGGGGCGACCGGATTGAGCGGTTAAACAGGTTGTGGTTCTTTGTCTTGTATCCATCCGGCCAGGCATCCTTGGAGGCAGCCAGTTGGGCGTGTCTTGGCCTATCCGGGGGTCATCCCGAGTGTGTTGGGACTTCGCCTTGTGGATAAGTTCTTGCGTGCTCATTGACTGAACTAAATTGATTATTGATGAAAAACTGGTTGCACATTTGTCTTGAAGCATTTGTCGTTTTCCGGCTCGAGATGCTTGTCGTTTCCCGGCTGGAGTTTATCATCTACGGAACCGGTGGCCCACCCACAGGGTGTGAGCGGCGATTGAATTTACCGGCTGCCGCACCCGGAAGGGGGAGATGGATCGCCTGGTCGCTGAGGTCAGTGCTTACATCAGCCATGACTAGCGCCTCTAGCGCACGTCGCGTCAATTTGACCGCTTGGTCTGTCGTGACGGTTTTTGGTAACTGCGCACACGTCTACATCATTGTAGTTTCTTGGGGATCGTGCACATGCCTCAGCTCCCGTAGTAACACATGCGAGATCTTTTGTGGGAGTTGTGTTGGCACACATGATCTGTAACCGAAGCATCGTGGGGGAGTGGAGCAGTTGCTTGCCACGTGTTAGATGGGAGCACACGGGGCGTGCTTGCCCCACGATCATAAATAGGTCGTGAGGGAGGGGGTTTTCCCCACTTCATCTTCCTCCTGCGTCTCGCTGCTCCTGCCTTTGCATTCCGCCTCCTTGTGCTCTTGCGCTCTACCTCCTTCTGTTTTTGCAGCGCCAGTTCTTGATCGCCGGTGCCACCGCATCTCCTTGCAATGACGGTACCTTGTTTCACCACCACGGACGCTGCACTGGATGAAATGCTGCTGGAGCAGGGTAGAGGCTAGTGCGGATCCTATGCCATAGAAGATATCATCCTTAAGTTCTGGTGGGGAAATTCATCCCGTCGGAGCGGGTTCTAAAGCATCGCCTCGCGCTAGAGGGGGAGCGGGTCCCTAACCCCCATCCTAGCAAGTTCGTGGTCTCCCCGGCGCACTTCGCCCGCGGCATCAGCTTGTCGCCGAGCAAGTTTGTTCTCGAGCTTTTCACCATGTTCGACCTCCACTTTAATCATCTAGGGGTGAAAACTATCACATCATGCGGCTTGCTGTGAGGCCTACTTGGGGGTTTGCCCAGATACGGCAAACTTCATTAAGTTCTTCAACATGAGCTCCTCTGAGAGTGGCTCGCCAGGATCTCGAAGGAGCACCTAGAGGAGGGCTGGAGCATCTCCTGCGAGTCATTCCACCGGGGCCAGCTACGGCCGAAGGTTAATTCTCTTTTCTTTCTGGGTGGATTTTTCCTGAAGGGTTTTTGCTTGCTCCTTATCTGCCCCATTTGAGTAGCTTTTTACGGCACAGCTTGTGAAGGATGGCATGGGCGACCATGAGCTTCTCCTCTTCTCGGCTGACCTCAAGCTGGCGAAGTACCCGCAGATGGAGCCGGAGTGCTTCCCCACCAGGGCTGAAGAGGGCTATGAAGACCCACCCGGTGAATGTGTTCTCCTTGCACTCATTTTCTTGGTTGTTTTCTTCGGCCGGATTTTTGACTCATGTATCTTTACTGGTGTATCCGTGCATGCTGGGTATGTGCCCTTGATATCTTTTTTGTACGACTCTTGACTTGTCCTTAGCTTAGTTTATCCTTGTTTTATTCGTCCAGCGAGGCGATGTCGTTGGATGGCTCCGTGACCATCACGTCCGCGCCCACTCTGGATATGGCTGAGGGGCCTACTGAGCTGGCTGCGACCTCCACAGCTACGCCGACTGAGGCTGCTGCAGGCGCGGTGGAGCCATCACCGCCAACTACATCCGCGACTCTGCATAATGCCCACGCTGCCTCCAGGCTTGCTGAGTTGCTCTTGGCCGGGCAGGGTACATCCCCTGCTCCTCCACTTTGGCAGACAGAGGACACATACCAAGTCCTGAGCGAAGATCAGACAGGTTCAGCCGCCTACCAGGTGGAGGAGCCCGTGGAGGCGGCGCGAGAAGCCTCCGTGCAATCGGCTGCTGGGGACAGCGAGTGGGAGGTGGCTCCCGGCTCTGGCAGCCTGGGCGTCGGGGCCCAGGTGGTGGTGGGGGAGGCGTCACAGGTTGTCGCTGGTGACCACGACGACCTCAAGTTGACCGGCTGGCAACCATCTCGAGATGCGCTGACAATGGACAATGTCCTAGCGTAGCTCACCTAGTCGGATCCCATCGTCCTCGGCCAGGCAAGCCACCTGGTGGAGGTGATGGAGCAGGGACTTGGCAAGGTCAAGGCGCTAGGAACTTTGTTGGAGGTAAATATCTTCTCATGGTTTTGTTGCTCTTCCTCCGCCAGTTTCCCCATTCTCTTTTTTCCGCATAAAGCTTTTCTCAGGCGGCAAAGAATATGCAAGACCTAGGGCATAAGAAGTCTTGCTCTGCCATGTCCTCCCAATTGCACGGATTTTCATGTTTTTTGTTAACCATCGGGTACCCTCCTGCAGCCATGATAGAGGTCAAGCAGTGTGAGGTGGAGCGGCTGAAGGCGGAGGTTCTCCGGCTGTAGGACTCCAACAAAACTCACCAGGCTCAGATTAACAAGCTAGTGGAGAATCAGAAGAAGATGGAGATCAAAACCGGTCAGGCCAAGAAAACCACCGATATCCACGCTAACTCCCTCAAGAACCTTGAAGGCCTATACATGAAACAGGAGGAGGCTCTGAAGGATGCCAAGGCTCGGGAGAAGGCGGATTTGGCGAAGCTGTGTCAGATCGCTGAGATCATCGTTAGTAAGTTAATTTTCATCTGCCAAACTTGCTCTTTGTTTGTTATAGCCGGTATATGAAAGTTACTATGTGGCGGGGTGCAGCTCAGTATCATGAGGCGACTGATCAAGCTCTTGCCCGCGTGCCTGAGGCGGATGCTGGGCATGACCTCCATCCTAAGGCACTGGTGGCGGTGGTAAGCAAGGAGGCCAACCGGCTGCGCAAGACTGCCCTGTACGTCTTCTCCTACAACAGGCTCGACAAAGCCCTGCCTACTTCCATCGATGCCCTGGCCGTCAAACTTGGCGGTGGTGTTGATCTCATGGAAGCGGCACGGGAGTGGGCGGCGCATGGCGATGCGGAGACGGTCCTCCCGCTCCTCAAGTCATGGTACTCGGGTGTGGACCTTCAGAGCTTTTCCTGAGGGTTCTGAAAGGGAACTAGCTACGAGCAGCTTCGTGCCGAGGTTCCTGACATCCCCTCTTGCGGCGTCAAGGTCGGGAGCTTCGTCCAGCTGGACCAGGACTTCAGCGACCCGGCTAGCACGGAGCCGTTTTCTCACGAGCCACGATCTTTTGACCCGGCCACCACAGACATTGCCTTCGTCAGCCAGCCCTCAACAGACGCCACCAAGCCTTCCTCTGAGCCCTAGCCTTGATTCCTCGGGATGCCGAGAGTATTTGTATCCTGGTTGAAAAACTTGTCATGTGTCACGTGCAAACAACTTGTGTTGAAATCTGATGGGAGCTTCGCCTTCCTTTATGATATTGTCGCGTGCTCTTTCATTTGCACTTTCTAATTGCCTGGTTTATGCTTGTTGCATGCTTGTTTCTGTATGGGGGCGCGGGAGCGCACCCACAGGGTGTAGTCCCCGAGGTTGGGGCCGACTGGAGGATCCAACCGGGTCAAAGCTCCTTTCTGCCTCCTGTCGTCTAGGGGTGATTAGCACCCGACCCTGGTACTTGGCTTGGATTTTGACTCGTGCAAAAATAAAACACAAGTAATGGTTTTTGTGTTAGATATGCATAAGAGGAATATAGTTTGCAGTTCCCTTTTTTGGGTTGGAAACTTTGCTATTTTCCTCTAGGCCAACAACTTTGTCCTTTTCTCAGTGAGCATTGGCCGTTAAGCTGTGCCCTTGTTGTCCGCAAGCCAGGTTGCAGTCTGCAGCCGGAACTGAAGGGGTTGCTAGTGAGCATTCTACATGGTACTTTAGATTTCTGTTATCAGGGTCGAGCGAGCAAGCGCAACCGGAACATCCAGACATTTTTGTTTTCCATACGACTTTTAGTGAAGGGGTCCTAGAGCTTTCTTCTCTTGCCGGATCTGTTAGCCGGATTGCCGTCTGCAGCAGGAATCAAAGAGGAAGCTCTTAGAGCCAAATCCAATACTTCTCCGTTTGGAATGCGCAGCCGTCTAGGCCACCTGGTGAGTCCTTGAGAGAGATCGCCAAATCCGGGGTTAAAAATGCCAAATGATTACGGAGTCCCCGAGACTGCGTCGAGGCTCCTCAACTTGTTCATTACATAAAAATAAGATACATACACTTTTTGTTTAAGTATAAAATGGGTGAAGCAGGTCCAGATTCCATGGGTAATCAGTTTCTTCATCTTGTTCTTTGCCAGTCGGCATTGATGAGGTAGTATGAATTGTTCTGCAGCGCTCGAGTAATGATGAATTGCCCCTCCCAAGGTGGAGACAACTTGTGCATCCCGTTGGTGTCTTGTACCAGTCGGAGCACTAGGTGGCCTTCTCGGAATGAGACATTGCGGATCCGGCTAGCTTGGTAGCAGTGCAGGTTCTGCTGGTAGATGACAGATCTGGACAAGGCCAGCTCACGCGCCTCTTTGACGAGGTCGACGCTGTCCTCGTGTGCTTCTTTGGCCTGCTTCTCTATGTATAACAGGTTGCAAGGTGCCTCGAACTCAATGTTAGTTAGCAGGACCGCCTCTGCTCCATAGACGGGAAAGAATGGCGTGTAACCGGTGGAACGGTTTGGCATGGTGCACAGGCTCCACAGCACAACCATCAGCTCTTCTATCCAGCATCCGGGGGATCTCATCTGTGGCTCGATCAGCCAGGGCTTGATTCCGGCTAAGACCCGACCATTTGCTTTCTCGCACTTCCCATTGGGATGGGGATGCGCGATGGAGGCAAGGTCAAGGTGGATGCCGTTTTCTCCACAGAAGCGCAGGAAGGCCCCTTTGGCAAAGTTAGTTCCATTGTCGGTAATGATGCTGTTGGGGTAGCCGATGTGTGTGATGATGTCTGTGAAGAACTTGACAACTGTTGGCCCGTCTAGCTTCATGATTGGCTTTGCCTCAATCCTCTTGGTGAATTTTTCCTCTGCCACTAGCAAGTGTGTCATGCCGGATCACGCTATTTTGAAGGGGCCGACCATGTCTAGCCCCCAGACGGCGAATGGCTAGGTCATGGGGATTATCTTGAGGGACGCAGCCGGAGTGTGCTTTTGTGGGCTGAATCGTTAGCACCCATTGCATGCCTTCACCATTTGCTTGGCGTCTTCCAATGTGGTAGGCCAGTAGAACCCAAGGCGGAATTCCTTTGTCACTATGGCTCGCAATGATGCGTGGTGGCCGCACTTGCCTTGGTGAATGTACACCAGCGGGCAGATGCCTTCCTTTTGGCTCACGCCGTGCTGATAGATTCCTCCAACTCTACGTTGTACACCTCGTTGTTGATGATGGTATACGCACTTGCTCTATGCTTTACCTACCTTGCTCCCACCTCTTCGTCGGGAAGCTCCACTTTGGTTAGGAATTTCATGAATGTATTGGCCCATGGAGGGGTTTCCTAGATGGCATACACGGTCTCCATGATCAGCTTGATTTACTCGCACGCTACCGGCTCGAGCTCATCGGGTGGCCTGCGGGGTGGAAGAGCAGAGCCGGTAGTCCCCGGGTTGCTGAAGCCGGCTGGGAGAGTTGTGGCCTTCGACCCGGCAGTACCCGGGATAGACGCGGTAGTCCCCGGGTGTGCCATGACAGTCCCCAGGTGTGGCGCTGCAGTTCCCAGGGCCTTAGCGGTAGCTTTAGGCCGCTTGGAGCTGGCAGTCCCCGGGTCCACATCCAGTATGATGGAGTTGGATTCCGGAGACGGCGTGATGGATGACATGCGCAAGTGCTCGCGGGCGACTCCAGGTGGAATTGCTTGCCTTGTTAACCCGACATCAGCGAGTGCATCTGCAGCCTCGTTGCTGGCTCGGGGGACATGGTGAAACTCGCAACCTTCAAAACAGGCGCATAGCTGCTTCAAGAAGAAGCGGTACATGGCCATGTTTGTGTCCTTGGCGTCCCAATAACTCGATACTTGTTGTACCATCAGGTCTGAGTCACCGAAGTAGAGGATGTGCCGAATGTCGATCTTTTTTACCATTTTGAGGCCGTGGATGAGCGCTTTGTATTCAGCGACGTTGTTGGATGCGCGGAAGTGGATTTGCAACACGTACTCTAGCCGGTCTCCTTTTGGAGAGGTGATGACGACTCCAGCTCTGAGTCCCCCATACATCTTGGAGTTGTCGAAGTTCAGTTTCTACTGTGTGGAGTGAGGGCATGGCGGCAGGTACTATGTTTCTGCCCAATGGACGAGAAAATCCGCTAGGGACTGAGACTTGATTGCCATTCTTGGCTCGTACCGGATGTAGTGAGCGGCAAGCTCTATTGCCCATTTCGCCACCTAGCCGGTGGCGTCCCTGTTGTGATGATCTTCGAAAGTGGTGCTAGTGCCACCACCCGGCTGGAGTGCTCTTGGAAGTAGTGCTTATGTTACTTAGCGGCCATGTATACACCATACACCAGCTTCTGATATTGGGGGTAGTTCTGCTTCGAGAGCGAGAGTACCTCACGCAAGTAGAACACCAATCGCTGAACCGGTTGTGTCTTTCCTTCTTCCAGCCTATCAATCTTGAGCACGATAGTGATGACCCAGTTAGTTGCTGCAATGTACATCAACATTTGATCTTTGTAGAGGGGGCCGCTAGTATTGGTGGGGAGCACAACATGCACTTGAGTTCACGGAAGGCCTCATTCAACTGGGTCGTCCAAACGAACCTGTTTGTTTTCTTCATGAGCTAGTATAGCGGGAGTGCATTCTCGCCCAGCCGGCCGAGGGAGGCCAGGAACCCGGTGAACTTATGAACGTCGCATAGGTTCTGCAGTGGTTGCAGGCGCTCGATTGCACCGATGTTATCTGGGTTGGCCTTGATTCCTCGTTTTGAGATGAGAAAACATTGGAGCTGGCTGGCTGGAACACCTAACACACACTTCTCCGGGTTCAGCTTCATCTGGAACCGGCGGAGGTTAGTGAATGTTTTGTTTAGGTCTTCGAGGAGTGTTCATCGCTCTTTTGTCTTGACCACCACATCATCGATGTAGGCGTGTACGTTTCTGCCAATCTACGATTGCAGGCACTTCTACATGCAGCGCCGATACATAGCTCTGGCATGTTTCAGTCCAAATGGCAAGGTGGTGTAGCACTAAGCCCCATACGGGGTGATGAATGTTGTCTTTATTTGATCAGCGAGGTTCACCCAGATCTGGTGGTAGCCGGATACACATCCAGAAACAACAATAGTTCACAGCTGGCTATGGAGTAGATTACTTGATCTATCCTTGGCAGGGCGAATGGATCTTTGGGGCATGCTTTGTTGAGGCTGGTGTAGGGAACACACATGTGCCAAGTCTTGTTCTTTTTTAGCACCAACACTGGGTTTGTGAGCCATTCCGGGTGGAAAACCTCCAAGAATCCGGCTGGCAGCTGGGTGATTCCTTCACCAAATGTTCTTCTCCTCGGCGAAGCGGCGTAGAGACTGCTTGGCCGGCTTTGCATCCGGTCTGACAAGTAAAGAGTGCTTGGCGAGCTCCCTAGGAACACCATGCATGTCCTTGGGGGACCATGCGAAGATATCCTGATTCTCATAGAGGAAGTCGACGAGCACGTTTCCTATTTGCTATCAAGGCCGTCTCCGACAAGGATGAACTTGTCTGGATCGGCCTCGTTGAGCAAAATCTTCTTGGTGCCCTTAGACGGCTTGAATTGTACCTCTCTGGCTGGCTTCGGTTCGCCAGCCGGCTTGTCCGCCTGCAGGGCTGCCACGTTCTGCATGATGATGCGCTTCTCCTCCGCGATGATCATGGCCTCGACAAGCTTGGAGGTGTCTGTGGCGCATTCCACCAACCACCTATAGTCACCGGGGATAGTAATTACTCCCTTGAGCTCAGGGAGTTCATCTTGAGGTACACGTAGTGCGGTACCGCCATGAACTTGGTTACCACTGGGCGTCCGAGGATGGCATAATATGCGCTGGAGAGGTTGACCACCTCAAACTAGATGGGCTCGCAGCGGAAGTTGCCCTCCATGCCGAAGATGACGTCCAGCCGGATCCTGCTAATGGGCGATTGTGATGGGACCGGAATGTCTCCATGGAAGTAGGTGGTGGATCACTCTAGCTAGGACTCACTGATGCCGAGGCAGTGTAACGATCTGCGTTACAAGAGGTTAATGCTGCTGCCCCCATCCACGAGGACGCGAGAGAATTTGTATGAGTGCTTCTTGGAGATGATGATGGGATCCAGGACCATTGCATAGGTACCCAGGTGCGGAAGCACAATCGTCTGGTCCTTCCTGCTCCATGTGATCTCTTGCTCAAACCAGTTTAGGTACTTAGGAACGGGGGGAACAATTGTGTTCACCTCTGCCTCACGGCACCTCTTGCTATGCTTGGTCTCTGTCTCGATGGTGAAGATGTGGTAATTTCCCACCTGGTGAGGGTAATCGCCATCTTTTTTGTCCTAGCGGTTCTGGAATTCGCGGTTGTCCTATTGGCCGCCGGCTGGTGGAGGTGGTGGGGGTGCTAGGAACCCACAAATCTCGGCCATCCTCTTGGTCTAGGTGCACTAGCGAGTTGTATGTGTAGCCGGCTGATTGCCGCCATTGTGGAACTTGCACGGGCTATCAACCATATATTCGATGGTGTACTTGGGGAGCAGCGGCCGGTCGTCGGGCTTTTGCCTCCGGCTGCCACCCGGAGCCGGATCGTCTTGGACGGCTGCCACCTACTTGGACCCGTACCGGTTGTCCAGCTGTTCATCCTTTCTTTTGCCATGGCGGTTGTTGTGGACATGCCTGAAGGGAAACAGGTAGGCTACACTAGTGTAAAATCAAAAATTTCTACCGCGTCAACCAGGAATACTATTTTCATAGATCACAGGATTACCGCTAGACGCACAGTTGCGGAACTTGATGAAGCACGTCGCGGCAGTGTAGATGTTCTACATCTCCTCCTTGTCATCGTCCCACGAGCAGCTCCCCTTTTCGTGGCTCGTCCAAGTGCTACAGCTACAGCACCTCTGAGGTATCCACACGTCCGAAGTGGAAGGTCACACGACAGACTGCTAGGTCCGCACGTGCAAGACAGGCGTAAGAGGAGTGGCGGCTGGGTGAAATGCTCAACCCTATTCAGCTCGCCTCACTCTCTCTTATATAGGCATCCCTGGTGGGCTTCTACATTAGCAGCCCATTACAAGCCTAAGCCTGGTCTAATTCAGATCCAGTCCTCATTAGGCTTCCAGCCCCTAAAGTGTGTGACCCTATAGGTTCATACACGTATAGACATAACACGAGTACACTTACTCCGTCAATAGTTGGTAGTGGCCTCTAGCAAGACGTGACAACTCCTAAACGTGTACAAAGATCATTCAGACGAACCATCACAAGGTTGAGTACATGTCTTTCCCTTTGCCCTAAGATATTTGGTCTAGCTCCAAGCTGACATATCTTTCTCCATACTGTGATTCGGAATCCATTTACTAGGTTAACTATTAACCATATGTAGCATGGCCATCCATTTCTGGATCCGATCACTCGAGGGGCCCAGAGATATGTCTCTCAAGTAGAGAGGGGAAAATCCCATCTTGATTGATCTATGCCTTGCAGCATATATTAGGACAAACCCGAAAGCTACCTTTATAACTACCTAGTTACGGAGTAGTTTTTGATAGCCCCAAAGTAGGTCGATCCACATCTCAAGTACATGTGACAATCTCAGGTCTAAGGACAAAACATATACGATGTGTAGAGAGAGTTGTAAGTATTATTGCTAGTCTCGAGTTGGGTCAGTCCAACCCCATGTTCATAACATGTGTCCACATCATTGGTTTGACATCTCCGTGTCAATGACTTGCGAAACATAGTCATCAACCAATCGATGTGCTAGTCTAATATTCACGTGTGTCCTCACATGAACTTTGACTAGGGACAACTATTAGATAACTGTAACACCCCAAATCTTTAATCAAGGTTATTAAGTTCCTAACCACCTAATTTAGGGTTAACAAAACCTTTTATTAAGATAATGAATATGAATGCATCTGTGTGTTGCATTAGTATAGAATTGTTTGAAAATGCCATGCTTGTTTGTTTTAAATGGTGTGAAATGGTTTAAAGGTGAATGCCACATCATATAGACCATTTACAAGAAAAATCAAAAGAGAAAGAAATTAAATAAGAATAAAGAATGCAAATGGTCATTTTGACCATTTTAAACCACTAGGCCACTTTAGGTGTTCCTAGAAGAAGATTTTTAACAGAAACATTTCTATATATTTTCACCCCTTGCTAGACCAAGTAAAGATATACCAAGGCCCACTTTACAAACTTACAAAAACATCTAGCAAATCAATTTAAAGGACATTTGAAAATTGAATCCAATTCATATGTGAAGATCCCACATTATCAAAAACCCATCAAATGAATTCACCTTGACAATCCCAAGCAAACCTAGTCTCTCAAGCTTAAGTCAAGTTCACCCAAAAAGTTTGAATCAAAATTTCAAAAATAATTTTCATGCGGCCATTTCATCAAACACTTGGTAGGCACAAAATAAACACTAGACTAGCTGCATTGTTTGGTATAGTGAGCATCGAACATTTGGTCTCCAATTTAACCCCCTGTCCCCGCTAAGCCTAACCCAGCTCCCTCCTTCACCGCTGGCACAGTGGAGCGCCGTCCGTTCTTGATCATCGCCGGCCGACAGTGGGCAGCACACCAGGAGCCACGGCAGCCTCGCCCAAGATGCGCACCAGACACGCGAGCTCCTACCGCCACCCCCTGTCCACCCCACGGTCGAAGCCCAGCCCTGGACCACACTAGCACCGCCGCGCATCGCCTCTCCGCACCGTGTTCAGAGCGCGCCAGTGCGCCGCGCCCGACCAGCTTGCACACGCCGCGCCTTGACCTCCCCTCGTGTGCACAGACCTGCCATAATAGCAGCATCCCGACAGACACCCCCGTTCGCCGCCGCGCGACCCGCAACAGCCGCACGCTGCCGCAAACACCTCTGCCTCTATCCAGAGCGCCGCACACGCTCGACCAAACCTAGCCGCCCCACGCCTCGCCTTTAAGATAGCAACGACTGACAGGAGACACCGCACCATCCACCTACCCCAGCCATGCCCTTAGCTCTCTGTGTTGCCCTCGCTAGAGACGCTAGCCCGCACCGCTCGGTCCCCTCGTCGAGATATAAAAGGAGGCCACCCCAGCCTCCATTCCTCACACCACTCGACTCCCCACTCACCACTAAGCCTCCCACACCCCTTCCTGGAGCAAGGTGAGCACTACCGTGCCGGAATTGCACCGGAGTCCACCGGTGCTTGAGGAGAAGGGCGCCATCGATTGCGACCACCCCGAGCCCTACCATGACTGCGCCTCGCTTCGTCGACGTCTACTACGCCGTTTGGCCCCGTCGCCGAGCCTAGCTGGAGCCCAGGTGAGCCCCGCCATACCCCCACCGCCGCGCTAGGTCTAGTTCCCCGCCGGAGCTGTTCGTCGTCGACGATGACTCTCGACCGATAGATTAGAAGTTGATCGCGTGGCTCAGATTCGCCCATACCGTTTCGCTTAGTTAGTTTCGCTGACCAGTGGGTCCGTGCTGTCAGCAGCCCGCTGCACCGCGGAGTGCCACTGGGCCGGCCCGTTAGCTTTCCCGCGCTGGCCCAAAAATTCAAATAAGTGATTTTCCAATTTAGTTGAAATCATATTATGTCCACTTATTCAAAATTAAATTCAGAGATTTTCACTTAACCAACTAGCATGATTCAAATTTTGCTAGAAAGGTAATTAAAATATCTATCCAAGACCGTTGGATTTAAATCATTTGGAGTTAGAAATAATCTATAGCGAAAATAACAAGACAGAGACTTTTGCAACTTCAAACATTTTTCAAAAATCAACCATAATAGCTTTTGAGTTGATTCCAACTCTCAAAAATCACATTTGATAAAACCTATTTGAATATGTAATAATGTTTAGGTTTTCATGCAGTGACATTGGACTAGTACCAAAAGAATGCTATTAGGGCATTTCTAGTCACTTTAAATCTATAAAATATGACCAACCCTTTAAACCACATTCCAATGTATTAGGATATGTGGTGATGACATGTGTCCACATGATCCCATATTTTAATTGGAGAATATTAAATCTTAGTTAATTTCATAGAGTAGAAATTACTTTTCTCAAATAAAATATTTGAAACTAGTGCTTTAATGCATGTGATGATTGTGATGATGCTAGATCATCAAGTATAGTGTGCTAAATAGACTTAGTTAAGTATTGTTTGGTGATTGTGTACCCCGTATTCCTTTCTAGACGATAGTACTGTCCAAGTCTACGAGGAGGAGGAGTTCTACCCCGAAGAAGACGAAGAAAACTTCAATCACTACACCAATCAAGGCAAGCTATTATTGGCAAGCTAATACTAGCAAGCCATCACTAGATGCAAGTTAACCTAAGCAAGATGCCTTAGGCATTCTTGGGTTATAGATTTTGATTTATACCCATCCCAAGTTTTACTTGGAAGCTTTACATTTTGGCTTTACCAAAGTTTCTTTACTTGTAGTAATGCTTTGTGAGATTTTTGGAAGTAGTATAGATAGCATAAAGAGTATAAAACTAGGCCTATACTAGATGTCATTCTATGGCATGAGATTGAAGAGTAGCACCCACATTAGTGAACACTCTTAACCTTAGTGGCTAGTGCTAAGCATAAAACTTGATCACTTTAGACGGGAATACTTGGTGAAAATGATTATGAAAACCTTGGAATGATGAGTCATTCTATTGAGATGTTTTGACATGTGTTGAGAAATACAAAGGAATTTTGATGATGAAAATGTTGAGGCATGAGCCTTATCCCTTTATAAAAACTGATGGTTGGGTTCAGATGCGATACCATTCCAAATTTATCGTACAACCACAATACCTGAATTGGGTAAGGCTTAGCGAGAAGTTTATATGCATTAGTATGGGTTCCCTCGCGGAAGAGGTTTGAGATGAGGCTACCTGTTGATGATGTCCACCTATGCAGTGCCCAGGATGGCAGATGGCCATGGCTGGGAGGCCAAGCTCATAGGGGAGGTGCTTATACTAGAGTGTGTAAAGGAAAGGTTATGATTGATTATCTGCATACTAAGTATGTTGATTCAGGGTTATCCCTGATGGATGTATTGAATGTTGTGGTGAAATTGTACCACCTCTGTAGAGTGTCAAACTATTCGAATAGCCGCGTCCACAGTCATGGATAGTTGGAGTGTCCGTACTATTCCGTCGTCAGATGTTTTCAAAATGACTTATGAAGTAAACGATGATTTTGACTTGACCACAACAGGGTTGTTAATATGAAAACTAGGTTCCCAACTTAAGTGATTCAGAACATTAAGTTAACTTTCTTTACTTCTGAACTCAGCTGAAGATAAATCTAGCTTTTGCAAATAAACTTAGAGCTTAGCATTCCTACTAGAACTACCTTACTTGTTATTGATAGTTTGCGAGTACTGAAAGAGTACTCATGCCTTTGTCCCTGGCTATTCCCGTGGCCAGACTATGATGAGGACTATCAGGAGGAAGGACAACAAGACGGCTACGACAACTAGGATCATCATGAGATCCCTTATTTGTGTAAGACCTTATTATGGTTTGTAATGGATGATGTACTGTGATATCCAATCTGTTATGTCTCGCAAAAATGGTAATCCTGGGATTGTGATGTATGGCATGACAGGCATCTATGATTAAAAATCCTGGTGTTGACAAGTTGGTATCAGAGCCATCCTTAGTTAGAATGGACATCCGAACAAAAACTTAGTCTCAAAACAAAATAAGTGAGTATTTTATGAAAACCTATTCCCACTCTTATCCTTGATTCTTTCACAAAAATTCATGTTCCTCAAAAATTCTTACATTACTACATAAAATTTGACACACTTGATCACCTAACTAACTTACTCATCCTAGATTCTTATAGATGTAAGTTCAGTATTGCAAGTTCTACCAGTTGGGCAACGGAGGCAAGCTGATCATTGAGTGGGATCTTGATGCACCGTCAGAGTATCTTGAGCTTCCGCATCCGGAATTCTTCGGAGCGCAACTCAAGGATTTCCCCGGAGGAGATCTACAATGGCTGATAGATGCAGATCTTCGAGGCAAGATGGAGGCACCCCTTTTTGAGAAGATTAAATCTACCATGCGAGAGAACAACTGGCTAGATGGATTAGCCAGGCTATGCATGAAGCTCTTGCCCGTCTATGTGGGCAAAACATCAACTTGATCCAGGGAACTCGCTTTGCTCATTACGCAAGGCGTGATTCTATGGGAATGCAATTGGAGATAACAAGTCACCCGGGGATGAAACACCAAGTGGATAATCTTGACTTCCTACTATATGAACGCTCGAGCCTATGCCAACCACAACCTTGCCATTGCAGCCAAGAAGGACCAGACTTTCTCCATGCTTGTAAAGGATCACCAATCACTTCGCCGTCAGCGTGAGAAGAAGGATCGCACCATCGCTCGTCTTTGCAAGAAGGTGGCTGACCTCGAGAAGACCATCCAAGAGCAAGAAGCCCAGCTTGCACCAAAAGAAGAAGAGGAAGAAGGTGAAGACATCCAGGGAGATATTCACTCATACCTCAGTGATGACAATGACTACCTGGAGGATGATGCCATGGATTTATACACCGATGATGATGACTCCGACTTAATTGATGATGAGTAGATGCACTTGATCACTACCGTAGGAGTGAGTTGTATCGGTCCCACTGTATTTTAGTTCACAGAATGGTTCTTAAAACCATCTGTTTTCCTTTTATGTTGTGGCGTGTGCTGTATGGTTTGCTTGAATGAATGAATGAGAAGTTGTTAGTTTTCCAAACCTGAGTCAAACTCAAAGTTTTAACCTTGAAAACAAACCCATAAAACTTAGAGCTTTCCCTATTACCTCATTATCTATCTCAATCTTTAGATGACTCGTGGAAACCAAGGAGGAAGCAGCTCATCGTAGGACCCAGTGCTGCAGATTCTGCAGATGCTAGTTTCCGACCGTGAAGCTAGTAGAGGAGAGCGCCAAGCCAACCTAGCCACCCTGCAACAGATAGCTTAGATGGCCCACAATAATCAAGGCCAAGGAAATCAGGATCATCATGGGTGCAAGCTTAAGAATTTTCAGAATACCAATCGCCATATCTTCAATAAATCTGGGGATCCTTTAGATGCTGATGACTGGCTGCAGACAATGGAGAATAATCTAGAAGTCGCAGGAGTTGACGCCAACAGGAAGGTACTGTTTTCCACTCATTATCTGGTAGGAGATGCAAGAGCATGGTGGAATAGCACCCGTAACCATGAACAATGGTCAAGTCATGACTTGGGAAGCTTTCAAGATCGAGTTCAGCCGCACCCATGTGCCGCAAGGATTAGTCACCAGAATGAGAGATGAATCCAGGGAACTGAAGAAACGAATGATGACGGTAGTTGAGTACCATGACAAATTTTTGTCCCTCGCTAGGTATGCCCCTGATGAGATCAACACTGAAGCCAAGAAGAAGGAAAGATTCCTAAACGGACTGCATGATGAGATGCAGACTGTGTTAGCCAACATCTGTTTTGACGACCTAGAAGAACTAGTCGACTCTGCCATCCAGATGGAAGGTAAGATAAACCAAGCAAATGACAACCGCAAGCGCAGAATGATGCACCAGATTGGGTCCCATAATGCCCAGAAGTATCGCCCCAACCCGTCTGCAGGATATGCCCCAAGAAACAATAGACCCCCAATGTCTCGTCCAAGCTACCCCAATCGTAGCGGAGGAAACCTGAAGTCTAGAGGAAACCACAACAACAACCCCGGCAACTCAAACAACTTCAACCGTGCACCGCCAAGTCTAACAACAATAACAACAACAACAATACTGCCCTAAGGACTAGAAGCAATGTCGTGCCTGTTGCAGCCAAAGACAAATCCCATATTACTTGTTTTGAATGTGGAGTCAAGGGTCACTACTCCAACGAGTGTCCCAAGAAGCTTGCAGCCACCACCAATGTGAATGCCCCAGCTCAGCAGTAACGCCGTGTTCAGCTCGGAAGAAGATTTTCCCCAGGGAACTCTCTCAACCGCAACGGCCGTCTGTTCCACATGAATGCGGAAGAAGCTCAGGAAGCGCCAGATGTCCTGCTGGGTATGTTTTCTGTTAACTCAGTACGTGCAAGAGTGTTGTTTGATTCTAGAGCATCGCACTCGTTTGTTACAGAAGAATTTGCATGCACTAGTAAGATCCATCCAACAAAATTGAAGCATGTTATGATAGTTCAAATTCCTGGTTCAACCACCAAAGCTAAAAAAATTTGCAAAGCTGTACCTATCAGAATCCATGGGATAGATTTTTATGCCAATCTAATAGTATTTGGAACCATAGGTTTGGAAGTAGTACTAGGAATGGATTGGATGGCGAAACATAAAGGATTGATCGACTGTACCAAGAAAGCCATAACCATGACCAGTAGCTCGGGAGTATCAGTAGATCATGTATCTGAGACCTTTCCCCGTCAATTAAAATGCAACAAGAGTCTAGCCCTACCCACCATTGAACAAGTCAGAGTAGTCTGTGAATACCCCGATGTATTCCTAGATGAATTGCCCGGTATGCCCCCAGATCGGGATATCGAGTTCATTATTGAGCTAATTCCTAGAACTGGACCCATAGCTCAGAGACCTTATAGTATGAACCCATCAGAATTAGTGGAGCTGAAGAAGCAACTTGATGCTATGCTAGAGAAAGGCTTGATTCAACCAAGCGCATCGCCATGGAGATCACCTGTTCTGTTTGTTAATAAGAAAGATGGAGGTAACCGTGTGTGCACAGATTACCGGAAGCTGAATGATGTCACCATCAAGAACAAGTACCCACTGCCCAAGATAAAGGATCTATTTGATCAGTTGACTGGTGCCAGAGTGTTCTCTAAGATTGATCTTAGAACTGGTTATCACCAACTCAAGATTCGTGCAACAGATATTCCAAAGACCGCCTTTACCACCAGATATGGATTGTATGAGTATACGGTCATGTCTTTTGGACTAACCAATGCCCCTTCTTATTTCATGAACCTCATGAATAAGATTTTTATGAACTTTCTAGATAAATTTGTTGTTGTGTTTATCGACGATATTCTAATCTATTCTAAGCCCGAAGAAGACCATGAGCAACACCTGAAAACCATCCCTAAAACCCTTAGAGAGCATCAGTTGTATGCCAAGTTCAGCAAATGTGAGTTCTGGCTGAAAGAAGTAGGATTCCCCGGACATATTGTGTCGACAGGAGGAGTCGTTGTTGATCCCGCCAAGATAAAAGATATTGAATAATGGGAAGCCCCAACCACTCAAACTCAAGTCCGTGCATTTCTCGGATTAGTGGGATACTACCGCAAGTTCGTTGAAGGATTTTCGAGCATCGCAAGACCGATGACCCAATTGTGGAAGAAAGACAAGAAGTTTGAATGGATCGACAAATGTGAAAGAAGTTTTCAAGAGCTCAAGAAGAGATTTATTTCAGCCCCAATATTGATTATGCTAGATATCAAGAAGCCTTTTGATGTGTATTGTGATGCATCCAAGATTGGTCTCGGATGTGTGTTAATGCAAGAAGGCAAAGTCATCGCATATCTATCTCAACAACTGAAGCAACATGAGCAAAACTACCCTATCCATGATCTTGAACTAGCAGCTGTACTTTTAGGTTTGAAGATATGGCGTCATTACCTGATGGGTAATCGCTGTGAGATCTATTTAGATCACAAGAGCTTGAAGTATATTTTCACTCATAAGGAGATGAATATGAGGCAAAGGAGATGGATAGACTTAATCAAGGATTATGACCTTGACATTCACTATCACCCCAGCAAAGCCAATGTGGTAGCGGATGCCCTTAGCAGCTTGCCATGTACGTTAAACACCATGATCAAAGAGAATTAGCCAAGTTTGGATGAAGAGTTGGAGCAGTTTAGAACTGAGCTAGTTAGCAAAGGATTATTACATAGCATTGAACTCCAACCCACTTTGATTAGTCAAATCAAGGAAGCCCATAAGGGAAATACAAGTATCGACAGAATCAAACATCGTATTGGTACAGGAAAGGTACTTGGATATACCGAAGATGAAGAAGGAGTTTTGTGGTACAAAGGACGTATCTATGTGCCACCAGATTCGGAGCTGAAGCAAGTTATCATGCAAGAAGCTCATGATACTCTTTATTCTATCCACCTCGGGGGAACAAAGATGTATCAAGATTTGAAGGAGCAATTTTGGTGGCACAAGATGAAGAGGGAAATCGGAAGCTACATAGCCAAGTGTGATATCTATCAGAGAGTCAAAGCGGAACACCAGAGACCCGCAGGACTGTTGCAACCATTGTAGATTCCAGAATGGAAATGGGATTCCGTTGGAATGGACTTTATCACCGGTTTGCCTACTTCTAGTAGGGGAAATGACTCTATTCGGGTCATAGTGGATAGACTGTCCAAGGTAGCCCATTTTATACCTGTCAAGACAACCTACCAGAGTTCGAAGCTAGCAGAGTTGTACATTTCTAGAATCGTCAGTTTGCATGGAACCGCCAAGACGATAGTATCGAAACGAGGAACCCAATTTACCTCGAGATCTTGGCAGAAAGTCTAGGAAGGATTAGGGACCAAGTTTAATTTTAGCACAGCTTATCACCCGCAGACCGATGGACAGATTGAAAGAGTCAACCAAATCCTAAAAAATATATTGAGAGCTGGTGTTCTAGAGTATGGATCAAAATGGGAAGATTGTCTACCTTTTTCAGAATTCTCATACAATAACAGTTATCAAGCCAGTTTGCAAATGGCCCAATTTAAGTTCTTGTATGAGAAGGAAGTGACGTACCCCTTTGAATTGGTCACAAGTAGGAGAGAGTCAGATCTTCGGACACGACATCCTACGAGATGCCGAAGAGAAGGCTCACAAAATACGTGAGCACCTCAAGACCGCCCAATCTAGACAGAAGAGTTATGCCGACAAGAGACGTAGAGACCAGACTTTCAATGTCGAAGATTTTGTGTATCTCAAAGGGTCGCCTTTGAAGGGAATGCAGTGTTTTCAGCTGAAAGGAAAGTTAGCCCCTAGATATATTGGACCCTTCAACAATTTGAATCACCAAGGAGAAGTATCATATCAACTGGAACTGCCAGAGGAGATGTTAGCCATCCATAATGTGTTCCATATCTCGTTACTTCGGAAATGCCTAGAAGTGCCAGAGAAGACCGAAGTGTTCAAGAACATCGATCGCCGAGCCATTGATATCAACAAGGATATGATGTATCACGAAGTGCCCATTCATATCTTGGAAGAAGCCTTCAGAACCACCAGGACCCGAAGTATCAAATTTCTCAAGATCCAATGGAGCAACCATACCGAAGAAGAAGCCACCTGGGAGCGAGAAGATTACATCAGGACTGAGTTTCCAGATCTCTTTAGTTCCTAGTTTTTCTTAAATCTCAGGACGAGATTTTGTTTAAGGAGGGAAGGTTTGTAACACCCCAAATCTTTAATCAAGGTTACCAAGTTCCTAATCACCCAATTTAGGGTTAACAAAAACTTTTATTAAGATAATGAATATGAATGCATGTGTGTGTTGCATTAGTATAGAATTGTTTGAAAATGCCATGCTTGATTGTTTTAAATGTTGTGAAATGGTTTAAAGGTGAATGCCACATCATCTGGACCATTGACAAGCAAAATCAAAAGAGAAAGAAATTAAATAAGAATAAAGAATGCAAATGGTCATTTTGACCATTTTAAACCACTAGGCCACTTTAGGTGTTCCTAGAAGAAGATTTTTAACTGAAACATTTCTATCTCTCTTTCACCCCTTGCTAGACGAAGTAAAGATGTACCAAGGCCCACTTTACAAACTTACAAAAACATCTAGCAAATCAATTTAAAGGACATTTGAAAATTGATTCCATTTCATATGTGAAGATCCCACTTTATCAAAAACCCATCAAATGAATTCACCTTGACAATCCCAAGCAAACCTAGTCTCTCAAGCTTAAGTCATGTTCACCCAAAAAGTTTGAATAAAAATTTCAAAAATAATTTTCATGCGGCCATTTCATCAAACACTTGGTAGGCACAAAATAAACACTAGACTAGCTGCACTTTGGGCAGCACGCCAGGAGCCACGTCAGCCTCGCCGAAGACGCGCACCTGACACGCGAGCTCCTACCGCCACCCCTTGTCCACCCCACGGTCGAAGCCCAGCCCTAGACCACACTAGCACCACCACACATCGCCTCTCTACGCCGTGTCCAAAGCGTGTCTGCGCGCCCGACCAGCTTCGCAGACGCGCCTGACCTCCCTCAGGCACGACCTGGCCGTGATTGCAGCATCCCGGCAGACACCCCCGTTCATTGTCGCGCGACCTGCAGCAGCCGCACGCTGCCGCAAACACCTTTGCCTCCATCCAGAGCACCGCATGCGCCCGACCAAACCCAGCCGTCCAACGCCTCGCCTTTAAGCTAGCAACGACCGCTATGAGACACCGCACCATCCACCTACCCTAGCCATGACCTTAGCTCTCTGTGCCGCCCTCGCCGGAGACGCCAGCCCGCACCGCTCGGTCCCCTCGTCGAGCTATAAAAGGAGGCCACCCCAGCCTCCTTTCCTCACACCACTCTACTCCCCACTCACCACCGATGTAGAGTGTCGAAACTATTTTGCAAAATCGGTTGGATAGATCTTATTAGCTCTGATTTTACTCCTTATCCTTATGCTATTCTCCTCTTACCTTTGCGTGTTTGAAATCTACTCTCTCATCTTTTCTTCGAGTATAGTAATTCTCGTGGTTAGGTTCCGTCGTACCTTCAGGGTTTCGCTTCCTCCTTTGGCAACGGTGTTTCTCCCTCCGGACTTCATGCTATCTGAGTGATCCTTTATCTGTGGTACCATTCTTTGTTCCTTGTTTGTGCCTTCCGGTGTTTTCCGACGGGACGACATCATCTACGCCAGATCCGATGCAGAGCCTGCATCACTCCTTTGTTCCGAACCTCGTTTGTCAAGATCTTCAGTCTGATTCCAAGAATGGTTGCACGCTTTTCTACTGAATATGCGGAGTAATAGTTTGGGTGCGTGATGGATTGGCCCCCATGTCGACTACTCAATCTATTTTCTCTCGTACATTGAAGTGGATTAGAATGCATCGTTTCTCTCCTTTTATCGAAGTTAGAGGTGGCTTTGTTTGTTGATACATTTACCTTCGTCCTTTGTTTCCGGAGTGTTCTCTCGACGATCCTGGATAACAACCCCTTGTTGGTGGTGTTGCCGATTTCAAGATGGACAAGAATCCTTGTTAGTGTTGTCGTGAAGATCTATACGAAGCGAGAAGATTCAGATCGCCGACCTTCTTCCCGGTACCACGAGGCGGATCTCGAGGGCGAGATCCCTTATTAGTGGTGTCGAATTGTGGCATCCCGCTAAAACCACTACTTGAAAATCGCATGCTCATGTCATCATGCCACATTGCATTTGAGCATCGTCATCATCATGCATGGTTTTGTCTAAAACTATTTTCGAAAACCTATTTTGTTTTTCTATATAAGCCTCGTCTTTATTCAAACACAAAACCCGGGCTTGGCCAGAATATTTTGTTTCGTCTACAAACGGATTTCAAAAGCCCGTTTTAAACAGATAAAATATTTACATTATTTTTGGGAGGCAGCCAGCCAGGACCAAAAGCCCAGTCGGCCACCTCCAGATAAAAATTTAGAGCAAACCCTAGCTACCCCACTTCCCACCAACCACCAACACCCTACCCAGCCACCGCCAGGCAGCGGCACACGCACGCACCCAGCCAAACTCCACCCCTCCACCTCACCCCATCCAATCCCAGTCCGCCACCTCACCTCCTGGTCCCACCTCCTCTTCCACACAGCCACCCCACCGACCAGCCCCACACCTGCCCAAAACTCCCACCCCGCCGCCACCTGGGCTGCTCGCCACCTCACCCCGTCCTATCACCGCTCGCCACGTCGCCAGCTCCCACCATCCCCTTCTCCCCCAGGTCCACCTCCCCCGCCTAGCCATCTCCCTGCAGGCCACCATCGCCACACCCCCGCGCGCACACGCCTCCTGCATGCACCCACCCTGCCACCAGCTGGTCCCACCACCCTGCCCCGCCACACCCCTAGCCGACAACCCCCGGTCCACCACCTCGCGTGCGATGCACGCCTTGCCCGTAACTGCCTCCTCCCTCCTCGTTCACCAACCTTCCGCTTGACATCCCGCCTCCATCCTCGCCACTGCAGGGGCCACCGCTGCCTCCTCCTCCCCTCACCGGCACCGGCCTCTGCCACCAAGCCCCATCGCCGCCGGTCCTCTCCCTCCTCTGCTTGCCTCCCCCTTGCAAGCGCTGATGCGGTCCCTGCCTCTGCCGGAGCTCCTCCCCGCCCACCACCAGAGCCCGGCGCCGGCGCGGCCTCGCCTGCCGCTCCTCTCTACAGAGCTCTACCGGCCTCGCCGAGCTGCCCCTTCATCTGCAACCACGCGATCCCGCCGCCGACGAGCTCCGCTGCCTCCTCGCGGCGGTTCCTCCTCTCCATGTCGCTACCTTCCTCATCGGCCTTCTCCGGCGGAACTCCATCGCCTTCCCCAGTGGGATTCCCTCGCTCGCGGAGCCCCTGTGCCGCTGCCTCCGCTTCAGACACTGTCGGGTCCTGCTGCCAGCACATGGCCTCGACCCATGCCGATGGTCCCTCCCTCGAACCTCTCCTACGTTCCACGTCTGGCCGTCGCCTGTGCTCAACCTCCCCGTCCGTGCCATCAGTGTTGGTCGGGTCTACCTTTTGAAGCTCTGTAAGTGTGACTCGTGTGCTGGTGTACCCTGTGAACACGTCGGCTAGACAAGCACTTGTACCTGTTGCCGTGTTGCGGACCAAGACCTACAAGATCTTCGGGAAGATGTACATGCCCTGCTCCGGCTTCCTGAGTACCCCGAGCCCGCACGCCGGCAAGACCGATGCTTGGAGATGAACTCGGCGGACTTCAACAGACAACCCCATGACCTCCTTCCACGGATTCGAAGACCGAGCCTCGGCACCCCAAGACCTCCTTCTCGGAACCACCAAGTACTTCCTCTCAGACGCCAAGTTCGCCGAGGACCCGGACACTAAGGTCGCCGACACGGAACGCCAAGTTCTTCATCCCGGACGCCATGACCGTCTACACGGACCCGAAGACCACCGGTACCCGATCCATTCAAGTTCGCCATCGACGACAAGGTCGACTGCTTGGAACCCAAGTTCTCCGTCACGACACAATAAGTACTCCATCTTGTATCTGAACCTCGCCGTTCCCGTCAAACCCTGAGACCGGACCCCGGACCCCCGGAACCCAAGATCTTCCGAACCCAGATGTGTGAACCTAAGCCCCTATTTTTATAATATGACATTACCAACTATCGCATATTAAATTGTTCATGCATGCATACTTGTCTGTGGTTTGGGGGCATTATGCCGATTCACCTCATAATTAAATATGGAGTCAATATGCGGGATACTTTTGTCTTATTCCGGACTCCATTTAAATTGGTGTAGCAAACCGATGCCATGTTTCGCCCTATTAATACAACATTTAAATTGCGGGGGTTCTAAATAACTTGAACCGTGTAATTAATTATCAGGACCCCGGTTCCGCTTAATATGGCCTAATTGCACCGCATCTGTGCCATGACATGCATCATATCATAAGCATGCCAGATCTTCTGCCGTAGTATTAAATATTGCATCCGGTGTTTCTTCTAGTGTTTGCTTCTTCGTGGATTAGGCCGATGAGTTGATGTGAGTATCGACAAGTACTCCGGATATGAACCTTCGGCAGTGTTTCCTAGGCGAGCATTCTCCCCCTTTCTACCTATTTTGCATTTATAGTCTTTACTTCCTCCTGTTGATCTATTGCTACCCGTATTGCGATGCTTTAGTTTCCGTGCACCATTTATATTCCTTGCAGCCCCTATATTGCCATGGACACATCCTATTTCCTGTTGTATGATAGATAGTCGGCCTTGCGAGTCGTAGTTGCTTTCTTATGTGTTGCTTCGCGTCGTTGTCGTTTCACCGTTGACGGCAAGTTGGCACATGATAAATGGTGGAGATGCTTAATGGTGGAGATGATGACGACTTTAAATACAACTATTAAATTGCTGGGACAACTAATAGAATAGGCACCGGTGGGCAATATATGCTATTTGGTTTTTCATGTCCACTTGTGTCCCGTAGGCCCCGAGTACCTGATACCTGTTCCTAGACTATTCGCACTATCCATACACGGGAGACTCTATGAATCCCCCTTAGCCAGAGCTTGATTCATTTCTTATTTCTTGGGGCCACAAACTAGTTTGGGGCTTTATTACTATCATGTACTTATTCCATGCTTTACTGCTTTATTTATGATTGTGCGTGGAGCACCTGTATTGTTTTGGATCACTGCACCAATTTCGCGGTATCGACAAGCCCGGTCACACTTTCGGGTTCCCAGTCGTTTCTGCCGTTCTCAAGAACTCCAGGGTCCGTTCGAGGGCGGCCAACTTCGCTATGTAGCTTAGTTGGGTGGCCCCTTGAAATATTCTATGAATCCTGTGATTGCTTTGTCGTGAATGCCTCGTTGGGTTTTGATTTGGTTTTTCCGAGGTTGATCATGTGTGTGTTGCTATTTGTGCACCCCTGCAGGGTAAATCTTTCTAAAAGCCGTGTCCGCGGTTATGGACGACTTGGAGCACAGTATCTCGATCATAGACAACATAACTAAAGTAGTGCTATAAATTTGAATTAATATGTGACTAGTAATCAGCTTCACTATCATGGAATGGATAATAAAAATGCCAACAACTGGTGGATCTGTGGTGATCTGTATCATACTATACCTGCCTAGTAAGTATTGCCACTCCAATGGAATGTGATAAAAGTGCCAACAACTGCTGGGTTTTGGGATTCCTCAGGACAATTATATCTGACTAGTAAATGTTCCAACTACCACGGAATGGTTAATTAAAACTGCCCACTACTTATGCTTCAGGATGACTCATATTATCTATATCTGATTAGTAAGTGCTGCAACTATAACGGAATGAGTAAAATTGCCAACTGTGTGAGTTCCTTGGTCTGACTTCCTCGTTTGGTCTCGAGGGGGAAATACCAGGATGGGTATGATTGGTGTTAGTATTAGGTTGGAACCGAATAGGTATTTCTTATCTCTCTCTAATAGCCGATAGTTAATCGAGTCTCTATAGGTTGTTTAGTGCATGCTGCGCTGCCGCTTCAGTCCACCATACCTATGTAGGCGAGAGCCGCCAAATTCTAGCCTTGCCGTGTACTAGCCTCAGTACTGATGCTCCTCTTTTTCCTTCGCCCTTTGTCGGCACCCCCATTTGTTTTAGTAGGTATGAGATCGACGTCGTTAGCAGGGTTACCCTTCCGGCTTGGCCTGGGCAGGGTTATGGACGCCATTGGTTATTCTTCAGGGCTCTTAGCCCCATTTGCATCTTATCCGTAGTCAGACGCTCTATCGTTTTCAAGGTGATTTGGATCTTTGTCTAGTATATATATATTCTTGACTCATGGAGTCATTGTTGTATATATATGTTATGTGGGTTCCATCTTGGACTAATGTGTAATGGTATTACTTTGTTCTCCACCCGCACGCAAGTGCCTGGGGGGCGTCCTTGAATTGTTTCTATGCGGGTTTGGCGGGAAGCGCTAAAACTTGCATAGCGCCGATTTAAGGGTGTTACATCGCTTGACAAATGCATCACAACCCCAAATCTTTAGAAAAGACAAACTGAGATTCTTTCCAGTCCATATCTCATACGGTGTCTTAACTACGGATTTAGACAGTACCCAGTTTAGTGTGAAAGCTGCTATTTCTAGCGCGTAACCCCAAAATGATGATGGTAAATCCGATAGGCTCATCATCGATCGAACCATGTCCAACAAAGCTCGATTACACTATTCGGAGACATCGTTTCTTTGAGGCGTTCTGAGCGGCGTGAGATGTGGAACAATTCCGCAACTCTTAAGATGATTGCTAAACTCGTGACTCAAATATTCACCTCCGCGATCATATTGCAAGGCCTTTATTTTCTTGCCACGTTGATTCTCTACCTCACTCTGAAACACTTTGAACTTTTCAAAAGTATCAGACTAATGCTTCATCAAGTAGGCATAGCAATATCTACTGAAATAAGCAATGAAAGTAATGAAGTAGTGATATCCTCCTCTCGCTGTCGTGGTCATTGGTCCACATACATCAGTATGTATGAGTTTCAACAAGTCTGTCGCTCTCTCGGGAAAACCCGAAAAAGGTGTCTTGGTCATCTTTCCAAGTAAACAAGCTTGACATGTCTCATATGATTCAAAATCAAATGAAGCTAGAAGACCATCACCATGGAGCTTCTTCATGCGCTTTTCACTTATATGCCCCAAACGACAATGCCATAAATAGGTAGGACTCCAATCATTAGGCCGAAGCCTTTTAGCACTAACATTGTAAACATATGCATCATCAAGATTTAAAATAAATAACCCATTCACAATGGGAGCATCATCCACAAACATAGCATTCTTAGAGATTACACAACCATTGTTTGTACTTGTGAATGAATAACCATCCCTCATCAAACATGAAGGTGATAAAATGTCTCGACCCATACTAGGAATGTAATAACAATTATTTAACTCCATAATAAATCCTGACGGAAGGTGGAGTTGCATGACTGATGGCTCAAGATATCTCGAGCTCGTTGGGAACCCCAAGAGGAAGGTATGATGAGCACAACAACAAGTTTCCCTCAGTTATGAAACCAAGGTTATTGAACCAGTAGGAGCAAGGAAACAACCCCAAGGTGTTGCTACCAACTTGGAATCCTGCACAACACAACCACATAACTTTGCACCGAAGTTACAGTGAGGTTGTCAATCTCAACGGTTTTGCTGAAAACAAAGGATTAAACGTATAGTGTGGAATATAGTAATTGCTTGGAGAAAGTAAACAGTAAATAGTAGATGGTATAACAATGGTAAAAGAATGGCCCGAGGTCCATAGTTCACTAGAGGTGATTCTCCTTAAGATAAATAGCATGTTCGGTGAACAAATTACAGCGGGGCAATTGACAGATTTGAGAAAGCATACAATGCATACACTAATCATCTTGACTCCTATGACATTTGATTGGGCATTACAACATTATACATAAACCGTAATCCAACTTCATCTATGACTAATAATCCACTTTCAAGTTATCATCCGAAGCCCCTCCAGTATTAAGTTGCAAGCAACAAATAATTGCATTAAGCAAAGTGTGTAAAGTAAACAATACGATTGTCCCATGGAAAAAAGATTGTTGTTTTCTCCCTAGTAGCAACAACACATCTACAACCTTAGAGATTCCTGTCACTTCCCCAGATTACTAGAGGCATGAACCCACTATCGAGCATAAATACTCCCTCTTGGAGTTGCAAGCATCTACTTGGCCAAGATAGTTACAAACAATGGAGAGCATGCAAGATCAAAAATAACATAGACATGATAGAATCAATAATAAATTTGAAATAGCATCTCAATATCCATTGGATCCCCGCAAACACAACATGTAAGATTACAAATAGATGATCTTGATCATGAACGGAGCTCACATGATCTAAACATGATAGCACAAAGGAGGAGAACCAGCCATCTAGCTACTACATGGACCCATAGTCCAAGGATGAACTACTCACGCATCACACCGGAGGCAGTCATAGTGATGAAAAAGGTCTCCAGGTTGATTTCTCCCCTTCGGCAGGGTGTCGGGAAGAGCTTCGAATCCACCCGATCTAGGGATGGAGATGGCGGTGGCTACAGACTCTTCCGTGGAATTCTGATTGGGTTTTTGATCGAGTACTTATGGTTTTCTTCGCAGGAGGCTTTTATAGGCGAAGGGGTAAGGTTGGTGGAGCACCATGGGGCCCACACCCCCTGGTGGCGCGCCCCCCAGGCCGCGCAGCCACCAGGTGTGGCTGCCATGGTGCGCCACTTTGTCGCTCCTCCGGACTCCGTGTTGCTTGGGTAAAATATTGACTTGGCTTTTGTCCGGTGAAATTCCGAGAATATTTCCTTACTAGCTTTTCTGAAACCAAAAACAGCAGAAAACATGCAACTGGCACTATGGCATCTTGTTAATAGGTTAGTTCCAGAAAATGTATAAAAATACCCCAAAGTGTGGACAAAACATAAGAAAGTAGATATAAAACAAGCATGGAACATCAAAAATTATAGATACGTTTACAAGCATAAAACAAGCATGAATAACGATGCTTTGAAAGACATTTGTTTGTTTCACATATAGAAAACATAATAAGAACATAAATGCATGGTATAGCAAAACATAAATGCATAGGACACCTTCAAAGTTCATAAGGGTGACTAGATACAAATAATTTAAGAACAAGCAATATAAAAGTTATGAATCAATCAACAAGTTTTGGGACAATGTACATTAAACTAAGAATGATCACTATGCTCTCTCAATTGGTGCATAAAGATAGAAGATGAAGACTCAACATAAAAGTAAAAAGAAACGCCCTTCATAGAAGGAAGCAGGGATTCAAGTCTCATAAGGAGCTTCCAAAAATTATGGCACTTATTAGCTTTCAACTCTCATTCCCCTATCATAAGCATCTTGAGGTGATTAAGGTTAAAGTGAAACAAATATGAGGATATGCTTGACAAGTTGAAAATATCATGCCCCTTGCTTACGAGTACCGAACCTCATGCTACTCAACTTTAGTCACGAGTAAGTTCTTGTCATTGTAAGTACGTGTGTATCATGGAGAACCGCCAACGGGGTACCCCTTGCCCCATGATACAGGAGCTATCCCATATCAAAATGACAAGGCAATAGACAATGAGAATCTCAGCGATCTTTTTATTTGCTATTTGCATAGGTTTTTATTGAGGATGCTTCACAGATTGCTCACTATGGTTATGCTGCATGTTTCCACCATGATTAGGCATGGCTTAGGCTAGCCGCCCAGGCATTTCTCGAACACATATACAAACTCCATGAGCTTACAAGCTCCCCTTTTATTTCACACCGTCGGGATCCATAAACAAAAGAACATGATATCAACTGAGTAAAGTACAATGTTGAAAGTGTTCCCCATGGTGACATGGTTCTGCTAATCCACAACTTATAAAGGGCAAGCATATATGAAACATAGATGGACACAATGGTTCAAGTTTATTAAGTGCAAGAAAGTAAAGTGTGCCATCAAGTTTGTGAGAGCTTTAGTCACTAATTTTCACATGACAAGTTTAATTCGGAAGGTAGATAAAAACATGAATATACTTGGAAAAGCAATAATGCTAATAGGTAGGTATGGTGAACTCTTTGGAATAACTTGGTTTTATTTGGAGTTGGATGCATGAGTGGAACTCAAACTTGGTACATGTGGAGGCTAGCAAAAGACTGGGAGCGTCCAACTAAGAGAGCAATAATGTAATCATGCAAAGCGACAAAACATTATTAATTAAAGCATAAAGCGATATTACAAGTCGAAAACTAAATGATCATAGAGGCTATGGTGACTGGTATAGTCTTAACATGGTGTAAGCACGTGCCAAGTCAACCCAAATAAAGCATCAAAGGAGAATACCACAATATTATGCTTTTGTATGCTAAAACAACGCATGATTCTTTCAAGGCACATTAAGCAATCTCAATTGTTTGGAACAAGTCATGCTACAGCAATAATTACTAAGCATAAAGTCAAAGCAATATCAAACATGACATGATAAAGTCTAGGCCACAGTTAAAATAAAACTCCTTTTATACCACTTATAAGCATGAACTTTCCTACTCTTTTCCAATCCAAGTAAACTTATTTGAAACTCTTTTTGAATGCGGGGGTCCAACCAATTTATTTAAACAAACCAAACAAAAGAAACAAAAAACAAAAAAAAAGACGCTCCAAGAACAACACAATTTTGCATGAAACAATAAAAATGAAGTGTTTGGAAGAAAACATGAGATTTTTATTGTTGAAGAAGGGAATGCCTTGGGCATCCCCAAGCTTTGATTCTTGTACTTCTTGAATATTTCTTGGGGTGAAACGGGTGGCATCCCCAAGCTTTAGCTTTTAACCATACTTCATCTTATCACATTATTCTTCCCTACACTTTAAAATTTCCTTCATATAAACTTCACACAATCTTCATTAGCAACATTAGTGTACTCAAGATAATAAGTCTTTGGGTTCAGTTTCAACACAAGTAAAACTTCAATTAAAACACAAGGTACTGTAGCAATTCCTTTTAAAAGTTCAAGTAATTGGCAAGAACTCAAAGAGAATGTGATTAAGAGGGAAATATAAATAATGGCAGAAATCTATCAAAACAGACCAGCAGGTAAAAACCGATTTTTTCGAAGACCTTATGTTGCTACAATCAAAAAGTGTTAAACTAACAAAAGTTAGATAATAACCTGGGGCAGAAGCACAAACAATTACAGCTCAATCTGATGTACAAGAATAATAATCAATTTCAGGACAACAACTTTCCCAAGTCTTACTTCTCTCTCATTAGAGATTATTCTTGGCACAAAAACCACACAAAAAGGATAAGGAGAGGTTATTACTGAAGCAATAACTTCCAAGACTCAAGAAAAGGAAAACTTACTGAAAGTAAAAATAATTTGGGTTATCTCCCAATAGTGCTTTTCTTTAATGCCTTTGAGCTAGGCTCAGTAATTTGAGAAGATGATCACATAAGAAATATGAATTGAGGCAAAAGAGAGCATCAAGGAGCAAATATGATACATATTTAAGTCTAACCCACTTCCTATGCATAGGAATATTGTAAGAAAATAAATCAAAGAAGCACATAGTAACAAGAATGGGTAGATAAAACAAGAGCAACTTTGAAACTTTCAATATAAAGAGACGTGTTTTAGTAACATGAGAATTCCAACAACCATATTTTCCTATTTCATAATGATTTTCATTAGCATCATGAACAAACTCAACAATATAAATATCACACTCATCCTCCTTTGGTAAGCATGGATGGCGATCAAATAAGGTATTAATTAAAGACTTACTCTTTTTAGGAGGTAGACATGGGTAGTTGCTCCATTCTTCCTCCTCTTGATCATCACTCTCATCCTCTTTTTCATCAAATGAGCTTCCAGTTTCAGCAATTTCTTCTTCCATAGGCTCCTGCAAGGCATTAGTCTCTTCCGTTGGTGGAGAGCATCTATTAAGATATTTAAGAATATAGCCATTTTCTTCCTTGTAATTATCAAAGCAAAATTTAAGTATATCATAAACCTCATATTTATAACGTGCATCATCAGTATTTTCATGAAAATAAGCAAGTTCGAATGCACCCTTACAAGCAATTAATTCTTTAATTTGTTCCACATCATAAAAGTCATAATTTCCCTTAACATGACAAGATATGGTAACATTATCATTATACTCACATTGAAAAGGGAAGTGTTTATACCTCCTACAGCAACAATATTTATCAAATAAATAAGTAACATTATAAGTAGAGCACATGTTTCTAACAATGGTATACAATTTATTAATTTGTTCCCATAAGTATTTCCCTTTTTATGACAAGCGGTGTTCCTCATAATATTTTTGTTCTTCCGTGAACCCACCTTGCCAATAAGATCTAGTTTGAATGAAACCAACCATTGATAGAAAGCATGATAAAGCAAGACAATAACAGACCAACAAAAATAACAACTATAGTAGGAACAATTTTTTGTATTTTTGGTAAAAAGAAGCAAAGAAAATAAAGTAGAGAAACTAAGCAAAACAATAAACAAAGTAAAGGGATTGGTTGTGAGAGACTCCCCTTGTGAAGCTGTCCTTAACTCCACGGCAACGGCGCCAGAAAAAGGCTTAATGGCTCAAGATATCTCGAGCTCGTTGGGAACCCCAAGAGGAAGGTATGATGAGCACAACAGCAAGTTTCCCTCAGTTATGAAACCAAGGTTATCGAACCAGTAGGAGCAATGAAACAACCCCAATGTGTTGCTACCAACTTGGAATCCTCCACAACACAACCACAGAACTTTGCCCCAACTTAAAGTGAGGTTGTCAATCTCACCGGTTTTGCTGAAAACAAAGGGTTAAACGTATAGTGTGGAAGATAGTAATTGCTTGCAGAAAGTAAATAGTAAATAGTAGATGGTATATCAATGGCAAAGGAATGGACCGGGGTCCATAGTTCAGTAGAGGTGATTCTCCTTAAGATAAATAGCATGTTGGGTGAACAAATTACAGCGGGGCAATTGACATATTTGAGAAAGCATACAATGCATATACTAATCATCTTGACTCCTATGAGATTTGATTGGGCATTACAACATTATACATAGACCGTAATCCAACTGCATCAATGACTAATAATACACCTTCAGGTTATCATTTGAACCCCCTCCATTATTAAGTTGCAAGTAGTAAATAATTGCATTAAGCAAAGTGTGTAAAGTAAACAATACGATTGTCCCATGGAAAAAGGATTGTTGTTTTCTCCCTAGTAGCAACAACACATCTACAACCTTAGAGATTCCTATCACTTCCCCAGATTACTTGAGGCATGAACCCACTATCGAGCATAAATACTCCCTATTGGAGTTGCAAGCATCTACTTGGCCAAGACAGTTACAAACAACGGAGAGCAGGCGAGATCACAAATAACATAGACATGATAGAATCCATAATCAATCTGAAATAGCATCTCAATATCCATTGGATACCCGCAAACATGACATGTAAGATTACAAATAGATGATCTTGATCATGAATGGAGCTCACAAGATATAAACATGATAGCACAAAGGAGGAGAACCTACCATTTAGCTACTACATGGACCCATAGTCCAAGGATGAACTACTCATGCATAACACTGGAGGCAGTCACGATGATGAAGAAGTCCTCCAGGGTGATCTCTCCACTCCGGCAGGGTGCTGGGAAGAGCTTTGGATCCCCTCCGATCTAGGGATGGAGATGGCGGCGGCTACGTACTCTTCTGTGGATTTCTGATTGGGTCTTTGATCGGGTACTAAGGGTTTTCGTCCCGGGAGGCTTTTATAGGCGAAGGGGCAAGGTCGATGGAGCACCAGGGTGCCCACACCCCCTGGTGGCGCCCCCAGGCCGCGCCGCCACTAGGTGTGGCCGCCCTGGTGCACCACTTCATCTCCCCTCCGGAGTCCATGTTGCTTCGGGTAAAATATTGACTTTGGCTTTTGTCCAGTCCAATTCCGAGAATATTTCCTTACTAGCTTTTCTAAAACCAAAAACAACAGAAAACAAGCAACTGGCACTGTGGCATCTGCTTAATAGGTTAGTTCCAAAAAATGTATAAAAATACCCCAAAGTGTGGACAAAACATAAGAAAGTAGATATAAAACAAGCATGGAACATCAAAAATTATAGATACGTTCACGACGTATCAATGACACCAACGAACAATGTAGCAACCCTTGCTATATTTCCGACGCGAAAATCCACTTCGCCTTTCTGCACTTCTCTAGTCCTTATTAGCCCCTGCATCGAATTGCAAATATGAGCAACCGATCCGGTATCAAATACTCAAGAGTTAACATAAGAATCTGCGAGAAAAATGTCCACAACATTTACAACAAGCGTACCTGAGCGGGTAGTACTCTTACTTCCACCCTTCTTCAAAGAAGCCTGGTACTTGCTGCAGCTTCTCTTCCAGTGGCCATATTCATGACAAAAGAAATAATCAGTGTCTCCTACAGGTCCAGCCTTTTGCTAGGGTGCAGGGTTTGGCTTAGGGATCGTATCCTTAGCCTTTCCCTTCTTCTTCTTCTGCCAAGAAGTTCCCTTTTTCTTAAAGCTAGTCTTGTTCTGCATAGCCATCACATGGCTATGCCCTGTACACTTCTTAATGTCACATTCTGCTATTTTCAGCATCCCACATAATTCATTAAGGCCCCTCTCCACCCCATGCATATGTTATTTTGAAATGAAATGCCCATAGTTAGATGAAAGAGATGCCAAAATGAAATCAGTAGCCAACCCTTGGGCTAATGGAAAACCAAGTTTTTCCAAAGTCTGACTGTAACCAACCACTTTGATCACATGGGGGCCTACAGATGCTCCCTCTGCCAGCTTGCATTCCATAAACGACTTAGCGACATTGTACCTCTCAGTCCTAGCCAGAGTCTAGAACATGTCCTTAACCGCGACGATCATATCGTATGCTTCCTGATCCTCAAACTGCTTTGAAGATCATATTCCATGCATGCAAGCATAAGACAGCTAACCTCAAGAGATTCATCACATGCTTTCTTGTAGGCATTCTTAAGGGTAGCAGTTGCATTATCAATAGGTTCATCTGGGATTGGGGTATCCAGAACAATTTCCTTCTTCTCATTCCTAAGAACAATTCTCATGTTAAGGACCCAGTTTGAATAAGTTTGTTACATTTAGTTTATCCTTCTCAAGAATCAAACGCAAAGCAAAAGGTGATGAATTATTCAGTGCCATTGATCTACAACATAAAAACATGCAAAATACTAAGCCATGTAACCATGAAAGAGTAAAACATATTAAACAATTTAATAGCATATTCTCCCACTTAAGTCAACATCCCTCTATTGATACTAAGTGATTCAAGATCCACAATTAACAAGTCGACTAGTGAGCTTTAGAATCACTTTTAGAAGACAAGGTAAATCGGTAAGCAACTTTTGCTAATCATATCACATATGACTCTTGTTGTTGGGTGACATCTCTATGTCAAAACTAGGCACCCAACCTTTATGCCCCAAGGTCCTTAACAGTTAAGATGACCTTATTAAGATCACCAACCCTTATGCGTGTAGGTATCCGATACAAACCCATCCAGCCAAGAAAAACCGCGGCACCCTAATTTCATAGACCGACCAACGATTGTATAGGGCATAGGATGGTGCAAGGTTTGGTTGGGAGGGCATGGTTTAACTTAAACTTTGTGAGGGATCATTCTACTTCTATCATCTAAGCGTGCATTGTAGTAAAACATATAAGAATAGCATTCACATAGATGTGATACAGTATGGCCCATTTTCTCATGGTGATCTCCATCGCCATAGAACCTATCCACCATGATGATCTCCATCTTCATGCTCTATGCGATCCATCCTCCAAGTGATGAGTTCTTCAAGAACTAATACAAGCTATTGCTCCTAATAGCTAGTAATCAAAATTACATGGTATTGGGATCATCACAAGTTGGCACACATGGCATTACAATAATTGACAACACATATGGCTCCAGCCATGTTGCCCTACTCAAGACACATAGGTCATGAAAAATACATACATGCATCATATACATTTTTGGGCCATACTGATCACATACATCCTGCAAAAACAAGTTGTGCATAGAATCGCATTCTACCGGATCATGTGAAATCGCATCACCTATGAACCTTAACGTGATACAAAAGGGGTTACCACTAAGGGCGGTCTAGGGGGTCTCCCCCTGGGGGGTTTGAAGGGGCAGCGCCCCTCGCGGTATCTCCTTTGATCGAATCTATTAAATTTTCTTTAAGGATTTTGATCTGAAATCAAATTTACCATAAACCAACTATTGTTCCGATTCGACCAAACTCCTTTGATCACGGTACGTCGATTTGATCGATCATATTGATCTTTGCGTGATTCAAATGGATTTATGTGTCACTGTCTACCGGTAGGGGTAAGTCATTCGAAGACCTTAGAATCACGATCACGGAAAGTAAGATCATAGATCAATCTAGAACCACCGCCGTACAAAAAATCACATCATTCATATCAATCTACATATCACCATATGCAAACTTCGCGAACCTATGACCGAACAACATCGGCTCTGATACCACTGAAGCAAAACGGGTAGGCTACACTAGCGTAAAATAAAAAATTTCTACCGCGTCAACCAGGAATACTATCGTCATAGATCACAGGATTACCGCTAGACGCGCAGCTACGTAACTCGATCAAGCATGTCACAACAGTGTAGATGTTCTATGTCTCCTCCTTGTCCTCGTCCCATGAGCAGCTCCCCTTTTCACGGCTTGTCCAAGTGCTACAGCTGCAGCACCTCCGAGGTAACCACACGTCCGGAGTGGAAGGTCACATGACAGACTGCTAGGTCTGCACGTGCAAGACAGGCGTAAGAGGAGTGGCGGCTGGGTGGAATGATCAACCCTATTCAGCTCGCCTCACTCCCTCTTATATAGGCATCCCTGGTGGGCTTCTACATTAGCAGCCCATTAGTAGCCTAAGTCTGGTCTAATTCGGATCCAATCCTCATTAGGCTTCCAGCCCCTAAAGTGTATGACCCTAGAGGTTCATACACGTATAGACATGACATGAGTACACTTACTCCGTCAATAGTTGGTAGCGGCCTCTAGCAAGACGTGCCAACTCCTAAACGTATACAAAGATCATTCGGACGAACCATCACAAGGTTGAGTACATGTCTTTCCCTTTAACCTACGATATTTGGTCTAGCTCCAAGAAGACCTCTCTTTCTCGATACTGTGATTCGGAATCCCTATACTAGGTTAACTCTTAACCATATGTAGCATGGCCATGCATTTTTGGATCCGATTACTCGAGGGGCCTAGAGATATCTCTCTGAACTAGAGAGGGGCAAATCCCATCTTGATTTACTGATGCCTTGCAACATGTATCAAGACAAACCCGAAAGCTACCTTTATAACTACCCAGTTACAGAGTAGTGTTTGATAGCCCCAAAGTAGGTCGATCCACATCTCAAGTACATGCGACAATCTCAGGTCTAAAGACAACACATACACGATGTGTAGAGAGAGCTGCAAGTATTATTGCCAGTCTCAAGTTGGGTCAGTCCAACCCCATTTTCATAACACGCGTCCACATCATTGGTTTGACATCTCCATGTCTATGACTTGCGAAACATAGTCATCAACCAATCGATGTGCTAGTCTAATACTCACGTGTGTCCTCACATGAACTCTAACTAGGGACAACTATTAGATAACCATACAAGTAAAGAGTTTCACAAACAATTCACATTATTGCCAATCAATACAAGTTGCCTGATTTATGGATATTCAATGAACATTATAAAAACTCATGGATACATATGAAATACAATGATCTCTATGATTACCTCTAGGGCATATTTCGGTCATTGCCACCTGGAGTTGTTATGATGCCCATCCGGCTGGCGCCGGTCCGTGGAGTTATCCACGATGATCTGCCCTTGGTCATCCACCGCGATGGCCTTCTTCATTTCCGCGTTGATGGTAGCATACTTGTCTGCGATGGCCATGGCCTAGGCCATGGTTTCGGGATCCACTCGGCTGAGCTTGTGCTTGACCAATGTGTCGTCTCTGCAGCCATTGACAAAGAAGCCAATCGCCTGTTGCTCGCACACCCCCTCGCAGGAGTTATGCATGGTGGTTCAACGGGTGAGGTAGGAGCGGTTGGACTCATCCTTGCCCTGAACGCACAAGGTGAGCTCGCGATGTTGCCCATGCCGCTTTTAGGTGCCGGTGAAGTTTCGAATGAATGCTTCCTCAAAGTCGACCTAGGCGTTGATGCTGTTCTCAAGAGACTTTTCAGCCAGGTTTTGGCCGAGTCGAGGAGCATGAGGGAACGTAGTGCACCGCCACTTGCTGGTTGCTGGTGGCTAAGCCTACCCCAGCGACGTAGTCCACCAGCCAGTCTTCTGGCTTGACTGAGCCGTCGTACTTTGGTGTGTCCCTTGGGAGCGAATATCCCTTTGGAAATGGTTCGTTCCGAATGCGCGGTCCGAAGCATCTTGGACCGGCTGGACTTTCCTCCTCCAGCAAACACGATCGCATTAGTACATTGATTGGTGCACGTGCGTCGCGTGTTTCCGGCTCGTGCAGGCCAAGTTGCCCACCACCAGCCAACCTGCCGTGTGAGAAGCTGTTCTGCCTCTCCCATTTTGGAGAGGAGGCCTTGCTGCCTCCAGCTGCCAGATCCGCCGTCCAACAAGGTGGCTGGCCCTTGCTGTTTTCCCAAGGCTTGCGCCTAGCTTGGCATGTTGCTTGTTGGCTGTGGCCACGATGAGCTGAACGCGCACCTGCTGACGGCATCGTTCATCCCCCTCAAGGTGGCTCAGTTCCACAACGGCCTCCTCCATGGCCCTCATGTTCTTGGCAGGATTACTGTAGACCGGATGAACCGCGGGAGTATGTGGGTCAGTAATATGGTCTTGCTCCGAGCCAAGGTTACGGCCCTGGGGTGGAATCTACTGGTTGGCAGTGGGTAGGCGGGAAAAGCTGTGTGCAGTGTTGTACTCACGCATGGTTTCGTTTAGGCAGCGCTGCTGGGCGGCGACCTTGCTGGCTTCCTCCAGGAGGTTCTGGTGCATGGCCTCCAGCGCAGCTGCGGCTGCCGCTGGGTCCTTCTCGGGGATGATGGGGTTGCGGAGGTGTTGGATGGAGGTGGCTAGTGGATCTGGGTCTTGCTCGCGAGAAGCGGAGTTGTTACCACCCATGTTGTGCTCCAAAGGCGGGCGAGAGCCCTTGCCTGAGCCAGCCATCATGACCTCGATGCTGCCGATGGTGATGACCTCGCGAGGCAAGGTCTCAGCAATGGTGGCGACGTAGATGCGGTGCTCACCGAAGTGCGTGATGGATCCTTCGCTTGGGAAGATCTCCTCGTTGAAGCCTGATGTGTTGTTGATGACATAGTCGAAGGAGCCGAGAGTGAGGACGAGGCTGGAGGCGACTCGCTCACTAGCGACAAGCAGAAGTCCCATGCGAAAGATGACCCCAACTGAAGCGTTGTGCCCCATGGTGGGCACCAACTATCGTGGTGCGGAACACGGTAGTGCCATCGGTGATGGCATGAGAGGGGATTATCAGGGTGCTATCAGTGGCTACTCGCAGCGGGTTGGTCACAAATACTTCAAACACAGCAATGTACCCAGGTTTGGGTTCCTCTTGTCGAGGTAACACTCCTACTCCTGCAAGGATCTACTATCTTGGGGCCGAATGCCCAGTACATGTGCTCCTTCAGCTGTTTCCCTAGATTCTATGGAGAGCTAGAGGAAGAAGATGAACTAACTGAGAGCTACTCGAGCTTGTGAACTTAATGAATCTACCTAGAATCCTAGCACTACCCTCCATTATATAGTGGCTAGGAGAGGTAGTTTACAATGTGGGTTCTAGGGTTTACGTTTGGGCCTTGGGTTTACAAAGCGAGCCGTCTGGATGGGCTAGCCGGTGGGCCAGGACCTGGTCAAGCCTCTAGTATAGGGGGACAACGCTACAGTGTCCTAGCGCCATTGCTTTGGGCGTCACCCGATGCTTTACTCATCAGCTGGTGCTTTACTCGTCAGCTGGTGCTTTAATGGTCAACCGACAATGCTCTCCTCATCTTCCAGCCTTGGCACCTTAGCGCAGATGTCTTCTAGTGCCGACAGGGTGGCGTGCCAGCCTGTCCGGTCAAGGGTGCGCTCAGAAAGGAGCATCACCCCCTCCGTATCTTGGCCAGCGGATGGGAGGTGATCGGGTAGTAGCAGCCACCCAACCGGTTCTTCTAGCCATCCGGCTAGACAGGCTAGCGAAGGAATCTTGAGGGAGGACTCTATGGACTGGTCCACCCGGTTGTGGTTCTTTGTCTTACGGCCATCCGTCCAGGCATCCCTGGAGGCGTCCAGTTGAGCCTAGCTTGGCCTATGCAGGGGTCATCCCCCGACAATGAGATGAGCTGTGGGCCCCCAGATTAATCCTCCAAGAATCCCTGTTATGCATAGCACCACAATCCCATGATAAGTATGTCGTGGTACATAACCGATGAGTATCAAAGTAAACATCCATTACTTAAGAGGATACAAGTCATACCTCAGTTGCCATTATGGCTACATCAAACAACATCAGTGGATATTTAGCAAGTGTCGAGCCCGAGCCATGCCTTAACCTACAGGAAGCTGATTGGGAGAACGTCCTAGCTCGCATAGTCGTCAATTTGACCTTCTTCTTCACCTTATTTCTAGAATCTAACCAAGTTAATATCTAGGGATAATGCCAGTGAGTACCTTGAATATACTCACAAACCACCTTAAGAGTGAAACATTAAAGGATATGTAATATGGCTGTGGTAGTAGCAGTGCTCCATGAGAGGTTCTTTTCTAAAACTTTTTTCTCTTGTAGATATAGCATGTCTATATCTTTGTTGAAAACTTTTGTAAAACATTTGAAAAGTTTTGGAAAACACCTCACTTCCTCCGTGGTCACCCAATTTCATCTCTCGGTCTTCACTCGACCGGGCTTTTCATCTTCTATGATCCTCCGAGATCACCTCACTTCCTCCGTGGTCACCTCAGACCACCCTTTTTCAGAAAAATCTTTCTTTTCCGAAATCCTTTTTAGAAAACAAAACCAGCACTGCTCTACAACAGCCTTTCCAACCGTCCATAACAGCATACATGGTTATTTGAATAGATTTACACTCTGTAACCGATCAGGACTCTCAGGATGCCACTCTAGCATAGGCCCTACCCTACGAGTTGTTCCTCTCAACACGAGGACGTCTGGATCCACGGACCAACTAGAGCGCATCCAACTCCTCGAGAGTGGGCACTTTCAACGAGAGGTTCACAGTATCTTACGGCCTTCTACAAGAATGGTTCACACCTCCCCTATGTCATTGCTCTCAACAGATGTCCCTTTCTAATTAAGGTAAGACTATAATTCGAGAGATGTGATCCCATATACGTAGTTGCGAGGAATCCCATACAAGAGTAGTCAAACTTCAAGAGAATCCCCGTCCCATTCCAGGGTAATGTGGTTACACAGATTAATTGTTCTAACAAACTGCAAAGAACCAGGTGTGTTTTCATAAACATTTTCCTTCTTCTCCACTTCAGTATCACTAGTAAAACAAAACATTTTTCCTTTCTCAAACTTTTCTCGGTAGGTAAACCTCACCAAGGTTTTATCATAAAACATTTTGTAAACTTTTTCGGGGTCTTCCCAACCTATAGTTTTACATTGGCTAAAATGGGGTCTCCAAAGGGGTATGGTGTTATACACCACTTACAATACTAGGGACATGTAGGTGTCATCAAGGGGGTTATACATAGTAGTACAAAAGTGTAATGGTTTGGAGGAGCCAAGCCACTACCATATATAGATCATCATGTAGTAAATCAATGCAGTTTTCATAAACAAGTAGGTAAAACATGCATAAGTAAAACAGTAGGATAAGGCTTATAAGAAAGTAGGTGGTTTTCCTATGACCAGAAATATGGCAATATGTCCCTAGGCTTCTTCTTAGAATACCATAATTATAATAATCACCATCTTTTTCTGGTCTTCAATATAATCACAACTATCATTGCCAAGGATCATATATGCAAGCAAGAAAGACCAGAATAAACAAAAGGCATACAAACACCAGTACAATACATTAAAAAAATATACAACACATGACTAACTTCAGTAGGTTTTGATAGATTGTGTTCATAGCAATTGGAATTACTTTAACTGCATCCGTGGAACTTCTTTTATGATTTAATTGTCAAAAACCACTTAATGATGGCGTTTGGTACTAAGGCATGGGACTGTATGATATATATTTAAAATAATGATATCATCAGATGGGTATTGAAAGTACAGAGCCAACAAAAGTGCTTTCATTATTTTCGCGCTTTTCTTTAAATAGATATGGATTTTCTAGCAAAATAAACCCTAGTTTTAGGGAATAAATAACGAGAAAAGTTTTGTAGGACAATTTTTTTTTTCCTCAAAGGTGTGGGTATTTGAGTTTATGATTTTTGAAAGTTGGATTCACTCCATAATAATTACTAGAATGCCCTTAGCAAAATGCCAAAGTTATTTCTGTTGAAGATTATCTTTTTCACTTGTTTTATTTTATAGGTCCAAATAGTATGAGACCAAGGACAATGGATGGGAATGATGAAACCTTCTAGTATCAATTGGAATCATGAATTTTGAAAGGGTAGATCTCCTACTAGGATTTAGCTAGTGAAATAACCCTAGAAATACAAGTTTAATTCACTGAAAATCACCATGAGCTCAATAAATCTTGACCTCCTGGTTTTTGGTAGGTTCGGTGGTACCACTTCACTGAGAGTTGGAAACAAGTCAAGACAAGTTATAGTTTGGCCCAAGGAATTTTCTAAAGTCAGAAATGACTTATTTTTTTGTAATTTTTGCTATAGTAAAACTATAAGTCAAATTGGCATGAGTCCAAGGAAGGATGGTAGATATTTCAAATAGCTACCAAGTTGAACTTTGTTTACACTGCTTAGATCTGTGTAACTCTCTAGAAAATTACTTAGTGAAAAGGACATAGTGGTGCAGTTTAATTAGTACAAATTGTCTGAATAATATTGCACTCAACTTTTGGTGCTACGTGTTGAGTAATTAGTTAAGGAACCAGTGAAAATATATATATATATATATATGATTTTAGGTATTTTTCATATTCAAAAAGATTTAAACCTAGTAGACAATTAACAAATAGTGAAAAAATAAATAAAGAGAAGGGGTACTGGCGGGTCAATGGGCCAGATCTGGGGAATATGGGCCGAATCAGCACTCTCTAGCCCAACTCGGCACTAGCACGTGTGGGAGAGGGTGGATTTTAAACCCCGAGGCAGGGACCGCTTACCATAGGAAGAGAAGGGGCGAAGGGGTATGGAGGCGCCTGGGCCGTCCGATCAAAAGGGAGATGGATGGCTCCAGATCATCCACTTCCTCTAGACACGACCGCAGCGAGGGGAAACCCTAGAGAGGCTCTCGCAACGCGGTGAGCCGCACCTAAGCAAGGAGAGGGGGCTGGTGGTGCTGCAGCGCGACGCATCACACCACGGGGTCACGACGAGGGGCGGCAGCAGCAGTTTCTGCTTCGGAGGGTACCGCCTACGAAGTAACCTAGAGGTCCTCGCCAGAGCTAGAGGGAGTCATCGACTATGATGGTCCTGGTCATAAATTGAGCAAGGGTTAGGTAGCCTATTCTCGGGCGAGCTCAAGAAGGTGACATGAGCAGAGCAGAGAGCACCTAGCTTGGATTTTGAAAACAATCGAGGTGCCTTCCATCTCCTTTCTTGGCTGAGGTAGAGAAGGGAGAGGGTGTGGAGCTTGGGAGTGTCTCTAGGGAGGTGTGGGAGCCGAATGAGAGGAGAGAGAGGGACCAGGGTGGTATATGGTTATTTAAACAAAGAGGAGAGTCTATGGTGGACATGGTGCATGTGGAGCTTGGGGGAGAGATTGTGCTTGCTGGTTGGGCCTCAGGGGTGTTGGTTGTCATGTGTGTGGGCTGCTGGAGGTCAGAGGGAGGCAGAGGAGCATTACCACACAAGGTTTGGTTGCTCGCCATGTGTATTTTCCATGGAAAATAAATAGAGAAGGAGGGGTGTAGGGCTAGCTAGGGTAGTAGCCTGGTGCTAGAAGGGTGGTGTGGACTACATTGGTCTACCAGAAAAGTGAGAAGGGCTGCTATAAGATAATTTAAGAGATATGACATGGTATGGTTGTCCATCTCTATTGCTTTGCTTCCAAACACATGAGGACAAGAAGCTAGAGTTTTCTACAGTGATAGGTCCATAGTGCTGGTCGACCAGGGCAGAAGGGTGGTTGCTATGGTTTTCAAGATGAGAGTTGATGGCGGTTGGAGAAGGTTTTAGTTTTAGTTTTGACTAAAAAAACAACTTTTTGCCAAATTGATGATCACGAGGAACTTCTTGATTTTTGATCTTGTCAAGGTGAGGCAATGGTATTGGTAGCTATATAAGGTCAAGATACACCTCCAAGAATTATTTGGTATTTATCAGATAATTTTAGATCCTTTTTATAGCCATTATGCAAATATTGCTGAATCTGTTTTATTGAATTCATTTGAAATTTAGAGTTCTCCAAGGTGGGTTTTTGGTTTGAGATGTCCCCAAATATGAATTCACACTTTGGAGAATTTTCCGAAGATTTATCGAGAAATAAAAGTATTTAAAACATTTATTTTTCCATTTCTGCCATTAAGAAAATAAGCAAAAAGAATTATTAACTCTCTTCAAAAAATATTTATTATTGAAGTGGGAAGATACGGTATAATATATAGGCCTCATACGTGCCTAAATTTGGAGAATTGTTTTGGAGAAAAACAAACTTTCTTTTATAGAGCATGTTTTTAGGCTTTTGTAAAAGAAAAGAAATAATTAGATTTTGGACAAAAATAATTATGGAAACCATTTGCCAAATTTTTATCTCAAAGGTATATTATATCCACATAGTGTATCGATCATTTTCAACTTTCAGTTTTGAAAATCATACTTGATTTTGGGAGAAAACAGGAAATAAATGATCTTGGGCACTATTATTATTATACCTTCAAAACCATGTTGGATTTAGGAGCTCAGAGATCCCCTTGGGTCATGGAATAGATGGATATTTAGATCAAGTGATGTAGATCACCATGGTACATAGGTTTGGGGCTGATCATGGTTTATATTTCTTAGGATTGATGCCAAAGTTGGATAAAAATAATGATGTAAAAGCAGATTATTAAGTTTCCTTAAAAACCATGTGGGTTTTAGAAGCACAGAGCTCAAATGGGAACAAGTGAAGTATGTATGGGTAGCCATTCATGAGTAGAACACAATTATGCAAAAAAATTGTCAAAGGAAGATAGCATGGAGATGTGTAACATCCCAAAACTTTAATCCAAAGTTATTAAGATCCAAATCATCAAAATTAGGGTTAACAAAAACATTTCCAATTAAAAAATATGAAAGCATTCATGTGTATGTGCATTTAAAATAGGAGTTGTTTGAATTGCCATGGTTCTGTGATCCATTGATTGTAAAATGATTCTTAGGTGAAATAAACATCATCTAAATCATTCCCAAGCAAAACCCAAAGAAAAACAAATCAAAATTAATAAAATAACCAAATGGTCATTTGTGCCATTTTAATCAACATGCCTACTTTGGCTATTCCTAGTAATCAAAACTTATTAGAAAAAAATGTGGATCTTTGCACCCCTTGCTAGTACACATAATGATGTACCAAGGCCCACTTTGTGATCTGCCAAAAATATTCAAACACTATATTTAAATGGCATTTGAAAATTGAATCTATTTCATATGGGAAGATCCCACTATTTCAAAAACCACTCAAACAAGCTCAAATTTCAAAACCCAAGCAACCAAAGAGTCTTAAGATTAGTACTAGAAAACCCACCAAAAATCTTTTCAAAATTCAAAAATAAAGTTCTTGGGGCCATTTCATCAAACACTTGGCAGGCAGGGTTTAAACTCTAAAAATAGCTCACTATTTGCAACAGGGTTTTGCACCCAATTTTCCTCCAAACACTCCCTCTGTCCCTAAATGATCTAACCATGCCATTTAAACCCCATCTCCTACCCCCTAGTGGCAAGGCCAAGCCATGTCGAGCACCAACTCGCCGGCCAACCTTGCCGTCACCGCAGCAGACCACCTCGCCCCCTCTCGCCATGTCTACGAGATAGCCAGTACCTCACCGCCACTCTGTGTCCCCTCCTCGAGCCGAGCCAGACCGTGGACCACCGAGGAGCCGCCGCGCACTGCATGTCTGTGCCATGCCGAGCACGCGCCCGACACGCGTGCACAAGTCGTCGTTCGACCACAGCCCGCGCCCACCGCTCTGCCATGACCCCAGGGACACGCCAGACACACCCATTCGCCATCCAATGCGTCACAGCCACCGCTCGCCGTGGACACCGCCGTCTCTGCCGCTCAGAGCGCCAGCTCCGCCCGACCGGATACCACTGCCCCTAGTCCCGCATTCACTTCGTAGAGCACCGCCAGGAGACCAGCGACCGCCCCCTACCTTGAGCCACGCCGCTAGCATGTTGTGCAGCCCTCGCCAGAGCCGCTCGCCCATCCCTCTCGGTCGCGTCGTCGTCGTATAAATAGAGGCCTTCCCTAGCCATTTGCAGCACACCACCCACCTCCCCTCACCTCATTGACCATTCCCCACCTCTAGCCGGAGCAAGGCGAGCAGCCGTTCGCCGGAATTGCACCGGGGTCCACCATTCCCAGCCGTTGATCCCTGTTCTAATCCAACGTCCCATATCACCCTATACCGCTTCGCGCATTATGAGCCGCTGACCGGTGGACCCCTCTTGTCAGCTGAGCCCCGTGCCGCGTAGTGTCACTAGGCCGGCCCATTAGCTTTCTCGCGCGACCCAGTTAGTTTGAACTAGTTCTATTCCCTAGTTTGAAATTAAATTCAGAGTGATTTATAAATCCAAATGGAGTGAGCAATTTTATTAGAAAGCTACTGAAAAGATCTACCCAAGCCCGTTGGATTTAATTCAATTAGAGTTAAAGATCTCTCCTAGTAAAAATAACAAAACAGAAGCATTTACACCTTGCAACATTTTTATAAAATCAACCAAGATAGCTTTTGAGTTGATTCCAACTCTCAAAAATCACATTTCACCATACCTATCTGAATATGTAATAATATTAAGGTTTACATGTAGTGACTTTGGACTAGTACCAAAATAATGCTATATAGGCATTTCTAATCACTTTAAATCATTAAATAATGAACTTAAACCAAAGTAATTATGATCCAACCCTTAAATCACATTCCCACATGTTAGAATATGTGGTGAGGACATGTTTCCATATGATCCCATATTTTAAGTGGTGAATATTAAATCTTAGTTAATTTTCAATGAGTAGAAATTACTTTTCTAAAATAAAAGGGATGAAACTATTTAATAAGACTTGTGATGCTTGTGATGATAATAGATCATCAAATGTATGCCTTAGAGTGCTAATTGGACTAGTTAAGTATTGTTTGGTGATTGGGTATACCGTATGTATTTATAGAAGATAGTACCGACCAAGCTTACGAGGAGGAGGAGTTCTACCAAGAGGAGGAAGACAACTTCAACCACTGCACCAACCAAGGCAAGCAACTATTAGCAAGCTAGGATTAAAATGGATGGTTTAGCAAAGATGCTCTAGCAATGCTTTGGTTAAACTACTTTGACTATTCTTTACCCCAAGTACTAATTTCAAGCTTTACTTCCATTACTTTACACAAAGTCCTTTACTTGTTTTGAAGGTAGCATAAAGAGTATAAAACTTGACCTATTTAGATAACCTTAGATGTCATTCTATGGCATGAGATTGATCCCATCTTTCCACCTTAGTGAACACTCTTAACTTAGTAGTTTAGAGTAGATAAAAACTTGAGTCACTTTAGATGGGAACTCTTGGTGAAAATGAATTATGAAAACCTTGGAATGATGAGTCATTCTATTGAGATGTTTTGACATGTGTTGAGAAACACAAATGGTTTATGATGATGAAAATGTTGAGGCATGAGCCTTATCCCTTTTATAAACTGATTGTTGGATTCGGATGCGATACCATTCCAAATTTTACCGTACAACCACAATTCCTGAATTCGGTAAGGCTTAGCCAGAAGTTTATATGCATTAGTATTAGTTCCCTCGCGGGAGAGGTTTGAGCTGAGGCTACCTCTCAATGTTGTCCACCTATGCAGTGCCCAAGATGACAGATGGTCATGGTTGGGAGGCCATGCTCATAGGAGAGGTGCTTATACTAAGGTGTGTAAAGGAAAGGTTATGTTTGATTATCTACATACTAAGTATGATGACTCAGGGTTATCCCTGAAAGATGTATCGAATCTTGTGGTGAAAGTGTACCACCTCTGCAGATTGTCAAACTATTCGAATAGCCGCGTCATGATTACAGACGATTGGAATGGCCATACTGTTTCGTTGTCAGATGTTTTCAAAACAACTTATGAAATGAATGATGAATCTTGACTTGACCACAACAGGGTTGTGTTTATGACAATAGCTTCCCACTTTATTTTATCTTTCTTTGCTTCGGAACTCAGCTTAGGTTTCAAACTTAACTTTATAGTTAAACATAGAGTTAGCACTTTAACTTAGCACTATACTACTTGTTAGTGATAGTTTGCGAGTACTTAAAGAGTACTCATGGCTTTTGTCCCTAGATATTCTCATGGCCAGACTATGAAGGAGACTACCAAATGATGGCCAGTAGGACGGCTATGATAACTAGGAGTATCTGCCTTCGTCAGCATTGCCTGTGCCCCTGAAGATGGACCCCACCGCTACGCTTATCTTTTATTTCCGCTGCTTGTTGTATTAAGACTGGATCCTGAGATCCTTATTTGTGTAAGACCTTATGTATGGTTTGTAATGGATGATGTACTGTGATATCCAATCCGTTATGTCTCGCAAAAATGGTAATCCTGGGATTGCGAGGTATGGCATAACGGTCATCTGGGATTAAAAATCCGGGTGTTGACAAGTTGGTATCAGAGCCATCCTGGCCATAGGAGACCCTAGTTAGAATGGACGTCCAAACAAAAACTTAATTTCCAAACCAAAGTGAGTATTTATGAAAAACTATTTCCTTTCTTATCCTTGGGAATTCATTCTTTCTCAAAAATTCATGTTCCTCAAAATTCTTACATTACTACATAAAATTTGACACATTTGATCACTTCACTAATTTTCTCATCCTTAATTCTTGTAGATGGAGACTCAGTTCAGCAATATCTACCAGTTGGGAAACGGAGGTCAACTGATCTTTGAGAGGGATCTGCATTCACTGTCGGAGTTATTGGGACGCCCGCATCCGGAGTTTCTTGGAGCTCAACTTCTAGGACCCCCAGGAGGAGATTTAAAGTGGCTAGTCACCGCTGATCTTAGAGGAAGCATCGAAGGACCAACGTCCGGGAGAAACCAGTTCTCCGTGAGAGAGAACAACTAGCTAGATGGATTAGCGAGGACAATGCATGAAGCTCTCGCACGTCTATTTGCCCTCGGTGTCAACCAACTCCAAGGAACCCGTTTTTCTCACTATGCAAGACGTGACTTCATGGGGATGCCGATGGAGATGCCAAGTCACCCAGAGTTGAGGCGTCAAGTGGAGAATCTTGACTTCTTGTTGCACGACAGACAGCAGGAACTGGACAATGCCAGGGAGTTAGCCAACCAGAACCATGCCATTGCCGACCAAAAGGCCCAGACTTCCGCACTGCTCGTCCAAGATTGCCAGTCTCTTTGCTGCCAGCGTGCAAAGAAGGATCGCACCATCGCCCGTCTTCACAAGAAGGTGGCCGACCTTGAGAAGACCGTCAAGGAGCAAGAAGCTCAGCTTACCGCCAAGGATGAAGAAGAGGAGGGTGAAGACATCCAGGGAGACATGGATTCTTACCTCAGCAATGATGATGACTTTCTGGAGGAGGATGTTGTGGACTTCTACACTGACGATGAGGACTCCGACTTCATCGATGATGAGTAGAGGCACTAGAGCACTATCGTAGCATGAGATGTATTGGTCCCAATGTATCGTAGCTTGTAGAATGGTTCTTCAAACCATCTGTTTTTCCTTTGGATTGTTGTGGTGTGTGTCGTATCGTGTGCCTGTTTGCATGAATGAAATGAAGTTAGATGAAAAACCTGAGTCAAGCTCAAAGTTTTTAGCTTGAAATCAAAACCATGAACCTTAGAACTTTCCCTCTTACCCCTTTATCTACCTTAATCTTCAGATGACTCATGGAAACCAAGGAGGGAGCAGCTCGTCGCACGACCCAATGCTACAGATCTTGCAGAATCTCATCGCAGACAGAGAAGCAAGCAGGGCAGAACGTCAAGCCAACTTAGCAACATTGTAGCAGATCACCTAGATGGCTCTCAACAACCAGAATCATGGAAACCAGGATCACCATGTGTCCAAACTCAAAAACTTCCAGAATAGAAATCCCCCAATCTTCAACCAGGCTGAAAACCCACTAGATGCAGATGACTGGCCGCCGACAATGGAAAACAACTTAGAAGTTGCAGGAGTTGAGGACAATGAGAAAGTTCTCTTCGCCACCGACTACCTGGCGGGAGATGCAAGAGCTTGGTGGACTAGTATCCGCAATATGAACCATGGTCAAGTGATGACATGGGAAGCTTTCAAAACAAAGTTCAGCCGCACCCACGTGCCGCAAGGTCTAGTCACTAGACTAAGAGATGAGTTTCGCGACTTGAAGCAAGGCAGAATGACTGTGGTGGAATATCGTGACAGATTCTTGTCACTTGCAAGGTATGCCCCTGATGAGATGAACACAGAGGTGAAGAAGGAGAGGTTCCTAAATGGACTGCATAATGAGATGCAGACTGTCCTCGTCAACATCCGTTTCGAGGATCTCGAAGAGCTAGTCGACTCTGCCATCCAGATGGAAGGGAAGATTAATCAGGCAAACGACAACCGCAAACATCGTATGATGCAGCAATCAGGATCCAGCAGTCACCAGAAGTACCGTCCCAACCCCTCACCAGGATATGCACCAAGGAACAACCGACCCCCAATGTCTCGCCCAAGCTACCCCAACCGTAGCGGAGGAAATGCGAAGTCCGGAGGAAACAATCACAACTCCGGCAATGCCAACAATTTCAACCGTACCCCTCCCAAGAACAACAACAACAACATTGCACCCAGAACTGGCAGCAATGTTGTGCCTGTCGCAGCAAGGAACAAGTCCTAGATCACTTGTTTTGAGTGTGGAGTGAAGGGTCACTAGTCCAATGAGTGTCCCAAGAAGACTGCATCCATTGTCAATGTGAATGCCCCAGCTCAACAGCAGCATCGTGTTCAACCAGGGAGAAGGTGCCTTGAGGAACCCTCACAACCCATAGCGGTCGTCTCTTCCACATGAACACCGAAGAATCCCAAGAAGCGGCAAATGTAGTGCTGGGTATGTTTTCTGTCAACTCAGTTTTAGCAAGAGTACTATTTTATTCGGGAGCATCGCATTCATTTGTCAGCGAAGAATTTGCATGCACTAGTAAGATTCACCCAACCAACCTGAAGCATATCATGATAGTTCAAATCCCCGGTTCCACAACCAAAGCTAGAAAAATTTGCAAAGTTGTGCCTATCAGAATACATGGGATAGATTTTTATGCCAACCTAATTGTACTTGGAACCAAAGGATTGGAAGTAGTACTAGGTATGGACTAGACGTCAAGGCATAAAGGACTGATAGACTGTGCTAAGAAAGCCATCACCATGACCAGTAGCTCTGGAGTAACAGTAGAGCATATATCTTAAACCTTACCTCGCCAATTCAAGTGCAACAAGAGTCTAGCCCTACCCACCATAGACCAAGTAAGAGTAGTATGTGAATACCCCGACGTATCTGCATACTAAGTATGATGACTCAGGGTTATCCCTGACAGATGTATCGAATCTTGTGGTGAAAGTGTACCACCTCTATAGAGTGTCAAACTATTCGAGTAGCCGCGTCCGCGATTATGGACAGTTGGAATGGCCATACTGTTTCATTGTGAGATGTTTTCAAAACAACTTATGAAATGAATGATGAATCTTGACTTGACCACAACAGGGTTGTGTTTATGACAATAGCTTCCCATCTTAAGTGATTCTAGAACTTTATTTAATCGTTCTTTGCTTCAGAACGCAGCTTAGGTTTCAAACTTAACTTTATAGTTAAACATAGAGTTAGCACTTTAACTTAGCACTATACTACTTGTTAGTGGTAGTTTGGGAGTACTTAAAGAGTACTCATGGCTTTTGTCCCTGGCTATTCTCATGGCCAGACTATGAAGGAGACTACCAAGATGATGGCCAGCAGGACAGCTATGATTACTAGGACTATCTGCCTTCGTCAGCATTGCCTGTGCCCCTGAAGATGGACCCCACCGCTACAATTATCTTTTATTTCCGTTGTTGTTGTATTAAGACTGGATGCTGAGATCCTTATTTGTGTAAGACCTTATGTATGGTTTGTAATGGATGATGTACTGTGATATCCAATCCGTTATGTCTCGCAAAAATGGTAATCTTGGGATTGCGAGGTATGGCATAACGGGCATATGGGATTAAAAATCCGGGTGTTGACAAGATGCAAGCTTCTGCCAAAATAGGCATGTTGGTAAGATTTGTAGAAAAAATTATTTTCTTGCATGCAAAGCCATCGAGAACAAGTGGTTCAAAGGATGATCTACCTAAGGGAAATATTGATATTCGAATTCCTTAGGATGGTTTACAAGATTTTTCAAGTGCATTTCCAAAAATGCACAAGGGTAGAGAAGGAGAGAGTCTGAAAGATGTGATGTCGATATTAGTTTCAGACTTAGTTAAATTTTGGTAGTTTTAGGGATTTTGACTAGGATACAAGAGAGGATGATTTTGGGAGGGTGCAAGGTTCCAAATTCATCATCAAGTGGATAAGGTTCGTGTGTAGATTGAGTAAGAGGGATCCATGATTATAGTTGGTTTTTATAGACTTAGAAGTTACTATAAAAGGATTAGCCCTAAATTGAACTGGTTAGAGGTTTAGATTGTCACTTTAGTGACTAAAGATCAGATCCATCTTTGGAAACTGGCTTAGGGTTTGTGATCTTAAATTATCTTGGTCCTAGAGGATGAGCTCCTAGGGTAGCTCATACTACTTCCTAAGCAAACAAGTCAAATAGCAGACCAAGGAAATTCATCTTACCAGCAAGACAAACTACTACTAGGCTTACCATCAAGTCTAGCTTGGGGTAAGGATGGGGATTTTGAATGGTTGGGGTTTGAATAAGGTAAGGGTCCTTGGTACTTCTACCAATAATATAATTTAAAAGCTTTATAAAAGGTTTTGGAAAACCTAGAGGTAAGAGTAGTTGGAAGTTCTATCTTGAAAACATAAGGATATTATATCATATAGATCTCCATAATTTTGTGAATAAAACCCAGGAAAATAATCGTTGTTGCAAGGGCATTTTGGATCAGGTATTGAAATGCCAGAACATTTGAGAATATGTAAGATAAGCCAATATAGTTTTATTAAGTAGTTTTTGTAAACTGGGGAAGGTAGAGGAGTACATCTTCTACTACACATTCAATTGCATGAGCACACGCAACAATAAAGAAATCACTGCCTCACTAATCGAGAAAAAGTTTTTGTTCCCCCTGATTTTTGCATTGTGGAAAACTAATCAAGGGTTGCTGAAAGTGGGGTGTTACATGAGAAGTCACCCCCTCGCGATATGGAGTTGTGCAAGTCTATCAGTGACCAGCCCATATAGGATTTGGGGACGCGAGTCAACGAAGCCGGCCACATGTTCCTAGGTCACGGGTGCTTGGACTTCATGGCATAGTATATCTTACAATTTGACCACATCCTGAAGTTCTGCTACCGCGGGAACGGTCAACTCGTAGTGAAGGTCTTCGACGAAACAATGTGCTGCCGTCTCTATTACCCCTGCCATCTGGTGAATGAGGCTCTGAGGGTTGCTCACCCTAAGGTTGGCAACGCCCGATGGCCGATAGCCACCAGAGCCCCACCAGCGATGTTGTTGTGCAAGGAGTTCACTGAGATGGAGGTGGTGCTAGTGTCTCCCTGTTCACTCCCATATTCTTCCGCTCAAGACCTGCCACCAGCCGCCCTTTCTAGGCTCGTCCTACATTCATAACTTCCAACTATAATGCTGATGATATTTTCAATAAGAACTTTTAACTTTCGTTTATGCTTCCTCTCGTGTAAATTTTGTTGGTTCCTTCGCCTTGTGCTAGTTGGAACTCAACATGCTAGCTCTTCCTTGTGCTACTTGCCAGTGGCCCTCCACTTCTGCTGCTTGTGCCGCTTTCGCCCGTCATTGTATCCACCTTATGCTCATCGGAGTGACAGGAGCTTATGTACCCGGGTGATGCTATTCTCTTGTTATCCAAGATGGATCCGCTTGTCTTTCTTTTGTGGTTCCCGATGAGGGTTCCTTGCTTGGATCCAAGCCCCGCTCTTGCTAATGACACCTCCCACTGGTGGAGTTCTGCGCGTTCTAAAATGCAACGAGTACACCTTACGATATCTTACCCATGCCTCAGGTTTAAATATGTGTCATGCACTTGATCAGGGCACACGGCTTTCCAACCCGGGGTAGGACGTGAGAGGTGTCTCTTTGCTATTCAGTGCCCATTAGCCATACCTGGAACACTATGCTCATAGATGAGAGCAGCTTCTAAGCATACGACATTTCTTGGCATGACAGGCTACGTTACTCACGTCCAAAATCCGAGAAATTCCCAAAGGTACTCCAATCCCGAAAATTCTTAGGAAAACAAGAACGAAATGGGAATAAACAAGTGCACGGGATTTTCATTCCAAAAGGGGGCAAGCCACCGAATTACAGCGGTTTAGACATAGATGGGCCAAGCCGGATACACGGTACTTTCCTTGCACATGCCGGGAGGCGTGACCTTTTCTCCCTGGCTTTTTGGGCGGTAGGGTGATACCCCGAGAAGTCTACACTTAATAGGTGCACCTCCCATTCCTAGGTCCCATATTCGGGTTTCGGGATGCTACGCGCCCACTTCCCGGGTGAGCCGAGAATTGGGTAAAAATTCATTTCCTCATCACTGTTTCCAGGCACAGTACTAGCAGCTGTTTTGAATGTTTGTTCCGCATAGAGCACTGCGTCCCTTACTTCACCATTCACGGTCATGGTCTCCCACATGGAGGAAATCTTGATGACGTTGTAGGCATGGTGGGTAACCACCATGAATAGGCTTGGGCAGGTCGGCCTAGGATACCGTTGTACAACAAGGTAATGTCCGCAACGTCGAAGGTGACATTCTCCATGAAGTAGTTGTCCTTGGTGACATAAGTGATGACAACTCGACCTTGCCTCACGAGTGAGTGGCTCCAGGGTTTACACCCTAGAACAACCTCGTGGGGGAAAGCTGGTCCTCCGTTATTTGAAGCTTCTCCATTAGCTTGGCAGAGAGAATGTTGAGGCCTACCCCTCCTTCAAGAACATCTTGTTGACCCTAATGTTGTTGATGACCAAGGAGACCACCAATGGTAGCATGCCGACCCCCGTGGCACAGTTTGGCTGATCGCCTGCGTCAAAGGTGATGGAACATGTGACCACCTTAATTGTCGATGTGCCTCCGGGGAGGGTACCACCACGTTGAGTTCCCGGGACAAGTGTTTAAACTCCCCGTGGGAAGTCATAGTGTATGCTCCCCATGAATACATGTGTAGTCCTTAGCTTCATTGTACTGGTCATACCCATTGGGGTCCTCATGGCCTGGCTCCTGAGATGCTTCGTTGCTACGTGGCCTAAGGGATGTGTTGTCGCGGCCCCCGCCACATCCTCCTTGTCCTCCTCCTCTACCTCTATCACCACCACCCCCATGTCCTCCTCCATAGTTTCTAGGGCATTTCCATGCCTTATGCCAAGGCTGAGCGTATTGGGAGCAGTTCCCGAACGGAGGGTTAGCACCCTATTCGGAAAGCGCTTCTTCCTAACCTCCATGAGGCCCCACACGGAATGGCAATCCCAAGAATCATGATGGCTGGACTCGCGCACCGGGCACCAAGTCCTGGCAGCTGGGTTCACAATAGCCACTCCTCGATTGATTTCACCTTCTTCTCGCTCTCAAGGGGAGTGACTTGCTCGGCTGCCAGAACCTGGCAGTTTTTGCATTTCTGCGTCTTGTCCATCTTCCCAAAAGCGATCCCGGGGTCGGCACCACCTTTTTCCACCTTGGTGGCAATCTCTGGCACGAGGCATCCTTCCTTAGCCAGCTCGCAATGGTCAGCCAAGGGCCAAAGCTGGTGGGTCGTATTGACAGGTGCTTAGCTCTTCCCGCATCTTGTGGTCTTTGACCTTCATTAGGAATACCCTGATGATAGCGGCATTCTCCGCTTCATGGATGGTGTGGGAAACTTGTGAGACACACAACATAAAGTTACTCAGCTGCTTGTCCTCTCCCTGCACCACAATGTGGATCTGGATGAGCATTCTCGGGCGGCTTGGAACCAGTTCACCATGAATTTTTCACTGGCACCGACCGCGTCCATGGTAGTGATGTACATTTGTAAGAACTCCTTCGAGTTGGTTTTACCTTCATATTTGTCGAGGATGACGGGGCAAAACTTGGCCGACCGCACCACCTGCCTCAGGGAAGGGTATAAGCCAAGTACCCGCCATCGTACTTCAAGGACGACCTTCCGGCCTCGACATCGTTTTGTGGGTTCGGCTCCACACCCCCGTGGCTTGATGGCACAACTACCAGAGGTGCCCTCTGATGAGCGCTGCTGAGTCCAAAATTGAAGCATTTTTACCTTTTGTTTTTCCATAAATAGTGTAGGGATCTTTGTATTTCACTACGTCTGCACACACCATTTTGTTCTTGTTTTAACAGGATCCCAAATCATTGAGTCTTATATGAACATATCAATTGGAACTGTCATATTGTGTAATTATTTGATATTTCTAAGTGATCAAATTCATTTCATGGATTTACGTTCGCACCTGCGAGAATACCAAGAGAGGATGAGTAATCAGTACCGATAACGACCGGTGGTACGCGCGGAGCCCGCCCATATTGTCCGCCCGTACCAAGTGCCAGCGTGATCGCCTCGTCAAATACATTCTCCTGGCGATGACCAGAGAGATCCGACATTCACAGCCACAAAAACAATAAAAAACTACATCTGAGAGGGATCTAAAGGAGGAACTTGGCAAGGGAAAAATCCCAGCTTCTTCACGGATCATTGGAGTACAACACATCATCCCCTTCATCACCAACCACTGCATATCTATTACCACCATTATCCCCATCTCTCATCTATTATATCTTGATGTAATTCCAGATTCAGTTGTTATTTGCATTAGATCTATCTCCGTACTTTTATCCATTCATTTGATTATGATGATGTTGTTGATTTCTTCCATGTGTGAGTAGTTCCTTTGTTCTTGGGGAGATGGAGAAACCCTAGCACCATTATGAATGCATAATAAAGATGATTTATTCTTGTGTCCATATATGACTTACCTGTCTGTGATAGAATTATGATTTGTGTTTGATCTCTCTCTTTAGATGGTATGTGTAGTCGACCACATATAATTTGCCCTTGGGACTAAAGGGAGGAAGAAATCCTTTGGACATGTCTTGGGATTGTACCCGGAATGGCCCCATGACAGATTGGCGCCGACTCGTAACCTACACGGTCAAAGGAGGATAAAAGAGGGACTCCCTAAGCTAATTACGATATGCATGGGGGAACCCTTAATTGTGGCGGTTTCTATGGGTGACTGCTCTCAGACATCGTTGTGGTTATTTAGAGGTGACCTTACTCTTGACTCAACAAAGTTGACTTCTATGAGCCTTGTAGTGAACATCTTATTATGGAGCTCTCTCCACACATATCATGACATAAGAAGTATGTTATCTTGATTACAAATAACAATAATACTATGCTAGCGGTGTATCCCACATCCCCATGAACATTTTAGCCCTATTGAGTTCAACCATGCTTTCATACAAAGTTGTTACTTGTTTCCTTTTACTTGTTTTAATTAGTTTTCTGCAAATAACCATAAACCTTTCAAACACCCTTTACTTGAGATTAAAGGCATCTTATAAGTATCCTTTGGTAGATAGTAATGAGGGGCATAAAGACCTTTACCAATAGCTCTCTGTGCGTTCAATATCTTTACTTTGAAACTAGCTACAATTGGTCTGTGCACTTGTAGTCGTCAAGCTATTTTCTATCACCGTCGCTGGGGAGCTAAGTGCTTTCGGTCTTTGTTTTTAGTTTCTTATTTTACTAATTGTTTTACTAAAGTTGTTTACTAGTTTCAGGTATGCACCATGACTGCACTCGAACTGATTAATCAGCTCGATGCTACTAAATACCTCAAGAAGTTCAATAGAGGACTCGTCAAGGAATTCCCGAGTGGGAGCGAACTAGAATACGAGGTCAACCCTTGTTTTATCACTATTATTAAAGAAAAAACTTTTGTAGGAGATGATCTAGATGAGGATCCTTACACTCATTTAATTCATTTTACCGAGCTATGTTGGACTCTTAAACTGAGAGGCTATTTTGACGATGAATTGAAACTTAAACTATTTAGCCAATCTCTAACCAACACTTCTTTGGCTTGGTATAGAATTTGCCTTGAAAAAAAATAGATACTTGGGAAAAACTTAAAGGAGAATTTGTATCTCGATTTTTTTCCAAGGTAAAGACTGCTAAGGTGAGAAGGGCAATTACAAACTTCAAGAACCACCCAGGTGAAGGCTTGGTAAGGTCCTACAAAAGGTATAAGTCTCTACTTAATAAATTTCCCCATCATTATTTACCCGAATGGTACGATTTGCATATTTTCTATGGAGGACTTAATCAAGAAATTAAGCATGACCTTGGCATGAATTCTGGAGGCTCTTTCATGGAGGTAACTATAATTAAAGATTGGGAACTTTTAGAACAAATTCTCCGTAATAGAGAAACATGGGGATTTGATTTAGGAGGCGAAGGAGATATAAAAATTTAATACGATTGTCTCGATGCTTATAAAGACTCCGGTAAAGTAAAATAAACTGCTAATGAATTGCAACTTGATGATGGTATTATTTTGCAAATCCTTAAGTCTTTTGCAGAACATACTGAAGCTCCTAAGAAGGACTGGCTTCATTACACTCTGCCATCCTAGCTAGTTGTGGAAGATGATCCAATAAATACAACCCCTATCGAACTATTAAAGGAGGTATCCCCATATGTTGAACCCTCTCCTTTTCCAAGGACGGTGATAAAACACATGATGGCTCAACCAATAGAGGATCAACGCAAAGAAGAACTATTTCTCAAGGAGCTAGAAGAGGAGACACAAAGAAGGAAAACTGAAGAAGTAAGTGTACAAGAGGCAGAGGAATCAACAAAAGAAGATATTTTAACCATGTTTGCATACTACAACATAATTGAGCTGAATCTTTGAAGCTTACATGATTCGTGAAGGAAAGTTAAAAGCTAAAGAAGTTGGTAAACCTATTATCTCTTGTACTTTCGGAGGAACTTCCTATTATGGCCTTTGTGACATTAGGACATCTGTTAACGTTATCTATTTTATTTTTATTTAAAAATTCAAAATCAATTAACACCAGCTAAACTGGAAGATACAGACATAACTATAATGCTTCAGATAAAACACCAAAAGTCCCCATGGGAATAATTAGAGATGTTCCAATTTGTGTTGGACCATACAAATACCCCCGTTAATTTTGTGCTTATTGATATGCCTAATGATGTTTATTGGCCCATCATTTTTGGAAGAATTTTTCTAATACCACAAGAGAAGACATAGACTGCAAGACACAAACTGTGTTCCTCAAGTTTGGTGAAGAGAAAATGGATTTTCATTTCTCCAAATTTGACCACCAGCCGTCTATTGAAGAATTGGACGATGATGAGTACGAACATGAGGAAGAAGGTAATATCGTCAATCTAGCCTCAATAGTCACTAAGATCCCTAATGATGATTTAGCAATAAGCTTAGTTGATAGTAATAAAATCTTTCAGGACATAGAAAAAAGCTGAAATGGATGATTATGTTGACTCCACACCTGAGGTGTATGCCGAGATTAATCAGAAATATGAAGAACCCATAAGGAATGGAGATGAGGCTCCCCCTCCAATCCTTAAAACTTTACCAAAATAACTAAAATATAGATTCTTGTTGAGACCAATAAATTCCTATTATTATAAGTTCTAACCTTGTAGAGAAAGAGGAGGAAAATTAAATGAAGGTTCTCCACATGCATCGAAATTATCTTGGGTATTCAATGAGTGAGTTGAAGGGGATTAGTCCTTAGATAGCCACCCATAAAATATTCATGGAAGAAGGAGCTCAGCTGGTCGCAGACTTTCAGCGATGTCTTAAACCTCACATGAAAGAGGAGGTAAGAAAATAAATAATACGTTTGTTAGATGCAGGCGTCATATTTCATGTAGAAGAGAGTGAATGGCTAAGTCCTATGTAACATCCCAATTTTAGCAGCCCCGATTCAATGTCCAGAATGCAAAAATCAGGGGGAACAAAAACTTTTTTTGTGTGTTTAATGATGCAGTGTTGCTTGTTGTTTGCTTGTACTTGTGCTGAATGTATACCATTTGATATACTCCTTACCTCGCCATCAATTGACAAAAGTTATTTAACTAAATAGTCTTGGCTCATTTTACATATTATCCAATGTTCTGGCATTTCAAAACCTGAGCCAAGATGCATTTGCAACCCCAGCTATTTTAGTAGCTTCTACTAACAAAATTAGGGAGAGCTATATAATATAATATCCTTATGTTTTCAAGACAGAACTTCAACTACTCTCATCTCTAGGTTTCCAAAACCTTTTTATAAATCTTTTGAATTCTACTCTTGGTAAATTTACCAAGGATTCTCATCTAATTAAAATTACAACCCTTTCAAAATATCCATACTTATATCAATCTAGGCTTGATGATTACCCTAGTAGTAGATTGAGTTGCTTGCTAAGATGAATTTCCTTGATCTGCTAAGTTGAGTTGCCTTGATCTGCTGCTTGACTTGTTTGCTTAGGAGTAGTATGATCTACCCTAGGATATCATAATCTAGCATCTAGCTAATAATAGAATATAAAACCTAACCAAGTTAACCAAGATGGATCTGATCTCTAGTCACTAAGATGACCATATAAACCATTAAGTAGACCACTTCTAAAGTTTCTTCTTTCTGAAAGCTCCCAAGTCAACGAAGACCAAATCCAAGCATGGATCCATTCTAACCAACTTCACTTCAACATCACCCACTTTATGATGATTTGGAACCTTGCGTCCTCTCAAAACCACCCCCTCTTATGTTCTAGTCAAAAAGCCTCAAACTACCAAAAATGGCTAAGTCTGGAAAACTGTTATCAATATCACATCCTTGGGACTCCCTCATTTCCAACCCTTATGCATTTTTGGAAATACACCTAAACCATATTTTATACCATCATAAGGACTAAAAAGGCACACTCTTGGCATTGGCTAGACCATCCTCTAACCCACTTGTTCTTGATGGTTTGGTAGGCAAGAAAATAATAATTCCTGCAAATCTTATCAACATGACTACTTTGGTAGAAACCCACATCTCCATACTATTTTATTTGGACCAACTCTTTGCATGATTGTGTTCATATAATAAAGGTCTATTCAATTGCCACTTCACTTGTTCCAATTTGATCCTTCTGCTTCTAAAACCCACATGGTTTTGAAGGCTATTTAATAACCTGCTTTGGCACCCTTATTTAATTCATTGTTTGGGATCAATCCATGGAGATCTCGATCATGATCAACCTCAAACCTACGTACCATGGTTATATAAATCACTTGGTCTATACATCCATATAGCCCTTGACCCAAGGTGAGCTCTGAGCTCCAAGATACAACCAAGTTTTGGTGGAATAAAAATAACCTTGCCCAAGATACTTGATATCTTGTTTTTCTACCAAAATCAAGTTGGATTTCCAAAACCCAAGGTTGAAAATGGTAGATACAACATGTAGACATCATCTAACTTGGATATAAAAGTTTATCAAAAATTATCCATAATTCTTTTGGCCCAGAAACAATTAAATCTCCTTAATTAACAAAAACCTCAAAACTCCTTCTACAAAGAAAAGTTTGATTTTCTTCAAAACACTTGTCCCTATTTAGGCACAATTAAAGTCTACTTACAATAACCTATCCTCCCACTTCAAAAATAAATATTTTTGCAGAGTTTTAATAATTCTCTTTGCCTGTTTTCTTTAATGGTAGAAACAAGAAAATAAATATTTTAAATAGATATCTTCTTCAATAAATCTTGGGAAAATTCCGAAAAGTGTGAATTCACATTTAGGGTCGTCCCAAGACAAAAACCACCCTTGCCTAATTAAAAAATCTCAAATTATCCGCATAAAATTATTTCAGCACTTTTCTAAGTATAGCTTTTTGGAGCATCTAGTCTGTTCAGAAAATTCTCAATAATTTTGTAGATAGGTATTCCTTTGCAAAAAGAGTCAATGGTTAGACAATCACCTAGAGGAATTGCGTACTACCCTCGGGAGCAGTCGAGCGATACTATGAGCGTGTCATTGAAAGTTCCCACTCTGGAGGAGTCGGAATGCGCTCCGGTTGGTCTTTGGCCAGACGTCCTGGTGTTGAGAGGAACAACTCATAGGGTAGGGCCTATACTAGAGTGGCATCCGGAGAGTATTGATCGGTTACTCGACCCATGATCAGTGAAGATCAGGGCAGGGTACTCGATTGGTGTGGGTAAAGTGTACAACCTCTGAAGAGTGTAAACCTATTCGAATATCCATGTCCATAGTCATGGATAGTTGGCAAGGTTGCTGTAGAGCGGTGCTGGTTTTGTTTTCAAAAAGGATTTAAAAAAAGCAAAGGCTTCAGAAATGTTTTGACCATGGGATGGTTGGAAAGAATACTTGTTTGGACCATGGGATGGTCGGAAAGGAAGGAAAGGAGTTTGGTCATGGGATGACCAGACGGCTGAAACAAATGGGTGGCCCAGTCCTAGTGTTTTCCAAAACTCTTCAGGATGTTTTCAAATGGTTTTACAAAAGTTTTCAACAAGGTCATGTAGATGCTATATCGACAAGAGAAACTATTTTAGAAAAGAACCTTTTATGGAGCCCTCCTACTACAATAGCCATTTTGCATATCCTCTTGTTCTTATTATTTCCTTGAGGTGGTTTTGCGAGTACATTCAATGTACTCACTAGCATTGTCCTTGGCTATTAACTTGGTCAGCTCTCAAGAAGAAAGTGACGATGACGACTATCACGAGTTAGACGTTCTCCTAGTCGGTGCCTATAGGTTAAAGGCATGGATCAGACCTAGCAACTTGATGAAGTTCCACTGATGATTATTGATGTAGCCATAAGGGAAAATAAGGTATGACATGTATCCACTTAAGTAATAGAGGTTTACTTTCATACTTGTTGGTCATGTGCCATGAATAACTGATCACGGGATCGTGGTGTATGCATAACATGGATTCTCGAAGAATTAATCTTGGGGACCCACAAACTTGGTATCAGAGCCATGCTAACGATAGGAGAACCTTAGTTAGCATGGTCGTTAGATAGGAAAACTATTTTGGAAACACCGGCTTTCAAAAACTTTTCTCTCGAATCTTTTCGAAATATTCTACCCCTTGCCCTATTCTAATAATAAATGCTTTCAAAAATGGTTTCCTCTATCCCTCGTCCAAATTTCAAACCTATAGATTTCAAATAACTAGGACCTAGAATCTGATGAAGACAATGAGAACGAGATGAATATAAGCAACTACCAGCAAAAAGAAGGAGATTACAAGGTCGCCCTACAAGCAAAATCCCCGTAACCATAAGAAACCATGTACTGCATTATCAAGAAGCGTCTGATAACACGGCGAAGGCTTCATTTGCAAGATAGTGACCTAGACCTCAATAACGTGATCTCTAGGATCAATAACCCTAAGATCAGGATTCCCCTATCTCGCGAGTAGTTAAATCCTTGGCCCCCCTAGTTTGCCGTGTTTGCTTGCCTAAGTGTATCACGTGTTGCTTGATGTGTGCTGTTTGCCAAGGACATAGCGATCCTGTCGCTCTGATCACCTTGTATGTGTGTTCTGATTTGTTTTGACATTAGTAAAACGTTACTCAAGGATCGATACCCCACCTAGTATCTCGGGAACCCTCCTATTAGTTGTCGCTAACAAGGACCCATACGAACCTCGGGAGTTATGAGAGTTAAAGTGCCCCAAGAACCATGATTTTGACATCATTAAATTAGAGAAACTAGAAGATCTATCCTCAGCAGGATGGCCTACTTTGTGAATCTCAACTCTCAAGAATCGTTATCAACACTGCGCGCCATCATTCACCTACCGACAATAACCAGATTTCTGATGAAGCCGGAAGTCTACAACCGAGACATGGAAACCACAAGATTAGCTAACCAAGACAAGAAGTGAATACCTGTCTACACTAACCTTCGGTATATTAGAGCTTCCTACCACCTTAGGAGGCTAACTACTTTAGTCGACCCTACCCTAACCAACAGGAAGTTCGTCACCAGAAGGCCAGAATACTCCAAAATCCTGAAGACAAAGATGCATGAAGACAAAGTATACGCCGCCATCAGGAAGAAGCAACGCAAGGAATTCAAGTGAAGACAACTCCTCCGAAGTGGCATGCCTCTACCCTAACTGAAGATCAGCAATAAGGGTTACTAACCGTTAACTTGTCCTGAGTTAACTCATTTAGGCTTCGTTAGGCAACCACACCGACAAGGGTTACATAATAGGATGTCACTCGAGGACCTCAACTCAAGACCCAAGAAGATACAGCCTTCTTCAGCATCACGCCATTACTTCAAGGCGGAAGACATGCACCCTTCTCGAAGACCCTTAGTGAAGCTCTAAGGTGGAAAGACTGCGTCTTTCCACTCAACTCCAGAAGACTGTCTGCCAGGAGATTCTTTAGAAAGATTCCCAGATTCGACGTCTTCTCGCCAAGCATCAACTCTCGAGTCATCAGATGAGACAATAACTGAAGATTTATGAAGCCCGACTTCTACTTCAGCTGAAGACCCCGAATTCGCTAGCACCCTAAGTTCTAACCTTTTGGAAGATCCGTAAATCTAACTACCCTGATATGCTAAGTACGAATAAAAGTAGTATATAATCATCATAGGACCCAGTTCACGGACATCATCGGAAGGTTTCAACTCCGGGCAAAACATTTCGATATCCAAGTAACTTCGTCTGATGACACTAACAAGGAAGGACTACATTATCTCCGAGCCACCTTAATCTAATCCTAAGGGGGAAAGACTATGTCTTTCTCACAAAATAGAAGAAATCCCCCACTAGAAACAACCTCAGGAGTTTTGACCCTAAGTCGTCATCTAGGATACGATCAACCTCTAAGGAAACATCGGGCACCCTTATAGAAAAGACATCAAGCCATAGTTTCTATCCTCAGAAGAGTACTTCCTAAAGTTCAAACTTAGAGGTAGTTCACCTAAAATAAGCCCTAGAGATATCAAGTCTGAAAGGAAAAGAAGATCATCCATCACCATCAGGAATGGAACATGCTCAAATCTCGGTCCATCAACGAAGATTGAAGTTCAGTTTCCCTGACATAGTAACCACGTTCTAAGCTGAAGACCATAAGTTAATACGATCGAGACACATAACACTAACTCTGACTCAAGATTCCCTAACCCTACTCTCCCGAATCTCGAGACGAGATTATTTTAAGGGGGAAAGGTCTGTAAGAGCATCTCCACTCATAACCCCCATATGGGCTCCGACGTGGCCCTTTTTTTGCCCGTATGGGGGGGGGGTGCCGGCGCGATGTTGCCAAATGGGGGGCACCGGCTCCCAGCCGTGCCCCCATAACAAAATTTAAATATTTTAAATTTAGCAAAAATTTGGACAAACTGTTCAAAATTCACCCAAACATAGAAGAACAGTTTAAATTTAACAAAATTTTACAAAAAAAGAATGCCATCTAATTGAAGCCACGGCCGATCCCGAGTCGGTGGTACATCGCCGCGGCGTAGTCAAACAGGTCGTCCTCATCGTCTTCGTTGCTGGGCGGCTCGTCCTTCGCTAGCGATAGGCGGCTTCACCCCTCGCCTCTGGTCCTGCGTGCCAGCCTCGTGGAAGGACCATCCGCCCCCTTGTCGCTGTCGATGTCGACGATGAGGCCCCTAGTATTTGGCGTGCTAAACTGCTCCGCCGCTTGATCTCGCGGACCACTTGGCGGCGAACTCGTCGGTGGCCGGCAGGATGGCATTGAAGGATGCCTGCTCCAGCATCCTCTCGCCCGGAAATTCTTCCGAGTCCTTGCCATCCGCCAGCTAGAGCGCTACCGCCTTGTACTCTGACGGTGGCGTCCATTCCTTGGTGTTGGGGATATACTTTCCGGGTATACTCACAGTTCCTCACTGAACAGGGTGGCCCACTTCGGGTTAGAGCATTGCTTCACGGGCGGCCCAGTCAGGGAGAAAGACGGAGTCCAATCCGGCTACGGGAAGGCCCAGAAGACTTGCCGACTTAGGCCCACAATGTTACTTGTAGTTCAAGGTGTACTCTGTAACCGACTCTCAGTCGTAGCCGGATTGATCTCTCCTGTAAACCCTAGGCCGGATATCTATATAAGCCATCCTAGGGAGAGCCTTTAGGGCACACCTCAATAGTCTACAATCTCAACCCGCATAGGCGAAACCCTTGTAACCCATATTCCGGCTCTCTGGTATTCTTTGGATTGCTAGCGAGGTAGGATCCATCCAAAGCCGGCGGATTTGAACCTGGGTAAACTTGTGTGCTCACCGTCCCGGAATACCATACGTCTCACACCCCTCTCTTCCGCACGCCTCGAGGACCCCCTCATGGCATACTTGTCCTCAATCCGATGATAGTTGGCGCCCACCGTGGGGCTAGTGAGCTTTGGATCTGCGTTCCGTACGGAATCTGCAAGAATCGGAATCGGCGAGACCATCGCCGTCGGTCGCATCCTCTACGCCAACAACGTCCCTCTCATCATTCTCGACGAGACTTGGATTCCGACTAGGGAGGCCGTGACTGCCTACACAATCATGTCTTTTGGTGAGATCGATGTTTACATCGGTTTTGTTGAACCTGCCCAACCCACCCCAGCGGTGATGATAGAGACAGAAGAATTTTCTGGGTCCCCTTTGTCCATGAGCGTGAATTCTGGATCTCATAAAACCCTAATCCCACCCAGCTCGCACCAGTTGCGGAGATAGTGGAGAAATCTGATCCTGAAGAAGACCTAGCGGTCCACGTCGAATCTGGAGTGGATCTCCCTGGAGGAGCCAGATACCAGATCGACCCACCCGTGGAAGTCGAAATCCAGGAGGAGCATATCAACGACACTGGTTCCGGCTCTGATGATGCCGGGACAGACAGACCTTTCCTAAGGTACACATTACGGCGTGTAATCTTGCAAAGGCGGCGCATATGCAATTCTCGAGACCATCAAAAGTTTCGACATGGCTGATCGTGAAAGCCCCATGTACCTCAGGAAGCACGCGTCGCACTTTGTCGGCTACGTGGGATCCAGATCCGGCTTTGCCGATGCTGGAGAAAACACCGACTCGGTGCTAGAGGCAATTGGAACAAATGCTGACGTACCCGCATCCTCGGATGAATCGATGACGTCGTGATTTCACGAAAGTTCTCCGCGAGAATATGAAGAAGTACAACTCCAAAGCTGCAGAAGAAGGAGAAGCCATGGATGAAGGATCCGGGGAACACTCTCCCAAAGCGCAGGATGACATGGACATCGGAGATAATCCCGAAGTCTAGATATCCGAAAGTATCAATCAGAGCTTGACTCCGGGAAACGGACCCACAGCCATATTTTCTACCGGTGCAGCCAAGAAGGCAAAGAAGAAGAACAAGAAAAACAAGACCCTGGCAAAAGACCCTGTGACAGAGGAGGTGATTGCCGAGGAATACAAAGAAGACTCGGACGGAGCACTTATCCTGGCGAGCGAAAAAGAAGCATCGGTGGATGGACACGTGATCACCGAGGGTGCCGTAAGCTCATCGATGCCGCATTAACTACACCTATCCCTACAAGCGGAACTTACTACGGATGAGCTGGCGAAAGGCGCGGGCCCTAGAAGCGCCATCAACAACTCCTCGATGAAGCCAAAAACATCAAGGTGGAAAAGAAATGCATGTCAAACAAGGAATACATGTCTCGTTTGCATCAGAAGACACGGAAACGTCACATAGATGACAACCAATTCCCACGTGTCCGTGCCGATATTTTTGGAGATGAGATGGGGAAGCCACGAAAAGATAGCAACGGAGATTGGGTATACCCAACACGGTCTGAGAATCTTGTGGCGATCGAGAAATTCTATCATCTAATCCGGGACCGGAGGAGATCGCTTGGGTATCAAACTACTCAATAAGGGACTAGAGCAGCAAAAGGTCGCATACATTAGGAAGTCAAAAACTGGTCTCAGATTTTGACCAATGTCGCACAGATCCGACATGGGCTGGCGTAAGATCCCATTACGTTTGGGCACAGTATCATCACCCCGAACACCGGGAAGACAACTATTCAAGAACCAGCTCTTCAGGACAGCATCACAAAACTTCGCATAACTGGAGCAACGTCGCCCCGCATACTGAATCCGAACCCTCCCGGCGAGAATCTAGCGATAGAAGGGAGAAGACAAAGAGAAACGACGGGAGGAGGATCACCAAAATATGACACCTCCTAAACACCCAAGCCGTCCGGCTGAGCCTCACCATGGTGGGAACGACAGACGAAGAAACGACGGAAACCATGCTAGTACAAGCCGGCAGCGGGCTCGTCGTAGTCAAGCAGATCCATCCTCTCCACCACACAGTCATCACAACGGCTCCCATGGAGGGCAAGGAGGACGACATGGCAGAGGAGTTGGTGGCAGAAGCCGAAGTCTGGCTCCATGGCACCGTAGCCACAGCCGGCATTCGGGACGATCTCTATCCCCAAACGACGCAAGGCATAGGATTAATTCTAACATAGAGGCTCAGCGCTATGACAGCGATGATTTCTACGTGGGCCCAAAGTGCTTCGGACCATGCATCAGAGCTACAAAATTCCCGGAAGGATTTGCTATCTCAAGACATATCCAAGCCTACGATGGCATTGCTCGGCTAGATACCTGGCTACAGGACTTCTTCCAAGCTTGCTGCATCGCCAAAGGCGGAAACAGCCTGGTCGCAACTCGATATCTCCCACTTATGTTGCGGAAGACGGTGCGATCATGGCTCAATTTCGAAGGCACATATCGGAGGCCTTGTTGGGTCGGAGACCTACAGCGTTGCACCCAGAAAGCCGGAGAAACTTGCCGAGACTACCTCGGATAATGGATCGACACCAAGAACTCCTATGAAGGAGTAAATGATCAAACTGCGATTGAAGCTTTCATTGCAGGACTTCCAATTGGTCTACTGCGTCATCATTTGAAGTGTGACAAGGTCAATGATTTGGGAGAGATGATAGAAACAGCGAGCAAATATGCAGACACTGACGATGATGCAGAGGGATTACTCAATGTCCTAGCTGTACCTCAGTCGGCAAAAACAAAGCAACAGGCTCAGAAACGTAAGAACACCTCAGAGGAAAAGCCCAACAAGGAAACATCGGTGGTTACTACTGTTTCCGGGTCTGGAGGACGAGGAGGACGTGGCGGAGGCCGCGGGTGTGGCCGTGGGACTTCAAGGGTCCCAGGTAGAGGAGAACCGCAACCAGGCAAAACCTACTCTTGGGCCGACATTGCCAATAACCCATGTGTGCATCCCCTAGACGCCAATAGGGGCTCGTCCCACACCAACATTGAATGTCGTTTCAATGACGACATCAAAAGAGATGACACTGCGTGCTACAAAGCTAAGCGGAAGAAGGGAAAGAAAAATCCCGAAAAAGACAAAGAGACCAAGGAAGATTCCAACATGGAGGAAGCTGATGCTTCAAATCCCAAGTCGGAAGGAAAGAAGACTTTTCCCACTAAAAAGGACACTTATGTCACTTTCCTTGGATCTCAACCAGCAAAGGTCAAGAAAGCAGTTCTACATGATCATCCGCCTAAGTTACACAAGCGAGGAAAATACGCCTTAATCGTCAACCCACTTATTGACGGTTATGGTTTCTCCAAGACCCTCATGGATGGTGGTAGCAGCATCAATCTTCTCTATGTCGAAACGCTACGCCGGATGAAGATCTCGGAGACCCAGCTGAACCATAGCTCTGTGATTTTTCACGGAGTTGACCCAAGAAGACAAGTTAATTCCCTGGGAGAGATCACTTTGGATTTTACCTTTGGAACTCCAAAGAATTATCGGACGGAGGCACTTTCCTTCGAAGTGGTCCCGTTCAAGAGCGCATACCGCTATATTGGACGTCAAACTTCTTTGGGCTTTTATGGCTCGTCCGTGTTACATTTACAATATGATGAAAATTCAGGTCCCAGCGGTGTGATCACCATCGGGAGACCCGAAAGCGAAGTGCGAGGATGGAAATGTCGCCTTTGCGAAGTCGTCTTGCGCCGCCAGGAGTACCGGAGATCAAGAAGAGCATAGATCCGTCGAGATGCCCATAGCGAAGAAGGAGGTGACCAAGCAAATCCGGAGTTCAAGGCATCAAAGAGATGAAGAAAGCACCGTTGAAGGATGATGACCCCTCAAGGTGACCCAGATAGGCGTGAAGCCTAGATAGCGCATAGGAAAGCGCGCTCGTCAAGTTCCTCCAAGCAAATCAAGATATCTTCGCATGGCAGCCATCTAACATGACTGGAGTAAGTAGGGAACTTGCCGAGAACTCTCTAAATGTACACTCGAATGCTAAACCCGTCAAATAGTCCTTACGACAGTTTGGCGACGAAAAGCGTAAGGCAATAGCTAAGGAACTAGCATGGCTCGAGTTAGCCGAATTCATAGAAGGCGTCATCCACACTAAAGGGTCGGCCAATCCTGTAATGGTCCCTAAAAAGGACACCACTGATTTAAGGATGTGTATTGATTATACTGCCTTGAACAAGGCTTGCCCAAAAGATCTGTTCGCTCTGCCTAGAAATGATCAAGTTATCGATTCTATGGCAGGCTCGGAACTCCTCTGTTTTCTCGATGCATATTCCAGTTATCACCAAATCCGGATGAAGGAATCTGACAAAGTCAAAACTTCATTCATAACCCCTTTCAGAACCTTCTAGTTTGTTATGATGCCCTTTGGGATGAAGAACGCAGGAGCTACGTACCAGTGCACGATGCAACGTTGCCTCCATGACCAACTCGGACGCAATGTACATTGATACGTGGATGATATCGCGGTGATTTACAAAAAGAAGAAAACACTAATTTCCGACTTGGAGAAGCGTTAAGCCAATCTACGAAAATACAACATCATGCTTAACCCGAATAAATGCTTCTTTGGAATACCAGCCGGAAAATTGTTAGGTTTTATCGTGTCTCAAAGAGGCATAGAGGTGAACCAAGACAAAATGAAGGCTATACTCAATATTTCCAGGCTAACTACTTTGAAGGACATACAAAGATTAACTAGTTGCATCGCTCTGATCGGTCGATTTGTTAGCCGGCTTGGTGAAAGAGCCGCACCATTATACAAACTCCTGAAAAAGACCAAGGATTTTGTTTGGACTGACGAAGCTGAAGCTGCACTACAAGACCCGAAGAAAGTACTCTCATTTGCTCCTATCCATGCACCGCCGGAACCTCAGGAATCGATGTTGCTTTATATTGCTGCAACAAATAAGGTCGTTAGTATCGTCATGGTTGTGGAGAGACTAGAGGAAAATCAGGAACACCTGGTGCAGCGTCCGACTTACTTTCTTAGCGAAGTCCTAACAGAATTAAAACAGCAATATCCACACTGCCAAAAGTTGGCTTACGGTGTTTTTCTAGCATCTCGTAAGTTACAGCACTATTTTCAGGAGCATCCAATTACCATGGTGAGCAAAGCTCCCATGAGAGATATAATCAACAACGGTGGCATACGGAATAGCGTCACCAAATAGAACATAGAGCTCTCAGCTTTCGATATTGAGAACAAACCTCGGACAACAATAAAATCCAAGATCCTTGCTGATTGGACAGAGACAAAGGAGAATATGATACTCCCTGAGTCGGAATATTGGACCCTCTTTTTCGACGGGTCTAAGGCTCGAGGGGGCTCGGGGGCTAGCGTGGTGCTCAAATCACCCCAAGGAGATAAACTTTTATACGTGTTGCAGATCCACTTCACAGCGACAAACAATATTGCCGAGTATGAAGCACTGCTACATGGAATATGGATTGCTAAGGATATTGGCATCCGACGTTTGATGTGTTACGGAGATTCAGATCTTGTTGCTCAACAAGTGTCGCATATTTGTAATGCAAATAAGCACATGGCAGCATATAAAGCCGTCGTGGATGATCTATCTAAATCGTTCGAAGGGTTTGAAGTTGAACACATCCCTCGAGCAGAAAATGAGGAAGCAGATGCACTATCTCGGATAGGTTACTGCGGAAAGAATCCCGGATTGCACTTTTTAGAGCACCTCAAAGTCCCCCAATAAAGGGAGTAGATGAGAATATCCGACCAAATCAACTCACCTTTAATAGCGATTCTGTAATTCCCAGCTGGACTCAACCCTACCTCGATTATTTGGTAGATGGCAAATTACCCGAAGATGAGGTCTTGAGCGGCAGATTATCCGACGAGCATAAGCCTATACTATTGTTAAGGTGAGCTCCATAAGCGAAGTGTTTACGGTTTTCAATGTGTGTATCTCCGGAAGAGGGAGTGGAAATCTTAAGGGAAATCCACCAAGGCGAGTGTGGTCACCACGCTGCAGCCAAATCTTTAGTGGCAAAAGCTTTTCGACATGGATTTTTCTGGCTTATAGCTCAAGCAGATGCCGAACGATTAGTCAAGACGTGCAAAGGCTGCCAAAAGCACGCCAAGCAAGCTCATGTTCCGGCTGATCAGTTGTGAACAATACCTATAACATGGCCCTTTGTGGTCTGGGGGCTTGATATGGTAGGACCATTTAAACAAGCTTCGAGTGGATTTACTCACCTCTTAGTGATGGTGGATAAATTCACCAAATGGATTGAGGCTAAACCTGTCACAAGTTGTGATGGAGCAACAGCCAAAAGATTAGTCGAGGATGTTATAATTCGGTACGGTTATCCGCATAGCATTATCATGGACAACGGGAGTAACTTTTCTATGGGAGAATTGGCTGAATTCTGCGACGAGAAAAATATCCGGCTTGACATTGCGTCAGTCGCACATCCACAGGCTAACGGACAAGTCGAAAGACCAAATGGTTTAATCCTACAAGAACTAAAACCAAGACTCGAAGCACCACTACGACGTGCTGCGGGGGCTTGGGCAGAGGAACTACCCTCTCTAATTTGGAGTTTACGAACAACTCCAAATAGGTCAACAGGATACACACCTTTCTTCTTGGTCTATGGCGAAGCAGTTCTTCAGTGATTTGATTCATACTTCTCCTAGAGTGGCCGCGTATATTGAAGAGCATGCCGAGATTTCTCGACAAAATGATCTCGACTTAGTCGAAGAAGTTCGTGTCGTTGCTGAAATGAGATCCACACCCTATCAGCAGAAGTTATGAAAGTATCATAGCCAGAGAGTCCGAAATAGATCCTTCAATAAAGGTGATTTGGTTCTCCGGCTTGTGCAACAAAGAAAGCACAAACTTTCCCCAGTATGGGAAGGGCCCTTTTTAGTTAGTCGAGTATTGCACAATGGATCGTACTACTTAACTGACATGAGGCGGTCGAAGAAAGACACTACTAAGAAGAAAGAGATTTGGGCGGTGCAAATCTGGATGAGTTAGACAGACCGTGGAATATTGCTCAGCTACGTCCCTTTTATTCTTAGTTTATCCTTCTTTGTAATCATATATATGTACATGTTCTGTGAGAAATAAAAGTTTTGGTTACCTCAAGTTTTTTCTGAGAAGTTCTTAAACCATCTTATTTCTGAATGATCATGTCATAGTCGAAAATCTAGAATGCTTGAAAGTACTTTATGCTCATGTTAGATTCTGGTTTAGATTTCGATTCTAAAACTGCTACCCTCGGGTATAACACTAAAATTTCTAGTCTTTACTTTGGTTATTTGTCTGATTCTTTGGATGGGGGCATTTTCCAGTAGTGAATTGTTGGTCTTTGGAAGCGGCTTTGTTTAGAGTTTTAGCGGTTTAGCAATTGAGCTCCAAATAAGCGATAAGTAGAGACGAAAAAATACAAGTGCTTATGTAAAACATTTCAGTGACACAAAAAAAATCTCAAAGCCGAAAAGTGCTGAATAGATCAAAAGCTTAGCACTAGCAAGATAAATAGTACTTAATATTTACAATCGCATCAGGTTTTTTCCGGAATAATACATAAATTTCTGGTTTATGATGCAGGAGGAGATGAAGGAGTTGTCGGCTCGCTGGTTACTCCGCCTTGGTATCTTTCCGAGATGTCTACATCCGAGTTGGTGCGTTCATCGTCGAAAACATCTTTGTTATCTTCTGCAGGAGGATGCGGAGTATCCACACGGGTGAAGAAGGGGATCTCGTAGCTGGTCAGATCAGCCACGTGACACCCGTATCCGGTGCTAGAGTGCATGATGGCTTGAAGGTCCTGCTCCTGGCCGTCTTCGTCTACCTTGCAGTACCCTCTGGTCACTTGCCATATCTCCATGTTTCCATGGTGGCTCATGACCATGGTGAGAGCGTTCTGCGTGCGATCGCGTGTAGGACATGTTCGATCCGAACAAGCTGCGGCATCTCCTTGGCCTTGTCCACTTTTGAAAATCCGACATGCTTGGCATATACGGAATCTGAGAGACTCGCCAATATCCTCAAGGTTGGCGGTAGTCATGAAGATCACCGACTTGGGTAAGCCGGTGGGTGCGGGGCTCGGACGAGGAAGAGTCCATCAAGTTTAGAGGACCTATGCATCAAAATAAAGTTAAGAAAAAACCGGCATTGATAAAAGTCGAAGAAAAAGATAAGTTAGAGAGATGGAGCGTACCAAAAATGGCGTCGTCAATCTTGGTCCTCTCCTCGAAGACTACGGAGTTCAGCCGGGCGCTGGGACATATCCTTCTCTGCCAAGCTCATTTTGAGATCAAGATTATTTTATCTTGAGCAGCGATCTTGCGATCACGCTCATCGTGGCCATGGAGGAGGATTCAAGTACTTGAGCTATGCTCCTTTCATGATCGCCTTAAGCTTATCCAGCTCTTGGCGAAGTCCTTGTTCTCCACCACTAGGGTCTTGAGGTTCTCGGCCTCTTCAATCATAACGGATTGTTTCACTGGCGCTATAAGTCAAAAGAACAACAGTTCAGGAAAAATTCGACATTGAAAAACCAAGCGACAAGGTTTGAATCTGGAATGTTTACCTTGACTTCATCATGGCGACTTTGAGTTCAACATTTTTAAGACGGAGAGCTTTGATCTCTCTCAAACTTAGCAGACATTGTCAATAATTCCTGGTTATAGGAACATACTTTACGTAAGTCAGAATACCCAAAGTTAGAAAGCTACTTAAGGCTCGGGCTAATATTTTGGTAAATATCCTTACGAGCCTTGAAACTACACTAGTTAGATTCTTTGGCATCCTAATGAAGCATAAGCTTCAGTTCTATATCCTACTTCATGCTTGGGGCTAGAGGATATGATATAACATAATGGAAAAACAAGAGTTGGAATTTGACATACATATTGCTGCATGGTGAGTTTATCTAAACCGCGTTCACTTGATGCCACCTTCTCGGCAAGTAAGAGGATCACTAGGGATGTTGGGCCTTGATCCTAATCCTCTCGTCGCGAAGGCGGACTTGAAAGAGAAGGTCAGAGAACTTGATGTCCTCTACTTCTTGCGCTTCTTCCTTGGGGGATAAATGGCTTTTATCCAGGACTTGCAGCTCTAGCTGGATCTCTATCTGATTTCGAGACAGGCCAAACTTGGCAAGTCCCGAATTGCTGAGGAGGTTTTCGGCGAATACATCAGCCGAGGGATGATTACCCGAAGAGGGTTCACCCTTATCTTGAGCTGACACACCCACGGTGACGTCAGTTTGCGACCCAAGGATCGCAGGCTCCGTTGGAGGAGCTAGATCTTCTGCAACCACCGGAGAAGAAGTGATCGCCGGAGTTGTAGAAGGTTGAGGGTCCGGAGTCGGAGGAGCCACGGCAGGGGAAGCTATGGTAACCGCTGACGCAAGGGCTTCGAAGAAATCCCTTTCCCCTTGCCCTTGATGATTGATTTTGCTCTGAGAAGGTAGCAAAGTCGGAAACGTTACATCTCGGAAAGAAATTTGAGTAGAGTGCAAAAGCAAAAAGTTGTGACTGAAAGTTACCTCTTCACGATAGGCACCTCCTTTGTGCCAACAACCACTGTCGGAGCTTTGCGCTTCTTGAGCGCAAGGTCCGCCAATGGGACCACTTCTACCTCCTAAGAGAACTCCGGAGGGTATCCTTCGAGCAGAGCAAGTTCCGACTTGGGGATGTCAGCAAGCTGAAAATAAGAAAACATATCAGTATTGCAGTATAACTCGAAAATTGAAACACATAAAAGGTGTGATGATAGAAGATTACCGGCACCTTGGGTTTTCCGTGTGCATGTCGGAGAAACCTCGAATTATCCTCTCGATCGCTCCTTGATCGACACTTGATTTAGCTTATATAGCCTTGAGTGGTGTAGGCTTTGGAGCTGATGCGGAGGAGTCGGTTGGAAACGGCGTGATGGAGTGCATCGATCGGGTTCCGTGTAATCTTGAAGTGGCTGGATCCGGCGTGAGACCCAACAACTGGACCAAGTCAGATCCTTGAGACCATTGTGCTTAATCAAATATTGATTCGCCTCTTAGCAAGGATCAGATCGTCGGAAGAGCAGAACAGCCTCGTCCCGGAAATCTAGGCCGTGGATTACATCAACAAAAATCGGCAAGCGGTAGCTTTGTCGGGCAGAATATCCCTATGATAGAAAAAAGTGGCCGGCCATTGTTTGACCGAATCACTAGCTAGAATATTGGGATAAGCCCGGTCACGTCTAAGAGAAAAGCTAATAGTACCGGTGATGTAAGGAACACCGGCAGTAATGGAATTCCTCCGGACATGGAAATTGTGCGAAGAGAGTCAAACTTCGGCCTAATGCCGAAAGCCCTCATAAGCGTCGCCTCATCTCTAAGAGAGAGTTGGGAGGAAGATTGTGGAGTTGAACTCCGAAATGATCTATCACCTCGGAGAAGAACTCCGAGGGAGGAAAAGATAGACCTCGGTCAAGATGGGTGCCGAAGTGGACCCGCTCGCCGTCAGCAGGTTGAGGGCGGTTTCCCAAGCCGCTCACTTGATTGCGTGGCAAGCCCTCCTTCTCCACGTTCCTAAGGCCCTCCTCGTTGAGAGCGGGGATCAATTCCCGAATCTCTCCTTCTCTGCTTCTTTGCTTCATGCTTGCCGCTATTGCCGTAAACCAGAGGAAGAAGATGAAGCCATTTCTCCGGTGAGAAAATGACCTGAAAGGGGCGGCGCTGGGAGTTTTTGTGGGGGAAGGACGAGGAGGCTCTGTGCGTGTAGGAGGATTGGGAAGGAAGGAAACGACAAGGGACTAGTGGAAAGGAGAAGGAGAAATCCAAACCCCTTATATCCACCTACTTGCGCCAAGATTCGTGCAAATGTTACAGTGTAACCGCCACGCGTCGTGGACAGAACTGGGAAGGACCCACACGATGATTGCGTCGCCTCGATCTCCACGCATGCATTGAAACGGTTCCTTGGTTCCGCGAACCATGGACCCTGTGAGTCGTCTTGTGAGCGCTGTCAGATGACGTGACTTGACCATGCTTGTGTCAGGTGGCGTTAGAGACCAAGTTCCGGCTTAGTTTAAAATCAAGCTAGAAAATCCAAGTAACCTACTGATAGGTCCGACTTATTTTAAGACCCAGATCGTATTTTTTGTTATGAAGTTTCAGGAACCCTTCAAGATTCTACAAGCGAAGATCGACTGAGCGATGATAAATCCGACTTTGGATCTTGGAGGCCTCAGAACTCTTTGAGGATATACTTTCAGAATCCTCCACGGTTCCTCAACGACTAAGGTGGCCACTTGGGTTAGAGCATTGCTTCACGGCCAGCCCAGTCAAGGAGAAAGACAGAGTCCAATCCGGCTACGGGAAGGCCCAGAAGACTTACCGACTTAGGCCCACAATGTTACTTGTAGCTCAAGATGTACTCTGTAACCGACTCTCAGTCGTAGCTGGATTGATCTCTCATGTAAAGCCTAGGCCGGATATCTATATAAGCCATCATAGGGAGAGCCTTTAGGGAACACCTCAATAGTCTACAATCTCAACTTCATGGCGAAATCCTTGTAACCCATATTCCAGCTCTGCCGTATTACTGGATTGCTAGCAGGAGTAGGATCCGTCCAAAGCCAGCGGATTCGAACCTGGGTAAACTTGTGTGCTCACCTTCCTGGAATACCGTACGTCTCACACCCCTCTCTTCCGCACGCCTCGACGACCCCCTCACGGCGTACTTGTCCTCAATCCGACGAAACATGGGATCGGGCTTGGGCCTTCCCAAGCGGAGGCGGTGAGGCAGCGAGGGAGGCACGTGGCGCTTGCGCGGTGGGCTCGCCTACTTGTCCTTCACTGGTGCGAGCATCCTCTAGTAGCATGGAGAAGGCGAGGAGTATGGCGAGTACCATGTTGGTGACGTTGACGAGCACGAGGAGGAGGAGGAGGGCGTCAACGGCGGCGGCGGGCCCCCGGATTCTTTGGGGCCTCATAGCGATGCTTGGGAGATCGTGGCATCCTGGCGAGTTGTTGCCATTGGCGATGTGGTCCAGGACCGAAGAGAGGGTGTGTCCTAGAGAGCACTCCACCATCTCTTCCGGCCTTCGCTGTTGAAGTTCGCCGGCGGTGGGCAAACGCTGTCATAGGCCTCGTCGATCCTTGCGCTGCGAAGAAGGGCATACGCTTTGGAGGTTGTCGGGATCCCACTGGGGGTCGTTGTGCTCCTCGTCGGTGAGCGACCCCCAGTAGTGCTCATAGATCGCGGCTCTGCGGGCCATGCCAGTGGGGATGGGTGGCACAGGGAGGCCACCGCGGCTCACTGCCCACCCCATCGGAAGCCGGAAAGCTAGCGGGACAGGGTAGCCAGCGCTCCATAGCGCCCGCGCCTTGTCGACATGGAGCCAGAGGCGGCCAAAGTCGTTGGCCGCCGCGCCGTCGTAGTCCGCCATCGCTGAGGGCGAAGGAGACTATGCTTGGAGGAGGTTGGGGGAGAAGATGTTGGAGCACGCCGTCGAGATAATGTGTGTGCGGCGGCAATGGAAACCGCCACGGGTTTTATAATGGGGAGGAGGGAGGCGGCGGTGGGCGTGCGCCGCCCGTGCCCCATTGGAGGACCGTCGGCTGCGGCGCTTTCTGCGTTCGCTAGAAAGGCTGCGAGCAGCGACGACATTACCGACTTGATGGAAGGAAGAAGAACGTCTCTGCGGCTGCCATGCGGCTAGATTTGACAGGCGGTTCAGCACATGCGATCCGCCTTCTCTTCCCACCAGCCTGCCGCGTCCATCCAGCGCCGCCGCTTCCTTCATACATTGGGTTTGGCACAGGGCTGCGGGTAAATAATGGGCCGCCCGGTGCCAAAAAAAAAATTGCGGCTGGGCTTCAAATTTCGTGTCGGTGCCCCCCAAAACACTATGGGGGGGCTTTGAGGCCCCCGAGTAGAGATGCTCTAACATCCCAATTTTAGCAACCCCGATTAAATGTCCAGAATGCAAAAATCAGGGGGAACAAAAACTTTTGTTTCGTGTTTAGTGATGTAGTGTTGCTTGTTGTTTGCTTGTGCTTGTGCATATGAATGTATACCATATGATATACTCCTTACCTCACAATCAATTGACAAAAGTTGTTTAACTAAACAGTTAACATATTCTCAAATGTTTTGGCATTTCAAAACCTGAGACAAGATGCATTTGGAACCCCAGCTATTTTAGTAGCTTCTATTGACAAAATTAGGGAGAGATTTATAATATAATCTCCTTATGTTTCAAGATAGAACTTCAACTACTCTCATCTCTAGGTTTCCAAAACCTTTTTATAAATATTTTGAATTATACTCTTGGTAAATTTACCAAGGACTCTCATCTACTTAAAATTACAACCCTTTCAAAATACCCATACTTATCTCAAGCGAGGCTTGATGATAACCCTAGTAGTAGATTGTGTTTCTTACTAAGATGAATTACCTTGATCTGCTAAGATGAGTTGCCTTAATCTGCTGCTTGATTTGTTTGCTTAGGAGTAGTATGAGCTACCCTAGGAGCTCATCATCTAGCATCTAGCTAATACAAGAATATCAACCCTAAGCAAGTTAACCAAGCTGGATCTGATCTCTAGTCACTAAGGTGACCATATAAACCCTTAACCACACCACTTCTGAAGTTTCTTCTTTCTGAAAGCTCCCAAGTCAACGAAGACCAAATCTAAGCATGTATAACCAACTTCACTTCATCATCACCCACTTGATGATGATTTGGAACCTTGCATCCTCTCAAAACCATCCCCTCTTATGTTCTAGTCAAAAACCTTCAAATTGCCAAGAATGGCCAAGTTTGGAAAACTGTTATCAATATCACATCATTGGGACTCCCTCATTTAAAACCCTTATGCATTTTTGGAAATACAACTGAACCATATTGTAGACCATCATAAGGACTACCAAGGACCACTTTTGCCCTTGGCTAGACCATCCTCTAACCCACTTGTTCTTGATGGTTTGGGAGGCAAGAAAATAATAATACCTGAAAATCTTATCAACATGCCTACTTTGGCAGAAGCCCACATCTCCATTCAATCCCCACTTCACTTTTACCAATTGGATCCTTGTGCTTCTAAAACCCACATGGTTTTGAAGGCTATTTAATAACCTGCTTTCGCACCCTTATTTTCTTCAAAGTTTGGAATCAATCCTTGGAGATCTAAATCATGATCAACCTCAAACCTCTATACCATGGTGATATACATCACTTGGTATATCCATCCATATAGCCCTTCACCCAAGGTGAGCTCTGAGATCCAAGATACAACCAAGTTTTGGTGGGATAAAAATAACCTTTCCCAAGATCCTTGATATCTTGTTTTTCTACCAAAATCAAGTTGGATTTCCAAAACCCAAGGTTGCAAATGGTAGATACAACATGTGTACATCATTTAACTTGGATATAAAAGTTTAGCAAATATTATCCATAATTCTTTTGGCCCAGAAACAATTAAATCTCCTTAATTAACAAAAACCTCAAAACTCCTACAAAGAAACATTGATTTTCTACAAAACACTTGTCCCTATATAACATCTCAAAAATATTAAAAGGAGAATATCAATTTCCAATCAACCAAAATTAGGGTTAATAAATAAACCCTAAACCCTAAACCCTAAAGTCTATAAATGCAAGTGTGTGTTTGTTAATGATGTATGAATGCATGATATGCCATGTTTGTTTGTTATATATGATGAGGATTGGTTTAAGTATCAAAACAATACCATCTTGGTTAAATCAAAACCAAACCAAAGCAAAATGAAATCAAAATATAAAGCTTATGAGCTAATGGTCATTTTTGCAAATATTAACACTTAGCTCACGTTGGGCATCTATATTAGACAATTTCAAACAGAAACACTTCGATTTATTTTCTCACCTTGCTAGACCAAGTGATAAAGAACACAAGTGAGCTTTCAAAACTTACCAGAACAAATTCAAATCTATTTGATGGAATTTTCAAAAATGAATATGGTGTATGCATCAAGATAGCAATTTTTCCAAAACCATCCAACCTTTCTCCATTTGACCAATCCTTGCAACCAGAGACTCTCAAGCTTATGATCAACAAACCCACCAAATAGAATTTGAAAATTGAAATGTTTTTCTCTTGTGGCCATTTGATCGAACACTTAACAAGCATAGTACATAGCTACCAACTCCACATTGTTTTAATCAATCGTATGATCATCTTTGTACCACACCCAGCCTCAACTACTAGCCCACACTCACACCAGTACCAGCCCGTGCAATGGAGCCTCTCTCACTCGACCAATTGACCAGTGTAGAGTGGTACCCAAGCTCACCATGCCGACCTAACATGGACATGACACTACACACTTCGCCACCCTCGCCCACGACCTCTAGGAGATAGCCATGACCTCACCGCACTTTATGCGCCTTGACAAACACCATCCCGTGGAGATGCAGCCTGGCCGTGTCCATTTCTCTACGCCATGCCGCGCACGCATGGCTGCCGAGCAATCCAGCACAACCAGGTCGGCCTCACTCTCCTCGCATCAATGCACTTGTTGCAATGCGAAACCGAGACCGCCGCTTGACCCCACGCGACCCGTAACCACCGTATGCCCTGACGAATTCCTGCGGTACCCGAGGAGGGCAAGGACGTCCCCGACCGATAGAGACCGCGCCTCGCCGCAGCATTATGCGCATGACGATCGCCAAGCAGCCCTACATCGACCTATACCCTCTACCATGACCATAACCCACTGTAACGACGTCGGCGACAAGCCCGAGCCATGCCCCAATGCTCCCTTCGCTGGGGTATAAATAAACCCCACCCCTTGCCTCAAAATGCACTCCACTCGAATCACCTCTCCCCCAGCTATCTCTCTGACCCATCTCCGGAGCAAGGCGAAGCTAGCAGCGTTGGAATTTCACCGGAGTTCGCTGCTATGGTGGTGGACCAAAGCCATCGCTAGGAGCCTCCCAGGAGCCGCCGTGACCACCATTCGAACCGCCGTCGTTGACCAGTTTATTCGCCCGCACCGCCGTACCTATATGGAGCCCCTGGGCTTACACTGCCAGCCCCTGGGCTAGCACCATGGGAGATAGCTGGGGTTGGTTGCACACGGCGGCACGGTCTGAGACTGTCCGTTGTGGCCTCCTACATCATCCGCCGGGTGCACACATCGCTCATTCACCATGTTCGTGGCAAAGACCGGATCACGGGATCGAGTGTGTGCAGCTAGCGTGTCCATAGGGGCCACACTCGTCCTAGCAGCTCCAATTATTCTCTTGGGCGCAATGCTTGACGCTGGCACAAATGATGCCAAGGTGACGATGTCTGTAGGGGTTCCGCGTATGAAAACAATAAAATTTTACCCTACGTCCCTGAACCCCTGAAGCTTCCAGGACCTATCTATTAATGTCTGATGTGAGGAGGGCTTTTGTGAACTTACTCTTAATGGCGGCATTGTCAGCGCTCAAGAGGCGTGGTTGATGTAAACGAGCGGCCGACCTCAATGTCGTGATGAAGTCCTTGCGCTCCTTCGGCTCCAGCGATTTAAGTGCATCAAGTCGACACCTCGTGGAAGTTACACCGTCGGGTGCTGGCGATGACTCCGCTTCCCGATCGATGTGATTCTTGAAGTAGAGCTCCCGGATCCGAATCTTGCAGCGTGACGGTGCTCCGCGGTCCAGACTTGGGACCACGGTCACGAGAGAGAGAGGGGGAGAGAGAAAATATCAATTGGAGGTCCTCGCAAAAGTGGGGAGACCTTTATTGATTATTGGTGTATTTATCTTGGCCAAATACCCCACTATATATAGGGGAGGGCGGTACACCTCCCTCAAAGTTAGGGGTGGGACTAAAGGAGAGGATGGGGAGGGGGCGCCGCTGGCCACCCTCATGGTCCCACGTGGTCTTGGCCCAATAGGCGCGGCCTCCCCTTGGCCCCTTCTCTCTCTCCTTTCCCCTAATGGGCCCTCTTCCCTCCGGGAATTGGCCTATTAATCCTTTGACTATTTAATTGAATTTTCTCTTTATTAAATAATTATGAATAAATGGTTAAATCAATATTTAACATTCATTCACACATTATTCAATCTCCGTGGCTATGGAACACCTTCCACCTCCACTCCGGACATCCTCCGGACTTACCGAAACCCTTAGGTTTTCTATTCTTTTCTTGGTGATTCTACGATACTATAAACACTCTCTAAGCATCATCAAGCCCTTAAGCGTGATACCCACGGTTCGGGAACACTCCAGACATGGTGGGACACTCCGGACCAATGATCGATAGAGGACTTGGATGGCCATATGACCCTACATCCACGAAGATCTTCGTTGTTTGAGCAAGAATGTCGTGTCTTATTCCTTTTGTCACTGGATACTTGCATTGCGAGATCTGATCAATGACATCACCATGTCGTGTTCAATCTATATTCTTGAACAATGCTACTTGACTCGTTCGACAAGTGATATCACGTGATCAAATCACCTGCGTAACTATATGCATATAACTTCTCCAGTGGGCCTTGAGTATCTTCCGTCACATGGACGGACAAATCCCGCTGTTGACATATATTGCCTCTACGGTTTCCTCCGAATACCTGAACACACATTTATAACCACCATTTTAGCAGATGGCGTTTGATGCTATCTAAGCACTCTCGAGAGACAGTGATTGATACAACCTCACGGTCTAAGGAATGATCTCGAGGATCCATTTCTAATCATCATAACGAACTTATTGACATGATCGGGTCACGATGTTTAGGTTGAGTATTGGTTCATCATCTCTTTCGAATGAGATGACCTCATTTCAACTAGCATAAATGCCACATGATCGGAAACATGATCATCATTGACCAATGAACCGGTGACTAGAGTTTCATGGGAACCCTGGTTGTTTGTATATCACCGTGTATTGATGTTTCCACTCAATGCAGTTATAGCATGATATAAAACTTAATCATAAACTATATGAAATATGATAATAGTCCTTACTACTATTTGTCTCTAGGGCATATTTCCAGGTCTCCCACTTGCACTAGAGTACAAATACACTAGTTGCATTTGTTCTCAATCATTGGCACCATATATCCGGTACCCTGAACATGCTTGCTCATGGAAGAGGTTGAGTCTTGGGTCTATAATTTACAGTCCCAAATCCTTTGCAACTTCATAATGTCACCTTGATTGACATTAATTATTTATCATCACATGATAGCATCTGTGTGTATGCATCGTCATTATGGCGGCGAGCGAGGCTGATTCAGGAGCCTCTGTGGCGTTAGGTCGACCTCGAGGGCTTTCTCATGGGCACTTGTGCCTGGGACACATCATTCTCGTTAAGCGAACTAGCCCCACCATAACATTATACAACACTTGAGATGGTACCCTTATCTATTGTTATAAATGTATTCATCAAAACACTAGTGCACTGTGCAACTTCGATGTTTTGTTCACCTACTTCCTACTTGACTTTAATTGGTATCTAGGGAGTTTGAACATATTCCCTTATAACATAACCCTTTATGTTTGAAGATATGTTATCCTTTATGGATTTGGAAAATATATCCACAGTTCTCTACTAGACACTACGGACAAACTTAGCTTAACGTTCTGTGGTTCGAACTTAATCACTTTTATTATGCTAAGTTATCATCATGGTTTTGTAAGATAGAACGTATGTCTCAACATAGTGGATGACTATCATCGTTTTCTTTCTTTTAACCATCGGTGTTAAACATAATACTATTCCTATTTTGAGTCATTAAGGAACAGTTCGTTAATTAACTTCCATTCGAAACACTTTTGAGGAATCCGTGAGAATAATACATAATATCATAATATAGTTATTATCAACTTCTCCATCTTATAAATCAATATTTATAAGTATTTGCGCCTTTCATTCTTAACACACATAAGAATTACTCCTATAAGCTCCCACTCAAAATATGTTCCTACATATTTGAGTTTGAGACTCATATTGCTCCCACTCAAAATATGTCAATCACATATTGTTTCAGGAAGACTTTCATAGCTCCCACTCAATTCTATGAAAATTTCATATCCACTCTCTATTTTTAATAACTTCAAAATCCTTTGATCAAATATCAAAGTTGGAGATTTACTATGAGATAATAGTACTTCACCAGTTTTAAATCTACTAGACATTTCGCACACATGAATCAAATTCATTTGAATTCATCCAATACTTGACAAATCGTGCTTTTGTCATTCACCCTCTTTTCCACTCTGTCTTTGCAGTAATTCGGGAAAATTCAAGTAACACCTTTTACTTATGAGATTCAGCAACGAATTGCTTTCTAATCTCAAGGGAATTTTTTCTTTTAGGATTTCTCATAATTCTAGTTTACCATTATTTCCTTAGTAGTTCGTAGGTATGTCATATTCCAGTAATCATGACAAATGATTCACAAATAATAGCCATACAAGATATGGATTACATTTTGAAACCTACTTCATATAGTGAAAACATTAGTGGGGAAAACACAATGATCAATATCATTAATTCTTTCCTTCTATGCAGAGAGTTGTTCAGGAACGTTGTGCGTTGTGCTTCTCAACACTCTGATGTAGGGTTTTGAATCCTCATTGTGTTTTTCACTATTTCCCATTTGCTCCATAATTGAGAAACATCACTAAAAGTGAGCTTTCTCAAGAATGAACAAAATCAAGCAATACGAATCTTGCTTTCCTTTTGGTTTCAGCTATGGGTTTCGTAATCAAAGTTTCCAATGAATACTCTACAAGGACTTATTCACTATTGTTTTTGGTTATATCGAATAACCCCAAAACTTTCACGAATTCAAATGGTTCACTGCCTTCTAATTGAGTGCTAACTATTTCTAAGCTAATGGTCTCTACATCTACACTACAACGATTTATTTGGTGCCTTCTATTCAACCCCTTTCATATCTAATATCACATTGTGATGCTTTGCATTTTGACGTTTCAAAACCTTTTGCATTTCACAATTACTTTTATGCCATCCTTATAAAATTGAATTTCATTACTATTGATCAAATCATAGTAATTAGATTCTCTTTTATCTTCATACCCATTGTTGATGAAACATTTTGATCAAATCAAATAGTTTCATATTCATGTTTCCTTTGGTAAACTACTTTACACATTTAAACAATCAATTAACGATAATTACCATTTTCATCAAATCCCAATACATCGAATATGTATTCTATTTAACAATTCATTAAACACTTTGTATTCAAGTAATACACGGTGTTCAAGTTATTTTGCCGAACTTAGGCATGATTTATATGTGATAAGAAATCGAATGACTTTAGCATATTATCACATAACTTTGAATTTAAACAATGGTTTTTCATTCACTAATGAACATATCATTAAGTTGGGTATTTTAAACAAGCCATTTAATTATTTTACAAATGTTCATGTATAATCAATTAGTTTCAAACAACAAGGATAATTCACAAGTAATCAAACAAGATATGAACACGAATAGAAATCATTCATAAAAGCAGAACAACTGTTTGTTACAAACTTATATGAATAACCGTCTCACGAAGTGTGAGACACACTAAAGAAGTTCACAATCTCTTGATTACAATAATCATCCTAAAACATAAACTAAATGATAAATGTCGAGAGAGAGTGTAAATGGCCATCATCATCATGCTCACCATCAACACATAGCGTCACCTCCTCTCCAACAAGCACCTCTCATGCGAAGGACCCGTTTCAGGTAAAAGCGAGAACAAGTATCAGATATACTTAACACTGCAAATGTGTTTGCAAGATTATAACATTTATAAAGCTGTATATCAAATATATACCTTTGTCGTTGATGACCTCTCCGATGATTGGTTCAACCTTTACGTTTTTTAAACGTAATATGAACTCATGGAAATCCAATGTTTCCGTATCACCACTCATGATGCTACTCCGTACATGTCCTTCGTAGTTGGGAGGCAGGCAAAGCGATCGTCTATCATAAATGGATCAGCCATCCGATAATCCATGAAGTGAACCAGGTCTCATGTGTGTATCAAGCATCGCTCAAGTGACCCTTCGGACATGTATGTTCCTCCATACGTATGGAAAGGAACTCTCCAAGCAACTCGTGCTTCCACATGTGCACATGGCCTATGAACTCTACTCAGCTGATCCACCATCGATTATGGATCAAGATCACCCATGAGCTGATGTAGTTCATCCACCATCCCGTAACGCATTATTATCTGAATGTAGGTGGACATCTCTTAACTATAGTAGCGATGCACGACTCACATGAGGTCTCATCGTGATGCAGCTCGATCAAATCCATCGTGCGGCGTATGTAGTCTACCTCATGATTCCTAGTAAGGAGATCATTCAGGCGCACAAGCCAACTAGGGAAGTTGGATCCATCAAGTCTAAGTTTCTCACCCTTTACCCAATCCTCAATGACAAAGTAAGCTTCACGGTGAGCCATCTACATTTATAATTGCAAAAGGAATTTAGACTAAGTTTATAATTAAATGAGTTAATAATAACTCCACTCAAAACACCTATCCCCAAAAGTTCCTAGTGATAACCGACCCTATCGACCACATCTCCTACGATCATCACGGCCATCAATGTGGGTTCAAGGGTGGGCGCTAAGCGTCGGTCACATCATTCATGCGACTTCGTGCTCGATCTTTCGACCATCCATGTTCGAGGCCATGTTTGTACATGCTAGGCTCTCAACTCAACCTTAGTGTTTTAGCTGTGCAACATAAACACCCTTACTTTGTATGTGAACGTAGATATGTCCGACACCCGATCATCACGGACTGCCTGATACCGAAGAAATTTCTTGGTGGTGCACACTAAGGGGGAACACAATCGTTGGTAATTCTAATAGGGATCATCTTATTAGGCTACCGTCGAGTATCTAATACTATCACACAATAAGACATACAAACAATAACATTGAATGTAAATGCTATGTGATATGGTCCTTCATGTCGTGATCTCCATCCGTATCACGGGTTCTAAGCGCGGAGGTTTAGGCGTCGTGAACACCGAGGTACCGGTGTCATTCCGTGGTAGTTCATCACCTCCGTGATTATCTACTACTATGTAACAAAAAGGTAATAACTTTACCTTTGCCACAACCATATCACAAAACGCCCTCCACGCAAAACAAAGTTAGACGCCTCTACTTTATCTTTGCATCTTTTACGTGGCTGAATGGGCTTTCGCACAAGAACCGTTCTTACCTACGAACTTTCAGCACAACACTGATCAAGTAGTTGTCTCTACTACACTCCTTTCGGGGCCCTCCGTTGCAAATGGTATACCAACTAATGCGAGAGAGATAGACACCCCCTAAGCCACTTTATACGGTACAAGCCGTATGTCAAGCATGGACCAGTCTCGCGAATGAACGCGTAAAGTCGGTTGGGGGCCGCTTCATTAAGCATTACTGCGGTATACACAAGTACACGTGGGAGGGTAACAACTAAAAGATGAACACCCACACGCTACATCTCGTGTGCTCTACCCGTACTAGCATTACTATGCATAGATCTAGCTCTGATACCACTGTAGGGGTTCCGCGTATGACAACAATAAAATTTTACCCTATGCCCCTGAACCCCTGAAGCTGCCAGGACTTATCTATTAGTAATACAGCAACAGGAGGGGCTTTTCACGAACTTACCCTCGAAGACCGAAAAGAGTTGTCAATGCTCAGGAGAGCGTGGTTGATGTAGACGAGCCGAAGCTGACCTCAAGGTCATGATGAAGTCCTTCCGCTCCTTATGGATCCAACGACTTCAGTGCCTCAAGTGGGACACCTCGCGGGGAGTTACACACGTCCGGTGCCTGACGATGACTCCCGCTTCCCCGATCCAGCAGCAGTTGCGGAAGTAGAGCTCCCGGATCCGAATCCCGCAGCGCGACGGTGCTCCGCGGTGAAGATGTCTCTCGCTCGCGCAGTCCAGACTTTGGACCACGGTCACGAGGGAGAGAGGGGGGAGACAAAATATCAATTGGAGGTCCTCCCAAAAGTGGGGTGACCTTTATTGATTATTGGTGTATTTATCTTGGCCAAATACCCCACTATATATAGGGGAGAAGGGGGTACACCCCCCCTCAAAGTCACGAGGTGGGACTAAAGGAGAGGAGGGGGAGGGGGAGGGGGAGGCACCAATAGGGCCGCCGGCCTCCCCTTGGACCCTTCCCTCTCTCTCCTTTCCCCTAATGGGCCCTCTCCACTTTGGGAATTGGCCCATTAATCCTTTGACCATTTAATTGATTTTTCTCTTTATTAAATAATTATGAATAAATGATTAAATCAATATTTAATATTCATTCACACATTATTCAATCTCCGTGGCTATGGAACACCTTCCACCGCCACTCCGGACATCCTCCGGACTTACCGAAACCCTTCTGGTTTTCTCTCTTCTTTTCTTCGGTGATTCTACCGATCCTATAAACACTCTCTAAGAATCATCAAGCCCTTAAGCGTGATACCCCATGGTTCGGAAACACTCCAGACATGGTCGGGACACTCCCGCACCAATGATCGATAGAGGGACCTAGATGTCCATTTGATCCCTGTGTGTTCCAGGAAGATCTTTCGTCGTTTGAACCGGGACAGTCGTGTCTTATTCTCTTTGTCACTCGATGCTTGAATTGCCCGAGATCGATCAATGACATCACCATGTCGTGTTCAATCTAAATTCTTGAACTAATGCTACTTGACTCGTTCCGACAAGTGATATCCACAGTGATCAAATCCTGCTGCTGTGACTATTGGATTTAACTTCTCCGAGTGGGCCCTTGAGTATCTTCCCGTCACATGGACAGACAAATCCCGCTCTTGACATATATTGCCTCTACGGTTTCCTCCGAATACCTGAACACACCTTTATAACCACCATTTTACCAGATGGCATTTGTTGCTATCTAAGCACTCCCGGGAGACAGTGATTGATATAGCCTCACGGTCTAAGGAATAGTCCACGAGGATCCATTTCTCATCATCGTAACTTGAACTTCGTGACATGATTGGGTCACGATGTTTAGGTTGGGTATTGGTTCATCATCTCATTCTAAGAATGAGATGACCTCATTTCCAACTAGCATAAATGCCACATGATCAGGAAACATGATCGTCTGTTGACCAATGAACCAGTGACTAGAGTTTCACTAGGAACCCCTGGTTGTTTGTATATCACACGTGTATTGATGTTTCCACTCAGTACAGTTATAGCATGATATAAAACTTAATCATAAACTATATGAAATATGATAATAGTCCTTACTACTATTTGTCTCTAGGGCATATCTCCAGCAATGTCGGTGCTGATGAAGATTATTGTTGAATCACTAGTGCCCCCCTACCTGGTACACCATATGTCGCGTGTCAGAACGCAGACACCAAGACTGTCTCACACCCTCATTTTGGTTCGGCAATGGGCACTAAGGTGTCTGGCCTCAACTCATACAAAGATTATACACAACACACACGATGTTTTTTACCTAGGTTTAGGACACCCTTCGGCTAACAACCCTATGTCCTGCTTTAGTGGATTATCTTGTGGATATCTTACAACGTGATCAACAATCTAGTGTCAGGGAGCCGCTTTCAACTAGCTTCTACGCTTCCCGGGCTTCCTGTTTCTTTCTATCTCACAATATTTCCCTCCTGTTCTACTCTCCTGTTCTACTATGGGCTAATTCTCTCTATCTTCCTCAGTTCTAGCTCTGCTCTCGTTCTCCTCTCCTGTTCTACTATGGTTTAATTCTCTCTATCTTTCTCCATACGACTAGAGTTACCAACTATGCCTTCTACCCGACTTCCCTCTCTCCAAGATTTTCCTTCTCCACGGACACACTGAGAGATCGTTCCTTTTCCACTTCTCCTCCGAACCCCATTTCACTATGAACAAGGCCCTCCTTTTATACTGCAAGGCGGTACCATAGTGGCCGGCACACATGCGCCTTCCTATCATCCGTGGGAGAGTAGGTGGTGCTGCTTGCCACTTCTGGCTGTGGACAGTTCCGTTGGCCACTCCTTGCCCACAAGCGGTGCTATGCAGCAATTGATGGCGAGGGGACATCACAGGGTGCATGCTATCACGTCGGGACTGCAGTGATTGTGCTCCCTTTAATGATATGTGAACACGCAGAGATGGAGGCGACACTTGTCTCCCATGCGATGTCACTGACCTGGTCCTTATTGACTTGTGTTCCTAGGCTATGCCTGGCTCGAAAGGAGTTTCTCGCATGACGACATTGTGGGGAAAAGAGTAGAGTACCCACCAACGTCACTTATCTCCTTCATGACCCTGTTCCTAGGTCCAAACTATTCTTTACTGAGGTGACCACAGCGAATCGGATCCTTCAAGTGCACCAAGGCATAATGAGAGGGTCCCCCTTTCCTATTTCACTAACACTCTAGAAACTAAGCGGTGTGAAGGGCGAGTTAGAGTGGGGATAGAGGAAAAGAGGAGAGGCTAGGAGAACTAGTGCATTACTCGTTGAATAAAAGGTGGAGAGGCTAGGACACAATCAAGCTATAATAAAGTTAAGCTCTATACTGTCTTGTCGGATAAATGGCCATGGAGATTCATATCAGAGAGATTGTAACCCCCACTTTCAGTAACCCTGAATTAGTTGTCCATAGTGAAAAAATTAGTGGGAACAAAATCGATTTCTTGCTTAGTGGTGAAGTAGTAGTTTCCTTGTTTGTGCTTACACATGTGATTGTGTAGTAGTTAATATACTCCTCTATCTCACCCTTAGTAGGCAAACACTATTTAACAAAAGATATGTCTTGGCTTATTTTACAAATTCTCAAATGTTCTAGCATTTCAAAAACAAGAGCCAAGATGTCTTTGCAACAACGAATGTTTTAGTAACTTCTATTGATAAAATTAGGGAGATCTATAGGATATCATATCCTTATGTTTTCCAGACAAAACTTCCAAATAACCTTACCTCTAGTCTTCCCAAAACTCTTTTATAAAATAATTGACTTCCACTCTTGGTAGAAGTACCAAGGTACTCTTACCTTCCTAAAGACTCAAACCCTTCAAAATAATCCTCCATACCTAAAGCTAGGCTTGATGGTGTTCGTAGTAGTAGTCTTGAGATACTTGGTATGAATTGCTTTGATCTGCTTGTTTAGATGAATTGTTTTGATCTGCTATCTTAAACCAGATTATCTGGACTTGTTTGCTTAAGAAGTAGTATAAGCTACCCTAGGATCTCATCATCTAGTAACAAACTAACCCAACATTACAACCTGTAGTCTTGAGGAGAAAATCACCAAACCCTAATAGGGAGACAATCTCCCTCCCTTTTATCAGGATCAAACTCTTGGAAAACTACATAGAACCGTTAACTCTTGATCTAAGGCCAAAGATCCTACTCTACCATCATCATTGTGATGTTATCTACCATCACCCATACTCTCCCTTGATCAATAAATCCACTAACCAAGATTTCCCAAGCTTGTTGTGATCTCTAGACACTCATTTGATCATCTGTTTTCCTTATCAGACTCCTTTTTTAGTCACCTCTCTTTTGAAGATTCCAAGGTAGTGGAGACCAACTTAAGCCATGGATCTATGCTACTTAACCTACTCTTCAACATCATTCATGCAATGATGAGTTTGGAACCTTGCCTTCCATCAAAACCAATAAATCTTGTACCCTAGTCAAAAACCCAAAAATTGCCAAAATATGACTAAGTCTAAATCTGTTATTAAGACCCCATCTTCAAACCTCTATATATTTTTTACCTTGGGTATTTTTTGGAAATGTACCTGAACCATCTCGTAAACTATATTATGCACTTCCAAACCACACTCTTTCCCTTGGCTAGAACCCTCTGGGACCCACTCATCCTTGATGGCTAGAAAATAATCTATTTTTGCCAAATATATCAACATGCCTATTTTGGCAGAAGCTCCTAACTCCACCTAAACCTTTATTGGACAACTATTTGCATGGTTGTGATCTACTAAACATTTTCCATCAACCCATACTCTCCTTGTTTAAATTGGAGCCTTGTGCTTCTTAAACCACCATGGTTTTGGAGGCAAAATAATAATTTGTTTTGATGCCCTTAATTTCAACAAAGTTGAGCACCAATTCTAGAAGCATTCAACCATGATCAAGACCAAATTTATATACCATGCTAATCTTCATCACCTGGTCTACCCATTAATGTTCCTCTAGATCCAATTGAAGCCTTGAGCCACTTACTATTGCTTCACAAAATAGGTATCATGATAAAACCCTAGATCACATTCCTCACTAAAAGATCAAATTTCATAATTCATTTTCTTTTAAAATCTAATATTGAATCTTAACTAAACTCCCACTCCTTATTTATCATGACCTACATCATCAACTAACCATCATCATACAAACATGTGAGTTTTGGAGAAGAAATAAGTTTAATAAAAGTGTCTACCTAAAAAACTTTACCAAACATCTCTACCTTGAATCATTGCCCCTATTTGTCTTTAATGGTTCGAACAAAGAAGGAGAGGATCATCACTTATTGCTCTTCTAGATTTTTATAGTCTTGCAGCCTCCTCCGTCCTAACTAGTGTAACAGGTTTGCTCCCTACCACCACCATGACCACCCACCACCACATGACCAATTAGAAACCCTGCTCCACCTCTAGACCCCCTTCATGGGCAGGGTTTACCATAGAACTCTCCGTTGCTTTAAATGGCCAGAGGCCAGCCAATACCCTTCTAGCATCCCCATTTGCTCTGACACATTCCTCCCCCTCTCCCTAAGCTCTCGAGCCCTTCCCTAGACGCGTCCTTCCGTGGATAAGGAGAACATCTCCCCTCCGGCTGTAAGGAAGAAGGAGACTATGCTGACGCTTCACTGCCCCTTTCTCTCTGATTCCTACTTCAACAAGACCCTTGTGTCACTCTATACCTAACTCCACTCTCCCTCTTTCTCAGGAGTGCCCCAAATCAAGGCCTCTGATGACCTTTGACCACATGCATCTTGGGCATCGTCGTTCGATCCCTTCCCGAAGTGGGAGATGGCCTTGCCGCCCATCTCCAAAATCTTTGTCATGCGCCGCTTCGCCTCCTCGCCTCCTCGAGCCCCAAGTGAGAACCATGCTCCTCCCTAAACTCCGCAGGGGATTCCACCCCTGTCCGTTGATGGGAGGTAGGAGAGAAAATGGGGCCATAGATCTTGATTAAATCGGACACCCCTAGCCTCTTGATACCCCTTCGGCTCCCTCTAGCGACTGATGATCGAGCCCCGCCCGGGCTGTCCAAAGTTCGTCGCTCCCACGTGTAGCAATGCTAAAATTTTCGAATTTGGTGTTGTGCGACCGATAGCCCATATCGGCATCTTGATGCCATTTTTCCTTTTCCTTTAAAATATTTTCCTAGGTCTACAAGAATGCCTGTTTGGTTTAAATGTAAAATAAATTGGAGAATGCTTATTTTTTTGACAAATCTAATTTTGGGCATGTACATACCTAATTTCCATAGCATGCAGAACCAATATCTAGAAAAAACACAAAATACACATTTCTAGTATTTATTTTACAAAGATGTGACCATTTCACTAAAAAATTGACATCTGGAGTTTTCCAAGTCCAAACCCTTTGAAACAAAGCTCTACTGAAAGGTATTTCCAGTACCTTGCATGTGGCTTTGGTCCCATGCCAAAAAGAACTGTAAATCTACTTTAGCGAAAATAACCTAAATAATCCATCTCTATCTTTGGAAATTTCTATAGGTGGAACTACAACACATTCGGAGTTGATTCCAACTCTCTGTAATATGGTTTCCAAGATCTACCAAACCCTAGGGGATCATGATTTTTTTGAGAAACTAATGAAATCTTGTGGATTAAATAGTACTACATGCAGTAGTTTCACTCAATAAATCATAGTTGGATCTCTACAACTCTAGAATTTATGAAATCAATTTCTACAGAATGGTATTAGTGATACCTATCCAATTCCCTTGGTCTCATGCCATTTGGACCTGTAGAACAAATCTGGTGAAAAATACAAATTTCCAGCATAATTATATTTTGGAATTTCTCAAGGGTATTCTATTTTTTTGAAGTGAAACCAACTCCTAGTGAACCAGTACTCAAGTACCTTCCGAACCGTAATAGGAAATATTTATTAGACTTACAGATCCTTTCTGCTGATCCATTCACCAAAACAATGGCTAATTTCACTAGAAAATTCATAACTAACTAAATAAATATGATAAACTAGTGAAACCACTTCATTGGCTTTGTTATGTCAATGCCTATCTGATGATATCCTTTTTGTACATAAAAGTTGTTTTACCACTACACATAAGATAATTCCAATGGCCTGAGACTCAATTTGTCAAGACCTAATGAGTGTAGTGATGTCTTGTTCATTTGCTTGCGGTATTGTAATCGTGCTTGATTTCCTTGTGTTGATTATGGACCTTGTTTTTTTGCATGTGTGATTTGTGATGACAATAGTTGCAATTGCATCAAAGTCAAGAAGGAGAAGATATTTTTATTGTTGGATTAATAAGAAGAAGTCTAGGGACATATTGCTGGTCATAGGAAATCCACCTACTTGTTCATAAGATGGTGCTACTATTTTAGTCATGCTTGTTCTATCTACCCATTTATGCGAACTACATGGTTTTACTATATCGTTATCTATATATGGTGGTGGCTTGGCTCCACCAAGATATTGCACCTTTGTACTACTAAGTACAAACCCTTGATGACACAAACTTACCCCCTAGTATTGTAAGTTGGTGGTTAACACCATACCCCCCTTGGAGACCCCTTTTAGCCAAAGCCAACCCCGAAAACTTTACAAAAATGTTTTATGGTAAACCCTTGGTAAGTATTACATTGCCAAGAGAAACAGGAAAAGCTTCTGAGAAAATAAAAGGTTTTATTTTACCAATGGTACTGGAGTGGAGAAACAGGAAAAGTTTATGAAACACGCCCGGTTCTATGTAGTTTGCTAGACCAACTAAACTGTGCAACCACATTATCCTGAAATGGGACAAGGCTTAGCTAGAAGTTAGTTTGTCCTAGCATGGGATACCTCATAACTACTTCTAAGGTATCATGTCCCTTGAACACCGGGTCTCCCTTACTAATAGGATCATATGTCAGGAACAATGATCTAGGGGAGATGCGAATTGTCCTTTTAGGTGGCCAGACGATACTATGAGCCTCTCACTGAAAGTGCCTACTCGAGAGGAGTGTAAAATGCGCTCCGGTTGGTCCTTGGTACCGGACATCCCCATGTTGAGAGGAACACCTTATTGGGTAGGGCTAAAGTAGAACCTATGCATAGTGTAAATCTATTCATATAGCCGTGTCCATGAGTATGGATGGTTGGAAAGGCTGCTGCTTAGCGGTGTGGTTTTCGTTTCTAAAAGGTTTTGAGAAAGAAATAGTTTTTTGAATAGGGTGGTCTGAAGTGACCACGAAGATGATGGTGTGATGATCACGGAGAAAGGATATCTCAGTTAGTGGATGACCGGGAGAGTTAATTGGGTGACCCTAACCTAATGGTTTTTCAACATCAAATGTTTTATATGGTTTTTGAACAAAGTTAAGGAGATGCTATATCTACAAGAGAAACTAGGTTTAGAAAAGAACCTCACATAGAGTCCTCGTACTATAGCCATATTGCATATCCTCTTGTTGTTACTATCTTAAGGTGGTTTGGGAGTACATCCAAATATATTCACTGGTATTGTCCCTAGCTATTTACTTGGTCAGACATTGAGAAGGCTAAAGGACAAGAAGAAATAGTTGATGACTATGCGAGCTAGGACGTTCTCCCAATCAGTTGCCTCTGTGGTTATGGCGTGACATGGGCTTGATGCTTCGATAAAGTTCCACTGTTGAGGATTGATATTGGACCATCAAGGCTTATGTAAGATATATCCATAATGGCTTTGAGGTATGACTTGTATGTAATGGATGTTTACTTTGATACTTGTCGATTATGCTCCGCGACACTGATCATGTGATCGTGGTTGAATGCATAAGATATTCTCGGATCGATAATCCGGGGGGCCCATAAAGACTATTTCTTTTTTCTAGAATACACCCTAGAAGGTGTATTATTAAACATATAAGAGAGACTACTCCCTCCATACCAAAATAAGTGACTTGGGTTTGTCCAGACTTGAATGTATCTAGACTTGTTTTATTATGTAGATACATGTAAATCTATACAAATCCAAGTCACTTATTTCGGGACAAAGGGAGTATTTCTTACCTTTATATGCATGAATTAGAAATTCAAAAAAGGCAATCCAGGAGTGCAAGAGAGTTGTATGACTAAAAAAATCATCTTAGTTAAAACTAAAACCAATCTGTATGAGTATGCATAAATTTATCTAAAGGATGGAAGTATTTAAAGATCACGAAATAATATGACACCGATGGATATAGAATATAGTATAGTGTTCAGTACTTAACAACCAAAATCCATCCTTCATCATATTACATATAATATGGAAATTGGGAAATTACTAGAAGATTAAGATGTTTTCTTCTTGTCGATGCAAAACCTAAAATACAACCGCTTGTATGGTCCATCTCCGACAAGATACTGCGGCAGCACGGGGAAAATGGACGTAAGCTCTTCCAACGCGACTGCGGCTGGCGAAGTGCTTCTCTTCGCCTCGAATACCATCTTCACAGTGTCCCTCAAGTAGTCCACAGTAGATGATCCTACCAATGCGATCGGGCCTTTAGCCCACATTATCACCCTGTACTATGGCCACAACCATGCTACCGACGTGACACACTCAAAGAACACAACGGTGGTGGGGCCGAGTGCACTGACTATGATGCTGAATATGTCGTTGCCCTCTCCATAGACGTGCATGGCAGCCTTGGTGAGCCAGGTACAGGCGCATGCAGATAAAACAAGGTGGGCACACACCGTACAGGAAACTGTTCATTGGGAATAGGTGGGCATCCTCGAGATGGCAGACGAGCCCTACCGATGAAGAGGCGAAGGTGTAGCCTGGCTCCACGAAGGTGCAATAAGCGTGTGTGCACCCGCTCTGGTGGTGAAAATCGTCGTCGTACACGACCAAGTCCCCGAAACCAACGTTTGGGGAATGTATAATCAGCATTGGTGAGACGATGGAACCGGTGCTTCTAGCACCGTCTACCGATAATTTCTCCTTTTGACAGTTCCTTTTTAGAGATAGTACATCAACTATGAATACATGGGAAGATATGGACATGTCAATTTTATTTCTTGGGCGTCTGCATGTGCTCGTGCATTGGCTTTCGTACATATGTCAACAACCCAATCTACCAAGCGATATGTGTATACCGACAACATCCAATATGGCTCATGAGAATGTCAAAATAATGAAAAACTTGCACGCGGCATCCTCTTATACGAGATACATACTATCTAGCAAAACTAAGTCAGGTATTTGTAGATAGAGGGAGTACTAGACACGGAAATGCAATTCATGTGGAGCTGGTAGCTACCGGTGTCCCCCTAGCCAACCATAAGCTTCCACCGAGGCCACATGAGCTCGTACCCTTAGAAGAAGGTACATATTTCTATAGTGCATGTAACTACCTCGGTGAATTACGCTCTTAGTTACAAGCCTGGATGAGCGGAAATGGTTAAAATAGTACGGTGGGGCCAAATGTCACTCACAGGTAGAACTTTTGGCCGTCCTAACCATTTCCAAACATCGGGACAAGAACGAGCGGCATAATCGGCAGGCGAAGGGATCAACTACATACACAAATGAGTATGTATGCAAGCCACATACAACAGTCCTCAGAGCCATTCCATCTAAAAGAAATAGAAATATTGCAACGCCATACGGCAAGATCCAAATATCCTAGATAGATATAATAGTTTAGGATAACTCCTCAAACATCAAACATCAGAGTATCAGGCGAAAGCGGAAAACAAGATCCGAGTACGAATAAGAAGCAAATCGGCATAAGATGCCCCATAAATAAACACATCTCGCTCACAGATCTCACGGATCCCTGTTCCCGGAATCTCTACACCGAGTGATCGTTGCCAACATCGTCCGTCTCCTCCACCCAGTATCCATCTTGCGAGTATACCTGTTCATCTGAATCAAACAATTTATCGTGTGAGACCCTAGGGGTACTCAGCAAGTCTTTATGCCTCTAAAGGGGACACAACCTGGGGTGACGCAATTGCAGCAAAAGATAATACCTAACAATTCTATAGATACTCGCTAACCATCCGCCTAACCAAAGATAGACGGATGTCCGTGAATTAATAGCAACAGTTATAACAGTAATATTAACAGATCCATCCTCCTCCTAAACTTACCAACGAGGAAGCGGACGAACAGCCCCCATCCGTTGGCAGTTTTATTATCCATTCCATGAGTGTTGCACTATTTACTAGTCAGGTACTTGGTCAAATTAAAAGTGGTACTTTAGTTATACTTGTCTATGATCGAGAAACTGTGCTCCAAGTCGTCCATAACCCGGACACGGCTTTGAAAGATTTACCTGCGGGGTGCACAAATAACAACACACTCGATCAACCTCGGAAAAACCAAATCAAAACCCAGCGAGGCATTCACGACAAAGTGATCACAGGATTCAAAAATGTTTGAGGGGCCACCCTAATAAGCTACCATAATGAAGTTGGCCGACTCGGGCGGACCAGGGGTTTGTGTGAACGGCGGTAAGCGATGCCAGGAACCGAAAATGTGACTGGGCTTGTCGATACAGCGGCGTGTCACGGTCCTAAACAGTATAGGTGCTCCACGCACAATCTTAAATAAAGCAGTAAAGCATGGCATAAGTACATGATAGTAATAAAGCCCCAAACTACTTTGTGGCCCCAAGAAATAAGAATGAATCAATCTCTGGCTCAGGGGGGTCCATAAGTCCTCCCGGATGTGGATAGTGTGAATAGTCAAGGAACAGGAATCCGATGTCGGGTCCTCGGGACACAGGTGAGCATGAAGAACCAAATAGCAGATATTGCTCACCGGTGACACTTTTATTAGTTGTCCCATTACTACTCAGGTTAAGTTGTTTAGGTACCTCGTTATCCATCAGACACTCACATACCCTACACATGCTGTTCTACGACCCGCATGGCTCAAACAACTCCTGTAGTAATGGCTCATGGGATGGAGGAACAAGCTTCGGTGGAGTTTCAAAGTAAAGGCTATGCAGTACTTGGGATTCAATTTAATGCAATCGCGACTCAATGATGCAAGAATAAGATAGAGGCAATAGGTACTATATGTATGCAAGCATGTGGTAGTGCTTGCATGGCAGCTCAGTTGAAGCGAGGGACGGATCTGGGTAGTGCTCATGGGTTTCCTGATATATCCACACTTCGTCTATTCGAAGAAGAACCAAACAAACAAGGGCCAATATAAATAGAGTGCACAAGCATATGAATTAAAATGCGACAAGCAAACAATCATGCCATGATGAATGATGCACAATTGCATGGCAATAATGTAGCATGGCATGGGTGAGGTGTGGAGTACAAGAATAAAGCATTTTATGGCGTTTTAGTCACCTTTTATCCTCAATTAAGTTGCTGTATACTTTATATTTGTATGATGCATGCTGCAATTAAGAACATGGAATGCATAGATAGAACGGGCTCATCACGCTGATCGATTTAGACATATTATTTGTCAAATTTGGAGTTATAAAACAAAAGTTATTAATTAATTAAGGAAAAGGGTATTTATTAGTAATTTTAATCAACTCGAAAATTTAAAGTGTTCAAACAATGTTTTAAATAGCATATTTGAATTCCTCACATTTTTCTTATTCAAAAACATATATTATAAGTTGGAATTGGGATTATATTTCCCAAGTTATTTAAAACAGATTCAATTGGAATTTAAAACAATTTCTGAAAATTGAAATCAAAACAGAAAAAAACAGAAAACCTTTTGTCACTCAGCCCAGCCACACAGGCGGTGACAAGTGGGGCCAGTGGTTGGGTGACAGTATGAGAACAGGTTTTTCTCACCGCGACTTTACCTAGACCAGGTCGCTGACCGGTGGGTCCGTCGGTGGGGCCGGGCCCGCATGACAGCGAGAGGGGAGGGTCGGCCACGCGGCTCGATGAGGGAGTGTGGGTTACGGCCCGAGGAATCTGGCGATTTTCCTGCAAGATTGCCAGGGCGGCTGACTAGTGGGCCACGAGGTACCGCGGTTGAGAGCGGAAAAGGGGGGGGGCTTTCGCAAAACTACCACAGGCCCACACTGTACATCTGTTTCCTCTGAACGCGGACAGGTCGGTGATCGACCATGCGAATGGCGTCTGAGGTTGAACCGGGTGTGGCGTGCGCCTGCTTGGTGGTAGCCAGTGCGGCGGGGCTAGGGGAGTTGATAGGAGGGGGTTTGGTGCCTAGCTAAGGCTCAATGCGGCGCGGGAAGCTTGCAGACACCAGCGACCTCTGGCGCCTGAGGTGCTCCGAAAGCGAGCAATGGCGCTAGGAATCTCTGGCAGGCGGATGTTGTCTAGGAGGTGGGTGGCTTACGAGGAGGTTGCCGGCGTCAAATCGAGGCGAGGCGCGGCGGATCGTCGGGGTTCCATGCATCCTGGCGGGTTAGGGTTTAACGGAGACGGATGACCTGGCACTCTGGGGCTTCACCTCCTAGTCGGCGTGTACAGGGCGGGGTAGAGGGACTTCCTCGATCTTCTGGAACACCTCCACGTCGGCTGGCCCGCTGGAACGAGGACGTGGTGAGCGGTGGCGGTGGCGGCGGCAATTATGGTCGTCGGGAGAGGAAGGAGAGGAAGGCAGTGACCTGGGGTGGATCTGGGCGAACCAGGAGACGGGCGAGAGGAGGAAAAGTGAGGAAGAGGGAGGCGGGTTGCCGTGTGGGAGCGGCTCAGGGTAAAGTGGCTTCGACCCTATTCTTTTTCTCCTCGAGCACGTGGTCGAGTTTGGGCTCGACCTGGGTAGCCAGGCAGGGCATGGAGAGGGCTGCAGGTGGGGGTAGCAGCTGGGTGGGGCCGGCACGGCGGTAGAGAGAAGAGAGAGAGGAGAGGGGGTAGCACAGGCTAGGGTAGATGGGTAGACTCGGTTAGGGTTTTGGTTAGGGTAGGGCTTCCGCCTAGGGTAGGTTAGGGCTGGTGTAGGGAGTGGAGGGAGGAGGTGGTGGCCCGTTGCTGGCCGAGAGAGGAAGGGAGGGTGGATTAGGGTTTTGATGAGGAAAAAGGAGAGAGAGATGGGTGTGATCCACATGAGCATGAGCAAGCATGAAGGTTAGGGAGATGATCATGGGGATGATCTTACAAGATCATGCATGGCACTACACAAGTGAGGTGGATGAGGTTTGATGGCACACGACAAGAAAACAAAGCAAGGTAGAAAGGATTGAGAGAAAGAGAGAGATGAGAAGATGATCCACTCAAAAAATCAAATAAAACCAAAGGAGAACACATGGTGGTGATGGTTGCATGGTCCATGCAAGTATTTAATGCCATGTGTTAATCTTGTGAAAACAAAATAAAATAAAATAACATGGCATTAAAATGTGGAGTAAAGGCCAAGCAAAGGAATTAAAGGGAAGCTCCATGTGGAGTAGAAGGGGATGCCCATATTTGAATAAAATTGGGACATGCTAGTGTGTATGTTCCACTAGATATTTAGTAAGCCCAAGAATATCCCAACCTGAGCATAAACCCCAAAACAACCCATATGAAAGCTAGAGAAAATTCTACCCACAAGGCATGCGAAGGTGGCCATGTGGCTCTCGTGAACCATTAATGTGGAAACAATATGGTGCATATGTGAGAGCATGTGGAGTAGAAGTGGATCCATCCCAACCCATATGAGCTAGAGATGAAAACAAAATAAGATGCAAAGCTCACATGTAGTCGTATGGTGGAACTATGGGGTGGTGACAAGAAAGGTGGTGGAGTTAATAAAAGATATGCCCCCAACTCAACTTAGGTATTAAACAATATATCAAGAACCAACTACAATATATCAAGAGGCAAATACAATTAATAATGCATATGAGAGAAGAACCAATGGAAAGGTTTTATATGATGCTCAAATGCAAGGTGGCATGATGACATGAGCATGATATAATTATGATGCAACAATTATATATAGGAAGTAGCCATTATATTACTAAACCATGTAGCATTACATATGTTAGACAGATGGGATGCTACAACTCTCCCCCACTAAACAGGAATCTGCGAGATTCTAGGAAGAAGAAGAAGACACGAAGAGGGTAGGATACTTGGCACGGAGCTCATCTTCACGTTCCCAAGTGGCTTCATCAACTGAATGGTGCGACCACTACACCTTGCAGAACTTGATGAACTTGTTGCGAGTCCTTCTTTCTGCGACTTCTAGAATTTTTATGGGGTGTTCTTGATAAGACAGGTCTTCTTGGAGATTGATAAGCTCATGATCCACGGTCCTGTCGGGATCCTTGAAGCACTTCTTGAGTTGAGAGATGTGGAAAACATCATGGACCTTGAGTTTTTCAGGAAGCTCAAGAGCATAAGCAACTTCTCCTCTTCTTCCACGAATTTTGAATGGACCGATGTATCTAGGAGCCAGCTTTCCTTTGATACCAAAGCGGTCGTGCCTCTCATGGGAGTGACACGAAGGTGCTTGAGATCACCAGGGACATACTCCATGTCCGTGTGCTTTCTGTCATAATTGCTCTTCTGGCGACTTTGAGCGATCTTCAGATTTTCAAGAATGATGTGAACCTTCTCCTCCGCTTGAGTTACAATGTCGGGGCCAAACAATGTTCTTTCTCCTGCGCCCGACCAACCAATCGGAGTTCTGTATTTGCGACCATAGAGAGCCTCAAATGGTGCCATCTTTAGACTTTTCTATAAGTTGTTGTTGTTGTAAGAGAATTCAGCATAAGGAAGACATTCTTCCCACTTCATGCCGAAAGAGATGGCCTTAACCTGAGCATATCTTCCAGAATCTGATTGATCCTTTCAACTTGTCCTTGCGACTGAGGATGGTAAGCTGTGCTGAAGTTCATTTTTGTTCCCAAAGCATTTTGGAAACTTCCCCAAAACTTGGAAGTGAAGATGCTTCCACGGTCTGAACTGATCTCAAGAGGAACCCCATACAGAGAGACAATTCTGTTGATATATAGCTCAGCCAACTAAATTGCAGAAATTGTTTCCTTGACTGGAAAGAAGTGAGCCACTTTAGAAAGCCTGTCAATGACAACAAAGATTGCATTGTTGCCCTTCTGCGACCTTGGAAAACCAGTGATGAAGTCCATCTCTACTTTCTCCCTTTCCATTCCGGGGGATTCAATGGTTGTAGAAGACCGGTAGGTTTCTGATGGACAGCTTTAACTCTGCAGCAGACATCACACTCCGAGACATACTTGGCACAATATCGTTTCAATCCAGGCCACCAATATTGTGTTTTCAAGTCCATGTACATCTTTGTGCTGCCAGGGTGGATAGAAAGAACAGAATCATGCGCCTCCTTGAGAACTTGCTCTCTCAAACCCGGATAGTTCGGAACAAACATCCGGTGTTCAAAGAAAAGCGTGCCTTGGTCATCGACGTGGAAGGACTCATACTTCGGAAGCTGAATGTTGGAGATGATCTTTTTGGTGTACGGATCACCAAGTTGAATGGAGCGAACCTTTTCTTCCACGAGAGGAGTTGCCAGAAGGTTCAGAAGATACCCTTCATCCACAATTTCAAGGTTGAGCTGACGGAATTCCTCGCACAAGAGAGGCTGTTGTTCTTCCACCACGAGGTTGCTGACATAAGCTTTGTGGCTGAGAGCATCGGCCATGACATTAGCTTTGCCCGGAGTGTAGTTGATGGTCAAATCGAAATCATTGATTGCTTCAATCCACCTCCTCTGACGAAGGTTGAGATCAGGCTATGTGAAGATATACTTCAGACTCTTGTGATCAGAAAAGATTTCTAGCGGTTTGCCAAGCAAGTAGTGCCTCCATACTTTCAAAGCAAAGACAACTGCTGCGAGCTCGAGGTCATGTGTAGGATAGTTGATCTCATGCGTCTTCAACTGTCGAGAGGCATAAGCAAGAACTTGTTTTTCTTGCATAAGGACCGCACCCAATCCTTGCAAAGAGGCGTCACAGAATATCTGGAAAGGCTTTGATGTATCTGGAGGAATCAAGACTGGTGTGGAAGTGAGCTTCTCTTTGAGTGTTTCGAAGCTTGCTTGACATGCAGAAGTCCAAAGGTATTTCTTGCCTTTCTTGAGGAGATCGGTAAGAGGCTTCGCAATCTTCGAGAAGTTCTGCAGCTGACGATAATAACTAGCCAAACCAAGGAAACTCAAACTTCTTTGACATTTACGGAGGAAGCGGTCAACAATTGTCTTTATAGTTTTACGGGTTGTGACAATGCCCTTGGCGAGAGATAGCGTGGCCAAGATAGGTGACTTGAGGGAGCCAAAACTCACATTTGGAGAACTTTGCATACAGGCGGTTCTCATGAAGCTTGTTTAGGACACACCGAAGGTGTTCTTCATGTTCTTCCTTTGACTTAGAATAGACTAGGATGTCATCCAGATAGACCACAACGAACTTATCAAGATACTCCAGGAAAACCGAGTTCATAAGCCTCGAGAAGGTGGCAGGTGCGTTGGTGAGACCGAAAGACATGACCGTGTACTCATACAGGCCATAGCGGGTGGTGAAAGCTGTTTTAGGAACATCTTCCTTGCGAATCTTGATTTGATGATAACCACTTCTCAAGTCAAGCTTAGAGAAAACCACAGCTCCGACTAGTGATCGAAGAGATCATGAATCCGGAAGGGATATTTATTTTTGATGGTTATAGGATTGAGAGCCCGTTAGTCAACACTAAGTCTATCATTCTTGTCTCGCTTTTCACAAAGATTGTTGGGCTACCCCAAGAAGAAATCTGCTGAATGAAACTCAACTTCTCTTGTTCATCAAGCTGACGTTTGAGTTCAGCCAACTCAGCAGGACCCATTTTATAAGGCCGCTTGGAGATAGGAGCTGTTCTAGGTTCAAGCTCAGTTACAAACTCAACCTCACGATCCGGAGGCATACCTGGCAACTCTTTAGGAAAGACATCTGGGAACTCACAGACCACCGAAACACTCTGAATAGCTTCCATAGCATCAGCATTCAGAGCCGCCAAAGAGAAAAGCTGAATAGCAGCAGCCAGACTTGGAGAATAGAATATATGGCCTTCAGGAATTTTCAAAGAAACCGAGCGTTCAACACAATCAATCACAGCTGCATTTGTTGTCAACCAATCCATGCCCAAGATAACATCAATGTCAGAATTGCCCACAATAATCAAGGAAGCCGGGAACGAAGAGCCACCAATCTCAATTTGATTGTCATGGCTGATATGAGCAGCCCTCATGTTTGAGCCAGGAGATTGTACCACCAGACGATGCAATAAGGGAACCATATCCAGATCATGCTCATGAGCAAACTTATGAGAAACAAAAGAATGCGAAGCACCAGAATCAAACAAAACTCGTGCAGGGACTGAGTTAACGAGAAGCATACCCATCACAACTCTAGGTGCATGCTCAGCTTGAGCTACGTTGATGTAGTTGGCACGAGCAACAGTAGACCCGGGCTTGGTGTTGATGTTGAGAGCCCGAGGTGGTGGTGCACGAACCATAGGAGAGCTTGCTACAGATCTTGGAGGTGGTGGAGGAAGAGCTTTGTTGTTCATTGGACAGTTCCATTGTTGATGCCCAGTGTTTCCACAAGTGTAACAAGCACCAAGTGGACGTGGAGCAACGTAGCCAGGGACTCCACCAGGCGCTCCACGGTAGTTGTGGTTGTAGCCCCTGGGAGCAGCAGTGAGGAAGTTGGGTGGCCTTGTCGCGTAGCTTGAAGGTCTTGGTGGAGCCGGGAGCGACGGTGGGGTGTTAGGAACCCAGACACGACGCTTAGAAGGAGTTGACATAGCTGAAGAGCTTGCTGCATCATGGTTGTGTTTCTTTGACTCCTCAAACACTTGCCTACTTGCTTCTTCCCGCAGAGCTGTGTGTTGGAGTTCCAGAAAAGACGTCGGCCTTGCATGTGTGATTGCATATTTAATCGATGCATTGAGCCCTTGTCTGAACCTCTTTTGCTTCTTCTTGTCATCAGAGATCTCATCTCCACCATAATGAGAAAGGTTCATGAAGTTTCTGATGTAGGTATTGACATTGTCATTGCCCTGCTTGAGGCTGAGAAACACTTCCTTCATCCTCTCCATGACAATTTCTGACAGATATTGCTCTTTGAAAGCTCCAGTGAACTGTTCCCAAGTAGGCTGAAAACCAGTGTAGTTTGCCTTGAGGTAATTCTCCCACCACAGAGCTGCATCTCCCTTCAGAAGGTGCGTGGCATATTTTACCCATTCTTGCTCAGGAACATCAGCAATCGTCAGTAACCTTGACATCTCCCGCAACCAATCATCAGCATCAAGTGGTTGATCAGACACATCAAATTGGCGTGGGTTGAATTTCAGAAAGCTTTTGATGTCTCCTCGCTTGGGAGGTGGAGGTAGCGGAACAAACTCATTCCTCCTGACACTTTCTTCAAATCGCTGCTGGTTCTGCTGCATTGCGGCCAAGGCATTGGCGATGCTTGACAATGCAGCCCCCAGTTCAGGTTGTATGTCCTCCTCAGAACGGCGTGGTGGTGCCATCCTGTGATTAATATAAAACACAAGTTAGTACCATAATGGAGAATAATAATAATCCAAAATAGTACCAAAATGGAATTAACCAAGATTTAAAGGATACAATTTACTAAGATGATATTAAAATATCAACAAAGTTCAAAGCACCTAGAAGATATTAAGCATATACACGCTGTTGAACAAGGAGTGTGGTACACAACTAACAAAGAAAAAATTCCAAATTTCGCATTAAAATACCACTATATCATAAAACCATATGAATCAAGATTAGTAACTCTACCAATTCAATATACAAGAGCGAATGAGAAAAGTAGTGGTATGGTCGCGACTCCATCCCGCACTTAAATCATTACTCCGCACATGAATAATCAAACACATATCCCAATACCTTCATGTTAAGATGAACCTAAAGATTAGTAACTACGGAAACGAACACCCCAAACAAGATAACGTTGGATAACAAAGAGTAAGACAGATCGCGTCGATATACAACGAATCAGATAGATCGCGTCGGTTTGCAAAAGCCTGTCGGTATGGAATGTACCAACAGTTGATAACCAAAAGGCAGATAAAGATAACATGTTGAATGCAACAGATAGACAAGGAATTCACACACACGCACGCGCACACACACACACACAGCCTATGGTACTACGGAACCCAGAACACGTGAATCCTAGTTTGAATTTTAGAAGAGGATTGAAAACGTTACACTTCCTTACCAGAAAAGGGTGGGTGGGTGGGTAAGAAGAAAAGTGGAAGCAGTCCTACTCTCACGTTTTGTTTTTTCCTAGTATACATAACTACCAAAAATTTTTGCTAGACTGACAACGACCATTTGGCTGAGACCCTGAAGGGCGGGATGGCTCTGATACCAATTGTAACTATCTCGGTGAATTACGCTCTTAGTTACAAGCCTGGATGAGCGGAAATGGTTAAAATAGTACGGTCGGGCCAAATGCCACTCACAGGTAGACCTTTCGGCCGTTCTAACCATTTCCAAACATCGGGACAAGAACGAGCAGCGTAATCGGCAGGCGAAGGGATCAACTACATACACAAATGAGTATGTATGCAAGCCACATACAATAGTCCTCAGAGCCATTCCATCTAAAAGAAATAGAAATATTGCAACGCCATACGACAAGATCCAAATATCCTAGATAGATATAATAGTTTAGGATAACTCCTCATACATCAAACATCAGAGTATCGGTGACGGAAAACAAGATCCGAGTACGGATAAGAAGCAAATCGGCATAAGATGCCCCATAAATAAACACATCCCGCCCACAGATCTCACGGATCCCTGTTCCCGGAATCTCTACACCGAGTGATCGTTGCCAACATCGTCCGTCTCCTCCACCCAATATCCATCTTGCGAGTATACCTGTTCATCTGAATCAAACAATTTATCGTGTGAGACCCTAGGGGTACTCAGCAAGTCTTTATGCCTCTAAAGGGGACACAACCTGGGGTGACGCAATTGCAGCAAAATATAATACCTAACAATTCTATAGATACCGCTAACCATCCACCTAACCAAAGATGAAGCGGATATCCGTGAATTAATAGCAACAGTTATAACAGTAATATTAACAGATCCATCCTCCTCTCGCTACCAACGAGGAAGCGGATGAACAGCCCCCATCAGTTGGCGGTTTTAATATCCATTCCATGAGTGTTGCACTATTTACTAGTCGTACTTAGTCAAATTAAAAGAGGTACTTTAGTTATACTTGTCTATGATGAAACTGTGCTCCAAGTCGTCCATAACCGGACACGGCTTCAGAAGATTTACCTAGGGTGCACAAATAACAACACACACTCGATCAACCTCGGAAAAACCAAATCAAAACCCAACGAGGCATTCACGACAAGCGATCACAGGATTTAGAAATGTTTGAGGCCACCCCACTAAGCTACCATAGCGAAGTTGGCTGGCTCGAGCGGACCCGAGGTTTGTGTGGACGGTAAACGACTAGGAACCGAAAATGTGGTTGGCTTGTCGATACAATAACGTGTCACGGTCCTAAATCTGGTGCTCCACGCACAATCTTAAATAAGCATGAAAGCATGGCATAAGTACATGATAGTAATATAGCCCCAAACTACTTTGTGGCCCCAAGAAATAAGAATGAATCAAGCTACGGCGGGGGGTCCATAAGGCCTCCGGATGTGGATAGTCTTGAATAGTCAAGGAACAGAATCAAGTACTCGGGGTCCCTACAGGACACGGTGAGCATGAAGAACCAAATAGCAGATATTGCTCACCGGTGCCACTTTCATTAGTTGTCCCATTACTACTCAGGTTAAGTTGTTTAGGTACCTCGTTATCCATCAGACACTCACATACCCTACACATGCTGTTCTATGACCCGCATGGCTCAAACAACTCCTGTAGTAATGGCTCATGGGATGGAGGAACAAGCTTCGGTGGAGTTTAAAAGTAAAGGCTATGCAGTACTTGGGATTCAATTTAATGCAATCGCGACTCGATGATGCAAGAATAAGATAGAGGCAATAGGTACTATATGTATGCAAGCATGTGGTAGTGCTTGCCTGGCAGCTCAGTTGAAGCGAGGGACGGATCTGGGTAGTGCTCACAGGTTTCTGATATATCCCACGCCGCGTCTATTCGAAGAAGAACCAAACAAACAAGGGCCAATATAAATAGAGTGCACAAGCATATGAATTAAAATGCGACAACCAAACAATCATGCCATGATGAATGATGCACAATTGCATGGCAATAATGTAGCATGGCATGGGTGAGGTGTGGAGTACAAGAATAAAGCATTTTATGGCGTTTTAGTCACCTTTTATCCTCAATTAAGTTGCTGTATACTTTATATTTGTATGATGCATGCTGCAATTAAGAACATGGAATGCATAGATAGAACGGGCTCATCGCGCTGATCGATTTAGACATATTATTTGTCAAATTTGGAGTTATAAAACAAAAGTTATTAATTAATTAAGGAAAAGGGTATTTATTAGTAATTTTAATCAACTCGAAAATTTAAAGTGTTCAAACAATGTTTGAATAGCATATTTGAATTCCTCACATTTTTCTTATTCAAAAACATATATTATAAGTTGGAATTGGGATTATATTTCCCAAGTTATTTAAAACAGATTCAATTTGAATTTAAAATAATTTCTGAAAATTTAAATCAAAACAGAAAAAAACAGAAAACCTTTTGTCACTCAGCCCAGACCTAGCCACAGACAGTGACAAGTGGGGCCAGGGCTGACTGGGCGACATAGCGCGCAGAATAGGTTTTTCTCACCGCGCCTTTACCTAGCCCAGGTCGCTGACCGGTGGGTCCGTCGGTGGGGCCGGGCCCGCATGACAGCGAGAGGGGAGGGTCAGCCACGCGTCTCGGTGAGGGAGTGCGGGTTACGACCCGAGGAATCTGGGGGTGTTCCTACAAGATTGTCAGGGCGGCTGACTAGTGGGCCACGAGGTACCGCGGTTGAGAGCGAAAAAAAAGGGGGGGCTTTCGCAAAACTACCACAGGCCCACACTGTACATCTGTTTCCTCTGAATGTGGACAGGTCGGTGATCGACAGTGAGCGCCTGGGTTCGAACCTGTGTCATGGCGTCTGATCAGTGGTAGCCAGTCTTGGCGGGCTAGGGAGTTGACAGGAGGGGGTTTGGGGCCTAGCTAAGGCTCGATGCGGCGTGGGAAGCTTGCAGACAGCGGCGACCTCTGGCACAGAGGGTGCTCGCCGAAACGAACGGCGCGCTTAGGGCTCTCTTGGGCGGATGTTGTCTAGGAGGTGGAGTGTCTTACCGAGAGGATGTTGCCGGCGTCAAATCGTGGCGAGGAGCGGCGGATCGTCGGGGTTGCAGGCGTCCTCGCGGGTTAGGGTTTCGATGGGATGGCCATCTTGGCGCTCTGGGGCTTCTCCTCCTCGTCGGGCGTGTCTGAGGTAGAGGGACGTCCTCGATCTTCTGGAACACCTCCACATCGGCTGGTCGGCTGGAACAAGGGGGGCGACGCGGTAGACGGTGGTGACTGGCGGCAGAGCTGGGCATCGTCGGGAGAGGAAGGAGAGGAAGGCAGTGACCTGGGTTGGATCTGGGCGAACCAGGAGACGGGCGAGAGGAGGAAAAGTGAGGAAGAGGGAGGCGGGTTGCCGTGTGGGAGCGGCTCAGGGTAAAGTGGCTTCGTCCCTTTCTTTTTCTCCTCGAGCACGAGTGGGTCAGCTCGACACAGGTAGCCAGCCAGAGCAGGGAGAGGGCTGCAGGTGGGGGTAGCAGCTGGGTGGGGCCGGCACGGCGGTAGAGAGAAGAGAGAGAGGAGAGGGGGTAGCACGAGCTAGGGTAGATGGGTAGAATCGGTTAGGGTTTTGGTTAGGGGTAGGGCTTCGACCTGGGGTAGGTTAGGGCTGGTGTAGGGAGTGGAGGGAGGAGGTGGTGGCCCCTTGCTGGCCGAGAGAGGAAGGGAGGGTGGATTAGGGTTTTGATGAGGAAAAAGGAGAGAGAGAGATGGGTGTGATCCACATGAGCATGAGCAAGCATGAAGGTTAGGGAGATGATCATGGGGATGATCTTACAAGATCATGCATGGCACTACACAAGTGAGGTGGACGAGGTTTGATGGCACAAGGCAAGAAAACAAAGCAAGGTAGAAAGGATTGAGAGAAAGAGAGAGATGAGAAGATGATCCACTCAAAAAATCAAATAAAACCAAAGGAGAACACATGGTGGTGATGGTTGCATGGTCCATGCAAGTATTTAATGCCATGTGTTAATCTTGTGAAAACAAAATAAAATAAAATAGCATGGCATTAAAATGTGGAGTAAAGGCCAAGCAAAGGAATTAAAGGGAAGCTCCATGTGGAGTAGAAGGGGATGCCCATATTTGAATAAAATTGGGACATGCTAGTGTGTATGTTCCACTAGATATTTATTAAGCCCAATAATATCCCAACCTGAGCATAAACCCCCAAACAACCCATATAAAAGCTAGAGAAAATTCCACCCACAAGGCATGCGAAGGTGGCCATGTGGCTCTCGTGAACCATTAATGTGGAAACAATATGGTGCATATGTGAGAGCATGTGGAGTAGAAGTGGATCCATCCCAACCCATATGAGCTAGAGATGAAAACAAAATAAGATGCAAAGCTCACATGTAGTCGGATGGTGGAACTATGGGGTGGTGACAAGAAAGGTGGTGGAGTTAATAAAAGATATGCCCCCAACTCAACTTGGGCATTAAACAATATATCAAGAACCAATTACAATATATCAAGAGGCAAATACAATTAATAATGCATATGCGAGAAGAAGCAATGAAAAGGTTTTATATGATGCTCAAATGCAAGGTGGCATGATGACATGAGCATGATATAATTATGATGCAGCAATTATATATAGGAAGTAGCCATTATATTACTAAACCATGTAGCATTACATATGTTAGACAGATAGGATGCTACAGTGCACACAAATCGTATTTCCAATATTCGGAAAACGTACGCCCGTAGAAGAGGGTAGGACCTGGTACTTTGTGTGCAGTACATGTCCACCCTGGTACATCAGGTAGTACCATTTTTATACTCTAATTTAAAATTAATTGATTTAACTTTGTCTAGATATGCTTGTATCTACACCAAGTTTATCTAGATATGTCTAGATATATATGCATTTAGATAAAATTGTATCAATTGATTTGAAACAGAGGAAATATCTCTATTTCTAATGCTATCTTTGAGTTTTTTTTGTTAAGCAACAACCTTATATATTTTGTATACTACTAAGTAGATGTGAATGTTCTTTAGAAAATATTTGCTGGTAAATCCTATATAATTACAATTTTTTAATATCTACTGCTAATGCCATTTTCGAGAGATTAATTTATAAATAACAAGAGTTTTGTAAACTGTTTCCTGGTACCAAGCAACATATCAATACATATTTTTATGGGGATAGTAACAAGCACGCATCTACATACTGTTACGTGCGCATACGTGCAGTCGCGAAGTATAGAACAAAAAACGAAATAGTCCCTCTGTTGTGAATCGCGAACGATTCTAACGGACGGTTGATAATTACTGGTAGGTCACGACTCTGGTAGAATTTCCGTGTTTGTACTAGCCATGAATTTTCACAACTTGTGCAAAAATTTACTAGTACTTCAGAACATGGCTCACCATGTTCGAACATTATTTTTTTAGACCAAGGTGATGGACCATTCTATATCACAGTTTTAAAATAATATGTCCATCTTTGGTAGTCCAATGTAAGATTATTTAGCAAGCTAAAAAAGTTTGCTAAAAAGATTTAGTATTTTGAAGCAAAGGGGTAGGTAATATGTACTATAGTAGATTGGTGTATATTGGCATGGTAAACAGATTTCCCATGTGTCCTTTAGCTATACTTCTGACATGCGGGCCGCACGGATATAGGCACGCAAAATCTCCTCGCTAGCATCATCGATGATCTCTCCTCTCTTAAAGACACCCATTCGGCTCTTCTATTCTTACCACTATATAGTATATGAATAACTTGTAACACCAACCATTAGATCAAGACTAGCAAATCCTAATATTACTAGCCGTTGCATCTAGAAGATTCTATTAATAGACTTTGGCCTAATGAATGCTATGCACAAACCTCCAAACATAGTTCTCCATCGTTCTAGAATCTTCTCTCTCATTTCGTTGGATCATGTTACCAAAATTTTCAAATAAAGGTTGATTTTTGTGTGATATAAAGTACAAGAACCAAATATACACTTGATACTTTATAGATGTGGCTCAAAATTATAATTATTTTTTGATATTTACCTATTATAATTTTATAGTGATGATATGTCATATAGAGTACTTCTATTATCCGAGTTTCACATGCAAGACATGTGCAACTTACTAGTAGGAGTAGTAATAGTGGGAATCACAACAGGATCCTCTTTCTTCCATTTTAAGCTTCCACGCAATAATTTCAGCTGTCATGCAGCTGTACCCTGAAATGTAGGGCCCACATCATGTCACCATCAACTTTTAACCATATTTTCACTATAGTAGTACTCCACTTGGCACCTGTTCGGGTGGGGGAACGATGAAGCTCACAAGGAGGCGGGTGCCAATGAAGAATAATATAGGGAAGTTCAGTTTTCTCTAGATAGGTAAACTCAGTTCACTTTAATGGATTTTCTAGTTCTCAGCATGAGAATGTCTTGTGCGAGTCACCCTCTCAACATGGAAAACATGTAGACTTTATTTTCGAATAACTTGTGAAAAAACTTGCTTTGCGATATGGCTTGCCATGTATAGTATGAACATTCTGGTGCTCGCCACATCTATGTTTACTGTAATGTGCCAATATTTGATGGGTGCATATTGGCATGGTAAACATTGTGATTTTCTAATTTATATCAAAAAACATTGGTAAAACTTCCTGTATCTACAATTGTAATTTTCCAAGGGACAAAAATATTTTTGTGATGGGAGTGCATAGACTATGGCCTAGAGTGCAACAACCCTATTGTTCATACAATATGGACCGTGTTTAATAAACAATTTCAAAGTTCTATGAATTTTCAAGATTTCTAGCTAATTTTTCCCACTTAATTGACTTTATAACGATATATTGAAATTAGGTTAAATATGAACTTCATGTAAGTGATACATATATTGATTCTAAAATTTTACAAAAAATGTTTTAAAGGTACCCTTGTAGTAAATTATATTGAAAACCACCTAGATTTTTGAACGATTCAGGGTTTAGGGTTGGGGGTTTCGTTAAAAACAAAAGTGAAAGACTTTCGCACTTTGTCCTTCCATGTGTGCTAGTTTCCACGAAAATGATAACCATGGATTTTACAACTTTTGGAAAAAAAGTTGCTTCACAATATGGCGGCCTGGATCTTCATGTTCAAAGTTTTACATTAACAAATACAGAAATGATTTTTGGACAACTTATCAAATTACTTGCTTTGCGATATGGTTTGGCATGTATGAACATTCTTAGGTTTGAAGCGAAATGACCGAGAAGCTCGGTGATCACCACACCGCAGTTGACGGTAATGTGCGCATATTTGGTAAATTGGTGCATCTTAGCATGGTAAACATTGCGAGTTTCTGAGACTTATACTACCTCTGTTTTAAAGCTTAAGTCTTTTTTTCAAAAGTCAAACTAAGTAAAGTCTGACCAAGTTTTCAGAAAAATATATTATTATTTATAATATGAAATCCATAACACATGATACATCATGAAACATACTTTCATATGGTATCTATATAATATCCTAGTTCTTGATAGTTTTTCCTAAAAGTTTGGTCAAACTTCCCGCAGTTTGACTTTTCAGAAAAAATATAAGCTTTAAACTTTGAAACGGAGGTAGTATGAAATTTTGATTTTGATTTTTTCCAAGGGACAAAAATGTTTTTGTGATGGGAGCGCGCAGAATATGGCCAACGGTGCAACAACCCTAATTTTCACACAATAGACCTTGCTTAATGGACAATTTTAAACTTCTATGAATTTTTAAGATTCCTAGCTAAAATTTTTCGCACTTAAGTGACTTCATGTAGATATATGGTATTAGGTCAAATATGAACCTCATATAAGTGATACATATATTGATCTAAAAGTTTTCAAAAAATGGTTTAAATGTACCCATGTAGTAAAATATATCGAAAACCGCCAAATTTTTTGAACAGTTTAGGGTTTAAGGTTGGGGGTTTCATGTTAGGGTGAATTTTGCAAGTAGACTATTTTGACCTTGATTAAAAAAGAATAAAGAAAAAAAATTCAAACACTTTCGCACTTTGTCCTATGACGTGTGCTAGTTTCCTAGAAAATGATAACCATAAATTTTGACAATTTTTGGAAATAAATTGCTTCATAATATGACTGCCTGGATCTTCATCTTCATGTTCAAAGTTTTACCATTAAAAAATGCAAAAGTTACTTTTGGTCAACTTGTGTAAATACTTGCTTTGTGATATGGGTGGCCATTGTCGGATAGCTGGTACATGTGGTACCTCAATCCGTCTACGTATGCCTGCATATACGGCCGCGGGAAGGCTTCACGAGAGAGGTTCTCCCCCCTTGCGAGGTACCGAGGGGTGGAGGAGCATCCATCACCCAAGACCTAGTACTCTAAAAAGTAGTTTCCTAGACCAGGGCCATGAGGGGCGGCACTATAGGCATCCTTCCCGCTCATGAACTGGGGGAAGAGGTCCGACGCCGCCCTATATAAGTGTAACATCCCAAAACTTTAATCCAAGGTTATTGAGATCCAAATCATCAAAAGTAGGGTTAACAAAAACTTTTTCAATTGAAATTATCAAAGCATTCATATGTGTGTGCATAGGAGTTGTTTGAATTGCCATGTATAAGTGATCCATTTCTTGTAAAATGATTCTTAGGTAAAATAAACATCATTTAGATCATCCCAAACAAATCCCAAAGAAAAACAAATCAAAATGAATAAAAGAAGCAAATGGTCATTTGTGCCATTTTAATCAGCATGCCTACTTTAGCTATTCCTAGTACTCCAAACCTAATAGAAACAATTATGATCTTTGCACCGCTTAATAGTACACATAATGTTGTACCAAGGCCCACTTTGTGATATGCCAAAAACATTCAAACACTATACTTAAATGGCATTTGAAAATCGAATCTATTTCATATGGGAAGATCCCACTATTTCAAAAACCACTAAAATAAGCTCAAATTTCAAAACCCAAGCACCCACAGAGTCTAAAGCTTATGCCTAGCACACCCACCAAAAATCTTTTCAAAATTCCAAACTAAGTTTCTTGCGGCCATTACATCAAACACATGGCATGCATGAATTACACCTAATATCTAGCTTACTGTTCTGAACAGGGTTTTGCACCCAATTCTCCTCAAAACACTCCCTCTGTCTACAAATGATCTAACCATGCCATTATCACCCCCTTCCCAATCTCCTAGTGGCCATGCCATGCCATGCCGAGCACATGCTGGCCGGCCGACCATGCCACCACCGCAGAAGACCACCTCGCCCCCTCTCACCATATCTAGCAGCTAGCTCACACCTCACCGCCACTCTCTGTCCCCTCTCCGAGCCGAGCCAGACCGTGGACCATCGCCAAAGCACAACGCACTGCCTGTCTGCGCCATGCTGAGCACGCGCCAGAGCGCCGCGCCCGACACGCGTGTAGACGCCGTCCCTCGACCCCTTCGCCACGACCCAGGGAGTTCACCGCCCAATGCACCATAGGCACCGCTCGCCGTGGACACCGCCGTCTCTGCCGCTCAGAGCGCCAGCACCGCCCGACTGCATACCACCGCCCCTAGTCCCGCATTGATCACGTAGAGCACCGCCAGGAGACCAGCGACCGCCCCCTACCTCGAGCCACGCCGCTAGCACGCTGTGCATCCCTCGCTGGAGCCGCTCGCCCATCCCTCTCAGTCGTGTCATTGTCCTATAGAGGCCACCCCAGCCCCATTCGGCACACCACTCACCTCTCCTCACCTCACTGACCGTTCCCCACCTCTAGCCGGAGTAAGGCGAGCAGCCGTTGGCCGGAATTGCACCGGAGCAGGCCGCCTCTGGAGGAGAAGGGCGCCGCTGATTTAGACCACCCCCGGAGCTGCCTCGACCATCCCTGAGCTCGCCGTCGACCACTAGTCCGTTTTCCCGCCTCGCCATCATCGCTGGAGCCCTGTTACGCCCCCTGAGCACCCCCACTGAGCCGTCAGGGTTATAGTTCGCCGGTGACAGGTCCGTCGTCGATGATGATCCTCAGTCGTTGATCCCCGTTCTAATCCAGCGACCCACATCGCCCTGTACCTCTTCGTGCTTATGAGCCGCTGACCGGTGGACCCCCTGTCAGCTGAACCCCGCGTCGCGTAGTGTCACTGGGCCGGCCCGTTAGCGTTCCCGTGCAACTCAGTTCGTTTGAATTAGGATTTTTCTATTTTAGTTAAACCTAGTTATGTCCCTTAATTTAAAATTCAATTCAGAGAAATTTACATATCCAAATGGAGTGATTCTAGTTTTGTTAGAAAGCTACTGAAAAGATTTAATTCAAATCTTCCCAAGCTCATTGGATTTAATTCAATTAGAGTTTGAGATCTCTCCTAGTAAAAATAACAAAACAGAAGCTTTTGCACCTTGTAACATTTTTATAAAATCAACCAAGATAGCTTTCGAGTTGATTCCAACTCTCAGAAATCACATTTAACCATACATATTTGAATATGTAATAATATTAAGGTTTACATGCAGTGACTTTGGACTAGTACCAAAATAATGCTATATAGGAATTTCTAGTCACTTTAAATCATTAAATAATGAACTTAAACCAAAGTAATTGTGAACCAAACCTTCAAGTACATTCCCACATGTTAGAATATGTGGTGATGACATGTGTCCACATGATTCCATATTTTAAGTGGTGAATATTAAATCTTAGTTAATTTTTCAATGAGTAGAAATTACTTTTCTTAAATAAAAAGATTGAAACTAGTTAATAAAACTTGTGATGCTTGTGATGATAATAGATCATCAAATGTATGCCTTAGAGTGCTAATTATACTAGTTAAGTATTGTTTGGTGATTGTGTACTCCGTATGTATTTATAGACGATAGTATCGACAAAGCTTACGAGGAGGAGGATTTCTACCAAGAGGAGGAAGACAACTTCAACCACTGCACCAACCAAGGCAAGCTAGCACTATCCAAGTTAACCCTTGCAAGTTGTACTTGCAAGCCACCATTAACAATGCAAGCTAATCTTTGAAATCGAGATAACCCAAGCAAAGATGCTTTAGGCATGCTTTGATCATACCACTTTGACTAGTATTTACCCCAAGTCTTATTTTCAAGCTTTACTTCCATTACTTTACCCAAAGTTCTCTACTTGTTTTGACGGTAGCATAAAGAGTATAAAACTGGGCCTATTTAGATAAACTTTAGATGTCATTCTATGGCATGAGATTGATCTCACCTTCCCACCTTAGTGAACACTATTAACTTAGTAGTTTAGAGTAGATAAAAACTTGAGTCACTTTAGATGGGAACACTTGGTGAAAATGAATTATGAAAACCTTGCAATGATGAGTTATTCTATTGAGACGTTTTGACATGTGTTAAGAAACCCAAATGGTTTATTATGATGAAAATGTTGAGGCATGAGCCTTAGCCCTTTTATAAAAACTGATAGTTGGATTTGGATGCTATACCTTTCCAAATTTACCGTATAACCACAATACCTGAAGTGGGTAATGCTTAGCCGGAAGTTTATATGCATTAGTATTAGTTCCCTCGCGGGAGAGGTTTGAGCTGAGGCTACCTCTCAATGTTGTCCACCTATGCAGTGCCCAAGATGACAGATGGTCATGGTTGGGAGGCCATGCTCATAGGAGAGGTGCTTATACTAGGGTGTGTAAAGGAACGGTTATGTTTGATTATCTGCATACTAAGTATGATGATTCAGGGTTATCCCTAACATATGTATCGAATCTTGTGGTGAAAGTGTACCACCTCTTCAGAGTGTCAAACTATTCGAATAGCCGCGTCATGATTATGGAAAGTTGGAATGGCCATACTGTTTCGTTGTCAAATGTTTTCAAAATAACTTATGAAAGGAATGATGAATCTTGACTTGACCACAACATGGTTGTGTTTATGACACTAGCTTCCCAACTTAAGTAATTCTAGAACTTTATTTTATCTTTCTTTGCTTCTGAACTCAGCTTAGGTTTCAAACTTGACTTTATAGTTAAGCTTGGAGTTAGCACTTTACCTTAGAACTATACTACTGGTTAGTGGTAGTTTGCGAGTACTTAAAGAGTACTCATGGCTTTTGTCCCTGGCTATTCTCATCGCCAGACTATGAAGGAGACTACCAAGATGATGGCCAGTAGGACGGCTATGATAACTAGGACTATCTGCCTTCATCAGCATTGCCTATGCCTCTGAAGATGGACCCCACCGCTACACTTATCTTTTATTTCCGCTGCTTGTTGTATTAAGACTGGATCATGAGATCCTTATTTTTGTAAGACCTTATGTATGGTTTGTAATGGATGATGTACTGTGATATCCAATCTGTTATGTCTCGCAAAAATGGTAATCCTAGGATTGCGAGGTATGGCATAACGGGCATCTGGGATTAAAAATCCGGGTGTTGACAAGTTGGTATCAGAGCCATCCTGACCATAGGAGAACCTAGTTAGAATGGACGTCCAAACAAAAACTTAATTTCCAAACAAAAGTGAGTATTTATGAAAAACTATTTCCTCTCTTATCCTTGGGAATTCATTCTTTCTCAAAAATTCATGTTCCTCAAAATTCTTACATTACTACTTAAAATTTGACACACTTGATCACTTCACTGATTTGCTCATCCTAAATTCTTGTAGATGGAGACTCAGTTCAGCAAGTTCTACCAGTTGGGAAACGAAGGTCAACTGATCTTCGAGAGGGATATGGATTCACTGTCGGAGTTACTTAGATGCCCACATCTGGAGTTTCTTGGAGCTCAACTTCTAGGACCCCCGGGAGAAGATTTACAGTGGCTAGTCACCGCTGATCTTAGAGGAAGCATCGAAGCACCAACGTCTGGGAGAATCCAGTTCTCCATGAGAGAGAACAACTGGCTAGATGGATTAGCCAGGGCAATGCATGAAGCTCTCGCACGTCTGTGTGCCCTCAGTGTCAAGCAACTCCAGGGAACCCGTTTTGCTCACTATGCAAGACGTGACTTCATGGGAAAGCCGATGGAGATGCCAAGTCACCCAGAGTTGAGGCATCAACTGGAGAATCTTGGCTTCTTCTTTGCTGACGAAGACGGCGAGGCCGGACAATGCCAGGGAGTTAGCCAACCAGAACCGTGCCATTGCCGACTCGAAGGCCCAGACTTTCGCAATGCTCGTCCAAGATCGCCAGTCTCTTTGCTGCCAGCGTGCAAAGAAGGATCGCACCATCGCCCGTCTTCGCAAGAAGGTGGCCGACCTCGAGAAGACCGTCAAGGAGTAAGAAGCTCAGCTTGCCGCAAAGGAAGAAGAAGAGGAGGGTGAAGACATCCAGGGAGACATGGATTCTTACCTCAACAATGATGATGACTTTCTGAAGGAGGATGTTGTGGACTTCTACACTGACGATGAGGACTCCGACTTCATCGACGATGAGTAGATCTTGATGAAACCTTTGTCGTACCATGAGATGTATCGGTCCCACTGTATCATAGCTTGCAGAATGGTTCTTCAAACCATCTGTTTTCCTTTGATTGTTGTGGTGTGCATTGTATCGTGTGCTTGTTTGCATGAATGAACTGAAGTTAGTTGCAAAACCTGAGTCAAACTCAATGTTTTAGCTTGAAACCAAAACCATGAACCTTAGAACTTTCCCTCTTACCCCTTTATCTACCTCAATCTTCAGATGACTCGTGGAAACCAAGGAGGGAGCAGCTCGTCGCAAGACCCAATGCTGCAGAACTTACAGAATCTCATCGCAGACAGAGAAGCAAGCAGGGCAGAGCGCCAAGCTAACTTAGCAACATTGCAGCAGATCGCCCAGATAGCTATCAATAACCAGAACCATGGAAACTAGGATCAACATGGGTCCAAACTCAAAAACTTCCAGAATACCAATCCCCCAATCTTCAACCAAGCTGAAAACCCACTAGATGCAAATGACTGGCTGCATACAATGGAAAACAACTTAGAATTTGCAGGAGTTGGTGACAACGAGAAAGTTCTGTTTGCCACCCACTATCTGGCGGGAGATGCAAGAGCTTGGTGGACTAGTATCCACAATATGAACCATGGTCAAGTGATGACATGGGAAGCTTTAAAAACAAAGTTCAGACGCACCCACGTGTCGCAAGGTCTAGTGACCAGACTAAGAGATGAGTTTCGCAAATTGAAGCAAGGCAGAATGACTGTGGTGGAATGCCGTGACAGATTCCTGTCGCTTGCAAGATATGCCCCTGATGAGATCAACACAGAGGTGAAGAAGAAGGAGAGATTCCTGAATGGACTGCATGATGAGATGCAGACTGTCCTCATCAACATCCGTTTTGAAGATCTCGAAGAGCTAGTCGACTCTTCCATACAGATGGAAGGGAAGATTAACCAGGCAAACGACAACTGCAAATGTCGTATGATGCAGCAATCAGGATCCAGCAGTCACCAGAAGTACTGTCCCAATCCCTCACCAGGATATGCACCAAGGAACAGTCGACCCCCAATGTCTCGCCCAAGCTACCCCAACCTTAGCGGAGGAAATGCGAAGTCCAGAGGAAACAATCACAACTCCGGCAATGCCAACAATTTCAACCGTGCCCCTCCCAAGAGCAACAACAACAGCAACAACAACAACACTGCACCCAGAACTGGCAGCAATGTTGTGCCTGTCGCAGCAAAGGACAAGTCCCAGAGCACTTGTTTCGAGTGTGGAGTGAAGGGTCACTACTACAATGAGTGTCCCAAGAAGACTGCCACCACTGCCAATGTGAATGCCCCAACTCAACAACAGCGTCGTGTTCAACCAGGGAGAAGATTTTCCCCAGGGAACCCTCACAACCGCAATGGTCGTCTCTTCCACATGAACACCGAAGAAGCCCAAGAAGCACCAGATGTAGTGCTGGGTATGTTTTCTGTTAACTTAGTTTTAGCAAGAGTATTGTTTAATTCGGGAACATCGCATTCATTTCTCACCGAAGAATTTTCATGCACTAGTAAGATTCACCCAACCAACCTGAAGCATGTCATGATAGTTCAAATCCCCGGATCAACTACAAAAGCTAGAAACATTTGCAAAGCTGTACGTATCAGAATACATGGGATATATTTTTATGCCAACCTTATAGTACTTCGAACCAAAGGATTGGAAGTAGTACTAGGTATGGACTGGATGTCAAGGCATAAGGGACTGATAGACTGTGCTAAGAAAGCCATCACCATGACCAGTAGTTCTGGAGTAATGAAGAGCATATATCTGAAACCTTACCTCGCCAATTCAAGTGCAACAAGAGTCTAGCCCTACCTACCATAGACCAAGTAAAGTAGTGCATGAATACCGGCGTATTCCCAGATGAATTGCCAGGTATGCCCCCGGATAGGGATATTGAGTTCATTATCGAGCTAATCCCCGGAGCCGGACCCATAGCCCAGAGACCCTATAACATGAACGCCTCAGAGTTATTTGAGTTGTAGAAGAAGTTAGATGCCATATTAGCAACAGGCTTGATTCAATAGCGCGCCACGGAGATCACGGTGTTATTAAGTCGACAAGAAAGATGGAGGCAACCGTCTGTGTATAGATTACAGAAAGTTTAATGACGTCACCATCAAGTTTAATGACGCCAAAGATAGAGGATCTATTTGATCACTTGACTGGAGCCCAGGTATTCTCAAAGATTGATCATAGGACTGGTTATCACCAACTTAAGATTCGTGCAACGGATATTCCGAAGACCGCCTTTACTACTCGCTATGGTCTATACGAGTATACGGTTATGTCTTTTGGGTTAACCAATGCCCCTGCTTATTTCATGAATCTCATGAATAAGATCTTTATGAATTTCCTCGATAAGGTTGTAGTTGTGTTTATCGATGACATCCTTATATACTCCAAGTCAGAACAAGAGCATGAGCAACATCTGAGAATCATCCTAGAAACCCTGAGAGAACATCGGTTGTATGCCAAGTTCAGCAAGTGTGAGTTTTGGCTGAAAGAAGTAGGATTCCTTGGACATATTGTGTCTGTCGGAGGAGTCTCTGTTGATCCCACCAAGATCAGAGATGTCGAAGCATGGGTAGCCCCAACCACTCAAACCCAATTCCGTGCATTTCTCGGATTAGCGGGATACTACCGCAAGTTCGTCGAAGGATTCTCGAGCATCGCCAGACCCATGACCCAATTGTTGAAGAAGGACAAGAAGTTTGAATGGACTGACAAATGTGAAGCCAGTTTTCAAGAGCTGAAGAAGAGATTGATATCAGCCCCAGTATTGATCATGCCAGATATCAAGAAGCCGTTTGATGTATATTGTGATGCATCCAAGCTTGGTCTCGGATGTGTATTGATACAAGAAGGCAAAGTCACAGCGTATCTGTCTCGACAACTAAAGAAGCATGAGCTGAACTATCCGACCCATGATCTGGATCTAGCAGCCGTGGTTTTAGCATTGAAGACATGGCGTCATTACCTGATGGGTAATCGCTGTGAGATTTACTTGGATCATAAGAGCTTGAAGTATATTTTCACTCAGAAGGAGCTGATTATGAGGCAAAGGAGATGGATAGAGTTAATCAAGGATTATGACCTTGGCATTCACTATCACCCCGGAAAAGCCAATGTGGTAGCGGATGCTCTTAGCAGATTGCCGTGTAGGCTTAACACCATGATCAAGGAGAAGCAACTAAGTTTGTATGAAGAGTTGGAGAAGTTCAGAACAGAATTAGTTAGCAAAGGATTCTTAGCTAGCATTGAACTTCAACCCACATTAATTAGCCAAATCAAGGAAGTCCATAAGGGAAATGAAAGTATCGACGGAATCAAACATCATATTAGTACAAGAAAGGTACATGGATTCACTGAAGACAAGGAAGGAGTACTCTAGTACAAAGGACGTATCTGTGTGCTAGCAGATTCAGAGCTGAAGCAAGTTATCATGAAGGAAGATCATGATACCCTTTATTTTATCCACCCTGAAGGAATGAAGATGTATCAAGATTTGAAAGTGCAATTTTGGTGGCACAAGATGAAGAGGGAAATTGGAAGCTACATCGCCAAGTGTGACATCTGTCAAAGAGTCAAAGCGAGCACAGAGACCCAGGACTGTTGCAACCATTGCAGATTCCAGAATGTAAATGGGATTTCGTCAGAATGGACTTTATCACCGGTTTGCCTACTTCCAGTAGGGGAAATGACTCAATCTGGGTCATAGTTGATAGACTGTCCAAGGTATCCCACTTCATACCTGTCAAGACTACCTACCAGAGTGCCAAGCTAGCAGAGCTGTATATTGCTAGGATTGTTAGTCTGCATGGAACCCCCAAGACCATATTATCACATCGAGGAACCCAGTTTACCTCGAGATTTTGGCAGAAAGTGCAGGAACGATTAGGCACCAAGTTGAACTTCAGCACCGCGTATCACCCGTAAATAGATGGACAGATTGAGAGAGTCAAACAAATCCTAGAGGACATGTTAAGAGCTTGTGTGTTGGAATACAGATCAAAATGGGAAGACTGCCTGCCTTTCGCAGAATTCTCATAGAACAACAGTTATCAAGCTAGTTTGCAAATGGCACCATTTGAATTCCTCTACGGAAGAAAGTGTCGTACCCCTTTGAATTGGTCGCATGTAGGAGAGAGTCAGATCTTTGGACCCAACATTCTCCGAGAAGCCAAAGAGAAGGTTCACAAAGTCCGTGAGCACCTCAAGACCGCCCAATCCAGACAAGAGTTATGCTGACAAGAGAAGGAGAGACCTGACTTTCAATGTCGGAGATTTTGTATATCTCAAGGTTTCACCATTGAAAGGAACACAACGCTTTAGTTTAAAGGAAAGTTAACCCCAAGATATATCGGGCCCTTCAAGATTCTGAAGCATCGAGGAGAAGTATCGTATCAACTGGAACTACCTCAAGAGATGTCAGCCATCCACAATGTGTTCCATATCTCGTTACTTCACAAATGCCTGGAAGTGCCGGAAAAGACTGATATTTTCAAGAACATTGATCACAGAGCTGTGGAGATAAAAAATGACCTGACCTATCGTGAAGTGCCCATCCGTATCTTAGAAGAAGCTTATAGAACCACCAGGACCAGGAGTATCAAGTTTCTCAAGATTCAGTGGAGCAACCATACCGAGGAGGAAGCCACTTGGGAGCGAGAAGATTACATTAGGACAGAGTTCCCAGATCTCTTTAGTCCCTAGTTTTCTTTGTAAATCTCGGGACGAGATTTTGTTTAAGGGGGGAAGGTTTGTAACATCCCAAAACTTTAATCCAAGGTTATTGAGATCCAAATCATCAAAAGTAGGGTTAACAAAAACTTTTTTAATTGAAATTATCAAAGCATTCATATGTGCGTGCATAGGAGTTGTTTGAATTTCCATGTTTAAGTGATCCATTGCTTGTAAAATGATTCTTAGGTAAAATAAACATCATCTAGATCATCCCCAAACAAATCCCAAAGAAAAACAAATCAAAATGAATAAAAGAACCAAATGGTCATTTGTGCCATTTTAATCAGCATGCCTACTTTGGCTATTCCTAGTACTCAAAACCTAACAGAAATAATTATGGATCTTTGCACCCCTTGATAGTACGCATAATGTTGTACAAAGCCCCACTTTGTGATCTGCCAAAAACATTCAAACACTATACTTAAATGGCATTTGAAAATTGAATCTATTTCATATGGGAAGATCCCACTATTTCAAAAACCACTCAAATGAGCTCAAATTTCAAAACCCAAGCACCCACAGAGTCTCGAGCTTATGCCTAGCACACCCACCAAAAATCTTTTCAAAATTCCAAACTAAGTTTCTTGCGGCCATTTCATCAAACACATGGCATGCATGAATTACACCTAATATCTAGCTTATTGTTCTGAACAGGATTTTGCCCCCAATTCTCCTCAAAACACTCCCTCTGTCTCCAAATGATCTAACCATGCCATTATCACCCCCTCCCCTATCCCCTAGTGGCCATGCCATGCCATGCGGAGCACATGCTGGCCGGACGACCATGCCACCACCACAGTAGACCACCTCGCCCCCTCTCACCATGTCTAGCAGCTAGCTCACACCTCACCGCCACTCTCGTCCCTGTCCCTGTGAGGACCATGGACCATGGACCACCGCCAAAGCAGCGAAATAGAGCACACCAGAGCACCGCTGCAGCGTGTAGACGCCGCACCTCGACCGCATCCCGCGTCCACCGCTTTGCCATGACCCAGGGAGCACGCTGGATATGCCCGTTCACCTCCCAACACACCACAACCACCGCTCGCCGTGGACACCGCCGTCTCTACCGGTCAGAGCACCAGCACCGCCCGACCGCATACCACCGCCCCTAGTCCCGCATTGATCATGTAGAGCACCGCCAGGAGACCAGTGACCGCCCCCTACCTCGAGCCATGCCTCTAGCATGCTGTGCAACCCTCACCGGAGCCGCTCTCCCATCCCTCTCAGTCACATCGTCGTCCTATAAATAGAGGCCACCCCAGCCTCATTCGACACACCACTCACCTCCCCTCACCTCATTGACCGTTCCCCACCTCTAGCCGGAGAAAGGCGAGTAGCCGTTGGCCGGAATTGCACCGGAACATGCCGCCTCTGGAGGAGAAGGGCGCTGCTGATTCAGACCACCCCTGGAGCTGCCTCGACCGTCCCTAAGCTCGCCGTCGACCACCAATCCGTTTTCCCGTCTCGCCGTCGTCGCTGGAGCCCTGCTACGCCCCCTGAGCACCTCCACTGAGCCGTTAGGGTTAGAGTTCACCGGCGACAGGTCCGTCGTCGACGACGATCCCCAGCCGTTGATCCCCGTTCTAATCCAACGACCCACGTCGCCCCGTACCGCTTCGCGCGTTATGAGCCGCTGACCGATGAACCCCCTTGTCAGCTGAGCCCCGTGCCGCGTAGTGTCACTGGGCTGGCCCGTTAGCATTCCGCGCAACCCAGTTAGTTTAAATTAGGATTTTTCTATTTTAGTTAAACCTAGTTCTGTCCCTTAGTTTATAATTCAATTCAGAGAAATTTACAAATCCAAATGGAGTGATTCCAGTTTTGTTAGAAAGCTACTAAAAACATCTCTCCTAATAAAAATAACAAAACAGAAGCTTTTGCACCTTGCAACATTTTTATAAAATCAACCAAGATAGCTTTTGAGTTGATTCCAACTCTCAAAAACCACATTTAACCATACTTATCTGAATATGTAATAATATTAAGGTTTACATGCAGTGACTTTGGACTAGTACCAAAATAATGCTATATAGGCATTTCTAGTCACTCTAAATCATTAAATAATGAACTTAAACCAAAGTAATTGTGAACCAACCCTTAAAGTACATTTCCACATGTTAGAATATGTGGTGATGACATGTGTCCACATGATCCCATATTTTATGTGGTGAATATTAAATCTTAGTTAATTTTTCAATTAGTAGAAATTACTTTTCTTAAATAAAAAGATTGAAACTAGTTAATAAAACTTGTGATACTTGTGATGATAATAGATCATAAAATGTATGCCTTATAGTGCTAATTAGACTAGTTAAGTATTGTTTGGTGACTATGTACTCCGTATGTATTTATAGACGATAGTACCGACCAAGCTTTCGAGGAGGAGGAGTTCTACCAAGAGGAGGAAGACAACTTCAACCACTGCACCAACCAAGGCAAGCTAGCACTATCCAAGTTAACCCTTGCAAGTTGTACTTGCAAGCCACCATTAACAATGCAAGCTAATCTTTGCAATCTAGATAACCCAAGCAGAGATGCTTTAGGCATGCTTTGATCATACCACTTTGACTAGTATTTACCCCAAGTCTTATTTTCAAACTTTACTTCCGTCACTTTACCCAAAGTTCTTTACTTGTTTTGAAGGTAGCATAAAGAGTATAAAATTAGGCCTATTTAGATAAACTTTAGATATCATTCTATGGCATGAGACTGATCTCACCTTCCCACCTTAGTGAACACTGTTAACTTAGTAGTTTAGAGTAGATAAAAACTTGAGTCACTTTAGATGGGAACACTTGGTGAAAATGAATTATGAAAACCTTGGAATGATGAGTCATTCTATTGAGATGTTTTGACATGTGTTGAGAAACACAAATGGTTTATGATGATGGAAATGTTGAGGCATGAGCCTTAGCCCTTTTATAAAAACTGATGGTTGGATTCGGATGCGATACCATTCCAAATTTACCGTACAACTACAATACCTGAATTGGGTAAGGCTTAGACGGAAGTTTATATGCATTAGTATTAGTTCCCTCGTGGGAGAGGTTTGAGCTGAGGCTACCTCTCAATGTTGTCCACCTATGCAGTGCCCAAGATGACAGATGGTCATGGTTGGGAGGCCATGGTCATAGGAGAGGTGCTTATAATAGGGTGTGTAAAGGAAAGGTTATGTTTGATTATCTGCATACTAAGTATGATGATTCAGGGTTATCCCTGACATATGTATCGAATCTTGTGGTGAAAGTGTACCACCTCTGCAGAGTGTCAAACTATTCGAATAGCCGCGTCATGATTATGGACAGTTGGAATGGCCATACTGTTTCGTTGTCAGATGTTTTCAAAATAACTTATGAAAGGAATGATGAATATTGACTTGACCACAACAGGGTTGTGTTTATGACACTAGCTTCCCAACTTAAGTGATTCTAGAACTTTATTTTATCTTTCTTTGCTTCTGAACTCAGCTTAGGTTTCAAACTTAACTTTATAGTTAAACTTGGAGTTAGCACTTTAGCTTAGAAATATACTACTGGTTAGTGGTAGTTTGCGAATACTTAAAGAGTACTCAAGGCTTTTGTCCCTGGATATTCTCATGGCCAGACTATGAAGGAGACTACCAAGATGATGGCCAGCAGGACGGCTATGATAACTAGGACTATCTGCCTTTGTCAGCATTGCCTGTGCCCCTGAAGATGAACCCCACCGCTACGCTTATCTTTTATTTCCGCTCCTTGTTGTATTAAGACTGGATCATGAGATCCTTATTTGTGTAAGACCCTATGTATGGTTTGCAATGGATGATGTACTATGATATCCAATCCGTTATGTCTCGCAAAAATAGTAATCCTGGGATTGCGAGGTATGGCATAACGGGCATCTAGGATTAAAAATCCGCGTGTTGACAATAAGGACCCCTTCTCCCACCTTGTAAGGGGACGGAACCCAGAGATCTAAAACCCTAGACTTTCATCCATCATTGTAACCTCGCGAGGCAAGTGAGCAATACAACCAAGCAGGACGAGGGGCTTTACCTCTTGACGTGGGTCCCAAACCTGGGTAAAAAACCCCGGTGTCAACTCTCTGTCGTGCATCCGCATCGCTGCCGTAGTCGCCATCCAACTCCTTCGGAATCACGCATTCAGCCTCCCTCACGAACCAAGGGATCGTTGGACCCTAGTTCCTTCACCGGAAAAATCTTCGACATTTTGCATGCTAGGTAGGGGGCTGAGGCGTGTTTCCGAGGACCTTCAGGCGAGTGACGCTATGGCGAGGAGCACTGGTGCGGAGGTCACCTCGGAAGGTTCCTCACCTAGGGGGCCAACCGGAAGGGTCGCCTGCATCCTGGGCGGCCTACAGGCCTCTGCCCACGGTTCAGACCTCGGGCAGTTCACCTAGGGGCTGGCGGTGGAAAGGCCTAGCACTACCGCCGCCCCTCTCCGATGGTCGTAGCATCCGGTCTCCTTCGGCGCCTCGGACCATCTCGGCTCCACTCTCCTAGTGGGTGTCATGCCCATCATCTGCAGCCGCACCATCGTCGGGGTCGCAGTCTCCAAGAACCTTATCGATGGCGGGGTGGGCCTAAACATGCTCTCCGAGGAATAGTTCGAGCAACTGCAAGTGCCAGACGAGCTCCTTCTCCTGGACCCACCGTTCGTAGGGGTCACGGCGGGAGCCACCGTACCCCTCGGTCAGGTCCAGCTCCCCGTCACCTTTGGGACGAGCGATAACTACCACATGGAGCTCATCGACTTTGAGGTCGCCACGATCTCCCTGCCTTGCAACACCATCCTAGGCTACCTGGCCTTGGCCAAGTTCATGGTAGTCACGCACAATGCCTACAACCTGGTCAAGATGCCGGTCGGCACCGGTATATCCATTACGGTGCGCTGCGACGGGGTCGAAGCCGTGCGCTCCCTCAGGCAGGGGCTTATTCGTCTACGGTACCAAAGTTGGCAGGCCAGCGCATGGCGGTACCTAAGTTGCCTGAAATTACCGCGTTTCGAAAAGTTGGGCCACCAACTACTAAGAGGGGCCATTTCGAGGCAAACTCATCTCACCCCTGCCAAATTCAAACATTCTGTTAAACTGCCCCGTGAAGTAGATGGTCAGGACCCTCATGTCGGTCATCTATCCGTGACGCGGGCGCCAACGCGGCAACCTCTTCGGCAAATCGAGCAGCTAAGTGTATTGGATGCGTTGACCAATTTCACAAATCCATTCCCAACTTTCCCCTAGCACCGGCGGTGTTGGAATCCACCCTCCAGGCAGGACGATCCCTTCGGACATTTGACTTCCGGCGCCTAGTTGCTATGCCCAGTCGCTAATCCCGAGCTCTAATGGCGCATGCCGTAACCGCCATTGCAAGGCTCTAGCCCGCCTCCGCCGCCGACGTGCCGAGCATCTCGGAGGATGGCAGATCCTACTATCATGAAAGAAGATGTTATGACTACAAGCGGGTGATCTACCCTTCTCTTTGCTATTCGCACTAGTTAAAACTGCTAGCTGGCTACTGAACCATAAATTGTTTGTTAGCCCACCGCTAACAAACATATTTTTTCCACAGTTTTCTGTCAAGTGGGATCTGTTTGGACCCCCTTACCTGGTTATGGTAGTCCTCTATAGGTACAACTCTAAGGGCAAGAGGTATGGACACCATTGTTTCACGATGGAAGAAGCGCATGCGCAGATCTGCACTATATCTGGTATGGTTGCCGCTCTGCGTAATCATGTGGAATTATGGCCGAAGCAGACTGCAAAGTTCAGCTTCATGGATGAACATGGCATCATGGTTCCTATAACGTGTGACAGTCAGCTAATTGGGTTGATGAAAAGGTATGCTTCGGCTGCCATGTTTGAGCTGAAATGTGATGTATTGGATGTGGAAGCTGCTGCAACTGGGAGTCGCCCTTGTATTCTTGGACTGGGTGGTTGCTCGAAACCAATTAGCTCCTGGTAAGCAAAGGTCTCTTGGGGTTCGCATGTTTGTGCTGAATTGTAATTTTTGTTTTATTTACTCTGTAGATATTGGGAAGTTATGCAACAGTCTTGTTTCTTTGACAGGAAGCGCCGCAAGGTTAGAAACATGACTGCCAGGTCAGTCATTTTGCTGCCCGAAGAAATTAAAAACGAGTGTAAAGATGTCATTTTGCTGCCTGAAGAAATTAAAAATGAGTGGAAAGATGATGCTGGACACGATTCTGGTGCCCATTGTCCCGGCGATGCAGAGTACGTGAAGCTAAGAAAATTGGCACTAAGGAAGAGGAAGAAGGCAGGAAATGAAGAAGCCATTGGACGTGAAGGCTTGGCACCCAGGCTACGGAAGAAGGTTGCTGTTAATGAAGATGCATAATAATGTTTAAACTTGAACCTATATATGTCATTCTGTTAAATTCTGATCACCCTATGTGTGGCACGTTGCTAGGCGAAACAATCTACCCACGTTCTCTGAGTAAAATGTCCCGCAACTTAGGGTTTGGAAACGCCCGAGTCAGTAGTTGAATCCAAAATTGTGATTGTGTCACTGCTATCTGAAAACAAGGATCCACCGGTTCCACGATTGCTGAGGGACAGGAGGTCTCCAAATACGACGGAATGTAAATGGCACAGAAATAAATTATTTAAGCTGCCACACTCCACGAAGCAGCAACTTATTTCAGATGTTGCACAACGACGTGGCAACATAAACAACAATGTTCTCACCGATAATGCCCAGATGAGGAGGAAACGTGGTAACTGCAACTATCGGTTCGAGAACTCACCGTGGTTACATGGAGATCATGGCAATGCCGCCGGTTCAACAAGTGGGGCCAGTTCCTGCAAGAATATGAAATTAGCTATGCATTTTTTATGCGAGAAATTGAGAGAAGTCATTTATATTTTGTCTTTCATAATTAAACACAATGAAGTTGGTACAACCCAAGAGATTTGAACAAAAGAGATTTGCTAGTTTAACATACAACAACGCTTACAGGCCCAATATGGCAGAACTTGGAGAGCCCCAGAACTTGAGCTACCACAGAGACCACGACAGAGGTGGCAGAATTGGTGCGGGTGCAACCATGGCGACGGCGAGCTCGGATTCTAGAGGAGGAAAACAGAACCGAGCATGGTCGACAAGGTGATAAATCTCACCGGGAACCAATTCTCGTCCCCGACCATGCCATGGGTGCGTCCATGGTGAGGGCGAGCTCCGACTCGGGATGGGGAGGAGAGCGGGGCCCAGCAGCTTCATCACTTCCTAGCTCTACGCCCTGGCCGCGACCACCGATTGCCGCTCCGGAGAAGAAGACGCGTAATGGATGCAGGCACCAACGCTACAAGCCTATAGGGAGGAGAGCTGGGCCGAGCAGGTTCGTCCATGTCCCAGCTCCGCGCCATGGCTGCGATGCGTAATGGATGTAGGCGCCAACGCTGGAAGCCTAATTGAAACCTAAGCGACGGGAGCGACAGGAGCGACATAACGGTGAGAACTGATAGGAGGAGCCCAACTTGATGGACGTTAGCCGAAATTTTTGTATTGAAACGTAAAGTTGAATTCGTGCCGAAAAAGACCCTCTGAGTATTTGGCACACCAACTGTAGTCATCGCGGATGATTTCAGGGAACTTGGGTACCGCGTTGCCTGGACACCCCAACTTTCGGGCCACAAAATGATATTCTCCTCAGGCAGGCCTATAAAGAGGCCGCACCGGCATAGCAAGAGCCTGTGGTGGACCACCCACAACTCCACCCTCCCCTAGGAAGGGATGACGCCGGGTCGCCAGCGCCTCCCGATGAGGAAGCCGTGTGCACCACCGGGGTCTCTGGTAGGAAGAAACTGGTGTTCTCTCAAGAAAGGGCTAACACTAAGAAGGTCCACCTGGACCTGGTGTTGCCAGGGGCCTCGATCACCATCAGCACCGGCCTTCCTCCCGAGAGGGAAGAGGCCCTCGTCGCCTTCCTTCGGTCCAACACGGACATGTTCGTCTGGTCCCCATCAGACATGACGTGGGTCCCTCCTAAATTGATCGAGAACCACATGATAGTGTTCCCCATGGCGTGCCCGGTGAAGCAGATGCTACGAAAGCAGTCGGCGGAGAAGCAGAAACTCATCATCGCCGAGATGGAAAAGCTCGTCAAGGCGCACCTCGTGAAGGATGTCTTGCACGCTGACTAGCATGCAAACCTTGTGGTGGTCTCCAAGTCCACCGGGGGAGGGAGGATATGCGTCGACTTCACCGACCTCAACAAGGCTTTCCCCAAGGATCATTTCCCTCTACCACGGATATACCATATAGTCGACTCCACGGCCGGCTGCGACCCCCCTGTGTTTTTTGGATGCCTTCTCGGGATACCATCAGATCAAGATGGTCAAGGAGGAGGAGGAGAAGACTGCCTTCATCTCCCCGTGCGTTGTTTACTGTTACACCTGCATGCTGTTCGGGCTCAAGAACGCCGGTGCCACCTTCGAAGGGCTCATGCTAGGTGGGCAGATGTGGAGGAATGCAGAGGCCTACGTCGACGACATCATGGTCAAGACCCGCGAGAAGGACACTTTGGTAGAGGATCTGACGGAAACCTTCGCTAACTTGCGTCAGGTGAACATCAAGCTCAACCCTGCCAAATGCGTGTTCGGGGTCCTATTGGGAAAGCTCCTCGGTTTCTTAGTGTCACATCAGGGGATCGAGGCCCCAACAAGGTCCGAGCCATCGAGGAAATGCGCCCGCCAGCGCGACTCAAGGAAATGCAACGCTTGGCCGGGTGCATGGCGGCATTAGGAAGGTTCATCTCCAAGCTCGCCGAGAAGGCCTTGCCATTCTTCAAAATTATGAAGCGTACCGGCAAGTTCTAGGGGACTCCAAAGGGTGACGAGGCGTTCGAAACCCTCAAGAGGTACCTCACGAGCCAACCGATCATGGTGGCCCCTGGGGAGCGCGAGCCACTACTGCTATACCTGGCTGCTACGCCACAAACAGCAAGTGTTGTCCTGGTCGCCGAACGTGAAGAGGTGGTCGAGAGGAAGCGGAAGCCCCGAGCCGTGAAACCTCCCGAGGGCACGGGGGCTACCCCCCTAGGGTCACGGTACCCCGAAGGGAGCTGGTGATGGAGCCATTGACCAAACTGTGGCCAAAACCATGGAGCTCGTGCAATAGCCGGTCTACTTCGTCAGAACGGTGCTCAAGGACGCAAGGGAAAGGTACCCCATACAGCAGAAGTTCCTCTACGCACTCCTGGTGACATCGTGCAAGCTACGCCACTACTTCCAGGGCCACCCCATCAGGGTGGTCACCAAGTTACCTCTGGAGGCTATCCCGTGCAACCCAAATGCCATGGGCAGAGTGGCTGAGTGGGCCATCAAGCTATAGCCTTTCGATCTAATGTTCGACACCATGCCCACTGTCCGTGCGAGGGCCCTAGCGGAGTTTGCCGCAGAATGGACTGACCTTGGGGAGAGCGAGCCTCGGGAAGAAATAACCCAGCTTCCTGGGAAGCAAGCCTAGGGCGTTGGACTATGAACTTTGATAGGATGTTCAACAGGAACGGCACCGGGGTGGTTGCCGTACTCACATCCCCCACGGGTGACAAACTCTTCTACACCGTGCAACTATGCCTCAAGGATGGAGAAAAGAGCTCCAACAACATCACCGAGTATGAGGGTTTGATTGCTGGCCTCAAGGCGGTCATCACCCTCGGCATCAAGCGCGTCACGATCCAGGGGGGTTCCTTGCTCCTGGTTAACTTCTTCAATAAGAGCTACCGTCCCAAGGACGAGCACATGGGGGTGTACCTAGAGGATGTGTGAAGGCTGGAGAAGTACTTCCTAGGGTTGGACCTGCTTCACATCCCTCGTGGATACAACTACAAGGTTGACGAGATTGCTAAGTGTGCGTCCAGGTGAGAGCCACAATAACCAGGGGTCTTCAAGGAAAGATTGTTCAAATACTAGGCCACTCCAAGGAAAGGGAACTACCCACCTGGAGGAACTCCCGCCACCACCCTCCACAGGACTGTGCCCAGCCTTCAGGAGACAGGCTCGTCCTGGCGGCTGCAGCCCAGGAGCAGAGCTAGATCACTAAACTCAAAGGCTACCTCCAGGACGGCAACCTCCCGGATAGTGGGGATGTAGTGCAAATCTCTACTACTGCCGCCCCAATGGGGTTACCCTCCGTGTATCTCGAGCGACAAGGGGCACGAGCTGCCGACCGACAACCATGCATGGCAATGCGGACACCACGCCTCGGCACACACTCTAGTAGGGAAGGCCTTCCGTAGCGGCTTCTACTGGCTCACCACACACGCTGATTCCATGGAGCTTGTGAGTTCATGCCAAGCATGTCAGTTCCACGCTAAGAAAATACATTAGCTGACTCAGCAGCTACAGACCATGCCGCTCTCATGGCCGTTTGCGGTTTGGGGATGGATATCTTGGGTCCTTTTCTGCAGGCGCCTGGGGGCTACCGATACCTCTACATCACCATCGACAAGTTCAACAAATGGGCCGAGGTAGAACCGGTCAGAACCATTCCGGCATGCTCAGCGATGAAGTTCATCCAAGGCCTAGTGTGCCGCTTTTGGGAGCCTAATCGCATCATCACCGACAACGGTAGTCAGTTCACTAGCGGGCTGTTCCAGTCCTACTGCGCGGACATCGGCACCAAGATCTGATACGCATCCGTCGCCCATCCCCGTAGCAATGGACAAGCGGAGCAGGCCAACGCAGAGGTCTTGAGGGGCCTCAACACCAAGAGTTTCCGTCGCAAGCTCAAGGAGTACGGGCAAGGATGGCTGGACGCCCTCCCTTGGATGCTAAGGTCCATCTGAACCACCACAACCAAACCGACGGGTGGGACCCCTTTCTTCCTTGTATATGGTGCTGAAGCTGTCATCCCCGTAGAGATCAAGCACGGCTCCCCCGGGTGCTCGCCTTCAACGAAATAACACTATAGGAGCTGCATCGTGACAGACTCAACCTTCTCGAGAAGGCTCACAACAATGCCAGTGTGTGAGCGGCCTGATACCAGCAGGCGCTGCGTCGATACCATTGCCACAACATATGAGCTCGTACCCTGGAAGTGGGGGACCAGGTTCTTCGCGGCGTCCTCTCTCGCGAGGGACTCCACAAGGTATCTCCAATGTGGGAGGGCCCTTTCAGGGTTGCCCACGTTGCAAGCCCAGGCACAGCATGGCTGGAAACGGAGGAGGGCGTCCCAATCCCCAACACCTAGAACATCCAGCACCTTCGCAAGTTCTGCTCGTGAGCCGGTATCATGGCGACAGCGGTAACAAGCAGCCTGCCCCTCGGGTGCTATTAAGATTCCCGAACGATATCTCATCTTTGACTCTTTGTTACCTGTTGTTTTCCCCGTTTGCATCTTCATTTCTTTTTTATGGTGCTTCTCCTTTTTCCACGCCATGTGAGCGGGGGCTGGTCATGGTGCCTACCGCTGTTGCCACCCTAGGTCAGCACGGGATCCTAGAGTACCGATCTCTGAACTTACGGACTGGCTTCCGAAATAAGTCACGTCAACCACGGTTCCTAGTGCTTGACGATCCTCACACGACGCGTAAAAGGAGAGTATACACCATGCAGAACCTATGGTTTCCTCTTCGAGGAACTATACTGGGAAAGTACGCGCCCTACGGTCACCTCTTTAAGGGACTTACGGGGTGGAATAAAACGTATAGTTCCTACAACCTCCTCTTCGAGGGACCTACAGGATAGGTACAAGCCCCGCGACCTCCTCGAAGAGTGGGCTAGCAGGGCGACCCTTGAGACTACCCCTCAAGCGATGTGCGGAACCTACGGTTACCTCTTCGAGGAGCTATACAGGGAAAGTATGTGCCCTACGGTCGCCTCCTCGAGGGACTTACGAGGTGGAACCAAACATACAAAGACTATGGACTCCTCCTTGAGGGACCTATGGGACAGGTACAAGCCCCGCGGCCTCCTCGGAAGGTTGGTTAGCGGGGTGACCTTAGAGACTACCCTTCAAGTGGTATGTGAACCAACGGTCATCTCCACAAGAGATGAGCTGGACAGCCTCCTCGAGCCCCCCCCGGAGAAACCATAGACTACGCAATGGGGGCTAGAAAAAGTGACAAACAGACGGTTAAGGCCCCTGATCATAGGAAGGGTTCCCTTACAAGTCCTGACAAAGAAACAGAAAAGTCCAGACTCGCGTCCCGAGCGTCGCATGATTAAGAATTACAGCTCCCCTTCGCTGCCCTTGGTGTTCTCCTGGTGAAGATCTTCTTTCCCCTCTAGAATGCAGGGGCCACCCGAGTCACCAGCTCCAGCCTCCTCCTCGTCATCCACCACGCGTGGAAACGTCACGACCAGCAGGTCGACGAGCGGGGCAAATCTCGCCTAGAGATCTGGCACATCGGCCGATTGACAAATGGCCAATGAGTAGTCGAGGTCAGGCCAGAACTGCAGGAGGTTAGTAAAAAGGGACTTCCCTACGATGGTCAGCATCACCTCGCACTTCGTGGAGATAAAACCTTCTAGGCCTTGCACCACTAGGATCAGGGACCTCATGACACGGCACGTAAGCTCCAAAAGCGCCTTGACCTCACGGACATCTTGGAGCTCAGGCGCAGCAAAACCTTTGACCCCCAAGAGCAGGAGGACCACAACACCCTGCCCAGCAAAGGTGTGGAAGAATGGGCGAAGGGCTTCCGACACCTCGCGAGCGGATCGCTCGCACTCCTCCTTGTCCTGCGTGGTAGCAGCAAGGGACTCTTTTAGGGCCCTGATTTTTCCCCAGAGCTCCTCGGCCTCCCGAAGCGAACCGCTCCGGAGTTTCTCCTCCTCGGCAAGGGTGTCCTGAAGCTTGGAGCCCTCCTCTTGCTCTCGAGCATGGTACCTCTGGGCTTCCAACAACTTAGCGTTGGACTCTTGTAACTGAGCCTCGAGCTCCCTCTGGCGCTAAGCTGCCGCCGCCTCCTGGGCGGAAACATCTCTCTCCCGTGCCGCTAAGGCGTCCCCTATTCAAGAGGCCTAGTCCTTGGCATCAGTGAGGGTTTTTTCTGCCCGGGCTGATGCGTCCTGCAGCATGCCCTCCGCTTCCATGCGAGCACGCTCCCTCTTGGAGTCCACCGCTTTCCGAATGTTTGTATCCTCTTCAAGTATTGTCGGCATGGTTGGGGCCTCACTCAAAAAGACCAGTGGGCGTCCAACCGGTTGGATCTTCCAGGAGGTGGTCCTCTTCACTCGTGGCTGTCTTTGTGGGTGGCCATCGCTGCAAGGAATTCCTTGGGTAAGCTGAGGCTAGAAAGGATGAGAAAGAGTCAAGGGCTCTCGACCGATACCTTCCTCTGCCCCCGGTCGAGGACTGCACGCCCCAGAAACCCCGTTTAGTGACGAGGGGGGGAATCCCCAGGTGGGATGAGGCTCGCACACTTCCCAGCGTGCACCCCTCTGGAGGAGACCTGCCCTCGCAATCCTCTTCCGGCCGAGATGCCTCTCGAGGGTCGACCCTAGAGGAAGGGACCCCTACTCCTGCGGATTTCCCTACCACGGTCCCGGGGGAGCCCTCAGAAGAGGCGGTAGCATAGGAAGCCAATTATAGAGGGTTCGGGCGCTCACCCGTGTGGCCGAGGGGGGATGATCCCCCACTCATCGAATTGGGGCAGGGCGGCCTGAATTTCTACTTTGTGGGGATCGAGTTGAAGGGGGAGGACCCCCTCGAGAACCTCGGAGGCAGCAGGGGTGTGCCGGATCTCGTGGATGAAGCCCGCTACGACAGAAGCATCGGTGACGCCATCCCCGCGGGCCAGGCGGTCTCCCACAGAGAAGTCCCACAGGTCCTTGCAGTGCTTCTGCATGATCTTGAGGCGGATGAACTCCATGGTGACGAGAGGTCCCGTTAGACCCACCGCTTACAGAAGTCATCCACACGCATCTTCAAGCCCATTTGGGGGCCAAACGGCCCCTCCTTCACGAAAGAGGCACAACCGATGGCGCGCTTGGGTGAGGTGAGGTGGAGAGCATACATGTGGCACAACAGCACCATATAAGGCTTTACCCCCACGAACATCTGACACCAGCAGGCGAAGATAGCCAGGGTGGTGACAGAGTTGCAATGAAGGTGGAGGGCATATGTCTAGTCATGCTCCAGAACCGCTAGGAATAAGGGAGAGAATGGCGGAACCAACCCCGCGATGATCGTGTGATAGAAGAATGGGTGCACTGGGCCCGGGAGGCCCACCAGATCTGTCGTGGGAATGACCATGGAAGTCGCTACCAGGGGTAGCGATTGATAGAATTGGGGGCAGCGCTGGTGGCCATCTACGGAGCGAGATGGGGTGGAGACACATGAGTTTACCCAGGTTCGGCCCTCCGGAGGGTAAAGACCTACTCCTGCTAGATTGTATTAGTAGCGAGCAAGTTACAAGGGTGGCGAACTCCACGGCTAGGAAGCGAGTCGCTTGTAGGGGTGCGTGATGGAATGTGACTACAAAGGGAACCCTAGGGAGGTTTATATAGGGGATACCTCGCTAGGGTTTACAATATTTACAACCGAACTAGTCAAGGATTCGGAGGATTTGACCTAATCAGACTAGACTTTGGCTACACTTCTGGGCCTCCAGCTTCCAGTCTCCAAGCCTGCTCCTTAGTCGCATTCCATTCGCCATCCTGCATGCCCACTCGCAAGATCCCTAGGCCAGTCGAAACCTCCTGCCGGGCATACCCCACTTGGCATATCCCCATCAGTAATCCCCGAGGCCATCATCGATTCACTTCATGTCTTCATTTGGCGGTGGGAGTAGGCGAGTCCAATTTGGATGCCCAGTCGAGTCGATGATGGACTCTATAGATGAGGAGGGAAATTTTCCCACCTGGTTTCCAGTCGCAGCACTGGCGAATGTAGAGCAGGCGAGTCCAATTTGGATGCCCAGTGGGGTCACTGCACCCTGCCGATTGGACAAGGCGTACCGGCAGGCGAATCGAGTGGAAGAAGTTGGACCACCCGCTTACTCAACCTAGCCGTTGGGTAATCCAACGGTAACTTCGGCGTAATTACCGCAGGTAATGGCTATCCCGAGATTGGTGGTCAGCGCGTCTTTATAAGGAGAGTGGCGAAAAAACCCTGTAGATCTTTCTCCACATTCATCACTCCTGTGCACCCCCAATCTCTCTGTGTCTCCGCGATCCTGAATCTCCAGACCATGCGACCCGTCTCCTCCTTTATGGTGCCTCCAAAGGATTTGTGGGGGAAGACAAATTGCACCGCCACGCAACTCAAATCGTTCGAGGACGTGGGGGTTCTCTACAAGGGGAATTGGTGAAGAGGTCCGACGCCTCCCTATACAAGGAGCCATTCTCCCACCTTGTAAGGGGACATATCCAACAGATCTAAAACCCTAGACTTTCATCCACCATTGCAACCTCACGAGGCAAGCGAGCAATACAACCAAGTAGGAGTAGGGGCTTTTCCTCTTGACGAGGGTCCCGAACATGGGTAAAAATCCCCGGTGTTAACTCTTTGTCGTGCATCCGCTTCGCCACCATAGTCGCCGTAGAACTCCTTCGGAATCACGCATCCACCCCCCTCACGAACCAAGGGATCATTGGACCCTAGTTCCTTCGCGGGACAAATCTCCAACAGCCATGTACAAACATTCTTGGGTTTCAAGCTAAATGACCAAGAAGCTCAGTCATCACCACACACAGTTGATGGTAATGTGCCCATATTTGGAAGATGAGTGCATCTTGCATGTTAAACAATGGGGATTTCTGAGACTTATACTACCTCTGCTTCAAAGCTTAAGGCTTGTTTTATTTTTCAAAGGTCAAACTAAGTAAAGTCTAAACAAGTTTTTAGAAAAATATATTAATATTTATAATATGAAATCCATACCGTTTGATACATCATGCAACATACTTTCACATGGTGTCGTGGTGGTGGCACAGTAGATGCCATGGATAGGCTAAAGATGGGGCCAATGTACGCTAGTGGAATCCAGGGAGGGATAGCATGGTGATTCCAGGCACAAGTGTTGATGTATTTGCTCTATCAATGGTCGACTACAAGTTCTCCTCGAGCTGTTCATGAGAAGGAGACTAGGTCTCTTACCCCCCACAACTACCCTCTAGAGTTCTACCTTCGATAGAGAAAATGATCGATCCCCTTATATGGAGGCCCCAATGCTTCTTATATAGGCGAGCCCAGGGTACAAAACTTAGGGCTTACATCGAGGCATATTCCCCAAATATGCTCCTTGGTTAAAGCTAGATGCTTCTTTATTGCTTTAAATGGCTCGTCCGTGCTTTGGATGTAGCCCATTGCATGCCCCCCATCTTTTCGCATCACCAGACACGGCTTACATCAGCCAGCTTCGCTCGTGTCACCTTTGTCGGTCACGCCCCGCTGGTCCTTCCCTTTGCTCGCTTCTCTCACGCTACAGCGAGCTAAGGCCACCTTTTGACTAGCAGGAGATTCCTTCCTTCTCTTGGAAACCATGTGGTAGTCCGGCTAGCACTTAGCTAGCCCGGCTACGAGGGTACCTCCAGAATTTGGTAAACGAACATGGCCAACATACGTTTTATGCCGGCCGGATTAGTGATAGGTGAATGCCCCACTGGTCGGGTTACTCCGTAAGTCGGCCTGCCTTGAGGTGACCCGACCAGCATTAGCTTTCACCGTGCCATACCTCGGCTAACTCGGCCTTTATACCCCAGCATGCCCTACCCACGGTATCCTCCCAACATTAGTCTCCAAAGCTAGTGCAGTCTTGGCAACTTCAGCTGTTAAGGCCACATCAGGTTCTCTTATCCGAATCCGCGCTTCTTTAGCCAAGTTATTATGTAACCCAAACTCCCTGCCTTGACATTCCCTTGGCTTTTTCTGGGTTATTTCTCGTTAGCCGGGTTTTTGCCCGCATATCCGGGTCATCTTTCCTTCTCTCATACGCTTCCCCACGTCCTACATGGAGGGTAATCATCACTTTGCCTCATTTTAAGGGTCGTGCCAGTTTACTGCACCGATTACTGTAGTAATGTTAGGAATAACTGCTCTGCATTTCCCGTCGTGGCAGCGCCTCACTAACTGTATCATTGCATCACGTCACGGGATCCTCTGTTCCCTGTGCCCCTTAATGTGGCTTGTGCTTGATTGGTTGATTTGCTGCGTACACGGCCACAGCGTGCGGTTGGGCCGCAGCAATGGATCCCACTAGGAGCCCACAATGCGTGGTTAAATAGGGGACAGGGGCAACCTTGGGGAAGTTCCCCACTTCGCGCGCCCCTGCCTCTCTTCTTCTCCACTGCGACGCCACCGCCGCCACCTCTTCCGTGCCAGTGCTGCGCCGCTGCTGGCGCTCCTTGTGACCGCATCGCCGCCTCCATGTGAGTTCTTCACCATGGGGCCCTGCGCCTCCAGATTCCCCATGGTTGGCTACCTTCTCTCTGATTTCGTTCTTGAGGATCTTGACCTCACCATGACCAAGGCGGAGGCCGCTGTCGGCACCCAGGAACAAGAAGAAGGAGAAGCCCCCGAGCGTGGTGGCTGGGCTAGCGCCTTCGTCTGCTAGGACGACATTGACTGGCTGTGTGGGACGCTCCGCATCCCCGCGGGCGTTGCCTGCCGCCTCGCCGCTCATGAGATTACTCCCTCTCCAAATCCAGGGGAGTACGTCATTTTTCTCTCCCATTTCCAACATGGCTTCGGTTTGCCCGTTTCTGATTTCTTCCATGATTTCATTTCCACCTATAAACTCCAATCGCATCATCTCGCTCCCAATGCCATTACCACTCTTTCTTCTTTTGCCTCCGTCATAGAGGGGTGCGTTGGCCTCTAACCCTCCAAGGATATGTGGATCAAATTGTTTGGTCTGAGGAAAAAGGTTGACCCTGATAAGCACCTCACCCCCACCTCAATCTCTCCCTGCAAGAACTCCGCTTTTCCTCATGTCACCGGCCTCTAGTCCTACAAAGGCTGGGCCCAGACCTTCTTCTATGTCCAGAATAGCACGCGCATAGACTTGATCTGGCTCCTCCCTTTCAATATTGGTGTCCCCGACACCTCTCTGTGGGAGAAGATCCCGAAGCGGCCCACAGCCCTGGCGAATCAAGTTGACCGCCGGATCAAGGAGATGCTCAAGACGAAGTTGCGGGGTGAGGACATTATGATCACCTTCGTCTGTAGCCGGGTTTCCTCCCTTCAGCAGCGCGCCCACAAGATATGCTATCTTAGCGGGCCCCTCGACCCCCACCGACCTCCTCCTTTGAGCTTAATAAGTCCGAGGTGTTCCGCCGGGTCAAGGCCATCTTCAATGTGGAGAAGGAGTTCTCTGAGGCTTGGGAATGGGGGCTTGCACCCTTTACCCAGGCCAACCCACCTCCTAAGGTAAATTCCTCTCCTGGTATCCTTTCTAACTCAACCATGGATGCTTTTGCTCTCAACAATTTCTCCAGCAACCACTTGAGGATGGCAAGGAGCTAGCGAGCAACTGGGTGGTGGACCGTGCAGAGACGGATGAGGTGGAGCCTGACTCGGAGAGGTTCTTTCCTACTCTGGACACCACCAAGCATTCCTCTGGTAAGGCCTCTTCTCTAAGAGATTAGCCAGATGATGATGACTCGGATGTTGAGGTTTTGGATGTACTTGGCCTGGTGCCTATCTCTTACGCATTCCCGATTATGTCCGAATCTTTAGCTAACTCGGCCGGTCAGGTCCTCGAGGTTCCTCCTCGCGCCATCGGTGATCCGGCCCCTGCTCCTTCCTAGAAGCGCGCAACTACCTTGGCTGCAACTTCGGAGGCGCCACCGCCCAAGAAGAGGCAGAAGAAATCCGGGATCAAGGCTTCGGCGAAACCCACGGTCAACAACACAGTCCGGAGGGCACCCAAACCTCGGGGGCCCCCAACCTCGGACGAGTAAGTCGCTTTTCCTTTCCCGTTTGCTTTTGAGTCCTTCTATTTCTGCCTTTGCCTTTTATCTATTCTTCTCTCTCTTTTTGACACGCTGTTTTCTCATTTCTCCGGCGCTCCCAGGGTCATTCCCTAGAGCGGCCCCAACATTTCTTCTCTGATCCGAAGCAACTCTTCTCCCCCCCCCGTGACGATGATGTTCGTCTGTTGAGTCCTATTCAAGAGTAATCCAAAGCTGCGCTAGATCAGAGCCCACCTCGTCATGCGGAGGGCAACATCGATGCGGGGGTAGTAGAGCGGCTGAGGATACGGCAATGCCGGATCTCCCTTGTTCCTCTGCTCCACCGCAACCGTCCAGCTCTAAGGTGCTAGCTTCATTGGCACCACCCCCAATAATTCCTTCTTCAGCTCCAGTTTCTTCAGTATCAGCAACACCAGCAACACCAGTACCAGCAGTACCAGCACCAGCACCAGCATCAGCACCAGCCCTAGCACCAAAGCCAGCAGCAGCAACAACCACCACCAAACCCTCGAAGAAAAAGTCTTTGTCCGTTGCCTCCGGATCCACTATGTCGATTAAGGACATTTTCTAGCCAGCCTCCCAAGCTCAGCCTGGCTCTGCATCCTCGGCCCTTCTTCAGCGGCCTGCCTCATCCGACAAGATTAAGAAAGCCACTGAGCCTGCTAAGGATTCCTCTTCTAGGTCTCCAGCTATTGGGTCAGAGGGTAGTATGCAACTGGTCCTACATACCAATCCCGCTGCTGCTCAGTCCGCGAGGCGGGAGGCCCATGCCAATCCATTAAGTGAACTTGTCCACCATAACCAAAATATGGGTCATTCCTCCCTTAGCCGGCTTAAATGGCGCTACCATGTCTAGGCACCATACAACAAACGGCCAAGTGATGGGGATGGTTTTTAGTTCCGACATTGGCACATTGGTTTTGGTTGTGTACCTCTAACACCTATTACATTTTCTCACCAGATCCTCTGTTTGTTCCAAAGCGTTGGGCCAATAAAATCCGTGCCGGAAAGCCTTTGCGACTAATGCTCTCGAAGATGCATGATGGCCACATTCTCCTTGGTGGATATTCCGGAGTATGTCAAGCCCTTCCACCGAATCAACGCACCGCTGCAGCACTATGGTTACTCTTCTTTGTATAGTTTGGCATTGATGATGGTGTAGGCCTTTGCCCTTCTATGGATTTGCCTTATGAGTACCTCATTATCCGGCAAAATTCCCTCCTTTAGGAAATCAAATATTGGCTTGGCCCAAGAGGGTATAGGCCAGATGGGAAAAAGTTCTTCATCAATTTCCTTCGCATCCACCGACATAACTCCAGCCGGGTTTAGCTGAATAGTCCCCAGGTTTGCTGAGGCAGTCCCCGGGTTTGCCGGAGCAGTCCCCGGGTTTGCTGAAGTGCCTCCCCAGTCTATTTCCATAGGTGTAGCTTCTGACCCGGAGAGAGCTGGGATATAGATTGACTCGGATTCCGGTGATGGTGTAATAGATGTTTTTCCTAAGTGCTCCAAAGCAACATTTGGCGGGATTGGCTGCCTCATTTTTTCAATCCGAGGTATGTGACGAAATTCACATCCCTCGAAGAATCTGCTTATCTTTTGAACATGGAATCTGTAAAGGGCCATGTTGGCATACAAGGCATCCCAATTGCGAGATACTTGCTGCACCACCAAATCCGAGTCTCCAAAGCACTGTATCCGATGTATCCCTACTTCTTTTGCCACTTTGAGCCCATGTACAAGTGCCTCATATTCTGCAACATTGTCCGGGCAAGGTAAGTACTACTCCGGCGTGCGGTCCTTCTTTCAGCTTCGACCCGTCAAAGTGCATTCGCCAATAATTGGAGTCCGGAAGAGGTGGTTCATACTGCATCTCGGCCCAATCCACAAAGAAATCCGCCATAGCTTGCGATTTGATCGCATCTCTTCTGTCGAAATGTGGTGCATATGGGGTCAGCTCAATTGCCCACTTTGCTATTTAGCCGTTAGCATCTTTGTTGCTCATAATCTCCGATATGGGTGCCCCACATATCACTTTGATGGGATGTTCCTCAAAGTAGTGTTTGAGTGTCTTGGCTGCGACATACACTCCATACGCCCTCTTTTCGTAATGTGGGTAATTTTGCATTGAGGTCGAAAACACCTCACTTAGGTAGTACACTAGTCTCTGGAATGACTTTCCTTCCTCATCGCGCTCCACCACTATCACTGCACTTACAACCCGGTTGGTTTCGGCTATGTAGAGCAGCATTCACTACAAGAAAAGTTTCCTTCTGCAACTAATTGGACCGACGGTCGTCGTAAAAGGCGCATCTTCCGCGACGAAATTCTCGGCTCTGCCGTGGCCGATGGAAAACTTTTTTTTCTGGTTTCGCGGCCCTCTACTACGACGGATCTGCTAAAAACATGGAGGAAGCTCGGCTGGCGCATTGCAGAAGCAAGATTTTCGTTTCCTCGCGTGATGTTGACTCGCCGAAGTCTTTTGAGGCATGTGGGTCTCGAACGTCAGTGTATCTAGCGGACCATACTTTTCGGTCGCACCTCCCTGATTTGAACTCGATAATGTTTCTTGAGGCGCCTGCTATTTAGTCAGGCTATTAGGTCCCACATGTCAGCCTCTTATTAGAAGGATCATGTGCATGATGGAATTTTTTCCTTCGCTCGCTCTACCCTGTTCTGAAGTTGATAGTGCTGCTCCATGCATCTACCGTTTAATCAACCTCCTAGGACCCACATGTCATCCTCTCATTAGAATAAACATGTGTATGATGGAATTTTTTCCTTCGCTGGTGCTACCCCATTCCGAGTTCATCGTGCTGCTCGACGCATCTATCGTTTAACCAACCTCCTGAGCCCCACATGTCATCCTCTCATTAGAAGAAACATGTGTATGATGGATTTTTTTTCTTCGCTCGCGCTACCCTGTTCTGAACTTGATAGCGATGTTCGATGCATCTACCATTTAGTCACGATGCTGGGCCCCACATGTCATCCTCTCATTAAAAGAAACATGTGTATGATGGAATTTTTACCCTATGTCGTGCCTTCGTGTTCCGAACTTGATAGCGTTGCTCACTGCTTCAGCCGTTTATACAGGCTAGTGGGCCCAACATGTCAGCCTCCTCTGTGCAGGAAACGTGTACATGCTAGACTTTTTTTCTTCTCTCGCGCCTCCCCGTTTGGAACTTGGAAATGTTGTTCGATACAGCACCCGTATAATGTCTCCCTGTTGGGTCCACATGTCAGCCGCCTATGTAGAGGAAACATGTGTATGTTGGACATTTTTTTTGGTCGTGTCCGTCGGTTTGACCTTGGTAACATTGTTCCATGCGGCAGGCGTGTATGGTCTTGCTGCTGGGGCCCACGTGTCAGCATCTCTCGACAAGAAACATGTCGATCTTGGCCTTCTTTTTTCTGGTTGAGACTGTTGTACAAGTACTTTTTAAACGCGCTCATTAAACTTGACCTCTTGTATGGTAAGGTTGATGGGCGCTAGCTGTAGGCAGGTGGGTCAGCCATGTTAGCCTCTCACTACAAAAATATTACTACAGATAAACAACATGCCTTGCCACTACACACGAAAATTGTTATCCTTTTATAAAATGTAAAAAATGTATACTAACATCATATATACCTTATTTATTTTTCTTCTTAAAAAATTGCTTGTCCATCTGCTATGCGTGATTGCTAGCAGCTCAACTAAAAACAGTTAAGTATAAATAATGTAATAGGTAGTACTTAAAAACATGGATAGGCGGAGTTTTTTTAGGGGTGGGTGGACGGTGCCCAAAAAAGGCCGAATTAAATAAAAATGGGCCAAGCAAGGATTGATGGGCTATTTTTCATGGGCACTCGCCCAATCTAATTGGGCTATTTGCACGGCCGAATGATCCAAAACATGGCCGAGTTAGAAGGTCTTGGGCTATAATGAGGGCGAATGGGCTAATTTCTTGGGCTCGATAGTTAAAATCCCAAGGTACGTGTTGGGGCTCGGCCGGATTCGAAACAAAGCCGTCAACAAGGGGAAAAAGGTATAAAATATGAGCGGCTAGATCCAAGACGCCTGAGATCTTGTTATGTTAATGAGCTGACGTCACCCTACTAATTGTGCTAATACTCACTTGTAACCTAGTAGTTGCAACTCATTAAATTCCCAGTTACAAGCTGTTGCAACAAATGTGTAACCCTCACGTTGCACCAATCATGAGGTAAATCCAATGGCGATAGAGGTGACTCTTGAGAACTGGCAATTCCGATAAAATATTCACACATATTTCTATTATGATTGTGGACAAACACCCTGCGCCCGCCGAGACCCCAAACTTTCCTAAGCCCGCCCTCAATCGAGCGACCAACCCCTGTCTCTTCAAATTTTGCGCCGTTCTTATGGGAGATGCACCGGATTAGAACCAGGCCGCAAAATTATCCATGCCTTAAAAAAAACTTCTCGATGCCTTTCTATCAACAGTGCCAGCCTACCACCATTGGCCATGCGTTCTTCACGAGACGCACCGGCCGGCGGTCAGCTGGGCCATCCCCATGCTTCGCCTGCTAGATTCAGGCACTGGACATTCTTCTTGGCTTTGGTTTGTTCTCCACCTCTCCTACAAATAGTTAAAGCTTGTGAGCATCTGGATTTATAAGGTGCTTGCATATTTGGGTAGGTACGTTTTTTAGGTAAATCTATAGTAAAGCTCTGGACAGAAGAGTTTGAAAACATCTTTAAAAGGACTTGGCAGAGATCCTATGCAAGCTTTTGACCTGATATATTCCCCATCCTTCTTTGATACGATGGAGCATTTGGCTGTTGATGTACCTGACGAGGAAGTACTTAGAGGTACAGTACAATATAGATGGATGTACCCTATAGAACGTCGACTTCGCCTTTCCAAGGAGAAGAAGATATCCGTAGACAGTTTGATAAGTGAGTGTTATGCAAAGATATCTTCACATATAAGACTATTGAAAAGATAGATATATTCAGATGTCTGACTTGGCTATGTTTTGTAGGTTCTTCACAGAAATAAAAGTACCAGCAAATTTCGTTCCACCAATAAAAAGACCGGATGGACTAAGATCTAAGGATCATGTAAGACGCTCAAATTGCACTGTGAATTGTCTATGAATTGTCCAGATGGGGTAACATCTTGTCTATTTTGTAACGCTAGATTTCGGAGCCTGTATGTCAAGGCATAAAGGACTGATAGACTGTGCTAAGAAAGCCATGACCATGACTAGTAGCTCTGGAGAAACAGTAGAGCATATATCTGAAACCATACCCCGTCAATTCAAGTGCAACAAGAGTCTAGCCCTGCCCACCATTGACCAAGTCTGAGTAGTCTATGAATACCCCGGTGTATTCCCAGATGAATTTCCTAGTATGCCCCCGGATAGGGATATTGAGTTCATTATCGAACTAATCCCCGGAACCGGACCCATAGCCCAGAGACCCTATAACATGAACCCCTCAGAGTTAGTAGAATTGAAGAAGCAGTTGCATGCCATGTTAGATATAGGCTCGATTCAACCAAGCGCATCGCCATGAAGATCACCAGTGTTATTCGTCGACAAGAAAGACGGAGGCAACCGTCTGTGCACCGATTACAGAAAGTTGAATGACGTGACCATCAAGAACAAGTACCCCTTGCCAAATATAGATGATCTATTTGATCAGTTGACTGGAGCTCAGGTATTCTCAAAGATTGATCTTAGGACTAGTTATCACCAACTTAAGATTCGTGCAACAGATATTCCGAAGACCGCCTTTACTACTCGCTATGGTTTATATGAGTATACAGTTATGTCTTTTGGATTAACCAATGCCCCTGCTTATTTCATGAATCTCATGAATAAGATCTTTATGAATTTCCTAAATAAGTTTGTCGTTGTGTTTATCAATGATATCCTTATCTACTCCAAGTCAGAAGAAGAGCATGAGCAACATTTGAGAATCATCCTAGAAACCCTGAGAGAGCATCGGTTATATGCCAAGTTCAGCAAGTGTGAGTTTTGGCTGAAAGAAGTAGGATTCCTAGGACATATTGTGTCGGCTAGAGGAGTATCTATTGATTCCGCCAAAATCAAAGATGTCGAAGAATGGGAAGCCCCAACCACTCAAACCCAAGTCCGTGCATTTCTTGGATTAGCGGGATATTACTGCAAGTTCATCGAAGGATTCTTGAGCATCGCCAGACCCATGACCCAATTACTTAAGAAGGACAAGAAGTTTGAATGGACTGACAAGTGTGAAGCCAGTTTCCAGGAGCTAAAGAAGAGATTGATATCAGCCCCAATACTGATCATGCCAGATATCAAGAAGCCGTTTGATGTGTATTGTGATGCATCCAAGATTGGTCCCGGATGTGTACTGATGCAAGAAGGCAAAGTCATCGCCTATCGACAACTGAAGTAGCATGAGCAGAACTATCCGACCCATGATCTTGAGTTAGGAGCCGTAGTTTTGGCATTGAAGACATGGTGTCACTATCTGATGGGTAATCGCTGTGAGATTTAATCAGATCACAAAATATTGAAGTATATTTTCACTCAGAAGGAGATGGATATGAGGCAAAGAAGATGGATAGAGTTAATCAAGTATTATGACCTTGACATTCACTATCGCCCTGGCAAAGCCAATGTGGTAGCGGATGCCCTTAGTAGATTGCCATGTAGGCTAAACACCATGATCAAGGAGAAGCAGCCAAGTTTGTATGAGGAGTTGGAGCAGTTTAGAACTGAGCTGGTTAGCAAAGGATTCTTAGCTAGTATTGAACTTCAACCCACATCAATCAGCTAGATCAAGGAAGCCCAGAAGGGAAATGAAAGTATCGATGGAATCAAACGTCGTATTGGTACATGAAAGGTACCTGGATTCACTGAAGACGAAGAAGGAGTGCTGTGGTACAAAGGACGTATCTGTGTTCCAGCAGATTCGAAACTGAAGCAAGTTATCATGAAGGAAGCTCATGATACTCTTTATTCTATCCACCTCGGAGGAACAAAGATGTATCAAGACTTGAAAGAGAAACTTTGGTGGCACAAGATGAAGAGAGAAATTGGAAGCTACATCGCCAAGTGTGACATCTCTCAAAGAGTCAAAGAAGAGCATCACAGACCCGCAGGACTGTTGCAACCTTTGTAGATTCCGGAATGGAAATGTGATTCCATCGGAAAAGACTTTATCACTGGGTTGCCTACTTCTAGTTGGGGAAATGACTGAATCTGGGTCATCATTGATAGACTTTCCAAGGTAGCTCACTTTATACCTGTCAAGACAACCTACCAAAGTTCGAAGCTAGCAGAGTTGTATATTGCTAGAATTGTTCCTCCCCGGCACAACATTGGTCCACTCGAGCTCACGCAGCTGCGCTCCTCAAGATTCCGACGAGGTACACTTTTGATTTTATGAATATTGCACTCCTCATGTGGCTGCTCTCCTCAACATACTATTTTATCTTTTTCTATCTTGTTTTATGAAATCATGCTGATTTAATTTGATTTTAGGAAGTGTCGTGGAAATGGCCACGGCAGTCGCTGCAGTAGGCAGCGATTGATTGACTCGGGGGCGAGAGTTGGCGGCCATCTCGGTGCGAGATGGGGGCGGATGCACATGCTTTTACCCAGGTTCGGCACCCTGGAGGGTAAAGACCTACTCCTGCTAGATTAGATTATTGAAGAGCGAGTTACAGGGGTGGCCAGCTCGGCGTCTAAGCAGCGAGTCGCTTCAGGGGGTGTATGATAGAACGTAAGTCCTCAGGATACCCTAGGGAGGTTTATATATGAGACACCTCGCTAGGGTTTACTAGCTACAACCAAACAAGATAAGTATTCAGAGGTTTTCACCTAATCCGATTGGGCTTCTGGTACGCTCCTGAGCCTCCAGTCTCCAGTCGCCGGGCCTTCCCTTTAGTCGCATTCCAGTCGCCGTCCTACAGGGCCACTCACGAGACCTTTTGGCCCAATTGGAACGTCCTGCTAGGCATACCCCATTCGGCATATCTCCATCAATAGTCCCCGAGGCCATCGTTGAATCTGACGCAGGTGGTCATTTGGCAGTCGGAGCAGGGGAGTCCAATTTAGACGCCTAGTAGAATCGGCGATGGACTCCACTGAAACCAAGGAAATTTTTCCCCAGGCTCCCAGTCGCAGTTTCGGCGAACGTCACGACCACCAAGTCGCTGCTTCGGCGAATGGACAGGATTAACTGTAGCGGTTCCGCCAATAAAAACAATAAATTTTACTCTACGCCCCTGAACCCCTGAAGCTGCCAGGACCTATCTATTAGTAATACAGTAACAGGAGGGGCTTTTCGCGAACTTACCCTTGAAGACCGAAAAGTGTTGTCAACACTCAGGAGAGCATGGTTGATGTAGACGAGCCGAACCCGACCTCAAGGTCATGATGAAGTCCTTGCGCTCCTTCTGGCTCCAATGACTTGAGTGCCTCAAGTGTGACACCTCGTGGGAGTTACACACGTCCGGTGCCTGATGACTCCTAATTCGCCGATCCAGGAGCAGTTGCGGAAGTAGAGCTCCCGGATCGAAATCCCGCAGCGCGACGGCGCTCCGCGGTGAAGATGTCTCTCGCTCGCGTAGTCCAGACTTGGGACCACTGTCATGAGAGAGAGAGGGGGAGAGAGAAAATATCAATTGGAGGTCCTCCCAAAAGTGGGGACACCTTTATTGATTATTGGGTGTATTTTCTAGGCCAAATACCCCACTTTATATAGGGGGAGGGGAGGTACTACCTCCCCTCAAGTCCCTAGGTCGGACTAAAGGAGAGGAGGGGGGAGGAGGTGGCTGTCGGCCACTAGTGGGCCACGCGGGGGGGGGGGGGCTAGGCCCAGCCGGCCTCCCCATTGGTCCCTCTCCCCTTTCTCCTTTCCCCTAATGGGCCCTCTCCCCTCCGGGAATTGGCCCATTAAGCCTTTTGACCTTTTCATTGATTTTCTCTTTATTAAATAATTATGAATAAATGATTAAATCAACATTTAACATTCATTCACATATTATTCAATCTCCGTGGCCATGGAACACCTTCCACCTCCACTCCGGACATCCTCCGGACTTACCGAAACCCTTCCGGTTTTCTCCCTTCTTTTCTTTGGTGATTCTACCGATCCTATAAACACTCTCTAAGCATCATCAAGCCATTAAGCATGATACCCTATAGTTCGGGAACACTTCAGACATGGTCGGGACACTCCCGCACCAATGATCGACAGAGGGACCTGGATGGCCATGTGACCCTTGTGCATTCCACGAAGATCTTTCATCGGTTGAACTGGGACAGTCGTGTCTTATTCCCTTTGTCATTCGATACTTGCATTGCCCGAGATTCGATCAATGACATCACCATGTCGTGTTCAATCTCGTTACTGAACAATGCTACTTAACTCGTTCCGACAAGTGATATCCCCGTGATATAATCACACGCTGCGCAGCTATTGGATATAACTTCTCCGAGTGGGCCCTAGAGTATCTTCCCGTCACATGGACGGAAAAATCCCGCTCTTGACATATATTGACTCTATGGTTTCCTCCGAATACCTGAACACGCCTTTATAACCACCGTTTTACCAGATGGCGTTTGATGCTATCTAAGCACTCTCGGGAGACAGTGATTGATATAGCCTCACGGTCTAGGGAATAGTCTACGAGGATCCATTTCTAATCATCGTAACTTGAACTTCGTGACATGATCGGGTCACGATATTTAGGTTGGGTATTGGTTCATCATCTCATTCTCCGAATGAGATGACCTCATTTCCAACTGGCATAAATGCCACATGATCAAGAAACATGATCATCTGTTGATCAATGAATCAGTGACTAGAGTTTCACTGGGAACCCCTGGTTGTTTGTATATCACACGTGTATTGATGGTTCCACTCAATACAGTTATAGCATGATATAAAACTTAATCATAAACTATATGAAATATGATAATAGTCCTAGGGCATATTTGTCTCTAGAGCATATTTCTAATAGTCTCCCACTTGCACTAGAGTACAAATACACTAGCTGCATTTGTTCTCAGTCATTGGCACCAAGTATCCGGTACCCTGAACATGCTTGCTCGTGGAAGAGGTTGAATCTTGGGTATGTACTTTACAGTCCCTAATCCTTTGCAACTTAGTAATGTCACCTTTTTGACATTAATACTTTATCATCACATGATAGCATCTGTGTGCATGCATCATCGCTATGGCAGCAGAACGAGGCCTGATTCCAGGAGCCTACAGTGACGTTAGATCAACCTACAGGAGCAGAACGAGGCCCGAGCTAGTGGAATTGGCCCCCACGGTAAGTTCTACTTCTAGTCGCCATTTCCGTAATGTGATTCACAGTCGCATCATTTGATGTTCATTGGTGGTTGTTCTTAGTTGTTCCAGCTACTGGAGGGTTGGCTCCCTCCGCTTGACGAAGAGGTTCCCCGAGAGCTCGAAGAGGCCTCCGAGGGAGACTCCTCCGGAAGCGACAAGGAGGAGGAGGAGGAGGTTCCCCCTGGCTCCTACGGCTTGCAAGACTCGCATGCAGAAGCAGCGCGAGTTCGAGGTGAGTCTCAGCCTTGATGAACATGAAGGGGGCGACGAAATCGTGCATGAGCACACATCCCGGCACACAGCCACGACGGCGAAGCCCGCTTGCAGGCCAAAGTCGCCAGCAAAGAAGTCGGCATCGCCGCCAAGGTCATCGGTGGTGTTTGAATCTGATGACGACTCTGATGACGATGGCGCCCCCGATTCTTCGCACAAGATCCTGGAGGATGCGATTTCGATGAATGGATTGGGGGACGAGGACACCGAGGCGACGGTGGAAGTCCCTCTGGCGGTGATCGTGCCTAAAACTTCGAGGGACTCAAGCCAGGATGCGACTAAGGCCGCGGCGCCGAGATCACCGCAACCTTCAAGGGAGGCCGCGTCTCCGGAGCCTGAAATTCCGGCGACCGTGGCTTCGTCATCAAGGAAGCCCGCGGTGTCATGGGCTTCAGATGTCTTTGAGAGGGGTCTCACGTGCAAGCTAGGCCTAGAACTAGACAAGCCCGCCCGCATCAGCACCGGGCTGCGCGTTCTTCTAGTCGCTAAGTACGTATTGGCTTCTCCATTCCAAGTCGTTTCTCGTTTTTGTGTTGTCAATGTGTTGATTCAGGAGGTTTTGGCAGGTCTGGAGCTAAGAAAATTGGTCGCCCTTCACTAGCGATGATTCCGCCAGTCGCCACCACGGGGGAGGTCGACCTCCCCAAGAAGAGGAAATCTGCTGGAGATGCGGCGACCGCGGAGGGTGCAAAGAGCCAAAAGGGCGGTGCCGACAACATCGTGGCGATGGACAGCGCCCAGGAGTGCGATCTTGCTGCAGTTGCCAAAGAAGCGGCGGCGGCAAGGTCGGAGCCAGTCATAATCGCTCCTGCGACGGAAGCGCCAGCTCCGACGACCAGTGCCCCGGCTAGGGCGTCGGGAACATTCCCGCGCTTCATGGCAAGGGGGTTTCCAGGCGTGGTGGACAACCAGTCTCCACAGAGCCCAGAGATTATCGATGAAGACATTGGGTCCCGTCGTGGGTGCACCTCTTTCATGGTCCCGTCGACTAACGCCGGAGAGCTTCACAAGATGCTTGGCGTCGCCATTCAGGTACGTCCAGTCCCCGAGTTCCTAGTCGCTGAATTTTAGCAGCTAGGTACTGCGTTTCTTCTACTCTGCAGTGCCCGAGTTCCTAGTCGCTGAATTTCGGTGGCTAGGAACTGGATTTCTTTCTACTCTCCAGTCCCCGAGTTTCTTGTCGCTGAATTTCAGCGGCTCGGAGATGAATATTGTTCTCGGTAAGTACTGATTTTGGTTACTTTGGCAGGGTTTACAGATGGAGTCGACCGACCGACAGACCGCGAGGGAGCGTCTGGAGCAGGATCTGCACGTCTTGGAGGAAGCAAATCGGCGCCTCCAGGAGACTGTTGGTGAGTACTTTTCTTTCCAGCTGTGAACTGTTGGTGTGCCAGCGAGGTGATGATTGGTCCCTTTTATTTCCAGATGGTCTTCCGGCTGCCATTTCCAAGGCCCGTGAAGGGTATGTTCCAGTCGCCGAGCTAGATGCAGCGAATGGGCGAATTGCCTCGCTAATCCAGGAATTGGAGGAGGCCAAAGCGGCTTCAATTTTGTCTAAGGATCGAGCGAAGGCTACAGTCCTTGCGGCTGAAGAGGAGCGCAAGGCCACAGACTCAATCATCGTGGGGCTGCATAACGATCATGCCGCCTTGGAGAAGCATGTCACCAAGAACTGCCGCAAGCTTCTTGGTAAGTTCTCCGTTTTTTTTGCTGAACATGTTTGGCGAGTCCCCGAATGGGGGAATCCATAGTTTCACCGATGTCTGATGTTGCAGCTGTGATAGGGCAAAGCGACCCGGTGGTTCAGACCTTCAACGCCTCACAGTGGGTGACTGCCATGGTGAACACGGCCACTGCCTCGGTATTGTGCGTCCAAGCTGTTCTTCAAGGGATGTCGCCCACCAAGGGATCGAACACTGCCAACGCTGCCCCTTTTGCTGATTGGGTGTTGGCGATGGGGGACCTTCTGCCATACTAGGAGATGGTATTGGCACCTGGCGACCCCGAGCCGAAGCATCGCGACCTGAAGTCGGAGCAACCCTTCTGGTCGGTGATGTCGAAGTCGCTGACGACCTACCCGATGAACCCATGGCAACCTTTCGTCCATGTCAAGGGTGGTGGGGATGCTTCTTCATCAGGGCCTGCAAAATAGATAACATCTCTGGGTAGTTTGTAATATATGCCAAGTGGCGACTTTTGTAATATGAACAATATTTTGAGTAAGAGGAGTCACTCGACTCGCAATGCGACCGTGATCGTGTGTTGTGTTTATTTTTGTTTGAGCGAGTCCCCGAGTGCGTCCGCCCTTTAATGGGGTCTAACTCGATTGTATACGTATGTGTTTTATGTTGATTGTTAATTGTTTTGTCCCTTGCGTCTTCGGAAGGGTCGAGTCCCCGAGCGCGAGTGGGATTGTTTTGTAGGTGAGTCCCCGAGCGTAGTACTTAGCCATTTTTGGGCGCGTGTCTTTTGCAAGTTACTAATGCGTTTTTTGTAACGCGTCTCTTCCCCTGGCTCGAAGAGCCAGTCACTGGGCGAGTCCAACGCAGCTCTCTTACTTGGTGTGTTCCCGAGCCGTGTGAGGGTTCTATTCTTGCATAGTCCCCGTGCGTGGTACTTAACCGTTTGAGTCGCTTTGCACGAGTAATACCGGTCGTTTTGGCCCGGTGGGCCAGTCGAGCTAGGCGACTCTGATGGTGGCTTCGGGTTGGCGTTTTCGTGGACGTCCCAAGGCCCGAGTTTTTTTGGAGCCCTTGGGCCGCACTACTTAGCCGTGCCGGTCGCTCGACCAAAGGTTAACTTCCGTGGGTAGCATATTGCTGATTGTACGAGTGCGAGTGGCTCAAGGATGTGGCGAGTAGACACAATTTTGTGAATCCGAATGAATTTCATTATATATGTCAGCTGAGTACATGTTTCGGTTCTATGTATAGAACTTCCGTAGGAGGTTTACATTCCATGGGCTCCCAACCTTGAGTTGGTCGTTGCCTCGTATGTCGATGAGGTAGTAGGCGTCGTTGCCGAGGACTCGCCCTATTGCAAATGGCCCCTCCCATGGGGGAGAGTTTGTGCATGCCCTTCTTGTCTTGAGCCAGTCGTAGGACCAGGTCACCCTCCTGGAAGGTGCGAGTTCGGACTCGGCGGCTATCGTAGCGGCGGAGTCCCTACTAGTAGATGGTTGTAAGGGAGCGAGCCAGGTCATGTGCCTCGTCGATTTGGTCGATGCTCTCTTGGCGGGCGGTCTCGTTTGTCGCCTCGACGTAATTACGGCTTTGGCATTACGGCTTTGGCACCGTACACCATCAAGAAGGGTGTGAACCCGGTGGAGCGGTTTACGGACGTGAGGATCCCCCATATGACTGAAGGGAGCTCTTCGATCCAGCATCCTGGTGTGCGCTCGAGGGGCATCTGGAGTCATGGCTTGAGCCTGTGGAGGATGCTCTGGTTGGCGCGTTCTGCTTGGCCGTTCGACTCCAGGTGGGCGACTGAGGCGAGGTCGAGTCGTATGTCGTGCTCTTTGCAAAATTCTGCCATGGCCCCTTTGGCGAAGTTGGTGCCATTATCTGTTATTATACTGTGCGGGTGGCCGTACCGGTAGATGAGCTCGTGTAAGAACTTTGTGGCCGTCTTGCCATCGCACTTTTTGATTGGCTTGGCCTCGACCGATTTGGTGAACTTGTCGACCGCGACCAGGAGGTGGATGAAGCCGGATGGGGCGTTCTTGAATGGTCCTACCATGTTCATGCCCCATACGGCGAATGCCCATGTGATGGGGATGGTCTTGAGTGCCGAACCAGGGAGGTGCGTCTAGTGGGCGTACTTCTGGCATCCGACGCATCATTGGACGATGTTGGTGGCATCGGCGTGCACGGTGAGCCAGTAGAAGCCACGCCGCATGGCCTTGGCAACCAGCGACTTGGCACCGGCGTGATCGCCGCAGTCACCAGCGTGAATGTCCTAGAGGATCTTGCGGCCTTCTTATGGCTATACGCAGCACTGGAACACGCCAGTCACGCTGCGTTTGTGGAGCTCGTTGTTGATGATGACGAAGGATTTGCAGAGGCGCACGATCAGTCACGCCTCCGTCTCGTTGCTTGGGAGGATCTTGTCCTCGAGGAAGGCAACGTATGGTGCCGTCCAATCGCTAGGCTCCACAACCATGGCAACTAAGGTCGGCTCTGGTTGCAGTGGTATCCCGACATCGATCTCCTTCGGTGGGCTGACCAAAGGTTTGTGGATGATATCGAGGAAGACGCCTGCTGGTGGCGCTTGTCGGGCACACCCGATGCGGGAAAGGGCGTCTGCCTCCTCGTTCTTGCGTATGTCGATCCACTCAACGCAATAGCCATCAAAGTGTCCTCCCAGTTGGTCTACCGCTTGGCGGTACGCGATCATTGTTGGAGAGACGGCGTCGCATGTTCCGTCGACCTGGCCGGCGACTAGGTCGGAGTCGCCGTAGCACCGTAGGAGATTGATGTTCATTTCCTTGGCGGCCCGCATGCCGTGGAGGAGGGCCTCGTATTCTGCCATGTTGTTGGTGCAAGACTTGAAGTTGAGGTAGAGCACGTATCGGAGCTTGTGCCCTTTGGGGGAGGTCAGTATGACCCCGGCCCTTGCACCGTCGGTGTTCTTCGAGCCGTCGAAGTGTAGCGACCAGTAGTAGAGATATGGTAGCTTATCCGGCTGCTGCGCTTCTTCCAAATCTGCGAGGAAGTCAGCTAGTGCTTGTGACTTGATTGCTTTGCGGGGCTCGTATTTGATATTGTGGACGCCGATTTCGACGGTCCACTTGGCGACTCGCCCAGTCGCCTCGCGATTGCGTATTATGTCCTGCAGCGGTGCGGACGAGGAAGTCGCCGCTGAGCTCGGAATACAGCGTACACCAGTTTGTGGTAATGCGGGTAGAGATGTCGTGAGTCCGTCAGGACTTCTCTGATGTAGTAGACGGGGCGCTGTATGGGGCGCTCCTTGCCCTCCTTTGGCCATTCGACGACCATCATGGCACTGACGACTCGATTGGAGGCCGCAACGTAGACAAGCATTGGCTCCTTGTCGACTGGTGCGGCAAGTAGTGGAGCCGCGAGTAGAACTTCTTTGAGTGCTTTGAGTGCATCGTCCGCCTCCGCGTCCCATTGGAACGTGGGGTTCTTGCACATCAGGCGATAGAGGGGCATGGCCTTCTCGCGTTGTCAGGGGATGAAGCGACAGAGAGCCGCGACTCCCCCGGCCAACTTCTGGATGTCGCCAAGGCACTCGGGTTTTCCGAGTCACGCGATGGTGTCGATCTTGGTGGGGTTGGCTTCGATGCCTCGCTTGGAGACTATGTATCCCAGTAGCTGTCCGGTGGGGACACCGAAGGTGCACTTTCCTGGGTTCAGCTTGATGTTGTACCTCCGCAGATTTGCGAAGGTTTCGGCCAGGTCGGCGAGCAGGTCATCCTGGAGGTTGGATTTTACCACCACATCATCGATGTAGATGTGAATGTTGCGGCCAATTTTGCTCGCGAGGCACTCCTGCATGCACCTTTGGTATGTGGCGCCTGCGTTCTTGAGGCCGAACGTCATGGCCGTGTAGCAGAAGGCGCCGAATGGCATGATGAACGCCGTCTTCTCCTCGTCCTTGACCGCCATCTTGATCTGGGTGTAACCATACTAAGCGTCGAGGAAGCACAGGACTCCGATCCCGCGGTCAGTCGATGATTTGATCGATGCGCGGTAGGACGAAATCCTCCTTCGGGTAGGCGCTGTTGAGGTTGGTGTAGTCGATACACATTCTCCATGTGTTGTTCTTTTTCAGGACCATGACTGGGTTTGCCAGCCACATGGAATGTTTTATTTGCCGAATGAATCCCGCGGCCAACAAGCGTTGTACTTCTTCGGCGATTACTCGACGGAGCTCTTCATTGAAGGGCCGCAGCGACTGCTTTACCGGTCGCACTTTCGGGTCGGCATGAAGTTTGTTCTCAGCGAGTTCCCTCGGGACACCTGGCATGTCAGAAGGCTTCCATGCGAAGATGTCACGGTTCTCACGGAGGAACTCGATGAGCACGCTTTTCTATGCGGGGCTCATATGTGCCCCAATGGTGATCGTCTGGCTAGAGTCGCCCGGGACGAGCTCGACGGTGCGGGTATGCGTGGTTGCCTCGAACGTGGAGTTCGCGGCGGTTGGCTTTTTCAGTATGGTGGGGTCGTCCTTGTTGATGTGCCCGCGTATTTCGTGAGCTCCTCCACGTGGTCCGTTTCCGCGGTGATGACGGCATCGGCGAGATCATTGCCTTTGTCCACGCATTCCACGACCATGTCAGGGTCGTCGTGGACGGTGATGATGCCGCTTGGCCCTGGGAGCTTCATCTTGTTATACGTGTAGTGGGGAGGCGCCATAAATTTGGCAAACGTTTGGCGTCCCAGGAAGCAATGGTAGGGGCTACGGAAGTTCACCAGCTCGAACTTGATTCGCTCGGTGCAGTAGTTTGTCGGTGTGCCGAAGGTGACCGGTAATTTCACTTTTCCGATCGGGGACGATACCGTGGAAGGTTGTTAGGGTCGGCTGGATCACCGACTCCGGGAGATGGAGCCTCTTGAACGTGTCCAGATACATGATGTTGATGGAGCTCCCACCGTCCATCAGTTTATTGGGTAGCCAATAATCGGCCACTTGGGACCTAACCACCAGGGCGACTCGCCCTGGGTCTTGATCTTGGGAGCGTGGTCCTGGCCACTCCAAGTGATGCTCTGCTCGGACCAGTTGAGGAAGCGTGGGATGTCGACCTGTGTCACCGCATTGACAGTGACTGCGCGGGCGAGCACCTTCCTCTCGCGCTTGGTGCCGAGCCCTGTGAAAGTGTGTAGCGACCCGACGGCATTGCTGAAGCCGCCGACGTTTCTGTTGTCCCGAGGTGGGTTGTTGTTGGGGTCCTCCCTTGCTCACCTTGCCTTTTCGATCTCTTGGAGGGAGTGGCAGTCCGCGGTGGTGTGGGTGGCGGGTTTCCCCTTCCTGTTGTGGTAGACGCAGGGCTGGTTAAGCAGGGCGGCGGGGTCGAATTTCAGCCTCGCCGTGTTGTTGGCGCGGTAGTTTTCGCTATCGTGGTAATTTCCCCTGTCGCGTCGGTAGCTCTTGGAGTCGGGTTGGCCTAGACGGCGTTGGCGAGGAAGTCGACTCGCCCGTCCGTGCGGCGCTTGCCGGTGATGCGAGTGCTGCTGTAGCGCATGTCGCGTTGTCGCCCGCTGTCATGGCCGCTAGTGCGGCGTCTTCCTCCCGACTCATCGTCGGAGTCTTGGGTGGGGTCCTCCTCCGCATAGCGCTTGGCGATTTCGAGTAGGTCGAGGATGTTGTCGAGCGTCCGGTAGACCTGCTTGATCTTAGATACCAGTGGTTCGTACCGGGACGCGTTCTTGAAGCAATGTATAGCCGTGTTTGGGTGCATGCGGGAGGCGTTGATCCAGAGTTCTTGCCACCTTTGAATCCAGTGGCGGGTCGACTCGCGTTGTCCCTGGATGCACCGCTCCAGGTCTTCAATCGTGGTGGCGCGGGTGTAGGAGCCCTCGAAGTTCCTGATGAAGGCATCCCGCATTTCCTACCAGGAGTCGATGCTGTCGGCGGGGAGGGTGTTGATCCATTACCAGGTCGCTCCCTCCATCATCAGGGGGAGGTAGCGAGCGGCGAGTAAGTCGGTGTGGTCGGCGATCCCCATCGCCGTGAGGTATGTGTCCAGCCATATTGCTGGGTCGTACGTTGGATCATATTTTTCGATCTCTTTGGGCGCCTTGAAGTTGGTGGGGTACTTTTCCCCTCTGATCATAGGCCCGAAGCATTGGGGGCCAACTCGGCTGAGCGAGCCCCTCGGTTCGGAGTCGCCGCGATTACTGAGGTTGTGCCTCAGGTCGTTGGGCTGGCGTGCCCGCCAGGCCTGGTTGTTGACGATGTGCGTGCATAACAGTAGGGAGGGAGCATTGGCCTAATGATGGGCAAACTTGTTTTAACTATGCATTGGCCTAATATATAAACTCTGACGGAGGGAGCATAACACTATGTGTAGTTTAATTACTCTCCTCCCCCTTCACCTATCCTCGCAAGCTACTCCTCACCTTCGAAACCTCTTTAGCTCTTTTTCTATGCACCACATGGACCCAATACGACGCGGACTCCGTCTGGGTAGACGTCTTGAATACAACATTGATGCAAAAGGATTGATCATGGCATGGTAAACAACGTTATCAAGGGGATTTTGCTACATGTATTAGATATAGAGATAATCTTAATTTTCCAAGTGACATGAATATTACTTTTTTAAAGCAAGTATAGTAGTACGAGTACAATGAATAATATGGCTAGAAATGGAGAGAAAAACCAAAGAGCAAGAGGAGACTATGAGCTTAGAGAATAAAAGGAAGGTAGTGCGAGAGGGGAGAAGCGAGGAGTTAAAGGCGGTGCGATGTCAGAACACACTTATGATAGGTTCCTGACATGAGGTACTACTATAGACTTTACAGCGTACACACTCTACTAGTAGTAATAAATTTCAGGACCTATATACACACAAAACAAATTTGATTTTTCACTCTCACCATCCATCTCTCCTCGGCGCACCGGCCAACTAATCTCTCCCTCGTCTAAAGGCTAGGCGCTACGCTGCACACGTGTGCCTTGGTACAACGGCACTTTTTTTGTGTTTCTAGCATGTTTGTTAGCTGTGTTGGTGTACATAGGAAGGAACCACTTTGGGACTTGGCGGAAAAAATCAGTAGAATTCGAACTTTTCTGGTTTGGATTTTTTCACTTCCTTCCCAAACATAAAGAAGGGTTAGGAAAAATGGAGGATTGGTGTGGCATGCCTCATTGAATCTTATGGGAATGAAAACCATGGGAATTGGAACAATTAAGTGGGTGTTTGATGGCAATGTAGGAAAACCATAGGTATCGTACATAGTATAATATTGTTATATGAAATTTGAGCTTTTAAACAAGTAGCCTTTATGTCGTCCGATTGATGACAAGTATGCCATGAGGGGGTCCTCGAGGCATGCGGAAGAGAGGGATGTGAGACGTACGGTGTTCCAGGACGGTGAGGACACAAGTTTACCCAGGTTCGAATCCGCCGGCTTTGGACGGATCCTACTCCTGCTAGCAATCCAGTAATACGGCAAAGCCAGAATATGGATTACAAGGGTTTCGCCTGTGCGAGTTGAGATTTTAGATTATTGTGAGGGTCGGTGCCCTAAAGGATCTACCTATGACGGCCTATATAGATATCCGGCCTAGGGTTTATAGGAGAGATCTATCCGGCTACGACAAAGAGTCAGTTACAGAGTACATCTTGAACTACAAGTAACACTATGGGCCTATGCGGTATGTCTTCTAGGCCTTCCCGTAGCCGGACTGGACTCCGTCTCTTCTCCCTGATTGGGTCGCCCGTGAAGCAAATCTCTAACCCGAAGTGGGCCACCATGGTCAGTGAGGAACTGTGAGGATAGCCGGAAAGTATATCCCCAACAGCAGCCCCCAGAAGCCTCCAAGATCCAAAGTCGGATTCATCATCATCTAGCTTGATCTTTGGCTTGCAGAATCTTGAAGGGTTACTGAAACTTCAGAACAAAAAGTACGAACCGGGTCTTAAAAATAAGTCGGACCTATCAGTACATTTATTCAGATTTCCATCTCGAAATTCAAAATAAGCCGGAACTTGGTGTCTGAAGTAGCCTAACACCATCCATGGTCAAGTCACGTCACTGACAGACATTTCCTGTCAGCACGATTGTTGGTGGGTCCGCCTTTCATGAAATCGAGGCGTTGTTTCAATGCATGCGTGGAGATCGAAGCGGTGTAATCATCGAACAGAGGTTTCCCTGTCCTTTCCATGACGCGTGGCATGTTTACTGTAGCATTTACACAAATCTTGACGCGTCTGATGGATATAAGTGGTGTGGATTTTTCCCCCAATCTTCTTCACCAGTTCCAGCGCCGTTTCCTTCTCCTCTGTGCCTTCCATGAACCTAGCGCTACACTACCCCCAGCAAAAACACATCCAGCACCGCCCATCTAAGGTCACCGGTGCACCCAATAGAATGGCATCCTCATCATCCTCCGGCTTAGCGGCGGCAGCGGCGGCGACGGCGGCGGCGGCAGAGAAGGAGAGCCACTGTGGAGTTTGGATCCCCTGTGTCCTAGACGATCCCAAACTCCAGGTTATTGAAGACGAAGGGCTCCTCCATGCCGGCGACTGGTAGAGCGGCTTCGGCGAAACCGTCCCCAACCCCCACAACAACGAGCGAAAGCATTTCGGCACTCACGTTGACAGAGGTCTTTCCTTTCCTCCCTCGATATTCTTTTCCGAGGTTATAGATCATTATGGTTTGCATCTCCACCATCTCCCCCCGAACTCCATTGTAGAGATGAGTGTGTACGCCTCTTTGTGCGAGGGGTATCTCGGCATTAGGCCGAGCCTCACTCTTTTCCGGTACTATTTTCATGTCCGGAGAAATTCCATTACTGCCTGTAATCCTTATATTACCGGTACCATTAGTTTTTCGGTTAGACGTGAGCGTGTTTATCCCCGGATTATGGCAAGTGATTCGGTCAAACAATGGCCGTCCACTTTTTTCTACCACAAGGATATCCCCACTCCCGGCAAAGATTCAGCTTTGCCGGCTTTCGTTGATGGAGCCGCCATGCCCCAAGAGCCTTGGGGCGAGGTCACTCCGACTCTCAGTGACGATCTATTTCTCGCCAAGAGATGGATCGAATACCTGATGAAGCACAAGGGTCTGAAAGGGTCTGACTTAGGTCAATGCTGGGTGGCACGCCGGATCCAACCTTTTCAACATCATGGAGATCCACGGATGCACTCCATCACGTCGTCGAAGAATGACTCCCTCCACGTCAGCTCCAAGTTCTTAAAGCCAAATCAATTGGCTGATAAGGGAGCGGATCGAGAGGAAGATTCCGGAGCTGTCCTTGGACATGCATACAACGGAACATCCTGTTGTGCCGGTAAACTTCAGAAGTAACTCTTTTTATGTGCTCATCTATATGTTATTTTTGCAATACTGAGATGCTTTTTCCTTTTCAGCTTGCTGAACTCCCCAAGTCAGAGTTTGTCCTATCAAGGGATACCCTCCTGAGTTTTCTCAGGACGAGGGTGAGTTGGTCCCAATGTCGGATGTCGTTCCTCAAAAACGTAAAGCTTCGACATTGTCCATCGGCACCAAAGAAGTGCCAGTTGTGAAGAGGTAATCTTTCCTCACAAGGTCATTCTATTTTGCTTGTAATTCCTTCTGAGATGTAATGTTCTTTGTTCTATTATCTTCTCAGAGCTAAACAGCTCATCAAGGGCAAGGGCAAGGAAGCTGCCGCGAAGCCCCTATGTCAGTCGAAGCTCAAACTAGCTTCTCCTACTGTGGCTCATCCGACTCCCGCTCCTCAGCCTTCTGCAGTACCGGAGATTACTCCATCTCTAACTGTTGTAGAAGATCCGACTCAACCAGCAGAGCCAGCGATCCTTGAGTCGCAAACTGACGTCACCATGAGTGACTCAGGTGTTGATAATGGTGAACCCTCTTCAGGTAATGATCTATCGGAAGAAATCTTCGCCAACAATCTCCTAAGTAATCCGGGACTTGCCAAACTTGGCCTGTCTCGGAATTCTATGGAGGAAATCCAGCGGTTGGCCTGGCAATGCTTGGAAAGCCAAAATCTTTCTGCCGAAGAAGAAGCACAAGAAGCAGAGGACGTCAAGTACTCCGAACTTCTTGAACAAGTCCTCCTTCACGACGAGGGACTGAGAGCTGGCGTGTTACCACCTCCACCAGTGATCCCGCTCACCCTTGCCAAGAAGGTTACAACTGAAGTGAACATGTTCTTGAGCAAGCTCACACATGAACAACGTGTAAGTCGGAATTCCAACTCACATTTTCCTTTATGTTACTTTATATCCTATCCTCTAGCCCCCAAGCATGAAATTGGATAGTCAAATCTCGGTTTATGCTTACTTAGGATGCCAAAGAATGAACTAGTGTAGCCCCCAAGGCTCATGCTGATATTAGTTACATTATTAGCCTGAGTCTGTAGTAGACTTCTGACACTGTGTATTATGACTTACAGAAAGTTAATTCGTATAACCAGGAATTATTAAAAAATATCTGCAACAAGCAGAAAGATATTAGAGCTCTCTAGCTTGAAAATGCACAGCTAAAGGTTTCCAAGGATGAGGCCGAAGGTAAACATTTCGAAACTCAAACCTTGTCTTTTTGTTTTATAGTCGAAATTTTGTTGACATGTCTGTTCTTTTAACTTACAGCACTGGTAAAATAGTCCTGCGATATGATCGAAGAAGCCAAGAATCTTAAGACCTTGGTGGTGGAGAACAAAGAACTTCGCCAAGAGCTGGATAAGCTTAAGGCAGATCATGAGAAGAGCATTGCTCAAATTCTTGAATCCACCTCCATGGCCACCGATGAGCGTGATCGCAAGATTACGCTTCAAGATAAGAAAATCTCGGATCTCAGCAATGAGCTATTCAGAGAAAAGGAGATTTCTGAGGCGCTCCGGGCTGAACTCCAGAGTCTTCGTGAAGAGAAGGCCAAAGTCGACGATGTCATCTTTGGTATGTTTCCCTTTCTCTGACTTATCTGCATCTTCCGACTCTTTGGAGTCCAGGTTTATTTGACTTACCCTTTGCATTATATGCGCAAGTCCTCTAAACTTGACAGACTCAACCTCTACCGAGTCTCGCACCAGCCGGCTTACTCAAGTCGGTGTTTTACTGCACGACTTCCGTCAATCCCTCGAAGATATTGGCGAAGTTCTCAAGGTTCCGGATATGCATAGCATGTCCGGTTTTGAGGTGCGAGACAAGGCTAGGGATATTCCATAGCTTGTTCAGGACTGGAACATGTCCTACACGCGAACGGCAGCGCAAAACGCTCTCACCATGTTTATGAGCCACCATGAAAACATGAAGATCTGGCAAGTAACCAGAGAGTACTGCAAAGTGGACAAAGACGGACAAGAGCAAGACATCAAGGCCATCATGGACTCCTGCACCGGATATGGGTGCCACGTAGCTGATTTGACCAGCTACGACACTCCCTTCTTCACTCGCATGGACACGCCGCCTCCGCCGTCCGAAGAAACAGTTGAATTTTCTGACGATGATCAAACCATATTGAATTTGAACATCTCGGAACGTTATCAAGCCGAGGCTGATGTATCCAGCGAGCCGGCAGCTCCTACCTCTCTCCCTGGATCATAGAGTATCAGAAGAACAACATGTCATTCTGAAAAACAATTTGGATATGTAAATAAGTAGGATAATACATTTGCTAGTGCTATGTGTTAAGTTATCTATTCAGCACTTTTGGCTTTTATATTATGTGCCTGAAATGTTTGCATAAGCACTTGTATTTTTTGTCTGCACTTATCGTTTATCTGGCTTTCGCCTCGTCCCTTTTGTGAGCCGGCCAACTTTCAGCACGAAAACTTTGCCGAGCAACGGATCTCAATTGCTAAACCAATTTAAACTCGGAAACAAAGCCGGCTTCGAGTACCCACAATTCACTACTCGGAAAATGCCCGCATCCAGCAATCAGATAAATAACCAAAGTATCGACTAGAAAATTTAGATTTATACCCAAAGGTATCAAATTTAGAATCGGAAATCTAAACCAGAACAAACATGAGCATAAAGTACTTTGAAGTATTCTGGAATTTTCGACTGCGACATGATCATTTGGAAATAAAATGGTAAAAACTTCTCAGAAAGATTTTGAGGGAACCAAGACTTTATGTATCATTGAACATGTACACATATATGATTACAAAGAAAAATAAACTAAGAATAAAAGGGATGTACTGTAGCAATATTCCATGGTCTGTCTAATTCATCCGGGTTTGTACTACCTCCAGCTCTCTTTCTCTTCTTAGTAGCAGGTCTTTCTTTGACCGGCCGCATATCAGTTAGGTAGTATGAACCATTGTGCAATACTCTACTAACTAAAAATTGCCCTTCCCATACTAGGGAAAGTTTGTGCTTTCTTTGCTGCACAAGCCGGAGAACCAAATCACCCTTATTGAAAGACCGGTTTCTCACTGATACGTCCATTTTGCATCACTATTCTATGTCATAATTCACTGTTATTCATTGATATATTTCGTATTGAGAGGTGATACTTATGTTATTTCATCTGTTTTTAATGGTTGATGACTTTTGGAGCATGGGCCGCTGCAGTCAGGATTCTGATGGAAAAGGTGCTGTTTGGAGGCAAAATTCGCGAAGATCAGAAAATTCAGGAAAATATACGGAAAATCCTATTTTTCTAGAAGACGAAGGAAGCCAGAAGGGGGGCTAGAGATGGGCCACAGGGGGCCCACACCACCCCCTGGCGTGAGCCACCCTAGGCCGCGCCACCAGGTGGTGTGGTCGCCCTGGTCCACCCCTGGCACTCCCCTCTGGCGTATATTATCCTCCCGAAACCCTAAGACTCGGGGAGCGACCACAGAAAGATTCTGCCGCCTCTGCGGGGCGGAAAACACCTAGAGAGAAAGATCTCTCCAGCAGACAGATTTCTGCAGAGGGAATTGCTTCCCGGAGAGGGGAGATTGTCGCCATCAACACCACCCTCAAGCTGGACTTCATCGGGATCATCATCATCATCATCACCACCATCATCACCATCAGCACCCTCATCACCATCTCCATATTGCTGTAACAATTGGGTTGAATCTTGCATAGTTCATATGGGAAACTTTCCCGGTGTTGATTACTCTTTGTAGTTGATGCTATTGAGTGAACCATTTAATTATTGTTTATGTTCAGATTGTTATACATCATTATTCCATCTCTGATCATGATCCATATGATGTCTTATGAGTAGTTCGTTTTGTTCTTGAGGACATGGGAGAAGTCATGTTGTTAGTAGTGGAGTTGTGTTGAGAAAGATTCAATAGTTTGATACTTAAGTTGTGGTGTACTTCTTCTAGTCGTGTCATGTGAACGTCGGCTACATGACACTTCACCTATATGGGCCTAGGGGAATGCATTGTGTATTTGGATACTAATCGTAGGGATTTCCGGTGTGACAGAAACCTGAACCCCTATTAGGAAACCATTGCACAAGGGACGTAAGGGTCTTAGAGTTTAAAGTTGTGGTTAGGTTTCTACCTTAATTACTTTCTTGTACTTATGGATGTTTGCAAGGGGTATAATCACAAGTATGTATTACTCCTAGGAAGGTCGGTACATTAGCACAGGTTCACCCACACAACACTTAGCAAGCTAAAGAAGATTAATCAACTATATGAAGCGAAATCACTTGACAGTCTTCCCATGTGTCCTCGAGAACGTTTGGTCATCTTAAGTAATACAATCGGCTTGTCCTTTGCTCCATAAAGGATTTGGCCACTTGCTGCATTTATTCCTACTATCTTTTATTTACTCGTACTTTGTTTACTTGCTTTATCAAAAAACCCTAAAAATCCATTTGCTAAGTACTTGCAGAGAATTCCCGATCCATACCACTAGCCAGCACCTTCTGCTCCTCGTTGGGTTCGACACTCTTACTTATCAAAAATACTACGATACACCCCCTATACTTGTGGGTCATCAAGACTATTTTCTAGCACCGTTATCAGGGAGTGAAGCGCTATTGGAGAGTGGAACTGGTAAAGGAAACTTCTACTATGAGTATTGTTTACTTCTGCTAGTTGCTTTATTTTCGTTATGGATAATTCGCTGAGTTTCTTATTTGGTAATGCTACTACCACTGCTAAGGTAGTAGATAAACCACCACCTGTTGAGAATGATGATTTCAAAATACCTATAAGAATTATTGATCGTGTTATGGATAACTACTATGTTGGGGATGGAACTGTCCATCCTGGTGATCATTTACTCTTTATACACGAATTATGCGGGTTGTTCAAGTGTGCAGGTATTACTACAGATCAAGTTAAGAAGAAGTTATTCTCATTATCACTGAAAGGAAGAGCTGAGGAATGGTATAAGCTGCTGAAGAATGGTCAAGCTCTGGAATGGGAGGAAATAGTGCCTCTCTTTTATTCAAAATGTTATCCTCCTAGTGAGATTCATAAAGATTGGAATCAAATATACAACTTTTGGCCTCTTGGTGGAGAGAGTATAACTCAAGCTTGGGGGAGATTGAAGTTACTTATGCTCAAATGTCCCATTCATGAGCTCCCCAATAATGTCATTATCAATAACTTTTATGCAAGGCTCCCTCTACATGACAAGGATTTATTGGATGCTTCTTGTGCTGGATCATTCACTCGCATGGAAGAAGAAGCTAAATGGGATCTTCTGGACCGTATTCAAGACAATTGTGAAGCTTGGGATAATGACAAAGGTAGAAAGTCAGGTATAAATTATGATTATAAATGCATTGAATCTTTTATGGGAACTTATGACTTTCAAAATATTAAAAATGCTTATGGTTTAGAATGTCAAGCTATTACTTCTTATTTTAAGGCTTTTGCTTCCTATGTTGAAGTGCCTAAAAAGAAGTGGAATAAGTATCATGAACCCTATAAAGATATTGCTAAGAGTGTTCCTGCAAGAAATACTGAAGTTTATACTGCTAATCATGTTTTACCTGAACCTTACATTGAGAAAATGCATTTCCCAGTTAAGATAAAGGAACATTCTATGATAGCTAGTATGTTTAATCAAAGTACAAATGAAACATTAAACCTGTGGTAGCAATTGTGAAAGATCTTGTCCCTAAAAGTATAGAAGATGGACACATAGTTTTTTGTGAGGATGCTTCTAATATTGTTTCACATCCTAATAGATCTAAAAAAGCTAGTATCCTTATGCTTTCCGTTAGAATTGGTGATCATTGCTATTTTGGTTTATGTGATATTGGTGCAAGTTCCAGTGCTATTCCTTATGAGCTTTACAGAGAAATTATGCATGAAATCAGTCCCTGCGAATTGGAAGAGATTGATGTGGTTATTCACCTTGCTAATAGAGAGACAATCTCTCCAATTGGTATTGTACGAGATGTGGAAGTTCTTTGTGGTAAGATTAAGTATCCCGTTGATTTTCTAGTACTTGGTTCAACTGCTAGTAAAACTTATCCTATCATTTTTGGTAGACCTTTCTTGAGTACTTGTGGAGCTATTATAGATTGCAAGAGGGAGAAAATCTTGACTAAGTTTGATGGGGAATCTTATGAGTTTAATTTTTCGAAATTTACTAAAGAACCTTGTGAAGAGGAAACCCATAATGAGGATTTTAGAGTTGAACAACTTGCTTCTATCTCTCTTGATCGTAATAATGCTTTGCAGCAATTTATGGAAGATCACGAAAGTGAGATCTTCATGGAAGAAAGGAACGAGATTGACGAGATCCTCTGTCGTCAACCCAAGATGCTAAAGCATGACTTGCTTGTAGAAGACTTGGGTACCACGTTGCCACCTAAAAAGGATCCGGTCTTTGATCTAAAACCTCTCCCTGATGATCTTAAATATGCTTGTATTGATGATAAAAAGATATATCCTGTTATTACTAGCGCTAAACTTTCAGGGAAGGAAGAAGAAAGGTTATTGGAGGTTTTGAGGAAACACCGAGGAGCTATGGGCTATACTCTCGATGATTTAATAGGGATTTCACCTACTATATGTCAGCATTCTATCAACATAGAACTAGATGGAAAGCCAGTAGTAGAGCACCAACGACGTTTAAATCCTAGGATGAAGGAAGTGGTAAGGAATGAGGTATTGAAACTCCTTGATGCTGGTATTATTTACCCTATTGCTGATAGTGAATGGGTTAGTCCTATTCATTGTGTTCCTAAAAAAGGAGGTATTACCGTTGTTCCTAATGATAATGATGAGCTTATTCCTCAAAGAATAGTAGTAGGCTACAGGATGTGCATTGATTTTAGAAAAGTCAATAAAGTTACTCAGAAAGATCACTACCCGCTTCCTTTTATTGATCAAATGTTGGAAAGGTTGTCTAAAAAGAACCATTTTTGTTTTCTTGATGGTTATTTTGGTTTCTCTCAAATTGCTGTTAAACAACAAGATCAAGAAAAAACTACTTTTACTTGCCCTTATAGAACTTATGCTTATAGAAGTATGCCTTTTGGTTTATGTAATGCTCCTGCTACTTTTCAAAGGTGCATGTCTGCTATCTTTCATGTTTTTTGTGAGGAAATTGTAGAAGTGCTCATGGATGACTTTTCTGTCTATGGAACTTATTTTGATAATTGTCTGCACAACCTTGATAAAGTTTTGCAGAGATGTGAAGAAACTAATCTTGTTCTTAATTGGGAGAAATGCCACTTCATGGTTAATGAAGGGATTGTCCTCAGGCGTAAAGTTTCTGAAAGAGGCATAGAAGTTGATAGAGCTAAGGTTGAGGCAATTGAGAAGATGCCATGTCCAAGAGACATCAAAGGTATTTGTAGTATCCTTGGTCATGCTGGTTTCTATAGAAGGTTTATTAAAGACTTTTCTAGGATATCAAAACCCCTCACTAATCTTCTCCAAAAAGATGTACCCTTCGTTTTTGATGATGATTGTAAGGAAGATTTTGAAACTCTTAAGAAGGCTTTAACTACAGCCCCTATTGTTCAACCACCTGATTGGAGTCTACCCTTTGAAATAATGTGTGATGCTAGTGATTTTGCTGTAGGTGCTGTCCTTGGGCAAAGAATTGATAAAAAGTTAAACATTATTCATGATGCTAGTAAGACTCTAGACGCTGCTCAAAGGAATTATGCTACTACTGAAAAAGAATTTCTAGCTGTCGTTTTTGCTTGTGATAAGTTTAGGCCCTATATTGTAGACTCAAAAGTCACCATTCATACTGATCATGCTGCTATTAAATACCTTATGATGAAGAAGGACGCTAAGCCTAGGTTTATTAGATGGGTGCTGCTTTTAGAAGAGTTTGATCTACATATAGTAGATAGGAAAGGTGTTGAAAACCCTGTAGCTGATAATTTATCTCGATTGGAAAACATCTCTTTTGACCTTATGCCTGTTAATGATAGTTTCCCAAATGAACAGTTAGCTACAGTAGGGGTAAGCTCGCGAGGGAGCCCTTGGTATGCTGACTATGCTAACTTTATTGTCTCCAAGTATTTGCCTCCAACTTTTACAGCTCAGCACAGAAGGAAGTTCTTCTATGATTTGAGGCATTATTTTTGGGATGACCCACACTTATATAAAGAAGGAGTGGATGGTATTATGCGAAGATATGTTCCAGAATATGAACAAAAGGATATATTGCGTAAATGTCATGGTAGTGCTTATGGAGGACAGCATGCAGGAGATAGAACTGCGCAAAAGGTGCTACAATCAGGTTTCTACTGGCCTACACTTTTTAAAGATGCAAGAAAATTTGTTTTATCTTGTGATGAATGTCAGCGTGTTGGTAATATTTCTAGACGCAATGAAATGCCTATGAACTACTCTCTAGTTATTGAACCGTTTGATTGCTGGGGATTTGACTTTATGGGTCCTTTCCCTCCTTCGAAAGGTTACACTCATATTCTTGTTGCCGTTCATTATGTTACTAAGTGGGTAGAAGCCATTCTACAAAGAGTGCTGACAGGGAGACTTCTCTAAAAATGCTTAAGGATCTCATCTTTCCTAGGTTTGGATTGCCTAGGTATCTCATGACGGATGGGGGTTCTCATTTCATTCATGGTGGTTTTCGAAAGACCCTTGCTAAATATGATGTTAATCATAGAATTGCTTCAGCTTATCACCCCCAAACTAGCAGGCAAGTAGAGTTATCAAATAGAGAAATTAAATCCATCTTGCAAAAGACTGTTAATAGATCTAGAAAAAACTGGGCTAAAAAGTTGAATGATGCTTTATGGGCTTATAGAAATGCCTACAAAAATCCTATGGGGATGTCTCCTTATAAAATGGTTTATGGGAAAGCTTGTCACCTACCCTTAGAATTAGAACACAAAGCTTACTGGGCAGTTAAAGAACTAAATAGAGATTGTAAGCTTGCTGGTGAGAAAATATTATTTGACTTAAGTTCTTTAGATGAATGGAGGAGTGAAGCCTATGAAAATGCTAGGCTCTTTAAGGAAAAAGTTAAAAGATGGCATGACAAGCGAATACTTAAGAGAGAATTTCATGTTGGTGAGAAAGTTCTATTGTATAGGTATCGTCTCAGATTTTTTGCACGAAAGATACTGTCAAAATGGGAAGGGCCTTTCATTATTGAAGAACTATACCATTCAAGAGCAATAAAAATTACTTCTTTAAAAGATAATACTACACAAGTAGTGAATGGGCAGCGACTCAAGCACTATATTGCTAGAGATTCTTACAATGAAGATGTTGATGGCTTTCAAGTTATAACTCCGGAGAAATTCATCAAGGACCAAATTCAGAGACCTGCAGAGTCTGTTTTCAAATAGGTAACAGTTCTGGTAAGAAAAGTTCCGCGAAAATACAATTCGACTATATTTTTGCAGTTTTTAGTCAATAGGGAAAGTTACGAAGCGAAAGAGGGACGGAAACGGAGCCAGGGTGGCTCACACCAACCTGTGGCGCGGGCCCTCCCCTGGCCATGCCACCAGGTGGGGAGTCCACCCCGAACTCCGCCTCCGACTCGTTTTCGCCCAGTACTTTCCTTTTGTTATGAAACTTCGTAATATATAATCCCCCGGAGCCCTCGAGGTTCGTATATCGTGTTCTCGTCGTGTTTTTGTTTCGATCTGTTTCTACCTGGTATAGTCCCAGATTCGAAGCCATAATTTCTTCCTCTGGATCTGTGTGGACAAAACTGTGAGTATGCGGTTAGGTTTAAACGCATAAGTGCTGCTACAAGTTTCAGGATGCTGGAGACCATGATGTCCTTTGTTGATGGGAAGCCCTTACCCTGGAAGTCGGACGATGATGAGAGGACACTGATACATTGCAAATGTATCTATAATTTTTGATGCTCCATGCTTGGTTTTATCCACTTTCTTGTGTTTTGTCCACACTTTGGAGTACTTTTCATATGATTTCTTGGACTAACCTATTAACAAGAGCCACAGTGCCAGCTGCCTGTTTTCTGCTGTTTTTGGTTCCAAGAAAGTCAGAAAATGAATATTCTCGGAATTGGACGGGACAAAAACCAAAGTGCCTATTTTTCCTGAAGACTCCAAGAGCCATAATACGAGACGGAGGAGGGCCAGGGGCTGGCCACACCACCCCTAGGCGCGGGCTGGGCCTGGCCGCGCCAGGGCATGGTGTGGTGGCCCCAGGCACCCCCTCGGTCTCCCTCTTTGTCTATAAGAATCCTTCTAACCTAAAACCTCTGGGGGGTTTGATGTTTTTCCACGAAAAGGACCGCTGCGCCGCCGCCACCGAAGGGGAGATTCGGGGGACAGAAAGTCTCTGTTCCGGCACCCTGCCGGGACGGGGAAGTGCCCCCGGAGCCATCTCCATCGATCTCCACCATCATCTCCATCGACCATCCATGTTTCCCCCATCTATGAGTGAGTAATCCCCTGCTGTAGGCTATGGGGATGGTAGGGATTGGATGAGATCGTTCATGTAATGGCATCAGATTGTTAGGGCATGGTGCCTAGTATCTTTTATTTGTACTTTATGACTTTGTTGCGACTTGTTGTGCTTAATGCTTGTCACTAGGGCCCGAGTGCCATGATTTCAAATCTGAACATGTTATTCATTCATTATGATAGTATTGTTTTTGGTCTTATCTGCAAGTTGTATACACACGTTGTTGTCCAGAACCTATGGCCCCGAAGTGACAGACATCGGGATAACCGGAAGGGAATGGATTTGATGTGAGGATCACATGTGTTCACAGAGTGTTAATGCTTTGCTCCAGTGCTCTATTAAAAGGATCACCTTAATTGCCAATAGTTCCCTAGAGGCCCCGCTGCAAACGGGTTCGCAGGACAAAAGATGTTGTGCAAGTTCTCATTGCGAGCACGTATGACTATATATGGAACACATGCCTAGGATTGTCTATTACTTGGATGCTTTATCTTATTTATCTGCAATTGCCCTATGTTCTGATTGCCATGTGAATTGTCTTGTCCATGCAACGCCCGTCCATCCATCCCTATGCCTACCGCACTCGAATCCCACTGTTTACTGCTTTTATTACTACTGTCTTTGCTTTACTACTGTTGTTACATTACTATTCCTACTACAAAACTGTTGCTACTGATAAACTGCTATGAGCAAGATTGTTTCCAGGTGCATCTGAATTGTCAACTCAGTTGTTAAGGCTTATAAATATTCTTTGGCTCCCCTTGTGTCGAATCAATAAATTGGGTTTCACTTCCCTCGAAAATACTATGATACACCCCCTATACTTGTGGGTCATCAGACACCACCACCGAAGGAGTAATTCGTCATCAGATTTGGCATCCCCTTGGTTTGTTCCAAGCTTGGGGGAGTGCCGTGGTATCACATCAATATCTTCTATTTTTTACCTTATTAGTAGAGTCATATCATGAATAGAGAAGTTATTATGTAGGATGGTTTGCATTATGGAAGTGTCCCCTCTCTAGTTAGATTTCTATCCCTTGGTGTGAGTTGTTGTTATCGATTATTAATGAGAAGTTCTATCGTTCACCCTTTTGCATAGCTTATATTAGTTTTCGATTCGCGGTTATATGATTGATCTTGTTGTTAGTATTGGTATCACTTTGGGATCATTGAGTTAATTTAGTTGGTTTTGGCAAACCTGGCTCGGTCAGTAGCAACACTATTTTTGAGAGTTGCAAGAAAAGATAAAAGTACTCTATAGAAATATAATTTCATCATCTTTCTTTCTTGATTTGCTCATAAGTCTAGTATTCTCTAGTTAAGATCTTTTGTGCTTCCAAGGAAGATTGCATGTTTGTCCTGATCATTGTATGTTTGTTTGTTTCCTTCAACTCTTATACTTGGTACCCAGCCTTGCTAGCCAAAAACCTGTACTGAGAGGGAATTCTTCTCGTGCATCCACTCCTTTAAACCAAAGCCTTTGCCATTTGTGTCCACCAAACCTACCTATTAGCATTACTGCTATTCCAAGTAAATTATTGTCTTATCTACCTCCCAAATTAAACTTGTTATGTGAAAATTAGTGATTAAAGCTCTCACGAACTTGATGGCGCACTTTACTTTCTTGCACTTAATAAGCTTGAACCATTGGGTCCTTCTTTGTTGCGTATATGCTTGCGCTTTATGAGTTGAAGTTAGCAGAACCATGTATCATGGGGAACGCTTTCAACATTGCATTGGTACTTTGTACCTAGTTGATATCATCTTCTTTTTCTTATGGATCCCGGTGGTGTGAAATAAAAGTGGAACTTGTAAGATCATGGAGTTTATATGTGTGTTAGAGAAACGCCTAGGACGCTAGCCAAAGCCATGCCTAATCATGGTGGAAACTTGCAGCATAACTATAGTGAGCATTCTATGAAGTGTAACACCCTCGAATCGGCCCTATGCAAGTTTCAGCCCATTCCGCCAAACCCGCATAGAAACGATTCAAGGACGCCCACCAGACACTTTCGTGCGGGTGGAAAACGAAGTAATACCATTACACAACAGTCCTCGATGGGACCCACAGAACATATATATATATATACAACAGCGACTCAACGAGTCAAGAATACAGATACCGGAAGGCACAAACAAGGAACAAAGAATGGTACCATAGATAAAGGATCTCTCAGATAGCATGAAGTCCGGAGGTAGAAGCACTGTTGCCAAAGGAGGAAGCGAAACCCTGAAGGTACGACGAAAACCCAACCATGAGAATTACTGGACTCAAAGAAAGGGAAGAGAGCAGATTCAAAACGCGCAGAGGTAAGAGGAGAATAGCAGAGGGGTAAGGAGTAAAACAGACCTAATCAAATCTATCCAACCGATTTTGCAAAAATAGTTTAGACTCTCTACTTCGGCCGTTAGCTAGGTTATCCTACAGGCTGGACCAGTGGGGTATTGTAACTGCTGAGCTCTGATACCACTCTGTAACACCCTCGAATCGGCCCTATGCAAGTTTTAGCCCTTTCCGCCAAACCCGCATAGATACGATTCAAGGACGCCCACCAGGCACTTTCATGCGGGTGGAAAACGAAGTAATACCATTACACAACAGTCCTCGTTGGGACCCACAGAACAGATATATATACAACAGCGACTCAACGAGTCAAGAATACAGATATACAATACAAAGATCCAAATCACCTTGAAAATGTTACAGCGTCCGAGTACGAACAAGATGCAAATGGGGCTAAGAGCCCTGAAGAATAACCAATTGCGTCCATAACCCTACCCAGGCCAAGCCGGAAGGGTAACCCTGCTAACGACGTCGAACTTAACCTGCTAAAACAAAAGGGGTGCCGACAAAGGACAAATGAAAAATAGGAGCGTCAGTACTGAGGCCAGTACACGGCGAGGCTAGAATTCGGCGGCTCTCGCCTACATAGGTATGGTGGACTAAAGCGGCAACGCAGCATGAACTAAACAACCTATAGAGACTCGATTAACTGTCGGCTATTAAAGAGGGATAAGAAAGACCTATTCGGAACCACCTGATACTAACACCAATCATACCCATCCTGGTATTCCTCCTCGAGACCAAACGAGGAAGTCAAACCGAGGAACTCACACAGTTGGCAGTTTTATTCATTCCATTATAGTTGTAGCACTTACTAGTCAGATATAGATAGCATGAGTCATCCTGATAGCACAAGTAGTGGGCAGTTTTAGTTAACCATTCAGTTGTAGTTGTAGTACTTACTAGGCAGATACCATTAGCATGTGACATCCCAAACCCAGCAGTTGTTGGCAATTTTATTTCATTCCATTGGAGTTGCGATACTTACTAGGCAGGTATAACATGACACGATACACACCAGTTCCACCAGTTGTTGGCACTTTTATTATCAATTCCATTGTAGTGAAGCTGATTACTAGTCACATATTAAGTCAAATTTACAGCACTACTTTAGTTATGCTTGTCTATGATCGAGATACTGTGCTCCAAGTCGTCCATAACCGCTGACATGGCTTTCAGAAAGATTTACCCTGCAGGGGTGCACAAATAGCAACACACACACGATCAACCTCGGAAAAACCAAATCAAAACCCAACGAGGCTTTCACGACAAAGCAATCACAGGATTCATAAACTATTTCAGGGGGCCACCCCACTAAGCTACCCGCAACGAAGTTGGCCGACTCCGAGACGGACCCAGGGTTTGTGACAATGGCTGTAAACGACTGGGAACCCGAAAGTGTGACTGGGCTTGTCGATACTGCGAAAACATTCCACGTTCCAAAACAGTACAGGTGCTCCATGCACAATCATAAATAAAGCAGTAAGCATGGCATAAGTACAGGATAGTAATAAAGCCCCAAACTACTTGTGGCCCCAAGAAATAAGAAATGAATCAAGCTCTGGCTAAGGGAGATTCATAGAGTCTCCCGGATGTGGATAGTGCGAATAGTCAAGGAACAGGTATCAAGTACTCGGGGTCCTGCGGGACACGAGTGAGCATGGAAGAACCAAATAACATCTATTGCCCACCGATGCCTCTGCATTAGTTATATCTAGCAATTTAATAGTTGTATTAAAAGTCATGATCCTCTCCACCATAAACATCTGCCAGCATTCCAACAACTGTGGTACTCGACAACACGAGATCGGACCTGAGCAAGCAACTACGACTCGCAAGGCCAGCTATCTACCAAACAATAGTTATTAGGAGGTGTCCATGGCAATATAGAGGCTACACGGGATATAACTGGTGCACGGAAACTAAAGCATCGCGACACGGATAGCAATAGATCAACAGGAGGAAATAAAGACTATAAATGCAAAATAGGTAGAAGGGGGAGAGATGCTCGCCTAGGAAACACTGCCGAAGGATCATATCCGAAAAAGTTGTCGGTACTCGCATCCACTCATTGGCCTAATCCGCGAAGAAGCAAACACTAGAAGAAACACCGGATGCAATATTTAATACCACGACAGAAGATCCGGCATGATTATGATATGATGCAGATGCGGTGCAATTAGGCAGTGTTAAGCGAAACTGGGTCCCCGACAATTAATTAATAGGTTAGAGTTATTTATCTACCCCGCAAATTAAATGTTGGATTAACAAGGCGAAACAGGGCATCGGTTCGCTACACAAATTTAAATGGAGTCCGGAATAAGACAAAGATATCCCGCATATAGACTCCATATTTAATTATAAGGTGGAACAACATAATGCCCCAAACTCACATGATGAGATGTATGCAAGCATGATGATTCAATGATGCGACAGGTATATGCCATATTATAAAAATAGGGGCTTAGGGTCACACATCTGGGTTCGGAAGATCTTGGTTCCGGGGGTTCGGGGTTCGACAGTGTTCGACGGGGATCGGTCTCGGCGGGAACGTTCTCGGACAACGGAGTAGATCTTGTCCCATCCGTGGTTTTCGGGTCCGTGTAGACGGTCATGGCGTTCAAGGTGGAGAACTCGGCGTTCCGTGTAGGCGACCTTGGTGGTTTTCGGGTCCGTGAAGTAGATCTTGTCGATACTACATCGAAGGCCTTGGGTTTTCCGTGTGGCGATCTTGTCGTTCCAGCATCACTGGATCCGTGAAGAATCCGCGTGTCTTCTCGGAATCCCTCAGGTACAGCGTCAGTGGATCCGTATAGGGGTACTTGAGTGACTTCTCGGTACATGATTGATACGATCATGTCAACAGAGAAGATCTTGCCGAGAGGAACTTGGTCGTTGGGGGAAACAAGGCGAAGATTTTGTCGTGTGCAGAAAGTAGCAACAAGGTTTCATACGGGTCTTCCATCAACAAACATATCCGAAAATCACAATCCCAACACCAATATCCATGACAGGAACCTGCAGGACATCATTAGGTACTCTCGCACACGGTGAAGACGAGCAAGAGGTGGCCTCAGTGGTGGCGGCTTGGTCCTTGGTAGCAGGGAGAAACGAGCAGGGGACAGAAGGCGACCAGGGGCTGGGTCGACGCGGTTGTGCTGCTGCGGTGGGGCGACGGTGCCGGGGTGTGGCGAGGACAGCTCGAGGGAGGCTGTGGCCGAGCTTGAGCTGTAGTCTCCTAGGGGCGAGGTGAGCCAGGCAGTAGTGGCGCGCGTGGGAAGGAGTCGACGATGGCCGAGGAAGGCCGGCAGGCTCCTGGCGGTGGCTCTGCTCGGGGCGGGGTCCCTCACGGCGAGGCAGAGGGAGGCCGGCGAGTGGAGGCGATAGGAGGGGCGACGAAGGACTAGGCCGGGCCGTGCAGGGGCGCGGGCATCGAGGCTTCGGGAGCTCGTTGTGGTGGCGAGGAAGCTCGGCTCGTAGCGGAGCACGGCGAGGACAGGGCAGCGACGAGGGCTGCTGGTGTCAGGCCGAGCAAGCTCAAGGAGAGCGACGCGCCGACGCCAATGGAGAAGAGCAGGGCAGCGGATCCTGTGGAGCTTGGCGGCAAGGTGGCTCGAGGAGGCGGGCAGGGTTTCGGCCCTGGCGGCGGTGCTACCTGAGAGGAAGGGAAGGGCAGGGCCATGAGATCGAGGGTGGGCCGAGTTACGAGGATGCGTGCGGGCGGTTGTCGGGAGGAGGGACCAGCTGGTGTGGGCAACGTGCAGGTGGAGGCGGAAAGGAGGTGGGGCCGGGTTTGGCAAGGTGGGGCCAGATTGAGTGGTGTGGAGGCGCGTGCGCGGCAGGCTTTCCGCTCGTCTCCTGGCGGCGGGGTGGAGGATGAGGTGGGGTTTTATCGGCCTGTGTCTAGCTAGGGTTTTGGGGTGGCCTGGCTAGCTGGTCCTCGGGCCTGGCCGGCTGGGTTGCCCCTAAAAAAACAACTTAAACTTTTTTTTTAAAACATACTTTTGGAATTTGTTTTTAGGCAAATAAAATATCCAGGAAGACCTAGGTTTTCAATTTGAAATAAAGACGGGAATATTTAGAACACAAAATTAGGCGTTTAGAAAATAGTTTTTCAACAAACCATGCATGATGATGACGATGCTCAAATGCAATGTGGCATGATGACATGAGCATGCATCATGATGATGCAATGCACAAAAACACAACGATTTTCTAGTAGTGGTTTTAGCGGGATGCCACATGAAGCATCCTCAATAAAAACCTATGCAAATAGCAAATAAAAAGATCGCTGAGATGCTCATTGTCTGCTTGCCTTGTCATTTTGATTATGGGAAAGCTCATGTATCATGTGCAAGGGGTACCCTGTTGGCGGTTCTCAATGATACACATATGTTTACAATGACAAGAGCTTACTCATGACTGAAGTTGAGTAGCATGAGGTTCGGTACTCATAAGTAAGGGGCATGAGATTTCAACTTATAACTTGTCAAGCATATCCTCTTAGTTGTGTCACTTTAACCTTAATCACCAAAAGATGCCTATGATAGGGGCAATGAGAGCTGAAAGCCAGTAAGTATCATAATTTTTGGGAGCTCTTTATAAGACTTGCAATCCCTGCTTCCCTCTGCGAAGGGCCTTTTCTTTTAGTTTTTAGTTGAGTCAGTAAACCTACTCCCTTCTATCTCAGCAAGTATTTTGAGTTGTTGTGTTTCATTCATTCATATGATGATTTATTCAATCATGTTTCTTATGTTCCTTGTTTTGCACTTTGCTCTTATCTTGATGTTTACTACTTTGAAAGCTATCATTTGAAAACCAATTATTTGTGAACTCTAGCAAATTATCAACTATTCTTCGACCAAGAGCTAAGTTTGCCATTACCAATTATGATTTACTTTATGTATCTTTATTGTGTTTCCTTTACTCATTGCAAGTTGAGTTATATAATAGTGAGTTGTCTTCTATTATGATCTATGTATTGATGAATGTGATGCTTCTTATCCGTATTCTTTTATCGACTCTTCACTCCATAAACTTGAGGTCATGTTTATTGAGCTCAGTTTCGCTTGGGGACAAGCGAAGTCTAAGCTTGGGGGGAGTTAATACGTCCATTTTGCATCACTATTCTATGTCATAATTCACTATTATTCATTGATATATTTCATATTGAGAGGTGATACTTATGTTATTTCATTTGTTTTTGCATGGTTGATGACTTTTGGAGCATGGACCCCTGCAGTCAGGATTCTGATGGGAAAGGTGTTGTTTGGAGGGAAAATTCGCGAAGATCAGAAAATCCAGGAAAATATACGGAAAATCCTATTTTTCCAGAAGACGAAGCAAGCCAGAAGGGGGGCTGGAGATGGGCCATAGGGGCCCACACCACCCCCTGGCGCGGGCCACCCTAGGCCGCGCCACCAGGTGGTGTGGCCGCCCTAGTCCACCCCTGGCACTCCCCTCTGGCGTATATTATCCTCCCGAAACCCTAAGACTCAGGGAGCAACCACAGAAAGATTCCGCCGCCTCTGCGGGGCAGAAAACACAGAAAGAGAAAGATCTCTCCGGCAGACAGATTTCTGCTGGGGGAATTCCTTCCTGGAGAGGGGAGATCGTCGCCATCAACACCACCCTCAAGCTAGACTTCATCGGGATCATCATCATCATCATCACCACCATCATCACCATCAGCACCCTCATCACCATCTCCATATTGCTGTAACAATTGGGTTGAATCTTGCATAGTTCATAGGGGAAACTTTCCCGGTGTTGATTACTCTTCATAGTTGATGCTATTGAATGAACCATTGAATTATTGTTTATGTTCAGATTGTTATACATCATTATTCCATCTCTGATCATGATCCATATGATGTCTTGTGAGTAGTTCGTTTTGTTCTTGAGGACATGGGAGAAGTCATGTTGTTAGTAGTGGAGTTGTGTTGAGAAAGATTCAATAGTTTGATACTTAAGTTTTGGTGTACTTCTTCTAGTAGTGTCATGTGAACGTCGACTACATGACACTTCACCTATATGGGCCTAGGGGAATGCATTGTGTATTTGGCTACTAATCGTAGGGGTTGCCGGAGTGACAGAAACCTGAACACCCATTAGGAAACCATTGCACAAGGGATGTAAGGGTCTTAGAGTTTAAAGTTGTGGTTAGGTTTCTACCTTAATTACTTTCTTGTACTTATGGATGTTTGTAAGGGGTATAATCACAAGTATGTATTAGTCCTAGGAAGGTCAGTACATTAGCACAGGTTCACCCACACAACACTTAGCAAGCTAAAGAAGATTAATCAACTATATGAAGCGAAAGCACTTGACAGTCTTCCCATGTGTCCTCGAGAACATTTGGTCATCTTAAGTAATACAACCGGCTTGTCCTTTGCTGCATAAAGGATTGGGCCACTTGCTGCACTTATTCCTACTATCTTTTATTTACTCGTACTTTGTTTACTTGCTTTATCAAAAACCCCTAAAATTCCATTTGCTAAGTACTTGCAGAGAATTCCTGATCCATACCACTAGCGAGCACCTTCTGCTCCTCGTTGGGTTCGACACTCTTACTTATCGAAAATACTGCGATACACCCCCTATACTTGTGGGTCATCACTCACTCTCTGGCTATGATACTTGCATAACTTTTGCTGGTAGGCTATTGATCTCATCTCAGCAATGTCGCGAACTTCTTCGACTAAGTCGAGATCATTTTGTCAAGAAATTCCGGCATCCTCTTCAATATACGTGGCCACTCTAGGAGAAGTGTGAATCAAATCACTAGGAAGAACTGCTTCTATGCCATAGTCCAAGAAGAAAGGTGTGTATCCAGTTGACCTGTTTGGAGTTGTTCGCAAACTCCATATTACAGAAGATAATTCCTCTGCCCAAGCCCCCTCAACATGTCGTAGTGGTGCTTTGAGTCTCGGTTTTAGGCCCTGCAGGATTAAACCATTTGCTCTTTCGACTTATCCATTAGCTTGTGGATGTGTGACTGATGCAATGTCAAGCCGGATATTTTGTTCATTACAGAATTCGGCAAGCTCTCCCATGGAAAATTTACACCTATTGTCTGTGGTAATGCTATGCGGATAACCGTATCGGATTATAACATCCTCAACAAATCTTCTGGCTATTGCTCCATCACAACTAGTGACGGGTTTAGCTTCAATCCATTTGGTGAATTGATCCACCATCACTAAGAGGTGTGTAAACCCACTTGGGGCCCGTTTAAACGGTCCTACCATGTCAAGCCCCCAGACCGCGAAAGGCCATGTTATAGGTATTGTTCGCAGCTGATCAGCCAGAACGTGAGCTTGTTTGGCATACTTTTGGCATCCCTTGCATGTCTTGACCAGCCATTCGGCATTTGCCTTGGCTGTAAGCCAGAAAAAACTGTGTCGGAAAGCTTTTGCGACTAAAGATTTGGCTGCAGCATGGTGACTACACTCGCCTTCGTGGATCTCTCGTAAGATTTCCACTCCTTCTTCCAGAGATACACAGCGCTAAAAGACCCTAGATGCACTCCGCTTATAGAGCTCACCACTAATTATAGTATAGGCTTTTGCTCGTCGGACGATCTGTCGGCTCATAACTTTGTCTTCGGGTAATTTTCCGTCTATCAAGAAATTAAGATAGGGTTGAGTCCAGCTGGGAATCATAGCCAAATCTGCTACTAAAGGTGAGTCGGATATTCCTCATCTACTCCTTTTATAGAGGGAACTTTGAGGTTCTCTAAAAAAGCGCCACCCGGGACCTTTTTCCGAGTAGAGCCTATTCGAGATAGTGCATCTACTTCCTCATTTTCTGTTTGTGGGATATGTTGAACTTCAAAACCTTCAAACGATTTAGATAATTCATCCACGACAACTCTATATGCCGCCATGTGCTTGTTTGCCTTACAGATATCCGACACTTGTTGAGCAACAAGATCCGAATCTCCATAACACATTAATCGTCGGATGCTGATGTCCTTAGTAATCCGGATTCCATGCAGTAGTGCTACATATTTGGCAATATTGTTCGTCGCCGTGAAGTGTATCTGCAATACATAGAAAAGTTTATCACCTTGGGGTGACTTGAGCACCACGCCAGCCCTCGAGCCCCCGAGCGCTTTAGACCCGTCAAAATGCAAGGTACAGTATTCTGACTCCGGTAGGGTCATACTCTCTGTTGTCTCTGTCCAATCAGCGACAAAGTTAGCGAGGATTTGGGATTTGATTGCTGTACGAGGTTTGAACTCAATATCGAAAGCTGAAAGCTCTATTCCCCATTTGGCGACGCGTCGTGTGGCGTCACTATTGTTGATTATATCTCTCATGGGAGCTGTGCTCACCACGGTAATTAGATGTTCCTGAAAATAATGCCGTAGCTTATGAGATGCTAAGAACACACCATAAGCCAGCTTTTGATAGTGCGGATACCGCTGCTTTGATTCTGTTAAGACCTCGCTGAGATAATAAGTCGGACGCTCCACCAAGTGTTCTTGATTTTCCTCTGTTCTCTCCACCACCATAACGATACAGACGACTTTGTTTGTCGCAGCAAGATAGAGCAACATCAGTTCCTGTGGCTCTAGTGTTGCCAGGATGGGAGAAGATGTGAGTACTGCTTTCAGGTCTTGCAGTGCAGCTTCAGCTTCATCGGTCCAAACAAAATTTTTGGTCTTTTTTAGGCGTTTGTATAGTGGTGTGGTTCTTTCACCGAGCCGGCTTACAAACCGACTGACTGCGCCAATGCAACCAGTTAGTCGTTGTACGTTCTTCAGGCGAGTTGGCCTAGAGATATTGAGTATAGCCTTGATTTTGTCTCAGTTCACCTCTATGCCTCTTTGAGACACGATAAATCCTAACAATTTTCTGGCTAGGATTCCAAAGAAGCATTTCTTTGGGTTAAGCATTATGTTGTATTTTCGTAGATTGGCAAACGTTTCCTCTAAGTCGGAAATCAGGGTTTCCTTCTTTTTGGACATCACCGCAATATCATCCACATATGCATGTATATTGCGTCTGATTTGGTCATGGAGGCAATGCTGCATTGTGCGTTGGTACGTAGCTCCTGCGTTTTTCAGCCCAAAGGGCATCGTAACGAAACAGAAGGTTCCGAAAGGGGTTATGAATGAAGTTTTGACTTTGTCAGATTCCTTCATCCATATTTGGTTATAACCGGAATATGCGTCGAGAAAACATAAGAGTTCCGAGCCTGCCATAGAATCGATAACTTGATCAATCCTAGGTAGAGCGAACGGATCTTTGGGACAAGCCTTGTTCAAGGCAGTATAATCAACACACGTCTTTAAATCAGTGGTTTCCTTTTTAGGGACCAATACAGGATTGGCCGACCACTCAGTGTGGATGACCTCTTCTATGAATCCAGCTAACTCGAGCCATGCTAGTTCCTTAGCTATTGCCTTACGTTTTTCATCGCCAAAACGTCGTAGGGACTGTTTGACAGGTTTAGCATTCGGGTGTACATTTAAAGAGTGCTCGACAAGTTCCCTAGGTACTCCGGTCATGTCAGATGGCTGCCATGCGAAGATATCTTGATTTGCTTGGAGGAACTTGACGAGCGCGCTTTCCTATGAGATATCAAGGCCTACACCTATCTGGGTCACCTTGAAGGGGTCATCATCCTTCAACGGCGTCTTCTTCGTCACTTTTGATGCCTTGAACTCCGGATTCGGCTTTGTCACCTCCTTCTTTGTTGCGGGCATCTCGGACGGATATATGCTCTTCTTGATCTCCTGGTACTCCTGGACATGCAGCACGGCTTTAGCAAAGGCAGCATTTCCAGTACTCTCGCGCTATCTTTAGGTGTCCCCGGATGGTGATCACACAGTTGGGACCTGAAATTTTCATCATATTGTAAATGTAACACGGACGAGCCATAAAAGCCTAGTAAGCCGGACATCTGGATATAGCATGGTAAGCGCTCTTGAACGGGACCAGTTCGAAGGAAAGTTCTTCCGTCCGATAGTTCTTTGGAGTTCCAAAGGTAACATCCAAAGTGATTTCCCCCAGGGAATTTTCTTGTCTTTCTGGGATAACTCCGTGAAAGATCACAGAGTTGTAGTTCAGCTGGGTTTCCAAGATCTTCATCCGGCGTAGCATTTCGACATACAGAATATTAATGTTGCTGTCTCCGTCCATGAGAGTCTTGGAGAAACCATAGCCATCAATAAGTGGATTGACGAATAAGGTGTATTTTTCTCGCCTGTGGAACTTAGGCGGATGATCAACACGGTCAAAGGTGATTGCCACTTCCGACCAGTCCAGGAACTGAGGGACAGCCAGAACTGTTGCGTTGAGCTCATGTAGAACTGCTTTCTTGACCTTTGCTAGTTGAGATCCGAGGAAGGTGAGTTAAGTGTTTTTCTTTGTCGGGAAATTATTTTTCCCTTCCGGCTTGGGATTTGAAGCATCGGCTTCCTCCATGTCGGAATCATCCTTGGTCTCTTTATCCTTTTTGGGGTTCTTCTTTCCCTTCTTCCGCTTAGCCCTATAGCCAGCGGTATCGTGTTTCTTGATGTTGTCATTGAAATGACACTCTGCGTTTGTGTGGGGCGAGCCCCCATTGGCATCTAAGTGATGCACACATGGGTTATTGGCAATGTTGGCCTAGGAGTAGGTTTTGTCGGGTTGTTGGTCTCCTCTACCCTGAACTCTTGATGTCCCGCGACCATGCCCACGACCACCGCCACGTCCTCCTCGTCCTCTAGACCCGAAAGTAGCAGTGACCACTGCTGTTTCCGCGTTGGGCTCTTCTTCCAAGGTGTTCTTGCGCTTCTGAGCTTGTTTCTTTGGTTATTTTGCCGACTGTGGCATAGCTAGGGCGTTAAGTAATCCTTCTGCATCATCGTCAGCATCTGCATACTTGCTCGTTGTTTCTATCATTTCTCCCAAATTGGTGACCTTGTCACACTTCAAGCGATGACGTAGTAAACCAATTGGGAGTCCTGCAATGAAAGCTTCAATCGCAGTTTGGTCATTTACTCTTTCACATGAGTTCTTGGTGTCGATCCATCGTCCGAGATAATCCCGACAAGTTTCTCCGGCTTTTTGGCTGCAGTGCTGTAGGTCTCCTACCGTACAGGGCCTCCGATATGTGCCTTCGAAATTCCGAAAGAACGCACTTTTCACATCATACCAGTTGTGGATGGTGTTCTCCGGAAGTTCATTGAGCCATGATCGTGGCGTCTTCCGCAACATGTGTGGGAGATATCGGGTCGTGACCAGGCTGTTTCCGCCTTTCGCGATATAGCAAGCCTAGAAAAAATCCTGGAGCCAAGTATCTGGCTGAGCTATGCCGTCATAGGCTTAAATGTGCCTTGAGATAGCAAATCCTTCTGGGAATTTTGTAGATCTTATGCATGGTCCAAAGCACTTTGGGCCCACGTATATATCATCGTTTTCGTAGCGCCGCGCCTCTATGTTGGAATTGATCCCATGCCTTGCGTCACTTGGGGATAAAGATCATCCCAAATGGCTGCGGTGCCTTGGAGCCAGACTTTGGCTTCTGCCACCGCCTCCTCCATCACGACGCCCTCCTTGGCCTCCTTGGGAGTCGTTGTGATGGCTACTTGGTGGAGAGGGTGGAGCAGCTGGGTTGTTTCTGGGTCATCGTCGGCCTCCATCCGGAGCGTCATTATTCCGGCTCCGGGGAGGATCTTCATTACGACGAGCCCCCTGTTGGCTTGACTTGGCACGGTGTCCGTCGTTCCTTCGTTCATCAGCCAGACGGCTTGCATGTCTAGGAGGTGGCATTCTTTGTCGGTCCTCCTCCCAACGTTTCTCTTTATCTTCTTCCCTGCGATCATTCGGCTCTCGCCGGGGAGGATTCTTCGGATTCAGTGCAGCAATTTCCTCTTGCTCCGCAACTGGGGCAACATTCCGCCAGTCACGTGCAACTTTATGGTGTTGTCCTGAAGATCTGGTTCTTGAGTAGTTGTCTTCCCGACAGTCGGAACGATGATGCTATTCCGGAAAACGTTGGGGTCTTACATCATTCTAGGCCGGATTCGTGCGACATTGGTCAGATTGGGAGACCAGTTTTTGGCTTCCGGACAGGGCGACCTTTTGCTGCACCAGACCCTTGATGAGTAGTTTAATGCCCAATCAGATCTGCTCTGGGCCTGGATTAGCTGATAGGATTTCTCGAGCCGCAACGGTGTTTTGCACTGGTGTTGGATACACCCAATCCCTGTTGCTGTCGCGTCGAGGCATCCCATGGTCTCCTCGAAAGAGGACTTTGTGAATCTACAGGAATTGGTTGTCATGAGTATGACGTTTCTTGGTCTTCTAATGTTGCCTAGAGTTGTACTTCTCCACAGTTGCCATGCGTTTCTTTTCTTCCTCAAGGTTTTTAGCTTCATCGAGGAGTACTTAGCGACACGCTTCTAGGGCCTGGGCCCTTTTGTCCAGATCTTCAACAGTAAGTTCTGCAGCTGTAGGAATAGGTGTGGTTAATGCAGCATCGATGAGTTTACGCGCACCTTTGGTGATCACGTGTCCATCCATCGATTCTTCTTTGGGATCGTCTGGGATCAATGCTCCATCCGAGTCTTCCTCATATTCCTCGGCAATCACCACCTCTGCTGGAGGTTCTTTTGCCGGGGTCTTGTTCTTCTTGTTCTTCTTCTTTGCCTTCTTGGCAGCGCCGGTAGCAAAGACGGCTTTGGGTCCGTTTCTCGGAATCAAGCTCTGATCGGTACTTTCAGACTTCTGGACCTCGGGAATATCTCCGATATCCATGTCATCCTATGTGTTGGGAGAGTTTTCCCCAGATCCTTCATCCATGGCTTCTCCTTCCTCTGCAGCTTTGGAGTTATACTCCTCTTCATACTCCGTGGAGAACTTTCGGAAATCTGCTGATGTCATCGAGTCATCCTAGGATGCGGGTAAGTCGGTGTTTGTTCCGATCGCCTCCACAACTAAGTCAGTGTTTGCTCCAGCATCGGCAGAGCCGGATCCGGATCCAACATATCCGACGAAGTGTGACGTGTCGGTCCTGAGGTAGTTGCGGCTTTCCTCGTGGGCTTCCTCGAAGATCTTGATAGTTTCCAGAACCTCATCCATGCTTGCATCTTGCATCATCATACGCCTCAACGTATGCCTCGGGAACGGTTGATCTGTTCCGGCGTTGGCAGGGCCGGAACCAAGGTTGTTGTTGTGATCCTCCTGTATTTCAACTTCAATGGACGAATCGATCTGGGATTCGGTCTCACCAGGGAGATCCACTCCAGATTCGACTTGAACCATCAATTCTGCTTTAGGCTCGGATTTCTCCACTATTTTCGCAACTGGTGCGGGCTGGGTGGGATTAGGGTTTTCTGAGATCCGGAACTCTACTGCCTCCGCAGACAAAGGGGACCCAGAAATTTCTTCTGCGTCTATCATCACCGCTGGGGTGGGTGGGGCATGTTCAGCGAATCCGATATATACATCGATCTCGCCAAAAGACATGATGGTGCAGGCAGTCACGGCCTCCCTAGCCGGAATCCAGGTCTCGCCGAGAACGACAAGAGGGACATCGCTGGCGTAGACGATGCGACCGACGGTGATAGTCTTGCCGATTCCGATTCTTGCAGATTCCGCTCGGAACGCAGATCCGAAGCTCACCTACCCCATGGTGGGTGCCAACTATCGTCGGATTGATGACAAGTACGCCATGAGGGGGTACTCGAGGCGTGCGGAAGAGAGGGGTGTGAGAGTGCGGTGTTAGGGGCCAGTGCGCTTTAAGTTTACCCAGGTTCGAATCCGTCGTCTTTGGACGGATCCTACTCCTATTGGCAATCTAGTAATACGGCATAGCCGGAATATGGGTTACAAGGGTTTCTCTTGTGCGAGTTGATATTGTAAATTATTGTGAGGGTAGGTGCCCTAAAGGCTCTCCCTAGGACGGATTATATAGATATCCGGCCTAGGGTTTACAGGCGAAATCTCTCCGGCTACGACTAAGAGTCAGTTACAGAGTACATGAACTACAAGTAACACTATGGGCATATGTCTGTAAGTCTTCCGGGCCTTTCCGTAGCTGGACTGGACTCCGTCTCTTCTCCCTGACTAGGCCGCCTGTGAAGCAAAGCTCTAACCCGAAGTGGGCCACCCTAGTTAGTGAGGAAGTGTGAGGATACCCGGAAAGTATATCCCCAACACTTTATGCACTAAACTAGCCATAGTATGTTTTCCAAAAGCTCAAACCCAATGAAAATTTTCCTTTGAAATAGATTAGGGAAGGTCCATACAAAATAATCCCGAGGGTTCTATTCCTATGAATTGAATGACATTGATAGTAAAATTCCATTAAACCTCATTCCTATTAGAATCCTATGAAAATCTTACAAATAAAACAAGCCTTTTATAGTGTATGAATAAGTTAATATTGACTGTTGGATCAAGACTCGCAAATCCCAACATTATCAACATTTGGATCTTCTTTTCCGTTCTAGCATCTAGAAGATTATATTGATAGTATCTAACACAATGAATGCTATGTACAAACCTCAAAACACACTTATCCATCATTCTAGAAACTTCTCCGCCATTTCTGTAGACCATGGTACCAAAATATTTAAGTGCTAGTAAGTTGCACGTACCTTGCACGTGAGACCCACGTAATAAGGTAGGAGTATGACATATCATCACTATACAAAATTATAATAAGTAAAGCTCAAAAAGTATAAAATTGAGCCTATTCTATAAAATATATGTGTATATTCGGTTCCTTTAATTTATATCATGTATAAATCAACATTTAGTAGCATCCTAGTACTTGAAAATTTGGTAACATGGTTTAGAGAAATGATGGAGAAGATTCTAGAATGATGGAGAAGTGTGTTTGAGGTTTGTGCATAGTGCTAAAGACTATCATATTAGAATCTTCTAGATGTTATAGAATAGAAAATAAGATCCAACAATTAGCAATCTTGGGATTTATGACTCTTGATCCAACGGTCAATGTTCAAAGATATTCGTACACTATCTTGGTAAGATAATATGTAAAGCTAAAAATAATTATAATTTTAATACATCCATAAAGTATCTGGTGTATATTTGGTTCTTCTACTTTATATCATGTAGAAACCAACTAGATACTTTATGGATGCTAGAATGGAAAATAAGATCAAACAACTAGCAATATTGGGATTAGCTAGTCTTGAACCAACGCTCAGTGTTCAAAGATTTTCGTACACTATATAGCGGTAATATTAGGTGAACTCTAAGATTTGGTATCTAATAAAGATTTATTTCCACGTGATATAAAGTTCAATAATCAAATATACACCCATACTTTATAAATGTCAATTTTTTTTGAGTTTACCTACTCCCTTAGATCCAGATTAATGACCTCAACTTTATCTAGTTAAGTATTTAGACTGAATGCATTTGTATCTACACAATGTTGAGACTATTAATATGAACTAGAGGAAGTACTATAATCTTATCTTATACTACCACTATATAGTGTATGAATAACTTTGAATATTGACTGTTAGATGAAGATTATTTGATAGTCTATAGCATAATAAACACTATGCACAAACCTCAAAACACATTTCTCAATAATTCTAGAATCTTCTCCGTCATTTCTCTAAAGCATATTGAGTATTAAGTAGCGAATAGGTTGATTTATACAAGATATAAAGTACAAGAACTAAATATACACCCGATACTTTATGAACATGGATTGAAATTATGATTATTTTTTGAGCTTCACCAATTAAAATTTTATATAAAAAATGATATGTCAAACTTCTATTATCTGATTCTTATGTGCAAGGCACATGCAGCTTATTAGTCTTACCACTATACATGGTAGGAATAACTTTGAACATTGACCCTGAAATCAAGACAGGCAAATCCCAACATTTCTAGACGTTGGATATTCTTTTCTATTGTAGCATCTAGAAGATTCTACTGGTATTATTTATTGCAATGAATGTTATGCACTAACCGTCATTTCTCTAGAGCATGTCGTGTACTACCAAGTTAATTTCTACATGATATAGAGTAAAACAACGAAATATACACCCGATACTTTTTGAACGTGATTCAAGATTATAATTATCTTTTGAGCTTCACCTATTATAATTTTATACAAAAAATGATATGTCATACTTCTATTATCTGATTCTCACGTGCAAGGAGCGTGTAAATTACTAGTCTTACCACTATATAGTGTACGAATAACTTTGAGCATTGACCATTAGATCAATACAGACAAATCCCAATTTGCTAGCCATTGGATTTTCTTTTCAGTCTAGCATCTAGAAGATTTTGTTGATATTATTTAGCAAAATGAATTCTATGCACAAATAGTCATTTATCTAGAGAATGTCGAGTACTAACAGGTTGATTTCTATATGATACTCATACAAAGTACAAGAACCAAATATACAACCGATACTTAATTATTTTTAAGCTGCACCTATTATAATTTTATATAAAGAATGATATATCATATTCCTATTATCCGATTCTCACGTGAAAGACACGTGCAACTTACTAGCCCTACCACTATATAGTTTATGAATAACTTCAAACATTGCCCATTAGATCAAGACATACAAATCCCAATATTTCTAGCCGTTGGATCTTCTTTTCCATTCTAGCATCTAGAAGATTATATTGATATTCTTTAGCACAGTGACCACTATGCACAAACATTAATTTATCTAGAGCATGTCGAGTACTAATAGGTTGATTTCCACTTGATACTCCTAGAAAGTAAAAAAACTAAATATACATCCAATATGTTATGGATTTGACTCGAAATTATAATTATTTTTAGCTTAACCTACTATAATTTTATATAAAAATGATATGTCATACTTTTAATATGATTCTCACGTGAATGTCACGTGCAAGTTACTAGTCATACCACTATATAGTGCACGAATAACTTCGAACATTTACCGTTAGATGAATATGGGAAAATCACAATATTGCTAGCCGTTGGATTCTATTTTCCATTCCAGCTTCCTGAATATTATACTGATAGTTTTTAGCACAATGAACGCTATGAATCAACCTTCATTTTTCTATAGTATGTCTAGTACTAACAGGTTGATTTCTACATGATACTTCTACAAAGTACAAGAAATAAATATACACCTGATACTTCATGGACGTGGCTCGAAATTATAATTATTTTTTGAGCTTTACCTATTTTAATTTTATATAAAAAATGATATGTCATACTTCTATTACCTTCCTCTCACATGCAAGACACGTACAACTTACTAGTCTTACTACTATATAGTATACTAATAACTTTGAAAATTGACCGTTAGATTAAGATGGGCAAATCCGAACATTTATAGCCATTGAATCTTCTTTTCCATTCTAGCATCTAGAAGATTCTATTGATAGTATTTAGAACAATGAACACTATGCATAAAATATCATTTCTCTAAAGCATATTGATTGCTAGCAAGTTGATTTCTACATGATACTCCTACAAAGAAAAGAACCAAATATACACATGATACTTTATGGATGTTGCTCAGAATTACAATTATTTTTTCAGATTTACTTATTATAATTAGGAGTAAATAATAGCACTAGATTGTTTGGCTCAAACTGCTATCCCCGTTTACCTGATTCTTTTAGACCGTGGATTGGACGCCCATAAGGACACGCGGCAATGTCCTGGATCCCTGCTATCCCGTGAGGTGGGTCCCTCTGCGGGCCACAGCGAAATATTCCATACCGCAGACGGGTGTACCACGCGTTGTCATACCCCGTGTCGATAGAAGGTGGGACGTGCATGCCACACTGGCCACCGTCAGCATCCGCGGGTTGGAACGCGATCTGTGAGAGGCGTTCTCTATGCGACAAAGCTCCGCACTTGTCGGGTGGCGGGTTCGACGGGTGTCGGGGCCCACCGAAAGACGACGTGGCACCGTGAGCCCATACCGGCCATGCCTTCTCGTGGTCCTGGGACCCACATGGAGAGGACATGGGGCGATAAGCCCATGCCGTCCGCAAATTCCTCCGGACGTGGGGCCATTCAAGTCCCATTGGGTGGCGTAGTCTCTAGACAGGAGCGGTTCCTCGTGCCTCTGGGGCCCGTCCATAGCTGACATGGAACGATAGGACCATGGCATCAGTATTTTTTGCAGATGTGGGGACGTCCGAAGCTGGCGTGGAGACATAAAATCGTGTGGTTTGTCAGCATATACCATTGCCTACGCAGGTTCTCGTGGTGATAGAGCCAAGCTGTCAGCGCTATCACGCGTGGGAGAGCATGTCTGGCAGCGTGATCCTTCTCGCGGGTGATAGAATAGTTGACATGATAGACTATAGCCGTACGCGGGTTCACGCGACGAGCGGAAAGTGTATAAGACCCTTGTTCCTGTAATTTCTACAAGAAAGGCATTAGATATGACCTCTTCTCTCTCTATCTCCGTAATTTATATAAGAAATGCATTAGATATGACCCTTGTATAACACACTTGGTTCTAGCTGATAGGATTTCTCGAGCCGCAACGGTGTTTTGCACTGGTGTTGGATACACCCAATCCCTGTTGCTGTCGCGTCGAGGCATCCCATGGTCTCCTCGAAAGAGGACTTTGTGAATCTACAGGAATTGGTTGTCATGAGTATGACGTTTCTTGGTCTTCTAATGTTGCCTAGAGTTGTACTTCTCCACAGTTGCCATGCGTTTCTTTTCTTCCTCAAGGTTTTTAGCTTCATCGAGGAGTACTTAGCGACACGCTTCTAGGGCCTGGGCCCTTTTGTCCAGATCTTCAACAGTAAGTTCTGCAGCTGTAGGAATAGGTGTGGTTAATGCAGCATCGATGAGTTTACGTGCACCTTCGGTGATCACGTGTCCATCCATCGATTCTTCTTTGGGATCGTCTGGGATCAATGCTCCATCCGAGTCTTCCTCATATTCCTCGGCAATCACCACCTCTGCTGGAGGTTCTTTTGCCGGGGTCTTGTTCTTCTTGTTCTTCTTCTTTGCCTTCTTGGCAGCGTTGGTAGCAAAGACGGCTTTGGGTCCGTTTCCCGGAATCAAGCTCTGATCGGTACTTTCAGACTTCTGGACCTCGGGAATATCTCCGATATCCATGTCATCCTATGTGTTGGGAGAGTTTTCCCCGGATCCTTCATCCATGGCTTCTCCTTCCTCTGCAGCTTTGGAGTTATACTCCTCTTCATACTCCGTGGAGAACTTTCGGAAATCTGCTGATGTCATCGAGTCATCCTAGGATGCGGGTAAGTCGGTGTTTGTTCCGATCGCCTCCACAACTAAGTCGGTGTTTGCTCCAGCATCGGCAGAGCCGGATCCGGATCCAACATATCCGACGAAGTGTGACGTGTCGGTCCTGAGGTAGTTGCGGCTTTCCTCGTGGGCTTCCTCGAAGATCTTGATAGTTTCCAGAACCTCATCCATGCTTGCATCTTGCATCATCATACGCCTCAACGTATGCCTCGGGAACGGTTGATCTGTTCCGGCGTTGGCAGGGCCGGAACCAAGGTTGTTGCTGTGATCCACCTGTATTTCAACTTCAATGGACGAATCGATCTGGGATTCGGTCTCGCCAGGGAGATCCACTCCAGATTCGACTTGAACCATCAAGTCTGCTTTAGGATCGGATTTCTCCACTATCTTCGCAACTGGTGCGGGCTGGGTGGGATTAGGGTTTTCTGAGATCCGGAACTCTGCTGCCTCCGCAGACAAAGGGGACCCAGAAATTTCTTCTGCCTCTATCATCACCGCTGGGGTGGGTGGGGCATGTTCAGCAAATCCGATATATACATCGATCTCGCCAAAAGACATGATGGTGCAGGAAGTCACGGCCTCCCTAGCCGGAATCCAGGTCTCGCCGAGAACGACAAGAGGGACATCGCTGGCGTAGACGATGCGACCGACGGTGATAGTCTTGCCGATTCCGATTCTTGCAGATTCCGCTCGGAACGCAGATCCGAAGCTCACCTACCCCATGGTGGGTGCCAACTATCGTCGGATTGATGACAAGTACGCCATGAGGGGGTACTCGAGGCGTGCGGAAGAGAGGGGTGTGAGACGTACGGTGTTCCAGGACGGTGCGCACACAAGTTTACCCAGGTTCGAATCCATCGTCTTTGGACGGATCCTACTCCTATTGGCAATCTAGTAATACGGCATAGCCGGAATATGGGTTACAAGGGTTTCTCTTGTGCGAGTTGATATTGTAAATTATTGTTAGGGTAGGTGCCCTAAAGGCTCTCCCTAGGACGGATTATATAGATATCCGGCCTAGGGTTTACAGGCGAAATCTCTCCGGCTACGACTAAGAGTCAGTTACAGAGTACATGAAGTACAAGTAACACTATGGGCATATGTCTGTAAGTCTTCCGGGCCTTCCCGTAGCTGGACTGGACTCCGTCTCTTCTCCCTGACTGGGCCGCCTGTGAAGCAAAGCTCTAATCCGAAGTGGGCCACCCTAGTTAGTGAGGAAGTGTGAGGATACCCGGAAAGTATATCCCCAACACTTTATGCACTAAACTAGCCATAGTATGTTTTCCAAAAGCTCAAACCCAATGAAATTTTTCCTTTGAAATAGATTAGGGAAGGTCCATACAAAATAATCCCGAGGGTTCTATTCGTATGAATTGAATGACATTGATAGTAAAATTCCATTAAACCTCATTCCTATTAGAATCCTATGAAAATCTTACAAATAAAACAAGCCTTTTATAGTGTATGAATAAGTTAATATTGACTGTTGGATCAAGACTCGCAAATCCCAACATTGTCAACATTTGGATCTTCTTTTCCGTTCTAGCATCTAGAAGATTATATTGATAGTATCTAACACAATGAATGCTATGTACAAACCTCAAAACACACTTATCCATCATTCTAGAAACTTCTCCGCCATTTCTGTAGACCATGGTACCAAAAAATTTAAGTGCTAGTAAGTTGCACGTGCCTTGCACGTGAGACCCACGTAATAAGGTAGGAGTATGACATATCATCACTATACAAAATTATAATAAGTAAAGCTCAAAAAGTATAAAATTGAGCCTATTCTATAAAATATATGTGTATATTCGGTTCCTTTAATTTATATCATGTATAAATCAACATTTATTAGCATCCTAGTACTTGAAAATTTGGTAACATGGTTTAGAGAAATGATGGAGAAGATTCTAGAATGATGGAGAAGTGTGTTTGAGGTTTGTGCATAGTGCTAAAGACTATCATATTAGAATCTTCTAGATGTTATAGAATAGAAAATAAGATCCAACAATTAGCAATCCTGGGATTTATGACTCTTGATCCAACGGTCAATGTTCAAAGATATTCGTACACTATACTATGGTAAGATAATATGTAAAGCTAAAAAATAATTATAATTTTAAGCCACATCCATAAAGTATCTGGTGTATATTTGGTTCTTCTACTTTATATCATGTAGAAACCAACTAGATACTTTATGGATGCTAGAATGGAAAATAAGATCAAACAACTAGCAATATTGGGATTATCTAGTCTTGAACCAACGCTCAGTGTTCAAAGATTTTCGTACACTATATAGCGGTAATATTAGGTGAACTCTAAGATTTGGTATCTAATAAAGATTTATTTCCACGTGATATAAAGTTCAATAATCAAATATACACCCATACTTTATAAATGTCGTTCAATTTTTTTTTTGAGTTTACCTACTCCCTCAGATCCAGATTAATGACCTCAACTTTATCTAGTTAAGTATTTAGACTGAATGCATTTGTATCTACACAATGTTGAGACTATTAATATGAACTAGAGGAAGTACTATAATCTTATCTTATACTACCACTATATAGTGTATGAATAACTTTGAATATTGACTGTTAGATGAAGATTATTTGATAGTCTATAGCATAATAAACACTATGCACAAACCTCAAAACATAGTTCTCAATAATTCTAGAATCTTCTCCGTCATTTCTCTAAAGCATATTGAGTATTAAGTAGCGAATAGGTTGATTTATACAAGATATAAAGTACAAGAACTAAATATACACCCGATACTTTATGAACATGGATTGAAATTATGATTATTTTTTGAGCTTCACCAATTAAAATTTTATATAAAAAATGATATGTCAAACTTCTATTATCTGATTCTTATGTGCAAGGCACATGCAGCTTATTAGTCTTACCACTATACATGGTAGGAATAACTTTGAACATTGACCCTGAAATCAAGACAGGCAAATCCCAACATTTCTAGACGTTGGATATTCTTTTCTATTGTAGCATCTAGAAGATTCTACTGGTATTATTTATTGCAATGAATGTTATGCACTAACCGTCATTTCTCTAGAGCATGTCGTGTACTACCAAGTTAATTTCTACATGATATAGAGTAAAACAACGAAATATACACCCGATACTTTTTGAACATGATTCAAGATTATAATTATCTTTTGAGCTTCACCTATTATAATTTTATATAAAAAATGATATGTCATACTTCTATTATCTGATTCTCACGTGCAAGGAGCGTGTAAATTACTAGTCTTACCACTATATAGTGTACGAATAACTTTGAGCATTGACCATTAGATCAATACAGACAAATCCCAATTTGCTAGCCATTGGATTTTCTTTTCAGTCTAGCATCTAGAAGATTTTGTTGATATTATTTAGCAAAATGAATTCTATGCACAAATAGTCATTTATCTAGAGAATGTCGAGTACTAACAGGTTGATTTCTATATGATACTCATACAAAGTACAAGAACCAAATATACAACCGATACTTAATTATTTTTAAGCTGCACCTATTATAATTTTATATAAAGAATGATATATCATATTCCTATTATCCGATTCTCACGTGAAAGACACGTGCAACTTATTAGCCCTACCACTATATAGTGTATGAATAACTTCAAACATTGCCCATTAGATCAAGACATACAAATCCCAATATTTCTAGACGTTGGATCTTCTTTTCCATTCTAGCATCTAGAAGATTATATTGATATTCTTTAGCACAGTGACCACTATGCACAAACATTAATTTATCTAGAGCATGTCGAGTACTAATAGGTTGATTTCTACTTGATACTCCTAGAAAGTAAAAAAACTAAATATACATCCAATATGTTATGGATTTGACTCGAAATTATAATTATTTTTAGCTTAACCTACTATAATTTTATATAAAAATGACATGTCATACTTTTAATATGATTCTCACGTGAATATCACGTGCAAGTTACTAGTCATACCACTATATAGTGCACGAATAACTTCGAACATTTACCGTTAGATGAATATGGGAAAATCACAATATTTCTAGCCGTTGGATTCTATTTTCCATTCCAGCTTCCTGAATATTATACTGATAGTTTTTAGCACAATGAACGCTATGAATCAACCTTCATTTTTCTATAGTATGTCTAGTACTAACAGGTTGATTTCTACATGATACTTCTACAAAGTACAAGAAATAAATATACACCCGATACTTCATGGACGTGGCTCGAAATTATAATTATTTTTTGAGATTTACCTATTTTAATTTTATATAAAAAATGATATGTCATACTTCTATTACCTGCTTCTCACATGCAATACACGTACAACTTACTAGTCTTACAACTATATAGTATACTAATAACTTTGAAAATTGACCGTTAGATTAAGATGGGCAAATCCGAACATTTATAGCCATTGAATCTTCTTTTCCATTCTAGCATCTAGAAGATTATATTGATAGTATTTAGAACAATGAACACTATACATAAAATATCATTTCTCTAAAGCATATTGATTGCTAGCAAGTTGATTTCTACATGATACTCCTACAAAGAAAAGAACCAAATATACACATCATACTTTATGGATGTTGCTCGGAATTACAATTATTTTTTCAGATTTACTTATTATAATTAGGAGTAAATAATAGCACTAGATTGTTTGGCTCAAACTGCTATCCCCGTTTACCTGATTCTTTTAGACCGTGGATTGGACGCCCATAAGGACACGCGGCAATATCCTGGATCCCTGCTATCCCGTGAGGTGGGTCCCTCTGCGGGCCACAGCGAAATATTCCATACCGCAGACGGGTGTACCACGCGTTGTCATACCCCGTGTCGATAGAAGGTGGGACGTGCATGCCACACTGGCCACCGTCAGCATCCGCGGGTTGGAACGCGATCTGTGAGAGGCGTTCTCTATGCGACAAAGCTCCGCACTTGTCGGGTGGCGGGTTCGACGGGTGTCGGGGCCCACCGAAAGACGACGTGGCACCGTGAGCCCATACCGGCCATGCCTTCTCGTGGTCCTGAGGCCCACATGGAGAGGACATGGGGCGATAAGCCCATGCTGTCCGCAAATTCCTCCGGACGTGGGGCCATTCAAGTCCCATTGGGTGGCGTAGTCTCTAGACAGGAGCGGTTCCTCGTGCCTCTGGGGCCCGTCCATAGCTGACATGGAACGATAGGACCATGGCATCAGTATTTTTTGCAGATGTGGGGACGTCCGAAGCTGGCGTGGAGACATAAAATCGTGTGGTTTGTCAGCATATACCATTGCCTACGCAGGTTCTCGTGGTGATAGAGCCAAGCTGTCAGCGCTATCACGCGTGGGAGAGCATGTCTGGCAGCGTGATCCTTCTCGCCGGTGATAGAATAGTTGACATGATAGACTATAGCCGTACGCGGGTTCACGCGACGAGCGGAAAGTGTATAAGACCCTTGTTCCTGTAATTTCTACAAGAAAGGCATTAGATATGACCTCTTCTCTCTCTATCTCCGTAATTTATATAAGAAATGCATTAGATATGACCCTTGTATAACACACTTGGTTCTAGCTGATAGGATTTCTCGAGCCGCAACGGTGTTTTGCACTGGTGTTGGATACACCCAATCCCTGTTGCTGTCGCGTCGAGGCATCCCATGGTCTCCTCGAAAGAGGACTTTGTGAATCTACAGGAATTGGTTGTCATGAGTATGACGTTTCTTGGTCTTCTAATGTTGCCTAGAGTTGTACTTCTCCACGGTTGCCATGCGTTTCTTTTCTTCCTCAAGGTTTTAGCTTCATCGAGGTACTTAGCGACACGCTTCTAGGGCCTGGGCCCTTTTGTCCAGATCTTCAACAGTAAGTTCTGCAGCTGTAGGAATAGGTGTGGTTAATGCAGCATCGATGAGTTTACGTGCACCTTCGGTGATCACGTGTCCATCCATCGATTCTTCTTTGGGATCGTCTGGGATCAATGCTCCATCCGAGTCTTCCTCATATTCCTCGGCAATCACCACCTCTGCTGGAGGTTCTTTTGCCGGGGTCTTGTTCTTCTTGTTCTTCTTCTTTGCCTTCTTGGCAGCGCTGGTAGCAAAGACGGCTTTGGGTCCGTTTCCCGGAATCAAGCTCTGATCGGTACTTTCAGACTTCTGGACCTCGGGAATATCTCCGATATCCATGTCATCCTATGTGTTGGGAGAGTTTTCCCCGGATCCTTCATCCATGGCTTCTCCTTCCTCTGCAGCTTTGGAGTTATACTCCTCTTCATACTCCGTGGAGAACTTTTGGAAATCTGCTGATGTCATCGAGTCATCCTAGGATGCGGGTAAGTCGGTGTTTGTTCCGATCGCCTCCACAACTAAGTCGGTGTTTGCTCCAGCATCGGCAGAGCCGGATCCGGATCCAACATATCCGACGAAGTGTGACGTGTCGGTCCTGAGGTAGTTGCGGCTTTCCTCGTGGGCTTCCTCGAAGATCTTGATAGTTTCCAGAACCTCATCCATGCTTGCATCTTGCATCATCATACGCCTCAACGTATGCCTCGGGAACGGTTGATCTGTTCCGGCGTTGGCAGTGCCGGAACCAAGGTTGTTGCTGTGATCCTCCTGTATTTCAACTTCAATGGACGAATCGATCTGGGATTCGGTCTCGCCAGGGAGATCCACTCCAGATTCGACTTGAACCATCAAGTCTGCTTTAGGCTCGGATTTCTCCACTATCTTCGCAACTGGTGCGGGCTGGGTGGGATTAGGGTTTTCTGAGATCCGGAACTCTGCTGCCTCCGCAGACAAAGGGGACCCAGAAATTTCTTCTGCCTCTATCATCACCGCTGGGGTGGGTGGGGCATGTTCAGCGAATCCGATATATACATCGATCTCGCCAAAAGACATGATGGTGCAGGCAGTCACGGCCTCCCTAGCCGGAATCCAGGTCTCGCCGAGAACGACAAGAGGGACATCGCTGGCGTAGACGATGCGACCGACGGTGATAGTCTTGCCGATTCCGATTCTTGCAGATTCCGCTCGGAACGCAGATCCGAAGCTCACCTACCCCATGGTGGGTGCCAACTATCGTCGGATTGATGACAAGTACGCCATGAGGGGGTACTCGAGGCGTGCGGAAGAGAGGGGTGTGAGAGGTACGGTGTTCCGGGACGGTGCGCACACAAGTTTACCCAGGTTCGAATCCGTCGTCTTTGGACGGATCCTACTCCTATTGGCAATCTAGTAATACGGCATAGCCGGAATATGGGTTACAAGGGTTTCTCTTGTGCGAGTTGATATTGTAAATTATTGTGAGGGTAGGTGCCCTAAAGGCTCTCCCTAGGACGGATTATATAGATATCCGGCCTAGGGTTTACAGGCGAAATCTCTCCGGCTACGACTAAGAGTCAGTTACAGAGTACATGAACTACAAGTAACACTATGGGCATATGTCTGTAAGTCTTCCGGGCCTTTCCGTAGCTGGACTGGACTCCGTCTCTTCTCCCTGACTGGGCCGCCTGTGAAGCAAAGCTCTAACCCGAAGTGGGCCACCCTAGTTAGTGAGGAAGTGTGAGGATACCCGGAAAGCATATCCCCAACACTTTATGCACTAAACTAGCCATAGTATGTTTTCCAAAAGCTCAAACCCAATGAAATTTTTCCTTTGAAATAGATTAGGGAAGGTCCATACAAAATAATCCCGAGGGTTCTATTCCTATGAATTGAATGACATTGATAGTAAAATTCCATTAAACCTCATTCCTATTAGAATCCTATGAAAATCTTACAAATAAAACAAGCCTTTTATAGTGTATGAATAAGTTAATATTGACTGTTGGATCAAGACTCGCAAATCCCAACATTGTCAACATTTGGATCTTCTTTTCCGTTCTAGCATCTAGAATATTATATTGATAGTATCTAACACAATGAATGCTATGTACAAACCTCAAAACACACTTATCCATCATTCTAGAAACTTCTCCGCCATTTCTGTAGACCATGGTACCAAAAAATTTAAGTGCTAGTAAGTTGCACGTGCCTTGCACGTGAGACCCACGTAATAAGGTAGGAGTATGACATATCATCACTATACAAAATTATAATAAGTAAAGCTCAAAAAGTATAAAATTGAGCCTATTCTATAAAATATATGTGTATATTCGGTTCCTTTAATTTATATCATGTATAAATCAACATTTATTAGCATCCTAGTACTTGAAAATTTGGTAACATGGTTTAGAGAAATGATGGAGAAGATTCTAGAATGATGGAGAAGTGTGTTTGAGGTTTGTTCATAGTGCTAAAGACTATCATATTAGAATCTTCTAGATGTTATAGAATAGAAAATAAGATCCAACAATTAGCAATCTTGGGATTTATGACTCTTGATCCAACGGTCAATGTTCAAAGATATTCGTACACTATACTGTGGTAAGATAATATGTAAAGCTAAAAAATAATTATAATTTTAAGCCACATCCATAAAGTATCTGGTGTATATTTGGTTCTTCTACTTTATATCATGTAGAAACCAACTAGATACTTTATGGATGCTAGAATGGAAAATAAGATCAAACAACTAGCAATATTGGGATTAGCTAGTCTTGAACCAACGCTCAGTGTTCAAAGATTTTCGTACACTATATAGCGGTAATATTAGGTGAACTCTAAGATTTGGTATCTAATAAAGATTTATTTCCACGTGATATAAAGTTCAATAATCAAATATACACCCATACTTTATAAATGTCGTTCAATTTTTTTTTTGAGTTTACCTACTCCCTCAGATCCAGATTAATGACCTCAACTTTATCTAGTTAAGTATTTAGACTGAATGCATTTGTATCTACACAATGTTGAGACTATTAATATGAACTAGAGGAAGTACTATAATCTTATCTTATACTACCACTATATAGTGTATGAATAACTTTGAATATTGACTGTTAGATGAAGATTATTTGATAGTCTATAGCATAATAAACACTATGCACAAACCTCAAAACACATTTCTCAATAATTCTAGAATCTTCTCCGTCATTTCTCTAAAGCATATTGAGTATTAAGTAGCGAATAGGTTGATTTATACAAGATATAAAGTACAAGAACTAAATATACACCCGATACTTTATGAACATGGATTGAAATTATGATTATTTTTTGAGCTTCACCAATTAAAATTTTATATAAAAAATGATATGTCAAACTTCTATTATCTGATTCTTATGTGCAAGGCACATGCAGCTTATTAGTCTTACCACTATACATGGTAGGAATAACTTTGAACATTGACCCTGAAATCAAGATGCAAAATCCCAACATTTCTAGACGTTGGATATTCTTTTCTATTGTAGCATCTAGAAGATTCTACTGGTATTATTTATTGCAATGAATGTTATGCACTAACCGTCATTTCTCTAGAGCATGTCGTGTACTACCAAGTTAATTTCTACATGATATAGAGTAAAACAACGAAATATACACCCGATACTTTTTGAACGTGATTCAAGATTATAATTATCTTTTGAGCTTCACCTATTATAATTTTATACAAAAAATGATATGTCATACTTCTATTATCTGATTCTCACGTGCAAGGAGCGTGTAAATTACTAGTCTTACCACTATATAGTGTACGAATAACTTTGAGCATTGACCATTAGATCAATACAGACAAATCCCAATTTGCTAGCCATTGGATTTTCTTTTCAGTCTAGCATCTAGAAGATTTTGTTGATATTATTTAGCAAAATGAATTCTATGCACAAATAGTCATTTATCTAGAGAATGTCGAGTACTAACAGGTTGATTTCTATATGATACTCATACAAAGTACAAGAGCCAAATATACAACCGATACTTAATTATTTTTAAGCATGCACCTATTATAATTTTATATAAAGAATGATATATCATATTCCTATTATCCGATTCTCACGTGAAAGACACGTGCAACTTACTAGCCCTACCACTATATAGTGTATGAATAACTTCAAACATTGCCCATTAGATCAAGACATACAAATCCCAATATTTCTAGCCGTTGGATCTTCTTTTCCATTCTAGCATCTAGAAGATTATATTGATATTCTTTAGCACAGTGACCACTATGCACAAACATTAATTTATCTAGAGCATGTCGAGTACTAATAGGTTTATTTCTACTTGATACTCCTAGAAAGTAAAAAAACTAAATATACATCCAATATGTTATGGATTTGACTCGAAATTATAATTATTTTTAGCTTAACCTACTATAATTTTATATAAAAATGACATGTCATACTTTTAATATGATTCTCATGTGAATGTCACGTGCAAGTTACTAGTCATACCACTATATAGTGCACGAATAACTTCGAACATTTACCGTTAGATGAATATGGGAAAATCACAATATTGCTAGCTGTTGGATTCTATTTTCCATTCCAGCTTCCTGAATATTATACTGATAGTTTTTAGCACAATGAACGCTATGAATCAACCTTCATTTTTCTATAGTATGTCTAGTACTAACAGGTTGATTTCTACATGATACTTTTACAAAGTACAAGAAATAAATATACACCCGATACTTCATGGACGTGGCTCGAAATTAGAATTATTTTTTGAGCTTTACCTATTTTAATTTTATATAAAAAATGATATGTCATACTTCTATTACCTTCTTCTCACATGCAAGACACGTACAACTTACTAGTCTTACTACTATATAGTATACTAATAACTTTGAAAATTGACCGTTAGATTAAGATGGGCAAATCCGAACATTTATAGCCATTGAATCTTCTTTTCCATTCTAGCATCTAGAAAATTCTATTGATAGTATTTAGAACAATGAACACTATGCATAAAATATCATTTCTCTAAAGCATATTGATTGCTAGCAAGTTGATTTCTACATGATACTCCTACAAAGAAAAGAACCAAATATACACATGATACTTTATGGATGTTGCTCGGAATTACAATTATTTTTTCAGATTTACTTATTATAATTAGGAGTAAATAATAGCACTAGATTGTTTGGCTCAAACTGCTATCCCCGTTTACCTGATTCTTTTAGACCGTGGATTGGACGCCCATAAGGACACGCGGCAATGTCCTGGATCCCTGCTATCCCGTGAGGTGGGTCCTCTGCGGGCCAAATGAAATATTCCATACCGCAGACGGGTGTACCACGCGTTGTCATACCCCGTGTCGATAGAAGGTGGGACGTGCATGCCACACTGGCCACCGTCAGCATCCGCGGGTTGGAACGCGATCTGTGAGAGGCGTTCTCTATGCGACAAAGCTCCGCACTTGTCGGGTGGCGGGTTCGACGAGTGTCGGGGCCCACCGAAAGACGACATGTCACCGTGAGCCCATACCGGCCATGCCTTCTCGTGGTCCTGGGGCCCACATGGAGAGGACATGGGGCGATAAGCCCATGCCGTCCGCAAATTCCTCCGGACGTGGGGCCATTCAAGTCCCATTGGGTGGCGTAGTCTCTAGACAGGAGCGGTTCCTCGTGCCTCTGGGGCCCGTCCATAGCTGACATGGAACGATAGGACCATGGCATCAGTATTTTTTGCATGTGGGACGTCCGAAGCTGGCGTGGAGACATAAAATCGTGTGGTTTGTCAGCATATACCCTTGCCTACGCAGGTTCTCGTGGTGATAGAGCCAAGCTGTCAGCGCTATCACGCGTGGGAGAGCATGTCTGGCAGCGTGATCCTTCTCGCCGGTGATAGAATAGTTGACATGATAGACTATAGCCGTACGCGGGTTCACGCGACGAGCGGAAAGTGTATAAGACCCTTGTTCCTGTAATTTCTACAAGAAAGGCATTAGATATGACCTCTTCTCTCTCTATCTCCGTAATTTATATAAGAAATGCATTAGATATGACCCTTGTATAACACACTTGGTTCTAGCTGATAGGATTTCTCGAGCCGCAACGGTGTTTTGCACTGGTGTTGGATACACCCAATCCCTGTTGCTGTCGCGTCGAGGCATCCCATGGTCTCCTCGAAAGAGGACTTTGTGAATCTACAGGAATTGGTTGTCATGAGTATGACGTTTCTTGGTCTTCTAATGTTGCCTAGAGTTGTACTTCTCCACAGTTGCCATGCGTTTCTTTTCTTCCTCAAGGTTTTTAGCTTCATCGAGGAGTACTTAGCGACACGCTTCTAGGGCCTGGGCCCTTTTGTCCAGATCTTCAACAGTAAGTTCTGCAGCTGTAGGAATAGGTGTGGTTAATGCAGCATCGATGAGTTTACGTGCACCTTCGGTGATCACGTGTCCATCCATCGATTCTTCTTTGGGATCGTCTGGGATCAATGCTCCATCCGAGTCTTCCTCATATTCCTCGGCAATCACCACCTCTGCTGGAGGTTCTTTTGCCGGGGTCTTGTTCTTCTTCTTTGCCTTCTTGGCAGCGCCGGTAGCAAAGACGGCTTTGGGTCCGTTTCCCGGAATCAAGCTCTGATCGGTACTTTCAGACTTCTGGACCTCGGGAATATCTCCGATATCCATGTCATCCTATGTGTTGGGAGAGTTTTCCCCGGATCCTTCATCCATGGCTTCTCCTTCCTCTGCAGCTTTGGAGTTATACTCCTCTTCATACTCCATGGAGAACTTTCGGAAATCTGCTGATGTCATCGAGTCATCCTAGGATGCGGGTAAGTCGGTGTTTGTTCCGATCGCCTCCACAACTAAGTCGGTGTTTGCTCCAGCATCGGCAGAGCCGGATCCGGATCCAACATATCCGACGAAGTGTGACGTGTCGGTCCTGAGGTAGTTGCGGCTTTCCTCGTGGGCTTCCTCGAAGATCTTGATAGTTTCCAGAACCTCATCCATGCTTGCATCTTGCATCATCATACGCCTCAACGTATGCCTCGGGAACGGTTGATCTGTACCGGCGTTGGCAGGGCCGGAACCAAGGTTGTTGCTGTGATCCTCCTGTATTTCAACTTCAATGGACGAATCGATCTGGGATTCGGTCTCGCCAGGGAGATCCACTCCAGATTCGACTTGAACCATCAAGTCTGCTTTAGGCTCGGATTTCTCCACTATCTTCGCAACTGGTGCGGGCTGGGTGGGATTAGGGTTTTCTGAGATCCGGAACTCTGCTGCCTCCGCAGACAAAGGGGACCCAGAAATTTCTTCTGCCTCTATCATCACCGCTGGGGTGGGTGGGGCATGTTCAGCGAATCCGATATATACATCGATCTCGCCAAAAGACATGATGGTGCAGGCAGTCACGGCCTCCCTAGCCGGAATCCAGGTCTCGCCGAGAACGACAAGAGGGACATCGCTGGCGTAGACGATGCGACCGACGGTGATAGTCTTGCCGATTCCGATTCTTGCAGATTCCGCTCGGAACGCAGATCCGAAGCTCACCTACCCCATGGTGGGTGCCAACTATCGTCGGATTGATGACAAGTACGCCATGAGGGGGTACTCGAGGCGTGCGGAAGAGATGGTTGTGAGACGTACGGTGTTCCGGGACGGTGCGCACACAAGTTTACCCAGGTTCGAATCCGTCGTCTTTGGATGGATCCTACTCCTATTGGCAATCTAGTAATACGGCATAGCCGGAATATGGGTTACAAGGGTTTCTCTTGTGCGAGTTGATATTGTAAATTATTGTGAGGGTAGGTGCCCTAAAGGCTCTCCCTAGGATGGATTATATAGATATCCGGCCTAGGGTTTACACGCGAAATCTCTCCGGCTACGACTAAGAGTCAGTTACAGAGTACATCTTGAACTACAAGTAACACTATGGGCATATGTCTGTAAGTCTTCCGGGCCTTCCCGTAGCTGGACTGGACTCCGTCTCTTCTCCCTGACTGGGCCGCCTGTGAAGCAAAGCTCTAACCCGAAGTGGGCCACCCTAGTTAGTGAGGAAGTGTGAGGATACCCGGAAAGCATATCCCCAACACTTTATGCACTAAACTAGCCATAGTATGTTTTCCAAAAGCTCAAACCCAATGAAATTTTTCCTTTGAAATAGATTAGGGAAGGTCCATACAAAATAATCCCGAGGGTTCTATTCCTATGAATTGAATGACATTGATAGTAAAATTCCATTAAACCTCATTCCTATTAGAATCCTATGAAAATCTTACAAATAAAACAAGCCTTTTATAGTGTATGAATAAGTTAATATTGACTGTTGGATCAAGACTCGTAAATCCCAACATTGTCAACATTTGGATCTTCTTTTCCGTTCTAGCATCTAGAAGATTAAATTGATAGTATCTAACACAATGAATGCTATGTACAAACCTCAAAACACACTTATCCATCATTCTAGAAACTTCTCCGCCATTTCTGTAGACCATGGTACCAAAAAATTTAAGTACTAGTAAGTTGCACGTGCCTTGCACGTGAGACCCACGTAATAAGGTAGGAGTATGACATATCATCACTATACAAAATTATAATAAGTAAAGCTCAAAAAGTATAAAATTGAGCCTATTCTATAAAATATATGTGTATATTCGGTTCCTATAATTTATATCATGTATAAATCAACATTTATTAGCATCCTAGTACTTGAAAATTTGGTAACATGGTTTAGAGAAATGATGGAGAAGATTCTAGAATGATGGAGAAGTGTGTTTGAGGTTTGTGCATAGTGCTAAAGACTATCATATTAGAATCTTCTAGATGTTATAGAATAGAAAATAAGATCCAACAATTAGCAATCCTGGGATTTATGACTCTTGATCCAACGGTCAATGTTCAAAGATATTCGTACACTATACTGTGGTAAGATAATATGTAAAGCTAAAAAATAATTATAATTTTAAGCCACATCCATAAAGTATCTAGTGTATATTTGGTTCTTCTACTTTATATCATGTAGAATCCAACTAGATACTTTATGGATGCTAGAATGGAAAATAAGATCAAACAACTAGCAATATTGGGATTAGCTAGTCTTGAACCAACGCTCAGTGTTCAAAGATTTTCGTACACTATATAGCGGTAATATTAGGTGAACTCTAAGATTTGGTATCTAATAAAGATTTATTTCCACGTGATATAAAGTTCAATAATCAAATATACACCCATACTTTATAAATGTCGTTCAATTTTTTTTTTGAGTTTACCTACTCCCTCAGATCCAGATTAATGACCTCAACTTTATCTAGTTAAGTATTTAGACTGAATGCATTTGTATCTACACAATGTTGAGACTATTAATATGAACTAGAGGAAGTACTATAATCTTATCTTATACTACCACTATATAGTGTATGAATAACTTTGAATATTGACTGTTAGATGAAGATTATTTGATAGTCTATAGCATAATAAACACTATGCACAAACCTCAAAACACAGTTCTCAATAATTCTAGAATCTTCTCCATCATTTCTCTAAAGCATATTGAGTATTAAGTAGCGAATAGGTTGATTTATACAAGATATAAAGTACAAGAACTAAATATACACCCGATACTTTATGAACATGGATTGAAATTATGATTATTTTTTGAGCTTCACCAATTAAAATTTTATATAAAAAATGATATGTCAAACTTCTATTATCTGATTCTTATGTGCAAGGCACATGCAGCTTATTAGTCTTACCACTATACATGGTAGGAATAACTTTGAACATTGACCCTGAAATCAAGACAGGCAAATCCCAACATTTCTAGACGTTGGATATTCTTTTCTATTGTAGCATCTAGAAGATTCTACTGGTATTATTTATTGCAATGAATGTTATGCACTAACCGTCATTTCTCTAGAGCATGTCGTGTACTACCAAGTTAATTTCTACATGATATAGAGTAAAACAACGAAATATACACCCGATACTTTTTGAACGTGATTCAAGATTATAATTATCTTTTGAGATTCACCTATTATAATTTTATACAAAAAATGATATGTCATACTTCTATTATCTGATTCTCACATGCAAGGAGCGTGTAAATTACTAGTCTTACCACTATATAGTGTACGAATAACTTTGAGCATTGACCATTAGATCAATACAGACAAATCCCAATTTGCTAGCCATTGGATTTTCTTTTCAGTCTAGCATCTAGAAGATTTTATTGATATTATTTAGCAAAATGAATTCTATGCACAAATAGTCATTTATCTAGAGAATGTCGAGTACTAACAGGTTGATTTCTATATGATACTCGTACAAAGTACAAGAACCAAATATACAACCGATACTTAATTATTTTTAAGCTGCACCTATTATAATTTTATATAAAGAATGATATATCATATTCCTATTATCCGATTCTCACGTGAAAGACATGTGCAACTTACTAGCCCTACCACTATATAGTGTATGAATAACTTCAAACATTGCCCATTAGATCAAGACATACAAATCCCAATATTTCTAGCCGTTGGATCTTCTTTTCCATTCTAGCATCTAGAAGATTATATTAATATTCTTTAGCACAGTGACCACTATACACAAACATTAATTTATCTAGAGCATGTCGAGTACTAATAGGTTGATTTCTACTTGATACTCCTAGAAAGTAAAAAAACTAAATATACATCCAATATGTTATGGATTTGACTCGAAATTATAATTATTTTTAGCTTAACCTACTATAATTTTATATAAAAATGACATGTCATACTTTTAATATGATTCTCACATGCAAGACACGTACAACTTACTAGTCTTACTACTATATAGTATACTAATAACTTTGAAAATTGACCGTTAGATTAAGATGGGCAAATCCGAACATTTATAGCCATTGAATCTTCTTTTCCATTCTAGCATCTAGAAGATTCTATTGATAGTATTTAGAACAATGAACACTATGCATAAAATATCATTTCTCTAAAGCATATTGATTGCTAGCAAGTTGATTTCTAAATGATACTCCTACAAAGAAAAGAACCAAATATACACATGATACTTTATGGATGTTGCTCGAAATTACAATTATTTTTTCAGATTTACTTATTATAATTAGGAGTAAATAATAGCACTAGATTGTTTGGCTCAAACTGCTATCCCCGTTTACCTGATTCTTTTAGACCGTGGATTGGACGCCCATAAGGACACGCGGCAATGTCCTGGATCCCTGCTATCCCGTGAGGTGGGTCCCTCTGCGGGCCACAGCGAAATATTCCATACCGCAGACGGGTGTACCACGCGTTGTCATACCCCGTGTCGATAGAAGGTGGGACGTGCATGCCACACTGGCCACCGTCAGCATCCGCGGGTTGGAACGCGATGTGTGAGAGGCATTCTCTATGCGACAAAGCTCCGCACTTGTCGGGTGGCGGGTTCGACGAGTGTCGGGGCCCACCGAAAGACGACGTGTCACCGTGAGCCCATACCGGCCATGCCTTCTCGTGGTCCTGGGGCCCACATGGAGAGGACATGGGGCGATAAGCCCATGCCGTCCGCAAATTCCTCCGGACGTGGGGCCATTCAAGTCCCATTGGGTGGCGTAGTCTCTAGACAGGAGCGGTTCCTCGTGCCTCTGGGGCCCGTCCATAGCTGACATGGAACGATAGGACCATGGCATCAGTATTTTTTGCAGATGTGGGGACGTCCGAAGCTGGCGTGGAGACATAAAATCGTGTGGTTTGTCAGCATATACCATTGCCTACGCAGGTTCTCGTGGTGATAGAGCCAAGCTGTCAGCGCTATCACGCGTGGGAGAGCATGTCTGGCAGCGTGATCCTTCTCGCCGGTGATAGAATAGTTGACATGATAGACTATAGCCGTACGCGGGTTCACGCGACGAGCGGAAAGTGTATAAGACCCTTGTTCATGTAATTTCTACAAGAAAGGCATTAGATATGACCTCTTCTCTCTCTATCTCCGTAATTTATATAAGAAATGCATTAGATATGACCCTTGTATAACACACTTGGTTCTAGCGACGCGGTTGCCTACGGTCGCGAGGTGAAAGATCAGGCTAGCCCTTTAGAATCGGTAGGAAACGTGACGATTGCCTAGTCTCATGCGCTTCGGTGCAGTCGTAGCCTGCGTCGAGCTTGGTGAGTCTCAAGATCACAAAGATTGCCTGTACTCCTGCACTTCGGCGGCTACTTTGGATTTACAAGGTTTGTTCGCTACGTCGTTGTTGTCTCCTTTTCTTTGGCGTTTCTTTTCGTTTCCCTATCTTGTGTGCTCGGTGACCACTTCTTTTCTTCATTTATCTCGGAGGTTAATCATCGATCGTACGTGTTGTGGAGAGAAACATGCCAATTATGAGTGTGAGTGGTAAGTACTCTTTGTTTTTTACTCTTTTTTGTTTCACTTTTCGGCCGCTCACTTTTGCTTTACATCTCTCTCTTTTTGCTTTCTAGGGTTTCATGGGGAGCGGGAGCATGGACGGAGAAGACGGTTATTCATCACTCGGACGAACGCTACTTCAAGGTGATGGTAGGCCTTCGTCTCGGTGTTTATAGAAGCAAAAATAGTATTGTAATCGTTGTTTAGCTTCAGCCGTAGATTAGTACGTGTATGTGCATTTTGCTGTAAACGATGTTATAACATATATAAATGCAAGTGTTTGTTTATATGAATCTATATCTCTACGTTCTTAATTTTTCTTTTGACAACAACGTGTACAAAATCAGTGGTATGATGATGTATGCTTGATCTTATTTACCGATGTTTGTTTTTTGCCTCTTTTTTACCACTGTTATTCTTCTGCCTTATTGATTCGTGGGACATATGGTTTTTTCTTGGTTTCGTCCTTTTCATGGACGGTTTTCCTTGAATATTCTTTGCCACTGTTTTTTCACTGGCCTTGCAATGCACGCGTGAGACGGTCTCTTTCATAGTCTACTGTCGTTTTCTTCTCTAGCGGTGGACGCAGATTCTCGCGGGCGTGAGCATCGTCGTGTTCTCTCACGGTGGACGCGAGTTCTCGCCGAGGAGAGCATCGTTTTGTTCTCTTATGGTGGACGTGAGTTCTCGCGGATGAGAGCATCATTCTGTTCTCTCATGGTGTATGCGGGTTCTCACGGACGAGGTCCAACACGTGGCAACATGAACCGTTGACATCCGCGAGACCTCGGGCGATGTGGCCTAGCGAGACCCGAGTTTTCGTGTTTGTTTGCTTTCAACACTTGCGACCATGTCACCGTCTATTTGTCCTTTTCTCTCGCTCTTGCTCTATCTTCTTAGTTATAAAGCCTTGCCAATGTGTTACTGTTCTTTGCTTGCTCACTATCTCTCTCTCTTCCCACCGAACTGAAGACATTAGCTAGGCATTCTGCAATGGTGCCTCCATTCCTTGCTCTATCACGAAGGCTTTCATTCTCCTCTCCTCGCTTGCTTCTTAGATGCACTGAACGACCACACGAGACACCGAGGTTGCATCGCATGTCACTCTATTTCGACCATCATGGAAGTGAGTATTCCATTGGCGTGTGCGCGTTTGCTTCTTTTCTTTCACCTTCATATATGTGCCCATTGCCATTTTTTGGTTATTCGCTGAAAATGCGGGTAGCCGATTCCTCGACGTGCGCTGCACAACTCCGTTTCGTTTTTTCGATTTTGTTGTTCTTACTTTCGACAGAACACATTATATATCATATATAACGTGTTTGTTATTTTGCAGCTAGCGCCAAAGAACATCGTAATTTGACCATGCTTTCTCTCGCAACAAATGATACGGTTGTTGAGTCTTCCCAATCCTACCTATAGACACTACTTCACCGTTCTAGGGGAATCAATGACAAAATGTGTCTTCCATACGGCGCACTCCACTCCTGATGGTCCTCTAGGTCACCACGCATTGAGACGAACTGGTTTTAGTGTTTAAGATGCCGAAGATGACGTTGTGTACCGTGACATAGGCTACGTGCAAAGATTATGACATGTGCATTTACATGACTACACGTACACGAAATATGGAACGACTCAAGCGAAGATCAAGTGAAAAAAGTCTCGAGTACTATGACTTAAAGAGAAAGCAAAGGCCAACAAAGAATCTCTGATAGAATTGTGCAGAGTATATGCGGTGACGATCGATGCTATCGATGTCACGCGCCAGGATTACTTGAATCTCATGCGCAAGAACTAGTTCCTCTATGTGTCCCCGCCGAGCGTAGTCTAGCAGAGTTGGAGAAAAAGCTAAAACGTTTGGTAGTGAACTATACGGCTTGCCTTTAGAAATTTGGCGTGAACCTGCACAATGACTCAGACGACGACCTACGGCTGCGGAAACAGATGCTCCTACCAAAATTTCACTATCGTATTATCGTAAGTGACTTCAGTGATGTCTAGTCCTATTGATTTGTAGTCTTCTGTATGTAGATTTACTATGGTACTTTATATTTACTAGAAAATCGTTATAATGTAATCTTGCTATTTATTTAATAGTCTCATCCACATATCCAGAAATATGTATTTGTAAAATAAAGTATCTGCATTCCACTTTATGTGTTGTATGAAAAGCGTACGAGTTGGCTTGTTGTAGATGTTTTGTCCACAGGGGGTGCATCTGAGATCCACATCGTAAGAACGTGACATTGTTCCCGAAAAATGCTATCGGTTAGTATTTCGAGAACAAATCTTTTCTCTTCCACCTCCATGTAGCGCATTGACATCATTAGGTATTCTGCCTACCAGCCGCGACCTAGGGGGCGTAGAGAAGAGTCTACTTTTATATAAAAATGATATGCCATAATTCTATTATCCGATTCTCATATGTAAGGAACATGCAAATTACTACTCTTACCACTATATAGTGTACATATAACTTTGAACATTGACCGTTAGATCAAGACAAACAAATCTCAACATTGCTAGCCGTTGGATCTTCTTTTATATTCTAACATCTAAGAGATTCTATTGATAGTCTTTAGCATAATGCACAAACCGTCATTTCTGTAGAGCATATCAAGTACTAACATGTTTATTCAAAACTCCTACAAAGTACAAAAACAAAATGTACACCCGATAATGGACCTATTATAATTTTATATAAAAATTGATATGTCATACTACTATTATCTGATTCTCACGTGAAATGCACGTGTTATATACTAGTAGTTTACTATATTAGATCAAAATCTACTCCCCTCTTTTATTCTTCGACGACTTATTTTTTTAGCCATTCGGACCTATGTTGCCGGCCTCTAACGGCTGCTACTCACCATTCGAGCGGACGGGAGCCCCATATCTGGACCTTCCGCAACCGCCACTACACCCGTTTCCCCGCTTCCTCCCCGGCACAGCCGCTAGTCCACTCGAGTTCACGCAGCTGCAATCCTCAAGATTCCGACGAGGTACACTATTAATTTCAGGAATATTGCACTCCTCACATGGCTGCTCTCCTCAACATACTGTTTTCTCATTTGCTATCTTGTTTTGCAAAATCGTGCCGATTTAATTTGATTTCAGGAAGAATGCTCATAAGCGAAGACTCAAACTGAAAAAGTGACGAGAAGAATAAATCTGTTGAAGTAACGAAGATGGATAAATCAATGAGGAAGATAGAGTTTGCAAAGAATGGGAATGGAGAAGATGCAAATGGAGCTACAAATCACATATATCATCCACAGTCACAAGATCCAGACGGATGGGTATATGTTGAAGATTAGGAAGATCAAAAGATATGATAGAGAGAAGGACATAGGACTACAGTATGTAGTCAATATTATTATTATCCTAGTCACGGTCATAATTCGAATGTTCGGATTATTGTTAGGATTAATTAGAGGCATGTGGTGGTCATGATAACAGTCTTCATTTGAACATTTTTTATCCTAGTACTAGTAGGGATTGTAATCACGTTGTTCAGACTAACATCAAATCCTTTGCACTATCCACTACTGAGAAGTATCATCGCTATAGTAACCCAAACCCGTAGTTTTGACCCTACCGATTATAATCTCGTGTTTATCCTCGTGGAGTAGCATTTACTGATGTGCAGTTCGTACTGTCGCGCATCGTGTGTGTATCCTTCTCAATTATGTATGTCTGCCCGCGGTGGGTTACAACTCTTCTTATGTTTTGAGAGTAAATGACATGCAAACCAATGATCTTCCCTCCCGTGGCGCAAATTGCCTAAAAAAGTCCCATGCCAGTGGTACCAATGTTTTTAGCTCAAGCCGAAGTGAACATAGTCACCAAACGAAACTTAAAAATTACCGTAGATGTGTGAAGGTGTAGATATTTTCTTTATATTGACAATACCTAATTTCTCTTTATTTACTATATTTTCTATTTATCACCAATAACATGATTACCCTTGCTATCGTTCATCTGGTATGTTCATTTTCCTAATTTTTTTTTAAGATGCTCACTCCATGACTTTATTTTCTTACGCAAAGTTTCCTTGAAATGTTAATAGGTGCATTGCACATGTATACACAATATTGATATAAAGTACAAGAACCAAATATACACTCATAGTTTATTGTGTGTCTTAGATTTATAATTTTTTGAGCTTCACCTATTATAATTTTATATAGTGATGGTATGTGATACTTCTATTGTAATTTTCTAGAGATTTCTAGTTTCGTGCCCCTGGTTCATTAGTTGTACTCGGTTTTCTCTAACCGCTTAACTTTTCCTCACTTTTGCCCCTCTCCTTCTCGAAAACGCATCAAAGAGATCGGACGGAAAATGCCGTCAGGTTGACCGTTGGCTGACATGTGGGGTCACGCGGTCTGGGACCAAGTGGAGCCGTTTGGTCATGAACGCGTTATGCTGACATGTGGGGCCATGCCATGTGTGACTACGTGGGACCAGTTTCTTAGGAACGCATTATGCGGGACATGGTGTGGGACCATGTAGGGTCTTTGGTAGTTACATGCGCCCTGTCGCCTAAATTGGAACTTTTATTTTTTGTTATTTTTATGATTGGCTTTTTTAAGAGCGCCTTTTCCCCCTCTCTCTCGCTAACAGTTTAGTTTTTTTTGCCCAAAAAGGTAGCGAATTTAGAGCAGCTTATCTCTTCATTCATTGTTCCTTTTGGCCCTCGTTTTCCCCCAATCTGGTAGCAAATCTGGAGCAGCAAATCTAACATGCAACGTAAATAAATTTAGTAAATAGAGCACATGTGGATAGAACAGCTAATATAGAATATATAGTACGATACTTAACGAGGTTCGACAATTAGGCTGCTTAGCAGCAGCAGCGAACAAGTTCAACATAGACAGGATAAAAGAAGTTGCTTTACAACAACAACAATAACAGCAACACAAGATCAGTGGCCCCTCATGGCCTCCGCAGCCTCCATCTAGCGCCTCCTCCACTTCTTGCTGCCTAGTCCCTTAACCTTGGGTGCCTTGGGCTTGATCGGGGGCATGCGACCCTCCTCAATGACCACCTTCTGGAGGTTGCGGAGGTGAAGACCAACCGCCTGGTGCTTGGCTCCGAAGCCGTGGACGTTCATGGACTCGCTGCAGGTCCTCACGTCCTCGGCATTCTTCACGAGGGAGTTGAAGTCAGTGGCACGGAGCCTCCTAATGGTGCAGAAGGGGCACCTATAGACGTCGCCAGCGAACAAGTTATCATACTGACTGGACTTCAGCCTCCTCATCACCTGACGAGTTTTGGTGTCCATGGACTCATCGTCGCTGCAGACGTCACTGCTATCCTCCTGTTGGAAAAAACAATAGAGTGCAATAAGGATATGATTGAGATACCTTAAGTATCGGGATTGTTTATTTGCATAAATTAACTGATTGAGATCCCCTAATTATTCCCCAATCCCCATATCTCAAACCAAATCGAATACTGATCCCATCTATAGATCGTGCTAGTACTAACTAGGGAATCCCTTAACTGCAACTCGGAGGATAAATAAAATAGGATTGAAATACGAACAGGGGGATTCATCAAAATACAATCTAGCATACAACAATGGAAATGGGGTAAGAAAAAGGGAAGGAGGGAAAATCCTAGTTACCTTCGACCATGGGTCAGCGATGCTGGTGTCATAAGGGTTCTCCGGCCTGATATAATCATCCTCCTCGTAGGGGTCCCAGTTGAACGGGATCTGCCCGAGACCGGTGGCGGCTATGCTAGAAGCGGGGCCAGGGGTCTGGACGGGGACGGCGGATCCGTTCAATGCCTCGACGGGGGCCTCCTTGCCGTTGGCCTTAGAGGTGACGATGGCCACCACGACATTCTTCTCCATCGCTAGCGTGATTAGGGTTTTCTTGGGGGATTGCGGAAGGTGATGGGACAGTGAGCGAGTGTGTGATGAGTGAGAGTGAGGAGTGAGGAGGCCTCTATAAAGGAGAAGGGAAGCGATGTTTCGTTGCACCACCGTGCACCACGTACGCTACTGCACCGTGCACGGCCACACATGTGCGCTACCGCCCTATGTACCGCAACACACGTACCATGAGTCATGTTGTTTTCCTCGTGTCTAACCTGGCGACTTAGTTGTGCTCAGTTATACCCTCGAGTGTAACACTGGCAGTTTGGTTGTACTCAGTTTTTCCCTCCAGTACTAGCACTGTTGTGTTCAATATATTCAGTTTTAACCTCCGGTGGCTGGTTAACAGAGAATCAACGAATGGGTTATGGCTAGCTAATTGAGTCATTTTATGCACAACAAATTCAAAAAGATCAAAACATAGTGGCATCTACCTAGAGAGTCTTATTCTGTGACCTACCACCATAAGAAATGTATAGAAATCAAGTTTTAACCAAAATCACCACTTCTCAAATCACCTACTATCTATGAAGGTTCATGGCTTTCTACTCAAGCCTCTTCCCAAAACATTCTTCCCCAAAACATAGTTTGCCTAAATGCGGCAATAATTGTTAAACTAGTGTATATTTGAATTGAAAGTAGTTTGATACATGCCAAGATGTATTTTATTGTATAAAAGACGCATTTGCCATTTTTTGAATCTCTTTATATTTTCTATTTGAATCCTTTTAAGTTCTACTCAGTTTTTCCCTTGGTTCTTAAGTTCTACTCAGTTTTCCTCCTGGTTCTTAAGTTCTACTCAGTTTTCCCCTCTCTTAGTTACAATCCCCCGCACATGTGCTCATCTTGGCTGATATGCTCTAATTGGTTGAGACATTTGTCACGCAGATCGTGCCCACCAACCGTTGATCCTCTATGATCTAGCAGATAGGATAACCCCTATATCTGTTAGGGTCACCCATATATCAATGCAAAACAACAAGTTTGCCACTGGTACTTTAACTCCATAAACAAATAATTTTGAATATAATTTGAAGGGAAACTGTTCAAAGGTGTGTAATTTTCATATATTCAAGTTTGTGCATTACATTCCACTCTATGAAAATAAAAATCTATCAAGATTTCTTAGCACAATATTATCACGTATTAAGTGAAGTTTCAAAGAGTTCAAATGTGTATAATTTTCATATATGCAAGTTTATACATTACATTCCACTCTATGAAAATGGGGGAGAAAATCATAATCTCCCAAATTTTGTTAGCACATCATTATCATGTATTAAGTGTGATTTCACAGTGTTTAAAGGTTTATAATTTTTGTATATGCAAGTTTATGCATTATATTCCACTATATGAAAATGATAATCTCTCAAGATTTTTTAGCACAACATTATCATGTCCTAAGTGCGATTTCAAAGAGTTCAAAGGTGTATAATTTTCGTATATGGAAGTTTATGCATTACATTCCACTATATGAAAATGATAATCTCTCAAGATTTTGTTAGCACAACATTATCATGTATTAAGTGCGATTTCAAAGTGTTTGAATGTGTATAATTGTCGTATATGCAAGTTTATGCATTACATTCCACTCTATGAAAATGGGGGAGAAAATGATAATCTCTCAAAATTTTGTTAGCACATCATTATCACGTATTAAGTGTGATTTCATAATGTTCAAAGGTTTATAATTTTTGCATATGCAAGTTTGTACATTATATTCCACTCTATGAAAATAATAATCTCCCAAGATTTTCTTAGCACAGCATTATCACATATTAAGTGTGATTTCAAAGAGTTCAAATGTCTATAATTTTCATATACGCAAGTTTATTCATTATATTTCACTCCATGGAAATGATAAATGATCAGGATTTTATTAGCACAACATTATCATGTCCTAAATGCGATTTCAAAGATTTCAAAGGTGTATAATTTTCATATATGCAAGTTTATGCATTACATTTCACTATATAAAAATGAAGCTAGACAAGTTGTTGCCAGAGAAGGGCCGTCGACACCGGAGAAGAAGAGGAAAGGGGAGGCAATGGCACCGACATGGGCGTGGGGCTGGCTCGGGGTCCCATCTTGCAAAGCCAACCTGGGTAAGCTATGGGTCCTGTGCTCACGTAGATAAGTTGTGGGTCCTATGCTGATATGGATAACTGGTGAGAGGTGTCCACTACGGGAACCGACTGAACGTGGCCCCACTTGTCAGCATATAACGGCAAGGGTCCACTACAGGACTCGATAGACCAGGGCCCTACTTGTCAGCATGTAATGGCGAGGATCCACTACGGGACCCGACTGAATGCGGCCCCACTTGGTAGCACGTAACGGCAAGAATGACGGATATCGAGTTTTCAGACTATGTGAGAGTTTCCTACAAGGAGATGGATATCAAGAGGAGCAGTTAAGCGGCTGGGGAAAACTGAGTACAACTAACGAAACAAGGGTATGAAAATAGAAATCCCAATTTTCTATTGCACGTATATACATACTAGTGATATAAAGTACAACAACCAAATATACACCCACACTTTATTGATGTTGCTCAAATTTATAATTTTTTAAGCTTCACCTATTATAATTTTATATAGTGATGATATTTCATCCTTATATTATAATTTTTTATTGCACGTGTATACATAATAGTGATATAAAGTACAAGAACCAAATATACACAAATACTTTGTTGATGTGCGTCAAATTTATAATTTTTTGAGCTTCACCTAATATAATTTTATATAATGATGACATGTCAATCTTCTATTACCTGAGTATCACATGTAGGGCACGTGGAACTTACTTGTTTTATATAGTGATGATATGTCATACTTCTATTATGTCAGTCTCACATGAAAGACACTTGCGATTATAGTAGTTGTTGTCTTGTATTTTCTTAACCAAAATGTTGGTCAAACTTTTTTTTGTACTATGTGTTAGCATAATATATAAACCCAGACATAGGGAGCATAACAGTAGGTGTAGTTTAACTACTCCCCTCCCTTTTCACCTGTCCTCCCAAGCTACTCCTCGCCGGCAAAACCGCTTTAGCTCTTGTTCTATGCACTGTATGGACCATATACGACGCGGACTCCGTCTGGGTAGACATCTTGAAGACAATATTGATGCATCAGGATTGATCGTGGCTGCACAGATGTCATTCTAATGATGATTACTAAACGCGTTTGTTTGGCCGCACAACATGCTAGCTACATCTCGACGACATTGTCGTGCTAGAGATCGAGCGTGGAAAAGCCGCTCTCTTGCCAAGCACCTAGTGTGGATACATGTCAATGCTTCTGGGCGCGTCGACACACTCTTCGAGGTAATAAGAAGAGATCAGATGATGAAGATTTTTTTAGGTCGAGTTTCAATAGCAGCCAACCCCCGATGCCAAGCAACCTGGTGTGGATAGAGGCCAACGCTAGTGGACCACGTCAACAGGGCTCTCTGAGGAAGAAGGCATGAGCCATACCGATGAATGACGTGGTCTGGGTCGAGTTCATTTTCTGCACGCCTCTAGACGAGTACATGCACTAGACCAAACGTGTGTGCCTCCAAACTACATTGCCAAAGGACCGTGCCCATCGATAGTGCATAGTGGTTCGTGCCGTACCATACGACTCGACTTAGAGTAGCCTCGACCGCATCCATATTGCGCTGCGAGGCTAATTATTTTTCTGGATATTCTTAGTTTTGTTGTTTCTTTTACGTAGTACTAGTAGTACTATTGTACTAGATTGTTCAAACTGTTATTTCGTGCTTTATTCAGGTGAAGTTCTCGTTTTGAACTATTTATTTTGTTGTTGTGATTTATCATTGTATAGTTATACAGCACATAATTGAAAAGAGAGAGGCAAGACATATTGAAAAGGAAATGGACATCGCCTAGAGGGGGTGAATAGGTGTTTTAAAATTATTATGGTTTAGACTTTAATAAATGCGAAATAAAACTAAATGTTTAATCTATCATGAAAAAACCTATATCAACTAGGTTCAACTAAGTGCACCAACAACCTATGCTAAGCAAGACAAGTAACAAGGTGATAGCAAGATAGAATACTTCAAGCATGAGGGCTATCACAATGTAAATTGCATAAGTAAAGGACTCGGTTGAGAGATAACCGATGGTCGCGGAGACGATGATATGTTTCCCGAAGTTCACTTCCAAAGAAGTTACGTCTATGTTGGAGAGGTGCGAGGGCACAATGTACTTCAAACGCCACAAATGGCTCACCTCGAGGTGTGGTGGCTCGATGATCACCCAACGCCACACAAGGCCTCACCACAAGATGCGAAGCCACACAACTCACCGACGCCACAAAAAGCTCACCATATTCCCCCATGAGCTCGCCACAAAGGCCTACTCACGTTCCACTATGGGACACTTGATGGCGGTCACCGAACCCGTACAAGTCTTGGGGAAAACTCCACAACTCAATTGGAGGGCTCCCAAGAAATGCCACAAAGGCTACAAGCTTGAGGAACTCCACAACAATGGGAGGCCCCAAGCACAATGCCGCAAAAGGACACAAACTTGAGGAATATCCACAACTCAAATGGAGGCCCCAAGAACACACCATAACTCCACACAACCGTATAGAGTTCCAAGAACCCAAGAGAAACAAGACCATGATCTTGAACTCGCCGAATCTCCAAGGAGAACTCAAACCTATTCACCAAATGCAAGAGGCAAGTCCTTCTCTGTCAAATTCCACCAAAGCTACAAAATCTATTGGGGGAATAAGAGAGGAAGAACACAAGAGGAGAACACAAAACTCTCCAAGATCTAGATCCCAAGGATTCCTTCACAAAGAAGGGATTTGGTTTGGTGGGGTTGTAGATCTAGATATCCTCTCTCAAATCTGTCAAAAAGATGCAAGAATCATAGGAGGGGGGAGGGGAGAGGGAAAGCTCTTCAAGGTCAACAATGGAGGAGAGAGAAGGGAAAAAACCAAGAAGTACAAGTTGGCCCATGAAGGGGAAGGGGATATCCTTTTAAAGGGCTCCCCGATCTGGCCGTTATGCACATTTTCGTGCTTGGCTGGCAGTACCGGTGGGTGGCCAGTACTACCGGTGGCACCCAGCCAACGATCCAAAAACGAGGTGCAAACGAACACAAAAACGATCTTGGCCGGTACTACCGGTGGTCACAGGTACTACCTCCTGTGCCGGTACTACTGCCCAAGATTTCGATCAAAAATCAGACAAATAGAACTCACCAAAACAGAGAAGGTACTGAACCGAAATAGGGGTTACTAGAATTTGGTCAAAAATTAACACTGGTACTACCGGTCGGCAACTGCCCAAGGGGAACTACCGGTGGATGGCCGAAACTTCCGTTCAAGACAAAACTCCAGAACCAAAACTTCCATAAATTTCGCATCCGAACTCCAAAAGAGATGAAACCTATTTTGTTGGAAAGATAACATCGTGTAGAATCCAAGGGAGAAAATACCATGAATATATATGTGATATATCTCCCAAGGCGTGGAGCCAAAAAACCTGCAAGATCAAAGATGCAATAAGATATTCAAGGGAATTCCGATTTTGATGAACTAAAGCTTGTTATGATGATAACCACAAGCTCTAGATCCTCACATGGACAAGAACCAAACAACAACCAAGAAAGATGATGATATGAATGCAAAGGTTTGAGCTCTCTCTGAAGGATACGAACGAGTCACCCACTCGAGAGCCCCTCTTAATAGTACGGCCATCTATCCCTAAACCCGGTCTCCCAACACTACAAAATACCGGTAAAATAGAAAACCTATCAATATCATACCTTTGCCTTGAGCATTGGACTTGAGCTTGATGTATACGGTCTTGTACTTCTCAAGATGGATCACCTTTCTTGATTTATCTTGCTTCATGAAGACATTATAAATGCTCCCCCATACTCCATGGGGATGCCTCTTCTTTGAACTTTCCTTCATCATTCCATGATTGTTGAGGATGGCAAGCTTCAAGCATGAGATCTTCTAGAGATGACGCATCTTGAGCTTGCACTTCAATTCTTGATGATGTCTTGAAGATAGCCATGAGGAACTCCATATTCTTCTTCTCTTATTCTTCTTCTTCTTCTTCAAGACATACTTCATCTTCTTCTTCTTCTACTTGATTCCAATAGGCACAAAGCCCTTGGATATTGGTTCTTATTTTTCAACCATGAGACCAAAACATGGTCCAAGTGATGCCATTGGACAAACCTACAAGTGAAACTCAATTTACACTTTAGTCCACAGAGATTGTCATTAATTACCAAAACCAGCCATGGGGGCATGCATGCCCTTTCACATATGTTCATACACATAGCTGTATAAAGTATAGACAAAGGCACAATTGAATAACAAAACAATAGATAGTACTCCGTACTGGTAGTTACTATGAATACGATAGATTACTAGCAACACAACATAAAGTTCCAAACTCGTGCGCATACATCACGCATTCACCAGTGTCTAATAATACATAATAGACCACATACTACTAAATACTTGTATACGATGTTTTTGTAGGCTGAAATGAGGTAGCAATGGCAGAAACCTAAGAATCGATGAAACTTTGGTTGCAGCTAATTGATGGAGTTCCGAGTCTAGTTGGCAGGGCCAGCAGAGGCAACATCAGCGAGGGTAATGTGCTTTTCGATATACTCCTCCAGAACATATGCGCGGTTGACAAAGGCGTCCATGCAGGCCCCAAAACTGGTGGGCTTCTCGAAGAGGTGTCCCGTGTAAACATGCTTAGTCAAGTAGATGAACAATTCATTGTTCTCATATCGGATGAGGCGCTGCGCGGCGAGAGCCGCTTCAAGGTGGGCATCCGCCATCGCTGGCGCGGGGAGCTATAGGTCCATCAGAGCATGGAAGTGGTCATCACTGTGGAGGCCAAAAAACTGAAAGCCATAGGCGGGCAGGGATAATTCTCCCCTGGCCTGCTTGTAGCGAGCGTCAAGGCCATTCGCCTTCGCGGTCACGACTTTCAACCCTCGGATAAAGTGGTTCAGCGATTGCTTAAAATCAGCGATGAAGGCCTTGTCGGTATCGACATGCGAATCTGCTATCATGCTGAGACTTGCCAAAATGAGAGCCAGAACTGCCCGAAGATGGTCTAGAGATTTTTTCTGACATGTCGACAACATTTCCCATTGAGTGCAGACGATTTATTGCCGTCTTAATCGCCTCCATGGTTGGTCAAAATCTTGTCTTGATCTCTCTTTTATTTTTTTACTTAGCTTGTTCTCTATCAATGTCTCTTTGTTGCGCTTGCTATGTATAAGATCAACCGATCGATCGATGATTTATGGTCATTGTTGCTAGGATTGTCGCCGCTTTTTGGGGTTGCTCGGGAATCAGAAGAGAAAAGTTGACTCTAGCGAGTTAAGACGGTAGCATTTTTAGCACTTGGAAATTTGAAATTGAATTTTTTGTTCATACAAATTGGAAACTACCGGCTACATTTTTTACTATGGCAAGAAAAAAGAACGTTCATTGGAGATTTCAATAGTTCAGATCAATCCTAGAAACATCTAATGACTACTTTTGCCATGCTTTTCCACCCCCTCTTTGTCTTGACCGTGTATCATAGACACGTGGGTCCCATCTTATGATAAAGTTGACATTATACTAGTACATTGTAGCTACCTTGTATTTCCATACGCTTCCTAGATCCTATCTATGGCAAAAGGTCACCTTCATATACAGTACTATACTGCACATGCGTATACAACATGGGATGAAACTACTTCTGCACAGCTGAATGGCATGCTACGATGTCTATACAGGCTAAAACTACTCCTAAAGTATACGCTTGCTGAGAAGCTATGGCACCTGTGCATGCTCGTTTTGATTTAGTAACCTTCAAACACCATTTCCCTACCCTTTGTTCCTCTACACCTCCAGCATCAACCCGGATGTCCCATCTACCCAAGTTCCCTGCTCTCCCATGTTGTACACCATGTGCCGCCGCCATATCATGGTTGGATCCTATTTCTCGACCATATTTCAGAATATGTGTTGTTGATCCCACCCTAAAACCTGCCACCATCGATCGTCCCTCTATTAAAAAACCCAAATCAATCAACCCCGAAATGCATCGACACACACGCTTCCTTACGATGGCAGGATCGAGCAAGGACAATGTCAATGATTCTCAGTTGTTTCAGGAGATCTTAACTGAAGGCCCCCTTGAAGAACTCGCAAGCCGTAGTGACATGATCACCAACACGAGCCTCGTCGTCCAAACATTTTATTGAATCACTAAAAGATAGTGCAACTCTACCTGCTTCTTAGCCGTTTGACCACCTTTCTGTTTTTCATTCTCATCCCATGAAGGGATCGAGCGAATGCAACAAGGTTAGCCCATGCAAGGATGTCACTAGAGAGGTTCTCCTCCGATGCTATGATGCCAAATATGTATTAATAAGAAGTGTACAAGTGCCAATGGTGATTGGATTGCCATGGTTGGCCTCAAATGCATCTAAGAACTTGTTAACGTCTACACTCATCGCAATGCTCAACACCTAGCGGTGTCGTTTGAATGTGCGCGATAGCAAGATACATGAAGAGATTAACATGCATATCTTCAAGATCATCCATGCATTGTGGGTGTTGGCTGACCTCTGCTCCTTAGCAGAGGAAGGACGCCTCATGCCCGAGGATGCTACTCGGGAAGACGCTTCAGCAGCGAACCCGGGAAGAACTGCTGTAAAGAAGAGTGTCTCGGGTAAGTGCAGCATCCGACATGCTTTGGGTTCGGAGCCTAGCGCTCCCACCGTGGCTGAAAAGAAGACCAAACCAGCGGAAGAAGTGGCGACTGCCAAGCCCGCCACAGGGAAGTGGTGCCCTATTCACGAGTCCGACAAGCATGACGCTCAGAACTGCTGCTCCGTCCTCGGTTACACCGAGGGACAGAAGAGGCACATCGCTGAGTAGGGGACTAATGGTACCCTCGGGAACTGTTATCGTTGCAACAAGGCCGGCCATCATGCAAAAGACTGCCCGGTACAACCTGGCGCAGGCGCCCCTGCTGGAGGTCGTGGGGGCAACGTGGGCGCTACACAAGGAAGAGATGGAGGCGGTGGACGCAGAGCAAGAGCAGGGCGTGGAGGGGGTCATGGCAACACAACCCCTCAACCGCCCAACAACGACCCTGCTATTAACCAATGTCGCGATGACGACGGGTACGGACAGTACCCACAAGTACAGGACTGCGCGTGCGAACACGGACAAACCTACACCATGACTTCCCACGAGGAGTTTAAGCGTTTCCCCCGTGAACTGTGTGCCGTACAACCTAACCCAGAGTCGCAACAGCCACTTCGATGGTTTCACGTGCCGATAACTTTTCATGCGGGAGATTATCTAGACCGCAATGTCGAGGTCGGCACGCTACCCCTGGTGGTCTCCCCCATCATAAACAATGTCCGAGTTACCAAGATGCTGGTGGATGGAGGGGCTGGCATCAACATCCTCTCGGCAAAGCTGCTGGATAAGGTCCAGATCACTAAGGATCAATTGGCCCCTAGGGGGTCTTTACTCGGCGTAAGCCATGGAGCTATCCAATTGCGGGGGAAGATTGAGCTGCCAGTGACATTCGGCACTCAAGAACATCATCTTTAATGTTGCAGACATTGCCCTGCCATATAACGGCATAATAGGGCACCCTACCTTGGCAAAGTTCATGGTGGTCTCCCACCATGCCTACAACTCTCTCAAGCTTCCCCCCTCGTGGGGGACTTTGACCATGAAGGGTGATATCAGGGACGTTGTGTTCTGCTCTGAACAACTATTCAAACTGGCAGCCAGCGCTTCCCCTATGACTCACACCTACCCCTTGTCCAATTCGGACCAACCTTTCACCCCTATTCCTGGTTCGCCAAGCAAAAGGCTACGGACCTTTCTGGAACTTAGTTCTGATGACCTTTCTGGTACTGGTTGATCTCCGAGTAAGCTAACAAACTTCTCGCATCCACCCTACCAGCTAATAATCCCGGGTGTGAGTGGAGGTTCTCCCAGCAAATGAAAGCCCGAGAACGTGCGTGGTGCTCCCGACATCCTTCAAAAAACAATATATATGTATTTATAATAAAATCTTGGGTGTGAGTGGAGGTTTGCTCGGCAAATGAAAACCGGGAGCGTGTGTAGTGCTCGCGGCAAACCTTATTAGCCCGGGAGTGGGCATGGTACTCCCGGCAAAACCTTAAAGCCCAGGTGTGAGTGGAGGTTCCCTAGAAAATGAAAGCCTAGGAGCGTGCGTGGTGCTCCCAACAAACCTTAAAGCGAGGGAGTGAGTGCAGTACTCCCGGCATATGCGATGAATACTAGCATATATGTCATGGCCCACCTATATGTAAACCGCTTGTAACCCGGGGGCTGCCCCCGTTTTGGAATGGAAATCCTGTTGCTCTCGTTCTTCCGCCCATTTTCATTCGCCGAGCCTTTTTCGGTATTTTGCATTCCTTTGGATTTTCTCGGGGTCGGACATGGGTAACTAGACTGTCAGGCCAGGAAACGTTGTCCTCTCATGATCGACTATGAGGTATGAGCGTTGTGATGTTGGCACTGCCGAAGAGCACTAAATCGCGAAGACACACCTCCCACATCAGGCCTCCAAGTTGGCAATGCTATGCGCCCAAGCGCATGACACCTTGTTTTAAACCTGAGGCATGGGTAAGTTGCCGTAAGGTGTGTTCATCGTGTTTAAGGATGAGCAGCAGATAGATAAGCAAGATGAGATCAGGTCAAGGACTCGGCAAGGGTGAAAGGCTCACCTCCGGATAGCTGCAACCAGGGGCGGTTGGCCCCTCAAGCAAGGAATGAGATAATTGCAAGGCTGGAGTTAAGGGAATGGGAGCAAGGTTTCTGAAATGATGAACGACGCCCCCACGGGCCCCATGGAGGGACCGAGGCGGCAATAGACATGCGAACCAAGGGCAGCCATGAGCACGACACGACAAAGAAAAGAGCGAACAACACAAGGCAAAGGTAAATATACTAATGCTATCCAATTGGCATTACATTTGAAAAATGTACAATTCAGCAAATAGCTCGGGGAGGACCCCAGGCGTCAAGGAGAGAGGCGAAAGTCGATGACGCGAGGGAGGAGCATGCATGCCCTCCTCCACCTCGCGCACGACTACGTCACTCGCTCAGCGCGACGCCCCACCTCAGGCATCGCTGACGTCCAAGTCAAAGACAAGCAACGGGTAGTAGCTTCAGCGACAGAGGGTGTCATCGAAGATTTTCACCGAAAGGCGACTCCCAATGCGGTAGCAAAACTTGAGGATGTCGCCAAGCTTCATCTCATAGTGGTCTGTGAAGTCCAGCCACCTGTCACTCAGGTACATGCTGCCGGGGTCGTCTACCCACCTCTGAAAGTCCCAAATGGGCTGGTTGCTGCTAGCCTCGTGCACCCGGAACTCACACGAAGCATGCTCTCTAAGCTCCTCGGCGAACAGGTCTGGCAGGCACAACCACCACTTGAAGTTCATCAGGAGGAAGACCAGAAACTCGAAGCGGATGAGGCCTGCCGTTTCGTCATCATTGTCCTCCCGCCATCCATTGTGACCCTAGTGAGGCGGGCATCGTCCGCGCCTTCCCGTGAAGGAATGGCGACCAGGAGGGCCTCCCGTATGTTCCCGCCTTCCTAGCAGTCGTGGCGGGGCGGGTCCTTAGTTCGCGGTTGCGGGAGATACGTGCCAGTGCCTGAGGAGATGTGGCAACCTCGACGCCTGCGCCTGCATTGCGGCCCCTCCAACTAGGCTGGATCCATCTCTCCCACCCGTGAAGGAGGATCGTCGTCACTAGAGCATCCCGACGCCATCGTCTTCACTACCGAGCAGGGAGTTGGAAGGAATGGCTGCAGGGGAAGTGGAGAGTGAGCCATAGCCCCACGCCTTCCCTCTCTTTTATAACAAAAGGAGGGGGAACGGTTCCTGTCCACCTCACAGGCTCACGGGAAGGCAACGATCATGCCCTACCAAAGTTATTGTGCATGAATCGACACGAGCGCAGTCAATGCAGGCTGTCGCGGAAGCCAAGGCGTGGCTCGGTAGCCCTGCGGCTACTTGAGTGCGCATGCATGCGCATGTTAGCTCTACGGGATGGGAAAGCGTGCCATCTAGTCTTGACGCACTTCTCGCGATGTGGACTGGGCCCATGTCCTATTGAAGGGCGAAGCCCGGCAACATCCTCTTTGTCAAACTAGGATCTACATCACAAGTTGCCAGCCCTTGCCTGGGGGCTTCTGTCGATGTAATGGAATTGAGGGTCCCTCGCATTGCGCCTCAGCGTGTGGCCCAGGACCCACCAGTCAGCGACCCAGCAGATGTGTGGCTTGGTTGACAAGGGCATCGCAAGGATACGAGCACCGTGTGCTCCAAGAATGTATGGTTTTGTCATGATGAGCCTATGGAGACTAAGTGTTAGCTATGATGAAGGTTCCTATGGGTGAGACGAACGCTACAGGACGTGCCTCGATCTGCTAGTTGGGCGTGGACAAGGAGGAAAGGACAATGACAAGCGCAAGGCGGTCCTACCCCTCCTTTCGGGGGGTGCCCTAGAAGGAGGGAGATGACACTATTGGAGGTAGCGAGGCTGAGCAGCATCCTCGACCGAGACCCGGAAGGACCATGGGAGCAACCCTCCTAGGCCAGGCGTGACCTGGGAACTAGAGTCAACTGTGCCTGACAAGGAGTGTCAGGCCCAGCCTTGGGAACCGGCAATGCGTCATCATTGCTAGACATCATCATGGCGCTGCCATCCACTACAGCATGCCACCGACAAGAGTGACAACTCGGAGCCTAACCTATCACTCATCCATCGAGAGCATCTGAGCACCACCCTTGGCCATCCATTGGCCGCAGGTGCTGCCTATCTGCCTGATGGCCACGTGGTACCCCGAGATTGACCCCAGGAACACCACGGATGGTGCTCCACGCTGTCCCTGTGGTGACCCCTTGTTGTATTAAAGGAGGCACTTGGCCGAGAGTTGGATAGGGGTTTTTCTGGGAGGCATAGAGGTTTAGAGAGGAGGTTTTTTCGAGGAATATAGGTTCATAATGATGGTTTTGGGAAGGAGAGAGGTCCAGAGGGCTTCTTAGTAGCCAAGTGGAGAGGTCTTTGGGAGAGGTCTTTGAAGGGATCAAGGGCAGGAGTGTTGGAGTCCTGAGCTGGTGGGAGAAAGCAGGGAAGTGAGGAACGAAAGAAAGAGGAAGCCCGGGGAGTGTAGAAGTAGAGAGAAAGCATCTCCCGACACTAGATATATCATCTTCTTATACCTTGATCCACCCCAGATAATCCACCTATGCAAAACGTAGGGTTGTTAGCCAAAGGGCGGCCTGAACCTGGGTAAAAAATGTCTATGTGTGCTATATGCTCGTATCAGTAGGTTCCTTCGCTGACGTTGAGGCCGTAACGCCTTCGTGCCCACTACCGAACAAATAGGGGGTGTCCAACATCCCTGATGTCAGCATAGGAGTTGGGGGGATGACCCCATGTAGGGTCAAGCCAAGGTGAATGGACAAGGTCCGCCGAGGCGCAAAACAGGTCAAAGCGTAAGCTGGCCAAATCATAGAAGGTTCAACTGGGTATGGATTGGTTACCCTAAGCCAAAAAGCACTGGCAAGACTTGGCCGGCATACATGATATGTCGGCATGAGGAATGAACTATTTTCCCCTTGCCGGTACCAAACTTGGCCGGGTTATCTTCACCAAGGCCGAGTCAAGAGATGGCTTGCTCAAGAAGGAGAAGACCAACTCAGGGTCAGCACTTTTCTCTCTCCAAAGGGAATCTAGGAAGAGACAAGCGCTAGCGACAGAGAAGAGAGCCAAAGACTGAACAGATCGTCACAGACGTGATAGTCACTGACATCAACAGTCACAACACGGGGACTCTGTGCCATTGCCTTCCAGACACTAGCGACAGGGGAAAGGAGCACGCTGAGTTACCACTTTGGGACAAGCGTATCCAGGCCACATAAGCCTAACTATAACCTGGCCACCACTTTATAAGGTGAGCCAGGGTGTCCAAGGAGAGGGTCGAGCATTTTGGTAGAGGGAAAACCCTAGAGTGAGAGTAGAGAGCTAGAGTAGTTCACTCCTTCCTCTCCTCGATACAGCTCAAGGAGCTTCTGTAAACACCATTGATCAAAGTAAAAGATATCTTCGTTTGTGGAATCACCACACTATCCCTCCTCGAATACCACTAGTGCATATTAGCCCCATCTTTAGCCTACCCATGGCATCTGCCGTTGTCGGATATTTGTCCCATGAAGGAACTAGGGTCCAACGATCCCTTGGTTCATGAGGGGGCTGAACACGCGATTCGGAAGGAGTTCACCGATGCCAATGGCGGTAGAGCAGATGCACGACAGAGAGTTGACACTGGGGATTTTTACCCAGGTTCGGGACCCTCGTGAGGAGGTAAAGCCCCTCATGAGAGAAGATGCACAACAGAGTGTTGACACAGACAGTTGTATTGCTCCCTTGCCTCGCGAGGTTACAATGGTGGATGAAAGTTTAGTGTTTTTTTATCTCTGGGATCCATCCCTAGTAATGTAGGAGAAGGACTCCTTATATAGGGTAACGTCAGGCCTCTCACCCTGGTCCACGGACGGGGAGGGTCACCATAGTGCCGCCCTCCTGGGCGCCGTTCTGCGAGGATACTTTTGATGGACCAGGTCCTCCCGCCTGGATGCGCCTCTACCGGTTGATCAAGCAGCCTTCCTTTTTCCAGTTTGTCTTCATCTACACCTGCCCGCTATCCCCTTGTCACCCAAACGACAACTGGCACACCCACTACGTTGGGGTCATCGGTCTTCCTGCTTCAATGGAAAGGTGGGCAGACTAGATCTTGCTTTACCGAGGCGGATGGTGAGGATGCAGTGGGCACTCCCTTTGTCATGGAGCAGCTCCCCTTCTGACCGTTTAGAATCCTTACAGAAGCGCCAGGGGGAAGTTCTAAAGCACTCTCGGGAGGTTCGGCGGACAGTTTCACCTAGGGAGTCATTTTCCTCGAGGGAAGGCCCTCTCGAGGAGCGCTCTGCCTGAAGAGGCAGAGTAAGCCCTTGTAGGCTTGGTACCTCGAGGACCTAGGGGCTACCGACCATCGGGACGTGGTACCCCGGTCACCAGGGCCCCGATAGTATCCCTCGGGCGATTGACCTACACGTGTCGCCCCTGAAAGGCTTGAAAGGGAAAGTGACCTAGGACGGGTGGTGGGCCCCAGCGCCTAACGATGCAATTATGACCTTGCCCTGCTACCGACTCGACCGTAGGATCAAGGCGTCTGCGGGCCATTAACCGCTAGGCTCGTGCATGCTACCCTGCTCCAGGGGTCACTCCCATGATGCGATGGTATGTGGGGCCTAGCTGTTAATAGCACGCATGCGCCGTAGAGATATGTATCTTCAGCTGGCATGATTAAAGGTGGGGAAGGAATCTTCCTGGTCCCTCACTACCTCTTTCTTCCTTCCACGTGCTCCTGAGTCAAAAAGTTCCCCCCGTTTCCATGGCTCCCTAGCGTTTCTCGGCCGAGGAGAAAGGTAAGGCTGTGAAGAATGAGGCGGTAGAGACTCCGCTGGTGAAGCGCGGCTGCGGGAGGTCACACGAGAGGAGTTAAGGGAGGTGCGGCGGATGCGGTACGGCTCTCGTCGTGCTTTCTTCTACAGAGGCTCACGCAGCATCAGGAGAGTCTTCCGTCAAGCGTGGGAGCTGCCGCCCTCACGGGAGCGGCAGGGGTCATCATGGAGGGCATGGCGGTAGGCCCGGAGTTGAATCCGGCCCAGACACTCCCGCTGCTACTGACGCCCCTACTCTGGAGGCCCCTGCCCCTGTGAATGTCAAGATTGAGGATGACCCTAAGCCTGAAAGGGTCATCGATTTTATCGTCATCCTTGGGAACCCCGATTGGTTCCTCAAGGTATGGCTCCCGACCCACTTCGCCTTGGGAGTCATGGTGGACTTTCCGGAGGAGGTGGAGTTGCGGCACTCCGGTGGAGACCAAAGGTGGTGGATGCGCGTGAAGACCCTCCCACCCGACGAGATGTAGCTCTACAGCAGCTAGGGTCAGTTCCTTTCTAATCACCGCATTCAGCGTGGTTCCGTGTCACGATTCATCTTCCCCGGGGAAGGGGAGTTCTCTGTCTCCGTGTTTGATACCCTACTGTGCAGGGTGGACTACCCCACTCACCTCCCTTGAGGAGCCGGCGCTAGACCCATACAATGCCCATTGCCTCAGCTCCGGAGATGCGAGTATTTTGCTAGTGTAGGGGTGGCACCATCTAGTACTCTGCTCCCATGTGGGGCTTGCAAGAAAGACTTGTTTTTTATGTCTATAAATGGATCTTTATACTAGTTATTTCTCCCTTGGCATGCTCATGGCATAGAGACCTCTTGCCAAAGCTCGCGAGGGCGGCTCGTGCTTTATTTTTGCAGGGGCGACCTTCTAGGAGCATTGGGCATGTCCATCGAAGGGGTAAGCGTTCAGGGTCGGATCCCTCGTGAGGCGAGGTTGAGGGCATAGCACTTGGGGAGGCGATCTCCGAAGACGGCGCTTAGGGCTGTTGCAGTGGGGCTCCCCTCAGCCACTGGGTCGGCCTGCCGCAGAGAGGTTTGCACCCGATTAGGTCAGTGAAGCTCTTAGCACCTCAAGAGGGTGGCTCTGGACACCCTGGCGGCTCGTCGTAGCTTGTTGATCCCAGCGGATTTGGGCGATTCTGCCATGGACAAACTCCGACGCCCACCCCCGAGCAGGGGTCTTGTGCCAACCTTCTAGAGCCTGACTTATTGAGGGAGGGAACAGCCTCACGAGGCTCGCGTGCCTTTCCCAGGCGCCTCGTGTAGGGATGAGCCGTAGGTAGGAGAATATCATTTTGCGGCCCGAAAGTTGGGGCGTCCAGGCAACGCGGTACCCATGTTGCATGTAATCAGCCACGATGACTACACTTAGCATGCCAAATACTCAGAGGGTCTTTTTCGGCACGAATTCAACTTTACGTTTCAATACAAAATATCAGGCTAACGGCCGTCAAGTTGGGCCCCCCTGTCAGTTCTCGCAGTTATGTCGCTCCCGTCACTTAGGCGTCAATTAGACATGCAGCGTTGGCGCCTGCATCCATTACGCGTCTTCTTCTTCCTTGGAGCGGCAATCTGTTGGGCGTCGCGGCCATGGCGTGTATCTAGGACATGGACGAACCTACTCAGCCCCGCTCTCCTCCCTATAGGCTTGCAGCATTGGCGCCTGCATCCATTACGCGTCTTCTTCTTCCTCGGAGCGGCAATCTGTGGTCGCGACCATGGCGTAGAGCTAGGACGTCACGAACCTGCTCGGCCCTGCTCTCCTCCCCATCCCGAGTTGGAGGTCTCCCTCACCATGGGTTCACCCATGGAACGGTGCAGGGAAGAGAATTAGTTCCCGGTGAGATCTATCACCGTGTCAACCATGCTCGGTCCTGTTTTCCTCCTCCAGAATCCGAGCTCGCCGTCGCCATGGTCGCACTCGCACCAATTCTGCCACCTCTGCCGAGGTCTCTGTGGTAGCTCAAGTTCTTCCATGTTGGACCTGTAAGCGAATTCGAAGCTGGGCGGCGACAACCTGTTGTTGAACCTGTAAGGAATTTGCTGAAGACTGCGTGCTGCTCCAAGGTCTTCGGCTGATGCCTTCGGCTTCTGCCAACTTCCATTGCCGATGTGATATCATTTAGTTACTTCAATACAAAATAAGTCAGTAATATTCCATGACAATTTAACTTGTTGGTGTATTCCATGACAATTATAATATAATCGAGCACTAGAAATATTTTGTAGTGTGCATGAGCATGATCAGTAATATAATTGAACACTAGAAAATTTAAGGCACTCCATATAAAGGAGTAGATTAATATATATGTATAGAAGGTTCACCAGAGACACCACACGGATATTGTCTTACATGCCACATAAAGGTAATAATAGTTAACTAAAACAAAATAAAAGCAGGGGCAGCAGAAGGAGGCCAGGATACAGAGACACCTAGAAGGGTAGGGGCATATCAGCAGGAGGCAGTGACACCCTAGTTGAGGGGATATAGGCCAGTCCTGACATACTCCCGGAGGAATATGCCGAAGGCTGCGTGCCGTGCCAAGGTAATCGGCTTATGCCTTCTGCCTCCGCCTTTGCCAATGTCCACCACGTGCTGGATCATGCCGTTGTGGTCCACGTTGATTGCTCTGCCACAAAATGGGCAAAACAGTCTCCCCCTACGGTAGAAACGGAGTAGCCCACACTATAACCGCCTCATCATGTAGCGGCTCTTGTTGTCCATGGACACCTTGCTATCGTCCACTTCATCATCATCCTCCTGTTGATTTTTAAGAACATAATATAGAAATCATACATATGATTGAATTGTATTACAACTCAAGAATTAACAACATATATATGTAAGACAATATATCTGTGGATATCAAAGACAAAGCATCTCAGCAATAGTTTGATCAGTTCATATATCATTTCATCTCAACACAATGACAATTAGTTGCATCAGAGTGTATGTAGAATAAATCTAGGGGCCTCATAAGTTTCTTCAAGGATGGAGTGGGTGAACCAAGTAACAATTACACAACCTATCGTGTTCTTGTACATCGCCCCAGGTTCGTTAACTCATCCCTAAAATAATCTGACACCAATGTGTCTGCCTCTCTTTGGGGGAAAATTTGAATCATTGGCCACAATAAGAAATTGACATGTAATTGTACAAAACAATATTCATGGATATACATAGTCAGGTACAAAAACAAGCCTAAATATTTTAATTATAAATACAAAACCTAACAATTAATCTTCAGGTACATGTTAACAATACTTATGATCAAAACCATTCATATACATATGCATCATATGAATCATTAAAAGATCAGAAACAATTCGAGGATCATATATGTAGTTCCATATGAGAATAAATTAAGGGCCTCATTTTTTCAGAGATGGAGTTGGAGAACCGAAATACAAACAGCACAACCTATATTGTTTATGTACATTGATGCCTCAGGTTCACTAACCATCCCTCAGAAAACGACACCATCAGATGCCCTTGCACTACTTTGTGGCAAAATTGAATCATTGGGCTCAGTAAGGAATAGAAATGTAATGTTATAGGCATGTTGTGTATCAAAATCAACACTCAACTAGCAAAGTCAACTAGATGGCAGATGAGCAGATTGGGGTTTTGTGACTAGACGGATTGGGGTTTTGTGACTAGATGGCAGATGCATCAATCGATCGTTCGAACCATATATATACTACCCTACTTAAAGAGCAAAAGAATCTATACACGATTGAGAAAATCCTATGTATGAACAGTGAAATCTACGGCTGCGACTAGAGAAGCTAGCAATGTAGTACCTCAGACTCCTCATCAGGGACCTCCTCCTCGAACTCGTCATTCTCCGCGATTGCGTTGAAGATTTCTTGGACGGTGATGGGGTCGTTGATGCAGAGCACCAGATTGCCTCTGCCTACCGCCTGCCCCCATCCAGATATGCCGCTGGCACGACGACGTTGTCGGCCACGACGTGGTCGGCCACCTGCTGCTCGGCGGCGACGGCTACTGGCTGGACGGATGAGCTTGAACCCTCGACGGTGCGGCGAAGAGTGGCGTTCATGCCTGGAGAAGACGCCTCCGCCTGCTTGGCGATGACCGAGCCATCTACTGTTGCGCCTTCAACTAGCTTCACCTTCGGCTCGTCTCCACGCATACGCTTCATGGCACACCTAGGGAAGGAGGTAGTGCAAGCAAAGGAGCTTCGGCGCGCGCGGTAGGTGCAGATTAGGGTTTTGGGACTAGACAAATTGGGGCAAATGACATGAGCACTTGGAAGAAGAAGGCCGAGCGGTTTTATAAACATTGGACCGTTTGTAGTCCTTGAGTGGACACGTGTGGTGGGTGGGGGTGGGCCTACCATGATCTCCACCTTTTTTTGGGTTCCCTTTTTTTGAAACAGCCATGATCTCCACTTTAGAGCTGGATTGAAAACACGCTCATGGAAGACCTCGATTCCACTCCATGCAAGTGGCGTGGAACCAATTTCTAGCAACGTTAGATCTACTCAAGGGGGGCCCTTGACTCATGGAAGTTAATTGTGGTAGGGCCCAGTTGGAAGTGAGATTGAGAGCACTGCGTTAAAATGGGATATGTCTTATTAAAATCAAGTGGCAATAAATTGCAGCGTCCCGTCGACAACCGTGCACTCGATGACGCCGTTTCCCTATGCATGTATTGTAGTAGTAGTAGTAGCCTTTGCAGACTAGATTAAACGTGACATGACCACTCGATGACTTTTTCCATGGACGACATCGTGTTCCATCCTGTAGAAGTCTCGCTGAGGGAGACGTTTGTGTTGTCTTATGCTGTATTGTGAAGGGCATGATGTGTGCAATGATCCTCATTGGATCACACAGGATCAACGGTTGGTGCATACGATCCGCGTGACAACTGTGACAACCAATCAGGGCGTAGCAGACAGAGTGAACACAGGTTTGGGCTTCTACGAAAGAGAGAGAGAGGGCAAAACTGAGTAGTGTCAAAAAACCAAGGGCAAAACTGAGTAGTATAAAAATGGAAAGTGAGTGTCTTGTACAATGAAATACATAGTGGCATACATCAAATTATTCCAAGATAGATCCACTAGAGTTCATTGGATGTGTGTTCTTCTCATAAACCACATATGGATCCACCAGAGTCATTGGATGTGTGTTATTGTCACAAACCAAACATGGATCCACCAGAGTCATTGCATGTCTGTTATTTCCACAAACCACATATGGATCCACCAGTGTCATTGCATGTGTGCTCTTTTAATGAACCACAGATAGAGTCATTGCTTGTCTGCTCTTTTCACAAACCACATATGGATCCACTAGTGTGATTGGATGTGTGTTCTTTTCATGAACCACACCTAGAGTCAGTGCATGTCTGTTCTTTCACAAACCACACATGGATCCACTAGTGTCATTGCATGTGTGTTATTTTCACAAACCACACATGGATCCCCAGTGTCATTGGGTGTGTGTTCTTTTCATGAACCACACCTAGTGTCATTGCATGTTTGTTCTTCTCACCTACCACACATGGATCCACCAGTGTCACTAGATGTGTGTTCTTCTCACAAACCACATATGGATCCACCAGAGTTCATTGCATGTGTGTTCTTCTCATAAACCACATATGGATTCATCAGTGTCATTGCATGTGGGTTATTTTCATGAACCATAGCTAGAGTCATTGCATGTATATTCTTTTCACAAACTACATATGGATCCATCATAGTGATTGCATGTGTGTTCTTTTCACAAACCACAGCTAGAGTCATTGCATATCTGTTCATTAACCACACCCAATGTCATTGCATGTGTGTTCTTCTCATAAACCACATATGGATCCACCAGAGTTCATTGCATGTCTGTTATTCTCACAAACCACATTGATCCACCAGTGTCATTGCATATGTGTACTTTTTAAAAACCACATGTGGATCCACCAGAGTCATTGCATGTGTGTTCTTTTCACAAACCACATAAGGACCCACCAGTGTCATTAGATGTGTGTTATTTTCATGAACCACAACCAGTGTCATTGCATGTGTGTTCTTCTCACAAATCACATATGGATCCACCAGAGTTCATTGCATGTCTGTTCTTTTCACAAACCACATATGGATCCACCAATGTCATTGCATGTGTGTCCTTTTCATTAACCATAGATAGAGTCATTGCATGTGTGTTCTTTTCACAAACCACATGGATCTACTAGAATCATTGCATGTGTGGTCTTTTCATTAACCACAACTAGAGTCATTGCATGTGTGTTCTTTTCACAGACCACATATGGATCCATTAGAGTGATTGCATGTCTGGTCTTTTCATTAACCACAGCTAGTGTCATTGCATGTCTGTTCTTTCCACAGACAACATATGGATCCACCAGTATCATTGCATCTGTGTTCTTCATTGCATGTGTTCTTCTCACAAACCACATATGGATCTACGAGTTCATTGCATGCCTCTTATTCTCATAGACCACATATGGATCCACCAGAGTTCATTGGATGTGTGTTCTTTTCATGAACCACACCTAGTGTCATTGCATGTGTTCTTCTCACAAACCACATATGTATCCACCAGAGTTCATTAGATGTGTGTTCTTTTCATCAACCACACCCAGTGTCATTGCATGTGTGTTCTTCTCACAAACCACATATGGATCCACAGAGTTCATTGCATGTATGTTATTCTCACAAACCACATATGGATCCACTAGAGTTCAATGGATGTGTGTTCTTTTCATGAACCACACCCAGTATCATTGCATCTGTGTTCTTCTCACAAACCAAACATGGATCTACCAGTGTCATTGGATGTGTGTTCTTCTCACAAACCACATACGGATCCACCAGTGTGATTGCATGGGTGTTCTTTTCACAAACCACAGCTAGAGTCATTGCATGTGTGTTCTTCTCACAAACCACATATGGATCCACCAGAGTTCATTGGATGTGTGTTCTTTTCATGAACCACACGCAGTGTCATTGCATGTGTGTTCTTCTCACAAACCACATATGGATCCAGAGTTCATTGCATGTCTCTTATTCTATCAAACCACATATGGATCCACCAGAGTTCATTGGATGTGTGTTCTTTTCATCAACCACACCGGTGTCATTGCATGCGTGTTCTTCTCACAAACCACATCTAGAGTCATTGCATGTGTGTTCTTTTCACAAACCACATAAGGATCCACCAGTGTCATTGCATGTGTGTCTTCTCACAAACCACATCTAGAGTCATTGCATGTGTGTTATTTTCACAAACCACATAAGGATCCACCAGTTTCATTGGATGTGTGTTCTTCTCACAAACCACATATGGATCCATCAGAGTTCATTGCATGTCTATTATTCTCACAAACCACATATGGATCCACCAATGTCATTGCATGTGTGTACTTCTCACATACCACATCTAGAGTTATTGCATGTATATTCTTTTCACAAACCACATAAGGATCCACCAGTGTCATTGGATGTGTGTTCTTTTCATGAACCACACCCAGTGTCATTGGATGTGTGTTCTTCTCATAAATCACATATGGATCCACCAGAGTTCATTGCATGTCTGTTATTCTCACAAACCACATATGGATCCACCAGTGTGATTGCATGTGTGTTCTTCTCACAAACCACAGATAGAGTCAATGCATGTGTGTTCGTATCACAAACCACATATGGATCCACCAGAGTTCATTGGATGTGTGTTCTTTTCATGAACCACACCCAGTGTCATTGGATGTGTGTTCTTCTCATAAACCACATATGGATCCACCAGAGTTCATTGCATGTCTGTTATTCTCACAAACCACATATGGATCCACTAGTGTCATTGCATTTGTGTACTTCGCACAAACCACATCTAGAGTCCTTGCATGTGTGTTCTTTTCACAAACCACATGTGGATCCACTAGTGTCATTGCATATGTGTTCTTGTCACAAACCACATATGGATCCAACAGTGTGATTGCATGTGTGTTCTTGTCACAAACCATAGCTAGAGTGATTGCATGTGTGTTCTTCTCACAAACCACATATGGATCCACCAGAGTTCATTGGATGTGTGATCTTTTCATGAACCACACCTAGTGTCATTGCATGTGTGTTCTTCTCACAAACCACCTATGGATCCACCAGAGTTCATTGCATCTCTAGTATTCTCACAATCCACATATGGATCCACCAGAGTTCATTGGATGTGTGTTATTTTCATGAAACACACCCAGTGTCATTGCATGTGTTCTTCTCACAAACCACATATGGATCCACCAAAGTTCGTTGCATGTCTATTATTCTAACAAACCACATCTGGATCCACCAGAGTTCATTGGATGTGTGTTCTTTTCATCAACCACACCCAGTGTCATTGCATGTGTGTTCTTCTCACAAACCACATATGGATCTACCAGTGTCATTGCATGTGTGTTCTTCTCACAAACCACATATGGATCCACAAGTGTCATTGCATGTGTGTTCTTTTCACAAACGACATCTAGAGTCATTGCATGTGTGTTGTTCTCACAAACCACATATGGATCCACCAGTGTCATTGGATGTCTGTCCTTCTCACAAACCACATATGGATCCACCAGAGTTCATTGCATGTCTATTATTCTCACAAACCACATATGGATCCACCAGTGTCATTGCATGTGTGTACTTCTCACAAACCACATCTAGAGTAATTGCATGTGTGTTCTTTTCACAAACCACATAAGGATCCACTAGTGTCATTGGATGTGTGTTCTTTTCATGAACCACACCCAGTGTCATTGGATGTGTGTTCTTCTCACAAACTACATATGGATCCACCCGTGTCATTGCATGTGTGTTCTTCTCACAAACCACATATGGATCCACCAGTGTGATTGCATGTGTGTTCTTCTCACAAACCACAGCTAGAGTCAATGCATGTGTGTTCGTATCACAAACCACATATGGATCCACCAGAGTTCATTGGATGTGGGTTATTTTCATGAACCACACCTAGTGTCATTGCATGTGTGTTCTTCTCACAAACCACATATGGATTCATCAGTGTCATTGCATGTGGGTTATTTTCATGAACCATAGCTAGAGTCATTGCATGTCTATTCTTTTCACAAACTACATATGGATCCATCATAGTTCATTGCATGTGTTATTCTCATAAACCAGATATGGATCCACCAGAGTTCATTGGATGTGTGTTCTTTTCATGAACCACACCCAGTGTCATTGCATGTGTGTTCTTCTCACAAACCACATATGGATCCACCAGAGTTCATTAGATGTGTGTTCTTTTCATCAACCACACCCAGTGTCATTGCATGAGTGTTCTTCTCACAAACCACATATGGATCCACCAGAGTTCATTGCATGTATGTTATTCTCACAAACCACATATGGATCCACTAGAGTTCAATGGATGTGTGTTCTTTTCATCAACCACACCAAGTGTCATTGCATGTGTGTTATTCTCACAAACCACATATGGATCCACCAGTGTCATTGCATGTGTGTCGTTTCACAAACCACATATGGATCCACCAGTGATTGCATGTGTGTTCTTCTCACAAACCATAGCTAGAGTCATTGCATGTGTGTTCTTCTCACAATCCACATATGGATCCACTAGAGTTCATTGGATGTTGTTCTTTTAATTAAACACACCCAGTGTCATTGCATGTGTGTTCTTCTAACAAACCACATCTGGATCCATTAGAGTTCATTGCATGTCTGTTATTCTCACAAACCACATATGGATCCACCAGAGTTCATTGGATGTGTGTTCTTTTCATCAACCACACCCAGTGTCATTGCATGTGTTTTCTTCTCACAAACCACATATGGATCTACCAGTGTCATTGCATGTGTGTTCTTCTCACAAACCACATATGGATCCACCAGTGTCATTGCATGTGTGTTCTTTTCACAAACGACATCTAGAGTCATTGCATGTGTGTTGTTCTCACAAACCACATATGGATCCACCAGTGTGATTGCATGTGTGTTCTTCTCACAAACCACATATGGATCCATCAGAGTTCACTGCATGTCTATTATTCTCACAAACCACATATGGATCCACCAATGTCATTGCATGTGTGTACTTCTCACATACCACATCTAGAGTTATTGCATGTATATTCTTTTCACAAACCACATAAGGATCCACTAGTTTCATTGGATGTGTGTTCTTTTCATGAACCACACCCAGTGTCATTGGATGTGTGTTCTTCTCACAAACTACATGTGGATCCACCAGTGTCATTGCATGTGTGTTCTTCTCACAAACCACATATGGATCCACCAGTGTGATTGCATGTGTGTTCTTCTCACAAACCACAGATAGAGTCAATGCATGTGTGTTCGTATCACAAACCACATATGGATCCACCAGAGTTCATTGGATGTGTGTTCTTTTCATGAACCACACCCAGTGTCATTGGATGTGTGTTCTTCTCATAAATCACATATGGATCCACCAGAGTTCATTGCATGTCTGTTATTCTCACAAACCACATATGGATCTACCAGTGTCATTGCATTTGTGTACTTTGCACAAACCACATCTAGAGTCCTTGCATGTGTGTTCTTTTCACAAACCACATGTGGATCCACTAGTGTCATTGCATATGTGTTCTTGTCACAAACCACATATGGATCCAACAGTGTGATTGCATGTGTGTTCTTGTCACAAACCATAGCTAGAGTGATTGCATGTGTGTTCTTCTCACAAACCACATATGGATCCACCAGAGTTCATTGGATGTGTGATATTTTCATGAACCACACCTAGTGTCATTGCATGTGTGTTCTTCTCACAAACCACCTATGGATCCCCCAGAGTTCATTGCATCTCTAGTATTCTCACAATCCACATATGGATCCACCAGAGTTCATTGGATGTGTGTTATTTTCATGAAACACACCCAGTGTCATTGCATGTGTGTTCTTCTCACAAACCACATATGGATCCACTAGAGATCGTTGCATGTCTATTATTCTAACAAACCACATATGGATCCACCAGAGTTCATTGGATGTGTGTTCTTTACATCAACCACACCCAGTGTCATTGCATGTGTGTTCTTATCACAAACCACATATGGATCTACCAGTGTCATTGCATGTGTGTTCTTCTCACAAACCACATATGGATCCACCAGTGTCATTGCATGTGTGTTCTTTTCACAAACGACATCTAGAGTCATTGCATGTGTGTTGTTCTCACAAACCACATATGGATCCACCAGTGTCATTGGATGTGTGTCCTTCTCACAAACCACATATGGATCCACCAAAGTTCATTGCATGTCTATTATTCTCACAAACCACATATGGATCCACCAGTGTCATTACATGTGTGTACTTCTCACAAACCACATCTAGAGTCATTGCATGTGTGTTCTTTTCACAAACCACATAAGGATCCACTAGTGTCATTGGATGTGTGTTCTTTTCATGAACCACACCCAGTGTCATTGGATGTGTGTTCTTCTCACAAACTACATGTGGATCCACCGGTGTCATTGCATGTGTGTTCTTCTCACAAACCACATATGGATCCACCAGTGTGATTGCATGTGTGTTCTTCTCACAAACCACAGCTAGAGTCAATGCATGTGTGTTCGTATCACAAACCACATATGGATCCACCAGAGTTCATTGGATGTGTGTTATTTTCATGAACCACACCTAGTGTCATTGCATGTGTGTTCTTCTCACAAACCACATATGGATCCACCAGAGTTCATTGGATGTGTGTTCTTTTCATGAACCACACCCAGTGCCATTGCATGTGTGTTCTTCTCACAAACCACATATGGATCCAGCAGAGTTCATTGCATGCCTCTTATTCTCATAGACCACATATGGATCAACCAGAGTTCATTGGATGTGTGTTCTTTTCATGAACCACACCCAGTGTCATTGCATGTGTGTTCTTCTCACAAACCACATATGGATCCACCAGAGTTCATTAGATGTGTGTTCTTTTCATCAACCACACCCAGTGTCATTGCATGAGTGTTCTTCTCACAAACCACATATGGATCCACCAGAGTTCATTGCATGTATGTTATTCTCACAAACCACATATGGATCCACTAGAGTTCAATGGATGTGTGTTCTTTTCATCAACCACACCCAGTGTCATTGCATGTGTGTTATTCTCACAAACCACATATGGATCCACCAGTGCCATTGCATGTGTGTTCGTTTCACAAATGACATATGGATCCACCAGTGTGATTGCATGTGTGTTCTTCTCACAAACCACAGCTAGAGTCATTGCATGTGTGTTCTTCTCACAATCCACATATGGATCCACCAGAGTTCATTGGATGTGTGTTCTTTTCATGAAACACACCCAGTGTCATTGCATGTGTGTTCTTCTCACAAACCACATATGGATCCACCAGAGTTCGTTGCATGTCTCTTATTCTATCAAACCACATATGGATCCACCAGAGTTCATTGGATGTGTGTTCTTTTCATCAACCACACCCAGTGTCATTGCATGTGTTTTCTTCTCACAAACCACATATGGATCTACCAGTGTCATTGCATGTGTGTTCTTCTCACAAACCACATATGGATCCACCAGTGTCATTGCATGTGTGTTCTTTTCACAAACGACATCTAGAGTCATTGCATGTGTGTTGTTCTCACAAACCTCACATGGATCCACCAGTGTCATTGGATGTGTGTCCTTCTCACAAACCACATATGGATCCACCAGAGTTCATTGCATCTCTATTATTCTCACAAACCACATATGGATCCACCAGTGTCATTGCATGTGTGTACTTCTCACAAACTACATCTAGAGTCATTGCATGTGTGTTCTTTTCACAAACCACATAAGGATCCACTAGTTTCATTGGATGTGTGTTCTTTTCATGAACCACACCCAGTGTCATTGGATGTGTGTTCTTCTCACAAACTACATGTGGATCCACCAATGTCATTGCATGTGTGTTCTTATCACAAACCACATATGGATCCACCAGTGTGATTGCATGTGTGTTCTTCTCACAAACCACAGATAGAGTCAATGCATGTGTGTTCATATCACAAACCACATATGGATCCACCAGAGTTCATTGGATGTGTGTTCTTTTCATGAACCACACCCAGTGTCATTGGATGTGTGTTCTTCTCATAAACCACATATGGATCCACCAGAGTTCATTGCATGTCTGTTATTCTCACAAACCACATATGGATCCACCAGTGTCATTGCATTTGTGTACTTCGCACAAACCACATCTAGAGGCCTTGCATGTGTGTTCTTTTTACAAACCACATGTGGATCCACTAGTGTCATTGCATATGTGTTCTTGTCACAAACCACATATGGATCAAACAGTGTGATTGCATGTGTGTTCTTGTCACAAACCATAGCTAGAGTGATTGCATGTGTGTTCTTCTCACAAACCACATATGGATCCACCAGAGTTCATTGGATGTGTGATCTTTTCATGAACCACACCTAGTGTCATTGCATGTGTGTTCTTCTCACAAACCACCTATGGATCCCCCAGAGTTCATTGCATCTCTAGTATTCTCACAATCCACATATGGATCCACCAGAGTTCATTGGATGTGTGTTATTTTCATGAAACACACCCAGTGTCATTGCATGTGTGTTCTTCTCACAAACCACATATGGATCCACCAGAGATCGTTGCATGTCTATTATTCTAACAAACCACATATGGATCCACCAGAGTTCATTGGATGTGTGTTCTTTACATCAACCACACCCAGTGTCATTGCATGTGTGTTCTTCTCACAAACCACATATGGATCTACCAGTGTCATTGCATGTGTGTTCTTCTCACAAACCACATATGGATCCACCAGTGTCATTGCATGTGTGTTCTTTTCACAAACGACATCTAGAGTCATTGCATGTGTGTTGTTCTCACAAACCACATATGGATCCACCAGTGTCATTGGATGTGTGTCCTTCTCACAAACCACATATGGATCCACCAAAGTTCATTGCATGTCTATTATTCTCACAAACCACATATGGATCCACCAGTGTCATTACATGTGTGTACTTCTCACAAACAACATCTAGAGTCATTGCATGTGTGTTCTTTTCACAAACCACATAAGGATCCACTAGTGTCATTGGATGTGTGTTCTTTTCATGAACCACACCCAGTGTCATTGGATGTTTGTTCTTCTCACAAACTACATGTGGATCCACTAGTGTCATTGCATGTGTGTTCTTCTCACAAACCACATATGGATCCACCAGTGTGATTGCATGTGTGTTCTTCTCACAAACCACAGCTAGAGTCAATGCATGTGTGTTCGTATCACAAACCACATATGGATCCACCAGAGTTCATTGGATGTGTGTTATTTTCATGAACCACACCTAGTGTCATTGCATGTGTGTTCTTCTCACAAACCACATATGGATCCACCAGAGTTCATTGGATGTGTGTTCTTTTCATGAACCACACCCAGTGCCATTGCATGTGTGTTCTTCTCACAAACCACATATGGATCCAGCAGAGTTCATTGCATGCCTGTTATTCTCATAGACCACATATGGATCCACCAGAGTTCATTGGATGTGTGTTCTTTTCATGAACCACACCCAGTGTCATTGCATGTGTGTTCTTCTCACAAACCACATATGGATCCACCAGAGTTCATTAGATGTGTGTTCTTTTCATCAACCACACCCAGTGTCATTGCATGAGTGTTCTTCTCACAAACCACATATGGATCCACCAGAGTTCATTGCATGTATGTTATTCTCACAAACCACATATGGATCCACTAGAGTTCAATGGATGTGTGTTCTTTTCATCAACCACACCAAGTGTCATTGCATGTGTGTTATTCTCACAAACCACATATGGATCCACCAGTGCCATTGCATGTGTGTTCGTTTCACAAACGACATATGGATCCACCAGTGTGATTGCATGTGTGTTCTTCTCACAAACCACAGCTAGAGTCATTGCATGTGTGTTCTTCTCACAATCCACATATGGATCCACCAGAGTTCATTGGATGTGTGTTCTTTTCATGAAACACACCCAGTGTCATTGCATGTGTGTTCTTCTCACAAACCACATATGGATCCACCAGAGTTCGTTGCATGTCTCTTATTCTATCAAACCACATATGGATCCACCAGAGTTCATTGGATGTGTGTTCTTTTCATCAACCACACCCAGTGTCATTGCATGTGTTTTCTTCTCACAAACCACATATGGATCTACCAGTGTCATTGCATGTGTGTTCTTCTCACAAACCACATATGGATCCACCAGTGTCATTGCATGTGTGTTCTTTTCACAAACGACATCTAGAGTCATTGCATGTGTGTTGTTCTCACAAACCACACATGGATCCACCAGTGTCATTGGATGTGTGTCCTTCTCACAAACCACATATGGATCCACCAGAGTTCATTGCATCTCTATTATTCTCACAAACCACATATGGATCCACCAGTGTCATTGCATTTGTGTACTTCGCACAAACCACATCTAGAGGCCTTGCATGTGTGTTCTTTTTACAAACCACATGTGGATCCACTAGTGTCATTGCATATGTGTTCTTGTCACAAACCACATATGGATCAAACAGTGTGATTGCATGTGTGTTCTTGTCACAAACCATAGCTAGAGTGATTGCATGTGTGTTCTTCTCACAAACCACATATGGATCCACCAGAGTTCATTGGATGTGTGATCTTTTCATGAACCACACCTAGTGTCATTGCATGTGTGTTCTTCTCACAAACCACCTATGGATCCCCCAGAGTTCATTGCATCTCTAGTATTCTCACAATCCACATATGGATCCACCAGAGTTCATTGGATGTGTGTTATTTTCATGAAACACACCCAGTGTCATTGCATGTGTGTTCTTCTCACAAACCACATATGGATCCACCAGAGATCGTTGCATGTCTATTATTCTAACAAACCACATATGGATCCACCAGAGTTCATTGGATGTGTGTTCTTTACATCAACCACACCCAGTGTCATTGCATGTGTGTTCTTCTCACAAACCACATATGGATCTACCAGTGTCATTGCATGTGTGTTCTTCTCACAAACCACATATGGATCCACCAGTGTCATTGCATGTGTGTTCTTTTCACAAACGACATCTAGAGTCATTGCATGTGTGTTGTTCTCACAAACCACATATGGATCCACCAGTGTCATTGGATGTGTGTCCTTCTCACAAACCACATATGGATCCACCAAAGTTCATTGCATGTCTATTATTCTCACAAACCACATATGGATCCACCAGTGTCATTACATGTGTGTACTTCTCACAAACAACATCTAGAGTCATTGCATGTGTGTTCTTTTCACAAACCACATAAGGATCCACTAGTGTCATTGGATGTGTGTTCTTTTCATGAACCACACCCAGTGTCATTGGATGTTTGTTCTTCTCACAAACTACATGTGGATCCACTAGTGTCATTGCATGTGTGTTCTTCTCACAAACCACATATGGATCCACCAGTGTGATTGCATGTGTGTTCTTCTCACAAACCACAGCTAGAGTCAATGCATGTGTGTCTGTGATCACAAAACTCATATGGATCCACCAGAGTTCATTGGATGTGTGTTATTTTCATGAACCACACCTAGTGTCATTGCATGTGTGTTCTTCTCACAAACCACATATGGATCCACCAGAGTTCATTGGATGTGTGTTCTTTTCATGAACCACACCCAGTGCCATTGCATGTGTGTTCTTCTCACAAACCACATATGGATCCAGCAGAGTTCATTGCATGCCTGTTATTCTCATAGACCACATATGGATCCACCAGAGTTCATTGGATGTGTGTTCTTTTCATGAACCACACCCAGTGTCATTGCATGTGTGTTCTTCTCACAAACCACATATGGATCCACCAGAGTTCATTAGATGTGTGTTCTTTTCATCAACCACACCCAGTGTCATTGCATGAGTGTTCTTCTCACAAACCACATATGGATCCACCAGAGTTCATTGCATGTATGTTATTCTCACAAACCACATATGGATCCACTAGAGTTCAATGGATGTGTGTTCTTTTCATCAACCACACCAAGTGTCATTGCATGTGTGTTATTCTCACAAACCACATATGGATCCACCAGTGCCATTGCATGTGTGTTCGTTTCACAAACGACATATGGATCCACCAGTGTGATTGCATGTGTGTTCTTCTCACAAACCACAGCTAGAGTCATTGCATGTGTGTTCTTCTCACAATCCACATATGGATCCACCAGAGTTCATTGGATGTGTGTTCTTTTCATGAAACACACCCAGTGTCATTGCATGTGTGTTCTTCTCACAAACCACATATGGATCCACCAGAGTTCGTTGCATGTCTCTTATTCTATCAAACCACATATGGATCCACCAGAGTTCATTGGATGTGTGTTCTTTTCATCAACCACACCCAGTCATTGCATGTGTTTTCTTCTCACAAACCACATATGGATCTACCAGTGTCATTGCATGTGTGTTCTTCTCACAAACCACATATGGATCCACCAGTGTCATTGCATGTGTGTTCTTTTCACAAACGACATCTAGAGTCATTGCATGTGTGTTGTTCTCACAAACCACACATGGATCCACCAGTGTCATTGGATGTGTGTCCTTCTCACAAACCACATATGGATCCACCAGAGTTCATTGCATCTCTATTATTCTCACAAACCACATATGGATCCACCAGTGTCATTGCATGTGTGTACTTCTCACAAACTACATCTAGAGTCATTGCATGTGTGTTCTTTTCACAAACCACATAAGGATCCACTAGTTTCATTGGATGTGTGTTCTTTTCATGAACCACACCCAGTGTCATTGGATGTGTGTTCTTCTCACAAACTACATGTGGATCCACCAGTGTCATTGCATGTGTGTTCTTCTCACAAACCACATATGGATCCACCAGTGTGATTGCATGTGTGTTCTTCTCACAAACCACAGATAGAGTCAATGCATGTGTGTTCGTATCACAAACCACATATGGATCCACCAGAGTTCATTGGATGTGTGTTCTTTTCATGAACCACACCCAGTGTCATTGGATGTGTGTTCTTCTCATAAACCACATATGGATCCACCAGAGTTCATTGCATGTCTGTTATTCTCACAAACCACATATGGATCTACCAGTGTCACTGCATTTGTGTACTTCGCACAAACCACATCTAGAGTCCTTGCATGTGTGTTCTTTTCACAAACCACATGTGGATCCACTAGTGTCATTGCATATGTGTTCTTGTCACAAACCACATATCGATCCAACAGTGTGATTGCATGTGTGTTCTTGTCACAAACCATAGCTAGAGTGATTGCATGTGTGTTCTTCTCACAAACCACATATGGATCCACCAGAGTTCATTGGATGTGTGATCTTTTCATGAACCACACCTAGTGTCATTGCATGTGTGTTCTTGTCACAAACCACCTATGGATCCCCCAGAGTTCATTGCATCTCTAGTATTCTCACAATCCACATATGGATCCACCAGAGTTCATTGGATGTGTGTTATTTTCATGAAACACACCCAGTGTCATTGCATGTGTGTTCTTCTCACAAACCACATATGGATCCACCAGAGATCGTTGCATGTCTATTATTCTAACAAACCACATATGGATCCACCAGATTTCATTGGATGTGTGTTCTTTACATCAACCACACCCAGTGTCATTGCATGTGTGTTCTTCTCACAAGCCACATATGGATCTACCAGTGTCATTGCATGTGTGTTCTTCTCAGAAACCACATATGGATCCACCAGTGTCATTGCATGTGTGTTCTTTTCACAAACGACATCTAGAGTCATTGCATGTGTGTTGTTCTCACAAACCACATATGGATCCACCAGTGTCATTGGATGTGTGTCCTTCTCACAAACCACATATGGATCCACCAAAGTTCATTGCATGTCTATTATTCTCACAAAGCACATATGGATCCACCAGTGTCATTACATGTGTGTACTTCTCACAAACCACATTTAGAGTCATTGCATGTGTGTTCTTTTCACAAACCACATAAGGATCCACTAGTGTCATTGGATGTGTGTTCTTTTCATGAACCACACCCAGTGTCATTGGATGTGTGTTCTTCTCACAAACTACATGTGGATCCACCGGTGTCATTGCATGTGTGTTCTTCTCACAAACCACATATGGATCCACCAGTGTGATTGCATGTGTGTTCTTCTCACAAACCACAGCTAGAGTCAATGCATGTGTGTTCGTATCACAAACCACATATGGATCCACCAGAGTTCATTGGATGTGTGTTATTTTCATGAACCACACCTAGTGTCATTGCATGTGTGTTCTTCTCACAAACCACATATGGATCCACCAGAGTTCATTGGATGTGTGTTCTTTTCATGAACCACACCCAGTGCCATTGCATGTGTGTTCTTCTCACAAACCACATATGGATCCAGCAGAGTTCATTGCATGCCTCTTATTCTCACAGACCACATATGGATCCACCAGAGTTCATTGGATGTGTGTTCTTTTCATGAACCACACCCAGTGTCATTGCATGTGTGTTCTTCTCACAAACCACATATGGATCCACCAGAGTTCATTAGATGTGTGTTCTTTTCATCAACCACACCCAGTGTCATTGCATGTGTGTTCTTCTCACAAACCACATATGGATCCACCAGAGTTCATTGCATGTATGTTATTCTCACAAACCACATATGGATCCACTAGAGTTTAATGGATGTGTGTTATTTTCATCAACCACACCCAGTGTCATTGCATGAGTGTTATTCTCACAAACCACATATGGATCCACCAGTGCCATTTCATGTGTGTTTGTTTCACAAATGACATATGGATCCACCAGTGTGATTGCATGTGTGTTCTTCTCACAAACCACAGCTAGAGTCATTGCATGTGTGTTCTTCTCACAATCCACATATGGATCCACCAGAGTTCATTGGATGTGTGTTCTTTTCATGAAACACACCCAGTGTCATTGCATGTGTGTTCTTCTCACAAACCACATATGGATCCACCAGAGTTCGTTGCATGTCTATTATTCTATCAAACCACATATGGATCCACCAGAGTTCATTGGATGTGTCTTCTTTTCATCAACCACACCCAGTGTCATTGCATGTGTGTTCTTCTCACAAACCACATATGGATCTACCAGTGTCATTTCATGTGTGTTCTTCTCACAAACCACATATGGATCCACCAGTGTCATTGCATGTGTGTTCTTTTCACAAACGACATCTAGAGTCATTGCATGTGTGTTGTTCTCACAAACCACATATGGATCCACCAGTGTCATTGGATGTGTGTCCTTCTCAAAAACCACATATGGATCCACCAGAGTTCATTGCATCTCTATTATTCTCACAAACCACATATGGATCCACAAGTGTCATTGCATGTGTGTACTTATCACAAACTACATCTAGAGTCATTGCATGTGTGTTCTTTTCACAAACCACATAAGGATCCACTAGTTTCATTGGATGTGTGTTCTTTTCATGAACCACACCCAGTGTCATTGGATGTGTTCTTCTCACAAACTACATGTGGATCCACCAGTGTCATTGCATGTGTGTTCTTCTCACAAACCACATATGGATCCACCAGTGTGATTGCATGTGTGTTCTTCTCACAAACCACAGCTCGAGTCAATGCATGTGTGTTCGTATCACAAACCACATATGGATCCACCAGAGTTCATTGGATGTGTGTTCTTTTCATGAACCACACCTAGTGTCATTGCATGTGTGTTCTTCTCACAAACCACATATGGATCCACCAGAGTTCTTTGGATGTGTGTTCTTTTCATCAACCACACCCAGTGTCATTGCATGTGTGTTCTTCTCACAAACCACATATGGATCCACCAGTGTCATTGCATGTGTGTTCTTTTCACAAACCACATATGGATCCACCAGTGTGATTGCATGTGTGTTCTTCTCACAAACCACAGCTAGAGTCATTGCATGTGTGTTCTTCTCACAAACCACATATGGATCCACCAGAGTTCATTGGATGTGTGTTCTTTTCATGAACCACACCCAGTGCCATTGCATGTGTGTTCTTCTCACAAACCACATATGGATCCAGCAGAGTTCATTGCATGCCTCTTATTCTCACAGACCACATATGGATCCACCAGAGTTCATTGGATGTGTGTTCTTTTCATGAACCACACCCAGTGTCATTGCATGTGTGTTCTTCTCACAAACCACATATGGATCCACCAGAGTTCAATAGATGTGTGTTCTTTTCATCAACCACACCCAGTGTCATTGCATGTGTGTTCTTCTCACAAACCACATATGGATCCACCAGAGTTCATTGCATGTATGTTATTCTCACAAACCACATATGGATCCACTAGAGTTCAATGGATTTGTTCTCTTTTCATCAACCACACCCAGTGTCATTGCATGTGTGTTACTCTCACAAACCACATATGGATCCACCAGTGCCATTGCATGTGTGTTTGTTTCACAAACGACATATGGATCCACCAGTGTGATTGCATGTGTGTTCTTCTCACAAACCACACCTAGAGTCATTGCATGTGTGTTCTTCTCACAATCCACATATGGATCCACCAGAGTTCATTGGATGTGTGTTCTTTTCATGAAACACACCCAGTGTCATTGCATGTGTGTTCTTCTCACAAACCACATATGGATCCACCAGAGTTCGTTGCATGTCTATTATTCTATCTAACCACATATGGATCCACCAGAGTTCATTGGATGTGTCTTCTTTTCATCAACCACACCCAGTGTCATTGCATGTGTGTTCTTCTCACAAACCACATATGGATCTACCAGTGTCATTTCATGTGTGTTCTTCTCACAAACCACATATGGATCCACCAGTGTCATTGCATGTGTGTTCTTTTCACAAACGACATCTAGAGTCATTGCATGTGTGTTGTTCTCACAAACCACATATGGATCCACCAGTGTCATTGGATGTGTGTCCTTCTCAAAAACCACATATGGATCCACCAGAGTTCATTGCATCTCTATTATTCTCACGAACCACATATGGATCCACAAGTGTCATTGCATGTGTGTACTTATCACAAACTACATCTAGAGTCATTGCATGTGTGTTCTTTTCACAAACCACATAAGGATCCACTAGTTTCATTGGATGTGTGTTCTTTTCATGAACCACAACCAGTGTCATTGGATGTGTGTTCTTCTCACAAACTACATGTGGATCCACCAGTGTCATTGCATGTGTGTTCTTCTCACAAACCACATATGGATCCACCAGTGTGATTGCATGTGTGTTCTTCTCACAAACCACAGCTCGAGTCATTGCATGTGTGTTCTTCTCACAAACCACATATGGATCCACCAGAGTTCATTGGATGTGTGTTCTTTTCATGAACCACACCTAGTGTCATTGCATGTGTGTTCTTCTCACAAACCACATATGGATCCACCAGAGTTCTTTGGATGTGTGTTCTTTTCATCAACCACAGCCAGTGTCATTGCATGTGTGTTCTTCTCACAAACCACATATGGATCCACCAGTGTCATTGCATGTGTGTTCTTTTCACAAACCACATATGGATCCACCAGTGTGATTGCATGTGTGTTCTTCTCACAAACCACAGCTAGAGTCATTGCATGTGTGTTCTTCTCACAAACCACATATGGATCCACCAGAGTTCATTGGATGTGTGTTCTTTTCATGAACCACACCCAGTGCCATTGCATGTGTGTTCTTCTCACAAACCACATATGGATCCAGCAGAGATCATTGCATGCATCTTATTCTACAATACCACATATGGATCCACCAGAGTTCATTGGATGTGTGTTCTTTTCATGAACCACACCCAGTGTCATTGCATGTGTGTTCTTCTCACAAACCACATATGGATCCACCAGAGTTCAATAGATGTGTGTTCTTTTCATCAACCACACCCAGTGTCATTGCATGTGTGTTCTTCTCACAAACCACATATGGATCCACCAGAGTTCATTGCATGTATGTTATTCTCACAAACCACATATGGATCCACTAGAGTTCAATGGATTTGTTCTCTTTTCATCAACCACACCCAGTGTCATTGCATGTGTGTTATTCTCACAAACCACATATGGATCCACCAGTGCCATTGCATGTGTGTTTGTTTCACAAACGACATATGGATCCACCAGTGTGATTGCATGTGTGTTCTTCTCACAAACCACACCTAGAGTCATTGCATGTGTGTTCTTCTCACAAACCACATATGGATCTACCAGTGTCATTGCATGTGTGTTCTTTTCATGAAACACACCCAGTGTCATTGCATGGGTGTTCTTCTCACAAACCACATATGGATCCACCAGAGTTCGTTGCATGTCTATTATTCTATCAAACCACATATGGATCCACCAGAGTTCATTGGATGTGTGTTCTTTTCATCAACCACACCCAGTGTCATTGCATGTGTGTTCTTCTCACAAACCACATATGGATCTACCAGTGTCATTGCATGTGTGTTCTTCTCACAAACCACATATGCATCCACCAGTGTCATTGCATGTGTGTTCCTTTCACAAACGACATCTAGAGTCATTGCATGTGTGTTGTTCTCACAAATCACATATGGATCCACCAGTGTCATTGGATGTGTGTCCTTCTCACAAACCACATATGGATCCACCAGAGTTCATTGCATCTCTATTATTCTCACAAACCACATATGGATCCACCAGTGTCATTGCATGTGTGTACTTCTCACAAACTACATCTAGAGTCATTGCATGTGTGTTCTTTTCACAAACCACATAAGGATCCACTAGTTTCATTGGATGCATGTTCTTTTCATGAACCACACCCAGTGTCATTGGATGTGTGTTCTTCTCACAAACTACATGTGGATCCACCATTGTCATTGCATGTGTGTTCTTCTCACAAACCACATATGGATCCACCAGTGTGATTGCATGTGTGTTCTTCTCACAAACCACAGCTCGAGTCAATGCATGTGTGTTCGTATCACAAACCACATATGGATCCACCAGAGTTCATTGGATGTGTGTTCTTTTCATGAACCACACCTAGTGTCATTGCATGTGTGTTCTTCTCACAAACCACATATGGATCCACCAGAGTTCTTTGGATGTGTGTTCTTTTCATCAACCACACCCAGTGTCATTGCATGTGTGTTCTTCTCACAAACCACATATGGATCCACCAGTGTCATTGCATGTGTGTTGTTTTCACAAACCACATATGGATCCACCAGTGTGATTGCATGTGTGTTCTTCTCACAAACCACAGCTAGAGTCATTGCATGTGTGTTCTTCTCACAAACCACATATGGATCCACCAGAGTTCATTGGATGTGTGTTCTTTTCATGAACCACACCCAGTGCCATTGCATGTGTGTTCTTCTCACAAACCACATATGGATCCAGCAGAGTTCATTGCATGCCTGTTATTCTCACAGACCACATATGGATCCACCAGAGTTCATTGGATGTGGGTTCTTTTCATGAACCACACCCAGTGTCATTGCATGTGTGTTCTTCTCACAAACCACATATGGATCCACCAGAGTTCATTAGATGTGTGTTCTTTTATCAACCACACCCAGTGACATTGCATGTGTGTTCTTCTCACAAACCACATATGGATCCACCAGAGTTCATTGCATGTATGTTATTCTCACGAACCACATATGGATCCACTAGAGTTCAATGGATGTGTGTTCTTTTCATCAACCACACCCAATGTCATTGCATGTGTGTTATTCTCACAAACCACATATGGATCCACCAGTGCCATTGCATGTGTGTTTGTTTCGAAAACGACATATGGATCCACCAGTGTGATTGCATGTGTGTTCTTCTCACAAACCACAGCTAGATTCATTGCATGTGTGTTCTTCTCACAATCCAAATATGGATCCACCAGAGTTCATTGGATGTGTGTTCTTTTCATGAAACACACCCAGTGTCATTGCATGCGTGTTCTTCTCACAAACCACATATGGATCCACCAGAGTTCGTTGCATGTCTATTATTCTATCAAACCACATATGGATCCACCAGAGTTCATTGGATGTGTGTTCTTTTCATCAACCACACCCAGTGTCATTGCATGTGTGTTCTTCTCACAAACCACATATGGATCCACCAGTGTGATTGCATGTGTGTTCTTCTCACAAACCACAGCGAGAGTCAATGCATGTGTGTTCGTATCACAAACCACATATGGATCCACCAGAGTTCATTGGATGTGTGTTCTTTTCATGAAGCACACCTAGTGTCATTGCATGTGTGTTCTTCTCACAAACCACATATGGATCCACCAGAGTTCATTGGATGTGTGTTCTTTTCATCAACCACACCCAGTGTCATTGCATGTGTGTTCTTCTCACAAACCACATATTGATCTACCAGTGTCATTGCATGTGTGTTCTTTTCACAAACCACATATGGATCCACCAGTGTGATTGCATGTGTGTTCTTCTCACAAACCACAGCTAGATTCATTGCATGTGTGTTCTTCTCACAAACCACATATGGATCCACCAGAGTTCATTGGATGTGTGTTCTATTCATGAACCACACCCAGTGCCATTGCATGTGTGTTCTTCTCACAAACCACATATGGATCCAGCAGAGTTCATTGCATGCCTGTTATTCTCACAGACCACATATGGATCCACCAGAGTTCATTGGATGTGTGTTCTTTTCATGAACCACACCCAGTGTCATTGCATGTGTGTTCTTTTCACAAACCACATATGGATCCACCAGAGTTCATTAGATGTGTGTTCTTTTCATCAACCACACCAAGTGTCATTGCATGTGTGTTCTTCTCACAAACCACATATGGATCCACCAGAGTTCATTGCATGTATGTTATTCTCACAAACCACATATGGATCCACTAGGGTTCAATGGATGTGTGTTCTTTTCATCAACCACACCCAGTGTCATTGCATGTGTGTTATTCTCACAAACCACATATGGATCCACCAGTGCCATTGCATGTGTGTTTGTTTCACAAACGACATATGGATCCCCCAGTGTGATTGCATGTGTGTTCTTCTCACAAACCACAGCTAGAGTCATTGCATGTGTGTTCTTCTCACAATCCACATATGGATCCACCAGAGTTCATTGGATGTGTGTTCTTTTCATGAAACACACCTAGTGTCATTGCATGTGTGTTCTTCTCACAAACCACATATGGATCCACCAGAGTTCGTTGCATGTCTATTATTCTATCAAACCACATATGGATCCACCAGAGTTCATTGGATGTGTGTTCTTTTCATCAACCACACCCAGTGTCATTGCATGTGTGTTCTTCTCACAAACCACATATGGATCTACCAGTGTCATTGCATGTGCGTTCTTCTCACAAACCACATATTGATCCACCAGTGTCATTGGATGTGTGTTCTTTTCATTAACCATAGCGAGAGTGATTGCATGTGTGTTGTTTTCACAAACCACATGGATCCACCAGAGTCATTGCATGTGTGTTCTTTCCATTAACCACAACTAGACTCATTGCATGTGTGTTCTTTTCACAAACCACAAATGGATCTATCAGAGTCATTGCATGTCTGTTCTTTTCATTAACCACAGCTAGTGTCATTAAATGTCTTTCCACAGACCACATATGGATCCACTAGTGTCATTGCATGTGTGTTTTGCATGTGTGTTCTTCTCACAAACCACACATGGATCCACCCGTGTCATTGGATGTGTGTTCTTCTCACAAATCACATATGGATCCACCAGTGTGATTGCATGTGTGTTCTTTTCACAAACCACAGCTAGATTCATTGCATGTGTGTTCTTCTCACAAACCACATATGCATCCACCAGAGATCATTGGATGTGTGTTCTTTTCCTGAACCACACCCAGTGTCATTGCATGTGTGTTCTTCTCACAAACCACATATGGATCCACTAGTGTCATTGCATGTGTGTTCTTCTCACAAACCACATATGGATCCACCAGTGTCATTGCATGTGTGTTCTTTTCACAAACCACATCTAGAGTCATTACATGTGTGTTCTTCTAATAAACCACATAAGGATCCGCCGGTTTCATTGGATGTGGGTTCTTTTCATGAACCACACCTAGTGTCATTGCATTTGTGTTCTTCTCACAAACAACACATGGATCCACCAGTGTCATTGGATGTGTGTGTGCTTCTCACAAACCACATATGGATCCACCAATGTCATTGTATGTGTGTTCTTATCACAAACCACATCTAGAGTCATTGCATGTGTGTTCTTGTCCCAAACCACATAAGGATCCACCATTGTCATTGGATGTGTGTTCTTTTCATGAACCACACCTAATGTCATTGCATATGTGTTCTTCTCACAAACCACATATGGATCCACCAGTGTCATTGGAAGTGTGTCCTTCTCATAAACCACATATGGATCCACAAGTGTGATTGCATGTGTGTTCTTTTCACAAACCACAGCTAGAGTCATTGCATGCGTGTTCTTTTCACACCAGAGTTCATTGGATGTGTGTTCTTTTCATTAACCACACCCAATGTCATTGCATGTGTGTTCTTCTCACAAACCACATATGGATCCATAGTGTCATTGGATGTGTGTTCTTCTCACAAACCACATATGGAGCCACCGGTGTGATTGCATGTGTGTTCTTTTCACAAACCACAACTAGAGTCATTGCATGTGTGTTTGTCTCACAAATCACATATGGATCCACCAGAGTTCATTGGATGTGTTTTCTTTTCTTGAACCACACCCAGAGTCATTGCATGTGTGTTATTCTCACAAACCACATATGGATCCACGAGTGTCATTGCATGTGTTTTCTTCTCACAAACCACATATGGATCCACCACTGTCATTTCATGTGTGTTGTTTTCACAAACCACATCTAGAGTCGTTGCATGTGTGTTCTTCTATAGACCACATAAGGATCCACCAGTTTCATTGGATGTGTGTTCTTTTCATGAAGCACACCAAGTGTCATTGCATGTGTGTTATTCTCACAAACGACACATGGATCCACCTGTGTCATTGGATGTGTGTGTTCTTCTCACAAACCACATATGGATCCACCAGTGTGATTGCATGTGTGTTCTTATCACAAACCACATCTAGATTCATTGCATGTGTGTTCTTGTCACAAACCACATAAGGGTCCACCAGTGTCATTGGATGTGTGTTCTTTTCATGAACCACACCTAGTGTCATTGCATGTGTGTTCTTCTCACAAACCACATATGGATCCACCAGAGTTCATTGGATGTGTGTTCTTTTCATCAACCACACCCATTGTCATTGCATGTGTGTTGTTCTCACAAACCACATATTGATCCACCAGTGTCATTGCATGTGTGTTCTTTTCACAAACCACATATGGATCCACCAGTGTGATTGCATGTGTGTTCTTCTCACAAACCACAGCTAGATTCATTGCATGTGTGTTCTTCTCACACACCACATATGGATCCACCAGAGTTCATTGGATGTGTGTTCTATTCATGAACCACACCCAGTGCCATTGCATGTGTGTTCTTCTCACAAACCACATATGGATCCAGCAGAGTTTATTAGATGTGTGTTCTTTTCATCAACCACACCAAGTGTCATTGCATGTGTGTTCTTCTCACAGACCACATATGGATCCACCAGAGTTCATTGCATGTATGTTATTCTCACAAACCACATATGGATCCACTAGGGTTCAATGGATGTGTGTTCTTTTCATCAACCACACCCAGTGTCATTGCATGTGTGTTATTCTCACAAACCACATATGGATCCACCAGTGCCATTGCATGTGTGTTTGTTTCACAAACGACATATGGATCCACCAGTGTGATTGCATGTGTGTTCTTCTCACAAACCACAGCTAGAGTCATTGCATGTGTGTTCTTCTCACAATCCACATATGGATCCACCAGAGTTCATTGGATGTGTGTTCTTTTCATGAAACACACCTAGTGTCATTGCATGTGTGTTCTTCTCACAAACCACATATGGATCCACCAGAGTTCGTTGCATGTCTATTATTCTATCAAACCACATATGGATCCACCAGAGTTCATTGGATGTGTGTTCTTTTCATCAACCACAGCCAGTGTCATTGCATGTGTGTTCTTCTCACAAACCACATATGGATCTACCAGTGTCATTGCATGTGCGTTCTTCTCACAAACCACATATTGATCCACCAGTGTCATTGGATGTGTGTTCTTTTCATTAACCATAGCGAGAGTGATTGCATGTGTGTTGTTTTCACAAACCACATGGATCCACCAGAGTCATTGCATGTGTGTTATTTTCATTAACCACAACTAGACTCATTGCATGTGTGTTCTTTTCACAAACCACAAATGGATCTATCAGAGTCATTGCATGTCTGTTCTTTTCATTAACCACAGCTAGTGTCATTAAATGTCTGTTCTTTCCACAGACCACATATGGATCCACTAGTGTCATTGCATGTGTGTTTTGCATGTGTGTTCTTCTCACAAACCACACATGGATCCACCCGTGTCATTGGATGTGTGTTCTTCTCACAAATCACATATGGATCCACCAGTGTGATTGCATGTGTGTTCTTTTCACAAACCACAGCTAGATTCATTGCATGTGTGTTCTTCTCACAAACCACATATGCATCCACCAGAGATCATTGGATGTGTGTTCTTTTCCTGAACCACACCCAGTGTCATTGCATGTGTGTTCTTCTCACAAACCACATATGGATCCACTAGTGTCATTGCATGTGTGTTCTTCTCACAAACCACATATGGATCCACCAGTGTCATTGCATGTGTGTTCTTTTCACAAACCACATCTAGAGTCATTACATGTGTGTTCTTCTAATAAACCACATAAGGATCCGCCGGTTTCATTGGATGTGGGTTCTTTTCATGAACCACACCTAGTGTCATTGCATTTGTGTTCTTCTCACAAACAACACATGGATCCACCAGTGTCATTGGATGTGTGTGTTCTTCTCACAAACCACATATGGATCCACCAATGTCATTGTATGTGTGTTCTTATCACAAACCACATCTAGAGTCATTGCATGTGTGTTCTTGTCACAAACCACATAAGGATCCACCATTGTCATTGGATGTGTGTTCTTTTCATGAACCACACCCAATGTCATTGCATATGTGTTCTTCTCACAAACCACATATGGATCCACCAGTGTCATTGGAAGTGTGTCCTTCTCATAAACCACATATGGATCCACAAGTGTGATTGCATGTGTGTTCTTTTCACAAACCACAGCTAGAGTCATTACATGCGTGTTCTTTTCACACCAGAGTTCATTGGATGTGTGTTCTTTTCATTAACCACACCCAATGTCATTGCATGTGTGTTCTTCTCACAAACCACATATGGATCCATAGTGTCATTGGATGTGTGTTCTTCTCACAAACCACATATGGAGCCACCGGTGTGATTGCATGTGTGTTCTTTTCACAAACCACAACTAGAGTCATTGCATGTGTGTTTGTCTCACAAATCACATATGGATCCACCAGAGTTCATTGGATGTGTTTTCTTTTCGTGAACCACACCCAGAGTCATTGCATGTGTGTTATTCTCACAAACCACATATGGATCCACGAGTGTCATTGCATGTGTTTTCTTCTCACAAACCACATATGGATCCACCACTGTCGTTGCATGTGTGTTGTTTTCACAAACCACATCTAGAGTCGTTGCATGTGTGTTCTTCTAATAAACCACATAAGGATCCACCAGTTTCATTGGATGTGTGTTCTTTTCATGAACCACACCAAGTGTCATTGCATGTGTGTTATTCTCACAAACGACACATGGATCCACCTGTGTCATTGGATGTGTGTGTTCTTCTCACAAACCACATATGGATCCACCAGTGTGATTGCATGTGTGTTCTTATCACAAACCACATCTAGATTCATTGCATGTGTGTTCTTGTCACAAACCACATAAGGGTCCACCAGTGTCATTGGATGTGTGTTCTTTTCATGAACCACACCTAGTGTCATTGCATGTGTGTTCTTCTCACAAACCACATATGGATCCACCAGAGTTCATTGGATGTGTGTTCTTTTCATCAACCACACCCATTGTCATTGCATGTGTGTTCTTCTCACAAACCACATATTGATCCACCAGTGTCATTGCATGTGTGTTCTTTTCACAAACCACATATGGATCCACCAGTGTGATTGCATGTGTGTTCTTCTCACAAACCACAGCTAGATTCATTGCATGTGTGTTCTTCTCACAGACCACATATGGATCCACCATAGTTCATTGGATGTGTGTTCTATTCATGAACCACACCCAGTGCCATTGCATGTGTGTTCTTCTCACAAACCACATATGGATCCAGCAGAGTTTATTAGATGTGTGTTCTTTTCATCAACCACACCAAGTGTCATTGCATGTGTGTTCTTCTCACAGACCACATATGGATCCACCAGAGTTCATTGCATGTATGTTATTCTCACAAACCACATATGGATCCACTAGGGTTCAATGGATGTGTGTTCTTTTCATCAACCACACCCAGTGTCATTGCATGTGTGTTATTCTCACAAACCACATATGGATCCACCAGTGCCATTGCATGTGTGTTTGTTTCACAAACGACATATGGATCCACCAGTGTGATTGCATGTGTGTTCTTCTCACAAACCACAGCTAGAGTCATTGCATGTGTGTTCTTCTCACAATCCACATATGGATCCACCAGAGTTCATTGGATGTGTGTTCTTTTCATGAAACACACCTAGTGTCATTGCATGTGTGTTCTTCTCACAAACCACATATGGATCCACCAGAGTTCGTTGCATGTCTATTATTCTATCAAACCACATATGGATCCACCAGAGTTCATTGGATGTGCGTTCTTTTCATCAACCACAGCCAGTGTCATTGCATGTGTGTTCTTCTCACAAACCACATATGGATCTACCAGTGTCATTGCATGTGCGTTCTTCTCACAAACCACATATTGATCCACCAGTGTCATTGGATGTGTGTTCTTTTCATTAACCATAGCGAGAGTGATTGCATGTGTGTTGTTTTCACAAACCACATGGATCCACCAGAGTCATTGCATGTGTGTTCTTTTCATTAACCACAACTAGACTCATTGCATGTGTGTTCTTTTCACAAACCACAAATGGATCTATCAGAGTCATTGCATGTCTGTTCTTTTCATTAACCACAGCTAGTGTCATTAAATGTCTGTTCTTTCCACAGACCACATATGGATCCACTAGTGTCATTGCATGTGTGTTTTGCATGTGTGTTCTTCTCACAAACCACACATGGATCCACCCGTGTCATTGGATGTGTGTTCTTCTCACAAATCACATATGGATCCACCAGTGTGATTGCATGTGTGTTCTTTTCACAAACCACAGCTAGATTCATTGCATGTGTGTTCTTCTCACAAACCACATATGCATCCACCAGAGATCATTGGATGTGTGTTCTTTTCCTGAACCACACCCAGTGTCATTGCATGTGAGTTCTTCTCCCAAACCACATATGGATCCACTAGTGTCATTGCATGTGTGTTCTTCTCACAAACCACATATGGATCCACCAGTGTCATTGCATGTGTGTTCTTTTCACAAATCACATCTAGAGTCATTACATGTGTGTTCTTCTAATAAACCACATAAGGATCCGCCGGTTTCATTGGATGTGGGTTCTTTTCATGAACCACACCTAGTGTCATTGCATTTGTGTTCTTCTCACAAACAACACATGGATCCACCAGTGTCATTGGATGTGTGTGTGCTTCTCACAAACCACATATGGATCCACCAATGTCATTGTATGTGTGTTCTTATCACAAACCACATCTAGAGTCATTGAATGTGTGTTCTTGTCACAAACCACATAAGGATCCACCATTGTCATTGGATGTGTGTTCTTTTCATGAACCACACCCAATGTCATTGCATATGTGTTCTTCTCACAAACCACATATGGATCCACCAGTGTCATTGGAAGTGTGTCCTTCTCATAAACCACATATGGATCCACAAGTGTGATTGCATGTGTGTTCTTTTCACAAACCACAGCTAGAGTCATTTCATGCGTGTTCTTTTCACACCAGAGTTCATTGGATGTGTGTTCTTTTCATTAACCACGCCCAATGTCATTGCATGTGTGTTCTTCTCACAAACCACAGATGGATCCATAGTGTCATTGGATGTGTGTTCTTCTCACAAACCACATATGGAGCCACCGGTGTGATTGCATGTGTGTTCTTTTCACAAACCACAACTAGAGTCATTGCATGTGTGTTTGTCTCACAAATCACATATGGATCCACCAGAGTTCATTGGATGTGTTTTCTTTTCGTGAACCACACCCAGAGTCATTGCATGTGTGTTATTCTCACAAACCACATATGGATCCACGAGTGTCATTGCATGTGTTTTCTTCTCACAAACCACATATGGATCCACCACTGTCATTGCATGTGTGTTGTTTTCACAAACCACATCTAGAGTCGTTGCATGTGTGTTCTTCTAATAAACCACATAAGGATCCACCAGTTTCATTGGATGTGTGTTCTTTTCATGAACCACACCAAGTGTCATTGCATGTGTGTTATTCTCACAAACGACACATGGATCCACCAGTGTCATTGGATGTGTGTGTTCTTCTCACAAACCACATATGGATCCACCAATGTCATTGTATGTGTGTTCTTATCACAAACCACATCTAGATTCATTGCATGTGTGTTCTTGTCACAAACCACATAAGGGTCCACCAGTGTCATTGGATGTGTGTTCTTTTCATGAACCACACCCAGTGTCATTGCATATGTGTTCATCTCAGAAACCACATATGGATCCACCAATGTCATTGGATGTGTGTTTTTCTCACAAACCACATATGGATCCACCAGCGTGATTGCATGTGAGTTCTTTTCACAAACCACAGCTAGAGTTATTCCATGCGTGTTCTTTTCACAAACCACATACAGATTCACTAGAGTTCATTGGATGTGTGTTCTTTTCATTAACCACACCCAATGTCATTGCATGTGTGTTCTTCTCACAAACCACATATGGATCCACCAGTGTCATTGGATGTGTGTTCTTCTCACAAACCACATATGGAGCCACCGGTGTGATTGCATCTGTGTTCTTTTCACAAACTACAACTAGAGTCATTGCATGTGTGTTCATCTCACAAACCACATATGGATCCACCAGAGTTCATTGGACGTGTATTCTTTTCATGAACCACACCCAGAGTCATTGAATGTGTGTTCTTCTCACAAACCACATATGGATCCACGAGTGTCATTGCATGTGTGTTCTTCTCACAAACCACATATGGATCCACCAGTGTCATTGCATGTGTGTTCTTCTCACAAACCACATCTAGAGTCATTGCATGTGTGTTCTTCTCACAACCCACATAAGAATCCACCAGTGACACTGGATGTGTGTTCTTTTCATGAACCACACCTAGGGTCATTGGATGAGTGTTCTTCTCACGAACCACATATGGATCCACCCGTGTCATTGCATGTGTGTTATTCTCACAAATCACATATGGATCCACAAGTGTCACTACATGTGTGTACTTTTACAAACCACATGTGGATCCACCAGAGTCATTGCATGTGTGTTCTTTTCACAAACCACAACATGATCCACCAATGTCATTGGATGTGTGTTCTTTTCATGAACCACAACCAGTGTCATTGGATGTGCGATCTTCTCACAAACCACATATGGATCCACCAGAGTACATTGCATGTCTGTTCTTATCACAAACCACATATGGATCCACCAGTGTCATTGCATGTGTCTTCTTTTCATTAACCATAGCTAGAGTCATTGCATGTGTGTTGTTTTCACAAACCACATGGATCCACCAGAGTCATTGCATGTGTGTTCTTTTCATTAACCACAACTGGAGTCATTGCATGTCTGTTCTTTTCATTAACCACAGCTAGTGTCATTAAATGTCTGTTCTTTCCACAAACCACATATGGATCCACTAGTGTCATTGCATGTGTGTTCTTCTCACAAACAACACATGGATCCGCCAGTATCAGTGGATGTGTGTTCTTCTCACAAATCACATATGGATCCACCAGTGTGATTGCATGTGTGTTCTTTTCACAAACCACAGCTAGATTCATTGCATGTGTGTTCTTCTCACAAACCACATATGCATCCACCAGAGATCATTGGATGTGTGTTCTTTTCTTGAACCACACCCAGTGTCATTGCATGTGTGTTCTTCTCACAAACCACATATGGATCCATCAGTGTCATTGCATGTGTGTTCTTCTCACAAACCACATATGGATCCACCAGTGTCATTGCATGTGTGTTCTTTTCACAAACCACATCTAGAGTCATTGCATGTGTGTTCTTCTAATAAACCATATAAGGATCCGCCCGTTTCATTGGTGTGGGTTATTTTCATGAACCACACCAGTGTCATTGAATTTGTGTTCTTCTCACAAACCACACATGGATCCACCAGTGTCATTGGATGTATGTGTTCTTCTCACAAACCAAATATGGATCCACCAATGTCATTGTATGTGTGTTCTTATCACAAACCACATCTAGAGTCATTGCATGTGTGTTCTTGTCACAAACCACATAAGGGTCCCCCACTGTCATTGGATGTGTGTTCTTTTCATGAACCACACCCAGTGTCATTGCATATGTGTTCTTCTCACAAACCACATATGGATCCACCAGTGTGATTACATGTGTGTTCTTTTCACAAACCACAGCTAGAGTCATTGCATGCGTGTTCTTTTCACAAACCACATATGGATCCACTAGAGTTCATTGGATGTGTGTTCTTTTCATTAACCACACCCAATGTCATTGCATGTGTGTTCTTCTCACAAACCACATATGGATCCACCAGTGTCATTGGATGTGTGTTCTTCTCACAAACCACATATGGAGCCACTAGTGTGATTGTATGTGTGTTCTTTTCACAAAACACAACTAGAGTCATTGCACGTGTGTTCGTCTCACAAACCACATATTGATCCACCAGAGTTCATTGGACGTGTGTTCTTTTCATGAACCACACCCAGATTCATTGAATGTGTGTTCTTCTCACAAACCACATATGGATCCATCAGTGTCAATGCATGTGTGTTCTTCTCACAAACCACATATGGATCCACCAGTGTCATTGCATGTGTGTTATTTTCACAAACCACATCTAGAGTCATTGCATGTGTGTTCTTCTAATAAACCACATAAGGATCCGCCCGTTTCATTGGTGTGGGTTCTTTTCATGAACCACACCCAGTGTCATTGAATTTTTGTTCTTCTCACAAACCACACATGGATCCACCAGTGTCATTGGATGTATGTGTTCTTCTCACAAACCACATATGGATCCACCAATGTCATTGTATGTGTGTTCTTATCACAAACCACATCTATAGTCATTGCATGTGTGTTCTTGTCACAAACCACATAAGTGTCTCCCAGTGTCATTGGATGTGTGTTCTTTTCATGAACCACACCCAGTGTCATTGCATATGTGTTCTTCTCACAAACCACATATGGATCCACCAGTGTGATTACATGTGTGTTCTTTTTCATAAACCACAGCTAGAGTCATTGCATGCGTGTTCTTTTCACAAACCACATATGGATCCACTAGAGTTCATTGGATGTGTGTTCTTTTCATTAACCACACCCAATGTCATTGCATGTGTGTTCTTCTCACAAACCACATATGGATCCACCAGTGTCATTGGATGTGTGTTCTTCTCACAAACCACATATGGAGCCACTGGTGTGATTTCATGTGTGTTCTTTTCACAAACCACAACTAGAGTCGTTGCACGTGTGTTCGTCTCACAAACCACATATTGATCCACCAGAGTTCATTGGACGTGTGTTCTTTTCATGAACCACACCCAGATTCATTGAATGTGTGATCTTCTCACAAACCACATATGGATCCACGAGTGTCATTGCATGTGTGTTCTTCTCACAAACCACATATGGATCCACCAGTGTCATTGCATGTGTGTTCTTTTCACAAACCACATCTAGAGTCATTGCATGTGTGTTCTTCTCACAAACCACATAAGGATCCACCAGTGACATTGGATGTGTGTTCTTTTCATGAACCACACCTACTGTCATTGGATGTGTGTTCTTCTCACGAACCACATATGGATCCACCAGTGTCATTGCATGTGTGTTATTCTCACAAACCACATATGGATCCACTAATGTCACTACATGCGTGTACTTTTACAAACCACATGTGGATCCACCAGAGTCATTGCATGTGTGTTCTTTTCACAAACCACATAAGGATCAACCAGTGTCATTGGATGTCTGTTCTTTTCATGAACCACAACCAGTGTCATTGGATGTGCGATGTACTCACAAACCACAGATGGATCCACCAGAGTACATTGCATGTTTGTTCTTATCACAAACCACATATGGATCCACCAGTGTCATTGCATGTGTGTTCTTTTCATTAATCATAGCTAGAATCATTGCATGTGTGTTGTTTTCACAAACCACATGGATCCACCAGAGTCATTGCATGTGTGTTCTTTTCATTAACCACAACTAGAGTCATTGCATCTGTGTTATTTTCACAAACCACATATGGATCCATTAGAGTCATTGCATGTCTGTTCTTTTCATTAACCACAGCTAGTGTCATTAAATGTCAATTCTTTCCACAGACCACATATGGATCCACTAGTGTCATTGCATGTGTGTTTTTCATGTGTGTTCTTCTCACAAAACCACACATGGATCCACCAGTGTCATCTGATGTGTGTTCTTCTCACAAATCACATATGGATCCACCAGTGTGATTGCATGTGTGTTCATTTCACAAACCACAGCTAGATTCGTTGCATGTGTGTTCTTCTCACAAACCACATATGCATCCACTAGAGATCATTGGATGTGTGTTCTTTTCCTGAACCACACCCAGTGTCATTGCATGCGTGTTCTTCTCACAAACCACATATGGATCCACTAGTGTCATTGCATGTGTGTTCTTCCCACAAACCACATATGGATCCACTAGTGTCATTGCATGTGCGTTCTTTTCACATACCACATCTAGAGTCATTGCATGTGTGTTCTTCTAATAAACCACATAAGGATACACTAGTTTCATTGGATGTGGGTTCTTTTCATGAACCACACCTAGTGTCATTGCATTTGTGTTCCTCTCACAAACCACACATGGATCCACCAGTGTCATTGGATCTGTGTGTTCTTCTCACAAACCACGTATGGATCCACCAATGTCACTGTATGTGTGTTCGTGTCACAAAGCACATCTAGAGTCATTGCATGTGTGTTCTTGTCACAAACCACATAAGGATCCACTAGTGTCATTGGATGTGTGTTCTTTTCATGAACCACACCCAGTGTCATTGCATATGTGTTCTTCTCACAAACCATAGATGGATCCACCAGTGTCATTAGATGTGTGTTCTTCTCACAATCCACATATGGATCCACAAGTGTGATTGCATGTCTGTTCTTTTCACAAACCGTAGCTAGAGTCATTGCATGCATGTTCTTTTCACAACCCACATGTGGATCCACCAGAGTTCATTGGATGTGTGTTCTTTTCATTAACCACACCTAGTGTCATTGGATGTGTGTTCTTCTCACAAACCACATATGGATCCACCAATGTTATTGTATGTGTGTTCTTATCACAAACCACATCTAGAGTCATTGCATGTGTGTTCTTGTCACAAATCACATAAGGATCCACCAGTGTCATTGGATGTGTGTTCTTTTCATGAACCACGTCCAGTGTCATTGCATATGTGTTCTTCTCACAAACCACATATGGATCCACCAGTGTCATTGGATGTGTGTTCTTCTCACAAACCACATATGGATCCACCAGTGTAATTACATGTGTGTTCTTTTCACAAACAACAGCTAGAGTCATTGCATGCGTGTTTTTTGATAAACCACATATGGATCCACCAGAGTTCGTTGGATGTGTGTTCTTTTCATTAACCACACCCAATGTCATTGCATGTGTGTTCGTCTCACAAACCACATATGGATCCACCAGAGTTCATTGGACGTGTGTTCCTTTCATGAACCACACCCAGAGTCATTGAATGTGTGTTCTTCTCAAAAACAACATATGGATCCACGAGTGTCATTGCATGTGTGTTCTTCTCACAAACCACATATGGATCCACCAGTGTCATTGCATGTGTGTTCTTTTCACAAACCACATCTAGAGTCATTGCATGTGTGTTCTCACAAACCACATAAGGATCCACCAGTGACATTGGATGTGTGTTCTTGTCATGAACCACACCTAGTGTCATTGGATGTGTGTTCTTCTCACGAACCACGTATGGATCCACCAGTGTCATTGCATGTGTGTTATTCTCACAAACCACATATGGATCCACAAATGTCACTACATGTGTGTACTTTTACAAACCACATGTGGATCCACTAGAGTCATTGCATGTGTGTTCTTTTCACAAACCACATAAGGATCCACCAGTGTCATTGGATGTGTGTTCTTTTCATGAACCACAACTAGTGTCATTGGATGTGTGATCTTCTCACAAACCACATATGGATCCACCAGAATACATTGCATGTATGTTCTTATCACAAACCACATATGGATCCACCAGTGTCATTGCATGTGTGTTCTTTTCATTAACCATAGCTAGATTCATTGCATGTGTGTTGTTTTCACAAACCACATGGTTCCACCAGAGTCATTGCATGTGTGTTCTTTTCATTAACCACAACTAGAGTCATTGCATGTGTGTTCTTTTCACAAACCACATATGGATCCATTAGAGTCATTGGATGTCTGTTCTTTTCATTAACCACATCTAGTGTCATTAAATGTATGTTCTTTCCACAGACCACATATGGATCCACTAGTGTCATTGCATGTGTGTTTTTCATGTGTGTTCTTCTCACAAACCACACATGGATCCACCAGTGTCATTGGATGTGTGTTCTTCTCACAAATCACATATGAATCCACCAGTGTGATTGCATGTGTGTTCTTTTCACAAACCACAGCTAGATTCATTGCATGTGTGTTCTTCTCACAAACCACATATGCATCCACCAGATATCATTGGATGTGTGTTCTTTTCCTGAACCACACCCAGTGTCATTGCATGCGTGTTCTTCTCACAAACCACATATGGATCCACTAGTGTCATTGCATGTGTGTTCTTCTCACAAACCACATATGGATCCACCAATGTCATTGGATGTGCGTTCTTTTCACAAACCACATCTAGAGTCATTGCATGTGTGTTCTTCTATAAACCACACAAGGATCCGCCGGTTTCATTGGATGTGGGTTCTTTTCATGAACCACACCTAGTGTCATTGCATTTGTGTTCTTCTCACAAACCACACATGGATTCACCAGTGTCATTAGATGTGTGTGTTCTTCTCACAAACCACATATGGATCCACCAATGTCACTGTATGTGTGTTCTTATCAAAAACCACATCTAGAGTCATTGCATGTGTGTTCTTGTCACAAACCACATAAGGATCCACTAGTGTCATTGGATGTGAGTTCTTTTCATGAACCACACCCAGTGTCATTGCATATGTGTTCTTCTCACAAACCATAGATGGATCCACCAGTGTCATTGGATGTGTGTTCTTCTCACAAACCACATATGGATCCACAAGTGTAATTGCATGTGTGTTCTTTTCACAAACCATAGCTAGAGTCATTGCATGCATGTTCTTTTCTCAAACCACATATGGATCCACCAGAGTTCATTCTATGGGTGTTCTTTTCATTAACCACACCCAATGTCATTGGATGTGTGTTCTTCTCACAAACCACATATGGATCCACCAATGTCATTGTATGTGTGTTCTTATCACAAACCACATCTAGAGTCATTGCATGTGTGTTCTTGTCACAAATCACATAAGGATCCACCAGTGTCATTGGGTGTGTGTTCTTTTCATGAACCACACCCAGTGTCATTGCATATGTGTTCTTCTCACAAACCACATATGGATCCACCAGTGTCATTGGATGTGTGTTCTTATCACAAACCACATATGGATCCACTAGTCTAATTGCATGTGTGTTCTTTTCACAAACCATAGCTAGAGCCATTGCATGCGTGATTTTTTGACAAACCACATATGGATCCACCAGAGTTCATTGGATGTGTGTTCTTTTCATTAACCACACCCAATGTCATTGCATGTGTGTTCTTCTCACAAACCACATATGGAGCCACCAGTGTGATTGCATGTGTATTCTTTTCACAAACCACAACTAGAGTCATTGCATGTGTGTTCATCACACAAACCACATACGGGTCCACCAGAGTTCATTGGAAGTGTGTTCTTTTCATGAACCACACCCAGAGTCATTGCATGTGTGTTCTTATCACAAACCACATATGGATCCACGAGTGTCATTGCACGTGTGTTGTTCTCACAAACCACATATGGATCCACCAGTGTCATTGGATGTGTGTTCTTTTCACAAACCACATCTAGAGTCATTGCATGTGTGTTCTTCTCACAAACCACATAAGGATCCACCAGTGACATTGGATGTGTGTTCTTTTCATGAACCACACCAAGTGTCATTGGATGTGTGTTCTTCTCACGAACCACATATGGATCCACCAATGTCATTGCATGTGTGTTATTCTCACAAACCACATATGTATCCACTAATGTCACTACATGTGTGTACTTTTACAAACCACATGTGGATCCACCAGAGTCATTGCATGTGTGTTCTTTTCACAAACCACATAAGGATCCACCAGTGTCATTGGATGTGTGTTCTTTTCATGAACCACAACCGGTGTCATTGGATGTGCGATGTTCTCACAAACCACATATGGATCCACCAGTGTCATTGCATGTGTGTTGTTTGAAATAACCACAACTAGAGTCATTGCATGTGTGTTCTTTTCACAAACCACATATGGATCCATTAGAGTCATTGCATGTCTGTTCTTTTCATTAACCACAGCTAGTGTCATTAAATGTCTGTTTTTTCCATAGACCACATATGGATCCACTAGTGTCATTGCATGTGTGTTTTTCATGTGTGTTCTTCTCACAAACCACACATGGATCCACTAGTGTCATTGTATGTGTGTTCTTCTCACAAATCACATATGGATCCACCAGTGTGATTGCATGTGTGTTCTTTTCACAAACCATAGCTAGATTCATTGCATGTGTGTTCTTCTCACAAACCACATATGCATCCACCAGAGATCACTGGATGTGTGTTCTTTTCCTGAACCACACCCAGTGTCATTGCATGCGTGTTCTTCTCACAAACCACATATGGATCCACTAGTGTCATTGCATGTGTGTTCTTCTCACAAACCACATATGGATCCACCAATGTCATTGCATGTCTGTTCTTTTCACAAACCACATCTAGAGTCATTGCATGTGTGTTCTTCTAATAAACCACATAAGGATCCACCGGTTTCATTGGATGTGGGTTCTTTTCCTGAACCACACCTAGTGTCATTGCATTTGTGTTCTTCTCACAAACCACACATGGATCCACCAGTGTCATTGGATGTGGGTGTTCTTCTCACAAACCACATATGGATCCACCAATGTCATTTTATGTGTGTTCTTATCACAAACCACATCTAGAGTCATTGCATGTGTGTTCTTGTCACAAATCACATAAGGATCCACCAGTGTCATTGGATGTATGTTCTTTTCATGAACCACACCCAGTGTCATTGCATATGTGTTCTTCTCACAAACCACATATGGATCCACCAGTGTCATTGGATGTGTGTTTTTCTGACAAACCACATATGGATCCACCAGCGTAATTGCATGTGTGTTCTTTTCACAAACCACAGCTAGAGTCATTGCATGCGTGTTTTTTTGATAAACCACATATGGATCCACCAGAGTTCATTGGATGTGTGTTCTTTTCATTAACCACACCCAATGTGGTTGCATGTGTGTTCTTCTCACAAACAACACATGGATCCACCAGTATCAGTGGATGTGTGTTCTTCTCACAAATCACATATGGATCCACCAGTGTGATTGCATGTGTGTTCTTTTCTCAAACCACAGCTAGATTCATTGCATGTGTGTTCTTATCACAAACCACATATGCATCCACCAGAGATCACTGGATGTGTGTTCTTTTCCTGAACCACACCCAGTGTCATTGCATGCGTTTTCTTCTCACAAACCACATATGGATCCACTAATGTCATTGCATGTGTGTTCTTCTCACAAACCACATGTGGATCCACCAATGTCACTGTATGTGTGTTCGTGTCACAAAGCACATCTAGAGTCATTGGATGTGTGTTCTTGTCACAAACCACATAAGGATCCACTAGTGTCATTGGATGTGTGTTCTTTTCATGAACCACACCCAGTGTCATTGCATATGTGTTCTTCTCACAAACCATAGATGGATCCACCAGTGTCATTAGATGTGAGTTCTTCTCACAATCCACATATGGATCCACAAGTGTGATTGCATGTCTGTTCTTTTCACAAACCGTAGCTAGAGTCATTGCATGCATGTTCTTTTCACAACCCACATGTGGATCCACCAGAGTTCATTGGATGTGTGTTCTTTTCATTAACCACACCTAGTGTCATTGGATGTGTGTTCTTCTCACAAACCACATATGGATCCACCAATGTTATTGTATGTGTGTTCTTATCACAAACCAAATCTAGAGTCATTGCATGTGTGTTCTTGTCACAAATCACATAAGGATCCACCAGTGTCATTGGATGTGTGTTCTTTTCATGAACCACGTCCAGTGTCATTGCATATGTGTTCTTCTCACAAACCACATATGGATCCACCAGTGTCATTGGATGTGTGTTCTTCTCACAAACCACATATGGATCCACCAGTGTAATTACATGTGTGTTCTTTTCACAAACAACAGCTAGAGTCATTGCATGCGTGTTTTTTGACAAACCACATATGGATCCACCAGAGTTCGTTGGATGTGTGTTCTTTTCATTAACCACACCCAATGTCATTGCATGTGTGTTCGTCTCACAAACCACATATGGATCCACCAGAGTTCATTGGACGTGTGTTCCTTTCATGAACCACACCCAGAGTCATTGAATGTGTGTTCTTCTCAAAAACAACATATGGATCCACGAGTGTCATTGCATGTGTGTTCTTCTCACAAACCACATATGGATCCACCAGTGTCATTGCATGTGTGTTCTTTTCACAAACCACATCTAGAGTCATTGCATGTGTGTTCTCACAAACCACATAAGGATCCACCAGTGACATTGGATGTGTGTTCTTGTCATGAACCACACCTAGTGTCATTGGATGTGTGTTCTTCTCACGAACCACGTATGGATCCACCAGTGTCATTGCATGTGTGTTATTCTCACAAACCACATATGGATCCACAAATGTCACTACATGTGTGTACTTTTACAAACCACATGTGGATCCACTAGAGTCATTGCATGTGTGTTCTTTTCACAAACCACATAAGGATCCACCAGTGTCATTGGATGTGTGTTCTTTTCATGAACCACAACTAGTATCATTGGATGTGCGATCTTCTCACAAACCACATATGGATCCACCAGAATACATTGCATGTATGTTCTTATCACAAACCACATATGGATCCACCAGTGTCATTGCATGTGTGTTCTTTTCATTAACCATAGCTAGATTCATTGCATGTGTGTTGTTTTCACAAACCACATGGTTCCACCAGAGTCATTGCATGTGTGTTCTTTTCATTAACCACAACTAGAGTCATTGCATGTGTGTTCTTTTCACAAACCACATATGGATCCAGTAGAGTCATTGGATGTCTGTTCTTTTCATTAACCACATCTAGTGTCATTAAATGTATGTTCTTTCCACAGACCACATATGGATCCACTAGTGTCATTGCATGTGTGTTTTTCATGTGTGTTCTTCTCACAAACCAACAAATGGATCCACCAGTGTCATTGGATGTGTGTTCTTCTCACAAATCACATATGGATCCACCAGTGTGATTGCATGTGTGTTCTTTTCACAAACCACAGCTAGATTCATTGCATGTGTGTTCTTCTCACAAACCACATATGCATCCACCAGATATCATTGGATGTGTGTTCTTTTCCTGAACCACACCCAGTGTCATTGCATGCGTGTTCTTCTCACAAACCACATATGGATCCACTAGTGTCATTGCATGTGTGTTCTTCTCACAAACCACATCTGGATCCACCAATGTCATTGGATGTGCGTTCTTTTCACAAACCACATCTAGAGTCATTGCATGTGTGTTCTTCTATAAACCACACAAGGATCCGCCGGTTTCATTGGATGTGGGTTCTTTTCATGAACCACACCTAGTGTCATTGCATTTGTGTTCTTCTCACAAACCACACATGGATTCACCAGTGTCATTAGATGTGTGTGTTCTTCTCACAAACCACATATGGATCCACCAATGTCACTTTATGTGTGTTCTTATCAAAAACCACATCTAGAGTCATTGCATGTGTGTTCTTGTCACAAACCACATAAGGATCCACTAGTGTCATTGGATGTGAGTTCTTTTCATGAACCACACCCAGTGTCATTGGATATGTGTTCTTCTCACAAACCATAGATGGATCCACCAGTGTCATTGGATGTGTGTTCTTCTCACAAACCACATATGGATCCACAAGTGTAATTGCATGTGTGTTCTTTTCACAAACCATAGCTAGAGTCATTGCATGCATGTTCTTTTCTCAAACCACATATGGATCCACCAGAGTTCATTCTATGGGTGTTCTTTTCATTAACCACACCCAATGTCATTGGATGTGTGTTCTTCTCACAAACCACATATGGATCCACCAATGTCATTGTATGTGTGTTCTTATCACAAACCACATCTAGAGTCATTGCATGTGTGTTCTTGTCACAAATCACATAAGGATCCACCAGTGTCATTGGATGTGTGTTCTTTTCATGAACCACACCCAGTGTCATTGCATATGTGTTCTTCTCACAAACCACATATGGATCCACCAGTGTCATTGGATGTGTGTTCTTATCACAAACCACATATGGATCCACCAGTCTAATTGCATGTGTGTTCTTTTCACAAACCATAGCTAGAGCCATTGCATGCGTGATTTTTTGACAAACCACATATGGATCCACCAGAGTTCATTGGATGTGTGTTCTTTTCATTAACCACACCCAATGTCATTGCATGTGTGTTCTTCTCACAAACCATATATGGAGCCACCAGTGTGATTGCATGTGTATTCTTTTCACAAACCACAACTAGAGTCATTGCATGTGTGTTCATCACACAAACCACATACGGAACCACCAGAGTTCATTGGAAGTGTGTTCTTTTCATGAACCACACCCAGAGTCATTGCATGTGTGTTCTTATCACAAACCACATATGGATCCACGAGTGTCATTGCACGTGTGTTGTTCTCACAAACCACATATGGATCCACCAGTGTCATTGGATGTGTGTTCTTTTCACAAACCACATCTAGAGTCATTGCATGTGTGTTCTTCTCACAAACCACATAAGGATCCACCAGTGACATTGGATGTGTGTTCTTTTCATGAACCACACCAAGTGTCATTGGATGTGTGTTCTTCTCACGAACCACATATGGATCCACCAATGTCATTGCATGTGTGTTATTCTCACAAACCACATATGTATCCACTAATGTCACTACATGTGTGTACTTTTACAAACCACATGTGGATCCACCAGAGTCATTGCATGTGTGTTCTTTTCACAAACCACATAAGGATCCACCAGTGTCATTGGATGTGTGTTCTTATCATGAACCACAACCGGTGTCATTGGATGTGCGATGATCTCACAAACCACATATGGATCCACCAGTGTCATTGCATGTGTGTTGTTTGAAATAACCACAACTAGAGTCATTGCATGTGTGTTCTTTTCACAAACCACATATGGATCCATTAGAGTCATTGCATGTCTGTTCTTTTCATTAACCACAGCTAGTGTCATTAAATGTCTGTTTTTTCCATAGACCACATATGGATCCACTAGTGTCATTGCATGTGTGTTTTTCATGTGTATTCTTCTCACAAACCACACATGGATCCACTAGTGTCATTGTATGTGTGTTCTTCTCACAAATCACATATGGATCCACCAGTGTGATTGCATGTGTGTTCTTTTCACAAACCATAGCTAGATTCATTGCATGTGTGTTCTTCTCACAAACCACATATGCATCCAGCAGAGATCACTGGATGTGTGTTCTTTTCCTGAACCACACCCAGTGTAATTGCATGCGTGTTCTTCTCACAAACCGCATATGGATCCACTAGTGTCATTGCATGTGTGTTCTTCTCACTAACCACATATGGATCCACCAATGTCATTGCATGTCTGTTCTTTTCACAAACCACATCTAGAGTCATTGCATGTGTGTTCTTCTAATAAACCACATAAGGATCCACCGGTTTCATTGGATGTGGGTTCTTTTCCTGAACCATACCTAGTGTCATTGCATTTGTGTTCTTCTCACAAACCACACATGGATCCACCAGTGTCATTGGATGTGGGTGTTCTTCTCACAAACCACATATGGATCCACCAATGTCATTTTATGTGTGCTCTTATCACAAACCACATCTAGAGTCATTGCATGTGTGTTCTTGTCACAAATCACATAAGGATCCACCAGTGTCATTGGATGTATGTTCTTTTCATGAACCACACCCAGTGTCATTGCATATGTGTTCTTCTCACAAACCACATATGGATCCACCAGTGTCATTGGATGTGTGTTTTTCTGACAAACCACATATGGATCCACCAGCGTAATTGCATGTGTGTTCTTTTCACAAACCACAGCTAGAGTCATTGCATGCGTGTTTTTTTGATAAACCACATATGGATCCACCAGAGTTCATTGGATGTGTGTTCTTTTCATTAACCACACCCAATGTGATTGCATGTGTGTTCTTCTCATAAACCACATATGGATCCACCAGTGTCATTGGATGTGTGTTCTTCTCACAAACCACATATGGAGCCACCGGTGTGATTGCATGTGTGTTCTTTTCACAAACCACAACTAGAGTCATTGCATGTGTGTTCGTCACACAAACCACATATGGATCCACCAGAGTTCATTGGACGTGTGTTCTTTTCATGAACCACACCCAAAGTAATTGCATGTGTGTACCTCTCACAAACCACATATGGATCCACGAATGTCATTGCACGTGTGTTCTTCTCACAAACCACATATGGATCCACCAGTGTCATTGCATGTGTGTTCTTTTCACAAACCACATCTAGAGTCATTGCATGTGTGTTCTTCTCACAAACCACATAAGGATCCACGAGTGACATTGGATGTGTGTTCTTTTCATGAACCACACCTAGTGTCATTGGATGTGTGTTCTTCTCACGAACCACATATGGATCCACCAGTGTCATTGCATGTGTGTTATTCTCACAAACCACATATGGATCCACAAGTGTCACTACATGTCTGTACTTTTACAAACCACATGTGGATCCACCAGAGTCATTGCATGTGTGTTCTTTTCACAAACCACATAAGGATCCACCAGTGTCATTGGATGTGTGTTCTTTTCATGAACCACAACAAGTGTCATTGGATGTGTGATCTTCTCACAAACCACATATGGATCCACCAGTGTCATTGGATGTGTGTTCTTCTCAGAAACCACATATGGATCCACCAGAGTTATTTGCATGTGTGTTCTTTTCATTAACCACAACTAGAGTCATTGCATGTGTGTTCTTTTCACAAACCACATATGGATCCATTAGAGCCATTGCATGTCTGTTCTTTTCATTAACCATGGCTAGTGTCATTAAATGTCTGTTCTTTCCATAGACCACATATGGATCCACTAGTGTTATTGCATGTGTGTTCTTCTCACAAACCACACATGGATCCACCAGTGTCATTGGATGTGTGTTCTTCTCACAAATCACATATGGATCCACCAGTGTGATTGCATGTGTGTTCTTTTCATAAACCACAGCTAGATTCATTGCATGTGTGTTCTTCTCACAAACCACATATGCATCCACTAGAGATCATTGGATGTGCGTTCTTCTCACAAACCACATATGGATCCACCAATGTCATTGTATGTGTGTTCTAATCACAAACCACATCTAGAGTCATTGCATGCATGTTCTTGTCACAAACCACATAAGGATCCACCAGTGTCATTGGATGTGTGTTCTTTTCATGAACCACAGTGTCATTGCATATGTGTTCTTCTCACAAACCACATATGGATCCACCAGTGTCATTGGATGTGTGTTCTTCTCACAAACCACATATGGATCCACCAGTGCGATTGCATGTGTGTTGTTTGAAATAACCACAACTAGAGTCATTGCATGTGTGTTCTTTTCACAAACCACATATGGATCCATTAGAGCCATTGCATGTCTGTTCTTTTCACAAACCACATCTAGAGTCATTGCATGTGTGTTTTTTCACAAACCACATGTGGCTAGTGTCATTAAATGTCTGTTTTTTCCATAGACCACATATGGATCCACTAGTGTCATTGCATGTGTGTTTTTCATGTGTGTTCTTCTCACAAACCACACATGGATCCACTAGTGTCATTGGATGTGTGTTCTTCTCACAAATCACATATGGATCCACCAGTGTGATTGCATGTGTGTTCTTTTCACAAACCATAGCTAGATTCATTGCATGTGTGTTCTTCTCATAAACCACATATGCATCCACCAGAGATCATTGGATGTGTGTTCTTTTCCTGAACCACACCCAGTGTCATTGCATGCGTGTTCTTCTCACAAACCACATATGGATCCACTAGTGTCATTGCATGTGTGTTCTTCTCACAAACCACATATGGATCCACCAATGTCATTGCATGTCTGTTCTTTTCACAAACCACATCTAGAGTCATTGCATGTGTGTTCTTCTAATAAACCACATAAGGATCCACCGGTTTCATTGGATGTGGGTTCTTTTCCTGAACCACACCTAGTGTCATTGCATTTGTGTTCTTCTCACAAACCACACATGGATCCACCAGTGTCATTGGATGTGGGTGTTCTTATCATAAACCACATATGGATCCACCAATGTCATTTTATGTGTGTTCTTATCACAAACCACATCTAGAGTCATTGCATGTGTGTTCTTATCACAAATCACATAAGGATCCACCAGTGTCATTGGATGTGTGTTCTTTTCATGAACCACACCCAGTGTCATTGCATATGTGTTCTTCTCACAAACCACATATGGATCCACCAGTGTCATTGGATGTGTGTTCTTCTGACAAACCACATATGGATCCACCAGCGTAATTGCATGTGTGTTCTTTTCACAAACCACAGCTAGAGTCATTGCATGCGTGTTTTTTTGACAAACCACACATGGATCCACCAGAGTTCATTGGATGTGTGTTCTTTTCATTAACCACACCCAATGTCATTGCATGTGTGTTCTTCTCATAAACCACATATGGATCCACCAGTGTCATTGGATGTGTGTTCTTCTCACAAACCACATATGGAGCCACCGGTGTGATTGCATGTGTGTTCTTTTCACAAACCACAACTAGAGTCATTGCATGTGTGTTCGTCACACAAACCACATATGGATCCACCAGAGTTCATTGGACGTGTGTTCTTTTCATGAACCACACCCAAAGTAATTGCATGTGTGTTCCTCTCACAAACCACATATGGATCCACGAATGTCATTGCATGTGTGTTCTTCTCACAAACCACATATGGATCCACCAGTGTCATTGCATGTGTGTTCTTTTCACGAACCACATCTAAAGTCATTGCATGTGTGTTCTTCTCACAAACCACATAAGGATCCACGAGTGACATTGGATGTGTGTTCTTTTCATGAACCACACCTAGTGTCATTGGATGTGTGTTCTTCTCACGAACCACATATGGATCCACCAGTGTCATTGCATGTGTGTTATTCTCACAAACCACATATGGATCCACAAGTGTCACTACATGTCTGTACTTTTACAAACCACATGTGGATCCACCAGAGTCATTGCATGTGTGTTCTTTTCACAAACCACATAAGGATCCAGCAGTGTCATTGGATGTGTGTTCTTTTCATGAACCACAACAAGTGTCATTGGATGTGTGATCTTATCACAAACCACATATGGATCCACCCATGTCATTGCATGTGTGTTGTTTTCAGAAACCACATGGACCCACCAGAGTTATTTGCATGTGTGTTCTTTTCATTAACCACAACTAGAGTCATTGCATGTGTGTTCTTTTCACAAACCACATATGGATCCATCAGAGTCATTGCATGTTTGTTCTTTTCATTAACCACGGCTAGTGTCATTAAATGTCTGTTCTTTCCATAGACCACATATGGATCCACTAGTGTTATTGCATGTGTGTTTTTCATGTGTGTTCTTCTCACAAACCACACATGGATCCACCAGTGTCATTGGATGTGTGTTCTTCTCACAAATCACATATGGATCCACCAGTGTGATTGCATGTGTGTTCTTTTCACAAACCACAGCTAGATTCATTGCATGTGTGTTCTTCTCACAAACCACATATGGATCCACTAGTGTCATTGCATGTGTGTTCTTCTCACAAACCACATATGGATCCACCAATGTCATTGCATGTGTGTTCTTTTCACAAACCACATCTAGAGTCATTCCATGTGTGTTCTTCATAATACATATTTGGATATCGGTTTCATTGGATGTGGGTTCTTTTCATTTACCACCCTAGTGTCAGTGCATTTTGTTCTTTGTGTTCTTCTCACAAAGCATGGATCCCATGGTGTCATCATGTGTGTGTTCTTCTCACAAACCACATATGGATCCACCAATGTCATTGTATGTGTGTTCTAATCACAAACCACATCTAGAGTCATTGCATGTGTGTTCTTGTCACAAACCACATAAGGATCCACCAGTGTCATTGGATGTGTGTTCTTTTCATGAACCACACCTAGTGTCATTGCATATGTGTTCTTCTCACAAACCACATATGGATCCACCAGTGTCATTGGATGTCATTTTTTCTCACAACATGGTGATTGGATTCGGATGCGATTGCATGTGTGTTCTTTTCACAAAACCATAGCCATCCGATTGCATGTGTGTTCTTTTCACAAACCATAGCTAGAGTCATTGCATGCATGTTCTTTTCACAAACCACAAATGGATCCACCAGCGTCATTGCATGTGTGTTCTTTTCATTAACCATAGCTAGAGTCATTGCATGTTTGTTCTTTTTACAAACCACATATGGATCCAACAGAGTTCATTGGATGTGTGTTCTTTTCATTAACCACACCCAATGTCATTGCATGTGTGTTCTTCTCACAAACCACATATGGATCCAACAGTGTCATTGCATGTGTGTTCTTCTCACAAACCACATATGGATCCAACAGTGTCATTACATGTGTGTTCTTTTCATAAACCACATGGATCCACCAGAGTCATTACTTGCGTGTTCTTTTCATTAACCACAACCAGAGTCATTGCATGTGTGTTCTTTTCACAAACCACATATGGATCCATCAGAGTCATTGCATGTGTGTTCTTTTCATTAACCACAACTAGTGTCATTAAATGTCTGTTCTTTCCACAGACAACATATGGATCCACTAGTGTCATTGCATGTGTGTTTTGCATGTGTGTTCTTCTCACAAACCACACATGGATCCACCAGTGTCATTGCATGTGTGTTCTTCTCACAAATCACATATGGATCCACCAGTGTGATTGCATGTGTGTTATTTTCACAAACCACAGCTAGAGTCATGGCATGTGTGTTCTTCTCACAAACCACATCAGGATCCACCAAAGTCATTGGATGTGTGTTCTTTTCATGAACCACACCCAGTGTCATTGAATGTGTATTCTTCTCACAAACCACATATGGATCCACCAGTGTGATTATATGTGTGTTCTTCTCACAAACCACATCTAGAGTCATTGCATGTGTGTTCTTCTCACAAACCACATGCATCCACCAGAGATCATTGGATGTGTGTTCTTCTGACAAACCACACATGGATCCACCAGTGTCATTGGATGTGTGTTCTTCTCACAAACCACATATGGATCCACCGGTGTGATTGCATGTGTGTTCTTTTCACAAACCATAGCTAGAGTCATTGCATGTGTGTTCTTCTCACAAACCACATAAGGATCCACAAGTGACATTGGATGTGTGTTCTTTTCATGAACCACACCTAGTGTCATTGGATGTGTGTTCTTCTCATGAACCACATATGGATCCACCAGTGTCATTGCATGTGTGTTATTCTCACAAACCACATATGGATCCACAAGTGTCACTACATGTGTGTACTTTTACAAACCACATGTAGATCCACCAGAGTCATTGCATGTGTGTTCTCTCAACAAAACACATAAGGATCCACTAGTGTCATTGGATGTGTGTTCTCTTCATGAACCACAACCTGTGTCATTGGATGTGCGATCTTCTCACAAACCACATATGGATCCACCAGAGTACATTGCATGTCTGTTCTTATCACAAACCACATATGGATCCACCAGTGTCACTGCATGTGTGTTCTTTTCATTAACCATAGGTAGAGTCATTGCATGTGTGTTCTTTTCAGAAACCACATGGATCCACCAGAGTCATTGCATGTGTGTTCTTTTCATTAACCACAACTAGAGTCATTGCATGTGTGTTCTTTTCACAAACCACATATGGATCCATCAGAGTTATTGCATGTGTGTTCTTTTCATTAACCACAACTAGTGTCATTAAATGTCTGTTCTTTCCAAAGACAACATATGGATCCACTAGTGTCATTGCATGTGTGTTTTGGATGTGTGTTCTTCTCACAAACCACACATGAATCCACCAGTGTCATCGGATGTGTGTTCTTCTCACAAATCACATATGGATCCACCAGTGTGATTGCATGTGTGTTCTTTTCACAAACCACAGCTAGAGTCATGACATGTGTGTTCTTCTCACAAACCACATAAGGATCCACCAAAGGTATTGGATGTGTGTTCTTTTCATGAACCACACCCAGTGTCATTGAATGTGTGTTCTTCTCGCAAACCACATACGGATCCACCAGTGTGATTACATGTGTGTTCTTGTCACAAATCACATCTAGAGTCATTTCATGTGTGATCTTCTCACAAACCACATGCATCCACCAAAGATCATTGGATGTGTGTTCTTCTCCTGAACCACACCCAGTGTCATTGCATTTGTGTTCTTCTAACAAACCACACATGGATCCACCAGTGTCATTGGATGTGTGTGTTCTTCTCACAAACCACATATGGATCCACCAATGTCATTGTATGTGTGTTCTAATCACAAACTACATCTAGAGTCATTGCATGTGTGTTCTTGTCACAAACCACATAAGGATCCACCAGTGTCATTGGATGTGTGTTCTTTTCATGAACCACACCTAGTGTCATTGCATATGTGTTCTTCTCACAAACCACATATGGATCCACCACTGTCATTGGATGTGCGTTCTTCGCACAAACCACATATGGATCCAGCAGTGCGATTGCATGTGTGTTCTTTTCACAAACCATAGCTAGAGTCATTGCATGCATGTTCTTTTCACAAACCACATATGGATCCACCAGAGTTAATTGGATGTGTGTTCTTTTCATTAACCACACCCAATGTCATTGCATGTGTGTTCTTCTCACAAACCACATATGGATCCACCAATGTCATTATATGTGTGTTCTTATCACAAACCACATCTAGAGTCATTCATGTGTGTTCTTGTCACAAAGCACATAAGGATCCACCATTGTCATTGGATGTCTGTTCTTTTCATGAACCACACCCAGGGTCATTGCATATGTGTTCTTCTCACAAACCACATATGGATCCACTAGTGTCATTGGATGTGTGTTCTTCTCACAAACCACATATGGATACACCAGTGTGATTGCATGTGTGTTCTTTTCACAAACCACATCTAGAGTCATCGGATGCGTGTTTTTTTGTCAAACCACATATGGATCCACCAGAATTGATTGGATGTGTTTTTTTTTCATTAACCACACCCAATGTCATTGCATGTGTGTTCTTCTCACAAACCATATATGGATCAACCAGTGTCATTGGATGTGTGTTCTTCTCACAAACCACATATGGAGCCACCAGTGTGATTGCATGTGTGTTCTTTTCACAAACCACAACTAGAGTCATTGCATGTGTGTTCATCTCACAAACCATATATGGATCCAACAGAGTTCATTGGATGTGTGTTCTTTTCATGAACCACACCCAGAGTCATTGCCTGTGTGTTCTTCTCACAAACCACATCTGGATCCACGAGTGTCATTGCATGTGTGTTCTTCTCACAAACCACATATGTATCAACTAGTGGCATTGCATGTGTGTTCTTTTCACAAACCACATCTAGAGTCATTGCATGTGTGTTCTTCCCACAAACCACATAAGGATCCACCAGTGACATTGGATGTGTGGTCTTTTCATGAACCACACCTAGTGTCATTGGATGTGTGTTCTTCTCATGAACCACATATGGATCCACTAGTGTCATTGCATGTGTGTTATTCTAACAAACCACATATGGATCCACCAGTGTCATTGGATGTGTGTTCTTCTCACAAACCACATATGGATCCACCAGTGTCATTGCATGTGTCTTCTTCTCACAAAACACATCTAGAGTCATTGCATGTGTGTTCTTTTCACAAACCACATAAGGATCCACAAGTGTCATTAGATGTGTGTTCTTTTCAGGAACCACACCTAGTGTGATTGCATGTGTGTTCTTCTCACAAACCAAATATGGATCCACCAGTGTCATTGCATGTGTGTTCTTCTCGCAAACCACATATGGATCCACCAGAGTCATTGCATGTGTGTTCTTTTCACAAACCACATAAGGATCCAGTAGTGTCATTGGATGTGTGTTCTCTTCATGAACCATAACCAGTGTCATTGGATGTGCGATCTTCTCACAAACCACATATGGATCCACCAGAGTAAATTGCATGTCTGTTCTTATCACAAACCACATATGGATCCACCAGCGTCATTGCATGTGTGTTCTTTTCATTAACCATAGCTAGAGTCATTACATGTGTGTTCTTTTCATAAACCACATGGATCCACCAGAGTCATTGCTTGTGTGTTCTTTTCATTAACCACAACTAGAGTCATTGCATGTGTGTTATTTTCACAAACCACATATGGATCCATCACAGTCATTGCATGTGTGTTCTTTTCATTAACCACAACTAGTGTCATTAAATGTCTGTTCTTTCCACAGACCACATATGGATCCACTAGTGTCATTGCATGTGTGTTTTGCATGTGTGTTCTTCTCACAAACCACACATGGATCCAACAGTCTCATTGCATGTGTGTTCTTCTCACAAATCACATATGGATCCACCAGTGTGATTGCATGTGTGTTATTTTCACAAACCACAACTAGAGTCATGGCATGTGTGTTCTTCTCACAAACTACATCAGGATCCACCAAAGTCATTGGATGTGTGTTCTTTTCACGAACCACACCCAGTGTCATTGAATGTGTATTCTTCTCACAAACCACATATGGATCCACCAGTGTGATTACATGTGTGTTCTTCTCACAAACCACATCTAGAGTCATTGGATGTGTGTTCTTCTCAAAAACCACATGCATCCTCCAGAGATCATTGGATGTGTGTTCTTCTCCTAAACCACACCCAGTGACATTGCATGTGTGTTCTTCTGACAAACCACACATGGATTCACCAGTGTCATTGGATGTGTGTTCTTCTCACAAACCACATATGGATCCACCGGTGTGATTGCATGTGTGTTCTTTTCACAAACCATAGCTAGAGTCATTGCATGTGTGTTCTTCTCACAAACCACATAAGGATCCACAAGTGACATTGGATGTGTGTTCTTTTCATGAACCACACCTAGTGTCATTGGATGTGTGTTCTTCTCATAAACCACATATGGATCCACCAGTGTCATTGCATGTGTGTTATTCTCACAAACCACATATGGATCCACAAGTGTCACTACATGTGTGTACTTTTACAAACCACATGTGGATCCACCAGAGTCATTGCATGTGTGTTCTCTCAACAAAACACATAAGGATCCACTAGTGTCATTGGATGTGTGTTCTCTTCATGAACCACAACCAGTGTCATTGGATGTGCGATCTTCTCACAAACCACATATGGATCCACCAGAGTACATTGCATGTCTGTTCTTATCACAAACCACATATGGATCCTCCAGTGTCATTGCATGTGTGTTCTTTTCATTAACCATAGGTAGAGTCATTGCATGTGTGTTCTTTTCAAAAACCAAATGGATCCACCAGAGTCATTGCATGTGTGTTCTTTTCATTAACCACAACTAGAGTCATTGCATGTGTGTTCTTTTCACAAACCACATATGGATCCATCAGAGTTATTGCATGTGTGTTCTTTTCATTAACCACAACTAGTGTCATTAAATGTCTATTCTTTCCACAGACCACATATGGATCCACTAGTGTCATTGCATGTGTGTTCTTCTCACAAACCACACATGAATCCACCAGTGTCATTGGATGTGTGTTCTTCTCACAAATCACATATGGATCCACCAGTGTGATTGCATGTGTGTTCTTTTCACAAACCACAGCTAGAGTCATGGCATGTGTGTTCTTCTCACAAACCACATAAGGATCCACCAAAGTCATTGGATGTGTGTTCTTTTCATGAACCACAGACAGTGTCAATGATGTGTGTTCTTCTCGCAAACCACATATGGATCCACCAGTGTGATTACATGTGTGTTCTTCTCACAAACCACATCTAGAGTCATTGCATGTGTGATCTTCTCAAAAACCACATGCATCCACCAAAGATCATTGGATGTGTGTTCTTCTCCTGAACCACACCCAGTGTCATTGCATGTGTGTTCTTCTCACAAACCACACATGGATCCACCAGTGTCATTGGATATGTGTTCTTCTCACAAACCACATATGGATCCACCAGTGTGATTGCATGTGTGTTCTTTTCACAAACCATAGCTAGAGTCATTGCATGTGTGTTCTTTTTACAAACCACATATGGATCCAACAGAGTTCATTGGATGTGTGTTCTTTTCATTAACCACACCCAATGTCATTGCATGTGTGTTCTTCTCACAAACCACATATGGATCCAACAGTGTCATTGGATGTGTGTTCTTTTCACAAACCACATCTAGAGTCATTGCATGTGTGTTCTTCTAACAAACCACATATGGATCCACCAGAGTTCATTAGATGTGTGTTCTTTTCACGAACCACACCCAGTGTCATTGCATGTGTGTTCTTCTCACAAACCACATATGGATCCACCAGTGTCATTGCATGTGTGTTCTTCTCACAAACCACATATGGATCCACCAGTGTAATTGCATGTGTGTTCTTTTCACAAACCACATCTAGAGTCATTGCATGTGTGTTCTTCTCACAAAACACATAAGGATCCACCAGTGTCATTGGATGTGTGTTCTTTTTCATGAACCACACCCAGTGTCATTGCATGTGTGTTCTTCTAACAAACCACACATGGATCCACCAGTGTCATTGCATGTGTGTTATTCTCTCAAACCACATATGGATCCACAAGTGTCATTTCTTGTGTGTACTTTTCACAAACCACATGTGGATCCACCAGAGTCATTACATGTGTGTTCTTTTCACAAACCACATCAGGATCCACCAGTGTCATTGGATTTGTGTTCTTTTTATGAACCACAACTAGTGTCATTGGATGTGTGATCTTCTCACAAACCACATATGGATCCACCAGAGTTCATTGCATGTATGTTCTTTTCACAAACCACATATGGATCCACCAGTGTCATTGCATGTGTGTTCTTTTCACAAACCACATGGATCCACCAGAGTCATTGCATGTGTGTTTTTTCATTAACCACAACTAGAGTCATTGCATGTGTGTTCTTTTCACAAACCACATATGGATCCATCAGTCATTGCATGTCTTTTCTTTTCATTAACCACAACTAGTGTCATTAAATGTCTGTTCTTTACACATGCCACATATGGATCCACCAGTGTCATTGCATGTGTGTACATCTCACAAACCACACATGGATCCACCAGTGTCATTGGATGTGTCTTCTTCTCACAAATCACATATGGATCCACCAGTGTGATTGCATGTGTGTTCTTTTCACAAACCACACCTAGAGTCATTGCATGTGTGTTCTTCTCACAAACCACATATGGATCCACTAGAGTTCATTGGATGTGTGTTCCCGAACCACACCAAGTGTCATTGCATGTGTGTTATTCTCACCTACCACATATGGATCCACCAGTGCCATTGCATGTATGTTCTTCTCACAAACCACATATGGATCCACCAGTGTCATTGCATGTGTGTTCTTTTCACAAACCACATCTAGAGACATTGCATGTGTGTTCTTCTCACAAACCACATAAGGATCCACCAGTGTCATTGGATGTGTGTTCTTTTCATGAACCAGACCTAGTGTCATTGGATGTGTGTTCTTCTCACAAACCACATAAAAATCCACCAGTGTCATTGCATGTGTGTTATTCTCTCAAACCACATATGGATCCACAAGTGTCATTTCTTGTGTGTACTTTTCACAAACCACATGTGGATCCACCAGAGTCATTACATGTGTGTTCTTTTCACAAACCACATAAGGATCCACCAGTGTCATTGGATTTTTGTTCTTTTCATGAACCACAACCAGTGTCATTGCATGTGTGTACTTGTCACAAACCACATATGGATCCACCAGTGTCATTGCATGTGTGTTCTTCTCGCAAACCACATATGGATCCGCCAGGGTCATTGCATGTGTGTTCTTTTCACAAACCACATGGATCCACCAGAGTCATTGCATGTGTGTTTTTCATTAACCACAACTAGAGTCATTGCATGTGTGTTCTTTTCACAAACCACATATGGATGCATCAGTCATTGCATGTCTTTTCTTTTCATTAACCACAACTAGTGTCATTAAATGTCTGTTCTTTACACAGGCCACATATCGATCCACCAGTGTCATTGCATGTGTGTACTTCTCACAAACCACACATGGATCCACCGGTGTCATTGGATGTGTGTTCTTCTCACAAATCACATATGGATCCACCGGTGTGATTGCATGTGTGTTCTTTTCACATACCACACCTAGAGTCATTGCATGTGTGTTCTTATCAGAAACCACATATGGATCCACCATTGCCATTGCATGTGTGTTCTTCTCACATACCACATATGGATCCACCAGTGTCATTGCATGTTTGTTTTGCATGTGTGTTCTTCTCACAAACTACACATGGATCCACCAGTGTCATTGGATGTGTGTTCTTCTCAAAAATCACATATGGATCCACCGGTGTGATTGCATGTGTGTTCTTTTCACAAACCACAGCTAGAGTCATTGCATGTGTGTTCTTCTCACAAACCACATATGGACCACTAGAGTTCATTGGATGTGTGTTCCTGAACCACACCAGTGTCATTGCATGTGTGCTATTCTCACAAACCACATATGGATCCACCAGTGTCATTACATGTATGTTCTTTTCACAAACCACATATGGATCCACCAGAGATCATTGTATGTGTGTTCTTTTCCTGAACCACACCCAGTGTCATTGCATGTGTGTTTTACTCACAAACCAAATATGGATCCACTAGTGTCATTTCATGTGTGTTCTTCTCATAAACCACATATGGATCCACCAGTGTCATTGCATGTTTGTTTTGCATGTGTGTTCTTCTCACAAACCACATACAGATCCACCAGTGTCATTGCATGTGTGTTATTCTCTCAAACCACATATGGATCCACAAGTGTCATTTCTTGTGTGTACTTTTCACAAACCACATGTGGATCCACCAGAGTCATTACATGTGTGTTCTTTTCACAAACCACATAAGGATCCACCAGTGTCATTGGATTTGTGTTCTTTTCATGAACCACAACCAGTGTCATTGGATGTGTGATCTTCTCACAAACCACATATGGATCCACCAGAGTTCATTGCATGTCTGTTCTTTTCACAAACCACATATGGATCCGCCAGTGTCATTGCATGTGTGTTCTTTTTACAAACCACATGGATCCACCAGAGTCATTGCATGTGTGTTTTTCATTAACCACAACTAGAGTCATTGCATGTGTGTTCTTTTCACAAACCACATATGGATGCATCAGTCATTGCATGTATTTTCTTTTCATTAACCACAACTAGTGTCATTAAATGACTGTTCTTTACACAGGCCACATATGGATCCACCAGTGTCATTGCATGTATGTTCTTTTCACAAACCACAGCTAGAGTCATTGCATATGTGTTCTTCTCACAAACCACATATGGATCCACTAGAGTTCATTAGATGTGTGTTCCTGAACCACACCCAGTGTCATTGCATGTGTTTTATTCTCACAAACCACACATGGATCCACCGGTGTCATTGGATGTGTGTTCTTCTCACAAATCACATATGGATCCACCGGTGTGATTGCATGTGTGTTCTTTTCACATACCACACCTAGAGTCATTGCATGTGTGTTCTTCTTAGAAACCACATATGGATCCACTAGAGTTCATTGGATGTGTGTTCCTGAAGCACACCAAGTGTCATTGCATGTGTGTTATTCTCACAAACCACATATGGATCCACCAGTGCCATTGCATGTGTGTTCTTCTCACATACCACATATGGATCCACCAGTGGCATTGCCTGTTTGTTTTGCATGTGTGTTCTTCTCACAAACTACACATGGATCCACCAGTGTCATTGGATGTGTGTTCTTCTCACAAATCACATATGGATGCACCGGTGTGATTGCATGTGTGTTCTTTTCACAAACCACAGCTAGAGTCATTGCATGTGTGTTCTTCTCACAAACCACATATGGACCACTAGAGTTCATTGGATGTGTGTTCCTGAACCACACCCAGTGTCATTGCATGTGTGTTATTCTCACAAACCACATATGGATCCACCAGTGTCATTACATGTATGTTCTTTTCACAAACCACATATGGATCCACCAGAGATCATTGGATGTGTGTTCTTTTCCTGAACCACACCCAGTGTCATTGCATGTGTGTTTTACTCACAAACCAAATATGGATCCACTAGTGTCATTTCATGTGTGTTCTTCTCACAAACCACATATGGATCCACCAGTGTCATTGCATGTTTGTTTTGCATGTGTTTTCTTCTCACAAACTACACATGGATCCACCAGTGTCATTGGATTTGTGTTCTTCTCACAAATCACATATGGATCCACCGGTGTGATTGCATGTATGTTCTTTTCACAAACCACAGCTAGAGTCATTGCATGTGTGTTCTTCTCACAAACCACATATGGATCCACTAGAGTTCATTGGATGTGTGTTCCTGAACCACACCCAGTGTCATTGCATGTGTTTTATTCTCACAAACCACATATGGATCCACCGGTGTCATTGCATGTGTGTTCTTCTCACAAACCTCATATGGATCCACCAGTGTCATTGCATGTGTGTTCTTTTCATAAACCACATCTAGAGTCATTGCATGTGTGCTCTTCTAATAAACCACATAAGGATCCTCCAGTTTCATTGGATGTGTGTTCTTTTCATTAACCACACCCAGTGTCATTGCATGTGTGTTCTTCTCAGAAACCACCCATGGATCCACCAGTGTCATTGGATGTGTGTGTTCTTCTCACAAATCACATATGGATCCACCATTGTCATTGCATGTGTGTTCTTATTTCAGATCACATATGGATCCACCAATGTCATTGCATGTGTGTACTTGTCACAAACCACATATGGATCCACCAGTGTCATTGCATGTGTGTTCTTCTCGCAAACCACATATGGATCCATGATGTCATTGCATGTGTGTTCTTTTCACAAACCACATGGATCCACCAGAGTCATTGCATGTGTGTTTTTCATTAACCACAACTAGAGTCATTGCATGTGTGTTCTTTTCACAAACCACATATGGATGCATCAGTCATTGCATGTCTTTTCTTTTCATTAACCACAACTAGTGTCATTAAATGTCTGTTCTTTACACAGGCCACATATGGATCCACCAGTGTCATTGCATGTGTGTACTTCTCACAAACCACACATGGATCCACCGGTGTCATTGGATGTGTGTTCTTCTCACAAATCACATATGGATCCACCGGTGTGATTGCATGTGTGTTCTTTTCACATACCACACCTAGAGTCATTGCATGTGTGTTCTTCTTAGAAACCACATATGGATCCACTAGAGTTCATTGGATGTGTGGTCCTGAAGCACACCAAGTGTCATTGCATGTGTGTTATTCTCATAAACCACATATGGATCCACCAGTGCCATTGCATGTGTGTTCTTCTCACATACCACATATGGATCCACCAGTGTCATTGCATGTTTGTTTTGCATGTGTGTTCTTCTCACAAACTACACATGGATCCACCAGTGTCATTGGATGTGTGTTCTTCTCACAAATCACATATGGATGCACCGGTGTGATTGCATGTGTGTTCTTTTCACAAACCACAGCTAGAGTCATTGCATGTGTGTTCTTCTCACAAACCACATATGTACCACTAGAGTTCATTGGATGTCTGTTCCTGAACCACACCCAGTGTCATTGCATGTGTGTTATTCTCACAAACCACATATGGATCCACCAGTGTCATTACATGTATGTTCTTTTCACAAACCACATATGGATCCACCAGAGATCATTGGATGTGTGTTCTTTTCCTGAACGACACCCAGTGTCATTGCATGTGTGTTTTACTCACAAACCAAATATGGATCCACTAGTGTCATTTCATGTGTGTTCTTCTCACAAACCACATATGGATCCACCAGTGTTATTGCATGTTTGTTTTGCATGTGTGTTCTTCTCACAAACTACACATGGATCCACCAGTGTCATTGGATTTGTGTTCTTCTCACAAATCACATATGGATCCACCTGTGTGATTGCATGTATGTTCTTTTCACAAACCACAGCTAGAGTCATTGCATGTGTGTTCTTCTCACAAACCACATATGGATCCACTAGAGTTCATTGGATGTGTGTTCCTGAACCACACCCAGTGTCACTGCATGTGTTTTATTCTCACAAACCACATATGGATCCACCGGTGTCATTGCATGTGTGTTCTTCTCACATACCTCATATGGATCCACCAGTGTCATTGCATGTGTGTTCTTTTCATAAACCACATCTAGAGTCATTGCATGTGTGTTCTTCTAATAAACCACATAAGGATCCTCCAGTTTCATTGGATGTGTGTTCTTTTCATGAACCACACCCAGTGTCATTGCATGTGTGTTCTTCTCAGAAACCACACATGGATCCACCAGTGTCATTGGATGTGTGTGTTCTTCTCACAAATCACATATGGATCCACCATTGTCATTGCATGTGTGTTCTTATTTCAAATCACATATGGATCCACCAATGTCATTGCATGTGTGTACTTGTCACAAACCACATATGGATCCACCAGTGTCATTGCATGTGTGTTCTTCTCGCAAACCACATATGGATCCGCCAGTGTCATTGCATGTGTGTTCTTTTCACAAACCACATGGATCCACCAGAGTCATTGCATGTGTGTTTTTCATTAACCACAACTAGAGTCATTGCATGTGTGTTCTTTTCACAAACCACATATGGATGCATCAGTCATTGCATGTCTTTTCTTTTCATTAACCACAACTAGTGTCATTAAATGTCTGTTCTTTACACAGGCCACATATGGATCCACCAGTCTCATTGCATGTGTGTACTTCTCACAAACCACACATGGATCCACCGGTGTCATTGGATGTGTGTTCTTCTCACAAATCACATATGGATCCATCGGTGTGATTGCATGTGTGTTCTTTTCACATACCACACCTAGAGTCATTGCATGTGTGTTCTTCTCAGAAACCACATATGGATCCACTAGAGTTCATTGGATGTGTGTTCCTGAAGCACACCAAGTGTCATTGCATGTGTGTTATTCTCATAAACCACATATGGATCCACCAGTGCCATTGCATGTGTGTTCTTCTCACATACCACATATGGATCCACCAGTGTCATTGCATGTTTGTTTTGCATGTGTGTTCTTCTCACAAACTACACATGGATCCACCAGTGTCATTGGATGTGTGTTCTTCTCACAAATCACATATGAATCCACCGGTGTGATTGCATGTGTGTTCTTTTCACAAACCACAGCTAGAGTCATTGCATGTGTGTTCTTCTCACAAACCACATATGGACCACTAGAGTTCATTGGATGTGTGTTCCTGAACCACACCCAGTGTCATTGCATGTGTGTTATTCTCACAAACCACATATGGATCCACCAGTGTCATTACATGTATGTTCTTTTCACAAACCACATATGGATCCACCAGAGATCATTGGATGTGTGTTCTTTTCCTGAACGACACCCAGTGTCATTGCATGTGTGTTTTACTCACAAACCAAATATGGATCCACTAGTGTCATTTCATGTGTGTTCTTCTCACAAACCACATATGGATCCACGAGTGTCATTGCATGTTTGTTTTGCATGTGTGTTCTTCTCACAAACTACACATGGATCCACCAGTGTCATTGGATATGTGTTCTTCTCACAAATCACATATGGATCCACCTGTGTGATTGCATGTATGTTCTTTTCACAAACCACAGCTAGAGTCATTGCATGTGTGTTCTTCTCACAAACCACATATGGATCCACTAGAGTTCATTGGATGTGTGTTCCTGAACCACACCCAGTGTCATTGCATGTGTTTTATTCTCACAAACCACATATGGATCCACCGGTGTCATTGCATGTGTGTTCTTCTCACATACCTCATATGGATCCACCAGTGTCATTGCATGTGTGTTCTTTTCATAAACCACATCTAGAGTCATTGCATGTGTGTTCTTCTAATAAACCACATAAGGATCCTCCAGTTTCATTGGATGTGTGTTCTTTTCATGAACCACACCCAGTGTCATTGCATGTGTGTTCTTCTCAAAAACCACACATGGATCCACCAGTGTCATTGGATGTGTGTGTTCTTCTCACAAATCACATATGGATCCACCATTGTCATTGCATCTGTGTTCTTATTTCAAATCACATATGGATCCACCAATGTCATTGCATGTGTGTACTTGTCACAAACCACATATGGATCCACCAGTGTCATTGCATGTGTGTTCTTCTCGCAAACCACACATGGATCCGCCAGTGTCATTGCATGTGTGTTCTTTTCACAAACCACATGGATCCACCAGAGTCATTGCATGTGTGTTTTTCATTAACCACAACTAGAGTCATTGCATGTGTGTTCTTTTCACAAACCACATATGGATGCATCAGTCATTGCATGTCTTTTCTTTTCATTAACCACAACTAGTGTCATTAAATGTCTGTTCTTTACACAGGCCACATATGGATCCACCAGTGTCATTGCATGTGTGTACTTCTCACAAACCACACATGGATCCACCGGTGTCATTGGATGTGTGTTCTTCTCACAAATCACATATGGATCCACCGGTGTGATTGCATGTGTGTTCTTTTCACATACCACACCTAGAGTCATTGCATGTGTGTTCTTCTTAGAAACCACATATGGATCCACTAGAGTTCATTGGATGTGTGTTCCTGAAGCACACCAAGTGTCATTGCATGTGTGTTATTCTCATAAACCACATATTGATCCACCAGTGCCATTGCATGTGTGTTCTTCTCACATACCACATATGGATCCACCAGTGTCATTGCATGTTTGTTTTGCATGTGTGTTCTTCTCACAAACCACATATAGATCCACTAGAGTTCATTGGATGTGTGTTCCTGAACCACACCCAGTGTTATTGCATGTGTGTTATTCTCACAAACCACATATGGATCCACCGGTGTCATTGCATGTGTGTTCTTCTCACAAACCTCATATGGATCCACCAGTGTCATTGCAGGTGTGTTCTTTTCATAAACCACATCTAGAGTCATTGCATGTGTGTTCTTCTAATAAACCACATAAGAATCCTCCAGTTTCATTGGATGTGTGTTCTTTTCATGAACCACACCCAGTGTCATTGTATGTGTGTTCTTCTCACAAACCACACATGGATCCACCTGTGTCATTGGATGTGTGTGTTCTTCTCACAAACCACATATGGATCCACCATTGTCATTGCATGTGTGTTCTTATTTCAAATCACATATGGATCCACCAATGTCATTGCATGTGTGTACTTGTCACAAACCACATATGGATCCACCAGTGTCATTGCATGTGTGTTCTTCTCGCAAACCACATATGGATCCGCCAGTGTCATTGCATGTGTGTTTTTTTCACAAACCACATTTAGAGTCATTGCATGTGTGTTCTTCTGACAAACCACATATGGATCCACCAGTGTCGTTGGATGAGTGTTCTTCTCATAAACCACATATGGATCCACCAGTGTCATTGCATGTGTCTTCTTCTCAGAAAACACATCTAGAGTCATTGAATGTGTGTACTTTTACAAACCACATGTGGATCCACTAGAGTCATTGCATATGTGTTCGTTTCACAAACCACATAAGGATCCACCAGTGTGATTGGATGCGTGTTCTTTTCATGAATCACAACCAGTGTCACTGGATGTGCGATCTTCTCACAAACGACATATGGATCCACCAGAGTACATTGCATGTATGTTCTTTTCACAAACCACATATGGATCGACCAGTGTCATTGCATGTGTGTTCTTTTCATTAACCTTAGCTAGAGTCATTGCATGTGTGTTGTTTTCACAAACCACATGGATCCATCAGAGTCATTGCATGTCAGTTCTTTTCATTAACCACAGCTAGTGTTATTAAATGTCTGTTCTTTCCACATACCACATATGGATCCACTAGTGTCATTGCATGTGTGTTTTTCATGTGTGTTCTTCTCACAAACCACACATGGATCCACCAAAGTCATTGGATGTGTGTTATTCTCTCAAACCACATATAGATCCACAAGTGTCATTGCTTGTGTGTACTTTTCACAAACCACGTGTGGATCCACCATAGTCATTACATGTGTGTTCTTTTCACAAACCACATAAGGATCCACTAGTGTCATTGGATGTGTGTTCCTTTCATGAACCACAACCAGTGTCATTGGATGTGTGATCTTCTCACAAACCACATATGGATCCACCAGAGTTCATTGCATGTCTATTCTTTTCACAAACCACATATGGATCCACTAGTGTCATTGCATGTGTGTTCTTTTCACAAACCACATGGATCCACCAGAGTCATTACATGTGTGTTTTTTTCATTAACCACAACTCGAGTCATTGCATGTGTGTTCTTTTCACAAGCCACATATGGATCCATCAGTCATTGCGTGTCTTTTCTTTTCATTAACCACAACTAGTGTCATTAAATGTCTGTTCTTTACACAGACCACATATGGATCCACCAGTGTCATTGCATGTTTGTTTTGCATGTGTGTTCTTCTCACAAACCACACATGGATCCACCAGTGTCATTGGATGTGTGTTCTTCTCACAAATCACATATGGATCCACCGGTGTGATTGCATGTGTGTTCTTTTCACGAACCACAGCTAGAGTCATTGCATGTGTGTTCTTCTCACAAACCACAGCTAGACTCATTGCTTGTCTGTTCTTTTCACAAACCACAGCTAGAGTCATTGCATGTCTGTTTTTCTACAAACCACATATGGATCCACCGGTGTCACTGCATGTGTGTTCTTCTCACAAACCTCATATGTATCCACCAGTGTCATTGCATGTGTGTTCTTTTCACAAACCACATCTAGATTCATTGCATGTGTGTTCTTCTAATAAACCACATAAGGATCCTACAGTTTCATTGGATGTGTGTTCTTTTCATGAACCACACCCAGTGTCATTGCATGTGTGTTCTTCTCACAAACCACACATGGATCCACCAGTGTGATTGCATGTGTGTTCTTCTCACAAACCACAGCTAGAGTCATTGCATGTGTGTTCTTCTCACAAACCACATATGGATCCACCATTGTAATTGGACGTGTGTTCTTATATCAAATCACATATGTATCCACCAATGTCATTGCATGTGTTTTCTTGTCACAAACCACATATGGATCCACAAGTGTGATTGCATGTGTGTTCTTCTCACAAACCACAGTTAGAGTCATTGCATGTGTGTTCTTCTCACAAACCACATATGGATCCACCAGAGTTCATTGGATGTGTGTTCTTTTCATGAACCACACCTAGTGTCATTGCATGTGAGTTCTTCTCGCAAGCAACGTATGGATCCACCAGAGTTCATTGCATGTCTATTATTCTCACAAACCACATATGGATCAACCAGAGTTCATTGGATGTGTGTTCTTTTCATGAACCACACCCATTGTCATTGAATGTGTGTTCTTCTCACAAACCACGTATGGATCCTCCAAAGTTCATTGCATGTCTATTATTCTCACAAACCACATATGGATCCACTAGAGTTCATTGGATGTGTGTTCTTTTCATCAACCACACTAGTGTCATTGCATGTGTGTTCTTCTCACAAACCACATATGGATCCACCAGTGTCATTGCATGTGTCTTCTTCTCGCAAACCACATATGGATCCGCCAGTGTCATTGCATGTGTGTTCTTTTCACAAACCACATTTAGAGTTATTGCATGTGTGTTCTTCTGACAAACCACATATGGATCCACCAGTGTCATTGGATGTGTGTTCTTCTCACAAACCACATATGGATCCACCAGTGTCATTGCATGTGTTTTCTTCTCACAAAACACATCTATAGTCATTGCATGTGTGTACTTTTACAAACCACATGTGGATCCACAAGAGTCATTGCATATGTGTTCGTTTCACAAACCACATAAGGATCCACCAGTGTCATTGGATGCGTGTTCTTTTCATGAACCACAACCAGTGTCATTGGATGTGTGATCTTCTCACTAACGACATATGGATCCACCAGAGTACAGTGCATGTATGTTCTTTTCACAAACCACATATGGATCCACCAGTGTCATTGCATGTGTGTTCTTTTCATTAACCATAGCTAGAGTCATTGCATGTGTGTTCTTTTCATTAACCATAGCTAGAGTCATTGCATGTGTGTTGTTTTCACAAACCACATGGATCCACCAGAGTCATTGCATGTGTGTTCTTTTCATTAACCACAACTAGAGTCATTGCATGTGTGTTGTTTTCACAAACCACATATGGATCCATCAGAGTCATTGCATGTCTGTTCTTTTCATTAACCACAGCTAGTGTCATTAAATGTCTGTTCTTTCCACAGACCACATATGGATCCACTAGTGTCATTGCATGTGTGTTTTTCATGTGTGTTCTTCTCACAAACCACACATGGATCCACTAGAGTCATTGGATGTGTGTTCTTCTCACAAATCACATATGGATCCACCCGTGTGATTGCATGTGTGTTCTTTTCACAAACCACAGCTAGATTCATTGCATGTGTGATCTTCTCACAAACCACATATGCATCCACCAGAGATCATTGGATGTGTGTTCTTTTCCTGAACCACACCTAGTGTGATTGCATGTGTGTTTTTCTCACAAACCACATATGGATCCACCAATGTCATTGCATGTGTGTTATTCTCTCAAACCACATATGGATCCACAAGTGTCATTGCTTGTGTGTACTTTTCACAAACCACGTGTGGATCCACCAGAGTCATTACATGTGTGTTCTTTTCACAAACCACATAAGTATCCACTAGTGTCATTGGATGTGTGTTCTTTTCATGACACACAACCAGTGTTATTGGATGTGTGATCTTCTCACAAACCACATATGGATCCACTAGAGTTCATTGCATGTCTGTTCTTTTCACAAACCACATATGGATCCACTAGTGTCATTGCATGTGTGTTCTTTTCACAAACCACATGGATCCACAAAAGTCATTGCATGTGTTTTTTTTTCATTAACCACAACTGGAGTCATTCCATGTGTGTTCTTTTCACAAACCACATATGGATCCATCAGTCATTGCATCTCTTTTCTTTTCATTAACCACAACTAGTGTCATTAAATGTCTGTTCTTTACACATACCACATATGGATCCACCATCCACCAGTGTCATTATATGTGTGTTCTTCTCACAAATAACATATGGATCCACCGGTGTGATTGCATGTGTCTTCTTTTCACAAACCACAACTAGAGTCATTACATGTGTGTTCTTCTCACAAACCACATATGGATCCACTAGAGTTCATTGGATGTGTGTTCCTGAACCACACCCAGTGTCATTGCATGTGTGTTATTCTCACAAACCACATATGGATCCACCAGTGTCATTGCATGTGTGTTCTTCTCACAAACCACATATGGATCCACCAGTGTCATTGCATGTGTGTTCTTTTCACAAACCACATCTAGAGTCATTGCATGTGTGCTCTTCTTATAAACCACATAAGGATCCTCCGGTTTCATTGGATGTGTGTTCTTTTTATGAACCACACCCAGTGTCATTGCATGTGTATTCTTCTCACAAACCACACATGGATCCACCAGTGTCAATGGATGTGTGTGTTCTTCTCACAAACCACATATGAATCCACCATTGTCATTGCATGTGTGTTCTTATTTCAAATCACATATGGATCCACCAATGTCATTGCATGTGTGTTCTTGTCACAAACCACATATGGATCCACAAGTGTGATTGCATGTGTGTTGTGCTCACAAACCACAGTTAGAGTCATTGCATGCGTGTTCTTCTCACAAACCACATATGGATCCACGAGAGTTCATTGGATGTGTGTTCTTTTCATGAACCACACGTAGTGTCATTGCATGTGTGTTCTTCTCGCAAACAACGTATGGATCCACCAGAGTTCATTGCATGTCTGTTATTCTCACAAACCACATATGGATCCACCAGAGTTCATTGGATGTGTGTTCTTTTCATGAACCACACCTAGTGTCATTGAATGTGTGTTCTTCTCACAAACCACATATGGATCCACCAAAGTTCATTGCATGTTTGTTATTCACACAAACCACATATTGATCCACTAGAGTTCATTGGATGTGTGTTCTTTTCATCAACCACACCAGTGTCATTGCATGTGTGTTCTTCTCACAAACCACATATGGATCCACAAGTGTCATTGCATGCGTGTTCTTCTCGCAAACCACATATGGATCCGCCAGTGTCATTGCATGTGTGTTCTTTTCACAAACCACATTTAGAGTCATTGCATGTGTGTTCTTCTGACAAACCACATATGGATCCACCAGTGTCATTGGATGTGTGTTCTTCTCACAAACCACATATGGATCCACCAGTGTCATTGCATGTGTCTTCTTCTCACAAAACACATCTAGAGTCATTGCATGTGTGTTCTTTTCACAAACCACATAAGGATCCACAAGTGTCATTAGATGTGTGTTCTTTTCAGGAACCACACCTAGTGTGATTGCATGTGTGTTCTTCTCACAAACCAAATATGGATCCACCAGTGTCATTGCATGTGTGTTCTTCTCGCAAACCACATATGGATCCACCAGTGTCATTGCATGTGTGTTCTTTTCACAAACCACATATGGATCCACCAGTGTCATTGCATGTGTGTTCTTATCACAAACCACATATGGATCCACCAGTGTCATTGCATGTGTGTTCTTTTCACAAACCACATCTAGAGTGATTGCATGTGTGTTCTTCTCACAAACCACATAAGGATCCACCAGTGACATTGGATGTGTGTTCTTTTCATGAACCACACCTAGTGTTATTCGATGTGTGTTCTTCTCATGAACCACATATGGATCCACCAATGTCATTGCATGTGTGTTATTCTCACAAACCACATATGGATCCACCAGTGTCATTGCATGTGTGTTCTTCACACAAACCACATATGGATCCACTAGTCTCATTGCATGTGTGTTCTTTTCACAAACCACATCTAGAGTCATTACATGTGTGTTCTTCTAATAAACCACATAAGGATCCTCCAGTTTCTTTGGATGTGTGTTCTTTTCATGAACCACACCAAGTTTCATTGCATGTGTGTTCTTCTCACAAACCACACATGGATCGACCAGTGTCATTGGATGTGTGTGTTCTTCTCACAAACCACATATGCATCCACCATTGTCATTGCATGTGTGTTCTTATCACAAATCACATACGGATCCACCAATGTCATTGCATGTGTGTTCTTGTCACAAACCACATATGGATCCACAAGTGTGATTGCATGTGTGTTCTTCTCACAAACAACAGCTAGAGTCATTGCATGCGTGTTCTTCTCACAAACCACACATGGATCCACCAGAGTTCATTGGATGTGTTTGTTTTCTTGAACCACACCTAGTGTCATTGCATGTGTGTTCTTCTCACAAACCACGTATGGTTCCACCAGAGTTCATTGCATGTCTATTATTCTCACAAACCACATATGAATCCACTAGAGTTCATTGGATGTGTGTTCTTTTCATGAACCACACCCAGTGTCATTGAATGTGTGTTCTTCTCACAAACCACATATGGATCCACCAGTGTTCATTGCATGTATATTATTATCACAAACCACAAATGGATCCACCAGAGTTCATTGGATGTGTGTTCTTTTCATCAACCACACCCAGTGTCATTGCATGTGTGTTCTTCTCACAAACCACATATGGATCCACCAGTGTCATTGCATGTGTGTTCTTCTCGCAAACCACATATGGATCCGCCAGTGTCATTACATGTGTGTTCTTTTCTCAAACCACATTTAGAGTCATTGCATGTGTGTTCTTCTCACAAACCACATATGGATCCCCCAGTGTCATTGGATGTGTGTTCTTCTCACAAACCACATATGGATCCACCAGTGTCATTGCATGTGTCTTCTTCTCACAAAACACATCTAGAGTCATTGCATGTGTGTTCTTTTCACAAACCACATAACGATCCACAAGTGTCATTGGATGTGTGTTATTTTCATGAACCACACCAAGTGTCATTGCATGTGTGTTCTTCTCACAAACCACATATGGATCCACCAGTGTTATTGCATGTGTGTTCTTTTCACAAACCACATCTAGAGTCATTGCATGTGTGTTTTCTCACAAACCACATAAGGATCCACCAGTGACATTGGATGTGTGTTCTTTTCATGAACCACACGTAGTGTTATTGGATGTGTGTTCTTCTCACGAACCACATATGGATCCACCAGTGTCATTGCATCTGTGTTCTCGCAAACCACATATGGATCCGCCAGTGTCATTGCATGTGTGAGTCATGGCATGTGTGTTCTTCTCACAAACCACATATGGATCCACTAGTGTCATTGCATGTGTCTTCTTCTCACAAAACCACATATGGATCCACCAGTGTCATTGCATGTGTCTTCTTCTCACAAAACCACATAAGGATCCACAAGTGTCATTGGATGTGTGTTATTTTCATGAACCACACCCAGTGCCATTGCATGTGTGTTCTTCTCACAAACCACATATGGATCCACCAGTGTCATTGCATGTGTGTTATTCTCACAAACCACATATGTATCCACCAATGTCATTGGATGTGTGTTCTTTTCATAAAACCACATCTAGAGTCATTGCATGTGTGTTCTTCTCACAAACCACATAAGGATCCACCAGTGACATTGGATGTGTGTTCTTTTCATGAACCACACCTAGTGTCATTGGATGTGTGTTCTTCTCACGAACCACATATGGATCAACCAATGTCATTGCATGTGTGTTATTGTCACAAACCACATATGGATCGACAAGTGTCGCTGCATGTGTGTACTTTTACAAACCACATGTGGATCCACCAGAGTCATTGCATGTGTGTTCGTTTCACAAACCACATAAGGATCCACCAGTGTCATTGGATGTGTGTTCTTTTCATGAACCACAACCAGTGTCATTGGATGTGCGATCTTCTCACAAATGACATATGGATCCACCAGAGTACATTGCATGTATGTTGTTTTCACAAACCACATATGGATCCACGAGTGTCATTGCATGTGTGTTCTTTTCACAAACCACAGCTAGAGTCATTGCATGTGTGTCCTTCTCACAAACCCCATATGGATCCACTAGAGTTCATTGGATGTGTGTTCCTGAACCACACCCAGTGTCATTGCATGTGTGTTATTCTCACAAACCACATATGGATCCACCAGTGTCATTGCATGTGTGTTCTTCTCACAAACCACATATGGATCCACCAGTGTCACTGCATCTGTGTTCTTTTCACAAACCACATCTAGAGTCATTACATGTGTGTTCTTCTAATAAACCACATAAGGATCCTCCAGTTTCATTGGATGTGTGTTCGTTTCATGAACCACACCCAGTGTCATTACATGTGTGTTCTTCTCACAAACCACACATGGATCCACCAGTGTCATTGGATGTGTGTGTTCTTATCACAAACCACATATGGATCAACCATTGTCATTGCATGTGTGTTCTTATCACAAATCACATATGGATCCACCAATGTCATTGCATGTGTGTTCTTGTCACAAACCACATATGGATCCACAAGTGTGATTGCATGTGTGTTCTTCACACAAACAACAACTAGAGCCATTGCATGCGTGTTCTTCTCACAAACCATATATGGATCCACCAGAGTTCATTGGACGTGTGTTCTTTTCATGAACCACACCTAGTGTCATTGCATATGTGTTCTTCGCACAAACCACATATGGATCCACCAGAGTTCATTGGATGTGTGTTCTTTTCATGAACCACACCGAGTGTCATTGCATGTGTGTTCTTCTCACAAACCACGCATGGATCCACCAGAGTTCATTGCATGTCTATTATTCTCACAAACCACATATGGATCCACTAGAGTTCATTGGATGTGTGTTATTTTCATGAACCACAGCCAGTGTCATTGCATGTGTGTTCTTCTCACAAACCACATATGGATCCACCAGTGTCATTGCATGTGTGTTCTTCTCATAAACCACATAAGGATCCACCAGTGACATTGGATGTGTGTTGTTTCATGAACCACAACCACTGTCATTGGATGTGCGATCTTCTCACAAACGACATATGGATCCACCAGAGTACATTGCATGTATCTTCTTTTCACAAACCACATATGGATCCACTAGTGTCACTGCATGTGTGTTCTTTTCACAAACCACATCTAGACTCATTGCATGTGTGTTCTTCTCACAAACCACATATGGATCCACTAGAGTTCATTGGATGTGTGTTCCTGAACCACACCCAGTGTCATTACATGTGTGTTATTCTCACAAACCACGTATGGACCCAGCAGAGTTCATTGCATCTTTATTATTCTCACAAACCACATATGGATCCACCAGAGTTCATTGGATTTGTGTTATTTTCATGAACCACACCCAGTGTCATTGCATGTGTGTTCTTTTGAGAAACCACATATGGATTCACCAGTGTCATTGCATGTGTGTTCTTCTCACAAACCACATCTAGAGTCATTGCATGTGTGTTCTTCTCACAAACCACATAAGGATCCACCAGTGACATTGGATGTGTGTTCTTTTCATGAACCACACCTAATGTCATTGGATGTGTGTTCTTATCACGAACCACATTTGAATCAACCAATGTCATTTCATGTGTGTTATTCTCACAAAACACATATGGATCCACAAGTGTCACTACATGTGTGTACTTTTACAAACCACATGTGGATCCACCAGAGTCATTGCATGTGTGTTCGTTTCACAAACCACATAAGGATCCACCAGTGTCATTGGATGTGTGTTCTTTTCATGAACCACAACCAGTGTCATTGGATGTGCGATCTTCTCACAAACGACATATGGGTCCACCAGAGTACAGTGCATGTATGTTCTTTTCAGAAACCACATATGGATCCACTAGTGTCATTGCATGCGTGTTCTTTTCATTAACCATAGCTAGAGTCATTGCATGTGTGTTGTTTTCACAAACCACAATTAGATTCATTGCATGTGTGTTCTTTTCACAAACCACATATGGATCCATCAGAGTCATTGCATGTCTGTTCTTTTCATTAACCACAGCTAGAGTCATTAAATGTCTGTTCCTTCCACAGACCAGATATGGATCCACTAGTGTCATTGCATGTGTTTTTTTCATGTGTGTTCTTCTCACAAACCACACAAGGATCCACCAGTGTCATTGGATGTGTGTTCTTCTCACAAATCACACATGGATGCACAAGGGTGATTGCATGTGTGTTCTTTTCACAAACCACAGCTAGATTCATTGCATGTGTGTTCTTCTCACAAAACACATATGCATCCACCAGAGATCATTGGATGTGTGTTCTTTTCATGAACCACACCCAGTGTCATTGCATGTGTGTTCTTCTCACAAACCACATATGGATCCACCAGTGTCATTGCATGTGTGTTCTTCTCACAAACCACATATGGATCCACCAGTGTCATTGCATGCGTGTTCCTTTCACAAACCACATCTAGAGTCATTGCATGTGTGTTCTTCTCACTAACCACATAAGGATCCACCAGTGTCATTGGATATGTGTTCTTTTCATGAACGACACCTAGTGTCATTGCATGTGTGTTCTTCTCACCAACCACACACGGATCCACCAATGTCATTGGATGTGTGTGTTCTTCTCACAAACGACATATGGATCCCCTAGTGTCATTGCATGTGTGTTCTTTTCACAAACCACATCTAGAGTCATTGCATGTGTGTTCTTCTCACAAACCACATAAGGATCCACCAGTGACATTGGATGTGTGTTCTTTTCATGAACACAAACCTAGTGTCATTGCATGTGTGTTCTTCTCATGAACCACATATGGATCTACCAGTGTCATTGCATGTGTGTTAATCTCACAATTCACATATGGATCCACAAGTGTCACTGCATGTGTGTACTTTTACAAACCACATGTGGATCCACCAGAGTCATTGCATGTGTGTTCTTTTCACAAACCACATAAGGATCCACCAGTGTCATTGGATGTGTGTTCTTTTCATGAACCACAACCAGTGTCATTGGATGTGCGATCTTCTCACAAACCACATATGGATACGCCAGAGTACATTGCATGTATGTTCTTTTCACAAACCACATATGGATCCACCAGTGTCATTGCATGTGTGTTCTTTTCATTAACCATAGCTAGAGTCATTGCATGTGTGTTGTTTTCACAAACCACATGGATCCACTAGAGTCATTGCATGTGTGTTCTTTTCATTAACCACAACTAGAGTCATTTTATGTGTGTTCTTTTCACAAACCACATATGGATCCATCAGAATCATTGCATGTCTGTTCTTTTCATTAACCACAGCTAGTGTCATTAAATGTCTCTTCTTTCCATAGACCACATATGGATCCACTAGTGTCATTGCATGTGTGTTTTGCATGTGTGTTCTTCTCACAAACCACACATGGATCCACCAGTGTCATTGGATGTGTGTTCTTCTCACAAATCACATATGGATCCACCAGTGTGATTGCATGTGTTTTCTTTTCACAAACCACAACTAGATTCATTGCATGTGTGTTCTTCTCACAAACCACATATGCATCCACCAGAGATCATTGGATGTGTGTTCTTTTCCTGAACCACACCCAGTGTCATTGCATGTGTGTTCTTCTGACAAACCACATATGGATCCACTAGTGTCATTTCATGTGTGTTCTCCTCACAAACCAAATATGGATCCACCATTGTCATTGCTTGTGTGTTCTTTTAACAAACCACACCTAGAGTCATTTCATGTGTGTTTTCCTAATAAACCACATAAGAATCCGCTGGTTTCATTGGATGTGGGTACTTTTCATGAACCACACCCAATGTCATTGCATTTGTGTTCTTCTCACAAACCACACATGGATCCACCAGTGTCATTGGATGTGTGTGTTCTTCTCACATACTTCATATGGATCCACCAATGTCATTGTATGTGTGTTCTTATCACAAACCACATCTAGAGTCATTGCATGTGTGTTCTTGTCACAAACCACATAAGGATCCACCAGTGTCATTCGATGTGTGTTCTTTTCATGAACCACACCTAGTGTCATTGCATGTGTGTTCTTCTCACAAATCACATATGGATCCACCAGTGTCATTGGACGTGTGTTCTTCTCACAAACCACATATGGAGCCACCTATGTGATTGCATGTGTGTTCTTTTCACAAACCACAACTAGAGTCATTGCATGTGTGTCCGTCTGAGGAACCACATATGGATCCACCAGAGTTCATTGGATGTGTGTTCTTTTCATGAACCACACCCAGTGTCATTGCATGTGTGTTCTTCTCACAAACCACATATGGATCCACCATTGTCATTGCATGTGTGTTCTTTTCACAAACCACATCTAGAGCCATTGCATGTGTGTTCTTCTCACAAACCACATAAGGATCCACCAGTGTAATTGATATGTGTTCTTTTCATGAAGCACACCGAGTGTCATTGCATGTGTGTTCTTCTCACCAACCACACATGGATCCACCAGTGTCATTGGATGTGTGTGTTCTTCTCACAAACCACATATGGATCCCCCTATGTTATTGCATGTGTGTTCTTCTCACAAACCACAGTTAGAGTCATTGCATGTGTGTTCTTTTCACAAACCACATAAGGATCCACAAGAGTTCATTGGATGTGTGTTCTTTTCATGAACCATGTAACACCCTCAACATCAGCCCTATGCAAGTTTCAGCGCTTCCCGCCAAACCCGCATAGAAACGATTCAAAGGTGCCCACCAGACACTTGCGTGTGGGTGGAAAACGTAGTAATATCATTACACAATAGTCTTCGATGGAACCCACAAAACATATATATACAACAGCGACTCAAAGAGTCAAGAATACAGATTTACAGTACAAAGATCCAAATCACCTTGAAAACAATACAGCTTCCGAGTACGGACAAGATGCAAATTGAGCTAAGAGCCCTGAAGAATAACCAATGGCGTCCATAACCCTGCCCAGGCCAAGCCGAAAGGGTAACCCTGCTAACGACGTCGATCTCAATCCTGCTTAAACAAAAGGGGTGCCAACAAAGGGCAAAGGAAAAAGAGAGCGGTCAGTACTGAGGCCAGTACACGGCGAGACTAGAATTCGGCGTCCTCGCCTACATAAGTATCGTGGACTGAAGCGGCAGCGCAGTATGCACTAAACAACCTATAGGGACTCGATATAACTGTCGGCTATCAGAGAGGGATAAGAAAGACCTATCCGGAACCAACCTGATACTACCACCAAACATACCCATCCTGGTATTTCCCCCTCGAGACCAGACGAGGAAGTCAACCGAGGAACTCACACCGCTGGCAGTTTTATTTATTCAGTTATCGTTGCAGCAATTACTAGTCAGGTATAGATAGTCATCCTGATATAATAAGCAAGGCACTTTTAGTTAACCATTCCATTGTAGTTGCAACACTTACTAGTCGATACAATTAGCATGAGATATCCCAAACCCAGCAGTTGTTGGTACTTTTATTTAGCCATTCCGCGGTGTGAAGCTGATTACTAGTCATATCGGATACAAGTCAAATTATAACAAAACTTTAGTTATAGTTGTCTATGATCGAGAACTGTGCTCCAAGTCGTCCATAACCGCGGACACGGCTTCTAAAAGATTTAACCTGCAGGGTGCACCAAAGTTTCCACACGCACCTACACCCTTGTTGTCGATCGTAGGTACAAGATCACAAAACATACACCCAACGGTATGTCGACGGGTTTCAACACGACGCTTCCTGACCCAAAGCAAGCACGGGGCCACCCCACTAAGCTACCAGAAGTCGGCCGATCTCCGAGACGAACCTGTGGTTTGTGTCGATGGTCAGAAACGATCGGGAACCCGAAGTGTGACTGGGCTTGTCGATACAAATAAAACGTATCACGGGGTTCCTAACAGTAAGCGCCCACGCGAATCGTAAATAAAGCAAAGAAAGCATGGCATAAGTACAGATAGTAATAAAGCCCCAAACTACTTTGTGGCCCCAGACAAGTACTTTGAAATCAGGTACTAATCGATGGGGTGCCCACACACCCCACCGTGGTTAGCGCTCGATCTCTAACAGTGTCAAGAACTCGGGTCCCACGGACACCAAAGGAGCGTTAAAAACCAAATATTGTCTATTACCCACCGGTGCCTCTGCATTTACCTACTTTCAATTTTAGTTATTAAACGGTAATTAAAGCCATGATCATCTCCAACATTAAACATGCGGATTACTCCAACAACTGTGGTACTTGACGACACGCAACAGCACTTGAGCAAGCGACTACGACGTGCAAGTCCAACTATCTACCAAACAACAGGTAATAGGATGTGTCCAAGGCAATATAAGGCTGCAAGGGATATCACGGGCACGAAAACTAGAGCATCGCAACACAGATAGCAATAGATCAACAGGGGGGAATAAATACTATAAAAGTAAGATAGGTAGAAAGGGGGAGGTGCTTGCCTGAAAACATTGCCGAAGGTTCATCCGAAGATCGGGTCGACACTCGCATCAACTCATCGGCCTAATCCGTGAAGAAGCAAAGCACTAGAAGAAACACCGGATGGACTATTTAATACTACGGTAGAAAATCGGGCATGATGCATGTATGATGTATGACATGGCAAAGGTGCGATGCATTTAGGCCATATTAAGAGGAACCGGGGTCCCGACAATTATTTAATAGGTTCGAGTTGTTTAGATACCCCGCAATTTAAATGTTGTCTTAACAAGACAAAATATAACACCGGTTCGCTACACAAATTTAAATGGAGCCAATATTATACTAGATTCGCCCGCATATGGCCTCCATATTTAATTATAAGGTGAATCGGCATAAGGCCCCCAACCCACATGACAATATGTATGCAAGCATGGCAATTTTATATGCAACAAGTAATATCATTTATAAAAATATGGGCTTAGGGTCACACATTGGGATATCGGCGATCTTGGCGGTTCGGGGTTCGTCGGGGTTCGGGTTCGGACGGAGGTCTTGGTGTTCTGATGGATCGGTCTTCAGGGTCGAAGAACTTGGCGCTGTGGTTCAGTCTTCGGCAGATCGGTCAACTCCGGATCGGTCTCGGTTTGTGATGAAGGACTGTGTTCCGTAGAAGGACTTGGTTCGCCGTCACGCATCGGATCTAGGATGAAGAACTTGGCGCCCTTGTCGAAGCTCTCGAGTGACGGTGTCGGTCTTGGGTTCGCACCGGAAGATCTTGTCGAGGTCCTCGGGTTCATGTGGTACCGCCCGCATAACAACACAAACACACAGGCTCAGCCAGACGACGCATCTGAGCACCACCACTAACTCGAAAACCTCAGAGACCACAACTATCCCCGGGCGCAAAGACTTTGTCCCACCCGCTGATAGAAACGCAGGAGTGGCAGCAGCGATCGCCGGAGATGAAGCAGAGCGTGTTGACAGGGCGTGCTCGAAAGAAGGGAAGCGCGAGTTCGAGGGGGCCACGAGCTCGTGCGGGAGGCAGAGGAAGGAGAAGCAGATGGCGGCGGAGGGAGGTAGGGACCCGAAAGGCGTCGGGCGGCCGGGCGGCAGGGGCCACACAAGGAGGCGGCCATGGCAGGCGGCGGGGCTACTGCTATGAGGCTGCGGGCGAGGAGGAGGCCGGGGAGGCCTGGCAACGCTGCTCGCTGGTGGCGGCGTCATGGCCGGGCGAGCAGAGACGGGGAAGACGACGTGAGGATGATGGCGTCCCCTGCGAGGACGGCCGACCGGAGGGTGGAGGGCTCACGGTGGTGCGAGGGAAGCGAGGGCCCTGGCGGTAGCGGGTCCGGAAGACGGCGGCGGAGGAGCTCGGCGCGGCCGGAGAGAGAGAGAGGGTGGAGCCAGCAGGGAGGAGGCGCTGCCCGCGGAGGACAAGGAGAGGGCACTTGCCGACAACGGGGAATGCAGGCGATGCTCGCGAGGGGAACGAAGAGCAGCGGGTTGGTGGGGCCGCGAGCGAGGTAGGTGGCTGCGTGCGGGAGAGACGCATGAGGAGGGCGCGGCCAGGGTCACGCGGGGTGGCCGGATTCCACGCGGGCGATGGAACCGAGGGCGGCAGGTGGCCAGGGAGTGCGTGCCCACTGGGTGGACCAGGTCGGAGGGGCGCGTGTGCGTGGGGCATGGGCGGGAAAAAAAGGAGGCGCGGGGTGGGTCCCAGCTCGGGAGGTGGGCAGGAGATGAGGTGGCGATGGGGTGGCTATGTGAGGTGGAGAGAAAAGAAAGGGATTGGTCAGGGGGATGAGGTGGCGGGATGCGATTGGCTGGGGTGAGGTGGAAGGGGCTGGGTAGGAAAAAGGGGTAGGGTATTTGGTAGAAAAGGTTTGGGTGTTTTCTGGGTAGGTAGGATTTTATCCGAGGTGGCCGGGCTTCGCCGGCTGGCTGCCTCCTAAAAAAATAATTTAAATATTTTATTTATTTAAAACGGGGCTTTTGCAAACCGTGGGTAGACAAAACAAAATATTCCGGAGACCCAGGTTTTGTGTTTGAATAAATACGGGGCGTTTAGAAAACAAAATAGGTTTTTCCAAAAATAGTTTTATGCAAACAAATGCAAGATGACATGACGATGCACTAATGCAAGGTGGCATGATGACATGAGCATGCGGTCATGATGATGCGCAACACAAAAACACCGCGATTTTCTAGTAGTGGTTTTTATGGGCGCCACACCGACACCACTAACAATGGATCTCGCCGAGATCCGCCTCATGGTACCGAAGGAAGGTCGGCGATCTGTCTTCTCCTTCGTAGATCCTCGCGACACCACTAACAAGAGGTCGTTGTCCGTGATCGTCGAGAGAACACTCCGGGAACAAAAGGTCGAAAGTAGAGGTATCAACAAATAAAGCCACCTCTAACTTCGATAGAAAGAGAGAACCGATGCATTCTCATCAACTTCAATGTACACAAGCGAATAGAGTGAGTAGTCGGCATGGGGGCCAATCCATCACGCACCCAAACTATTACTCGCACAATCGAGAAAAGCGCAACCATTCTCGAATCAGATCAAGATCTCGACAATCGAGGTTCAAAACAAAGGAGTGATGCGCATCAGATCGGATCTGGCGAGATGATGTCGTCGCGGAAAACACCGGAAGGCACGAGAAGGAACAAAGAGAAGTCCACCAGACGAAGGATTCCTCGGATAGCATGAAGACCAGATGTAGCAACACCGTTACCAAAGGAGGAAGCGAAACCCTGAAGGTACGATGGAACCCAACCACGAGAAATCCTGGACTCGAAGAGAGAGAAGAGAGCGGATTCAAAACACGCAGAGGTGAGAGGAGAGCAGCAGAGGGGTAAGGAGTAAAATCAGACCTAATCAGAACTATCCAACCGATTTTGCAAAAATAGTTTTGACACTCTACTTCGGCCGTTAGCTAGGTTATCCTACAGGCTGGACTTGTGGGGTATCGCAACTACTGTGCTCTGATACCACTCTGTAACACCCTCAAAATCGGCCCTATGCAAGTTTCAGCGCTTCCCGCCAAACCCGCATAGAAACGATTCAAAGGTGCCCACTAGGCACTTGCGTGCGGGTGGAAAACAAAGTAATATCATTACACAATAGTCCTCGATGGAACCCACAAAACATATATATACAACATCGATTCAAAGAGTCAATAATACAGATTTACAGTACAAAGATCCAAATCACCTTGAAAACAATACAGCGTCCGAGTACAGACAAGATGCAAATTGAGCTAAGAGCCCTGAAGAATAACCAATGGCGTCCATAACCCTGCCCAGGCCAAGCCGAAAGGGTAACCCTGCTAACGACGTCGATCTCAATCCTGCTTAAACAAAAGGGGTGCCGACAAAGGGCAAAGGAAAAAGAGAGCGGTCAGTACTGAGGCCAGTACACGGCGAGACTAGAATTCGGCGGTCCTCGCCTACATAGGTATCGTGGACTGAAGCGGCAGCGCAGCATGCACTAAACAACCTATAGAGACTCGATATAACTGTCGGCTATCAGAGAGGGATAAGAAAGACCTATCCGGAACCAACCTGATACTACCACCAAACATACCCATCCTGGTATTTCCCCCTCGAGACCAGACGAGGAAGTCAACCGAGGAACTCACACCGTTGGCAGTTTTATTTATTCAGTTATCGTTGCAGCAATTACTAGTCAGGTATAGATAGTCATCCTGATATAATAAGCAAAGGGGCACTTTTAGTTAACCATTCCATTGTAGTTGCAACACTTACAAGTCGAGATACAATTAGCATGAGATATCCCAAACCCAAAGCTTGTTGGTACTTTTATTTAGCCATTCCGCTAAGTGAAGCTGATTACTAGTCATATCGGATACAAGTCAAATTATAATAGTAAACTTTAGTTATAGTTGTCTATGATCGAGAACTGCTCCAAGTCGCCCATAACCGCAGACACGGCTTCAAAAGATTTAACCTCGCAGCGTGCACCAAAGTTTCCACACGCACCTACACCCTTGTTGTCGATCGGTAGGTACAAGATCACAAAACATACACCCAACGGTATGTCGACGGGTTTCGACACGACGCTTCCTGCACTAAAGCAAGCACGGGGCCACCCCACTAAGCTACCCAGAACGGTCGGCCGGTCTCGAGACGGACCTGTGGTTTGTGTCGACGGTCAGAAACGATCGGGAACCGAAGTGTGACTGGGCTTGTCGATACACAAAAACGTATCACGGGTTCCTAACAGTAGCGCTCCACGCGCAATCGTAAATAAAGCAGTAAAGCATGGCATAAGTACATGATAGTAATAAAGCCCCAAACTACTTTGTGGCCCCCGGTACAGTACTTTGAAATCAGGTACTAATCGATGGGGGTGCCCACACACCCCACCTGTGGTTAGCGCGCTCGATCTCGGAACAGGTGTCAAGAACTCGGGGTCCTACGGGACACCAGTGAGCGGTTAAAAACCAAATATTGTCTATTACCCACCGGTGCCTCTGCATTTACCTACTTTCAATTTTAGTTATTAAACGGTAATTAAAGCCATGATCATCTCCAACATTAAACATGCGGATTACTCCAACAACTGTGGTACTTAACGACACGCAACAACACTTGAGCAAGCGACTACGACGTGCAAGTCCAACTATCTACCAAACAACAGGTAATAGGATGTGTCCAAGGCAATATAAGGCTGCAAGGGATATCACGGGCACGAAAACTAGAGCATCGCAACACAGATAGCAATAGATCAACAGGGGGAATAAATACTATAAAAGTAAGATAGGTAGAAAGGGGGAGGTGCTCGCCTGAAAACATTGCCGAAGGTTCATCCGAAGATCGGGTCGACACTCGCATCAACTCATCGGCCTAATCGGTGAAGAAGCAAAGCACTAGAAGAAACACCGGATGGACTATTTAATACTACGGTAGAAAATCGGGCATGATGCATGTATGATGTATGACATGGCAAAGGTGCGATGCATTTAGGCCATATTAAGAGGAACCGGGGTCCCGGCAATTATTTAATAGGTTCAAGTTGTTTAGATACCCCGCAATTTAAATGTTGTCTTAACAAGACAAAATATAACACCGGTTCGCTACACAAATTTAAATGGAGCCAATATTGGACTAGATTCGCCCGCATATGGCCTCCATATTTAATTATAAGGTGAATCGGCATAAGGCCCCCAACCCACATGACAATATGTATGCAAGCATGGCAATTTTATATGCAACAAGTAATATCATTTATAAAAATATGGGCTTAGGGTCACACATTGGGATATCGACGATCTTGGCGGTTCGGGGTTCGTCGGGGTTCGGGTTCGGACGGAGGTCTTGGTGTTCTGATGGATCGGTCTTCGGGGTCGAAGAACTTGGCGCCAGGGTTCAGTCTTCGGCAGGATCGGTCTTCGAACTCCGGGATCGGTCTTCGGGTTTGTGATGAAGGACTCGGTGTTCCGTGTAGAAGGACTTGGTTCGGCGTCGGGGCGCATCGGATCTAGGATGAAGAACTTGGCGTCCTTGTCGAAGCTCTCGAGTGACGGTGTCGGTCTTGGGTTCGGCACCGGAAGATCTTGTCGAGGTCCTCGGGTTCATGTGGTACCGTCCAGACAACAACACAAACACACAGGCTCAGCCGTAGACGCATCTGCACAGGAGCACCACCACTAACTCGAAAACCTCTGTAGACCACAACTATCCCCTGGGCGCAGCACTTCTGTCCCACCCGTTGATAGAAACGCAGGGAGTGGCAGAGCAGCGACTGCTGGAGATGAAGCAGAGCGTGTTGACAGGGCCGTGCTCGAGCAGGCGGGGAAGCGCGAGTTCGAGGGGGCCACGAGCTCGTGCGGGAGGCAGAGGAAGGAGAAGCAGATGGCGGCGGAGGGAGGCAGGGACCCGAAAGGCGTCGGGCGGCCGGGCGGCAGGGGCCACACAAGGAGGCGGCCATGGCAGGCGGCGGGGCTACTGCTATGAGGCTGCGGGCGAGGAGGAGGCCGGGGAGGCCTGGCAACGCTGCTCGCTGGTGGCGGCGTCGTGGCCGGGCGAGCAGAGACGGGGAAGACAACGCGAGGACGGTGGCGTCCCCTGCGAGGACGGCCGGCCGGAGGGTGGAGGGCTCACGGTGGTGCGAGGGAAGCGAGGGCCCTGGCGGCAGCGGGTCCGGAAGACGGCGGCGGAGGAGCTCGGCGCGGCCGGAGAGAGAGAGAGGGTGGAGCCAGCAGGAAGGAGGCGCTGCCCACAGAGGACAAGGAGAGGGCACTTGCCAACAAAGGGGAATGCAGGCGATGCTCGCGAGGGGAACGAGGAGCAGCGGGTTGGTGGGGCCGCGAGCGAGGTAGGTGGCTGCGTGCGGGAGAGATGCATGAGGAGGGTGCGGCCAGGGTCACGCGGGGTGGCCGGATTCCACGCGGGCGATGGAACCGAGGGCGGCAGGTGGCCAGGGAGTGCGTGTCCACTGGGTGGACCAGGTCGGAGGGGCACGTGCACGCGGGGCGTGGGCGGGAAAAAAGGAGGCGCGGGGTGGGTCCCGGGTCGGGAGGTGGGCAGGAGATGAGGTGGCGATGGGGTGGCTGTGTGAGGTGGAGAGAAAAGAAGGGGATTGGTCAGGGGGATGAGGTGGCGGGATGCGATTGGCCGGGGTGAGGTGGAAGGGGCTGGGTAGGAAAAAGGGGTAGGGTATTTGGTAGAAAAGGTTTGGGTGTTTTCTGGGTAGGTAGGATTTTTATCTGGAGGTGGCCGGCTGGGCTTTCGGCCTGGCTGGCTGCCTCCTAAAAAAATAATTTAAATATTTTATTTATTTAAAACGGGGCTTTTGCAAACCGTGGGTAGACAAAACAAAATATTCCGGAGACCTAGGTTTTGTGTTTGAATAAAGACGGGGCGTTTAGAAAACAAAATAGGTTTTTCCGAAAATAGTTTTATGCAAACAAATGCAAGATGACATGACGATGCACTAATGCAAGGTGGCATGATGACATGAGCATGCGGTCATGATGATGCGCAACACAAAAACACCGCGATTTTCTAGTAGTGGTTTTTGCGGGGCGCCACAAACCACACCCAGTGTCATTGCATGTGTGTTCTTCTCACAAATCACATATGAATCCACCAGTGTCATTGGATGTGTGTTCTTCCCACAAACCATATATGCATCCACCGGTGTGATTGCATGTGTGTTCTTTTCAGAAACCACAGCTAGAGTCAGTGCGTGTGTGTTCTTGTCACCAACCACATATGGATCCACCAGATTTCATTGGATGTGTGTTCTTTTCATGAACCACACCCAGTGTCATTGCATGTGTGTTCTTCTCACAAACCACACATGGATCCATTAGTGTCATTGCATGTGTGTTCTTCTCACAAATCACACAAGGATCCACAAGTGAAATTGGATGTGTGTTCTTTCCATGAACCACACCTAGTGTCATTAGATGTGTGTTCTTCTCACAAACCACATATGGATCCACCAGTGCCATTGCATGTGTGTTATTCTCACAAACCACATATGGATCCACCAGTGTCATTGCATGTGTGTTCTTTTCACAAACCACATCTGGAGTCATTTCATGTGTGTTCTTCTAATAAACCACATAAGGATCCACTGGTTTCATTGGATGTGTGTTCTTTTCATGAACCACACCAGTGTCATCGCATGTGTGTTCTTCTCACAAACCACACATGGATCCACCAGTGTCATTGTATGTGCGTGTTCTTCTCACAAACCACATATGGATCCACCAATGTCATTGTATGTGTGTTCTTATCACAAACCACATCTAGAGTCATTGCATGTGTGTTCTTGTCACAAACCACATAAGGATCCACCAGTGTCATTGGATGTGTGTTCTTTTCATGAACCACACCTAGTGTCATTGCATATGAGTTCTTCTCACAAACCACATATGGATCCACCAGTGTCATTGGATATGTGTGTTCTTCTCGCAAACCACATATGGATCCACCAGTGTGATTGCATGTGTGTTCTTTTCACAAACCACAGCTAGAGTCATTGCATGTGTGTTCTTTTCACAAACCACATATGGATCCACCAGAGTACATTGGATGTGTGTTCTTTTCATGAACCACACCCAATGTCATTGCATGTGTGTTCTTCTCACAAACCACATATGGATCCACCAATGTCATTGGATGTGTGTTCTTCTCACAAACTACATATGGATCCACCGATGTGATTGCATGTGTGTTCTTTTCACAAACCACAGCTAGCGTCATTGCATGTGTCTTCTTCTAACAAACCACATATGGATCCACCAGAGTTCATTGGATGTGTGTTCTTTTCATGAAGTGTGTTCTTCTCACCAACCACACATGGATCCACTAGTGTCATTGCATGTGTGTTCTTCTCACAAACCACACATGGATCCATCAGTGTCATTGCATGTGTGTTCTTCTCATAAACCACATCTAGAGTGATTGCATGTGTGTTCTTGTCACAAACCACACAAGGATCCACAAGTGAAATTAGATGTGTGTTCTTTCCATGAACCACACCTAGTGTCATTAGATGTGTGTTCTTCTCACAAACCACATATGGATCCACCAGTGCCATTGCATGTATGTTATTCTTGAAAACCGCATATGGATCCACCAGTGTCATTGCATGTGTGTTAATCTCACAAACTACATATGGATCCACAAGTGTCACTTCATGTGTGTACTTTTACAAACCACATGTGGATCCACCAGAGTCATTGCATGTGTGTTCTTTTCACAAACCACATAAGGATCCACCAGTGTCATTGGATGTGTGTTCTTTTAATGAACCACAACCAGTGTCATTGGATGTGCGATCTTCTCACAAACCACATATGGATACGCCAGAGTATATTGCATGTATGTTCTTTTCACAAACCACATATGGATCCACCAGTGTGATTGCATGTGTGTTCTTTTCATTAACCATAGCTAGAGTCATTGCATGTGTGTTGTTTTCACAAACCACATGGATCCACCAGAGTCATTGCATGTGTGTTCTTTTCATTAAGCACAACTAGAGTCATTGCATGCGTGTTCTTTTCACAAACCACATATGGATCCATCAGAATCATTGCATGTTTGTTCTTTTCATTAATCACAGCTAGTGTCATTAAATGTCTGTTCTTTCCACATACCACATATGGATCCACTAGTGTCATTGCATGTGTGTTTTGCATGTGTGTTCTTCCGACAAACCACAGATGGATCCACCAGTGTCATTGGATGTGTGTTCTTCTCACAAATCACATATGGATCCACCAGTGTGATTGCATGTGTGTTCTTTTCACGAACCACAGCTAGATTCATTGCATGTGTGTTCTTCTCGCAAACCACATATGCATCCACCAGAGATCATTGGATGCGTGTTCTTTTCCTGAACCACACCCAGTGTCATTGCATGTGTGTTCTTCTCAAAAACCACATATGGATCCACTAGTGTCATTTCATGTGTGTTCTTCTCACAAACCACATATGGATCCACCATTGTCATTGCATGTGTGTTCTTTTAACAAACGACATCTAGAGTCATTTCATGTGTGTTTTACTAATAAACCACATAAGGATCCACTGGTTTCATTGGATGTGGGTACTTTTCATGAACCACACCCACTGTCATTGCATTTGTCACTACTAGGAAACAACCTATCTGTGGCACATGAAAAGGAGACTTCTGTGGCGCATATCTTTGTCGCCACTGTTAGCTCACCACTGATAACTACTTCCTATGGCGCATATGGATATGCGCCACAGAAGTTCCAGACTTCTGTGGTGCATTCCTTCATATGCGCCACAGGAAGAACTTCTGTGGCGCATTTACGTGTATGCGCCACAGATATGCCATGCGCCACTAACTATATAATTATATGCGCCACTGATTGTGTAACATGTATTCGAAGTAAAATACTTTCCTGGTGTATAATCAGGTATTTATACAGGATTTATCCAGATGATTATAAAATACATTGCACAAGTAGTAGATGCATGAAAACTGACATATATATAATACAAACACTTAGAGCCCGATCGAGATACATATATAGTGTCAAGTGCCAAATTTTTACACAAGCGCCGAATACAAAGTTCATATCATCTCACATTACAAATATGAAGTGGCCACCGTCGCCTACACTAGGATCAAATAGAATACAACTGTGATAATGGTGAGCAAGAGCATTAGCCCGACCAATATCTTCATCCGGTTCTTCTTCCACAAGTGGTTCCTCCACTTGGCTATCGCCTCCTCTCTAGTCGCGTATCCTTTGTAGATGTTGCCGTTGAACTTGTTCACTTGTTTGTGGCAATCCTCCCACTCCTCGTAGACTCCTAGAACCCTACCCATGTACACCACATACCACCTCGTCGCCATCTCTATTGACGACAAGGCATATTAGTAAAAATACAACGAAAAGAATGATTAAAGGGTTCACATCCATATATATATATAGGTTCATAGAATATAAAACAAAGGATCCATAAACCTAAAAGTTAGATCATCATAGAAGCAATAAGTTCAACGACACCACGACCACAAGGTAGTTTAAGTCTAACAACAATGACCATTTCGACCACGAGATAGTAAAGTTTATGACACACACACACTAATACAGCAGGCGTCCATAGGAAAATATACACACACTGGATCATACTAGAGGCACACTTCGATCACGATGAAGAGTTCCTCTTCTGGCACGGCTTCGGGAACGGTAGATAGCCCTCTTTCGTCATCCACGTCCTTGTGTCACCCTGCTTACAGAGGCGTTCTTCGATCTCCCTCTTACTCAACCCTCTGGCTTGTTGTAGGGCACCGCCCCTTGTGTTGACATCTTCAATGATGATTTGCGACAACTTCATCTGACTGTGATGGAAGTCTTCTCTAAGATCAGCATCGTCGATTTTCGCCAAAGTTTCGGCCCATCCTTGGAGACTAGATGGCATCATTAGGTTATGGCAATCCCGAACATAGCCTTTAAGGTGATGGAGGACGTAGAATGCCTCCTTGGCACCAGCAGTCGACTGCTTGACGCAGGGGAAGTCGAGCACATGCTTGAACACGTGTTTGCCATCCTTGATACATTCCCCCTATCTAAGAAGGTGCATCCCTTCTTGGTGTATCCCTCGAGAGCCTTATTGAGAACACCCCTTATTCTAGTGTAGTCTTTCTTCTTCGTCAAACTCCCCGAGTCGAAATACGTGGCTAGCGAATACCTCGGGGCAAGGACGATGAGCGTGCAGTATTTGTCTCTGCGCAACACAATTGGAACAGAATGTTGGAAAAAGAGCAAAGGAAATAAATCTATAAGAAATGCATAAGTTACGGTGACGATGAGCGAGTGTGTGTACTTACTCGGGAAAGAAAGGCAAAAGAAGTGTGCCCTTCCTCTTGTTGTCCACCATGAACTTCTCGAGGTACACCATCGCCTTGGTCCGTGTCTCTGATCCTTCGACCAACTGGTTGTCCCGCATGTAGTAGGGATCCACTATCGCGATTTCCGGGGTACTTTCTCTCTTGATCGTGAGCGCCAGATTGAGCGCGTATAGGCGGACCAAGTTATAGTCCATCCGTTTCGTGAGAAACAGCTTGAATATGTCCTCAAACGCTATGAAGAATATATCCGCGGGGGGTTCATCGACGAAGCCCACATCCAATGGCACCTTGGCCGTGAAAACCGGGTAATTTGGATCATCCTCTTTAAGAAGGAGGGCCTCCAGTGTCTTGAAACCCTCGTGCAAAGTTAACATGGCTCCAACCGCAATGTGGATCATATCCGGAGTCAATATCGGATCACCAGCTACATGCACTCGGGGCAAGCCAAATTGTGTGGATGGTATGACGACGGCGTCCTGACCCCGGACCCTCTTCGGAAGAGGCTGGCTCGCACCCTTCTTATTATTATTACCTCTCTTCCTGTAGTGCTTCTTCTTCACATCAGTGTCAGCCATTGCCATCTGCTCATCAGTCGCCTTTCGGAGTGTGTTGGGGCTGAAAACCAATCCCAGTTTCTCTTGTGGTGGATCGGCGGCCGGAGGCGTCTCTTGAGAAAGACCATGGAAGACCAGGCGCTGCGTGCATGTATTAGGCCGATCAGCTTGATGGTCGTCGCGAGCTGCGAAGGGTTCTTCATCCACAGAAGGCATATACAATCCTTTGGCAGCGCCGGTGTTGATGAAGTCGTCAACGTTGACCAATTCATCATCATCTTCATGGGTGCCATCATGTGGTGGTGGTAGCGGGGGCGACGGCAGTTGCGGCACAACGTCTTTGCCATGTGGCGGTGCACACGCTGCCAAGAGTTGATGGTGACGGCTGGTGGTGGCGACAAGGGCGGCTACTGGCTTCCGAGGTGGTGGCCGGGCGATGATCAGTCGAGAGGTGGCGCCGGTGCTCCCCCCCGCAAGATGAATCTGGGTCTTCGGCCATGTCAAGGGCCAATTGTAGCATTCCCCAAGGGTCTTGTGTTCGTCGGCTCCCTGAGGTTGAATGGGGGGTCCATGTCGTTGCACCCTGGCAACACCGGAGCCAACCTGACCTTCATCACGTGATCATCCATTGGATTGTTGTGCATCGTGCGGCTCGCCGGTTGTATAAGAGTGCCCTTGGCAACATCCTTCAACTCACCGCCGACATCTTTAAGCAGGAGTACGCAAGAAGTGTCCTGAGGCAAAAACATGTTGTTGGGCGTCATGAGATGGCAACAGTCATGCATCAAAGGCATAAAGGAGATGACGTGCACTAACTAATTAGTTACCTTGGTGATGGCGTGGATCTCGGCTAATGTAGAGACACGGCGGATGCCGGCGGCCGGCCTATCATTATCTGCAATCTCCTGCTCGGGTACCTCACGAAGCACCGCCGCCGTCGGCTGCGCCTTATTGGTATCTTTCGCGGGAGGGGGCGTCGGTGTGACCAAAACGAGGGGATGCATCCTGACGTTGATGGCCGGCGGGGTCACCAGGTCCGGCGACACGGTAACATTGAGGCCCGAGTTGCTGCCGCTTAAGCTGGGCAGATGTATCGGCCCCTGTCGACCTCCCGCATTCCAAGCAGTATGCCCCTCGAAAAAATCAGGGGGATCATCGAGCGGAGCTTCTCTTCCACTAACTTGTCCACCGTTTTCTGGTCCACCGCCTTCTCCTCCAGTGTCTGCACCTTTATCCTGGTTCTTCCTGTCCCTTCTTTTCCTGGCGTCCTCTTTGTAGAACTCCTTGAACTTCATACTCGTACCGAAGCCAGACACACGGCCAGCTGAGGACAGCGGCAACCCCTTGTCCCTCTTCTTCTAAGCATTGGTCGCCCTATTGAAAACCGTGTCCCACGGCTCCGTCGAATCCTAGGACGACTCTGTGGCAGTAGCGTTCAGTTGCTCCTCCTGCAGAGACAAGGAAAGGTGAACCCATTTAGATTCTTGGATTCATTATCTTAATTAGAACGCAATAGACTTGAGATAGGCGATAAATTCCTTACCAGATTCTTCTCGAATTCCTTCACCTCCGGATCGTCGTTGATGAACTCCCCTGTTTCCTTGTCCAGGTAGTAGCGGGCCCGAACAAATTGCCTAAGCTACAAGTCCGTGATTTTAAGCCAAGGGTTGTCTTTACCAAGGCGTTCAAGCTCGGCGTCCTCCTTGTCCGAAATGGCTTGTTTCCCCCTGTAACCACCGCTTCCAAGGTGGTGGTTCCCTATGTTCTGTTCTCGCATACTCCTTCCCCATCGAGTCCATTTTATAGCGTCAGCGGTAGCTATATCCGCCTTGAATATCCTAAACTCCTCTTCGTCGAGCATCGGATTTTTCTTACTAATAACCTCCCAGCTTTCACCTTTGTCAATGCTATTCTTCACCCGGGTTTTCTAGCTGCTCAAGGCGTTGCTCATCTTCGTGAGGGCTAGTTTGTTCACCGGGTTCTTATTTCTCTCGAGGTTTCTAAACTGCTCTGGGAATCAGACGCTTGTGAAGCTTCTAAGGAGGTTATCGACCAAAGCTGCATGGTCGCATGTCCGATGTACTTCATGTTGATCGACATGCTTTCCGGACGATGCACCCAAGTTGCGTGGCCGCACTTTTAGCAATCGCCTCTGGCGCAATGGGTTGGCCACTTTCTGACCTCGGTGAACACATCACGCATGGCGCAGCACCGCACCTTCCGCTCATACATTCCTTCTTCTTCTTCTTCTTCTTCTGAGAAGCGGCCGGTTGTCGCTACCGCCATCCATCCTCTCGCCGCTATTGGTGCGGGCGCCGCCATCGGTGGTGTCATCCTCTTTGGCGATGCCTTCACTAGTTCCATCATAGTCGTCTTCGTCCCCCTCGTAATCAGGATCTCTGCCCTCATTGGCCCCAGCAGCTCTGGCGACGGTCGCCTCCTCCTCCGGTGGTGGTGTCATCCTCATCGGCTCCTCCTCCTCTGGGGACCCTGCTGAATGACTGGTTGGCCTGTCTAGCTTGTTCTTCGATGTTGATCATGTGCTTAGAAGGGCCAGACTCCTTGTTGCCCGACATGTTTGCACTACTCTATTTAAAAGAGGCAAAATGTTAGCACCAATCTCGGCCGAAAAATTCGGCATGACCTTTGCTAATTTTTTGACCTAGGAGTGCCCATTTCTCAACCGAAACGGAAGTGAATCGACACTTCGGGAGAAATGGGCAACTCAAATGAAATCCCTGCAAGACAAAACACCCCATCCCCATATTGACAGCCCCATCCCCATATATGACAACGCCATATAGCAGCACCATATAACAACACCATATAGCAGCAAGAAAATAGCCCCAGCCCCCATCCATAGCCCCAGCAGTAGTAATAACCATATAGCAGCACCATATAATAGCACCATATAGCAGCAAGAAAATAGCCCCAGCCCCCATCCATAGCCCCAGCAGTAGTTTACTGAATTTCAAACAACACCATATAAACAGCAGTAATCCCAACAGTTACTATCAGCAGTAAGCACTTGGAGAACAGCAAGAACAGAATAGTATGATCATAAACAGAATTCTAGGAAACCCTAAGCTACACATAATTCTCTAGTGTCATTGACCACTGGAGTAAAACACAGAGGAATGTATGGAGAAGAAAACCTCCCTCTAGCAATACCATAACAAAAACAAAGCACAATAATAAATCTAGGGCCCATACTTTTCTCATTCATTTGTTCTCTAGGTGAACAACTCCCCAAACCCCTTGTTATTTAGGCCTACAAGGTAACTAATGTCGTGATCACTAACAGATGTAGATACTAACTCTGTATTAGTTAAACTGTAGATACTAACAGATGTAGATACTAATATTTCCACCTTTGCACGGAAGGACAGATCAATATGCTAAAAAAACATCCAATCAGCTTTGCAACCTTAGACTACTCATTCCAATATAGTAAGCCAAAGGATTGATCTTCGAAACAACTCTTTTTCTCCAAACTCTAGAACAAAGTTGTCAATGATAAAAGAAGCCAGGGGTGGGTTGCAAGTTATTCTAATACTTATTTGCATATATTGGAGTTCTTAGATAATTGCTCAAAGTAGACAAATGACTTGTAATTCCTAAGAAGATACATTGTCTCGATTTATTCTACAAATGAATAAAACTAACCACCATTACATCCTCCATAATGACATAGCAGAACATCAGTTCATAACATAAATATAGAAGGTAAAAATAACTGACAGAGAAAGGGGAAGCTTGTTCTCTGTATTTGCATCAGTTCATGACAGAGAAAGGTAAAAATATAGCAGGTAAAAATAGCATCAGTTCATGACATAGCAAAACATCAGTTCATTTTAACTGAAGCTTGTTCTCTGTATTTAACTGACAGAGAAAGGGGAAGAGCATCAGAGGGGGTGGGGGTGGGGGGACGAACCGTGGGGGGTGGGGGGGGTGCGGGGAAGAACTTGCTGCGGTGGTTGACGATGATGAGGGTTGCGGGGTTTGGCGCGGCGGCTCTTCCTCCACGGGCTGCAGGGCGGCTCCTCCTCCAGTGGCTCCTCCTCCACGGGTTCGTCGGGCGGCTCCTCCTCCACTAGTTCACCAGGCGGCGCGGCGGTGGCGGCTCCGGCAGCAAGGTCGTCTAGGGCTAGAGCGCGACGGTCGTCTGCGGTCGTCTAGGGCTAGCGCGCGATGGTGAGTGAGAATGGGGAGAAGAGGTGAAGCAGGCCGAACCGTTTATTTCGCTAAGTCTTGAGGTTCCGTGGCGCATTTCGGCAATATGCGCCACAGAAGTTGGCCGAAATGCGCCACAGAACCTGTGGACTTAGTACAAAACGCGGTGCGCGTGGTATTATGACAAGATCACACACTTTCCTTAGTGGTCTCTGCTGCTTGCTTGTGCCATTCTAAACCTGAGGTAGCCAGGTTCAAATCCTGGCTATCTCACGCTTTTTTATTTTTTAAAAATATATTTTTAATTCTAGATCTGCTTAAAATAAAGCAAGAACATATACAAACATTCATATTTATTCAAAAAACTCTCTCCCCGAACATATACAATCATCTAATGTGTTTTTAATTATATATATGTCTAAAATGAAGCAAGAACATATACAAACATTCATATTTCTTCAAAAAACTCTCTCTCCGAACATATACAATCATGTGATGTGTCGAGCTAGTGTCTAAGCACAATCTTCTTTCCCTTTTTAGCCATGGTTGAATACTTTAGCCCGTGCACTTTGAGATCTCTTCTTGTGAATGGACAACCTTTAGTAGGCAGTGTGGTCTTCCTTCTTACTTTAGTAGTAGTAGGCATGTCGAAGTACTTGTCGAATTCCTCTTCGATCTTTGGGTCACCGTTTTTGTCGATGTTTTGCTCGTTGGCGGCTCCTTCCATTCTGATGATGCTCCTCTTGCCCCTCCTAACTACAACACGGTTGGGCTTTGACGGGTCGGTAATAAAAAAACATTGATCAACTTGGCTAGCGAGTACCCAAGGCTAATTTTTTGTGGAGGCGTTCTTTGTTGATTTGGCATCTGGTATAACCATTGTGGTGAAATAGCGGCCTTCTTTTTCCATGTTCTTGGCCCATCTAACACGGAACATCGGTACGATCTCTCCACAGTAGTCGAGCTCCCATATCTCCTCGATCCTTCCGTAGAATCTTTCCATCACAGTATTCTCGTCATCAGCAAAGGATAACATAGTTACTCCTGAGTTTTGATATTCACTATTCTTGTCCTTTTCCTCGGTGTAGAATCAGAATCGCTTATGTCGTATGACTGATAGGTCCTTAGGTTGTGCCTGGGCCCCGCGACAAGGAGAATCTGAGTTTTGATCTTCCATAGAAGGCGCCTGGGGGGATTGTCCAGTTGCCTTTTCTTGAACCAACCCGTGAAGCTAGAGTTGTGCTCTCAGTTACGTCTCCCTTCTTCCTCGGCCGGTCCTGGTCGACGTACTCCTGCTCGATTAAGCTTCTGTGATCTTCGACCTAAGGGCCGACCACTTCAATGTGTTGTAGCGCGACTCGGTGTCCCCTTTCAAACTCAGTGCGTCGACCATCAATGCCGACATGTAGTGAGCGGCAGCCCTCACGGTGACCATATCCACCGAGCCTGCCGAGGTGCTTCTTTGTGGGTATTCCAACATCCTCGTTCTTGGTGGTTAGATAATTCTGGCAGAAGGAGATGCACTCATAGATCAGAAAGCCCTTGGCTATGCTTCCATCTGGACAAGACCTGTTGCGAATGAATCCTTTGATGACACCGTTTAGCCTTTCAAATGGCATCATGTTGTGCAGGAATGTCGGCCCGAGCTGGATGATGTCGTCCACGACATGTACAAGCAGATGCACCATGATGTTGAAGAATGCAGGCGGGAAGTAAATCTCAAGCTCGCATAGTATCATCACGATCTTTTCCTGTAGCCTGTCGAGCTGCTTCACACCGATCGACTTCCTAGATATGACGTTGAAAAAGTTACAGAGGCTAAACAACGTCTCACAGACATGCTCGTCCATTATCCCACGGATGGCAACAGGGAGTATCTGCGTCATCAGCACGTGGCAGTCGTGAGACTTCATACCGCTGAACCTCTTCTTCGCCACGTCCAGATATCTGCTTATCTTCCCCGAGTAACCGTGAGGAACTTTCACTCCTAAGAGGCACCTGAAAAACTGCTCGAGCTCCTCCAGACTCAGAGTGAAGCAGGCAACGCAAAGCACCACCTCATTCTTCTTAACTCTTTTGCGGCAACCTTGAGTCCCTCCCTAATGATGATGATGATCATCATCATCACTATCAGGGTACTGAAGATCTTTCTTTATGCCAAGCAATTTAAGGTCCTTTCTTGCTTTTGGCCTATCCTTGGTCCTCTCCGGCATGTTCAGTAGAGTGCCAAGAAGACTCTCGGTAACGTTCTTTGTGATGTGCATTACATAGAGGCTATGGGGAGTGTGAAGGACCTTCCAATACGACAGGTCCCAGAAAACAGACCTTGCTTTCCATACACCCAGCAGCGGCTTTGTTCTTGGTCGTTTTTCGAGGCGTAGGGCAATCTACCCAATTATTCAAAAGCTCCTTGATTTCTTCGCTGCTCCTCGGACGCGGTTCTCTTCCGAGCTCGTCCTTACCATTGAACATGTCACCATGTTTTCTCCACGGGTGATCCATGCGGAGCCACTCTCAAGTACCTTGGAACACGGTTTTCGAAGACCCGGGATCCCTTGGTAGCTGGAGATGCGGTGTCTCATCCATGCACTTGATGCATGCATTGTGTCCGTGGTTCACCTGGGCCGATACATATGCGTAACCAGGATAGTCCTGCACGGTCGTGAGCAACGCGGCTCTCAGATGGAAATATTCTTTAGTGTAGGCGTCCCCACGCATTAGCGTCTCCCACAAGCTGGCTAACTCCTCTCTCAATAGCTCGAGATACAGATGCATATCGATACCTGATTGTTTCAGCCCCTGAATAAGAATGCTCATGTGTACATACCTTTGCTTCGTGCATAGCCACGGGGGGAGGTTGTATGGCCATACAAACACGGGCCAGGTGCTATGCGTGCTACTCTGGTTTCCAAAAGGATTGAGTCCATCGGTGTTCATACCCAGCCTGACGTTCCTTGCATCGCTCCTGAACTCTTCGAACTCGATGTCTAATGCGTTCCACTGGCTAGCGTCTGAAGGGTGTGTCAGGATCTTGCCCTTCTCTGGATCATCTTCGGGTTTCTCTCTTTCCGCGTGCCATTGCATGAGCTTTGCTTCCTTAGGATCTACGAAATATCGCTGCAGACGAGGGGTGATAGGAAAGTACCATACCACTTTTCGAGGAACTTTCTTGTTCCCTCTCTTGTACCGTCCTTGGCCACACACCGGACAAGTGGTTCTACCAATGCATCGTTCTGATAAAGTGCACAATCATTGATGCATGCGTGGTATTTAATGTGTGGTAGGTCGAGAGGGCACACGATTTTCTTGGCCTCCTCGATACTTGTTGGCAATGTGTTCCCTTTGGAAGTCGGTCGTGCCAGTATTCCATGTTCGCGTTGAAGCTCACATCGATCCATTTGTGTTCGGCCTTCATCTCTAGAGCCTTGAGCGTTACACTGAAACGTGTATCCTCGGGGCGACACCTAGGATACAATGGAGTCATCTCGTCTACCTCCATTTGGGCCAGCTTGGCATTCTCTCTGGCTGCAGCTTTGTCGTTGCTCGTCTCCTTGAGGAGCAGTTCTTGAACATGAGGGTCCTGCAAGATCGAAGTTAGCAGCGTCTGTGTGTTCGCGTCTTCTCCTTCTTCATGATCATGCGCGTCGTCATCTCCTTCTCCATGCTGATCATGCCCACCGGCATCTCCTTCGTCATGATGATCATGCCCGCAGGCATCTCCTTCGTCATGATGATCATGCCTAGTAGACTCTTCGTCTTCTCGCCCGCCCACGTCTTCGTGACCACCACCATGTCCTGTCGGCGCCTCATTGAGGTCGCGCATGAAACCGCACCTAAGCAGGTGACCCTCCAATTGTCCAGATTCAGGGTCGATCCAGCGCTGCAGTTTGCATGTTCGACATGGACATCTTATCATGGTCTTGTTGTTCAGAATCATGTCCTCCTTCGCGCCTTTCTTGTACCTAGCAATTCGACCTTCGCTCATCATGAGGACCATGGTTGCCTGAGCGGTCAAAATAGAGAATATAGGTGAGAGCCACACCATATGAACACACACATGCATGAATACTAGCCGGAAAAATTTCGGCATGACCTTTCCATGTGTGTTGTTGTCACAAACCACATAAGGATCCACCAGTGTCATTGGATGTGTGTTCTTTTCATGAACCACACCTAGTGTCATTGCATATGAGTTCTTCTCACAAACCACATATGGATCCACCAGTGTCATTGGATATGTGTATTCTTCTCACAAACCACATATGGATCCACCAGTGTAATTGCATGTGTGTTCTTTTCACAAACAACAACTAGAGTCATTGCATGTGTGTTCTTCTCACAAACCACATATGGATCCACCAGAGTTCATTAGATGTGTGTTCTTTTCATGAACCACACCCAATGTCATTGCATGTGTGTTCTTCTCACAAACCACATATGGATCCACTAGTGTCATTGGATGTGTGTTCTCACAAACTACATATGGATCCACCGATGTGATTGCATGTGTGTTCTTTTCACAAACCACAGCTAGAGTCATTGCATGTGTCTTCGTCTAACAAACCACATATGGATCCACCGGAGTTCATTGGATGTGTGTTCTTCTCACCAACCACACATGGATCCACCAGTGTCATTGCATGTGTGTTCTTGTCACAAACCACACATGGATCCATCAGTGTCATTGCATGTGTGTTCTTCTCATAAACCACATCTAGAGTCATTGCATGTGTGTTCTTCTCACAAACCACACAAGGATCCACAAGTGAAATTGGATGTGTGTTCTTTCCATGAACCACACCTAGTGTCATTAGATGTGTGTTCTTCTCACAAACCACATATGGATCCACCAGTGCCATTGCATGTGTGTTATTCTCACAAACCACATAAGTTTCCACCAGTGTCATTGCATGTGTGTTCTTTTCACAAACCACATCTGGAGTCATTGCATGTGTGTTCTTCTAATAAACCACATAAGGATCCGCTGGTTTCATTGCATGTGTGTTCTTTTCATGAACCACACCAGTGTCATTGCATGTGTGTTCTTCTCACAAACCACACATGGATCCACCATTGTCATTGGATGTGCGTGTTCTTCTCACAAACCACATATGGATCCACCACTGTCATTGTATGTGTTTTCTTATCACAAACCACATCTAGAGTCATTGCATGTGTGTTCTTGTCACAAACCACATCAGGATCCACCAGTGTCATTGGATGTGTGTTCTTTTCATGAACCACACCTAGTGTCATTGCATATGAGTTCTTCTCACAAACCACATATGGATCCACCAGTGTCATTGGATATGTGTGTTCTTCTCACAAACCACATATGGATCCACCAGTGTGATTGCATGTGTGTTCTTTTCAGAAACCACAGCAAGAGTCATTGCATGTGTGTTCTTTTCACAAACCACATATGGATCCACCAGAGTTCATTGGATGTGTGTTCTTTTCATGAACCACACCCAATGTCATTGCATGTGTGTTCTTCTCACAAACCACATATGGATCCACCAGTGTCATTGGATGTGTGTTCTTCTCACAAACTACATATGGATCCACCGATGTGATTCCATGTGTGTTCTTTTCACAAACCACAACTAGAGTCATTGCATGTGTCTTCTTCTAAGAAACCACATATGGATCCACCAGAGTTCATTGGATGTGTGTTCTTTTCATGAAGTGTGTTCTTCTCACCAACCACACATGGATCCACCAGTGTCATTGGATGTGTGTGTTCTTCTCCAAACCACAGATGGATCCCCCAGTGTCATTGCATATGTGTTCTTCTCACAAACCACAGTTAGAGTCATTGCATGTGTGTTCTTCTCACAAACCACACAAGGATCCACAAGTGAAATTGGATGTGTGTTCTTTCCATGAACCACACCTAGTGTAATTACATGTGTGTTCTTCTCACAAACCACATATGGATCCACCAGTGCCATTGCATGTGTGTTATTCTCACAAACCACATATGGATCCACCAGTGTCATTGCATGTGTGTTCTTTTCACAAACCACATTTGGAGTCATTGCATGTGTGTTCTTCTAATAAACCACATAAGGATCCGCTGGTTTCATTGGATGTGTGTTCTTTTCATGAACCACACCAGTGTCATTGCATGTGTGTTCTTCTCACAAACCACACATAGATCCACCAGTTTCATTGGATGTCCGTGTTCTTTTGACAAACCACATATGGATCCACCAAGCTCATTGTATGTGTGTTCTTATCACAAACCACATCTAAAGTCATTGCATGTGTGTTCTTGGCACAAACCACATAAGCATCCACCAGTGTCATTGGATGTGTGTTCTTTTCATGAACCACACCTAGTGTCATTGCATATGTGTTCTTCTCGCAAACCACATATGGATCCACCAGTGTCATTGGATATGTGTGTTCTTCTCACAAACCACATATGGATCCACCAGTGTGATTGCATGTGTGTTCTTTTCACAAACCACAGCTAGAGTCATTGCATGTGTGTTCTTTTCACAAACCACATATGGATCCGCCAGAGTTCATTGGATGTGTGTTCTTTTCATGAACCACACCTAGTGTCATTGCATGTGTGGTCTTCTCACAAACCACATATGGATCCACCAGTGTCAATGGATGTGTGTTCTTCTCACAAACTACATATGGATCCACCGATGTGATTGCATGTGTGTTCTTCTCACAAACCACAGTTAGAGTCATTGCATGTGTGTTCTTTTCACAAACCACATAAGGATCCACTAGTGTCATTGGATGTGTGTTCTTTTCATGAAGCACACCCAGTGTCATTGCATGTGTGTCCTTCTCACAAACCACATATGGATCCACCAGTGTCATTGGATGCGTGTTCTTCTCAGAAACCACATATGGATCCACCAGTGTGAATGCATGTGTGTTCTTTTCACAAACCATAGCTAGAGTCATTGCATGTGTGTTCTTTTCACAAACCACATATGGATCCACCAGAGTTCATTGGATGTGTGTTCTTTTCATGAACCACACCCAGTTTCATTGCAAGTGTGTTCTTCTCATAAATCACATATGGATCCACTAGTGTCATTGGATGCGTGTTCTTCCCACAAACCATATATGGATCCACTAGTGTGATTGCATGTCTGTACTTTTCACAAACCACAGCTAGAGTCAGTGCATGTCTGTTCTTCTCACCAACCACCAGATTTCATTGGATGCGTGTTATTTTCATGAACCACACCAAGTGTCATTGCATGTGTGTTCTTCTCTCAAACCACACGTGGATCCATCAGTGTCATTGCATCTGTGTTCTTCTCACAAACCACATCTGGATCCACCAGTGTCATTGCATGTATGTTGTTTTCAGAAACCACATCTAGAGTCATTGCATGTGTGTTCTTCTCACAAACCACACAAGGATCCACCAGTGACATTGGATGTGTGTTCCTTTCATGAACCACACCCAGTTTCATTGGATGTGTGTTCTTCTCACAAACCACATATGGATCCACCAGTGTCATTGCACGTGTGTTATTCTCACAAACGACGTATGGATCCACCAGTGTCATTGCATGTGTGTTCTTTTCACAAACCACATCTGGAGTCATTGCATGTGCGTTCTTGTAATAAAGCACAAAAAGGATCCGCTGGTTTCATTGGATGTGAGTTCTTTTCATGAACGACACATGGATCCACCAGTGTCATTGGATGTGCGTGTTCTTCTCACAAACCACATATGGATCCACCAATGTCATTGTATGTGTTTTCTTATCACAAACCACATCTAGAGTCATTGCATGTGTGTTCTTGTCACAAACCACATAAGGATCCATCAGTGTCATTGGATGTGTGTTCTTTTCATGAACCACACCTATTGTCATTGCATATTGTTCTTCTCACAAACCACACATGGATCCACCAGTGTCATTGGATGTGTGTTCTTCTCACAAACCACATATGGATCCACCAGTGCGATTGCATGTGTGTTCTTTTCACAAACCACAGCTAGAGTAATTGCATGTGTGTTCTTTTCACAAACCACATATGGATCCACCAGAGTTCATTGGATGTGTGTTCTATTCATGAACCACACCCAATGTCATTGCATGTGTGTTCTTCTCACAAACCACATATGGATCCACCAGTGTCATTGGATGTGTGTTCTTCTCACAAACCACATATGGATCCACCGGTGTGATTGCATGTGTGTTCTTTTCACCAACCATAGCTAGAGTCATTGCATGTGTGTTCTTCTCACCAACCACATATGGATCCACTAGAGTTGATTGGATGTGTGTTATTTTCATGAACCACACCCAGTGTCATTGCATGTGTGTTCTTCTCACAAACCACATATGGATCAACCAGTGTCATTGCATGTGTGTTCTTCTCACAAACCACATATGGATCCACCAGTGTCATTGCATGTGTGTTCTTTTCACAAACCACATCTAGAGTCATTGCATGTGTGTTCTTCTCACAAACAACATAACGATCCACCAGTGTCATTGGTTGTGTGTTCTTTTCATGAACTACACCCAGTGTCATTGCATGTGTGTTCTTCTCACAAACCACACATGGATCCACTAGTATCATTGGATGTGTGTGTTTTTATCACAAACCACATATGGATCCCTAGTGTCATTGCATGTGTGTTCTTCTCACAAACCAGAACTAGAGTCATTGCATGTGTGTTCTTTTCACAAACCACACTAGGATTCAACAGTGTTATTGGATGTGTGTTCTTTTCATGAACCACACCCAGTGTCATTGCATGTGTGTCCTTCTCACAAACCACATATTGATCAACCAGTGTCATTGGATGTGTGTTCTTCTCAGAAACCACATATGGATCCACCAGTGTGATTGCATGTGTGTTCTTTTCACAAACCATAGCTAGATTCATTGCATGTGTGTTCTTTTCACAAACCACATATGGATCCACCTGAGTACATTGGATGTGTTTTCTTTTCATGAACCACACCCAGTGTCATTGCATGTGTGTTCTTCTCACAAATAACATATGGATCCACCAGTGTCATTGGATGTGTGTTCTTCCCACAAACCACATATGGATCCACTGATGTGATTGCATGTGTGTTCTTTTCACAAACCACAGCTACAGTTAGTGCATGTGTGTTTTTCTCACCAACCACATATGGATCCACTAGAGTTGATTGGATGTGTGTTCTTTTCATGAACCACACCCAATGTCATTGCATGTGTGTTCTTCTCACAAACCACATATGGATCTACCAGTGTCATTGCATGTGTTTTCTTCTCACAAACCACATATGGATCCGCCAGTGTCATTGCATGTATGTTCTTTTCACAAACCACATCTAGAGTCATTGCATGTGTGTTCTTCTAATAAACCACATAAGGATCCGCCGGATTCATTGCATGTGTGTTCTTTTCATGAACCACACCCAGTGTCATTGCATGTGTGTTCTTCTCACAAACCACACATGGATCCACCAGTGTCATTGGATGTATGTGTTCTTCTCACAAACCACATATGGATCCACCAATGTCGTTGTATGTGTGTTCTTATCACAAACCACATCTAGAGTCATTACATGTGTGTTCCTGTCACAAACCACATAAGGATCCACCAGTGTCATTGGATGTGTGTTCTTTTCATGAACCACACCCAGTGTCATTGCATATGTGTTCTTCTCACAAACCACATATGGATCCACCAGTGTCATTAGATCTGTGTTCTTCTCAAAAACCGCATATGGATCCACTAGTGTGATTCCATGTGTGTTCTTTTCACAAACCACAACTATAGTCATTGCATGTGTGTTCTTTTCACAAACCACATATGGATCCACCTGAGTTCATTGGATGTGTTTTCTTTTCATGAACCACACCTAGTGTCATTGCATGTGTGTTCTTCTCACAAATAACATATGGATCCACCAGTGTCATTGGATGTGTGTTCTTCCCACAAACCACATATGGATCCACCGATGTGATTGCATGTGTGTTCTTTTCACAAACCACAGCTACAGTTAGTGCATGTGTGTTTTTCTCACCAACCACATATGGATCCACTAGAGTTGATTGGATGTGTGTTCTTTTCATGAACCACACCCAGTGTCATTGCATGTGTGTTCTTCTCACAAACCACATATGGATCCACCAGTGTCATTGCATGTGTGTTCTTCTCACAAACCACATATGGATCCGCCAGTGTCATTGCATGTATATTATTTTCACAAACCACATCTAGAGTCATTGCATATGTGTTCTTCTAATAAACCACATAAGGATCCGCCGGTTTCATTGGATGTGTGTTCTTTTCATGAACCACACCCAGTGTCATTGCATGTGTGTTCTTCTCACAAACCACACATGGATCCACCAGTGTCATTGGATGAATGTGTTCTTCTCACAAACCACATATGGATCCATCAATGTTGGTGTATGTGTGTTCTTATCACAAACCACATCTAGAGTCATTACATGTGTGTTCCTGTAACAAACCACATAAGGATCCACCAGTGTCATTGGATGTGTGTTCTTTTCATGAACCACACCCAGTGTCATTGCATATGTGTTCTTCTCACAAACCACATATGGATCCACCAGTGTCATTAGATCTGTGTTGTTCTCATAAACCACATATGGATCCACTAGTGTGATTGCATGTGTGTTCTTTTCACAAACCACAACTATAGTCATTTCATGTGTGTTCTTTTCACAAACCACATATGGATCCACTAGTGTTCATTGGATGTGTGTTCTTTACATGAACCACACCCAATGTCATGGCATGTCTATTCTTCTCACAAACCACATATGGATCCACCAGTGTCATTGGATGTGTGTTCTTCTCACAAACCACATATGGATCCACCGGTGTGATTGCATGTGTGTTCTTTTCATAAACCACAGCTAGAGTCATTGCATGTGTGTTCTTCTAACAAACCACATATGGATCCACCAGAGTTCATTGGATGTGTGTTCTTTTCATGAACCACACCCAGTGTCATTGCATATGTGTTCTTCTCACAAACCACATATGGATCCACCAGCGTCATTAGATCTGTGTTCTTCTCACAAACCGCATATGGATCCACTAGTGTGATTGCATGTGTGTTCTTTTCACAAACCACAACTATAGTCATTGCATTTGTGTTCTTTTCACAAACCACATATGGATCCACTAGAGTTCATTGGATGTGTGTTCTTTACATGAACCACACAAATGTCATTGCATGTGTGTTCTTCTCACAAACCACATATGGATCCACCAGTGTCATTGCATGTGTGTTCTTTTTTTCACAAGCCACATCTAGAGTCATTGCATGTGTGTTCTTCTCACAAACCACATAAGGATCGACCAGTGTCATTGGATGTGTGTTCATTTCATGAACTACACCCAGTGTCATTGCATGTGTGTTCTTCTCACAAACCACAGATGGATCCACCAGTGTCATTGGATGTGTATGTTTTTCTCACAAACCACATATGGATCCCTAGTGTCATTGCATGTGTGTTCTTCTGACAAACCACAACTAGAGTCATTGCATGTGTGTTCTTTTCAGAAACCACATTAGGATCCACCAGTGTTATTGGATGTGTGTTCTTTTCATGAACCACACCCAGTGTCATTGCATGTGTGTCCTCCTCACAAACCACATATTGATCCACCAGTGTCATTGGGTGTGTGTTCTTCTCAGAAACCACATATGGATCCACCTGTGTGATTACATGTGTGTTCTTTTCACAAACCATAGCTAGAGTCATTGCATGTGTGTTCTATTCACAAACCACATATGGATCCACCAGAGTTCATTGGATGTGTTTTCTTTTCATGAACCACACCCAGTGTCATTGCATGTGTGTTCTTCTCACAAATAACATATGGATCCACCAGTGTCATTGGATGTGTGTTCTTCCCACAAACCACATATGGATCCACCGGTGTGATTGCATGTGTGTTCTTTTCACAAACCACAACTAGAGTCAGTGCATGTGTGTTCTTCTCACCAACCACATATGGATCCACTAGAGATGATTGGATGTGTGTTCTTTTCATGAACCACACCCAGTGTCATTGCATGTGTGTTCTTCTCACAAACCACATATGGATCCACCAGTGTCATTGCATGTGCGTTCTTCTCACAAACCACATATGGATCCGCCAGTGTCATTGCATATGTGTTCTTTTCACAAACCACATCTAGAGTCATTGCATGTGTATTCTTCTAATAAACAACATAAGCATCCGCCGGTTTCATTGGATGTGTGTTCTTTTCATGAACCACACCCAGTGTCATTGCATGTGTGTTCTTCTCACAAACCACACATGGATCCACCAGAGTTCATTGGATGTGTGTTCTTTTCATGAACCACACCCAATGTCATTGCATGTGTGTTCTTCTCACAAACCACAAATGGATCCACCAGTGTCATTGGATGTGTGTTATTCTCACAAACTATATATGGATCCACCAATGTGATTGCATGTGTGTTCTTTTCACAAACCCCAACTAGAGTCATTGCATGTGTGTTCTTCTAACAAACCACATATGGATCCACCAGAGTTCATTGGATGTGTGTACTTTTCATGAACCACACCCAGTGTCATTGGATGTGTGTTCTTCTCACAAACCAGATATGGATCCACCAGTGTCATTGCATGTGTGTTATTCTCACAAACCACATATGGATCCACCAGTGTCATTGCATGTGTGTTCTTTTCACAAACCACATCTGGATTCATTACATGTGCGTTCTTGTAATAAAGCACATAAGTATCCGCTGGTTTCATTGGATGTGTGTTCTTTTCATGAACCACACATGGATCCACCAGTGTCATTGGATGTGCGTGTTCTTCACAAACCACATATGGATCCACCAATGTCGTTGTATGTGTGTTCTTATCACAAACCACATCTAGAGTCATTGCATGTGTGTTCTTGTCACAAACGACATAAGGATCTACCAGTGTCATTGGATGTGTGTTCTTTTCATGAACCACACCCAGTGTCATTGCATATGTGTTCTTCTCACAAACCACATATGGATCCACCAGTGTCATTGAATGTGTGTTCTTCTCACAAACCACATATGGATCCACCAGTGTGATTGCATGTGTGTTCTTTTCACAAACCACAACTAGAGTCATTGCATGTGTGTTCTTTTCACAAACCACATATGGATCCACCAGAGTTCATTGGATGTGTGTTCTTTTCATGAACCACACCCAATGCCATTGCATGTGTGTTCTTCTCACAAACCACATATGGATCCACCAGTGTCATTGGATGTTTGTTCTTCTCACAAACCACATATGGATCCACCGATGTGATTGCATGTGTGTTCTTTTCACAAACCACAGCTAGAGTCATTGCATGTATGTTCTTTTCATGAACCACACCCAGTGTCATTGCATGTCTGTTCTTCTCACAAACCACACATGAATCCACCAGTGTCACTGGATGTGTGTGTTTTTCTCACAAACCACATATGGATCCCCAGTGTCATTGGATGTGTGTTCTTCTCACAAACCACAACTAGAGTCATTGCATGTGTGTTCTTTTTACAAACCACATAAGGATCCACTAGTGTTATTGGATGTGTGTTCTTTTCATGAACCAACCCAGTGTTATTGCATGTGTGTCCTTCTCACAAACTACATATTGATCCACCAGTGTTATGGGATGTGTGTTATTCTCAGAAACCACATATGGATCCACTAGTGTGATTGCATGTGTGTTCTTTTCACAAACCATAGCTAGAGTCATTGCATGTGTGTTCTTTTCACAAACCACATATGGATCCACCAGAGTTCATTGCATGTGTTTTCTTTTCATGAACCACACCCAGTGTCATTGCATGTGTGTTCTTCTCACAAATAACATATGGATCCACCAGTGTCATTGGATGTGTGTTCTTCCCACAAACCACATATGGATCCACCGGTGTGATTGCATGTGTGTTCATTTCACAAACCACAGCTAGAGTCATTGCATGTGTGTTCTTCTCACCAACCACATATGGATCCACCATAGTTAATTGGATGTGTGTTCTTTTCATGAACCACACCCAGTGTCATTGCATGTGTGTTCTTCTTAGAAACCACATATGGATCCACCAGTGTCATTGTATGTGTGTTCTTCTCACAAACCACATATGGATCCGCCAGTGTCATTGCATGTATGTTCTTTTCACAAACCACATCTAGAGTCATTGCATGTGTGTTCTTCTAATAAACCACATAAGGATCCGCCAGTTTCATTGGATGTGTGTTCTTTTCATGAACCACACCCAGTGTCATTGCATGTGTGTTCTTCTCACAAACCACACATGGATCCACCAGTGTCATTGGATGTATGTTATCTTCTCACAAACCACATATGGATCCACCAATGTCGTTGTATGTATGTTCTTATCACAAACCACATCTAGAGTCATTACATGTGTGTTCCTGTCACAAACCACATCAGGATCCACCCGTGTCATTGGATGTGTGTTCTTTTCATGAACCACACCCAGTGTCATTGCATATGTGATTTTCTCACAAACCACATTTGGATCCACCAGTGTCATTAGATCTGTGTTCTTCTCACAAACCACATATGGATCCACCAGTGTCATTGGATGTGTGTTATTCTCACAAACTACATATTGATCCACCAATGTGATTGCATGTGTGTTCTTTTCACAAACCCCAAGTAGAGTCATTGCATGTGTGTTCTTCTAACAAACCACATATGGATCCACCAGAGTTCATTGGATGTGTGTACTTTTCATGAACCACACCCAGTGTCATTGGATGTGTGTTCTTCTCACAAACCAGATATGGATCCACCAGTGTCATTGCATGTGCGTTATTCTCACAAACCACATATGGATCCACCAGTGTCATTGCATGTGTGTTCTTTTCACAAACCACATCTGGAGTCATTACATGTGCGTTCTTGTAATAAAGCACATAAGGATGCGCTGGTTTCATTGGATGTGTGTTCTTTTCATGAACCACACATGGATCCACCAGTGTCATTGGATGTGCGCGTTCTTCTCACAAACCACATATGGATCCACCAATGTCATTGTATGTGTGTTCTTATCACAAACCACATCTAGAGTCATTGCATGTGTGTTCTTGTCACAAACGACATAAGGATCTACCAGTGTCATTGGATGTGTGTTCTTTTCATGAACCACACCCAGTGTCATTGCATATGTGTTCTTCTCACAAACCGCATATGGATCCACCAGTGTCATTGAATGTGTGTTCTTCTCACAAACCACATATGGATCCACCAGTGTGATTGCATGTGTGTTCTTTTCACAAACCACAACTAGAGTCATTGCATGTGTGTTCTTTTCACAAACCACATATGGATCCACCAGAGTTCATTGGATGTGTGTTCTTTTCATGAACCACACCCAATGTCATTGCATGTGTGTTCTTCTCACAAACCACATATGGATCCACCAGTGTCATTGGATGTGTGTTCTTCTCACAAACCACATATGGATCCACCGATGTGATTGCATGTGTGTTCTTTTCACAAACCACAGCTAGAGTCATTGCATGTGTGTTCTTATCAGCAACCACATATGGTTCCACTAGAGTTGATTGGATGTGTGTTATTTTCATGAACCACACACAGTGTCATTGCATGTGTGTCCTCCTCACAAACCACATATTGATCCACCAGTGTCATTGGGTGTGTGTTCTTCTCAGAAACCACATATGGATCCACCTGTGTGATTACATGTGTGTTCTTTTCACAAACCATAGCTAGAGTCATTGCATGTGTGTTCTATTCACAAACCACATATGGATCCACCAGAGTTCATTGGATGTGTTTTCTTTTCATGAACCACACCCAGTGTCATTGCATGTGTGTTCTTCTCACAAATAACATATGGATCCACCAGTGTCATTGGATGTGTGTTCTTCCCACAAACCACATATGGATCCACCGGTGTGATTGCATGTGTGTTCTTTTCACAAACCACAACTAGAGTCAGTGCATGTGTGTTCTTCTCACCAACCACATATGGATCCACTAGAGATGATTGGATGTGTGTTCTTTTCATGAACCACACCCAGTGTCATTGCATGTGTGTTCTTCTCACAAACCACATATGGATCCACCAGTGTCATTGCATGTGCGTTCTTCTCACAAACCACATATGGATCCGCCAGTGTCATTGCATATGTGTTCTTTTCACAAACCACATCTAGAGTCATTGCATGTGTATTCTTCTAATAAACAACATAAGCATCCGCCGGTTTCATTGGATGTGTGTTCTTTTCATGAACCACACCCAGTGTCATTGCATGTGTGTTCTTCTCACAAACCACACATGGATCCACCAGAGTTCATTGGATGTGTGTTCTTTTCATGAACCACACCCAATGTCATTGCATGTGTGTTCTTCTCACAAACCACAAATGGATCCACCAGTGTCATTGGATGTGTGTTATTCTCACAAACTATATATGGATCCACCAATGTGATTGCATGTGTGTTCTTTTCACAAACCCCAACTAGAGTCATTGCATGTGTGTTCTTCTAACAAACCACATATGGATCCACCAGAGTTCATTGGATGTGTGTACTTTTCATGAACCACACCCAGTGTCATTGGATGTGTGTTCTTCTCACAAACCAGATATGGATCCACCAGTGTCATTGCATGTGTGTTATTCTCACAAACCACATATGGATCCACCAGTGTCATTGCATGTGTGTTCTTTTCACAAACCACATCTGGATTCATTACATGTGCGTTCTTGTAATAAAGCACATAAGTATCCGCTGGTTTCATTGGATGTGTGTTCTTTTCATGAACCACGCATGGATCCACCAGTGTCATTGGATGTGCGTGTTCTTCTCACAAACCACATATGGATCCACCAATGTCGTTGTATGTGTGTTCTTATCACAAACCACATCTAGAGTCATTGCATGTGTGTTCTTGTCACAAACGACATAAGGATCTACCAGTGTCATTGGATGTGTGTTCTTTTCATGAACCACACCCAGTGTCATTGCATATGTGTTCTTCTCACAAACCACATATGGATCCACCAGTGTCATTGAATGTGTGTTCTTCTCACAAACCACATATGGATCCACCAGTGTGATTGCATGTGTGTTCTTTTCACAAACCACAACTAGAGTCATTGCATGTGTGTTCTTTTCACAAACCACATATGGATCCACCAGAGTTCATTGGATGTGTGTTCTTTTCATGAACCACACCCAATGCCATTGCATGTGTGTTCTTCTCACAAACCACATATGGATCCACCAGTGTCATTGGATGTTTGTTCTTCTCACAAACCACATATGGATCCACCGATGTGATTGCATGTGTGTTCTTTTCACAAACCACAGCTAGAGTCATTGCATGTATGTTCTTTTCATGAACCACACCCAGTGTCATTGCATGTCTGTTCTTCTCACAAACCACACATGAATCCACCAGTGTCACTGGATGTGTGTGTTTTTCTCACAAACCACATATGGATCCCCAGTGTCATTGGATGTGTGTTCTTCTCACAAACCACAACTAGAGTCATTGCATGTGTGTTCTTTTTACAAACCACATAAGGATCCACTAGTGTTATTGGATGTGTGTTCTTTTCATGAACCAACCCAGTGTTATTGCATGTGTGTCCTTCTCACAAACTACATATTGATCCACCAGTGTTATGGGATGTGTGTTATTCTCAGAAACCACACATGGATCCACTAATGTGATTGCATGTGTGTTCTTTTCACAAACCATAGCTAGAGTCATTGCATTTCTGTTCTTTTCACAAACAACTTAAGGATCCACCAGAGTTCATTGCATGTGTTTTCTTTTCATGAACCACACCCAGTGTCATTGCATGTGTGTTCTTCTCACAAATAACATATGGATCCACCAGTGTCATTGGATGTGTGTTCTTCCCACAAACCACATATGGATCCACCGGTGTGATTGCATGTGTGTTCATTTCACAAACCACAGCTAGAGTCATTGCATGTGTGTTCTTCTCACCAACCACATATGGATCCACCATAGTTAATTGGATGTGTGTTCTTTTCATGAACCACACCCAGTGTCATTGCATGTGTGTTCTTCTTAGAAACCACATATGGATCCACCAGTGTCATTGTCATTGTATGTGTTCTTCTCACAAACCACATATGGATCCGCCAGTGTCATTGCATGTATGTTCTTTTCACAAACCACATCTAGAGTCATTGCATGTGTGTTCTTCTAATAAACCACATAAGGATCCGCCAGTTTCATTGGATGTGTGTTCTTTTCATGAACCACACCCAGTGTCATTGCATGTGTGTTCTTCTCACAAACCACACATGGATCCACCAGTGTCATTGGATGTATGTTATCTTCTCACAAACCACATATGGATCCACCAATGTCGTTGTATGTATGTTCTTATCACAAACCACATCTAGAGTCATTACATGTGTGTTCCTGTCACAAACCACATCAGGATCCACCCGTGTCATTGGATGTGTGTTCTTTTCATGAACCACACCCAGTGTCATTGCATATGTGATTTTCTCACAAACCACATTTGGATCCACCAGTGTCATTAGATCTGTGTTCTTCTCACAAACCACATATGGATCCACCAGTGTCATTGGATGTGTGTTATTCTCACAAACTACATATTGATCCACCAATGTGATTGCATGTGTGTTCTTTTCACAAACCCCAAGTAGAGTCATTGCATGTGTGTTCTTCTAACAAACCACATATGGATCCACCAGAGTTCATTGGATGTGTGTACTTTTCATGAACCACACCCAGTGTCATTGGATGTGTTCTTCTCACAAACCAGATATGGATCCACCGGTGTCATTGCATGTGTTATTCTCACAAACCACATATTGATCCACCAATGTGATTCCATGTGTGTTCTTTTCACAAACCACATCTGGAGTCATTACATGTGCGTTCTTGTAATAAAGCACATAAGGATGCGCTGGTTTCATTGGATGTGTGTTCTTTTCATGAACCACACATGGATCCACCAGTGTCATTGGATGTGCGCGTTCTTCTCACAAACCACATATGGATCCACCAATGTCATTGTATGTGTGTTCTTATCACAAACCACATCTAGAGTCATTGCATGTGTGTTCTTGTCACAAACGACATAAGGATCTACCAGTGTCATTGGATGTGTGTTCTTTTCATGAACCACACCCAGTGTCATTGCATATGTGTTCTTCTCACAAACCGCATATGGATCCACCAGTGTCATTGAATGTGTGTTCTTCTCACAAACCACATATGGATCCACCAGTGTGATTGCATGTGTGTTCTTTTCACAAACCACAACTAGAGTCATTGCATGTGTGTTCTTTTCACAAACCACATATGGATCCACCAGAGTTCATTGGATGTGTGTTCTTTTCATGAACCACACCCAATGTCATTGCATGTGTGTTCTTCTCACAAACCACATATGGATCCACCAGTGTCATTGGATGTGTGTTCTTCTCACAAACCACATATGGATCCACCGATGTGATTGCATGTGTGTTCTTTTCACAAACCACAGCTAGAGTCATTGCATGTGTGTTCTTATCAGCAACCACATATGGTTCCACTAGAGTTGATTGGATGTGTGTTATTTTCATGAACCACACACAGTGTCATTGCATGTGTGTTCTTCTCACAAACCACATATGGATCCACCAGTGTCATTGCATGTGTGTTCTTTTCACAAACCACATCTAGAGTCATTGCATGTGTGTTCTTCTCACAAACCACATAAGGATCCACCAGTGTCATTGGATGTGTGTTCTTTTCATGAACCACACCCAGTGTCATTGCATGTCTGTTCTTCTCACAAACCACACATGAATCCACCAGTGTCACTGGATGTGTGTGTTTTTCTCACAAACCACATATGGATCCCCAGTGTCATTGGATGTGTGTTCTTCTCACAAACCACAACTAGAGTCATTGCATGTGTGTTCTTTTTACAAACCACATAAGGATCCACTAGTGTTATTGGATGTGTGTTCTTTTCATGAACCAACCCAGTCTTATTGCATGTGTGTCCTTCTCACAAACCACATATTGATCCACCAGTGTTATTGGATGTGTGTTATTCTCAGAAACCACATATGGATCCACTAGTGTGATTGCATGTGTGTTCTTTTCACAAACCATAGCTAGAGTCATTGCATGTGTGTTCTTTTCACAAACCACATATGGATCCACCAGAGTTCATTGGATGTGTTTTCTTTTCATGAACCACACCCAGTGTCATTGCATGTGTGTTCTTCTCACAAATAACATATGGATCCACCAGTGTCATTGGATGTGTGTTCTTCCCACAAACCACATATGGATCCACCGGTGTGATTGAATGTGTGTTCTTTTCACAAACCACAGCTATAGTTAGTGCATGTGTGTTCTTCTCACCAACCACACATGGATTCACTAGAGTTGATTGGATGTGTGTTCTTTTCATGAACCACACCCAGTGTCATTGCATGTGTGTTCTTCTCAGAAACCACATATGGATCCACCAGTGTCATTGCATGTGTGTTCTTCTCACAAACAACATATGGATCCGCCAGTGTCATTGCATGTATGTTCTTTTCACAAACCACATCTAGAGTCATTGCATGTGTGTTCTTCTCACCAACCACATAAGGATCCACTAGAGATGATTGGATGTGTGTTCTTTTCATGAACCACACCCAGTGTCATTGCATGTGTGTTCTTCTCACAAACCACACATGGATCCACCAGTGTCATTGGATGTATGTTATCTTCTCACAAACCACATATGGATCCACCAATGTCGTTGTATGTGTGTTCTTATCGCAAACCACATCTAGAGTCATTACATGTGTGTTCCTGTCACAAACCACATCAGGATCCACCCGTGTCATTGGATGTGTGTTCTTTTCATGAACCACACCCAATGTCATTGCATATGTGGTTTTCTCACAAACCACATTTGGATCCACCACTGTCATTAGATCTGTGTTCTTCTCACAAACCACATATGGATCCACCAGTGTGATTGCATGTGTGTTCTTTTCACAAACCACAGCTAGAGTCATTGCATGTGTGTTCTTTTCACAAACCACATATGGTTCCACCAGAGTTCATTGGATGTGTGTTCTTTTCATGAACCACACCCAGTGTCATTGCATGTGTGTTCTTCTCACAAATAACATATGGATCCACCAGTGTCACTAGATGTGTGTTCTTCCCAGAAACGACATATGGATCCACCGGTGTGATTGCATGTGTGTTCATTTCACAAACCACAGCTAGAGTCATTGCATGTGTATTCTTCTCACCAACCACATATGGATCCACCATAGTTGATTGGATGTGTGTTCTTTTCATGAACCACACCCAGTGTCATTGCATGTGTGTTCTTCTCAGAAACCACATATGGATCCACCAGTGTCATTGCATGTGTGTTCTTCTCACAAACTACATATGGATCCGCCAGTGTCATTGCATGTATGTTCTTTTCACAAACCACATCTAGAGTCATTGCATGTGTGTTCTTCTAATAAACCACATAAGGATCTGCCAGTTTCATTGGATGTGTGTTCTTTTCATGAACCACACCCAGTGTCATTGCATGTGTGTTCTTCTCACAAACCACACATGGATCCACCAGTGTCATTGGATGTATGTTATCTTCTCACAAACCACATATGGATCCACCAATGTCGTTGTATGTGTGTTCTTATCACAAACCACATCTAGGGTCATTACATGTGTGTTCCTGTCAGAAACCACATCAGGATCCACCCGTGTCATTGGATGTGTGTTCTTTTCATGAACCACACCCAGTGTCATTGCATATGTGTTCTACTCACAAACCACATATGCATCCACCAGTGTCATTGGATCTGTGTTCTTCTCACAAACCACATATGGATCCACCAGTGTGATTGCATGTGTGTTCTTTTCACAAACCACAACTAGAGTCATTGCATGTGTGTTCTGTTCACAAACCACATATGGATCCACCAGAGTTCATTGGATGTTTGTTCTTTTCATGAACCACATCCAATGTCATTGCATTTGTGTTCTTCTCACAAACCACATATGGATCCACCAGTGTCATTGGATGTGTGTTCTTATCACAAACCACATACAGATCCATCGGTGTGATTGCATGTGTGTTCTTTTCACAAACCACAGCTAGAGTCATTACATGTGTGTTCCTCTAACAAACCACATATGGATCCACCAGAGTTCATTGGATGTGTGTTCTTTTCGTGAACCACGCCCAGTGTCATTGCATGTGTGTTCTTCTCACAAACCACATATGGATCCACCAGGGTCATTGCATGTGTGTTCTTCTCACAAACCACATATGGATCCACCAGTGTCATTGCATGTGTGTTCTTTTCACAAACCACATATAGAGTCATTGCATGTGCGTTCCTCTCACAAACCACATAAGGATCCTTCAGTTTCATTGGATGTGTGTTCTTTTCATGAACCACACCCAATGTCAGTGCACATGTGGTCTACTCCCAAACCACATATGGATCCACCAGTGTCATTGGATCTGTGTTCTTCTCACAAACCACATATGGATCCACCAATGTGATTGCATGTGTGTTCTTTTCACAAACCACATCTAGAGTCATTGCATGTGTGTTCTTTTCACAAACCACATATGGATCCACCCGAGTTCATTGGATGTGTGTTCTTTTCATGAACCACACCCAATGTCATTGCATTTGTGTTCTTCTCACAAACCACATATGGATCCACTAGAGTCATTGGATGTGTGTTCTTCTCACAAACCACATATGGATCCATCGGTGTGATTGCATGTGTGTTCTTTTCACAAACCACAGCTAGAGTCATTGCATGTGTGTTCTTCTAACAAACCACATATCGATCCAATAGATTTCATTGGATGTGTGTTCTTTTCATGAACCACACGCAGTGTCATTGCATGTGTGTTCTTCTCACAAACCACATATGGATCCACCAGTGTCATTGCATGTGTGTTATTTTCACAAACCACATCTAGAGTCATTGCATGTGTGTTCTTTTCACAAACCACATCTAGAGACATTGCATGTGTGTTCTTCTCACAAACCACATAAGGATCCACAAGTGTCATTGGATGTGTGTTCTTTTCATGAACCACACCCAATGTCATTGCATATGTGTTCTACTCCCAAACCACATATGGATCCACCAGTGTCATTGGATCTGTGTTGTTCTCACAAACCACATATGGATCCACCAATGTGATTGCATGTGTGTTCTTTTCACAAACCACATCTAGAGTCATTGCATGTGTGTTCTTTTCACAAACCACATATGGATCCACCCGAGTTCATTGGATGTGTGTTCTTTTCATGAACCACACCCAATGTCATTGCATTTGTGTTCTTCTCACAAACCACATATGGATCCACTAGTGTCATTGGATGTGTGTTCTTCTCACAAACCACATATGGATCCATCGGTGTGATTGCATGTGTGTTCTTTTCACAAACCACAGCTAGAGTCATTGCATGTGTGTTCTTCTAACAAACCACATATGGATCCAACAGATTTCATTGGATGTGTGTTCTTTTCATGAACCACACGCAGTGTCATTGCATGTGTGTTCTTCTCACAAACCAAATATGGATCCACCAGTGTCATTGCATGCGTGTTATTTTCACAAACCACATCTAGAGTCATTGCATGTGTGTTCTTTTCACAAACCACATCTAGAGACATTGCATGTGTGTTCTTCTCACAAACCACATAAGGATCCACAAGTGTCATTGGATGTGTGTTCTTTTCATGAACCACACCTAGTGTCATTGCATGTGTGTTCTTCTCACAAACCACATATGGATCCACCAGTGTCATTGCATGTGTGTTCTTTCCACAAACCACATCTAGAGAAATTGCATGTGCGTTCTTCTCCCAAACCACATAAGGATCCACAAGTGTCATTGGATGTGTGTTCTTTTCATGAACCACACCTAGTGTCATTGCATGTGTGTTCTTCTCACAAACCACACATGGATCCACTAGTGTCACTGGATGTGTGTGTTTTTCTCACAAACCACATATGGATCCAAGTGTCATTGCATGTGTGTTCTTCTCACAAACCACAACTAGAGTCATTGCATGGGTGTTCTTTTCACAAACCACATAAGAATCCACTAGGGTTATTGGATGTGTGTTCTTTTCATGAACCACACCCAGTGTTATTGCATGTGTGTCCTTCTCACAAACCACATATGGATCCACAAGTGTCATTGGATGTGTGTTCTTCTCAAAAACCACAAATGGATCCACTAGTGTGATTGCATGTGTGTTCTTTTCACAAACCACTGCTAGAGTCATTGCATGTGTGTTCTTTTCACAAACCACATATGGATCCACCAGAGTTCATTGGATGTGTGTTCTTTCCATGAACCACAGCCAATGTCATTGCATGTGTGTTCTTCTCACAAATCACATATGGATCCACCAGTGTCATTGGATATGTGTTCTTCCCACAAACTACATATGGATCCACCAGTGTCATTGGATCTGTGTTCTTCTCACAAACCACATATGGATCCACCAATGTGATTGTATGTGTGTTCTTTTCACAAACCACAGCTAGAGTCATTGCATGTGTGTTCTTTTCACAAACCACATATGGATCCACCCGAGTTCATTGGATGTGTGTTCTTTTCATGAACCACACCCAATGTCATTGCATTTGTGTTCTTCTCACAAACCACATATGGATCCACCAGTGTCATTAGATGTGTGTTCTTCTCACAAACCACATATGGATCCAACGGTGTGATTGCATGTGTGTTCTTTTCACAAACCACAGCTAGAGTCATTGCATTTGTGTTCTTCTAACAAACCACATATGGATCCAACAGATTTCATTGGATGTGTGTTCTTTTCATGAACCACACGAAGTGTCATTGCATGTGTGTTCTTCTCACAAACCACATATGGATCCACCAGTGTCATTGCATGTGTGTTCTTTTCACAAACCACATCTAGAGTCATTGCATGTGTGTTCTTTTCACAAACCACATCTAGATTCATTGCATGTGTTATCTTCTCACAAACCACATAAGGATCCACAAGTGTCATTGGATGTGTGTTCTTTTCATGAACCACACCTAGTGTCATTGCATGTGTGTTCTTCTCACAAACCACACATGGATCCACTAGTGTCACTGGATGTGTGTGTTTTTCTCACAAACCACATATGGATCCCCAGTGTCATTGCATGTGTGTTCTTCTCACAAACCACAACTAGAGTCATTGTATGTGTGTTCTTTTCACAAACCACATAAGGATCCACTAGTGTTATTGGATGTGTGTTCTTTTCATGAACCACACCCAGTGTTATTGCATGTGTGTCCTTCTCACAAACCACATATGGATCCACAAGTGTCATTGGATGTGTGTGTTCTTCTCACAAACCACATATGGATCAACCATTGTCATTGCATGTGTGTTCTTATCACAAACCACAGCTAGAGTCATTGCATGTGTGTTCTTTTCACAAACCACATATGGATCCACCAGAGTTCATTGGATGTGTGTTCTTTCCATGAACCACACCCAGTGTCATTGCATGTGTGTTCTTCTCACGAATAACATATGGATCCACCAGTGTCATTGGATGTGTGTTCTTCCCACAAACCACATATGGATCCACCAGTGTCATTGGATCTGTGTTCTTCTCACAAACCACATATGGATCCACCAATGTGATTGCATGTGTGTTGTTTTCACAAACCACAGCTAGAGTCATTGCATGTGTGTTCTTTTCACAAACCACATATGGATCCACCCGAGTTCATTGGATGTGTGTTCTTTTCATGAACCACACCCAATGTCATTGCATTTGTGTTCTTCTCACAAACCACATATGGATCCACCAGTGTCATTGGATGTGTGTTCTTCTCACAAACCACATATGGATCCATCGGTGTGATTGCATGTGTGTTCTTTTCACAAACCACAGCTAGAGTCATTGAATGTGTGTTCTTTTCACAAACCACATATGGATCCACCAGAGTTCATTGGATGTGTGTTCTTTCCATGAACCACACCAAGTGTCATTGCAAGTGTGTTCTTCTCACAAATAACATATGGATCCACCAGTGTCATTGGATGTGTGTTCTTCCCACAAACCACATATGGATCCACCGGTGTTATTGCATGTGTATTCTTTCCACAAACCACAGCTAGAGTCATTGCATATGTGTTCTTATAACAAACCACATATGGATCCACCAGAGTTCATTGGATGTGTGTTCTTTTCATAAACCACACCCAGTGTTATTGCATGTGTGTTCTTCTCACAAACCACATATGGATCCACCCGTTTCATTGCATGTGTGTTATTATCACAAACCACATATGGATTCACCAGTGTCATTGCATGTGTGTTCTTTTCACAAACCACATCTAGAGTCATTGCATGTGTGTTATTCTCACAAACAACATAAGGATCCACCAGTGCCATTGGATGTGTGTTCTTTTCATGAACCACACCCAGTGTCATTGCATGTGTGTTCTTCTCACAAACCACACATGGATCCACCAGTGTCATTGGATGTATGTGTTTTTCTCACAAACCACATATGGATCCCCAGTATCATTGCATGTGTGTTCTCTTAACAAACCACAACTAGAGTCATTGCATGTGTGTTCTTCTCACCAACCACATATGGATCCACCATAGTTTATTGGATGTGCGTTCTTTTCATGAACCACACCCCGTGTCATTGCATGTGTGTCCTTCTCACAAACAACATATGGATCCACCAGTGTCATTGCATGTGTGTTCTTCTGACAAACCACATATGGATCCGTCAGTGTGATTGCATGTGTGTTCTTTTCACAAACCACAGCTAGAGTCATTGCATGTGTGTTTTTTCTAATAAACCACATAAGGATCCACCGGTTTCATTGGATGTGTGTTCTTTTCATGAAACACACCAGTGTCATTGCATGTGTGTTCTTCTCACAAACCACACATGGATCCACCAGTGTCATTGGATGTATGTGTTCTTCTCACAAACCACATATGGATCCACCAATGTCATTGTATGTGTGTTCTTATCACAAACCACATGTAGAGTCATTGCATGTGTGTTCTTGTCACAAACCACATAAGGATCCACCAGTGTCATTGGATGTGTGTTCTTTTCATGGACCACACCCAGTGTCATTGCATATGTGTTCTTCTCACAAACCACATATGGATCCACAGTGTCATTGGATCTCTGTTCTTCTCACAAACCACATATGGATCCACCAATGTGATTGCATGTGTGTTATTTTCACAAACCACAGCTAGTGTCATGGTCGGCCAATCCTTTAATGGTCCCTAAAAAGGACACCACTGATTTAAGGATGTGTGTTGATTATACTGCCTTGAACAAGGCTTGTCCAAAAGATCAGTTCGCTCTGCCTAGAATTGATCAAGTTATCGATTCTACGGCAGGCTCGGAACTCCTCTATTTTCTCGACGCATATTCCGGTTATCACCAAATCCGGATGAAGGAATCTGACAAAGTAAAAACTTCATTCATAACCCCTTTCGGAACCTTCTGTTTTGTTACAATGCCCTTTGGGCTAAAGAACACAGGAGCTACGTACCAGCGCAAGATGCAGCGTTGCCTCCATGACCAACTCGGATGCAATGTACATGCATACGTGGATGATATCGCGGTGATGTCCAAAAAGAAGGAAACGCTAATTTCTGACTTGGAGGAAACGTTCGCCAATCTACGAAAATACAACATGATTCTTAACCCGAAGAAATGCTTCTTTGGAATACCAGCCGGAAAATTGTTAGGTTTCATCGTGTCTTAAAGAGGCATAGAGGTGAACCGAGACAAAATCAAGGCTATACTCAATATTTCTAGGCCAACTCGCCTGAAGGACGTATAAAGATTAACTGGTTGCATCGCTGCGGTCAGTCGATTTGTAAGCCGGCTTGGTGAAAGAGCCGCACCATTATACAAACTCCTGAAAAAGACCAAAGATTTTGTTTGGACTGATGAAGCTGAAGCTGCACTACAAGACCTGAAGAAAGTACTCTTGTCTGCTCCTATCCTTGTCGCGCTAGAACCTCATGAACAGATGTTGTTTTACATTGCTGCGACAAATAAGGTCGTTAGTATCGTCATGGTGGTGGAGAGACCAGAGGAAAATCAGGAACACCTGGTACAGTGTCCGACTTACTTTGTCAGCGAGGTCCTGACAGAATGAAAACAGCGGTATCCGCACTATCAAAAGTTGGCTTACGGTGTTTTTCTAGCATCTCGTAAGTTGCAACACTATTTTCAGGACCATCCAATTACCGTCGTGAGAAAAGCTCCCATGAGAGATATAATCAACAACTGTGACGCCACAGAACATGTCGCCAAATGGGGCATAGAGCTTTCAGCTTTCGACATTGAGTATAAACCTCGGACAACAATCAAATCCCAGATCCTTGCTGACTTTGTCGCTGATTGGACATAGACGAAGGATAATATGATCCTCCCTGAGTCGGAATATTGGACCCTCTTTTTCGATGGGTCTAAAGCTTGAGGGGGCTCGGGGGCTGGCGTGGTGCTCAAATCACCCCAAGGAGATAAACTTTTATACGTGTTGCGGTTCCACTTCACAGCGACAAGAAATATTGCCGAGTATGAAGCACTGCTGCATGGAATCTGGATTGCTAAGGATATTGGCATCCGACATTTGATGTGTTACGGAGATTCGGATCTTGTTGCTCAACAAGTGTCAGATATTTGTAATGCAAATAAACACATGGCAGCATATAAAGTTGTCGTGGATGATCTATCTAAGTCGTTCGAAGGGTTTGAAGTTCAACACATCCCTCAAGCAGAAAATGAGGAAGCAGATGCACTATCTCGAATAGGTTCTACGCGGAAAGAGCTCCCGGATGGCGCTTTTTTAGAGCACCTCAAAGTTCCCTCAATAAAGGGAGTAGATGAGGAATATCCGACCAAATCCGACTCACCTTTGATAGTAGTTCTAGCTGTGATTCCCAGCTGGACTCAACCCTACCTCGATTATTTGGTAGATGGCAAATTACTCGAAGACGAGGTGCCGAGCCCGCAGATTATCCGACGAGCAAAAGCCTATACTATTGTTAAAGGTGAGCTCCATAAACGGAGTGTTTCTGGGGTTTTTCAGCGCTGTGTATCTCCGGAAAGAGTGGAAATCTTAAGAGAAATCCATGAAGGCGAGTGTGGTCACCATGCTGCAGCCAAATCTTTAGTGGCAAAAGCTTTTAGACACGGATTTTTTTGGCTTACAGCTCAGGCAGATGCCGAACGATTAGTCAAGACGTGCAAAGGCTGCCAAAAGTACGCCAAGCAAGCTCATGTTCCGGCTGATCAGCTGCGAACAATACCTATAACATGGCCCTTTGCGGTCTGGGGGCTTGATATGGTAGGACCTTTTAAACGAGCTCCAAGTGGATTTACTCACCTCTTAGTGATGGTGGATAAATTCAACAAATGGATTGAGGCTAAACCCGTCACAAGTTGTGATGGAGCAACCTCCAAAATATTTGTCGAGGATGTTATATTCCGGTATGGTTATCCGCATAGCATTATCACGGACAACAGGAGTAACTTTTCTATGGGAGAATTGGCTGAATTTTGCGACGAGCAAAATATCCGGCTTGACATTGCGTCAGTCGCACATCCACAAGCTAACGGACAAGTCGAAAGAGCAAATGGTTTAATCTTACAAGGCCTAAAACTGAGACTCGAAGCACCACTACGACGTGCTGCGGGGGATTGGGCAGAGGAATTACCCTCTGTAATTTGGAGTTTACGAACAACTCCAAACAGGTCAACATGATACACACCTTTCTTCTTGGTCTATGGTGCAGAAGCAGTTCTTCCTAGTGATTTGATTCATACTTCTCCTAGAGAGGCCGCGTATATCAAAGAGGATGCCGAGATTTCTCGACAAAATGATCTCGACTTAGTCGAAGAAGTTCGTGTCTTTGCTAAAATGAGATCTACAGCCTATCTGCAGAAGTTATGCAAGTATCATAGCCAGAGAGTCCGAAATAGATTTTCAATAAAGGTGATTTGGTTCTCCGGCTTGTGCAACAAAGAAAGTACAAACTTTCCCCAGTATGGGAAGGGCCCTTTTTAGTTAGTCGAGTATTGCACAATGGATCGTACTACTTAACTGACATGAGGCCAGTCAAAGAAAGACCTGCTACTAAGAAGAGAAAGAGAGCTGGAGGCAAGACAAATGGATGAGTTAGATGACTGGAATATTGCTCAGCTCCGTCCCTTTTATTCTTAGTTTATCCTTCTTTGTAATCATATATATGTACATGTTCTGAAATAAATAAAAGTTTTGGTTGCCTCAAGTTTTTCTGAGAAGTTTTTACCATCTTATTTCCAAAAAGATCATGTCATAGTCGAAAATCCCAGAATGCTTGAAAGTACTTGATGCTCATGTTCGTTCTGGTTTAGATTTCCGATTCTAAAAACTGCTACCCTTGGGTATAACTCTAAAGTTTCTAGTCTTTACTTTGGTTATTTGTCTGATTGCTGGATCCGGGCATTTTCCGAGTAGTGAATTGTTGGTACTCGAAGCCGGCTTTGTTTCCGAGTTTAAACTGGTTTAGCAATTGATCTTCGTGGCTCGGCAAAGTTTCTGGCAAAAGGTTTAGCCGGCTCACAAAAGGGACGAGGTGAAAAGCCAGATAAAGGATGAGTAGAGACGAAAAAATACAAGTGCTTATGTAAACATTCCAGGCACACAAAATTTCAAAGCCGAAAAGTGCTGAATAGATCAAAATCTTAGCACTAGCAAAGTTAAAGTATTACATATTTACAAACGCATCATGTTTTCTCTGGAATAATATATAAGTTTTTGGCTATGATGCAGGAGGAGATGAAGGAGCTGTCAGCTCTCTGGTTACTCCGCCTTGATATCGTTCCGAGATTTCCGCATCCGAGGTGGTGCGTTCATCGTCAGAAATTTCTGTTGGTTCTTCCGGAGCAGGAGGCGGAGTAGCCACGCGGGTGAAGAAGGGGATCTCGTAGTGAAGGAAATATGCCCTGAGAGGCATTAATAAGGTTGTTATTATGTATTCCTTGTATATGATACATGTTTATTTTGCATGCTATAATTGTATTGATAGGAAACATCAATACATGTGTGTTTAATAAACAAAAAGGGTTCCTAGTCATGCCTCTCTTATAGACTAGCTTGTTGATTAACAGGATGATCAAGGTTTCCTGATCATGGACATTGGATGTTGTTAATAATAAGGTCACACCATTGGTGGAATGATGTGATGAACATTCATCCGAAGTATAGCATTACGATCAAGTCATTATGTTTATATTGCTATAACATCATACGAAGTAATCTTTATCCTTAGACCAAGAGATCATGTTAATTGCTAACACCGGAAGAGTATCTTGATAACATCAAACGTCACACCGTAACATGGTGACTATAAAGATAGGTGTTATGTTGAGGCTCATGGATCAAGAGTGGAATTTGTCAATCCAGATGACGGATAGATATACTCTGGGCCCTCTCGGTGATATCACATTAGGATAGCTTGCAAGCAAGTGATGTGATCACTAGAATGTTATATCACGGGAACGAGAAAAGAGTGCATGTCGGTAACGAGATCAAACTAGGTATGGAGATACCGATGATCGAATCTCGGACATGTAATATATTGAGAGATAAAGGGATTTAGTTACAAGCGTTAAAGCTTCTCGCGATCACAGGAGTCATCGTTGAATGTGTAGGAGTCAGTACGGATCTCCAGGTCCCGCTGCTAATTATTGATCGGAGAAGGGTCTCGATCATGTCTGCATTATACGCAAACCGTACGGTGGCACACTTAAGAGTTACCGGACACCATTTTGGAGCACATATGTTTCAGACGAAAGAATTTCAAAGCGCAGGAATTGTTTCAATAGAAACCGGAAATTGTTTCGAGTGAAATTGCAGAAGGTGTTTCTGCATGTGATATTGAAATATTGCAAGGGGCTATATGTGAATGTTTGTTAATTAAAGTAATTAACAAAATTCTGAATAAATTTAATAAAAGAGTTTTATTAAATGAGAGAGCATTAAATTTGGAGAAACTTAATGCATTTAAAGTGGAGACTTTAATAGGGAATGTGAAGAGGCATTTTAATGTGGAGGAGTTACCACCACATGAATGGGGGAGGTGAGGGGTCACCCCCCCCACCCATGCGCCGGCCATGGAGAGAGGGGGCACCCACCCTCCTCCTATAAAAGGCCACCCTTTCCCTCCTTCATCCTCACACCTCCTTGTGAAGGATCTCTCTCCCCGTCTAGAATTATTCCCCCATGGTCTCGGATTAGCGAGATACATGTTCCCGGTGACATTTCGTCTGGAAGGAGTTGCTGCTTCCGCTGGATCACTGGAGCGAGGAGGTGGAGGTTGTCTGGTGGCTTGAACGTGTGTGCGAGTGCGGATGCGCTGCTGAGTTGCGGCGCTCGGACTTCCTCACGATCTTGAGATCGGCAAGTGTAAGACTACATCAACCACGAGTTCCTACTCGTTAACGAAGCTCGTTGTCTTCGAGGGTAAGTTCTCCATGGATGTATGTCCACCCGTTGCTCTGTACCTAGTAGATAGATCTTGGCGTGTAGTTCTCATCGTAGGAAAATTTTTGTTTTCTATGCTGCGAACCCAACACGTAGCTGGTCAGGTCAGCTACGTGACACCCATATCCGGCGCAGGAGTGCATGATGGCTTGAAGGTCCTTCTCCTGGCCGTCTTCGTCTACCTTGCAGTACCCTCTGGTCACTTGCCATATTTCCATGTTTCCATGGTGGCTCATGACCATGGTGAGAGCGTTATGCAGCAGCCCGTAGGGACATGTTCCATCCCAAACAAGTTGTGGCATCTCCTTGGCCTTGTCTCAAGACTGAAAATCCGACATGCTTGGCATGTCCGAATCTTGAGAGCTTTGCCGACGCCTCAAGGGACCGGGCGGAAGTCATGAAGGTGTCACCGACTTGGGTAAGCCAAGTGGGGCTCGGAGGAGGAAGAGTCCGTCAAGTTTAGAGGACCTATACACAAAACAAGTTAAGAAAAATCCGACATTGATAAAAGTCGAAGAAACAGACAAGTCAGATAGATGGAACATACCAAAAATGACATTGTCAATTTTGTCCTTCTCCTCCCGGAGACTCTGGAGTTCAGCTTGGAGCGCCTGGGACATATCCTTTTCTCTACCAAGCTCATTCTTGAGATCCGAGATTATTTTATCTTGAGCAGCGATCTTGCGATCACGCTCATCAGTGGCCATGAAGGAGGATTCAAGGACTTGACCTATGCTCCTTTCATGATCCGCCTTAAGCTTATCCACCACCAGGGTCTTGAGGTTCTCTGCCTCTTCAATCATGGCGACAGATTGTTTCACCAGCGTTGTAAGTCAAAAAGAACAAAAGTTCAGAAAAATTCGACATTGAAAATAACAAAGACAAGGTTTGAGTCTCAGAATGTTTACCTTCGGCCTCAGCCTTGGCAACTTTGAGTTTAGCATTTTTAAGCCAGAGAGCTTTGATCTCTCTCCGCTTGTCGCAGACATTGGTCAGTAATTCCTGGTTATAGGAACATACTTTCTGTAAGTCAGAATACCCAAAGTCAGAAAGCTACTTAAGACTCGGGCTAATATTTTTGCTAAATATCAGCACGAGCCTTGGGGGCTACACTAGTTCGTTCTTTGGCATCCTAATGAAGCATAAACCCGGATTGATTATCCTAGTTCATGCTTGGGGGCTAGAAGATATGATATAAAATACAATAAAGGAAAAATAGGAATTGGAATTCTGACTTACATATTGTTCGTGGGTGAGTTTATCCAAACCCGCGGTAACTTCAGCAGCCACCTTCTCAGCGAGAGTCAGAGGAATCACTAGGGCTGTTGGAAGCTCACCAGTCCTAATCCTCTCGTCATGGAGGCGCACTTGAGCGAGAAGGTAGGAGAACTTGACGTCCTCTGCTTCTTGCGCTTCTTCCTTGGCGAATAGAGTTCTCTTCTCCAAGCATTGCTTGGCAAGCCGCTAGATTTCTTCAGCAGATTTCCGGGACAAGCCGAACTTGGCAAGACCCGGATTGCTCAGGTGGTTTTCGGTGAAGGTTTCTGCTAAGGGATCATTACCCAAGGAGGGTTCACCCTTATCAAGATCTGACACACCCGTGGTGACGTCAGTTTGCGATCCAAGGTTCACAGGCCCCGTTGAAGGAGCTGGATCTTCTGCAGCGTCCGGCGAGATAACCGGCGTTGCAGAAGGTTGAGCGGCAGGAGTCGGAGGAGCCATGACAAGGGAAGCTATGGTAAGCTTTGTCTGCCATAGCGGCTTCGAAGAAATCCCTTTCCCCTTGGCCATGACGAGCGGTTTTGCTCTGAGAATGTAGTGAGGTCGGAAACATTACATCTCGAAAAGAAATTTGAGTAAAATACAAAGGCGGAAAGCTATGACTGAAAGATTACCTCTTCACGACAGACACCTCCTTTGTGCCAACGGACACTATCGGAGCTTTGCGCTTCTTGAGCGCAAGATCCGGCAATGGAACCACTTCTACCTCCTGAGAGAACTCCGGAGGATATCCTTCGAGCGGAGCAAGTTCCGACTCGGGGATGTCAGCAAGCTGAAAAGAAGAAAACATATCAGTATTGCAGTATAACTCAAAGAATGAAACACATAAAAGGTATGATGATGGAAGCTTACCGGCACCGCGGGGTTTTCCGCCGTGTGCATATCCAGAGAAACCTCTGGAATTTTCCTCTCGATCCGCTCCTTGACCAGCCACTTGATATGGCTTATGTAGCCTTGAATGGTGTAGGCTTTGGGGCTGATGCGGAGAGAGTCGGTTTCAGAAGACGTGATGGAGTGCATCAGTCTATCCCCGTGGTACTAAAGTGGCTGGATCCGACGTGAGACCCAGCACTGGACCAAGTCGGATCCCTTCAGACCATTGTGCTTAATCAAATATTCGATCCGCCTCTTAGCAAGGATTAGATCGTCTGAAAGAGCCGGAGCAGCCTCGTCCCAGGAAGGTTGGGCCATGGCGGCTCCGTCGACAAAAGCCGGCAAAGCGGTAGCTTTGTCGGGAGCCGGAATATCCCTATGATAGAAAAATGTGGCTGGCCATTGTTTGACCGAGTCACTAGCTAGAATTTTGGGATAAGCCCGGTCGCGTCTAAGTGAAAAGCTGATAGTGCCGGTGATGTAAGGAACACCGACAGTAATGGAATTTCTCTGGACATGAAAATAATACCGGAAGAGAATCAAACTCGGCCTAATGCCGAGAAAGCCCTCACAAAGCGAAGCATACGCACTCATCTCTAAGAGAGAGTTGGGAGGAAGGTTATGGAGTTGAACTCCGTAATGATCTATCACCTCGTAGAAGAACTCCAAGGGAGGAAAACACAGACCTCTATCGAGGTGGGTGCCGAAGTGGACCCGCTCGCCGTCGTGCGGGTTGGGGTCGGTTTCACCGTAGCCGCTCCGCCAGTCGCCGGCAACGAGAAGCCCCTCCTTCTCCACGTTCTTGAGGCCCTCCTCATTGAGAGCGCAGGGGATCCAGATTCCCCGGAAGCTCTCTTTCTCCACTGCTGCTTCCGCCGTCGTTGCCGCCGCCGCTGCCGCCAAGCCGGAGGAAGAAGATGAAGCCATTTCTCCGGTGAGGAAATGACCTAAAAGGGGCGGCGCTGGGAGTTCTGTGGGAGAAGAACAAGGAAGATCTATGCACGCAGGAGGATTGGGAAGAAAGGAAACGGCAAAGGACTGGTGGAAAGGAGAAGGAAAAATCCAAACCCCTTATATCCACCTAACTGCGCCAAGATTCGTGCAAATGCTACAGTGTAACCGCCACGCATCGTGGAAGGAACTGGGAAGGACCCACACGATGATTGCGTCACCTCGATCTCCATGCACACATGGAACGGCGCCTCGGTTCCGCGGACCGCGGACCCATCAACAGTCGTGCTGACGGAACGATTGTCAGATGACGTGACTTGACCATGCTTATGTCAGGTGGCGTTAGAGATCAAGTTCTGGCTTAGTTTGAAATCGAGCTAGAAAATCCGAGTAACCTGTTGATAGGTCTGACTTATTTTTAAGACCCGAATCGTATTTTTTGTTGTGAAGTTTCAGGAACCCTTCAAAATTCTGCAAGGCGAAGATCAAGCTCGACGATGATAAATCCGACTTTGGATCTTGGAGGCCTCCGGGGGCTGCTGTTAGGGATATACTTTCTAGGTATCCTCACGCCTCATCACTGTGGTGGCCCACTTTGGGTTAGAGCATTGCTTCACGGGCGGCCCAGTCAGGGAGAAAGACGGAGTCCAATCCGGCTACGGGAAGGCCAGAAGACTTACCGACTTAGGCCCATGATGTTACTTGTAGTTCAAGATGTACTCTGTAACCGACTCTTAGTCGTAGCCGAATAGATCTCTCCTGTAAACCCTAGGCCGGATATCTATATAAGTCGTCCTAGGGAGAGCCTTTAGGGCACCTCAATAGTCTACAATCTCAACTCGCACAGGCAAAACCCTTGTAACCCATTTTCCGGCTCTGCCGTATTACTGGATTGCTAGCAGGAGTAGGATCCGTTAAAAGCCGGCGGATTCGAACCTAGGTATACTTGTGTGCTCACCGTCCCGGAATACCGTACTTCTCACACCCCTCTGTTCCACACGCCTCGAGGACCCCCTCATGGCGTACTTGTCATCAATCCGACGACAGAGGACAAAGACGAGGTCAGGAACCATGGGTGAGGTAACTCACGGCCGAGGAATGGGCCATGGAGTTTAGAGGTTGACACTTTAGGTCCTGACGAGCTCGGGTTGTGGAGGAACAAGGCCTCATGAGCCATTACAAGGATAAAAACAAGGTCAGGAACCATGGGTCAGGTAACTTAGGGCCGAGGAACGGGTCGTGGAGTTCAGAGCTCGACACTTTAGGTCCTTAATGAGCTCAGGCTACGGAGGAACATGGCCTCATGAGCCGTTGCAAGGATAAGGATAAGGTCAGGAACCATGGGTGAGGTAACTCCCAGCCGAGGAACTGGCCGTGGAGTTTAGAGCTCGGCACTTTAGGTCCCGACGAGCTTGGGCTGCGGAGGAACAAGGCCTCATTAGCCGTCGCAAGGATAAAAACAAAGTGAGGAAACATGGGTGAGGTAACTCACGGCCAAGGAACATGCCATGGAGTTCAGAGCTCGACACTTTAGGTCCTGACGAGGTCGGGCTGCGAAGGAACAAGGCCTCATGAGCTGTCGCAAGGATAAAAACGAGGTTAGGAACCGTGGTTGGGGTAACTCATGGCCGAGGAACAGGCCGTAGAGTTTAGAGCTCGACACTTTAGGTCCTGACAAGGTGCCCCGTAGACCTTAATAGGAGAGGGCCGTAGGGAAAGAGCACCCACCGTCAGAGGCCCATACATGAGCTGCACGAGGATCTTAGGCACCAGGAACCGTGTGACAAGGTAACTCATGTCCGGGGCTATCTGGTGAGTCCAGATCTTGGCACTTTAGGCCATGATACCGACAGGAAGCTGGCTCGGTGAGGGGTACCGTCCCTAGCCCCCGCCCGCGTGGTGCAGTTTTTTCGAGAAAATTCTTTTTCAAAGAAAAAACCTAATAGCAAAACGTGTGTGCGGCACAGGATCCAAGGAAGCGCCAGTAGTGCATGCTTATTACAAACGCCACGACAGCTCGCACGGGGTCTAATCGAGAGGCAAAACTGCAAGGGGTGAGGGCTTTTCTGGGTTCACGTTCCGAAAGTCACGGGGCTTGGTGCTCCATTAGGAGAGGTCTATCCACCTTCCAGCAGCCCGGCCTACTGGCCCATCTGGCTGCTTAGCTGTCGTCACCAGGGCAGTAGGTACCATACGCCCACTGGGTACACTCCATGGGAAAGTCTGGGGTCCTTGTGCCGTTTCCCTCCTTAGGAGGCACCTCATCCCTCGCGAGGACGGGAGAGGACTCTCCCCATCCCTTCTTGAGGTTGCAGGCAATGGTCATGCCCGGCCCCTCGTGAGGCAGGAACAAATTTGACTGTTGTCCTCTTTTTTATGGTGTTCTCCTGGCCCATCATCTGCATCCTCCTGGTGGAGCCTCCAACATAGTCCAGGGCATCCACATCCTCAAGATAGGTGGCAACAACGGTCTTGTAGGCGTGCTCTAGGGAGCGTAAGGCTTCCACCTCGTCACAACGGTCCGTGATGACTCCGCTGCTGCTGCCAGGCATCTTGAGCATGTTGTAGGCGTGGTGAGTGGCCGCCATGAACTTGGCTAGCGCATGGTAGCCAAGGATGACATTGTACAGGAGGTTGATGTGCGTGATACATTGCAAATGTATCTATAATATTTGATGTTCCATGCTTGGTTTTATCTACTTTCTTAAGTTTTGTCCACACTTTGGAGTACTTTTCATATGATTTCTTGGACTAACCTATTAACAAGATGCCACAGTGCTAGTTGCCTGTTTTCTGCTGTTTTTGGTTCTAGGAAGTCAGAAAATGAATATTCTCAAAATTGGACGGGACAAAAGCCAAAGTTCCTATTTTACCAGAAGACTCACGGAGGAGGGCCAGGGTCTAGCCACACACACCCCAGGCGCGGGCTAGCCCTACCCGCGCCACCAGGTGGTGTGGGCCCCCTGGCACTCCACCGACCTTGCCCTCTGGCCTATAAGAAGCCTCCCGAAGCCAAAACCCTAAATCATCCAGCCTCCAGCCACGAAAAGTTCCACAGCGCCGCCACCACCGAAGAGGAGATTCGGGGGACAAAAAGTCTCTGTTCCGGCACCCTGGCGGGACGGGGAAGTGCCCCCGGAGCCATCTCCATGGATCTCCACAGCCATCTCCATCACCATTGCTGATTCCCATGATGAGGAGGTAGTAGTTCTCTCTCGAGGCTAAGGGTTCTACCGGTAGCTATGTGTTCATCTCTCTCTCTATGCATGATCTTATTGTGATCATGAGCTTGTAATCTATAGATCTACCTTGCTACTCAAGTGCTTTATTAGATTTCTACTCTCCCCATGTGTGTGAAAGTGATAGCGTGCACACCATGGTGGCACTTAGGCTAGAGATTACACATACTTGTTATGAGTTATATTTGGAGTTGGATGTCTTTATGAAATTGTGGTGTTTGTTGGACTCATGTACTACTCAAGGTGACAGTGTGGGGTTATATAGATGGGAAAGGCTTACTTTGAGGTGTGCTGTTATAGCCCTACCATCGATTAGAGTGTTCAACCGGAGAGTAGTTAAGAGTAGTATCATAAAGAGAAGATATTTATATGAGAGAGTGTTCACTAGTGAAAGTATGATCCCTAGGCCTTGTTTCTAAGCACTAAAACACCGTTTGCTACTAGATCTGTTACATGTTTGCTTGCTTCCATCTTTATTTCAGTTTGCCTTTAGTCTCTTCCATGCCATCAAGTTGTTTTCTATCACCGTTACCACTTATAATTATCCATCCCACTTGTATTTCACTATCTCTTCGCCGAACTAGTGCACCTATACACCTGACAAGTGTATTAGGTGTGTTGCGGACACAAGAGACTTCTTGTATATTGATTGCAGGGTTGCTTGAGAGGGGATACCTTTGACCACTTCCTCCCTGAGTTCGATAAGCCTCGGGTAATCCACTTAAGGGAAAACTTGCTACTGTTCTACAAACCTTTGCACTTGGAGGCCCAACAACTGTCTACAAGAATAGAAGTCCATAGACATCAGTGCGCCACATCGAAGTCGACAATATCGGTGGGGTAATTGTCACGTGTTCCGAATGTAATAGAGAGGCGCACCTGCCCAAAGGGTATGGTGGACCCACTTGTCACCCTGGAGAACGGCATGGTCGACATATGCATGTAGTAAGGCACTTATAGCTGGGTGAAGGTCTCAGTGGAGATCACTTTTAGGCCTGCGCCTCCATCGATGATGTTCTACGCAACGGCGATGTTGTTGATGGTGTGGGTGTAGATCAGGGGGAGTGTTCCCACATGCCTGGTGGAGACGGTATGGTCGCTGGCATCGAAGGTGATGGCACACTAGGACCATCCGAGCTTCGGCGAGGGGATTCCTGGTCTAGTGGCTGCGACCTTGCGAGTGAGTAGCCTGAAGTCCTGGTTGGCCGTCGGGGCTTGGGAGCCACCAAGGATGCAGGCCATAGCACCTTGTGGGACCTGGTAGCCCCCAGGATCCTTGGTGCGCCCTTGCTCCAGTGGGTGCAGATGGTGTTGCGCGGTGTTGGCTTGGTGGCCCGCCGGTGGGGCATCACACCCGCTGGAGTTGGTGTTCCAGCGGTTTCATCCGTGGTTGCCCCCGCCTTGGCCGCCTCGCTCGCCTCCTGGTCTTCCCTTTGTCTGGCTGTTATGCAGGTCACGGAGTTTGATGAGCTCGTAGCAGTCGCCGGTAGGGTGGCCTGGCTTCTTGTGGAAGTGGCACTATGAGTTGTCGTCACGCTCCCACTTGCTAGCCCCCTTGTGAGGGATCTTCTGATCTGGCTCCACCACTAGGGCGGTGGCGTTCTTGCACTTGGGCTCCTTGTCTTTACCCTTGGATGAACCGAAGGCCTTGGGAGTGGTTTCTGCTTCCGCGAGGCCGAACATCCACCCTGCCTCGGCCTTGGCGCACTTCTCGGCCATGACGAAGAGCTCGGCGGTGGTGGTCAGGCTCTCGTCCTAAATCCCAATCTTTTCCCTCATATTGACGTCCTTCACGCCCTCGGAGGAGGCAGTGATGATGTTGGAGTCTAAGATCTTGGGAATTTTGTTGCGGACTCGACTGAACTTCTACAGGAACTTGAAGAGGGTCTCCCCAGGATGCTGATGTATCTGGCATAGGTCGTAGTAGGTGAGCGTTGTGCTCTTAGGTCTACTTGAAGTAGGAGATGAAGAGGGAGCTGAGTTCCACCCATGAGTCAATTGACTCCTCGGGGAGGTTCATCAGCCAGGTACTGGCCGCCTCCTTCAGACATAGGGGAAACCAGTTCGCCATGACATGGTTGTCCCCTCCTGCCGCTTCGACGACAATGGTGTAAAGCTGGAGGAATTCACATGGGTTCATGGTGCCGTCAAAGCACGCCAGCATCGCCGAGCTGAACTTGTGCGGCTAGACCACGCAGTGGAGGTTCTTGGTGAAGGCGAGGCAGCTGTTGGCCTAGACCACCCTACTGTTTTCGAGGGCCGCGCGATTCTTCTGCCCCGATGCCGCTGTTCTGCATGATAGAGAGTTGACACCGGGTTTTTTTACCCAGGTTCGGGACCCTCGTGAGGAGGTAAAACCCCTACTCCTTCTTTGTCATATTGCTCTCTTGCCTCGCGAGGTTATAATGGTGGATAAAAGTCTACGGTTTTTTACCTTTGGGATCCATCCCCTGTAAGGTAGGATAAGTACTCCTTATACAGGGAGGCATCAGGCCTCTCCCCCTGGTCCACGGACGGGGAGGGTCACCATAGTGCTGCCCTCCTGGGCGCTAGTCTACGAGGCTACTTTTGATGGACCAGGTCCTCCCGCCTAGACGCGCCTCCACAGGTTGATAAAGCGGCGTTCTTTTTTCCATTTTGTCTTCATCTTCACCTTCCCACAGTCTCCTTGTCACCCAAACGGCAACTGGCGCACCCACTATGCTGGGGTCGTCGGTCTTCCTGCTTCAACGGAAAGGTGGGCGGACCGAATCTTCCTTTATCGAGGAGGATGGTGAGGATGTAGTTGCCGCACCCTTTGTCATGGCCCATATCCCTTTCTGACCGTTTAGCAGCCTTACAGAAGGGCCAGGGGACGTTCTGAAGCATCCTCGGGAGGTTCAGCAGACGCTTTCACCTGGGGAGTCATTTTCCTCGCAGGGAGGCCCTCTCAAGGATCACTCTGCCTAAAGAGGTAGAGTAAGCCCTCTTGGGCTCGGTACCTCGAGTAGCTGGGGGCTGCCGGCCGACGGGACGTGGTACCCCGGTCACTAGGGCCTTGACATCCGTGAAACCACCACGACAGTTGGCACCCATCGTGGGGCTAGCAGCGGTGCTAGCTTGTGTCAATATTCGGACGGGAAACTTCATTGCCACTAGAGAGCACATCATCTCCGGGCTGGTGAAGCGGTTCGGCGCGCTGGACTTCATCAGCGACAATGCCCGTGGCATCGGCAACCGCCCGCCTCCATGCAACAGGCTCTTCCTCAGGAGAATATCATTTTGCGGCCCGAAAGTTGGGGCGCCCAGGCAACATGGTACCCGAGTTGATTTTAATGACCACGATTCAAAAAGTTTGGGCGCCAATTACATAGAGGGGTCTTTCGAGTGAATGATGGCCAAACCCAATATTTTCAAATTGCGCCCGTTAAGTCAGGATATTCCGTTACACTAGTTCCTGCTGTGCCCATTCTTTGCCGGTCACTCTTCTTAGCCACCCTGCACGTGTCGCAGGGGCAATTCCATTATTGTACTTTCCTAACTCTCGACACTGAATCTTGCTGCAGCGGCCGCGGTCCATTTTCTTCCCTTCCCCGACCCTAAATCTACCAGCGGCGGAGGACCTTTTTTCTCCCTCCCCCGACACTGAATCCGACGGCGGTGGCCCAACATGTACAAGGCGAAGGTTATAGCTACGTCGCCGACTGATTCAGGTCCGCCGGGGCTCAATTCTAGGGCTCAACGTGTAGCAGTAGCGAGGTCCTCAACCCCGGTTAGCGAGGAGGCCAGCAAGGATTCTGCTGCCAAGGTACCTACGAGCAGCGGGTTGAAGAGAAAAGCAAGGCCGACAGCAAATTGTTTGGCTCCGGTGGGCGGATGCAGCTCCATATCTCGAAGAAAAAATCTAGGAGAAGAGCGAGAGGTGAATTTTTCTTATCTATGCCTTATCTTGCAAGTATATTAGTTACGGCATAATCGAATCGAATGAACTGAAAAGTTCCCCTTTTTAATCAAATTAGGCACAACTTTGATACAAGGAACCTATATGAGTTCACAGTTCATGTTCGGCAGTACACTGCAAAGCTTGATTTTGGTTGCGAGAGGGTTGTGTTCGGGGAAGATGTGCATTTGCTTGTCAATTGCAAAGAGGTTGTGTCTGTTTCGCAGCTGGTAGATATGCTTGCCGCTAGAATTCCCTGGGGTTCTAGACAGAGGACAAAATTGGTGTCGCGCCACATGAATGATACCTATTAGCAAATTGAGCACTCCCATGAGCTTCAGATGGTTTGGGAGTGTTGTGCAGCTGATCGTAAGGTGAAAGTTGAAGCGATGATTGATGATATGTATGCAGATGCTGGAGATCTTGCTGCTAGAGCTTCTAGTCCTAGAGAATACGGACCAATAGATGCTGATCTAGATAAGTTCAGTATACACATAGAGGTGGATTCATACATGGCAAAACTTGATGAGGGATTTAATAAGCCAGTTTTGTCATGTACTGTGGAGATCACTGTCGATTCCAAAAACAAAACTCTTGATGAAATGAGGGAGATGATCGGTAAGGAAATCAGTATTGGCCCTAAGCAGATGGCAAAAATCCTGTGGTGGCATCATAAGAAGCAGCACTTCATAGATGTTTTGGATACTGAAGATCTTATGCAGATTATGCAACAAAAGAAGCGAACCAGGAAGGTGTTCTTCATTGGTACCATTTCTGATGTTGTTGAACATGTTATAGTGGATGTAGATGTCCATGTAGTGGCTGAACAGAATGAGGTGGTCGACGTTGATGAAATCTGATGAGAGTTGCTACCCTAGGCTTGTCATATGGACCGCGGGGTTCCCCTGCCTATATTTGTAATATTGACTGCTGTTGCATTTAGAGCGTGATTCTGTGATTATGTTTGTTGAGAGATTGCGATATAATGTTGTACGAACTGTTGAGATTTTCGTACATGTCACTCACTGAAACCATCATTGTTGTAATAAGACATAAGTACATTGTAGTTGACATGACTATGTTTCTTAAGATGACGTACCGTACTTGTTTCTGTTATTATGTTTGTTGGGACATTGTAATGTAATGTTTTGTGAAACCATGACTGGACAAGTGATGCATAAATACATTGTAGTTGACATGATTATGTTTCTTGAGATGATGTACTGTACTTGTTTCTGTTATTTTGTTTCTTGAGAGATTGTCATGTAATGTTTTGCGAAACCATGACAGGACAAGTGATGTGTAAGTACCTTGTAGTCGACATGATTTTGTTTCTTGAGTTGATGTAATCTACTTGTTTCTGTGATTACATTTGTTGAGAGATTGTAATGTGATGTTTTGTGAAACCATGATGTGATTATGTTTGTTGAGAGATTGTAATGTAATGTTTTGTGAAACCATGACTGAAGAAGTGATGCATAAGTACCATGTAGGTGACATGATTTTGTTTCTTTAGATGATGTAATATACTAGTATGTTTTTGTTAGGCAATGAAATTGGGATGGAGGGAGTCTAGGTTTAATATTTGAAATGAGAATGTATGAAGAGAATCCATATTAGGTAGGAGACAGCAATCCAGGGAAAGGGCATGGTATCCATTAAACTATTGTAAAATGCCAATTTAGTCATTGTTGCAGTGGTAGAAGGGCTGGTCTCTCTCTCTCTCTCTCTCTCTCTCTCTCTCTCTCACATCGAGTATTCCTTCCATGATGTGAGTTCCTCTATTTTCTCGGTCTAGGGTTAGGCAATGGTAAATCTCTCGGTCTGAGCTCCATATGTGCATGCAATCATGTTTGATTTCAGCTTTGTGTTTACCTATAGGTACCACAGACGATCTACGACTCCGAATGGGAGGGCCTAGATCTCGATGGAGAAGTGCCATGTGACCATGGGCTAAAACTGAGGAGATATGTTGCGTTCGAAAGCAGTAACACTGGGAGAAGGTTTTTGGGCTGTACAAATTAGGTTTGTTTACATTATGTGCAACTGTGACATGAAGTAAAATGTATCGTGCATGTTCATAACACTATAGTGTGTGTGTTTTTAGGTTGGCCGGTGTGTAAAGCAGTAGAGTGGGTGGACCTTGAGTGGCCAGATGCACTTAGGAAATGTTTGGCACAGTTATGGGAGATGTATGAGTTGGAAAGGTCGGGGAGATTTACTGATGTAAGTGATGCAGCTGAAAAAAATTACAAGTTGTCGGTACGAAATAAGGAGCTGGAACAAGAAATCGAGAATTTGCAGTTAGAGCTAACTGACGGAATCGATGGGAGCTTGGTTGTTGGAACTACAAAGAAGCTTCAGGACAGTCACAGGTTGCTGATTCATAATGCAGAAAAGGAGAGGGATCAGCTCAGGGAAGACAAGGAGAAGCTAGAGTACTGTATTGTGGATCTGTTGAAGGAACTGAGGAAGGCGCGCGAGGGTTTACAAGGACAGAGTATAGAGGATAAAGGAAATCCGAGATGAATAATTTATGTTGTGCCAATGCCTGAGACTAGTTAACTATAAGACTTGGAGTTGCGCTTTATTAAATAAGCCAAACTCAATCCTCGAGCAAAATATTTTCAGACGAACAAACATATCGTGCATAGAGTTATATTCATTCTTACAAAATCACCACTGCAGAGGATAAACCAGGTAATTCAGTACTAAATAGACATATGTTGTGTTCAAGCGAGCCTGGCCCGGAGCTTCCTGCTTTCCTCCCTAAGTTCGGCCAGCTCCTTCAGTACTACGTCGTGCTTCAGCTGTAGGTTCCAGTGCTCCATCACGGATTAGACAAGTTGGTCCGTAGCCATACGATTTTTCTTCAAGATCCCTTGCATGATCTCTGTCTGCTTCCTAGCTAAGGTGCGACCTTCACTGTCTAGCTTCGCCCAGTCGGCGTTTAACTCCTTCAGTTTCTGGCACTTGTCAGAAAGGACCGCGAGTTCAACACGCAGGTGGACAAAGGCCAATTTCTGGGAATTCTGCTTCTCCCTTTGGATTACTATCTTGTCATTTAGCCAGGTCACCAGATCCTGGTCGATCTTTCTCCTATTTCCCTGCAACAAAAAATATATAGTATGGTTTGTTCAGTTCACCAGGACAAGCTGGTTAGTTTCCATAATTAACTGAATCGACTAGTGGCACTGTCATAATTTCAAGGAAGAAGCAATCTAGGACTAATCAACATTTTATGAATCGACTAGCGGCACTGTCATAATTTCAATTTCAAAGACAAATACGATTTATCTGCAGTTTAGTGTGCCGTGGGTTTTTCCCAATATCACCAAATAGTAGTGGCAAACTCATAATGCAGAAACCCATGTCCAGATGCATAATGGAAAGAGCACATGGTGTCCATTCATGAACATGAACACCAACACCTGTCCAGATAGATAAGGAGTTGCCCTAGGATTCTTATTGCACCCTATAATGGGAAGCAGACTTGGGCATTGCTCCCTAAACCCTAAACATTACAAAAGGAGTGGAGGACAAACTGATATCCGTGTCCCTGCTAACGGGAATCGGACTTGGGCATTGCTCTGATACGCCTCCAGACATGCTCGTTCTCTTTCCGAACACCCTCAAGTACGGTGATCCCTCTGCTCATGTCCTCCTTCATCTCCTTCACTGCATCCAGGCAATGGTTCCTGTCATGGTAGGGTCGGATGGTAGCCTTGGTATCCTCGACGCGTCCTCTGAGTGCCTCGCTGACTTCGTCTTGCAGGAGAATGCACCTTTCCACGAGATTCTTCTTCTCCTCCATGAGCTCGTTGATTATCTTGATGGCCTGTTCTTGCCTGTTTAAGTTATGGTCGAGCACTTTCTACAGCCTCACGACGTCACGTGCAAAATCTAGCGAGATCTCCTTCGGTATAGATAATTGCTTGCGTAGGGTCTCATTAGCTTGGGTGAGGGAGCGTGCAAGCTCATGTTGGTTGACAATCTTGGTACTGATCGCGGCCACCTTGTCACGGTACTCGGCCTTTGATCACTGCATCGTTCATGTTAATTGAAATAGGAATTCTTTCATTACACTCCAGGTTCTAGGTGAATACTAATACAGATCAAAAAAATCCCCGTTGAATCTATTGACCATAGTGTTAAAAAATGGACCTAGAGATCTAGTCATGACCACGATAAACTAATCCTAATCACAAAAAATCCATAGTGAATCTATGAACAGCGGTATTAAGGAAAGACCAAGAGATCCAGTCATATTCATGAAAACTAATAGAACTCGCAAAAGAAGAAGAAAAACCAATGCGAGGCGGACAGGGTGTAAGAAATCCACATCACAACTCGGAGAAATAACAGCGTGGAGATTGGCTACCTCGCTGAGACATGGAATAGGGCCAAACGGGTCCTGCAACGCCTTCGTCGTGGTGGATTCGGGCTCCACGGCTAGCCTATAATACGTAGAAGAGGAAGAGCAAGAAGAAGAAGAAGAAGAAAAACAAGAAGAAGATGAATAAGATCAGGATGGAGAGGGAGATGGAGAAGAAGTAGAACAAGAAGACCAAACCGGGAGGAGCCCTCGTCTGCTAGAACATTCGGCGCCATAGTCGAGGGAGATTGGGCCTTGATGAAAGGGTGGTCTTGAGCGACTGGTAGAGCAAGAAGTGCCTCGCGGTGATTTCTCTCCCTTTTCTCTACGAGGATGGTTGACCGGCCTCTCCCCCTCCTCAGTGGAGCCATGGCTTGCAGGGTGAGGGTGGCGGTGGCAGGAGGAAGGAGATAGTGATTAGTGTGGGAGAAGATTCAAAGAGTACAGGTTGTGGTCCAGTAGTACTAGTACTATTATACAAGACCACCGTGTACGGTCTACCTTCTCAAAGAAGCCAGGGAGGCAGGGGTAGGGAATCGATGGGACTTGTCTTTACTGCGATGGACACTTGAATGGTCTTCGGCGCCGCCCAAAATCCAGTATATAATAAGCGGAGTGCGAGCCGGGTGGTCATCACGGGAATCGGCGACAATCCCGCTGCGGCGGTGTGTCATGTGTTTATCGGCAATGACGACGCTGCGACCGCTGACGATCACATCAAAAAGATGTCGAATCGCTCAACTCCACATGATGTGGTCAATCCGGCGTGCATTAATGTCATGTGTTGGCGGTGCAATGGCATGCGCCAGGCTAGCGCGCACTTGCCCGCGATCACGCGAACTTCTGTCGAACTCCACATAGCGAGGGTACGACACGCATTGAGTGATATTTACGAGTCTACAATACGCTGTGCAACTTTTGTTGTGATCAAATTATGTTCAGTACGCACGAAACCGCTGCTCATCCTTGATCAGATTGGCACCCCACTCTGTGTACCTGCCATCGACCATTCAGAGCAACTACCTCAAGCACGATGCCCCCTCGCCGTGGCAATGGCAGGTTCAAGCCGTCCACTGACCGTCCTACGTCCCCGGATCTTTGCTGCATCGTCAAGGCCATGAAGTCGCCATCGAGGCAACATCGTGTCCGACTGTTCCAGATCCATCGACATCGGCACTGAGGAGGTGGGTAGCAGCGTCGGACGAGCGCAAAGCAGTAGCCAGGATGGGGGCGCGTGTTGCACCGGCGAGTACGGACAAGAATAGGAAGGAGAAGAATACCAGGAAGAAGAGAGGAGATAGCTATTTGGACGAGTCCGACTCGGCCAACGAGGAGGCGTTCATTGATCAGTTGGAGGCAGAAGCGGAGGAGAGTGACGTGGACATGTGGGACTACGAAGAGGAGGAGGAGGAGGACTCTGACAAGGAGATAACGCGCTTATTCAAGGAAGGGGGTGGTGTCAAGTCGTCAGAGGAGGACACCAACGGCGGTGATGGTAGGGACCATGGCGTTGACGAAGACGAGGACAAACCGGAAGATAAAGACGTTGTCTTTTCTTTGAAATATGATCATTTATTTTATTTATTTTAGTTAGATAGATGGATTTTCACTTGTTTATGGAGGTAAAGTATCGGTGGCACAGATAGAGAGGTGGCACGGATTGACCATACATAAAAAAAGTGGAGAAGGGAGGGGTTATTATGCCCGTTGGATCACATAGGTCAATAGTTGGTGGAGAGGATCCGCGTGACATCTGTGTCAGCCAATCAGGGTGTAGCACCCAAAGTGAGCACACATTTGGGATCTCCACACGTTTCAGCTTTTGTATGATTTGTGACCGAGAGAGAGGGCAAATCTCTTTTCACAATCCGCCTATGGATCCACTAGTGTCATTGCATGTGTGTTCTTCTCATTAACCACAGCTAGAGTCATTGCATGTGTGTTCTTTTCACAGACCACATATGGAACCCACATTGTCCTCTAAAAATGTGTATTATTTCATTAACAACAACCAGAGTCATTGCATGTGTGTTCTTTTCACAATCCACCAGTGTCATTGAAACGTGTGGTCTCTTTAGAGACCACACATGGATCCACCAGTGTCATTTCATGTGTGTTCTTTTTACTAACAACAACCAGAGTCATTGCATGTGTGTTCTTTTCACATACCACATATGGATCCACCAGTGTCATTGCATGTGTGTTCTTTTTACTAACAATAACTGGAGTCATTTCATGTGTGTTCTTATCACATACCATATATGGATCCACCAGTGTCATTCCATGTGTGTTCTCTTTAGAGACCACATATGGATCCACCAGTGTCATTGCATGTGTGTTCTCTTCAGAGACCTCACATGGATCCACCAGTATCATTGCATGTGTGTTCTTTTTACTAACTACAACCAGAGTCATTTCATGTGTGTTCTTTTCACATACGACATATGGATCCACCAGTGTCATTGCATGCGTGTTCTCTTCAGAGACCACACATGGATCCACCAGTGTCATTGCATTTTTGTTATTTTTTCTAACAACAATTGGAGTCATTACATGTGTGTTCTTTTAACAATCCACATATGGATCCAGCAGTGTCATTGAAATGTGTGTTCTCTTTAGAGACCACACATGGAACCAGTCGTGTCATTGCATGTGTTTTCTTTTTACCAACAACAACTGGAGTCATTGCATGTGTGTTCTTTTCACATACCACATATGGATCCACTAGTATCATTGAAATGTGTGTTCTCTTCAGAGACCACACATGGATCGACCAGTGTCATTGCATGTGTGTTCTTTTTACTAACAACAACTGGAGTCATTGCATGTGTGTTCTTTTCACATACCACATATGGATCCACCAGTGTCATTGAAATGTGTGTTATCTTCAGAGACCACACATGGATCCACCAATGTCATTGCATGTGTGTTCTTTTTACTAACAACAACTGGAGTCATTGCATGTGTGTTCTTTTTAGTAACAACAACTGGAGTCATTGCATGTGTGTTCTTTTCACTTACCACATATGGATCCACCAGTGTCATTGAAATGTGTGTTCTCTTCAGAGACCACACATAGATCCACCGGTGTCATTGCATGTGTGTTCTTTTTACTAACAACAACTGGAGTCATTGCATGTGTGTTCTTTTCACATACCACATATGGATCCACCAGTGTCATTGAACTGTGTGTTCTTTTCACATACCACACATGGAGCCACCAGTGTCATTGCATGTGTTCTGTTTTTACTAACAACAACTGGAGTCATTTCATGACTATTCTTTTCACATACCACATATGGATCCACCAGTGTCATTGAAATGTGTGTTCTTCTCATTAACCACAGCTAGAGTCATTGCATGTGTGTTCTCTTCACAGACCACACATGGATCCACTAGTGTCATTGCATGTGTGTTCCTTTTACTAACAAAAACTGGAGTCATTGCATGTGTGTTCTTTTCACATACCACATATCGATCCACCAGTGTCATTGAAATGAGTGTTCTCTTTAGAGACCACACATGGATCCACCAGTGTCATTGCATGTCTGTTCTTTTTACTAACAACAACTGGAGTCATTGCATGTTGGTTCTTTTCACATACCACATATGGATCGACTAGTGTCATTGAAATGTGTGTTCTCTTCATAGACCACACATGGATCCACCGGGGTCATTGCATGTGTGTTCTTTTTACTAACAACAACTGGACTCATTGCATGTGTGTTCTTTTCACATACCACATATGGATCCACCAGTGTCATTGAAATGTGTGTTATCTTTAGAGACCACACATGGATCTACCAGTGTCATTGCATGTGTGTTCTTTTTACTAACAACAACTGGAGTCATTTCATGACTATTCTTTTCACATATCACATATGGATCCACCAGTGTCATTGAAATGTGTGTTCTTCTCATTAACCAAAGCTAGAGTCATTGCATGTGTGTTCTCTTCAGGGACCACACATGGATCCACCAGTGTAATTGCATGTGTGTTCTTTTTGCTAACAACAACTGGAGTCAGTGCATGTGTGTTCTTTTCACATACCACATATGGATCCACCAGTGTCATTGCGTGTGTGTTCTTTTTACTAACAATAACTGGAGTCATTTCATGTGTGTTCTTATCACATACCACATATGGATCCACCAGTGTCATTCCATGTGTGTTCTCTTTAGAGACCACATATGGATCCACCAGTGTCATTGCATGTGTGTTCTCTTCAGAGACCACACATGGATCCACCAGTATCATTGCATGTGTGTTCTTTTTACTAACTACAACCAGAGTCATTTCATGTGTGTTGTTTTCACATACGACATATGGATCCACCAGTATAATTGCATGTGTGTTCTCTTCAGAGACTACACATGGATCCACCAGTGTCAGTGCATGTGTGTTATTTTTTCTAATAACAATTGGAGTCATTGCATGTGTGTTCTTTTCACAATCCACATATGGATCCAGCAGTGTCATTGAAATGTGTGTTCCCTTTAGAGACCACACATGGATCCACCAGTGTCATTGCATGTGTGTTCTTTTTACTAACAACAACTGGAGTCATTGCATGTGTGTTCTTTTCACATACCACATATGGATCCACCAGTATCATTGAAATGTGTGTTCTCTTCAGAGACCACACATGGATCCACCAGTGTCATTGCATGTGTGTTCTTTTTACTAACAACAACTGGAGTCATTGCATGTGTGTTCTTTTCACATACCACATATGGATCCACCAGTGTCATTGAAATGTGTGTTCTCTTCAAAGACCACACATGGATCCACCAATGTCATTGCATGAGTGTTCTTTTTACTAACAACAACTAGAGTCATTGCATGTGTGTTATTTTTACTAACAACAACTAGAGTCATTGCTTGTTTGTTCTTTTCACTTAGCACATATGGATCCACCAGTGTCATTGAAATGTGTGTTCTCTTTAGAGACCACACATGGATCCACCAGTGTCATTGCATGTGTGTTCTTTTTACTAACCACAACTGGAGTCATTGCATGTGTGTTCTTTTCACATACCACATTAGGATCCACCAGTGTCATTGAACTGTGTGTTATTTTCACATACCACACATGGATCCACCAGTGTCATTGCATGTGTTCTGTTTTTACTAACAACAACTGGAGTCATTTCATGACTATTCTTTTCACATACCGCATATGGATCCACAAGTGTCATTGAAATGTGTGTTATTCTCATTAACCACCGCTAGAGTCATCGCATGTGTGTTCTCTTCAGAGACCACACATGGATCCACCAGTGTCATTGCATGTGTGTTCCTTTTACTAACAAAAACTGGAGTCATTGCATGTGTGTTCTTTTCACATACCACATATCGATCCACCAGTGTCATTGAAATGTGTGTTCTCTTTAGAGACCACACATGGATCCACCAGTGTCATTGCATGTGTGTTCTTTTTACTAACAACAACTGGAGTCATTGCATGTGTGTTCTTTTCACATACCACATATGGATCGACTAGTGTCATTGAAATGTGTGTTCTCTTCATAAACGACACATGGATCCACCGGTGTCATTGCATGTGTGTTCTTTGTACTAACAACAACTAGACTCATTGCATGTGTGTTCTTTTCACATACCACATATGGATCCACCAGTGTCATTCAAATGTGTGTTCTCTTCAGAGACCACACATGGATCCATCAGTGTCATTGCATGTGTGCTCTTTTTACTAACAACAACTAGAGTCATTTCATGACTATTCTTTTCACACATGGATCCACCAGTGTCATTGAAATGTGTGTTCTTCTCATTAACCAAAGCTAGAGTCATTGCATGTGTGTTCTCTTCAGGGACCACACATGGATCCACCAGTGTAATTGCATGTGTGTTCTTTTTGCTAACAACAACTGGAGTCAGTGCATGTGTGTTCTTTTCACATACCACATATGGATCCACCAGTGTCATTGCGTGTGTGTTCTTTTTACTAACAATAACTGGAGTCATTTCATGTGTGTTCTTATCACATACCACATATGGATCCACCAGTGGCATTGCATGTGTGTTCTCTTCAGAGACCACACATGGATCCACCAGTATCATTGCATGTGTGTTCTTTTTAGTATCTACATACAGAGTCATTGCATGTGTGTTGTTTTGACATACGACATATGGATCCACAGTGTCATGCAAAATGTGTATTCTTTTTACTAACAATTGGAGTCATTGCATGTGTGTTCTTTTCACAAGCAACATATGGATCCACAATTGTCATTGAAATGTGTGTTCTCTTAAGAGACCACATGGATCCACCAGTGTCATTGCATGTGTATTCTTTTTACTAACAACAACTGGAGTCATTGCATGTGTGTTCTTTTCACATACCACATATGGATCCACAGTGTCATTGAATGTGTGTTCTTTTCAGAGACCACACATGGATCCACTGATGTCATTGCATGTGTGTTCTTTTACTAACAACAATGGAGTCATTGCATGTGTGTTCTTTTCACATACCACATATGGATCCACCAGTGTCATTGAAATGTGTGTTCTCTTCAAAGACCACATGGATCCACCAATGTCATTGCATGAGTGTTCTTTTTACTAACAACAACTAGAGTCATTGCATGTGTGTTCTTTTCACATACCATGTATTCTTTTACTAACAACAACTAGAGTCATTGCATGTTTGTTCTTTTCACATGACTCATATGGATCCAACTGTGTCATTGAACTGTGTGTTCTCTTCAGAGACCACGCATGGTGATACACCAGTGTCATTGCATGTGTGTTTTTTAATAGCAACAACTGGAGTCATTGCATGTGTGTCTTTTCACATACCACATTAGGATCCACCAGTGTCATTGCATGTGTGTTCTTTTTACTAACAACTGGAGTCATTTCCTGTGTTTTCTTTTCACATACCACATATGGATCCACAGTGTCATTGCATGTGTGTTCTCTTTACAGACCACATGGATCCTGATGTCATTGCATGTGTGTTCTCTTCAGAGACCACACATGGATCCTGATGTCATTGCATGTGTGTTCTTTTACTAACAACAACTGAGTCATTGCATGTGTGTTCTTTTCACATACCACATATGGATCCACATTGTCATTGCATGTGTGTTCTTTTACTAACAACAATGGAGTCATTGCATGTGTGTTCTTTTCACATACCACATATGGATCCACTAGTGTCATTGAAATGTGTGTTCTCTTTAGAGACCACACATGGATCCACCAGTGTCATTGCATGTGTGTTCTTTTACTAACAACAACTAGAGTCATTGCATGTGTGTTCTTTTCACATACCACATATGGATCCACTAGTGTCATTGAAATGTGTGTTCTCTTCAGAGACCACACATGGATCCACCAGTGTCATTGCATGTGTGTTCTTTTTACTAACAACAACTAGAGTCATTGCATGTGTGTTCTTTTCACATACCACATATGGATCCACTAGTGTCATTGAAATGTGTGTTCTCTTCAGAGACCACACATGAATCCACAGTGTCATTGCATGTGTGTTCTTTTTACTAACAACAACTAGAGTCATTGCATGTGTGTTCTTTTCACATACCACATATGGATCCACTAGTGTCATTGAAATGTGTGTTCTTGAGAGACCACACATGGATCCACCAGTGTCATTGCATGTGTTCTTTTTACTAACAACTGGAGTCATTGCATGACTGTTCTTTTCACATACCATATGGATCCACAGTGTCATTGCAATGTGTGTTCTTTTCATTAACCATAACTAGAGTCATTGCATGTGTGTTCTCTTGAGACCACACATGGATCCACAGTGTCATTGCATGTGTGTTCTTTTTACTAACAACAACTGAGTCATTGCATGTGTGTTCTTTTCACATACCACATATGGATCCACAGTGTCATTGAAATGTGTTCTCTTGAGACCACACATGGATCCAGATGTCATTGCATGTGTGTTCTTTTACTAACAACAACGTCATTGCATTACCACTATGGATCCACCAGTTTCATTGAAATGTGTGTTCTCTTGAGAGACCACACATGGATCCACCAGTGTCATTGCATGTGTGTTCTTTTTACTAACAACCAGAGTCATTGCATGTGTGTTCTTTTCACATACCACATATGGATCCACCAGTGTCATTGCATGTGTGTTCTTTTTACTAACAATAACTGGAGTCATTTCATGTGTGTTCTTTTCACATACCACATATGGATCCACCAGTGTCATTGCATGTGTGTTCTCTTGAGACCACATGGATCCTGATGTCATTGCATATGTGTTCTTTTTACTAACAACAACTGGAGTCATTGCATGTGTGTTCTTTTCACATACCACATATGGAACCCACATTGTCATCAAAATGTGTATTCTTTCATTAACAACAACCAGAGTCATTGCATGTGTGTTCTTTTCACAATCCACCTATGGATCCACCAGTGTCATTGAAATGTGTGTTCTCTTCAGAGACCACACATGGATCCACCAGTGTCATTGCATGTGTGTTCTTTTTACTAACAACAACTAGAGTCATTGCATGTGTGTTCTTTTCACATACCACATATGGATCCACCAGTGTCATTGAAATGTGTGTTCTCTTCAGAGACCACACATGGATCCACCAGTGTCATTGCATGTGTGGTCTTTTACTAACAACAACTGGAGTCATTGCATGTGTGTTCTTTTCACATACCACATATGGATCCACTAGTGTCATTGAAATGTGTGTTCTCTTCAGAGACCACACATGGATCCACCAGTGTCATTGCATGTGTGTTCTTTTTACTAACAACAACTAGAGTCATTGCAGGTGGGTTCTTTTCACATACCACATATGGATCCAGGAGTGTCATTGAAATGTGTGTTCTCTTCAGAGACCACACAAGGATCCACCAGTGTCATTGCATGTGTGCTCTTTTTACTAACAACAACTGGAGTCATTTCATGACTATTCTTTTCACATACCACATATGGATCCACCAGTGTCATTGAAATGTGTGTTCTTCTCATTAACCACAGCTAGAGTCATTGCATGTGTGTTCTCTTCAGAGACCACACATCGATCCCTGATGTCATTGATTGTGTTTTCTTTTACTAACAACAACTGGAGTCATTGCATGTGTGTTCTTTTCACATACCACATATGGATCCACGAGTGTGATTGAAATGTGTGTTCTCTTAGAGACCACACATGGATCCTGATGTCATTGCATGTGTGTTCTTTTACTAACAACAACTAGAGTCATTGCATTCTTTTCACATACCACATGGATCCACAGTGTCATTGAAATGTGTGTTCTCTTGAGACCACACATGGATCCTGATGTCATTTAATGTGTGTTCTTTTACTAACAACCAGAGTCATTGCATGTGTCTTCTTTTCACATACCACATATGGATCCACCAGTGTCATTGCATGTGTGTTCTTTTTACTAACAACAACTAGAGTCATTGCATGTGTTTTTTTTAACATAACACAAATGGATACACAAGTGTAATTGCATGTGTGTTCTCTTGAGACCACACATGGATCCTGATGTCATTGCATGTGTATTCTTTTTACTAACAACTGGAGTCATTGCATGTGTGTTCTTTTCACATACCACATATGGATCCACAGTGTCATCAAAATGTGTGTTCTTTTTAACAACAATTAGAGTCATTGCATGTGTGTTCTTTTCACATACCACATATGGATCCACTAGTATCATTGAAATGTGTGTTCTCTTGGAGACCACACATGGATCCTGATGTCATTGCATGTGTGTTCTTTTTACTAACAACAACTAGAGTCATTGCATGTGTGTGCTTTTCACATACCACATATGGATCCACAGTGTCATTGCATGTGTGTTCTTTTTACTAACAACAACTGAGTCATTGCATGTGTGTTCTTTTCACATACCACATATGGATCCACAGTGTCATTGCATGTGTTCTCTTGAGAGACCACATGGATCCTGATGTCATTGCATGTGTGTTCTCTTTACTAACCACACATGGATCCACAGTGTCATTGCATGTGTGTTCTTTTACTAACAACTAGAGTCATTGCATGTGTGTTCTTTTCACAGACCACATATGGATCCACAGTGTCATCAAATGTGTGTTCTTTCTTACTAACAACAACCTGAGTCATTGCATGTGTGTTCTTTTCATACCACATATGGATCCACAGTGTCATTGCATGTGTGTTCTCTTGAGAGACCACACATGGATCCACAGTGTCATTGCATGTGTGTTCTTTTATACCACATGGATCCACTGAGTCATTGCATGTGTGTTCTCTTCAGAGACCACACATGGATCCACCCATGTCATTGCATGTGTGTTCTTTTTACTAACAACAACTGGACTCATTGCATGTGTGTTCTTTTCACATACCACATATGGATCCACCAGTGTCATCATGTGTGTTCTTTCACTAACACCAACCAGAGTCATTTCATGTGTCTTCTTTTCCCAATCCACATATGGATCCACTAGTGTCATTGAAATGTGTGTTCTCTTCAGAGACCACATGGATCCTGATGTCATTGCATGTGTGTTCTTTTACTAACAACAACTAGAGTCATTGCATGTGTGTTCTTTTACTAACAACAACTAGAGTCATTGCATGTGTGTTCTTTTCACATACCACATATGGATCCACAGTGTCATTGCATGTGTGTTCTCTTGAGACCACACATGGATCCACGATGTCATTGCATCTGTGTTCTTTTTAGTAACAACAACTAGAGTCATTTCATGACTGTTCCTTTGACATACCACATATCGATCGACTAGTGTCATTGAAATGTGTGTTCTCTTCAGAGACCACACATGGATCCACAGGTGTCATTGCATGTATGTTCATTTTACTAACAACAACTAGAGTCATTACATGTGTGTTCTTTTCACATACCACATATGGATCCACAGTGTCATTGAAATGTGTGTTCTCTTGAGAGACCACACATGGATCCTGATGTCATTGCATGTGTGTTCTTTTTACTAACAACTGAGTCATTGCATGTGTGTTCTTTTCACATACCACATATGGATCCACAGTGTCATTGAAATGTGTGTTCTCTTCAAAGACCACATGGATCCAATGTCATTGCATGTGTGTTCTTTTTACTAACAACAATGGATGATGTCATTGCATGTGTGTTCTTTTTACTAACAACTATGGAGTCATTGCATGTGTGTTCTTTTCACATACCACATATGGATCCACAGTGTCATTGAAATGTGTGTTCTCTTTAGAGACCACACATGGATCCACAGTGTCATTGCATGTGTGTTCTTTTTACTAACAACAACTGAGTCATTGCATGTGTGTTCTTTTCACATACCACATATGGATCCACAGTGTCATTGAAATGTGTGTTCTCTTTAGAGACCACACATGGATCCTGATGTCATTGCATGTGTGTTCTTTTTACTAACAACAACTAGAGTCATTGCATGTGTTCTTTTCACATACCACATATGGATCCACAGTGTCATTGAAATGTGTGTTCTCTTGAGACCAGACATGGATCCACCAGTCTCATTGCATGTGTGTTCTTTTTACTAACAACAACTGGAGTCATTTCATGACTTTTCTTTTCACATACCACATATGGATCCACTAGTGTCATTGACATGTGTGGTCTCTTGTGTTCTCTTCAGAGACCACACATGGATCCACCAGTGTCATTGCATGTGTGTTCTTTTTACATACCACATATGGATCCAGCGATGTCATTGAAATGTGTGTTCTCTTGAGACCACATGGATCCACCAGATGTCATTGCATGTGTGTTCTTTTTACTAACAACAACTGGAGTCATTGCATGTCTGTTCTTTTCACATACCACATATGGATCCACAGTGTCATTGAAATGTGTGTTCTTTTCAGAGACCACACATGGATCCACAGTGTCATTGCATGTGTTCTTTTTACTAACAACAACTGGAGTCATTGCATGTGTGTTCTTTTCACATACCACATATGGATCCACAGTGTCATTGAAATGTGTGAGTCATTGCATGTGTGTTCTCTTGAGACCACACATGGATCCTGATGTCATTGCATGTGTGTTCTTTTTACTAACAACAACTGGAGTCATTGCATGTGTGTTCTTTTCACATACCACATATGGATCCACTAGTGTCATTGAAATGTGTGTTCTCTTGAGACCACACATGGATCCTGAGTGTCATTGCATGTGTGTTCTTTTTACTAACAACAACTAGAGTCATTGCATGTGTGTTCTTTTACCACATATGGATCCACAGTGTCATTGCAATGTGTGTTCTCTTGAGAGACCACATGGATCCTGATGTCATTGCATGTGTGTTCTTTTACTAACAACAATTGGAGTCATTGCATGTGTGTTCTTTTCACATACCACATATGGATCCACAGTGTCATTGCATGTGTGTTCTTTTCACTAACAACAACTAGAGTCATTGCATGTGTGTTCTTTTCACATACCACATATGGATCCAAGTGTCATTGCATGTGTGTTCTCTTGAGACCACATGGATCCACCATGTCATTGCATGTGTTCTTTTTACTAACAACAACTGGAGTCATTGCATGTGTGTTCTTTTCACATACCACATGGATCCACAGTGTCATTGCATGTGTGTTCTTTTTACCAACAACCTGGAGTCATTGCATGTGTGTTCTTTTCACATACCACATATGGATCCACAGTGTCATTGAAATGTGTGTTCTCTTGAGAGACCACACATGGATCCTGATGTCATTGCATGTGTGTTCTTTTTACTAACAACAACTGAGTCATTGCATGTGTGTTCTTTTCACATACCACATATGGATCCACAGTGTCATTGCATGTGTGTTCTTTTTACTAACAACAACTGGAGTCATTGCATGTGTGTTCTTTTCACATACCACATATGGATCCACAGTGTCATTGCATGTGTGTTCTCTTGAGACCACATGGATCCTGATGTCATTGCATGTGTGTTCTCTTTACTAACCACACATGGATCCAGTGTCATTGCATGTGTGTTCTTTTTACTAACAACAACTAGAGTCATTGCATGTGTGTTCTTTTCACAGACCACATATGGATCCACAGTGTCATTGCATGTGTGTTCTTTTTTAACAACAACTAGAGTCATTGCATGTGTGTTCTTTTCATACCACCTATGGATCCACAGTGTCATTGCAATGTGTGTTCTCTTCAGAGACCACATGGATCCTGAGTGTCATTGCATGTGTGTTCTTTTACTAACAACAAGAGTCATTGCATGTGTGTTCTTTTCACATACCACATATGGATCCACAGTGTCATTGCATGTGTGTTCTTTTTACTAACAACAACTGGAGTCATTGCATGTGTTCTTTTCACATACCACATATGGATCCACAGTGTCATTGCATGTGTGTTCTTTTGAGACCACATGGATCCTGATGTCATTGCATGTGTTCTCTTTAGAGACCACATGGATCCTGATGTCATTGCATGTGTGTTCTTTTTACTAACAACAAGAGTCATTGCATGTGTGTTCTTTTCACATACCACATATGGATCCACAGTGTCATTGCATGTGTGTTCTTTTACTAACAACAATGGAGTCATTGCATGTGTGTTCTTTTCACATACCACATGGATCCACAGTGTCATTGAAATGTGTGTTCTCTTGAGACCACACATGGATCCACAGTGTCATTGCATGTGTGTTCTTTTTACTAACAACAACTAGAATGTCATTGCATGTGTGTTCTTTTACTAACAACAACTAGAGTCATTGCATGTGTGTTCTTTTCACATACCACATATGGATCCACAGTGTCATTGCATGTGTTCTCTTGAGACCACACATGGATCCTGATGTCATTGCATGTGTGTTCTTTTTACTAACAACAATTGAGTCATTGCATGTGTGTTCTTTTCACATACCACATATGGATCCACAGTGTCATTGAAATGTGTGTTCTCTTTAGAGACCACACATGGATCCACAGTGTCATTGCATGTGTGTTCTTTTTACTAACAACAAGAGTCATTGCATGTGTGTTCTTTTCACATACCACATATGGATCCACAGTGTCATTGAAATGTGTGTTCTCTTGAGAGACCACACATGGATCCTGATGTCATTGCATGTGTGTTCTTTTTACTAACAACAACTGAGTCATTGCATGTGTGTTCTTTTCACATACCACATATGGATCCACAGTGTCATTGCAATGTGTTCTCTTCAGAGACCACATGGATCCACCAGTGTCATTGCATGTGTGTTCTTTTCACTAACAACAACTAGAGTCAATGCATGTGTGTTCTTTTCACTAACAACAACTAGAGTCATTGCATGTGTGTTCTTTTCACATACACATATGGATCCACAGTGTCATTGCAATGTGTGTTCTCTTGAGAGACCACACATGGATCCTGATGTCATTGCATGTGTGTTCTTTTTACTAACAACAACTGGAGTCATTGCATGTGTGTTCTTTTCACATACCACATATGGATCCAGCAGTGTCATTGCAATGTGTGTTCTCTTTAGAGACCACACATGGATCCTGATGTCATTGCATGTGTGTTCTTTTTACTAACAACAACTGGAGTCATTGCATGTGTGTTCTTTTCACATACCACATATGGATCCACAGTGTCATTGCAATGTGTGTTCTCTTGAGAGACCACACATGGATCCACAGTGTCATTGCATGTGTGTTCTTTTACTAACAACAACTGAGTCATTGCATGTGTGTTCTTTTCACATACCACATATGGATCCACAGTGTCATTGCAATGTGTGTTCTCTTGAGACCACACATGGATCCTGATGTCATTGCATGTGTGTTCTTTTTACATACCACATATGGATCCACAGTGTCATTGCAATGTGTGTTCTCTTGAGACCACACATGGATCCAGATGTCATTGCATGTGTGTTCTTTTTACTAACAACAACTGGAGTCATTGCATGTGTGTTCTTTTCACATACCACATATGGATCCAGCACTGTCATTGAAATGTGTGTTCTGTTGAGAGACCACACATGGATCCTGATGTCATTGCATGTGTTCTTTTTACTAACAACAACTGAGTCATTGCATGTGTGTTCTTTTCACATACCACATATGGATCCACAGTGTCATTGCAATGTGTGTTCTTCTCATTAACCACGAGTCATTGCATGTGTTCTCTTGAGAGACCACACATGGATCCACAGTGTCATTGCATGTGTGTTCTTTTTACTAACAACAACTGAGTCATTGCATGTGTGTTCTTTTCACATACCACATATGGATCCACAGTGTCATTGAAATGTGTGTTCTCTTTAGAGACCACATGGATCCTGATGTCATTGCATGTGTGTTCTTTTTACTAACAACAACTGGAGTCATTGCATGTGTGTTCTTTTCACATACCACATATGGATCCACAGTGTCATTGAAATGTGTGTTCTCTTGAGACCACACATGGATCCTGAGTGTCATTGCATGTGTGTTCTTTTTACTAACAACAACTGAGTCATTGCATGTGTGTTCTTTTCACATACCACATATGGATCCACAGTGTCATTGCAATGTGTGTTCTCTTCAGAGACCACACATGGATCCTGAGTGTCATTGCATGTGTGTTCTTTTTACTAACAACAACTGAGTCATTGCATGTGTGTTCTTTTCACATACCACATATGGATCCACAGTGTCATTGCATGTGTGTTCTTTTCACTAACCATAGAGTCATTGCATGTGTGTTCTCTTGAGAGACCACACATGGATCCTGATGTCATTGCATGTGTGTTCTTTTTACTAACAACAAGCTGAGTCATTGCATGTGTGTTCTTTTCACATACCACATATGGATCCACAGTGTCATTGAAATGTGTGTTCTCTTTAGAGACCACACATGGATCCTGATGTCATTGCATGTGTGTTCTTTTTACTAACAACAACTGAGTCATTGCATGTGTGTTCTTTTCACATACCACATATGGATCCACAGTGTCATTGCAATGTGTTCTCTTCAGAGACCACACATGGATCCAGATGTCATTGCATGTGTGTTCTTTTTACTAACAACAATTGGAGTCATTGCATGTGTGTTCTTTTCACATACCACATATGGATCCACAGTGTCATTGAAATGTGTGTTCTCTTGAGACCACACATGGATCCTGAGTGTCATTGCATGTGTGTTCTTTTACTAACAACAACTGGAGTCATTGCATGTGTGTTCTTTTCACATACCACATATGGATCCACAGTGTCATTGCAATGTGTGTTCTGAGTCATTGCATGTGTGTTCTCTTCAGAGACCACATGGATCCACCAGTGTCATTGCATGTGTGTTCTTTTTACTAACAACAACTGAGTCATTGCATGTGTGTTCTTTTCACATACCACATATGGATCCACAGTGTCATTGCAATGTGTGTTCTCTTCAGAGACCACACATGGATCCACAGTGTCATTGCATGTGTGTTCTTTTTACTAACAACAAGCTGAGTCATTGCATGTGTGTTCTTTTCATACCACATATGGATCCACAGTGTCATTGCAATGTGTGTTCTCTTGAGACCACACATGGATCCACCAGTGTCATTGCATGTGTGTTCTTTTTACTAACAACTGGAGTCATTGCATGTGTGTTCTTTTCACATACCACATATGGATCCACTAGTGTCATTGCATGTGTGTTCTTTTTACTAACAACAACTGAGTCATTGCATGTGTGTTCTTTTCACATACCACATATGGATCCACAGTGTCATTGCATGTGTGTTCTCTTGGAGACCACACATGGATCCACAATGTCATTGCATGTGTGTTCTTTTACTAACAACAATTGGAGTCATTGCATGTGTGTTCTTTTCACATACCACATATGGATCCACCAGTGTCATTGCATGTGTGTTCTCTTAGAGACCACACATGGATCCTGATGTCATTGCATGTGTGTTCTTTTACTAACAACAACTGGAGTCATTGCATGTGTGTTCTTTTCACATACCACATATGGATCCACAGTGTCATTGCAATGTGTGTTCTCTTTAGAGACCACACATGGATCCACAGTGTCATTGCATGTGTGTTCTTTTACTAACAACAACTGGAGTCATTGCATGTGTGTTCTTTTCACATACCACATATGGATCCACAGTGTCATTGCATGTGTGTTCTCTTGAGACCACATGGATCCACAGTGTCATTGCATGTGTTCTTTTTACTAACAACAAGAGTCATTGCATGTGTGTTCTTTACGTGTCATTGCATGTGTGTTCTTTTCACATACCACATATGGATCCACAGTGTCATTGAAATGTGTTCTCTTTAGAGACCACATGGATCCTGATGTCATTGCATGTGTGTTCTTTTTACTAACAACAACTGAGTCATTGCATGTGTGTTCTTTTCACATACCACATATGGATCCACAGTGTCATTGAAATGTGTGTTCTCTTGAGACCACACATGGATCCACAGTGTCATTGCATGTGTGTTCTTTTTACTAACAACAACTGGAGTCATTGCATGTGTGTTCTTTTCACATACCACATATGGATCCACAGTGTCATTGCATGTGTGTTCTCTTGAGAGACCACACATGGATCCACAGTGTCATTGCATGTGTGTTCTTTTTACTAACAACAAGCTGAGTCATTGCATGTGTGTTCTTTTCACATACCACATATGGATCCACAGTGTCATTGAAATGTGTGTTCTTTTCTAGAGTCATTGCATGTGTGTTCTCTTGAGACCACACATGGATCCTGATGTCATTGCATGTGTGTTCTTTTTACTAACAACAATGGAGTCATTGCATGTGTGTTCTTTTCACATACCACATATGGATCCACAGTGTCATTGAAATGTGTGTTCTCTTGAGACCACACATGGATCCACAGTGTCATTGCATGTGTGTTCTTTTTACTAACAACAAGCTGGAGTCATTGCATGTGTGTTCTTTTCACATACCACATATGGATCCACAGTGTCATTGCAATGTGTGTTCTCTTGAGAGACCACACATGGATCCACAGTGTCATTGCATGTGTGTTCTTTTTACTAACAACAAGCTGAGTCATTGCATGTGTGTTCTTTTCACATACCACATATGGATCCACAGTGTCATTGAAATGTGTGTTCTCTTGAGACCACACATGGATCCTGAGTGTCATTGCATGTGTGTTCTTTTACTAACAACATGGAGTCATTGCATGTGTGTTCTTTTCACATACCACATATGGATCCACAGTGTCATTGCATGTGTGTTCTTTTACTAACAACAACTGAGTCATTGCATGTGTGTTCTTTTCACATACCACATATGGATCCACCAGTGTCATTGCATGTGTGTTCTCTTGAGAGACCACACATGGATCCTGATGTCATTGCATGTGTGTTCTTTTTACTAACAACAATTGAGTCATTGCATGTGTGTTCTTTTCACACCACATATGGATCCACAGTGTCATTGCATGTGTGTTCTCTTTAGAGACCACACATGGATCCTGAGTGTCATTGCATGTGTGTTCTTTTACTAACAACAACTGAGTCATTGCATGTGTGTTCTTTTCACATACCACATATGGATCCACAGTGTCATTGAAATGTGTGTTCTCTTGAGACCACACATGGATCCTGATGTCATTGCATGTGTGTTCTTTTTACTAACAACAACTAGAGTCATTGCATGTGTGTTCTTTTCACATACCACATATGGATCCACAGTGTCATTGCATGTGTGTTCTCTTAGAGACCACACATGGATCCACAGTGTCATTGCATGTGTGTTCTTTTTACTAACAACAACTGAGTCATTGCATGTGTGTTCTTTTTACTAACAACAATGGATCCCGGTGTCATTGCATGTGTGTTCTTTTCACATACCACATGGATCCACAGTGTCATTGCAATGTGTGTTCTCTTGAGAGACCACACATGGATCCTGATGTCATTGCATGTGTGTTCTTTTTACTAACAACAACTGAGTCATTGCATGTGTGTTCTTTTCACATACCACATATGGATCCACAGTGTCATTGCAATGTGTGTTCTCTTGAGAGACCACACATGGATCCACAGTGTCATTGCATGTGTGTTCTTTTTACTAACAACAACTGGAGTCATTGCATGTGTTCTTTTCACATACCACATATGGATCCACAGTGTCATTGCATGTGTGTTCTTTCACAGACCACATATGGATCCACAGTGTCATTGCATGTGTGTTCTTTTCACAGACCACATATGGATCCACAGTGTCATTGCATGTGTGTTCTTTTACTAACAACAACTAGAGTCATTGCATGTGTGTTCTCTTGAGAGACCACACATGGATCCTGATGTCATTGCATGTGTGTTCTTTTTACTAACAACAACTAGAGTCATTGCATGTGTGTTCTTTTCACATACCACATATGGATCCACAGTGTCATTGAAATGTGTGTTCTCTTGAGACCACACATGGATCCACAGTGTCATTGCATGTGTGTTCTTTTTACTAACAACAATGGAGTCATTGCATGTGTGTTCTTTTCACATACCACATATGGATCCACAGTGTCATTGCAATGTGTGTTCTCTTCAGAGACCACATGGATCCACAGTGTCATTGCATGTGTGTTCTTTTACTAACAACAACAGAGTCATTGCATGTGTGTTCTTTTCACATACCACATATGGATCCACAGTGTCATTGAAATGTGTTCATTGCATGTGTGTTCTCTTGAAGACCACACATGGATCCACAGTGTCATTGCATGTGTGTTCTTTTACTAACAACAACTGGAGTCATTGCATGTGTGTTCTTTTCACATACCACATGGATCCACAGTGTCATTGCAATGTGTGTTCTCTTGAGACCACACATGGATCCACAGTGTCATCGCATATGTGTTCTTTTTACTAACAACAACTGGAGTCATTGCATGTGTGTTCTTTTCACATACCACATATGGATCCACAGTGTCATTGAAATGTGTGTTCTCTTGAGAGACCACACATGGATCCACCATGTCATTGCATGTGTGTTCTTTTTACTAACAACAACTAGAGTCATTGCATGTGTGTTCTTTTCACATACCACATATGGATCCACAGTGTCATTGCATGTGTGTTCTCTTGAGACCACACATGGATCCTGATGTCATTGCATGTGTGTTCTTTTTACTAACAACAACTGAGTCATTGCATGTGTGTTCTTTTCACATACCACATATGGATCCACAGTGTCATTGCATGTGTTCTTTTCACTAACCACAGCTAGAGTCATTGCATGTGTGTTCTCTTGAGACCACACATGGATCCACCGATGTCATTGCATGTGTGTTCTTTTTACTAACAACAACTGGAGTCATTGCATGTGTGTTCTTTTCACATACCACATATGGATCCACAGTGTCATTGAAATGTGTGTTCTCTTGAGAGACCACACATGGATCCTGATGTCATTGCATGTGTGTTCTTTTTACTAACAACAACTGAGTCATTGCATGTGTGTTCTTTTCACATACCACATATGGATCCACAGTGTCATTGCATGTGTGTTCTCTTCACAGACCACACATGGATCCACAGTGTCATTGCATGTGTGTTCTTTTTACTAACAACAACTAGAGTCATTGCATGTGTGTTCTTTTCACATACCACATATGGATCCACAGTGTCATTGAAATGTGTGTTCTTTTCACTAACAACAGAGTCATTGCATGTGTGTTCTCTTGAGAGACCACACATGGATCCTGATGTCATTGCATGTGTGTTCTTTTTACTAACAACAACTGAGTCATTGCATGTGTGTTCTTTTCACATACCACATATGGATCCACAGTGTCATTGAAATGTGTGTTCTCTTGAGAGACCACACATGGATCCACAGTGTCATTGCATGTGTGTTCTTTTTACTAACAACAACTGGAGTCATTGCATGTGTGTTCTTTTCACATACCACATATGGATCCACAGTGTCATTGAAATGTGTGTTCTCTTGAGAGACCACACATGGATCCTGATGTCATTGCATGTGTGTTCTTTTACTAACAACAACTGGAGTCATTGCATGTGTGTTCTTTTCACATACCACATATGGATCCACAGTGTCATTGAAATGTGTTCTCTTGAAGACCACATGGATCCACAGTGTCATTGCATGTGTGTTCTTTTTACTAACAACAACTAGAGTCATTGCATGTGTGTTCTTTTCACATACCACATATGGATCCACAGTGTCATTGCATGTGTGTTCTTCTCATTAACTAGAGTCATTGCATGTGTGTTCTCTTGAGACCACACATGGATCCTGATGTCATTGCATGTGTGTTCTTTTTACTAACAACAACTAGAGTCATTGCATGTGTGTTCTTTTCACATACCACATATGGATCCACAGTGTCATTGAAATGTGTGTTCTCTTGAGACCACACATGGATCCAGTGTCATTGCATGTGTGTTCTTTTACTAACAACAACTAGAGTCATTGCATGTGTGTTCTTTTCACATACCACATATGGATCCACAGTGTCATTGCATGTGTGTTCTCTTGAGACCACACATGGATCCTGATGTCATTGCATGTGTGTTCTTTTTACTAACAACAACAGAGTCATTGCATGTGTGTTCTTTTCACATACCACATATGGATCCTACAGTGTCATTGCATGTGTGTTCTTTTTACTAACAACAACTGGAGTCATTGCTTGTGTGTTCTTTTCACATACCACATATGGATCCACTAGTGTCATTGCATGTGTGTTCTCTTGAGAGACCACACATGGATCCACAGTGTCATTGCATGTGTGTTCTTTTTACTAACAACAACTGGAGTCATTGCATGTGTGTTCTTTTCACATACCACATATGGATCCACAGTGTCATTGAAATGTGTGTTCTCTTGAGAGACCACACATGGATCCACAGTGTCATTGCATGTGTGTTCTTTTTACTAACAACAATTGGAGTCATTGCATGTGTGTTCTTTTTACTAACAATGGATCCAGTGTCATTGCATGTGTGTTCTTTTCACATACCACATATGGATCCACAGTGTCATTGCATGTGTGTTCTCTTTAGAGACCACACATGGATCCTGAGTGTCATTGCATGTGTGTTCTTTTACTAACAACAACTAGAGTCATTGCATGTGTGTTCTTTTCACATACCACATATGGATCCACAGTGTCATTGAAATGTGTGTTCTCTTGAGAGACCACACATGGATCCACAGTGTCATTGCATGTGTGTTCTTTTTACTAACAACAACTGGAGTCATTGCATGTGTGTTCTTTTCACATACCACATATGGATCCACAGTGTCATTGAAATGTGTGTTCTCTTGAGACCACACATGGATCCTGATGTCATTGCATGTGTGTTCTTTTTACTAACAACAACGAGTCATTGCATGTGTGTTCTTTTCACATACCACATATGGATCCACAGTGTCATTGCATGTGTGTTCTTTTACTAACAACAACTAGAGTCATTGCATGTGTGTTCTCTTAGAGACCACACATGGATCCTGATGTCATTGCATGTGTGTTCTTTTACTAACAACAATGGAGTCATTGCATGTGTGTTCTTTTCACATACCACATATGGATCCACAGTGTCATTGAAATGTGTGTTCTCTTGAGACCACACATGGATCCACAGTGTCATTGCATGTGTGTTCTTTTTACTAATAACAACTGGAGTCATTGCATGTGTGTTCTTTTCACATACCACATATGGATCCACAGAGTCATTGAAATGTGTGTTCTCTTCAGACACCACACATGGATCCACAAGTGTCATTGCATGTGTGTTCATTTTACAAACAACAACTAGAGTTATTGCATGTGTGTTCTTTTCACATACCCGATATGGATCCACCAGTGTCATTGCATGTGTGGTCTTTTTACTAACAACAACCAGAGTCATTGCATGTGTGTTCTCTTCAGAGACCACAAATGGAACCACCAGTGTCATTGAAATGTGTTCTCTTGAGACCACACATGGATCCTGATGTCATTGCATGTGTGTTCTTTTTACTAACAACAACTAGAGTCATTGCATGTGTGTTCTTTTCACATACCACATATGGATCCACCAGTGTCATTGCAATGTGTGTTCTCTTCAGAGACCACACATGGATCCACCAGTGTCATTGCATGTGTGTTCTATTTACTACCAACAACTGGAGTCATTGCATGTGTGCTCTTTTCACACCACATATGGATCCACAGTGTCATTGAAATGTGTGTTCTCTTGAGACCACACATGGATCCACAGTGTCATTGCATGTGTGTTCTTTTACTAACAACAAGCTGGAGTCATTGCATGTGTGTTCTTTTCACATACCACATATGGATCCACAGTGTCATTGAAATGTGTTCTCTTGAGACCACACATGGATCCTGATGTCATTGCATGTGTGTTCTTTTTACTAACAACAACTGAGTCATTGCATGTGTGTTCTTTTCACATACCACATATGGATCCACAGTGTCATTGAAATGTGTCATTGCATGTGTGTTCTCTTGAGACCACACATGGATCCTGATGTCATTGCATGTGTGTTCTTTTACTAACAACATGGAGTCATTGCATGTGTGTTCTTTTCACATACCACATATGGATCCACAGTGTCATTGAAATGTGTGTTCTCTTGAGAGACCACACATGGATCCTGATGTCATTGCATGTGTGTTCTTTTTACTAACAACAACTGAGTCATTGCATGTGTGTTCTTTTCATACCACATATGGATCCACAGTGTCATTGCATGTGTGTTCTCTTGAGAGACCACACATGGATCCTGACCAGTGTCATTGCATGTGTGTTCTTTTTACTAACAACAACAGAGTCATTGCATGTGTGTTCTTTTCACATACCACATATGGATCCACAGTGTCATTGCATGTGTGTTCTTTTTACTACCAACAACAGGAGTCATTGCATGTGTGTTCTTTTCACATAACACATATGGATCCACCAGTGTCATTGAAATGTGTGTTCTCTTGATAGACCACACATGGATCCTGATGTCATTGCATGTGTGTTCTTTTTACTAACAACAACTGGAGTCATTGCATGTGTGTTCTTTTCACATACCACATATGGATCCACAGTGTCATTGCATGTGTGTTCTCTTCAGAGACCACACATGGATCCACAGTGTCATTGCATGTGTGTTCTTTTTACTAACAACAACTGAGTCATTGCATGTGTGTTCTTTTCACATACCACATATGGATCCACAGTGTCATTGCATGTGTGTTCTCTTGAGACCACACATGGATCCAGTGTCATTGCATGTGTGTTCTTTTTACTAACAACAACTGAGTCATTGCATGTGTGTTCTTTTTTACCACAACAACTAGAGTCATTGCATGTGTGTTCTTTTCACATACCACATATGGATCCACAGTGTCATTGCATGTGTGTTCTCTTGAGAGACCACACATGGATCCTGATGTCATTGCATGTGTGTTCTTTTACTAACAACACTAGAGTCATTGCATGTGTGTTCTTTTCACATACCACATATGGATCCACAGTGTCATTGCATGTGTGTTCTTTTTACTAACAACAATGGAGTCATTGCATGTGTGTTCTTTTCACATACCACATATGGATCCACAGTGTCATTGCAATGTGTGTTCTTTTTAGTCATTGCATGTGTGTTCTCTTGAGACCACACATGGATCCTGATGTCATTGCATGTGTGTTCTTTTTACTAACAACAACTGGAGTCATTGCATGTGTGTTCTTTTCACATACCACATATGGATCCACAGTGTCATTGAAATGTGTGTTCTCTTCAGAGACCACACATGGATCCTGATGTCATTGCATGTGTGTTCTTTTTACTAACAACAATGAGTCATTGCATGTGTTCTTTTCACATACCACATATGGATCCACAGTGTCATTGAAATGTGTGTTCTCTTGAGACCACACATGGATCCTGATGTCATTGCATGTGTGTTCTTTTTACTAACAACAACTGGAGTCATTGCATGTGTGTTCTTTTCACATACCACATATGGATCCACAGTGTCATTGCATGTGTGTTCTCTTTGAGACCACACATGGATCCACAGTGTCATTGCATGTGTGTTCTTTTTACTAACAACAATGGAGTCATTGCATGTGTGTTCTTTTCACATACCACATATGGATCCACAGTGTCATTGAAATGTGTGTTCTTCTCATTAACCACAAGAGTCATTGCATGTGTGTTCTCTTGAGAGACCACATGGATCCTGATGTCATTGCATGTGTGTTCTTTTTACTAACAACAACTAGAGTCATTGCATGTGTGTTCTTTTCACATACCACATATGGATCCACAGTGTCATTGAAATGTGTGTTCTCTTCAGAGACCACACATGGATCCACAGTGTCATTGCATGTGTGTTCTTTTTACTAACAACAACTGAGTCATTGCATGTGTGTTCTTTTCACATACCACATATGGATCCACAGTGTCATTGCAATGTGTGTTCTCTTGGAGACCACACATGGATCCACAGTGTCATTGCATGTGTGTTCTTTTACTAACAACAACTGGAGTCATTGCATGTGTGTTCTTTTCACATACCACATATGGATCCACACGTGTCATTGCAATGTGTGTACTCTTGAGACCACACATGGATCCACAGTGTCATTGCATGTGTGTTCTTTTTACTAACAACATGGAGTCATTGCATGTGTGTTCTTTTCACACCACATATGGATCCACAGTGTCATTGCATGTGTGTTCTCTTGAGACCACACATGGATCCCTGATGTCATTGCATGTGTGTTCTTTTTACAAACAACAACCAGAGTCATTGCATGTGTGTTCTTTTCACATACCACATATGGATCCAACAGTGTCATTGCATGTGTGTTCTTTTTACTAACAACAACTCGAGCCATTGCATGTGTGTTCTTTTCACATACCACATATGGATCCACCAGTGTAATTGCATGTGTGTTCTCTTAAGAGACCAAACATGGATCCTGAGTGTCATTGCATGTGTTCTTTTTACTAACAACAACTGGAGTCATTGCATGTGTGTTCTTTTCACATACCACATATGGATCCACAGTGTCATTGCAATGTGTGTTCTCTTGAGAGACCACATGGATCCACAGTGTCATTGCATGTGTGTTCTTTTTACTAACAACAACTGGAGTCATTGCATGTGTGTTCTTTTCACATACCACATATGGATCCACAGTGTCATTGCAATGTGTGTTCTCTTGAGACCACACATGGATCCTGAGTGTCATTGCATGTGTGTTCTTTTTACTAACAACAACTGGAGTCATTGCATCTGTGTTCTTTTCACATACCACATATGGATCCACCAGTGTCATTGAAATGTGTGTTCTCTTGAGACCACACATGGATCCTGATGTCATTGCATGTGTGTTCTTTTTACTAACAACAACTGGAGTCATTGCATGTGTTCTTTTCACATACCACATATGGATCCACAGTGTCATTGCATGTGTGTTCTTAGTCATTGCATGTGTGTTCTCTTGGAGACCACACATGGATCCTGATGTCATTGCATGTGTGTTCTTTTTACTAACAACTTGAGTCATTGCATGTGTGTTCTTTTCACATACCACATATGGATCCACCAGTGTCATTGCATGTGTGTTCTTTTTACTAACAACTGGAGTCATTGCATGTGTGTTCTTTTCACATACCACATATGGATCCGCCAGTGTCATTGCATGTGTGTTCTTTTGAGTCATTGCATGTGTGTTCTCTTGAGACCACATGGATCCACTGATGTCATTGCATGTGTGTTCTTTTTACTAACAACAACTAGAGTCATTGCATGTGTGTTCTTTTCACATACCGCATATGGATCCACAGTGTCATTGCAATGTGTGTTCTCTTTAGAGACCACACATGGATCCACAGTGTCATTGCATGTGTGTTCTTTTTACTAACAACAAGCTGAGTCATTGCATGTGTGTTCTTTTCACATACCACATGGATCCACAGTGTCATTGAAATGTGTGTTCTCTTGAGACCACACATGGATCCTGATGTCATTGCATGTGTGTTCTTTTTACTAACAACAAGCTGAGTCATTGCATGTGTGTTCTTTTCACATACCACATATGGATCCACAGTGTCATTGAAATGTGTGTGTTCTCTTGAGACCACACATGGATCTACCAGTGTCATTGCATGTGTGTTCTTTTTACTAACAACAACTCGAGTCATTGCATGTGTGTTCTTTTCACATACCACATATGGATCCGCAGTGTCATTGCATGTGTGTTCTTTTCACTAACAACTAGAGTCATTGCATGTGTGTTCTCTTGAGACCACACATGGATCCTGATGTCATTGCATGTGTGTTCTTTTTACTAACAACAACTAGAGTCATTGCATGTGTGTTCTTTTCACATACCACATATGGATCCACAGTGTCATTGAAATGTGTGTTCTCTTTAGAGACCACACATGGATCCTGATGTCATTGCATGTGTGTTCTTTTTACTAACAACAACTAGAGTCATTGCATGTGTGTTCTTTTCACATACCACATATGGATCCACAGTGTCATTGCATGTGTGTTCTTTTCACAAACCACATGGATCCTGATGTCATTGCATGTGTGTTCTTTTTACTAACAATAACTGGAGTCATTACATGTGTGTTCTTTTCACATACCACATATGGATCCACCAGTGTCATTGCATGTGTGTTCTCTTGAGACCACACATGGATCCTGATGTCATTGCATGTGTGTTCTTTTTACTAACAACAAGCTGAGTCATTGCATGTGTGTTCTTTTCACATACCACATATGGATCCACAGTGTCATTGCATGTGTGTTCTCTTGAGAGACCACACATGGATCCTGATGTCATTGCATGTGTGTTCTTTTTACTAACAACAACTTGAGTCGTTGCATGAATGTTCTTTTCAAATACCACATATGGATCCACAGTGTCATTGAAATGTGTGTTCTCTTGAGACCACACACATGGATCCACAGATGTCATTGCATGTGTGTTCTTTTACTAACAACAATGGAGTCATTGCATGTGTGTTCTTTTCACATACCACATATGGATCCACCAGTGTCATTGCATGTGTGTTCTTTTTACTAACAACAGCTAGAGTCATTGCATGTGTGTTCTTTTCACATACCACATTTGGATCCAGGTGTCATTGCATGTGTTCTTCTCTTGGAGACCACACATGGATCCTGATGTCATTGCATGTGTGTTCTTTTTACTAACAACAATTGGAGTCATTGCATGTGTGTTCTTTTCACATACCACATATGGATCCATGTTGTCTTTAGAGACCACACATGGATCCACAGTGTCATTGCATGTGTGTTCTTTTACTAACAACAACTGAGTCATTGCATGTGTTCTTTTCACATACCACATATGGATCCACAGTGTCATTGCATGTGTGTTCTTTTTACTAACAACAAGCTGAGTCATTGCATGTGTGTTCTTTTCACATACCACATATGGATCCACAGTGTCATTGCAATGTGTGTTCTTTTCATTAACTAGAGTCATTGCATGTGTGTTCTCTTTAGAGACCACACATGGATCCACAGTGTCATTGCATGTGTGTTCTTTTACTAACAACAATAGAGTCATTGCATGTGTTCTTTTCACATACCACATATGGATCCACAGTGTCATTGAAATGTGTGTTCTCTTGAGAGACCACACATGGATCCTGATGTCATTGCATGTGTGTTCTTTTTACTAACAACAACTGAGTCATTGCATGTGTGTTCTTTTCACACCACATATGGATCCACAGTGTCATTGCATGTGTGTTCTCTTGAGACCACACATGGATCCACAGTGTCATTGCATGTGTGTTCTTTTACTAACAACAACTGAGTCATTGCATGTGTGTTCTTTTCACATACCACATATGGATCCACAGTGTCATTGCATGTGTGTTCTTTTTACTAACAACAAGAGTCATTGCATGTGTGTTCTTTTCACATACCACATATGGATCCACAGTGTCATTGCATGTGTGTTCTCTTTAGAGACCACACATGGATCCTGATGTCATTGCATGTGTGTTCTTTTACTAACAACAAGCTGAGTCATTGCATGTGTGTTCTTTTCACATACCATATGGATCCACAGTGTCATTGCATGTGTTCTCTTGAGACCACACATGGATCCACAGTGTCATTGCATGTGTGTTCTTTTTACTAACAACTACTGGAGTCATTGCATGTGTTCTTTTCACATACTACATATGGATCCACAGTGTCATTGCATGTGTGTTCTCTTGAGACCACACATGGATCCACGAGTGTCATTGCATGTGTGTTCTTTTACTAACAACAACTGGAGTCATTGCATGTGTGTTCTTTTCACATACCACATATGGATCCACAGTGTCATTGAAATGTGTGTTCTCTTGAGACCACACATGGATCCTGAGTGTCATTGCATGTGTGTTCTTTTACTAACAACATGGATCCATGTCATTGCATGTGTGTTCTTTTTACTAACAACAACTAGAGTCATTGCATGTGTGTTCTTTTAACATACCACATATGGATCCACAGGTGTCATTGCATGTGTGTTCTCTTGAGAGACCACACATGGATCCTGATGTCATTCCATGTGTGTTCTTTTTACTAACAACAACTGGAGTCATTGCATGTGTGTTCTTTTCACATACCACATATGGATCCACAGTGTCATTGAAATGTGTTCTCTTGAGAGACCACACATGGATCCTGAGTGTCATTGCATGTGTGTTCTTTTTACTAACAACAACTGGAGTCATTGCATGTGTGTTCTTTTCACATACCACATATGGATCCACAGTGTCATTGAAATGTGTGTTCTCTTGAGAGACCACACATGGATCCTGATGTCATTGCATGTGTGTTCTTTTTACTAACAACAAATGGAGTCATTACATGTGTGTTCTTTTGACATACCACATATGGATCCACCAGTGTCATTGCATTTGTGTTATCTTCAGAGACCACACATGGATCCACAGTGTCATTGCATGTGTGTTCTTTTTACTAACAACAACTGGAGTCATTGCATGTGTGTTCTTTTCACACACCACATATGGATCCACAGTGTCATTGCATGTGTGTTCTCTTTAGAGACCACACATGGATCCACCAGTGTCATTGCATGTGTGTTCTTTTTACTAACAACAACTAGAGTCATTGCATGTGTGTTCTTTTCACATACCACATATGGATCCACAGTGTCATTGAAATGTGTGTTCTCTTGAGACCACACATGGATCCTGATGTCATTGCATGTGTGTTCTTTTTACTAACAACAACTGAGTCATTGCATGTGTGTTCTTTTCACATACCACATATGGATCCACAGTGTCATTGAAATGTGTGTTCTCTTCATAGACAACACATGGATCCACCAGAGTCATTGCATGTGTTTTCTTTTTACTAACAACTAGAGTCATTGCATGTGTGTTCTTTTTACTAACAACAACCAGAGTCATTGCATGTGTGTTCTTTTCACAAAGCACATATGGATCCACCAGTTTCATTGAAATGTGTTCTCTTGAGACCACACATGGATCCTGATGTCATTGCATGTGTGTTCTTTTTACTAACAACAATGGAGTCATTGCATGTGTGTTCTTTTCACATACCACATATGGATCCACAGTGTCATTGCATGTGTGTTCTCTTGAGACCACACATGGATCCTGAGTGTCATTGCATGTGTGTTCTTTTTACTGACAACAACTGGAGTCATTGCATGTGTGTTCTTTTCACGTACCACATATGGATCCACCAGTGTCATTGAAATGTGTGTTCTCTTGAGAGACCACACATGGATCCTGATGTCATTGCATGTGTGTTCTTTTACTAACAACAATAGAGTCATTGCATGTGTGTTCTTTTCACATACCACATATGGATCCACAGTGTCATTGCATGTGTGTTCTCTTGAGAGACCACATGGATCCTGATGTCATTGCATGTGTGTTCTTTTTACTAACAACAAGTGTCATTGCATGTGTGTTCTTTTCACAACAACTTGAGTCATTGCATGTGTGTTCTTTTCACATACCACATATGGATCCACAGTGTCATTGCATGTGTGTTCTCTTTAGAGACCACACATGGATCCCAGTGTCATTGCATGTGTGTTCTTTTTACTTACAACAAGCTGAGTCATTGCATGTGTGTTCTTTTCACTTACCACATATGGATCCACAGTGTCATTGAAATGTGTGTTCTCTTGAGACCACATGGATCCTGATGTCATTGCATGTGTGTTCTTTTTACTAACAACAACTAGAGTCATTGCATGTGTGTTCTTTTCACATACCACATATGGATCCACAGTGTCATTGCATGTGTGTTCTCTTGAGACCACACATGGATCCACAGTGTCATTGCATGTGTGTTCTTTTTACTAACAACAACTGAGTCATTGCATGTGTGTTCTTTTCACATACCACATATGGATCCACAGTGTCATTGCATGTGTGTTCTTTTTACTAACAACAAGAGTCATTGCATGTGTGTTCTTTGAGAGACCACACATGGATCCACAGTGTCATTGCATGTGTGTTCTTTTTACTAACAACAACTGGAGTCATTGCATGTGTGTTCTTTTCACATACCACATATGGATCCACAGTGTCATTGAAATGTGTGTTCTCTTGAGAGACCACACATGGATCCTGATGTCATTGCATGTGTGTTCTTTTACTAACAACAACTGGAGTCATTGCATGTGTGTTCTTTTCACATACCACATATGGATCCACAGTGTCATTGCATGTGTGTTCTCTTGAGACCACACATGGATCCACATGTCATTGCATGTGTGTTCTTTTTACTAACAACAACTGGAGTCATTGCATGTGTGTTCTTTTCACATACCACATATGGATCCACAGTGTCATTGCAATGTGTGTTCTCTTGAGACCACACATGGATCCTGATGTCATTGCATGTGTGTTCTTTTTACTAACAACAACTAGAGTCATTGCATGTGTGTTCTTTTCACATACCACATATGGATCCACAGTGTCATTGCATGTGTGTTCTCTTGAGACCACACATGGATCCACAGTGTCATTGCATGTGTGTTCTTTTTACTAACAACAACTAGAGTCATTGCATGTGTGTTCTTTTCACATACCACATATGGATCCACCAGTGTCATTGCATGTGTGTTCTCTTGAGACCACATGGATCCTGATGTCATTGCATGTGTGTTCTTTTTACTAACAACTAGAGTCATTGCATGTGTGTTCTTTTCACATACCACATATGGATCCACAGTGTCATTGCAATGTGTGTTCTCTTAGAGACCACACATGGATCCTGATGTCATTGCATGTGTGTTCTTTTTACTAACAACAACTAGAGTCATTGCATGTGTGTTCTTTTCACATACCACATATGGATCCACAGTGTCATTGAAATGTGTGTGTTCTCTTGAGACCACACATGGATCCTGATGTCATTGCATGTGTGTTCTTTTTACTAACAACAACTAGAGTCATTGCATGTGTGTTCTTTTCACATACCACATATGGATCCACAGTGTCATTGCAATGTGTGTTCTCTTGAGAGACCACACATGGATCCTGATGTCATTGCATGTGTGTTCTTTTTACTAACAACAACTGGAGTCATTGCATGTGTGTTCTTTTCACATACCACATATGGATCCACAGTGTCATTGAAATGTGTGTTCTCTTGAGACCACACATGGATCCTGATGTCATTGCATGTGTGTTCTTTTACTAACAACAACTAGAGTCATTGCATGTGTGTTCTTTTCACATACCACATATGGATCCACAGTGTCATTGCATGTGTGTTCTCTTGAGACCACACATGGATCCTGAGTGTCATTGCATGTGTGTTCTTTTTACTAACAACAAGAGTCATTGCATGTGTGTTCTTTTCACATACCACATATGGATCCACAGTGTCATTGCATGTGTGTTCTCTTGAGACCACACATGGATCCACAGTGTCATTGCATGTGTGTTCTTTTTACTAACAACAACTGAGTCATTGCATGTGTGTTCTTTCACATACCACATATGGATCCACAGTGTCATTGCATGTGTGTTCTCTTGAGACCACACATGGATCCTGATGTCATTGCATGTGTGTTCTTTTTACTAACAACAACTAGAGTCATTGCATGTGTGTTCTTTTCACATACCACATATGGATCCACAGTGTCATTGCATGTGTGTTCTTGTCATTGCATGTGTGTTCTCTTGAGACCACACATGGATCCTGATGTCATTGCATGTGTGTTCTTTTTACTAACAACAAGCTGGAGTCATTGCATGTGTGTTCTTTTCACATACCATATGGATCCACAGTGTCATTGCAATGTGTGTTCTCTTGAGAGACCACACATGGATCCACAGTGTCATTGCATGTGTGTTCTTTTTACTAACAACAACTAGAGTCATTGCATGTGTGTTCTCTTCAGACCACACATGGATCCACAGATGTCATTGCATGTGTGTTCTTTTTACTAACAACAACTGAGTCATTGCATGTGTGTTCTTTTCACATACCACATATGGATCCACAGTGTCATTGCATGTGTGTTCTTCTTTTCACATACCACATATGGATCCACAGTGTCATTGCAATGTGTGTTCTCTTGAGAGACCACACATGGATCCTGATGTCATTGCATGTGTGTTCTTTTTACTAACAACAACTGAGTCATTGCATGTGTGTTCTTTTCACATACCACATATGGATCCACAGTGTCATTGCAATGTGTGTTCTCTTGAGAGACCACACATGGATCCTGATGTCATTGCATGTGTGTTCTTTTTACTAACAACAACAGAGTCATTGCATGTGTGTTCTTTTCACATACCACATATGGATCCACAGTGTCATTGCATGTGTGTTCTCTTGAGACCACATGGATCCAGATGTCATTGCATGTGTGTTCTTTTACTAACAACAACTAGAGTCATTGCATGTGTGTTCTTTTCACATACCACATATGGATCCACAGTGTCATTGCATGTGTTCTCTTTTACTAACAACAAGAGTCATTGCATGTGTGTTCTTTTCACATACCACATATGGATCCACAGTGTCATTGCAATGTGTGTTCATTGCATGTGTGTTCTCTTGAGACCACATGGATCCTGATGTCATTGCATGTGTGTTCTTTTTACTAACAACAACTGGAGTCATTTCATGTGTGTTCTTTTCACATACCACATATGGATCCACATGTGTCATTGAAATGTGTGTTCTCTTCAGAGACCACACATGGATCCACAGTGTCATTGCATCTGTGTTCTTTTTACTAACAACAACCAGAGTCATTGCATGTGTGTTCTTTTCACATACCACATATGGATCCACCAGTGTCATTGCATGTGTGTTCTTTTTACTAACTAGAGTCATTGCATGTGTGTTCTTTTCACATACCACATGGATCCACAGTGTCATTGCATGTGTGTTCTTTTTACTAACAACAACTAGAGTCATTGCATGTGTGTTCTTTTCACATACCACATATGGATCCACAGTGTCATTGCATGTGTGTTCTTTTTACTAACAACAACGGAGTCATTGCATGTGTTCTTTTCACATACCACATATGGATCCACAGTGTCATTGCATGTGTGTTCTCTTGAGAGACCACACATGGATCCCTGATGTCATTGCATGTGTGTTCTTTTTACTAACAACAACTAGAGTCATTGCATGTGTGTTCTTTTCACATACCACATATGGATCCACAGTGTCATTGCAATGTGTGTTCTCTTGAGACCACACATGGATCCACAGTGTCATTGCATGTGTGTTCTTTTTACTAACAACAAGCTGGAGTCATTGCATGTGTGTTCTTTTCACATACCACATATGGATCCACAGTGTCATTGCATGTGTGTTCTCTTGAAGACCACACATGGATCCACTGATGTCATTGCATGTGTGTTCTTTTTACTAACAACAATAGAGTCATTGCATGTGTGTTCTTTTCACATACCACATATGGATCCACAGTGTCATTGCAATGTGTTCTCTTGAGAGACCACACATGGATCCTGATGTCATTGCATGTGTGTTCTTTTTACTAACAACAACTGGAGTCATTGCATGTGTGTTCTTTTCACATACCACATATGGATCCACAGTGTCATTGCATGTGTGTTCTCTTGAGAGACACATGGATCCTGAGTGTCATTGCATGTGTGTTCTTTTTACTAACAACAATGGAGTCATTGCATGTGTGTTCTTTTCACATACCACATATGGATCCACCAGTGTCATTGCATGTGTGTTCTCTTGAGACCACACATGGATCCTGAGTGTCATTGCATGTGTGTTCTTTTTACTAACAACAACTGGAGTCATTGCATGTGTGTTCTTTTCACATACCACATATGGATCCACAGTGTCATTGAAATGTGTTCTCTTCAGAGACCACACATGGATCCTGATGTCATTGCATGTGTGTTCTTTTTACTAACAACAACTTGAGTCATTGCATGTGTGTTCTTTTCACATACCACATATGGATCCACAGTGTCATTGCATGTGTGTTCTTTTAACAACAACTAGAGTCATTGCATGTGTGTTCTCTTGAGACCACACATGGATCCTGATGTCATTGCATGTGTGTTCTTTTTACTAACAACAACTGGAGTCATTGCATGTGTGTTCTTTTCACATACCACATATGGATCCACAGTGTCATTGAAATGTGTGTTCTCTTGAGAGACCACACATGGATCCTGATGTCATTGCATGTGTGTTCTTTTTACTAACAACAACTGGAGTCATTGCATGTGTGTTCTTTTCACATACCACATATGGATCCACAGTGTCATTGAAATGTGTGTTCTCTTAGAGACCACACATGGATCCTGATGTCATTGCATGTGTGTTCTTTTTACTAACAACAATGAGTCATTGCATGTGTGTTCTTTTCACATACCACATATGGATCCACAGTGTCATTGCATGTGTGTTCTCTTGAGACCACACATGGATCCGCTAGTGTCATTGCATGTGTGTTCTTTTTACTAACAACAACTGGAGTCATTGCATGTGTGTTCCTTTCACATACCACATATGGATCCACCATTGTCATTGCATGTGTGTTCTTTTTACTAACAACAACTGGAGTCATTGCATGTGTGTTCTTTTCATACCACATATGGATCCACAGTGTCATTGCATGTGTGTTCTCTTGAGACCACACATGGATCCTGATGTCATTGCATGTGTGTTCTTTTTACTAACAACAACTGGAGTCATTGCATGTGTGTTCTTTTCACATACCACATATGGATCCACAGTGTCATTGCATGTGTGTTTTCTTCAGAGACCACACACGGCTCCACCAGTGGCATTGCATGTGTGTTCTTTTTACTAACAACAAGCTGAGTCATTGTATGTGTGTTCTTTTTACATACCACATATGGATCCACCATTGTCATTGCATGTGTGTTCTTTTTACTAACAACTGGAGTCATTGCATGTGTGTTCTTTTCACATACCACATGGATCCACAGTGTCATTGCATGTGTGTTCTTTTGAGACCACACATGGATCCACAGTGTCATTGCATGTGTGTTCTTTTTACTAACAACAACTGGAGTCATTGCATGTGTGTTCTTTTCACATACCACATATGGATCCACAGTGTCATTGCATGTGTTCTCTTGAGAGACCACACATGGATCCACAGTGTCATTGCATGTGTGTTCTTTTACTAACAACAACTGAGTCATTGCATGTGTGTTCTTTTCACATACCACATATGGATCCACAGTGTCATTGAAATGTGTGTTCTCTTGAGAGACCACACATGGATCCCTGATGTCATTGCATGTGTGTTCTTTTTACTAACAACAACTGGAGTCATTGCATGTGTGTTCTTTTCACATACCACATATGGATCCACAGTGTCATTGCATGTGTGTTCTCTTGAGACCACACATGGATCCTGATGTCATTGCATGTGTGTTCTTTTTACTAACAGCTGGAGTCATTGCATGTGTGTTCTTTTTACTAACAACAACTAGAGTCATTGCATGTGTGTTCTTTTCATACCACATATGGATCCACAGTGTCATTGCATGTGTGTTCTCTTGAGAGACCACACATGGATCCTGATGTCATTGCATGTGTGTTCTTTTTACTAACAACAACTGAGTCATTGCATGTGTGTTCTTTTCACATACCACATATGGATCCACAGTGTCATTGCATGTGTGTTCTCTTGAGACCACACATGGATCCTGATGTCATTGCATGTGTGTTCTTTTTACTAACAACAATGGAGTCATTGCATGTGTGTTCTTTTCACATACCACATATGGATCCACCAGTGTCATTGCAATGTGTGTTCTCTTGAGACCACATGGATCCACAGTGTCATTGCATGTGTGTTCTTTTTACTAACAACAATGGAGTCATTGCATGTGTGTTCTTTTCACATACCACATATGGATCCACAGTGTCATTGCATGTGTGTTCTCTTGAGAGACCACACATGGATCCTGAGTGTCATTGCATGTGTGTTCTTTTTACTAACAACAACTAGAGTCATTGCATGTGTGTTCTTTTCACATACCACATATGGATCCACAGTGTCATTGCATGTGTGTTCTTTTTACTAACAACAACTAGAGTCATTGCATGTGTGTTCTCTTGAGACCACACATGGATCCTGAGTGTCATTGCATGTGTGTTCTTTTTACTAACAACAAGAGTCATTGCATGTGTGTTCTTTTCACATACCACATATGGATCCACAGTGTCATTGAAATGTGTGTTCTCTTGAGACCACACATGGATCCACAGTGTCATTGCATGTGTGTTCTTTTTACTAACAACAACTGAGTCATTGCATGTGTGTTCTTTTCACATACCACATATGGATCCACAGTGTCATTGCAATGTGTGTTCTCTTGAGACCACACATGGATCCACAGTGTCATTGCATGTGTGTTCTTTTACTAACAACAACTAGAGTCATTGCATGTGTGTTCTTTTCACATACCACATATGGATCCACAGTGTCATTGCATGTGTGTTCTCTTGAGACCACACATGGATCCTGATGTCATTGCATGTGTGTTCTTTTTACTAACAACAACTAGAGTCATTGCATGTGTGTTCTTTTCACATACCACATATGGATCCACCAGTGTCATTGCATGTGTGTTCTTTTTAACAACAACTAGAGTCATTGCATGTGTGTTCTTTTCACATACCACATATGGATCCAGTGTCATTGCATGTGTGTTCTCTTCAGAGACCACATGGATCCACAGTGTCATTGCATGTGTGTTCTTTTACTAACAACAATGGAGTCATTGCATGTGTGTTCTTTTCACATACCACATATGGATCCAGTGTCATTGCATGTGTGTTCTTTTTACTAACAACAACTAGAGTCATTGCATGTGTGTTCTTTTCACAGACCACATATGGATCCACAGTGTCATTGCATGTGTTCTCTTTTACTAACAACAAGCTGAGTCATTGCATGTGTGTTCTTTTCACATACCACATATGGATCCACAGTGTCATTGAAATGTGTGTTCTAGTCATTGCATGTGTGTTCTCTTGAGACCACACATGGATCCTGATGTCATTGCATGTGTGTTCTTTTTACTAACAACAACTGGAGTCATTGCATGTGTGTTCTTTTCACATACCACATATGGATCCACAGTGTCATTGAAATGTGTGTTCTCTTGAGAGACCACACATGGATCCACAGTGTCATTGCATGTGTGTTCTTTTTACTAACAACAACTAGAGTCATTGCATGTGTGTTCTTTTCACATACCACATATGGATCCACAGTGTCATTGCATGTGTGTTCTTTTTACTAACAACAGTAAGTCATTGCATGTGTGTTCTTTTCACATACCACATATGGATCCACAGTGTCATTGCATGTGTGTTCTTTTTACTAACAACAACTGAGTCATTGCATGTGTGTTCTTTTCACATACCACATGGATCCACAGTGTCATTGCATGTGTGTTCTTTTTACTAACAAACTGGAGTCATTGCATGTGTGTTCTTTTCACATACCACATATGGATCCACAGTGTCATTGCATGTGTGTTCTCTTGAGAGACCACATGGATCCTGATGTCATTGCATGTGTGTTCTTTTTACTAACAACACTAGAGTCATTGCATGTGTGTCTTTTTCACATACCACATATGGATCCACAGTGTCATTGAAATGTGTGTTCTCTTGAGAGACCACACATGGATCCACAGTGTCATTGCATGTGTGTTCTTTTTACTAACAACAACTGAGTCATTGCATGTGTGTTCTTTTCACATACCACATATGGATCCACAGTGTCATTGCATGTGTGTTCTCTTGAGACCACACATGGATCCTGATGTCATTGCATGTGTGTTCTTTTTACTAACAACAACTGGAGTCATTGCATGTGTGTTCTTTTACTAACAACAACTAGAGTCATTGCATGTGTGTTCTTTTCACATACCACATATGGATCCACAGTGTCATTGCATGTGTGTTCTCTTGAGAGACCACACATGGATCCACAGTGTCATTGCATGTGTGTTCTTTTTACTAACAACAACTAGAGTCATTGCATGTGTGTTCTTTTCACATACCACATATGGATCCACAGTGTCATTGAAATGTGTGTTCTCTTGAGAGACCACACATGGATCCTGATGTCATTGCATGTGTGTTCTTTTTACTAACAACAACTGGAGTCATTGCATGTGTGTTCTTTTCACATACCACATATGGATCCACAGTGTCATTGAAATGTGTGTTCTCTTGAGACCACACATGGATCCACAGTGTCATTGCATGTGTGTTCTTTTTACTAACAACAACTAGAGTCATTGCATGTGTGTTCTTTTCACATACCACATATGGATCCACAGTGTCATTGCATGTGTGTTCTCTTGAGACCACACATGGATCCTGATGTCATTGCATGTGTGTTCTTTTTACTAACAACAACTTGAGTCATTGCATGTGTGTTCTTTTCACATACCACATATGGATCCACAGTGTCATTGCATGTGTGTTCTCTTGAGAGACCACACATGGATCCAGATGTCATTGCATGTGTGTTCTTTTACTAACAACAACTAGAGTCATTGCATGTGTGTTCTTTTCACATACCACATATGGATCCACAGTGTCATTGCATGTGTGTTCTTTTCACTAACAACAGCTAGAGTCATTGCATGTGTGTTCTCTTGGAGACCACACATGGATCCACAGTGTCATTGCATGTGTGTTATTTTTATTAACAACAACTGGAGTCATTGCATGTGTGTTCTTTTCACATACCACATATGGATCCACAGTGTCATTGCATGTGTGTTCTCTTCAGAGACCACACATGGATCCTGATGTCATTGCATGTGTGTTCTTTTTACTAACAACAACCAGACTCATTGAATGTGTGTTCTTTTCACATACCACATATGGATCCACAGTGTCATTGCATGTGTGTTCTCTTGAGACCACACATGGATCCTGATGTCATTGCATGTGTGTTCTTTTTACTAACAACAACTGGAGTCATTGCATGTGTTCTTTTCACATACCACATATGGATCCACAGTGTCATTGCATGTGTGTTCTCTTGAGACCACACATGGATCCTGATGTCATTGCATGTGTGTTCTTTTACTAACAACAACTCGAGTCATTGCATGTGTGTTCTTTTCACATACCACATATGGATCCACAGTGTCATTGCATGTGTGTTCTTTTTACTAACAACAGCTAGAGTCATTGCATGTGTGTTCTTTTCACACCACATATGGATCCACAGTGTCATTGCATGTGTGTTCTCTTGAGAGACCACACATGGATCCACCAGTGTCATTGCATGTGTGTTCTTTTACTAACAACAACTAGAGTCATTGCATGTGTGTTCTTTTCACATACCACATATGGATCCAGTGTCATTGAAATGTGTGTTCTCTTGAGACCACACATGGATCCACCAGTGTCATTGCATGTGTGTTCTTTTTACTAACAACAACTAGAGTCATTGCATGTGTGTTCTTTTCATACCACATATGGATCCACAGTGTCATTGCATGTGTTCTCTTTTTACTAACAACAATGGAGTCATTGCATGTGTGTTCTTTTCACATACCACATATGGATCCACAGTGTCATTGCATGTGTGTTCTTTTCATTAACCTAGAGTCATTGCATGTGTGTTCTCTTGAGACCACACATGGATCCTGATGTCATTGCATGTGTGTTCTTTTTACTAAGAACAACTGGAGTCATTGCATGTGTGTTCTTTTCACATACCACATATGGATCCACAGTGTCATTGAAATGTGTGTTCTCTTAGAGACCACACATGGATCCACAGTGTCATTGCATGTGTGTTCTTTTTACTAACAACAACTGAGTCATTGCATGTGTGTTCTTTTCACATACCACATGGATCCACCAGTGTCATTGCATGTGTGTTCTTTTTACTAACAACAACGAGTCATTGCATGTGTGTTCTTTTCACATACCACATATGGATCCACAGTGTCATTGCATGTGTGTTCTTTTTACTAACAACACTTAGAGTCATTGCATGTGTGTTCTTTTCACAGACCACACAGGGATCCACCAGTGTCATTGCATGTGTGTTATTTTTACTAACAACAGCAGTCATTGCATGTGTTCTTTTCACATACCACATATGGATCCACAGTGTCATTGCATGTGTGTTCTCTTGAGAGACCACACATGGATCCTGATGTCATTGCATGTGTGTTCTTTTTACTAACAACAACTTGAGTCATTGCATGTGTGTTCTTTTCACATACCATATGGATCCACAGTGTCATTGCATGTGTGTCTCTTGAGACCACCTATGGATCCACAGTGTCATTGCATGTGTGTTCTTTTTACTAACAACAACAGAGTCATTGCATGTGTGTTCTTTTCACATACCACATATGGATCCACAGTGTCATTGCATGTGTGTTCTCTTGAGACCACACATGGATCCTGATGTCATTGCATGTGTGTTCTTTTACTAACAACAACTGGAGTCATTGCATGTGTGTTCTTTTCACATACCACATATGGATCCACAGTGTCATTGCATGTGTGTTCTTTTTACTAACAACAACTGAGTCATTGCATGTGTGTTCTTTTCACATACCATATGGATCCACTAGTGTCATTGCATGTGTGTTCTCTTGAGACCACACATGGATCCACAGTGTCATTGCATGTGTGTTCTTTTTACTAACAACAACTAGAGTCATTGCATGTGTGTCTTTTCACATACCACATATGGATCCACAGTGTCATTGCAATGTGTGTTCTCTTCAGAGACCACACATGGATCCTGATGTCATTGCATGTGTGTTCTTTTTACTAACAACAAGTCATTGCATGTGTGTCATTGCATGTGTGTTCTTTTAGAGACCACATGGATCCTGATGTCATTGCATGTGTGTTCTTTTACTAACAACAACGAGTCATTGCATGTGTGTTCTTTTCACATACCATATGGATCCACAGTGTCATTGCATGTGTGTTCTCTTGAGACCACACATGGATCCACAGTGTCATTGCATGTGTGTTCTTTTTACTAACAACAACTAGAGTCATTGCTTGTGTGTTCTTTTCACATACCACATATGGATCCACAGTGTCATTGCAATGTGTGTTCTCTTGAGACCACACATGGATCCACAGTGTCATTGCATGTGTGTTCTTTTACTAACAACAACTGGAGTCATTGCATGTGTGTTCTTTTCACATACCACATATGGATCCACAGTGTCATTGCATGTGTGTGTTCTTTCAGAGACCACACATGGATCCACAGTGTCATTGCATGTGTGTTCTTTTTACTAACAACAACTGGAGTCATTGCATGTGTGTTCTTTTCACATACCACATATGGATCCACAGTGTCATTGCATGTGTGTTCTCTTGAGAGACCACATGGATCCTGATGTCATTGCATGTGTGTTCTTTTACTAACAACAACTGAGTCATTGCATGTGTGTTCTTTTCACATACCACATATGGATCCACAGTGTCATTGCATGTGTGTTCTCTTGAGACCACACATGGATCCACCATGTCATTGCATGTGTTCTTTTTACTAACAACAACTGGAGTCATTGCATGTGTGTTCTTTTCACATACCACATATGGATCCACAGTGTCATTGCATGTGTGTTCTTTAACCATAGCTAGAGTCATTGCATGTGTGTTCTCTTGAGACCACACATGGATCCTGATGTCATTGCATGTGTGTTCTTTTACTAACAACAACTGGAGTCATTGCATGTGTTCTTTTCACATACCACATATGGATCCACCAGTGTCATTGCATGTGTGTTCTCTTCAGAGACCACACATGGATCAACCAGTGTCATTGCATGTGTGTTCTTGTTACTAACAACAACCAGAGTCATTGCATGTGTGTTATTTTCACATACCTCATATGGATCCACCAGTGTCATTGCAATGTGTGTTCTCTTGAGACCACATGGATCCTGATGTCATTTCCTGTGTGTTCTTTTTACTAACAACAACTGGAGTCATTGCATGTGTGGTCTTTACACATACCACATATGGATCCACTAGTGTCATTGCATGTGTGTTCTCTTGAGAGACCACACATGGATCCACCGGTGTCATTGCATGTGTATTCTGTTTACTAACAACAACTAGAGTCATTGCATGTGGTGTTCTTTGCACATACCACATATGGATCCACCAATGTCATTGAAATGTGTGTTCTCTTCAGAGACCACACATGGATCCACCATTGTCATTGCATGTGTGTTCTTTTTACTAACAACAACTAGAGTCATTGCATGTGTGTTCTCTTTAGATACCACCTATGGAACAACCAGAGTCATTGCATATGTGCTCTCTTGAGACCACATGGATCCTGATGTCATTGCATGTGTGTTCTTTTACTAACAACAACTAGAGTCATTGCATGTGTGTTCTTTTCACATACCACATATGGATCCACAGTGTCATTGAAATGTGTGTTCTCTTGAGACCACATGGATCCTGATGTCATTGCATGTGTGTTCTTTTTACTAACAACAACTGGAGTCATTGCATGTGTGTTCTTTTCACATACCATATGGATCCACAGTGTCATTGCAATGTGTGTTCTCTTGAGACCACATGGATCCACCAGTGTCATTGCATGTGTGTTCTTTTTACTAACAACAACTAGAGTCATTGCATGTGTGTTCTTTTCACATACCACATATGGATCCACAGTGTCATTGAAATGTGTGTTCTCTTGAGAGACCACATGGATCCACAGTGTCATTGCATGTGTGTTCTTTTTACTAACAACTTTGGAGTCATTGCATGTGTGTTCTTTTCACATACCACATATGGATCCACAGTGTCATTGCATGTGTGTTCTCTTTAGAGACCACACATGGATCCACAGTGTCATTGCATGTGTGTTCTTTTTACTAACAACAACTAGAGTCATTGCATGTGTGTTCTTTTCACATACCACATATGGATCCACAGTGTCATTGCATGTGTGTTCTTTAACACAACAAGAGTCATTGCATGTGTGTTCTCTTGGAGACCACATGGATCCTGATGTCATTGCATGTGTGTTCTTTTTACTAACAACAACTAGAGTCATTGCATGTGTGTTCTTTTCACATACCACATATGGATCCACAGTGTCATTGAAATGTGTTCTCTTCAGAGACCACATGGATCCTGATGTCATTGCATGTGTGTTCTTTTACTAACAACAACTGGAGTCATTGCATGTGTGTTCTTTTCACATACCATATGGATCCACTAGTGTCATTGCATGTGTGTTCTCTTTGAGACCACACATGGATCCTGAGTGTCATTGCATGTGTGTTCTTTTACTAACAACAACTGAGTCATTGCATGTGTGTTCTTTTCACATACCACATATGGATCCACAGTGTCATTGCATGTGTTCTCTTGAGACCACACATGGATCCACAGTGTCATTGCATGTGTGTTCTTTTTACTAACAACAACTGGAGTCATTGCATGTGTGTTCTTTTCACATACCACATATGGATCCACAGTGTCATTGCAATGTGTGTTCTCTTGAGACCACACATGGATCCTGATGTCATTGCATGTGTGTTCTTTTTACTAACAACAACTAGAGTCATTGCATGTGTGTTCTATTCAGATAGCACATATGGATCCACAGTGTCATTGCATGTGTGTTCTTTTTACTAACAACTAGAGTCATTGCATGTGTGTTCTCTTGAGACCACACATGGATCCTGATGTCATTGCATGTGTGTTCTTTTTACTAACAACAAGCTGAGTCATTGCATGTGTGTTCTTTTCACATACCACATATGGATCCACAGTGTCATTGAAATGTGTGTTCTCTTGAGAGACCACATGGATCCACCAGTGTCATTGCATGTGTGTTCTTTTTACTAACAACAAGAGTCATTGCATGTGTGTTCTTTTCACATACCACATATGGATCCACAGGTGTCATTGCATGTGTGTTCTCTTTAGAGACCACACATGGATCCCTGATGTCATTGCATGTGTGTTCTTTTTACTAACAACAACCAGAGTCATTGCATGTGTGTTATTTTCACATACCACATATGGATCGAACACAGTCATTGAAATGTGTGTTCTCTTCAGAGACCACACATGATTCCACCTGTGTCATTGCATGTGTGTTCTTTTTACTAACAACAACCAGAGTCATTGCATGTGTGTTATTTTCACATACCACATATGGATCCACCAGTGTCATTGCATGTGTGTTCTCTTGAGACCACATGGATCCTGAGTGTCATTGCATGTGTGTTCTTTTTACTAACAACAACTAGAGTCATTGCATGTGTGTTCTTTTCACATACCACATATGGATCCACAGTGTCATTGCATGTGTGTTCTTTTTAAGTCATTGCATGTGTGTTCTCTTGGAGACCACACATGGATCCACAGTGTCATTGCATGTGTGTTCTTTTACTAACAACAATAGAGTCATTGCATGTGTGTTCTTTTCACATACCATATGGATCCACAGTGTCATTGCAATGTGTTCTCTTCAGAGACCACACATGGATCCACTAGTGTCATTGCATGTGTGTTCTTTTTACTAACAACAACTAGAGTCATTGCATGTGTTCTTTTCACATACCACATATGGATCCACAGTGTCATTGCATGTGTGTTCTTTTAAACACAAAAAGAGTCATTGCATGTGTGTTCTCTTGGAGACCACACATGGATCCACAGTGTCATTGCATGTGTGTTCTTTTACTAACAACAAGAGTCATTGCATGTGTTCTTTTCACATACCACATATGGATCCACAGTGTCATTGCATGTGTGTTCTCTTCAGAGACCACACATGGATCCACAGTGTCATTGCATGTGTGTTCTTTTACTAACAACAACTGAGTCATTGCATGTGTGTTCTTTTCACATACCACATATGGATCCACAGTGTCATTGCATGTGTGTTCTCTTCAGAGACCACACATGGATCCACAGTGTCATTGCATGTGTGTTCTTTTTACTAACAACAACTAGAGTCATTGCATGTGTGTTCTTTTCACATACCACATATGGATCCACCAGTGTCATTGCATGTGTGTTCTCTTGAGAGACCACATGGATCCACAGTGTCATTGCATGTGTGTTCTTTTTACTAACAACAACGAGTCATTGCATGTGTGTTCTTTTCATACCACATATGGATCCACAGTGTCATTGAAATGTGTGTTCTCTTGAGAGACCACACATGGATCCTGATGTCATTGCATGTGTGTTCTTTTTACTAACAACAACTAGAGTCATTGCATTTGTTTTCTTTTCACATACCACATATGGATCCACCAGTGTCATTGCATGTGTGTTCTCTTGAGACCACACATGGATCCACAGTGTCATTGCATGTGTGTTCTTTTTACTAACAACATAGAGTCATTGCATGTGTGTTCTTTTCACATACCACATATGGATCCACAGTGTCATTGCATGTGTGTTCTCTTGAGAGACCACACATGGATCCTGAGTGTCATTGCATGTGTGTTCTTTTACTAACAACAACTAGAGTCATTGCATGTGTGTTCTTTTCACATACCACATATGGATCCACAGTGTCATTGCATGTGTGTTCTTTTACACTAACAACAAGTGTCATTGCATGTGTGTTCTCTTGAGAGACCACATGGATCCACAGATGTCATTGCATGTGTGTTCTTTTACTAACAATGGATCCAAGAGTCATTGCATGTGTGTTCTTTTCATACCACATATGGATCCACAGTGTCATTGCATGTGTGTTCTTTTTACTAACAACTGGAGTCATTGCATGTGTGTTCTTTTCACAGACCACATATGGATCCACAGTGTCATTGAAATGTGTGTTCTCTTGAGACCACACATGGATCCTGATGTCATTGCATGTGTGTTCTTTTACTAACAACAACTGAGTCATTGCATGTGTGTTCTTTTCACATACCACATATGGATCCACAGTGTCATTGAAATGTGTGTTCTCTTCAGAGACCACATGGATCCACAGTGTCATTGCATGTGTGTTCTTTTACTAACAACAACAGGAGTCATTGCATGTGTGTTCTTTTCACATACCCCATATGGATCAACAGTGTCATTGCATGTGTGTTCTTTTCACAATCCACCTATGGATCCACAGTGTCATTGCATGTGTGTTCTTTTTACTAACAACAACCAGAGTCATTGCATGTGTGTTCTTTTCACATACCATATGGATCCACAGTGTCATTGCATGTGTGTTCTTTAGTCATTGCATGTGTGTTCTTTAGAGACCACACATGGATCCCAGTGTTATTGCATGTGTGTTCTTTTACTAACAACAACTGGAGTCATTGCATGTGTGTTCTTTTCACATACCACATATGGATCCACAGTGTCATTGCATGTGTGTTCTCTTGAGACCACACATGGATCCACCAGTGTCATTGCATGTGTGTTCTTTTTACTAACAACAACAGAGTCATTGCATGTGTGTTCTTTTCACATACCACATATGGATCCACAGTGTCATTGCATGTGTGTTCTTTTTACTAAGAGTCATTGCATGTGTGTTCTCTTGAGACCACACATGGATCCTGATGTCATTGCATGTGTGTTCTTTTTACTAACAACAACTCGAGTCATTGCATGTGTTATCTTTTCACATACCACAAATGGATCCACAGTGTCATTGCATGTGTGTTCTCTTGAGACCACACATGGATCCACAGTGTCATTGCATGTGTGTTCTTTTACTAACAACAACTGGAGTCATTGCATGTGTGTTCTTTTCACATACCACATATGGATCCACAGTGTCATTGCATGTGTGTTCTCTTGAGAGACCACACATGGATCCTGAAGGTGTCATTGCATGTGTGTTCTTTTTACTAACAACAACTGAGTCATTGCATGTGTGTTCTTTTCACATACCACATATGGATCCTGAGTGTCATTGCATGTGTGTTCTCTTGAGACCACACATGGATCCACAGTGTCATTGCATGTGTGTTCTTTTTACTAACAACAAGCAGGAGTCATTGCATGTGTGTTCTTTTCACATACCACATATGGATCCACAGTGTCATTGCATGTGTGTTCTCTTGGAGACCACACATGGATCCTGATGTCATTGCATGTGTGTTCTTTTTACTAACAACAACCAGTGTCATTGCATGTGTGTTCTTTTCACATACCACATATGGATCCACAGTGTCATTGCATGTGTGTTCTTTAACAACAACTAGAGTCATTGAAATGTGTGTTCTCTTTAGAGACCACACATGGATCCTGATGTCATTGCATGGGTGTTCTTTTTCCTATCAACAACTTGTGTCATTGCATGTGTTTTCTTTTCACATACCACATATGGATCCACAGTGTCATTGCATGTGTGTTCTCTTGACCACACATGGATCCACTGTCATTGCATGTGTGTTCTTTTACTAACAACAACTGGAGTCATTGCATGTGTGTTCTTTTCACATACCACATATGGATCCACAGTGTCATTGAAATGTGTGTTCTCTTTAGAGACCACACATGGATCCACAGTGTCATTGCATGTGTGTTCTTTTACTAACAACAACTGGAGTCATTGCATGTGTGTTCTTTTCACATACCACATATGGATCCACAGTGTCATTGCATGTGTGTTCTTTTCAGACCACCTATGGATCCAGTGTCATTGCATGTGTGTTCTTTTACTAACAACAACTTGAGTCATTGCATGTGTGTTCTTTTCACATACCACATATGGATCCACAGTGTCATTGCATGTGTGTTCTTTTCAATGACCACACCGAGTCATTGCATGTGTGTTCTCTTGGAGACCACATGGATCCTGATGTCATTGCATGTGTGTTCTTTTTACTAACAACAACTGAGTCATTGCATGTGTGTTCTTTTCACATATGGATCCACAGTGTCATTGCATGTGTGTTCTCTTGAGAATCCACACATGGATCCACCAGTTTCATTGCATGTGTGTTCTTTTTACTAACAACAACGAGTCATTGCATGTGTGTTCTTTTCACATACCACATATGGATCCTGAGTGTCATTGCATGTGTTCTTTTTGAAATGTGTTCTCTTGAGAGACCACACATGGATCCTGACCAGTGTCATTGCATGTGTGTTCTTTTTACTAACAACCAGAGTCATTGCATGTGTGTTCTTTTCACATACCATATGGATCCACAGTGTCATTGCATGTGTGTTCTTTCACAATCCACCTATGGATCCACAGTGTCATTGCATGTGTGTTCTTTTTACTAACAACAACAGGAGTCATTGCATGTGTGTTCTTTTCACATACCACATATGGATCCTGTCATTGCAACTAACAGCAGAGTCATTGAAATGTGTGTTCTCTTCAGAGACCACACATGGATCCTGATGTCATTGCATGTGTGTTCATTTTACGAACAACAACTAGAGTCATTGCATGCGTGTTCTTCTCACATACCACATATGGATCCACAGTGTCATTGCATGTGTGTGTTCTCTTTAGAGATCACACATGGATCCATAGTGTCATTGCATGAGTCATTGCATGTGTGTTCTTTAGAGACCACACATGGATCCACAGGTGTCATTGCATGTGTGTTCTTTTTAACAACACATGGAGTCATTGCATGTGTTCTTTTCACCACTTACATATGGATCCAAGTGTCATTGCATGTGTGTTCTCTTCACAATCCACCTATGGATCCACAGTGTCATTGCATGTGTGTTCTTTTTACTAACAACGAGTCATTGCATGTGTGTTCTTTCACATACCACATATGGATCCACAGTGTCATTGCATGTGTGTTCTTTTTACTAACAACAGGATCCCAGAGTCATTGCATGTGTGTTCTTTTATACCACATAATGACGAGTCATTGCATGTGTGTTCTCTTCAGAGACACACATGGATCCACAGTGTCATTGCATGTGTGTTCTTTTTACTAACAACAACGGAGTCATTGCATGTGTGTTCTTTTCACATACCACATATGGATCCACAGTGTCATTGCATGTGTGTTCTTTGGAGACCACATGGATCCACTAGTGTCATTGCATGTGTGTTCTTTTACTAACAACAATGACAGTCATTGCATGTGTGTGTTCTTTTCACATACCACATATGGATCCACAGTCATTGCATGTGTGTCTTTTCACAATCCACTATGGATCCACAGTGTCATTGCATGTGTTCTTTTTACTAACAACACCAAAGTCATTGCATGTGTGTTCTCTTCAGAGACCACACATGGATCCACCAGTGTCATTGCATGTGTTCTCTTTTTACTAACAACAACCAGAGTCATTGCATGTGTGTTATTTTCACATACCACATATGGATCTTGATGTCATTGCATGTGTGTTCTTTTCCGGATACCACACATGGATCCTGATGTCATTGCATGTGTGTTCTTTTCTAACAACCCCAGAGTCATTGCATGTGTGTTCTTTTCACATACCACATATGGATCCACGGTGTCATTGCAATATGTGTGTTCTTTTACTAACAACAACCAGAGTCATTGCATGTGTGTTCTCTTTGAGAGACCACACATGGATCCACTAGTGTCATTGCATGTGTGTTCTTTTTACTAACAACAAGAGTCATTGCATGTGTGTTCTTTTCACATACACACTATGGATCCACTAGTGTCTTGGCAATGTGTGTTCTTTTCACCACCTATGGATCCACCAGTGTTATTGCATGTGTTTTCTTTTACTAGCAACAACAATGTAGCATCCCATCTGTCTAACATCTGTAATGCTACATGGTCTAATAATAAATGCTACTTCCTACATATAATTGTTGCATCATAATTATATCATGCTCATGTCATCATGCCACTTGCATTTGAGCATCATATAAAACCCTTTTTCCATTTGGTTCTTATCTCATATGCACCATTAATTGTTTTTGCCTCTTGATACATTGTATTTGATTCTTGATAAATGCTTGATGCCCAAGTTGAGTTGGGGCATATCTCTTATTCCACCACCTTTCTTTGTCACCACCCCATAATTCCACCATCCAACTATATATGAGCTTGCATTTATTTGGTTTACCTCTAGCTCATGTGGGTTGGGATGGATCCACTTCTACTTCACATGCTCCCATTTATGCATCATGTTGTTTTTCACAATTATTGATATGGGAGCCACCTTTGCATGCTATGTGAGTAGTTTCCTTGTCTAGCTTCCATATGGTTTGTTTTGGAATATTTGATCATGTATGAATATTATTGGGCTATATATTCCTAGTGGAACACACACACTAGCAATTCCATTATATTCACATGATCATCTCTTCTACTCTTGGAACTTGATATATTTAATTCATGTCACATGATACATAAACTCCACATCCCATCTTACTCTAGTTCTTATATTTGATGGTTTTATTCAACCTTCCCACCTTTTGTTGGGCTTATTCAAATTTGAGTGCATGTGACTAGACCTCACCATGTGAGATTGTCTTTGTTTTCACAAATATAATGTGGCCTATCGGATCATGCATGGCCCATCTACCTCTCTCTTATCTACCTTTGGTTTCTTTTTTGGGATATTTGGGTGTTGGTTTTGAAACCAATTGAAACTCTCTCAACTAAATCCTGTC